>JARJCQ010000024.1:0-1320931 GCA_029281465.1 Mycena epipterygia | reverse complement strand
TGGACTCTTGGAGCTGTGACACACTGCGGGGATAGGAGTGGTGCAAAATGTTAGCAAAGTCGACTAACAACACAGGTGGAAAGCCATTGAAGCAGAGGGGAGAGAAGTCTTCTGGAACGCAAGGTGAGATATTCTTTAAAGGAGTAGAGGTCACAAATTCTTTAAGCCCTACTGCCTCTTAAATTAAAGTCAAGAATGTCGTGCAATGGACACAAATGCAGCAAAACAATTCGGTCACATTGGGCGGCATTTTCACTCCACATGCATAGAGTGATTCTCAGGGGCATTCACACCAAACACACATAGTGATTTTCGCAGCCAATCTCACTCTCTGCACGTAGAGTTATTTTGAGGCCCATTGTGACGGAATGCATCTAGGGCTAACACACATAGAGTTGTTTTCAGGCCTATTGTTCTTAGAAGAACAATTTCTTTTAGCAAGAGGCTCAGTTAAAGAAATTCCCAGGTGCTGTACTAATCCAGGTGCGTTTGAATAACCAGCTGAATCCAAATGTTACAAATTACTTTAAGCGAAATGGCTCTTAAAACAAAACGCACCTGGGCCCAAGTTCACGGCGTAGACAGTAAGGGAAAGATACCATGGGATGGTAATGAATACCTATGTAAGCAGGGGAGAGAAGTCTTCTGGAACTCTTGGAGCTGTGACACACTGCGGGGATAGGAGTGGTGCAAAATGTTAGCAAAGTCGACTAACAACACAGGTGGAAAGCCATTGAAGCAGAGGGGAGAGAAGTCTTCTGGAACGCAAGGTGAGATATTCTTTAAGGAGTAGAGGTCACAAATTCTTTAAGCCCTACTGCCTCTTAAATTAAAGTCAAGAATGTCGTGCAATGGACACAAATGCAGCGAAACAATTCGGTCACATTGGGCGGCATTTTCACTCCACATGCATAGAGTGATTCTCAGGGGCATTCACACCAAACACACATAGTGATTTTCGCAGCCAATCTCACTCTCTGCACGTAGAGTTATTTTGAGGCCCATTGTGACGGAATGCATCTAGGGCTAACACACATAGAGTTGTTTTCAGGCCTATTGTTCTTAGAAGAACAATTTCTTTTAGCAAGAGGCTCAGTTAAAGAAATTCCCAGGTGCTGTACTAATCCCAGGTGCGTTTGAATAACCAGCTGAATCCAAATGTTACAAATTACTTTAAGCGAAATGGCTCTTAAAACAAAACGCACCTGGGCCCAAGTTCAAGGAGTAGACAGTAAGGTCTTGCAGCCAGATCGTTTTCTGCCAAGCATAACACTTGCTTTCCCATGATATTGGAAGTGCTCCTCAGAAGAGATCTCAGCCACAAGTCCCTCCATAGCCTCACTACATAGGTGTGCTTGTAATGCAAGACTCTGGAATTGTTTTTACATGCGAGGAATATTTTCTTTTAAGATGAGTGGGGGTTAAAGAAGACCGTGGGATAGGAGTGGTGCAAAACGTTAGGCAAAGTCAACTAACAACACAGGTGGAAAAAAGCCATTGAAGTGAAGGGGAGAGAAGTGTTCTGGAACGCACGGTGAAGCGATACAAGTCCAAAGTTCTTTAAGCGCTGCCGCCTCTTAAATTAAAGCAAAGCACATAGAGGAATTAGCTAGCGCCCATGTCCCGACTGCGAATACTGCGATAAACATCTTCGAGTAGTCCACTCTGCCCCGAGCTGAAAACATGTGCGTGTCATCTGGCATGGTATTGCGTAGGTTCCAATAGAGATGGAGACAAGGCTGATAAACCTAGGGCAGGCAAGCTGCCCTAGGTCTCTGGAATTGTTTCACACAGCTGATTATGTGTCCTGTTTATTTTAGATGACGTCCCTTGGCCACACGAACTTAATCAACCTTAACCAAACATTAACCAAACATTAACCACCAACATTAACCACCGCCCCTAAGGCGGGGCCATTGAGAGTATTGACACGGAGAATTCTCATCCATATTCCGACTCTTCTGGAATGTACGGCGAGATGTTCTTTAAGCAATACTGGTCACAAATTCTTTAAGCTCCACCACCTCTTAAAGCGAATGAGGGGATCACCCCTTGCAGCCAGCAGAGTTCCACAATATTCCCTTGACAGGTGGCATGTTCCTAGGGTAGTTTTCTACGCTCGGAATTGTGGTGATTTTACCTAGATTTAATATCCAACCGCGGTCTTTCCATATACACACAGTGATAAAATATACCAAAGAAAAGCAGGCGTCTAAGACGGTTTTTTACGCTCAGAATTGTGATTTATATTCAAAACCCGTACCGGTATGGGCCCATCTTTATGACTTGAACAAAAAAAAGCTTTCAAGTCTGGCACCTGTCTAGGGTGGTTCTTTATGCTTTAAATTGTGGTGATTTTCTCGAGATTTAAGATCCTACACCAATGTCTTTGTATGTGGACATGTTGCATGGGTGGCCAAAATCAAAGCAAAGCAGGGCAGGGATTCTGAATTCTTTTAGGATGAGTGGGGATTAAAGAAGAGCTGTGACTAGTGGCAAGACATTCACAAGTCTGCTGCGTGGCTTGTAGAATTCTTTAAGCCCTACTGCCTCTTAAATTAAACGGATTTCGATGCATGGCAGAGTGCAATCGGTGCGTTGGTGGTGGTATCTCACCGTGTCCAACTGCAGTCTTGAAAATGTTCGAATACATTGAAATTTGAGGGAAAGATACCATGGGATGGTAATGAATACCTATGTAAGCAGGGGAGAGAAGTCTTCTGGAACTCTTGGAGCTGTGACACACTGCGGGGATAGGAGTGGTGCAAAATGTTAGCAAAGTCGACTAACAACACAGGTGGAAAGCCATTGAAGCAGAGGGGAGAGAAGTCTTCTGGAACGCAAGGTGAGATATTCTTTAAGGAGTAGAGGTCACAAATTCTTTAAGCCCTACTGCCTCTTAAATTAAAGTCAAGAATGTCGTGCAATGGACACAAATGCAGCGAAACAATTCGGTCACATTGGGCGGCATTTTCACTCCACATGCATAGAGTGATTCTCAGGGGCATTCACACCAAACACACATAGTGATTTTCGCAGCCAATCTCACTCTCTGCACGTAGAGTTATTTTGAGGCCCATTGTGACGGAATGCATCTAGGGCTAACACACATAGAGTTGTTTTCAGGCCTATTGTTCTTAGAAGAACAATTTCTTTTAGCAAGAGGCTCAGTTAAAGAAATTCCCAGGTGCTGTACTAATCCCAGGTGCGTTTGAATAACCAGCTGAATCCAAATGTTACAAATTACTTTAAGCGAAATGGCTCTTAAAACAAAACGCACCTGGGCCCAAGTTCAAGGAGTAGACAGTAAGTCATGCTTTAAATTGTGGTGATTTTCTCGAGATTTAAGATCCTACACCAATGTCTTTGTATGTGGACATGTTGCATGGGTGGCCAAAATCAAAGCAAAGCAGGGCAGGGATTCTGAATTCTTTTAGGATGAGTGGGGATTAAAGAAGAGCTGTGACTAGTGGCAAGACATTCACAAGTCTGCTGCGTGGCTTGTAGAATTCTTTAAGCCCTACTGCCTCTTAAATTAAACGGATTTCGATGCATGGCAGAGTGCAATCGGTGCGTTGGTGGTGGTATCTCACCGTGTCCAACTGCAGTCTTGAAAATGTTCGAATACATTGAAATTTGAGGGAAAGATACCATGGGATGGTAATGAATACCTATGTAAGCAGGGGAGAGAAGTCTTCTGGAACTCTTGGAGCTGTGACACACTGCGGGGATAGGAGTGGTGCAAAATGTTAGCAAAGTCGACTAACAACACAGGTGGAAAGCCATTGAAGCAGAGGGGAGAGAAGTCTTCTGGAACGCAAGGTGAGATATTCTTTAAGGAGTAGAGGTCACAAATTCTTTAAGCCCTACTGCCTCTTAAATTAAAGTCAAGAATGTCGTGCAATGGACACAAATGCAGCGAAACAATTCGGTCACATTGGGCGGCATTTTCACTCCACATGCATAGAGTGATTCTCAGGGGCATTCACACCAAACACACATAGTGATTTTCGCAGCCAATCTCACTCTCTGCACGTAGAGTTATTTTGAGGCCCATTGTGACGGAATGCATCTAGGGCTAACACACATAGAGTTGTTTTCAGGCCTATTGTTCTTAGAAGAACAATTTCTTTTAGCAAGAGGCTCAGTTAAAGAAATTCCCAGGTGCTGTACTAATCCCAGGTGCGTTTGAATAACCAGCTGAATCCAAATGTTACAAATTACTTTAAGCGAAATGGCTCTTAAAACAAAACGCACCTGGGCCCAAGTTCAAGGAGTAGACAGTAAGGTAGAGAGACACTACACGGCTGATTATGCGTCTAATTTGTTTTGGATGACGTCCCTTGGCCACACGAACTTAATCAACCTTAACTGAACATTAACTGAACATTAACCACAAACATTAACCGAGGCCCCTAAGCCGGGGCCATTGTAAGTGTTGACATGCGGACCTCTCGTACATGTCTTTCAACAGCAGTGCACAGATGTATGACCTTCTTTTGTGCAATGTCAGGCTTAAAGAAGCGGCCAAGTCATAGGTAGTACGCTAAGACGGTTGAGGTTCATACAGCCAGATAAATTCCCGCAGATTAAAAGGCATCCTTCCCAATGCTACTTGATGTATCCTCACACAGAGACAATGTCCCCAAGTCCTCTGTACAGAATCAACGTTGACAATACTTGCTTGGATACAAGTTCTCCCGTCGCAAGATGTAGAGTGGTGGTAAATTCCCGCTGACTAGTGCAGCATGTGTTCCTATCATCCCAGCAGTGTTGTCTCCAAAAATGTCGCCAATCTTCCCTAGCGTCACCTCAATAACTGTAAGGCTGCGGTTCATTATCCTGTCTGTACGTTTCTTACGGTGGAAGGTCTTGCAGCCAGATCGTTTTCTGCCAAGCATAACACTTGCTTTCCCATGATATTGGAAGTGCTCCTCAGAAGAGATCTCAGCCACAAGTCCCTCCATAGCCTCACTACATAGGTGTGCTTGTAATGCAAGACTCTGGAATTGTTTTTACATGCGAGGAATATTTTCTTTTAAGATGAGTGGGGGTTAAAGAAGACCGTGGGATAGGAGTGGTGCAAAACGTTAGGCAAAGTCAACTAACAACACAGGTGGAAAAAAGCCATTGAAGTGAAGGGGAGAGAAGTGTTCTGGAACGCACGGTGAAGCGATACAAGTCCAAAGTTCTTTAAGCGCTGCCGCCTCTTAAATTAAAGCAAAGCACATAGAGGAATTAGCTAGCGCCCATGTCCCGACTGCGAATACTGCGATAAACATCTTCGAGTAGTCCACTCTGCCCCGAGCTGAAAACATGTGCGTGTCATCTGGCATGGTATTGCGTAGGTTCCAATAGAGATGGAGACAAGGCTGATAAACCTAGGGCAGGCAAGCTGCCCTAGGTCTCTGGAATTGTTTCACACAGCTGATTATGTGTCCTGTTTATTTTAGATGACGTCCCTTGGCCACACGAACTTAATCAACCTTAACCAAACATTAACCAAACATTAACCACCAACATTAACCACCGCCCCTAAGGCGGGGCCATTGAGAGTATTGACACGGAGAATTCTCATCCATATTCCGACTCTTCTGGAATGTACGGCGAGATGTTCTTTAAGCAATACTGGTCACAAATTCTTTAAGCTCCACCACCTCTTAAAGCGAATGAGGGGATCACCCCTTGCAGCCAGCAGAGTTCCACAATATTCCCTTGACAGGTGGCATGTTCCTAGGGTAGTTTTCTACGCTCGGAATTGTGGTGATTTTACCTAGATTTAATATCCAACCGCGGTCTTTCCATATACACACAGTGATAAAATATACCAAAGAAAAGCAGGCGTCTAAGACGGTTTTTTACGCTCAGAATTGTGATTTATATTCAAAACCCGTACCGGTATGGGCCCATCTTTATGACTTGAACAAAAAAAAGCTTTCAAGTCTGGCACCTGTCTAGGGTGGTTCTTTATGCTTTAAATTGTGGTGATTTTCTCGAGATTTAAGATCCTACACCAATGTCTTTGTATGTGGACATGTTGCATGGGTGGCCAAAATCAAAGCAAAGCAGGGCAGGGATTCTGAATTCTTTTAGGATGAGTGGGGATTAAAGAAGAGCTGTGACTAGTGGCAAGACATTCACAAGTCTGCTGCGTGGCTTGTAGAATTCTTTAAGCCCTACTGCCTCTTAAATTAAACGGATTTCGATGCATGGCAGAGTGCAATCGGTGCGTTGGTGGTGGTATCTCACCGTGTCCAACTGCAGTCTTGAAAATGTTCGAATACATTGAAATTTGAGGGAAAGATACCATGGGATGGTAATGAATACCTATGTAAGCAGGGGAGAGAAGTCTTCTGGAACTCTTGGAGCTGTGACACACTGCGGGGATAGGAGTGGTGCAAAATGTTAGCAAAGTCGACTAACAACACAGGTGGAAAGCCATTGAAGCAGAGGGGAGAGAAGTCTTCTGGAACGCAAGGTGAGATATTCTTTAAGGAGTAGAGGTCACAAATTCTTTAAGCCCTACTGCCTCTTAAATTAAAGTCAAGAATGTCGTGCAATGGACACAAATGCAGCGAAACAATTCGGTCACATTGGGCGGCATTTTCACTCCACATGCATAGAGTGATTCTCAGGGGCATTCACACCAAACACACATAGTGATTTTCGCAGCCAATCTCACTCTCTGCACGTAGAGTTATTTTGAGGCCCATTGTGACGGAATGCATCTAGGGCTAACACACATAGAGTTGTTTTCAGGCCTATTGTTCTTAGAAGAACAATTTCTTTTAGCAAGAGGCTCAGTTAAAGAAATTCCCAGGTGCTGTACTAATCCCAGGTGCGTTTGAATAACCAGCTGAATCCAAATGTTACAAATTACTTTAAGCGAAATGGCTCTTAAAACAAAACGCACCTGGGCCCAAGTTCAAGGAGTAGACAGTAAGACTGGACTGAATTGATACAAAAAATTGGCGACAGTTAAGGAGCGGAAATAGCCGATACGAAGAGACAAGTATACTTAAGAAAGCCACGGGTTTCAGAGAAAACGATCTAATTCTTTTTTGTGAGCCCGCAACCAATGCCCGTCATGACCGAGACGGGTTTCAGACGAGACGATTTAAAGGTTGTTGGGCAGGAGATTGATCACGCGACCCGGTAACTAAATAATGTCCGTCACGATCGAGTCGTGTTTCAGAGGAGTCGATTTAAAGGTTTTTGGGCAGGAGAGAGGAACGTGACCCGGTAACTAAATAATGTCCGTCATGATCGAGTCGTGTTTTAGAGGAGACGATTTAAAGGTTTTTGGGCAGGAGTGGGGACACGTGATCCGGTGTCTAAACAAGGTCCGTCATGATCGAGTCGTGTTTCATCGGAGCCTATTTACGGAAAGTAGACCTGGTCCCTAGGTCGGTACCAGGAATTTAACCACATGGTCGCCTTAAAGAGTGGTACCGTCCAGGATCATACGAATAAAACTTGCAAAACGAGGCTAAAAATCGTCAACAAGCCCAGGTTCCACGAAAATTCTCAGGTTCCAGTGAATTCTAACCCTAACCCTAATAAGAAGATTGCTTTTCCGGTCCGGAGAAATTGACGCGGCAGGCGCGCACTGACGCGCACTGCCGCGGCACTGACGCGGATCGGCGCGGCGTTGACGCGGCGTGACGCGGCAGTTGTTTAAAGTCGCCGCTGTTGTTTTTCACTCACAAATGTCCCTCGCAATGTCTCAGGTAGACTATGGGACACCAACTGAACATGTTTAGGTATAAAGTACCGGTGTTCAAGCAGATAATTGTGTGACTTCGGCTGGTTTATGCCCTTGTTGACTTGTAAACGACTTTAAACATGTAAAAAGATGTGTTAGTACTCCGTAGGATGTCTGAAACGACTCTGGAGGGAACTTGCTGCCGCGCCGATGCCGCGTCACCCGCCGCGTCAATGCGCGCCGGTGCCGCGTCAATGCGCGTCAGGACCGCGGCAGTGCGCGTCAACGCCGCGGCAGTGCCGCGTCAACACAGCCACCGCCGCGCCAACCCCGCGCCACTGTCGCGTTCCTCAACTACGTTCCTCAACTACACTATGGCCATGTTAAGATTAATTCAGTCGTTCAAACCATCCAATGCATGTAAAATGCAACATGTTATTGAGTGTTGAACCAGGAAATAAGTCGCAATATCCCTGGGGTAACTTGATTTACCGGTCATTATTATGTCGTCCTCCGATGCATTCGGGGCACTTAATTTATAGTCCTTCAAGTTGCGGAATTCCACCATCTTTATGCAGGCTTGAATTCTGTTTGCACTTGGACAATTGATTTACATACACGTATCTAGGGTATCTAGGGCATTCGGCATTATGTACCTATGGAACAAGGAGTAATTCCATTGGGTTGAGTTTGAGAGAGTTAGGCTTCCTGAGTTGGAGAAAGTGGAATAGAACATTGTTACAGCTAGATTCATAGATTGAAATAAATTTGGGAGACTTCCACCTTCTAGTTTGAACAATATTGACCAATCTCAACATCTGATGTACCTTGACCAAGAAAACATGAAGTTTGAGCCTTCAAGTATCAGTTTGATCCCTCTTTTGTAATACATATGTGTTCGTTGAACCTCGTCTAAACCTGTGAAATGCCAGGAATTTTCTGAATTCAGAGCCATAGTGTTGAAAGTTCAACTGAAATTATGGCCAGTTTGACTCTGATGGGACTTTCGGATTGCGAATGGCATTGCAAGGCAAATTGATAGTCATTTGTAGGTTAGACGGTCGAGAGCCTCGTTTGAGTTGTTTAACCATTTCACCCTAATTATCAAGCAGATGTTTTCGAACCGCTGTGACTAGTTAACAGTTTTTAACTAGCTCATCTGACGGCGAAGCTGGTTTGAAGTCGAATTGGGATTGAGGGTTAGGTGCATAACACCGGCCTTCACATCAACAAGCCTGACGCTGAGGCGATAAAAAAGGAAAAGTGTGACTTGTGTTCATCTTTGTAGGTTTAAGTCAGTATGGAGAAAGTAAGCCGCCAGTGGCGGGCCTCATGGATCAGGCAGAAATTGAAGCCTGGGACCTGTGTATGAAAAGTCGTGAACTTGCATCCATCTGATGGATGGTGTTATTAATTGGATCCAGTTATGCCAACGGTGTAACTCAACAGTAAACCCGACGAAATTGATATCAACACATCGTTGTTTTAGTTCGTGAGACTTGACCGTGGACACTGATCTCCGCAAGGGGCTCTGGATGACGATGATTGCGAAGCTGAGTTGAAGACCCTAAGGATTTATTAGAGGGAATAGGAGACCATGTCTGGTCATTTTGGGGGGCTCGGAAGCTCTGCAGCCACCAGATCGTGCATGGTGGCAGAATAATATAACCTTGGCTGCATCACTAATAAATCGATAATGAAGGTAAGTATGAGACTTGGACTGCTGCCCAGTGACCACCTCTGAGACGGACATAAATACAACCCGCAAACCTCGGAATCACAGTGTAATTAAAGTCTACAGTGCGCCAAATCTCACTGGTTTCATAGGAATAATTGTGCAGGAATATGGACAGCAGTCAGGAAGTTGAAAACTCAAGCTGTGGCCAACTGAAGTTCTCAGAATCACAGCTATAGCACTGGTAGCCACTTGATTAATAGCCGCGAATTCACGTCGTTCTTGAGCCATGAGGCACATATAATTAATTTACGTGCATCTCACTCGAACTTCTGAACATTGGGGGAGGATTCTTCAGCCCAGACGGTTGAAATTGTTGCGCGAAGTCAAAGTAAGCTGTAGGGACCATTTATTTTCACAAGAGCCCGTGTGGATCTAGCCAGGTTTGCGCATTTTAGCACCAGTCCATCAATGGTATTACATTCGCCAACCAGTCATTCCCGGTTACATGTTGCCGGAGTCAAAACTAGTCCAACCCGGTGCCAAGGATTTGGTTTTTCCGTGCTCAGACAATGTATTCGAACTAAAAAACCTTGCATTGAGGGCCAGGGCCGCAATTTCTAACGAGTAAGACACGGAAATATACCAAACACAACAATAATCCGGACTAATTAGCACTAATTAGTCAGGAGTTGGAGTTGAACAGACCAAAATTTGGGTCTGGTGTTTCTGACCTCAAACAATGTATCTGCATGATTAAACGCTGCGCGAATAAGTTCTGGGCGCAAGGAAACGATCTACGATGAGTAAGAAGCAGCGCGCCGGTTGCCGCGTCACGCCGCGTCACGCCGCGTCACTGCCGCGCCTGCCGCGCCAATTTTACCAGACCCTTGCTTTTCCCCTGCCACCGAACAATACGGTTTTCGAAGAAATTGATTGCACTGGGTTTCGGGTTTCATTTTTTTTTGTTGAACCTGTGAAATAACGAAAGAAAAAAAAACAGCATAAGAAAACAGGATTCCTCGCCCAGGCGTGGATGAGATTTCAGTTTCAGACGCGCGTTGACCAAGTGGAGGTTGACTTGTACGCGATTTATGGGGTTGCTCCGGCACACAAAGATCCACGTGGATATTAGGCGTATTTGAATGTAATGGGAAAAGTGAATTTAATTTGGGTCTAGCGTCGTCCATATTATTCGTGGCAAATTCGTGGCTGGTGCTTTGTGCAATTAAATCATATTATTCTCTTTGCCCGATGTCAAAAACTGGGTTTGAACATTTCAGGCACGGCCCAAGACGCGATAACGCGGTTCATTCATGATGGAAAGCACAGATCATTTATCAAGATGCAACTACATCACACGACGAAAAAATCCTCCCGAATATCGCCGCGACGTCGGTGCCCACGCAAGCGTCTGCCTTTCGAATCCCTATGCTTCCGACCGCACTTACCCGACGCTCGCTGCCTACCCCTCGATCTCAAGATATCCCCCTCCATCTTGAAGTCCCACGCAATATCTTCTTCCAAGAGCTCCAGATCCCCCTCCAATATCCACTGATCCCACTCAAACCCGCAGCAGAGGCACGACAACCGCACTCCGGGGAACTTCACGTACGCAAAAATCCGCTGGACGCATATCAAACTCGTTGAGATAAAAACCGGGTCCCTGCACGCCGTCCATGAGCGCGTGCGAAGGGCCGGTGCCCTGCCAATGGATGGTGGGAGCGCGCTCGTCTTCCATGAGTGCGATGCTAACGCCGTCCCACTTCGGAAGAGTAAGGTCGGAGATAGGCGCACCCATCGCGGCACGCATCGCGACAAAGGGCCCAAGCCACCCTGAAGCGACGACCTCCCTGTGCTTCTCAATCGTGAGCGCACGCAGCGAGGGCCAGCCGCGAGGATGCGCGAGAAGATAGGGATTTTGCCGTGTATAGATGAGCTGGAGCGTGTTTATGTTTTTGCTAAAGGACTGGATCAATGCGCGAGAAGATAGGGATTTTGCCGTGTATAGATGAGCTGGAGCGTGTTTATGTTTTTGCTAAAGGACTGGATCAGAACGAGCCCGGTGCGGCTGAATGACATGTCCTCCAGGCGGAGGGTTCGTAGGCGGGGGAACAGTGGGGCTTCCAGGCTAGTGATGTCCGGGCTTGGCTTGGCCAGGCTTTGGCTTAAGCCAGGGCTTTGGAGATTATTTTCAATAGGCCTGTAATGGTATGTAAAAAGTCGGATAAATACTCACACTTAGCCAGACAACAGTCGGAGCACCTGTGGATTCTCTCAGAATCCGCGATATCGACAGAAGTTGCTCACGGTCAAAGATCAAAAATTATTGATGTCCGCAAGCTCTTGATTCGTGTCGGATGGATTGCTGAAGGCAAGTCTAAAGTCTTCCGGGAAATTATGGTGAAATTGACGTCGTCTCCGGAAGCATGCACTGTGATATTTAGACTGGAAATGCATGTGTAAGTGGATTTTGTGACACGGTCAAAGCCCGGGCTCCAAGCCCTGGCTTTGGCTTTGCAGACCTCAAGCCAAAGCCAAAGCCCTCGTTGAGCCCTGACTTTGGCTTGGCTTGGCTTTGCGAAGCCAGGGCTTTGGCTTTCGGGCTTTCGGGCTTAAAGCCAAGCCAAGCACATCACTAGGCTTCCCAATCTTCTGGGACCCGCATGAGACGGTCTTCGATGTATTCTCTGGAGAAGCCGCCGACGATTTCGAGGTGCTCGATATTCGGGAGAGTAAATGCACTAGTGAAGGTGTCAAAGCCCCCGATAACGTTGGGATGTTCGGAGGAGTAGTGATAGTAAAATGGTCTGTCAAAGCTGATGGCGAAAGACTGTATTGTTGGGCAGTCAATGGGATCGGGATCGGTGCCCTGTCTTGGGTAGGGATTGAGGTTTCGAAAAACAAGGGTAGTAAGCTGTGACGCCGTTCCCACCAGCTCGCGGAATTCAGGCGACTGGATGGTGAAATGATTGTCCCTGCAGTTGATATCCAGACTGCGAATGCCCCTGAACGCCGCAAAGCCATCGGTATCTAACTCCATGTAAAGTCTGAGCGACCGAAGGGCACCTCCTAGGAAGAGTTGTACAGGCGACGAGTGCTCGTCATAGCTTTCCATGACCGATAAATGTGCAGATTCAAGTCGGGACGGGGCAACCGGTGCCTGCGCCACGAACTGGTTGAATTCCTCCAATTGCGGCCGCCACCCGCGGAGGGCAAGCGTACGCCAGCGGCCGATATGAGGTCCCACAATAGTGAGCGCTTTGCTGAGCGGAAGGGGAGCGTCATAGGCTATCTCGTCCCGTGCACGGTAGGACTCGAGATTGATGCTAATGTCGAGTGGGTACGATCCAGAGCGTCTCACGAACACAGCCGCCCAGTGAAAAGATCGCGAGCGGTGGATATGCGGATGTTAGTCCACAGCTCGGGTGAACCGAGAGCAACAGTACGCCATCGACGGTTGACGCGGCTGGCGGCCACAGGAGCGGGTGGGCTCCTGTCCAACAAAGGCAGAGGAAGGTCAGCCAGGAGTTTAGAAATTGCTGCCAAGACTTCGTCTGGAAGGTTGTCGGCGGTGGATTTCGGTATCCAGTTCATGGGGGAAGGGGGCAGAAATGGTGCTAGTATTTATACTCACCAAAGATCGGAGATGACTCGACCAACCGGATCCGAAATTGAACATATCTTCACTGCCGATGTACCCGAGTTGCCTCCGGCTGTTTGGAAACAAGTTCCAGGACTAAGACACCGCCCCGACATCACCGTGATTTCGGGAGCCCGCGCCAGTGTGCGCGCGCCACGCATTGAAGAGACAGAAAGCGATGCAGGGATCGGGCCGAGACTGCGTCCGACGCCAAAGTACACAGAGCAATTAAAGAGCCGAGGAGGGGACTCTTCCAAAAACAGTTAAGTTCAGACACGATCTGGATGGTGGCGGAAGTGGGAAAGTGAAGGAGCTGACCCAGTTGCAGAGGGAGAGAAAACGAGTTCGATGCTCAAGCGCTGAAGAGGCTCTTCACAGACTGGGGGGCTGCGACACTGTTCGAATACGCCAACTTGAAACATTGGAACTTGAAGAGGATGTCCAAAATGCACCTTTCCGAGCAGCGCAGGACGGAGAGTTCAATCCGACAAGGCCCACGAAAGACGATGATGTTAGAGTTCTGGAAGAGCAAAGCAATTCCAACGGGCTTGCCAATATGTACAGTAAGTGCGAGTGGTGGTAAAGCAAAGAGAATGATACGGGGGGCGTTGCACTGTTTCTGCCAACGTGATGTATGATTGGAGAAGAAGACAGGAGGGGGGCGAAGTAGGTAGACGAGCGGCGCGCGGCGGGCGCAGTATGTAGGCGTGGGATGTAGGCGTGGGATGTAGGTGGGCTGGTGGGGTCCTGTCGTGGCATTGATCAAAGAAGCGTGGCACGTGGTGATGGGACACACATGTAAACAGCGAACCGCCAGCGTCTAGATATGAGAGGAGGGGGGAAGGGCATGCAGAGGTAAGTGAATGTGGTTGTGAATGGAGTAGCCAGTTGATTAGCACGGCGAGCAGACCCAGCGCAGCCGCTTTTGTCATCAAATGACGCACCCAGTGGTGGAATTGGAAACACCGGTGCCGGGCGCTGGAAGTGGGCTATGTTGGTTAGCAGCGACGTAGTAGACACACAGCATGAACATAGGAGCCATAGTAGTGTGGCATACTACGGCGGAGCATTGCGACTGCGGGGGCGGGCACTGTTGATGGATGGAATGGTTACCCGAAGGATCCAGCGGTGATTAAAAAAGAAACAAAGTAGCACAAGCGTAGGACCAGGATAGCCCCGCGTAGCAACGCGGGCTACATGGCGGGCTACATCGTTGCGGCGCCGAGGGGCCGCATGTAACACGGAAAGGCTGACCGGGATCGGGAAGTGGATAATCTGGCGATGAGGAAATAGACGAAGTAGCACCAAGGTAGGCCGGCATACTGTGACGGCATATAAAAATACTATCACGTATTGATCAGATGTATCGTTAATCACAATATGTGAGTGAGTGGGTCCAATGTCGAAATGTGCTCTTCTGCAATGCTAGACAAGACATGTTTTGTGGAATGAAAAATACCAAAGCCTTTTGGGAGTGGGTTCGGTTTCTGAGGAACATACACGCTGAAAGGATTGTAATTGGTACGTCGATGAAAATCTTTATCCAAAGATTCAAACAACTAAACCAATTTGAATGCTTCGTGTGTGTTCGGGGGTTCGCGTGGCAGTAAACCACGAGTGCGAAAGTGGATAGATAGTTTTGTGAGAGTGGTGGTTCAAAATGTGATAGTTACGACCCAAAGTTCTGTTCCGTTAGATTCCCGTAAAGTTCCCGTATATTCCGTGCGTTCCCGTTTATTTCGTTCCGTTCCGTTAAAGTTTCCGTTTTCCGTTTTTCCGTAGTTCGGTTCCGTTAAAAGCGCGTGAGCGAGAGAGAGAGAGAGCAACACAACTCCTAAGAGCTGGGCAGGGTGTATTGTGTCTACCTAGTACATTTCACGGGCCTTTTATATCCCTACTATTTGTCCCTCCAAACAGTGCAAAACTAGGGCAAAGCTTGGTGCTAAAACACCAAGCTCCTAGCTACCACCTGTGCCTAAAACACGTCTTGTTTGTCCCCGCACTGATTATCTTGACAATAAATCAAGTATCCTGTGTATTCCATGGTCATTTCCCTGGTTACCAGCCTTCCTCGGGCTATGTTGGACTGCCCCAGCCCCTTAGAGGCCCCATGTCGTGTTGATACTCACTGAGACGCGTTGTATGCTCGCGTTTGATCCCCTGGTCGCGCGCATAATGTGGTCATGTGATCGATCCTCGGCCATTGTTCCTATCCAGGACAATGGTATTTGACCACCGTCTCCCATCTATTCGTTGACAGGCGTAGTGATGGCACCGCCCTCTGGCATACCATTATTCATCCTGCTACGTCCCCACGCCCCATTCATCCCACCTCGAGGCAACTCTTTCCCGAGTCCTCGGTAAGTCCCACCTCCTTCGATTACTCCTTCGTGGTTGTTTGATTGATTTTGACAGCCTTGTCACGGTTTTTCAGGTGCGCAATTTTCCGGTGCGTATTAACGCTGGGTGTATGCTTCCGCTGAATATTCGTAAAGGACTTGGGTAACTGTAAAAATGATAAGTGAACTAGTTTGGAGAGAAAAGATACTGTTTGTGTGGTTTCAATCTTTACGAAGACCAGAGGATGTTTGTAGCAAGTGAGGGATAACCGGTTGAGTCAGATGTGGTGAAGAGTCTGAACAGATGCAATTTCGGATGAGGGGAATTACAAGTGGGGGATCAGAAACTTAGTTTAGAGAAGGTAACTAGGAGTATTTATATACAGTGGAAAATATCTTGGCACTAGAATAATATAAAAGCTGAGACACAGAGACAAGAGCGCTTGAACAATAGTAACAATAAGAGTGATAGAATGAAATGGAGAATTTCCTGTGCATGACACCATTTTCTGCCACCCCTATTGTTTTACTGCATTCTTGGAGATCTCTATCATAAATTGCAATGATATTGTTCCCTAAGAATGTTGGTTTCTGAGACACAATTAGATTCAAAGTTTCCTTTCTGGGGTACTTGGCTGTGGAAGTTCCAAATATAGATTTTCCGTGATTTGGTGTCCATCAAGGAAAGTGGGTGGGTGTGCAGAAATTGGGAAGCAGTACAAGTTGTGTGCAACAGGCTATTCGGTGGGATTCATATAAGTTCAAATGTGGATTGGTGCATTGTTTGCATGGATATTATGTAAAACCAATTTATTGGTGTCACAATACTACAGGACGTAGGTGGCTCCAGAGCACTGCATACATGGATAGGCCCTAGCCTGGCCAAAATCCCCCAAACTATTATCTTGATCAATCACAGCGATCAAGTTCTAATGTTTTATACGTTCATCGTGGCCCCGACGCCCCTCCACGATGGTGAGGGATGCAGTGAATGTAGAAATATCTACCTCACACGCAAGTCTTGCGATGTAAACTCTGTTCTGGTATGGGACTGACCATATTTAGCGGGGCTCCACAGCTCTCTACTTTGCGAAGGTCCATTAATTTTTCTGGGCACAACATTGAACCAGACATCGTAAATTCGCTGTTTTTGATCGCTGACCAGGGTAGCCGGTGCCCAGGCTGCAATAATGCAGGGAATTCAATGAGATTTCAGTACATAGCACAAATTGGTGTGCCGAATCGACCTAGAAGGTCCAGAAAGACCAGAACCGACGGGCAAGCATTTGTTTTTCGCTCTGAAGATCAGCCATCAAAGTTGGAAATGCAACGTATCACTCAAAAAAGTAATGATTTTGAATGCATTCTAGTGGGGGGCACTTTGGGGTTGTGCAGGGTTCAGAGGGGATTTTTAGACGCAGAATAGGGCAAATTTGTGTTCTAGAACCTTTTCGATAGTGGTTTTCCAATAGGTATCAAAGGGCAGCATCAGAGGGTCGGCTGGGAGCCGGTGTGGTAGGGTCGGATGGCCCACATGTGGAAAGTAGGATTTATTTAGATTTTCTTCGCACTTTACCTTTTACCCCTATTTAGCTTACATGATTTGTTTGTTTGTAAATACAGACCCACGAATCAATTTCACCTTCGTACCACCATTCTCGCGGCCAGTGCAGGGCAAGCGCCCAGAGGTTGCAGCGGAGCACCTCGCCCCTTCGACTACCAAACGCCGCCAGTGGGCATTCTAGCCACCTACAACCACAAATCACGCCCCACACACGCGCCTTCTTTTTACGGTCTCACGCCACTCTGTCGACACTCTCCTCACACCTCGTTTTCGTACACGACGGCTCAGGGCCGTCTCCAATATTTACATTCCAAAAACCACTCTACAACCTCTGTCACAATCAAGCCTTAGGCGTCCGACTATCGGTAAGATGATAACGGATTGGGTAGTGCCCGTGGTAGACTCGAGAAATGAGTGAATAAAAGGTTAAACTACAACAGCGAATGTACTACTGTACTTATAGTGTTTATCAAACCGTGTGAAGTAAACTAATAATACTAACTACAATAACCGACTAAGGCGTGTGTGACTGCGCCTGTCATAGAACTGTCAAGTTAAATTAAAGAGTCCTGTGAACCGTCGTGAAGACGCATGTTCTTATAAATACCACTACGTCACTTCATCGTCATCCTATATGTCATGTCCCGTGATCTCTTCAGCGTCTCCCTTAGCGTCTATATATCCCTGACAGCCGTGGCACGTGCTCTTTAGAATCGTTGGAACGATAAGATTGGAATCGAATCGTGACAACCTCCGGACTACCGACCCATTCCAAGAACCTACCGACCGGCTCCCTGCAGCTCCTACACCAGAATGACCTAGATGTTGAAATTGCCCTTGCTGGGGTCAGTTATTAACCGATTTGCCTCGTAGCAGGCGCAAATTACACCGACACTTGTGTTAGTATAGGAATATAAAAAAGGTTCAACGAAATCGGTTGGGAAATGAGCGGGATACCTACCGCCCGAGGTGCATCGAGTGGCTGATTTAGAAGCGAAATTTCATCCTCGCGAAATCAGAAACAAACGACGAACATTCTGCACGCCGGCCCTTCCTCGTAGTTGTCTGAGTGTATAACACAGACCGAAAATCTGCAATACTACCCTCAACTGGGACCTCGGACACTCAACAACGGCTGGCGACGGCAGGGCGGGTTTGGTGGTTGGAGCCGCCGGAACTGCGGGCATGCCGCTAAGTGGTGCCTCAGGTGCGTGTTCCCGGGGCAATGGGCGGATCTCATCATTCGATGCGACTGGGAGGGGAATAAGAGCCAGATTCAAGGCTTTTCTCGACATGAGAGTCACTCACAGGCCATATTGGGAGACGGCCGAACATCCCGATACTTCTGCTGTCGGCGTTTGAGCCTGAGGTACAATGAGATGCCTGCGATAAGCACCGCAATAGCGCCGAGGACGCCTCCTACTATTGCCCCGCGATTTAATGACGAACCGGGACTGGACGTGGGCGTGGGGAGTGTTACGTGAAGACAAGAAGTATTTGTCCCGCTCCAGACATAGAAAGGTGTCGACTCATTATGATAGACCATACCGTCGAAATCTGTAAGGATAGCAACGACAGCATACCACCCCGCCGATACATTAGCGCTGGCCCACGTAAACGTCATAGCTTCCGGGTCAATCTCGTTGGAAAACTGGTAAGAAATGTCGCGGCGGGATATCTGCCCAGTCCCAGCTGTTTTGGTGGTTGATGTTGCGGGTGGAAGGGACTGCGAAACATCCGCGTTCGTTATGGAAAACGTGACGAAACCAATGTCCGAGGGAGAATAGATCCATGATATTGTCGCTGGTTCGCATGTCGTCATGGCGGGAATTGTTGCGAGAGTAAATAGTGGTCCTCCGCTAGTCGCGGGTGCCGTGGCCATGATCTTCAGTGTTGCTGGGCAGCAACGTGAGACAGATGTGTTAAATGAAGAAGTTGGACGCACAGCTCGAATCTGCGCGGGGGATATAACCGCTCACCGGGACGGTTGAGCAAACTTGAAGGACGCAAATGAAGACAGCCGCCGGTGCGGCATGCATTCGTTTCCTCGACGAAGACGGCTGCATATGAACCATGCGGATGAGACGAAAGTCAGAAGCCCAAGCAAGGTGGGAGAGGGGAAGCAGCTCTAGAGCGGTGGAAAGCCCGGCGAGGATTGGTGTGGGCGGACGGGACAAGCAATACACCTCTCTGACCGGTCTTTCCCAGTGACCGCGACGGCTATACTTGGGATACTTGGAATTCGTCGAATGATCATGTACATTACCAACCACAGCTCCCGAGACAAGCTTCAGATCACCACAAAGAACCTGATACGAAGCCTGAGTAGAAATTGATATAGACGACCGAGGGGAAGCCATATCATGAAAGTTGCCCTGAAAGCTTAAGGTAGTCCAGAGGTGTCGAAGATCAATAATTTTATAGCTATTCTCAGTGTCTGGGATTGGATTGAAGCCTGGGTCTATTTGACCTCTACAAAACGCGGATTGTCTTGAACGACACAATCAGAAGATTTGGGGATGGACTCCCAGCCGCTGCGGCATTGACGAGGCCGTCGCAGATAATGAAATTGATAATCTCTGCAGATGGGCTGAGTGACAGGTAAAATGCGGGACAAGACAGGAGATGCAGATAGATCCTACTTTTCATCATCCAGTGGTCAGACGTGGAAGTCCACGAATCGATTACAGAGTTGCCGCTCATCAAGTACCTGGTCGACCATTAGGGTCGATGGGAAGGGAAAGACAGCGCGATGCTTTGAAGAACTTGGGAAAAAGGGAGAGCTGGCACTGCCACTGAGGCGACTGATCCGAACCCGACGATCCAGATCTGAAATTACAGCTCTAAACTTTCCAAACCGGCTGTAATTCCTTCCTCGGGACTCCTGGTTCCATTCTGCTATGGACACCAAGGGGTAGTCAACGTGGGGTTGGGGGGGGGGAGGATGTATCAGATGTAATGTACACACACTGTAGCAAGTGCATTACACTGTGTTCAAATGCGGCACACTTCTCAAAATGGAAATGTGCTGCATCATCCGGTGTTTCAATGGAAGCACGGTGCACATCACGAGGGCTGCAGGCTAAATATTTGTTCGCCTCTCTCTTCTCTACCACCACCTCCCGCACTACTGCCCGACATCGGACTCCGAAATACGGCCCCAAAAATGTGTCTCGATGTCTTCAAAACATACTCTTGAGGAACAGCAATTGATCCCCACCAGCGTGTTCACGGCATTTCGAAGCTCGGTACGTCTCACGCTCTGACTCTGACAGCAGTACCGCATTTTTTTGATGCGTCCAACACTATATCACGGCAACGCGCATCTCTTCATCGCCCAAGAGGTGATCGATCTCTGGATCGCGGACACGCTCCCACAACCACCACCCCCCTGAGGTGGAATTGGAAGCAGACAACTCTGTTACTGTGTATCAGGGTGCGGATCTTGAGCAGCAGGTGACCGGTAAGTGAAATACCTCTCAAATTTGTAAGAAGCCCAAGAGGGCAGATGCCTAGGTACGTCCATCTCTGATGGCTCTAGTTTGAACACCATTCTCACTCGATACATTCCCAGATTCAACTATTTTTCTTCCTTGTTTTAGACTTGACTTTGTGTACTTATCTCGTTACAATACTATTTTCGCTTTTTAACTTCTTGTGGCTCTTCGCATTCTCCTCATGAAAAAATTGATGGGTGTTGCCGACTCAAATCAAGGTGTGCTGCACTCCCCAAACTGTATGTGCGAGATGCCACACAGTGTGTGCCGCACTCGAGGGAAATGTGCCGCATCTGAACACGGTGTGCCGCACTTCAACTTCAGTGTGCTGTGGATTGCATCTGAACAATCCCGATCTCCTGCCCATCTATCTATCATGATTCCACTTTCCATCCATCTTACTACACCACGTATTTCCGCCGCTCGTTATGGCTACATTCCATTCCTTGCGTCGCCGCCCTCATGGTCGTCTATCCTCATCTTACCGCATCCCACCCTCCGCTGTTCTCGCCCGTTTTCCTCGCCCATCTTGGTGATACGTCATCTGGTGATACGTCATCAATCCACTCTTTCTTTCGTCGCCCATCTTCCCATCTATTTTCACGCATACATCATCCATCTACTCGTATGACATCGTTACCCCGCACCCCTCTCTGCCTTTGTCCTTCCGTCTCCTGTAACCTCCGCCTCAGGCCCCGCCTCCCCATCATTTCGACCGCTCAGCGCTCAGCCTCAGCAGGCTTTTTCCGTCCTGCGCCTTTCATCCCTGGCGCCTTCCGTCATCCTCCATTCAGTCCCAGTCGCCTTGCCCGCATCTCCCCTCCCTTTCCGTCAGCCCTCTTCTTTCATTGTTTCCGTCGTTAACTCTCCGCGCCTTTCCCGCATTTCCCGCGTGTCTCGTCTGTATTTTTCTGTGTCGTGCTCCCCTGCACACGCCGCTGTTTTTCCTTATCGTCCTGCCACCCGGCCTCCCCTTTCCACTCCCCGTCGTCTCCTCAAACATACTGTAGTGTTTCAACCAAGTGTTCACAAGTTGTGACGCGATATTCATTCAGTGGGAAATTACCATAAAAGGCAATTCGGCCCGAGAAATTCGATTTGTATGCCTATTTCAGCCCAAATTCGGACGATTCTGAGGTTTGTGACGGGTACGAAGGTCAAAAGTGTTCAGTTCACGAGCCTCTGTGACGTGTGATGTGAACACTTGGTCGAAACACTACAGTACCCTCACCGCTCAGCATTCAGACCTACCGTGCCCTCGATCCCCACCGCGGCATTAACGCGCAAGATAAATTAACTGGATGAAGAGAATACAAGAGAATGACAACAATATGTTATTGTACGACTGAATACAACGCGACGCTCCTCGGAGTGTCGAGCTCTCTTGGGCCCCTCGAGGCCTGAGTGGGCTGTGGGGAGGGAGGAAAGGGGGAGGGAGGGGTGGGGAGAAGGAATGGACACGTACGCGCCGCCGGTGATATCTTTGCTCGTTATCGGTATCGGTATTGATATTATTATCGGCGGTGCTTGTTATTTTTATACATTTTGGTTTTTGATTTTGGAATTTCTTCAGTGATCTTCACTGGGCGACTGTTTGTGACGTCGATGGTGGGCTCGCCGTCGACGCGTGTGTGCGTTGTGTCGTGCAGCATACGACGGAACACATACACACCGGTCCCTGGCTGTATGTAACCCAAGTGCGGTATGCCCAGATATATTCGTCGCCGGGCTTTCATGCCCGGCGGTGTTGCGGCCTGCGACCAGTGCTGCGCTTCGGGTTGTGATGGATCCGGAGTCAGAGTCAACTTAATCTGTCGATTTTCGATGAATTTCTCGGCTTTGGATTCAAATTTCTGCGGACTGCTCTGGGGCTTTGCAGGTTGCACTGCGGCTTGGGGAAAATTTCCCGCGGGATTTTCTCCCCGCTTTCGACATCTATGTATCTATGTATCTTCTGCCAGCTGCAGGGTACCGGTCAAGTTCTGAATCGGATATTGCTTCTCGCGGTCTTTTGGGGATTTGGATTTCGGATCCAGCTTCTCACCCTTGCACTCTGTCATCGCCTTCTCACTCTGCGATCGTCGCCAGGATGATTTCCTGGCGGGGAGCTTTTCTGCGTCGTTCGGCATCGTATGAGGGAATTTTGAAGGTTTTTTCTGGCGTTCTGACTTTCCTTTATTTTCCCCCACCAACGGCGTTCTCGGCGTTCTCCTTGAGTTTAAATTCTGCGCGGTCTACGCGGGATTCAAATTCCGGGCATTCTACGCGGGCTTTCTGTGTGCGGCTCTCCGTTTGCGGGGATTATCCTTGTGTGGGTTTTTCCGAGGCTTTCAAAGTTCTGTCTGCCTCACAGGTTCAAATTCGCGTCGATCTGTTCATTTTCCTCTAGTGCTTAGGCAGGTACGAAATAGGGTAATAGAAGCAGTGCGGTGTATCGTGCACGCGGGGTTCCAATTAGTTCTGGGCAACGAAAATCACCCTGAGGTCCTTGTTCGAGCCAAGATGCTGCTCTTCAGCGTCAATCACGTCAATTTTTTGTTCGACACGCTGACTCTCTAATTTCTGGTACTTGCCCAGTTGAGAATTGGGATGAGGAAAGCAGTATGGTGTATTACGCACGGTGGGTTCATTTCATTTGTTAGAAGTCCATTCACCCCGAAGTACTCTTCTCGCATAGACTCGCAGGTGCTGCTCTACTGCGTCCAGCATTGATTTTTTTCACCTTCTAGTAATCAACTTCTAATCCAACTTTATCAGGCGAGCAATGGGGTAATAAAAGCAGTATGGTGTATCGTGCACAAGGGGCTCATTTCATTCTCAACGTCGTGAATGCAGGAATCACCCCGAGGACCTGGTTCGAATCAAGGTGCTACTAATAACTATTCGTAAAGGTGACAATCTCATTTTTCTTTCTCTCGCTCCTTGCTCGCTCCTCTATCACTCCGCCGCTAATCCACGACTCGAAGGCTAATTTCGAAGTGTGTCTCTAGGTGAATCTTGCTGGAGGCTTCTTTATGTACTGTACTATTACATTCAATTCGACAGTCACATGTCACAGGGGTATCTGTCGGCGACGCAATTTGGTTGTTGGTCACGCATCACAGGGGGATAGGTTCGACAATTCGAAAAATTCTAAAAAATGTCTTTCACAGCGGGAAGGCCATAAAAAAATCTCTTGCGCATCCCTGAATCGAAATAGGCTACTTCTGTTGCCTTTGTCAATGTTTGCCTTCATATCAGTCCACACTCAATAAACTCTCACAAAATTGCTGGGAGAACCATTATCGAGGCAATTAATTTAAACCAATTAAATGTCTGTCTGGTTTGCCCTGCTCTACGATGTCCCTGCATCGTTTTGGGATAATGTCAATTTTTTTGGCGATGTCACGGTCCAACCTGGGCCGTGTCGAAGTGTCGAATATGTTCCAGAAGTCACGCATCACACCCCCTGTCGAATTGAACGTAATAGTACAGCATGCACTTTGTCAGTGGGTACTTTGTATGTGCGTTTTTAAATTCATCCAGCGCTCACCTAGATACGAGATGGGGCTAGGAAAGCAGTATGGTGTATTGTGCACATGGGGATTCACTTGTCCTCACGCCTTGGCAAGTGAATTTTGAGTGGAAATTTCTCCAACTATTAAAATTCAATATATATTGCGACTTTCTGCTCTGCAACGTTTCTTGTCATGGTGTCTCAAAAGCTGGCGCGGTTGTACAAATCAATTTATACTTTAACACACTATTTTTAGCCACTTCCAACTTCCTCCACCCGTGCCCAATCCATGTCTCAGCTTGCGAAAAACACGTGCGAAGGTGGGAGGTAGGTAATGGCCATCAAAATCCACCGCTTTGACCGTTTTTGATGGGATTTTTGGGGGAAAAAATGAATTGCGCTCGCAGTGTGCGAGAAACAAAATATGAATGTAATACCGTCAGAGGGCACCGACTGAAGGCTTTCCGACAATGTAGAGGAAAGTATGGGCGAGGATAGAAGTTGATGCAAAAAGGGGTGATTCTGATTTTTTTTCTGCGCTTTCAGACCGCGGGTTCTACTTCACTTGTCGTACCTTGGTTAATTTGTTTATTAAGTATATAACGAGTCTCAAACCTACAGAACTTACTTTGTTTATTATGTTCATGCTTCGCCCGCGGTGCCAATTTTGCTATCGCTGGCAGTGGTTCTCAATCACTAAAGCTTATCTATCCATCGAAGGGTTATGTGATTGACGCCTCGAGAAATGTACTGAGGTGAGCCAAAGTTGTTTCCAGGCTTGTAACTCTCCAGACCGATATCCACAAGCTCCCGAGCATCCTTTGCCGCCCGTTATGCGAATGAAACAGCGTTGTTCGGACCCACGAATAAATCGAACCAAGCGATGTAAGAGGATGAGCGAATGAGGGGAACGCGTTCTGCGAGCTCTGCTGACTTTTTCTCGTCGGCCTTGACCGACTCAGCTAGATCCGTGTTAAGGCAAATTTGGGTCAACGGCCAGAGCACGGTCTCGATGTAGCGTTCGCAGTGGGCTTTCGGGATAGTGACCGTCGCCATGTCCGCCAAAACGGGCGACCGAGGAAGATATGTGCACAGGACGTCACCTCCGCAAGCAGTCGAAACCTCAAGGGTGACTGCGGGCGGGACAAAGACTTGTCCGCCTGAAGGGTGCTTAGCGAAGCGATGGCTTTGTCGATGATATGCCAGGCGAGATCTTGGTGCAGAGAGTCCAGTGCAGGTATTATCGACTGTAACAGAGCGATACGAACTGAAAGTGGCGTCAGTTGGTGAAACGTGGCAATAAAGACGAAGATGCTTGCTAACCATCCTGATGCAGCGGTCGATCCCAAAGCCGCTTGGCCAAGGCCTACATCTCCGGAAGCTCGATGTACGTCGTGATAATCTGAACTAACTCCTTGAACACCCCAATCTTCAACGGCTTCGCTGTCGGCGGCTCCAAGAACGTCGGCACGCTGGCCAACGGAACGTGCTCCAACGACCGCTTCACCGAATGCACAGCGGTTCTAGCCAGCTCACCCGCGAGAATGGCCGGCGCCGAGAGGAACTGGATCCCCGCTGCGGGTTCGTCTAGGCGCGGCAGGAACATGAGAATGGCTTCCGAGATCCGAGGGTTGACGTTGTCCTCAGTTAGCAGCACAGCAAGCTCGTGGATGGTGGTAGTTGGCAATTTCGTGAACTGCTCAGTGGCTCAGACCCGAGTATGGAGAGGGAACTCGTTCGAGCGAATGACGCTCAAACATCTCCGCGAAAACCTCGCACTGGCGAGGGGAGAAACGAGCGGCGGATAGGAAGTCCCAGCTCGCTGGCTCGATTTTATCGCCCTCTACATAATTGTCCGGTGCTGGGTTGAAGACGCCGTACTTCTCAGTTGTGATGAAGCGATCGAGGAGGTCCTGCCGGACGTTGATGAGGTGCTGAGAAACGAAAGGAACGTATACGGCGGTGTCGTCAGTACGGAGCAGAAGCTCAACGAGCGCATCCAATTTCGCTGAATCCATGGCGCCCTTCTTGTCCCTGCACTCGCTCCACCGGAGATGAATCTCATCCGTGGCAGAAGTGGATAGCAGACGGAGGTCTCGGAATTCCGTCCACCATCGCATAGGACTTTTGTCCGTTGTGCCGCGGTACAGACGCTGGAGCCCCGACATGAACTCCACGCGTTGCGGACAGGATTCTTGTTCCACTCCGACGGCGTGTCGCCCGTCGCCTTGTCGCCGCGAATGATGTCCATCTGCTGGTCGACGTAGTCGCGGATGCGCGGGACCTTGGACCACCGCGTCCCCAAACAACGAGCATCGCCTGTATGAACGCGAGGTGGGTCGGATTCGTCTCGTCAAAGATCTGCGGCTCGTAGATCTTCTAGTTCTGCCGATACATGAAGTCGATGTACGTGACCTCGTGGATGCGCCAAAAGCCGTAGTCGGCGTGCTTGTCGACCGTCGCCAAGAACGTGCGGAACGCGAGCTCGTCCGCTTCGTTGCGCGTATCGATCGTGTGGTGCGCCGAGCGGGTGACGAACTCGACTTTGGCCTTCGACAGCCCGTGCTCGTTCAGGCATCGCACCCATAAGATCTGGAGCGCCATCTGGAAAAAGACACCAGATTGCGGCGAAGATCGAATGACAGAGGTTGACGATACTTAGGACGTGCGACGAGATAGCGGGGATCTGGAATATAATATTAGTCAAAGGGGATGTAACAGATACACGTCACATACCGGCAAAACTGCCTCGTTGACCTGATTCTCCCAAGCAGCATAGATGGAGGCAATCTCTGCCGCCTCCTCGTACGTCGCACGTCGCAGCAGGTTGATGATTGTAGGCACAGAGAAAAGGTAGGGCAGCTGTCCCGCGTCTGGCGGAATCTCGTTCTTGATCCTAGGAACAAAGAATTTCATGGTGGCGATGAATTCCCAGACGCTCTTGGAGGCCTGCGTGGCGTTGATCAAGGTTCTGTAAACCTCGAGCCGCTCCTCGAGTAGACGCGTGTAGGTCACCTTCGTCAAGGCGACACGTCCGAAATGTCGCAAAGTGCATATAGCTGCAGGAGTATCGTCTGACAATAGTGCTTACTGTATGACGGCATGACGTGCTGAGGGAGACGGAGGGAAGGATTTTAGAGCGGATAGCGCAGTGTGCCGCGCGTCCGGGGTGCCGAGGATACCCACAAAGTACTCTGGATCATTGAGCATCGCCCAGACGTGGTCTTTCTGGGATGTCGAAAGATATGGGCAGACATAACTCTTGTAGAACGAGAGGTGCTGCAGATTGGAGTAGGGCTGGGCGACGCCATAGTTTGGGATGGTGTACACAGTGCGAGTCTGGGGCGTCAGAGCGTCCAAAAACTCGGACGCGAGGCCCTGCAATACATCTGCGGAAAGGTGGCTAGGGTCAGGTTCAAAGACACCTTGCACGCGCTCGAAGAGAACCTACAGATACGTAAGCTACGAGTCGTCGAAAAGATTCGGAAATTGACTTACCTTGGCTAGAGTGTGGTAGTGGTCTATCGTGCTAAGTACGGTCCTGAGGAACATCGACTGCAGCTTTAACACGATCTGGTCATCCAATTCCTCGGTGGCGGTGAGAGACGCGAGGAAGTGCTTGATGGTATGGGTGATGAGTTCAGAAGCGCCCTTCTCGATAACGCTCTGGGAATATATCTTCGAGTCGATCGTCGCGAGGGGTACGAGGCGGCCGTGCAGCGTTTTGATGGCGCCAAGAATGAAGGCGATGGCGTTCGGGTGCTCTTTCGCGGCCTTGCAATCTTTCAAAAGCGCAACGGCTTTCATCCCGATGGAGTGTACCACCGGCCACCTGACCTCGCCAAGCAGATTAAGGCTGTCAAGTTGGCCGGATTTGAGCAGGGCGCCGTTATTCGCCTCGAGAAGATTGGCGATGAACGGTTCCACATGAGTGCGCTGCGTCTGGAGATCGAGACAATGCCAGAAGTACGCGCAGTATTTACCCTTCGCAAACGACTCAGGAAAGGAAATGTGGTGTTTTCCGTTAGAGTCAACCCAGCGACAAGGCCTGGTCACCAAAGCCAAGCTGCGCAGGAGGTCCGTCTTGAGAAGGGAGAGGAACCGGCGGCTGATAGCGGAGGGTAACTTGTACGTAGACTTGACGCCGGATCTGGTGGGAGGAAAGGTCTCGAGGAGCTCGAAGAGTTTTTCCACTAGATTGAGCGGCGAATCCTCGCTGATGTACTGGGGTTGTGCAAATGGTGATCGGGCCAATCGCTACCAAGTCTGTGCTACAGATAAAGTAAGTTCCATGAATGAGGATTATGACAGATTATGAGCCACTAACGTCGTCTTATTCCATGCGTCTTCTCTTTGATACTCGGCGTAACTGGTCAAAGTGCGCTCCAGCACAGTCAACTCGGGCTCAACGACGGCTTGAGCAGGGCGAGGCGGAACGCCGAGACTGGCCAGCAGTTCTCGTCGGTCGGCTTTGTTTAAGCGCTCTTTCAAAGAGACTTGGACAGCAGGGACGCATTGACGGTAAACGTCGAAGAGTTGTTCGCCTGGGGTGTACTTGACGCAAGCGTCGATGGCTTTGGCCTTGCGAAGCAGAGCTTCGATGAGAATGGGAGGAGCAGTCGCCCGAGTGCAATAGCCATGGCCAACCCCAGCTCGCGCTGGACAAAGGAGTTTGATGCGGTTGTATGTGGAAACTGCAGGTCGATGAACTTTGGGATGTCAGCATCGCCCGGAACAGTGGGATACGGGATTCTGGAGGGAAGCGCCGTTGTGGTAAGGAGTTGTTCGATGAGTTTGGGGAGCTGTGGGTCGTTCTCGAGGGCGAGTCTTGTAGCGAAGCCATGGCGTTTCAAGTATGGCAAGCTGTCCACTCGCGCCATAAACTCGTCGGCGGTCAACATGGTGGTAGGATGCCTATAGGTTTGTGACTCGATGCGCTGTCCGAGGAGCCGCGTCACCATTATGAGCAATTACTACAAAACGGGAAGATGAGTTGCCTAAATGGGCCATTTCCCATCCGTTCCGGCTGGACAAGACCTGCGACTTGGTGGATTTGAAAGACTCATTAGGATTGTAAGAGCATTTTTCATTCACCATAGACATGACAAGTATCATGGGTATTCGAAGCTACGGAAAAGGCTTTATGAAATGTAGATCGATGTCGGTCCATAATATGCACGGGTACCTATATATCGCAGTCCGTATGCGAATCGGTGCCAACCATCCCGACTATTCCATCCCTCACCGCCTACCCCGCCACCACGCACAAGCCCGCTCCTTTAGCCGTAGGTGCCACGCGGTCGAAGCCCGGGCGGGAATGGTGCGCGGGAGGTCGAGGTTTCGGGCGGAGGCCCGCGTCGGCGCAGAGGATGGGCCGTGCGTGAGAATGCGATGAAGGCCGCGTAGGGGGCAGAGAATGCACGCCGCACTTGCTGCGCACGCCGGCGGTGCGCCACGTAGTACGTCGGGTGCCGGACAGGGCTGGTTTCGAGGAGGGCGATGAGACGCTGGAAATGGCGGCGGCGCGCGGGGAGGTGATCAACGCGGTACGGGCGATGGGGCGCGGCTGCCCCGTGTGCGAAGCACGTCAGGGGTGGACTGTGTCGTGCGGGAAATCCGCGGAAGCGCGCGCGTGGACGGGGGGAGTTCTGCTTGCTGGAGATGCCTTTGGTGTACGAAGAGGCGATAGCGGGCGCTGGTGATGGGAAAGGGCCATAGCGTGCGCTTTGGATGCAGGAGGTTGTAAAGGGGGTGCCGCGGAGCACGGCAGGTGCGTACCTCGAGCGGTGAGGGTGGTACGCTGTTGGAAAGGGCACGGTGCGCGGGGAGGCGATGGAGGCGGCGTGGGCGGCGAGGAACGGCAGCGTCGCGTGCTGCGCGTGCGCTGCCACGTCGTCCATTGAGACGTAGTAAAAGATAATGGGATGAAGCAGGCGGACGCCGGCGTCCCATCTCGGCGACATTTGCCCCGGCCGCATAACAAGGGGAATGAGGCCCGAAGGCTGGAGAAAGCAGCGTCTGCCCTCGATACGACAGCTCGGCGCCGCGTGCGTGATACGTAATATTTACTGAAGCCTAGGGAGGATGACGATGAGTAAAATCCAAAATCCAAAAAAGGAAATCGTACGAGCATCGTCCCCGCCCACAATCCCGAAAAGCTCTCCAGCGTTTACACGCGGCCGATTGGGCCCTCAGAGGGGGTACCTCAGCGCCTGCCCGCCCGTCGCGTACTCCCGGTTCTTCACCCGAGCGCCTAGTCCCGCGCCCCCGCACCATGTCCTCCACGCATCGTCGTTCTTCGGCTACGGGAGCGCGTGGCCCCAGTCTTACGCGGGACAGCAGCACAGGCGCCAGCGGTGCGGTGCCCACCGCTCGTCTCGACCCGCACATGGTGGCGTCGTCGTGCGTGGAATCAAGCTCGGACTCGACCGCCAAAACGGCCTCGATAACGGGGCCTATATCTGCGATGGAGCTCGCGTTCGCGGGCGTCGTGGCAGCGGAAGTATTCGCGCGTGTGGTCGTAGGGCTGGCGGGAGTCGAGCCCGCGTTTGTCGAGGTCGAGGTGGAGGACGGGGAGAATGCCAGCGACGGCAGCTCAGTCCTAAGCATCATCCGAGTCAGTCGTCGTCACAATGAGCACGGTTATCGTTTGTGCGGAACTCGTTTGTTGGCAGACATCCCGATCCCACCAGTCGTGCCCGCGTCATGTAAGTTATAAGAATCTCGCCAGTCGTCTGTACGTCGTGGGATGAACGATAATCGATAAGCTGCGTGAGAGCGACAATCCTGTTTGGGCGACTATGGATCATGATCGCCGCGCCGGCGAATTCCGACTCTGGCTCTTCTCCTTCCATGATTCAGGCTGATGCAGCGGCTTACTTATCGCCTAGCTCTTCAATCCGAAAGAACGAAGCCCCGATCTAGTAGAGTGTATCACGATTCTGCATGCGTCGGAGATAGGTGAAGAGAGGCGAAAAATAATTGGATAGGAAGAGTAATGAGATCAACCTTGGATCAACCTTCTGTCTTGGCCCCGCGGACCATCTATGCTAGACGGTGTTTATAGATGTAGCTCCCATCGGCGCTCCCGATATTACCAGGCGGTGGCTCAGTAATAATATTGCCGAGATCTGCGAAAGATTTGCGAGTTGGTTGATATTTGATGTTTGGCATACAAAATTCGGTCGATATGGGTGGATTTTCCGCGACGCGAATATTTCCAGGAGTACTCAAAATCTAAGACTGCCGTATCAAATCCTATCCCCGGAATTCCGTGATTGCGTACGACGATCGTGTTCGCCATATCTACATCCAAATGTTCAGCCGATGGTCGACAAAGAAGCATTACACTCTGCCTGAGTGTGGTATTGCAGATACAGGAGATATGACTCGGAATTACAGATGTGAAATGGATTTGAGGGCGATGATCGGTGTAGTTTACGATGTGTAGAATGACTGGCCAAATATCTTCGGCCTGGAAATAAATATTCGCAATCGGTATGATAGGGTGCAACGTTGAATACGCGTGGATGAATGAAGAGAGTCAAAGTAAGAGAGAAACAAGAGCACTCAGTCTGCAGCTCCAGTCCGAAAATATACGCCGTGAAGTCGCTCCATGGATGGCGCGTTCTTGTATGTGGGTGATCCGCTAGTCAAAGTTGCTTATCGCCGCTGAAAATTTAAATCGGGATGAATAGGTGGATGGATACTACTATGCGGGCATCAATCTCGCACCTGAGTCATCTAGAATCCCACAGTCCCGTACGTGGTATCCCCACCCTCCAACGCGTTTACGCTCCGGAGGCCAATATTCTTCCGGAGACTATCGGCATGATCTGCAGCTCACCAACATGCATCCCTATGTCCATAAAAATTGGCAGGTCAAATTCACGGGTAAAAACAAGAGATTGCTCACTAATAAGGAGCTTGATTCCTGAATGCACAACCTGTTGGGCGAGGCTTTGCGCAAGAATAACACGACCTACCGCGAGCGTGCGCCTCCACCTGTGCCAGCTCTTAGCTGAGAAACACGTGTAGAGGAATTAACATCAGTTGGTTAATCATATTCAACACGCTGTTGTAGTAGTTGCCGATCCTTCTGTCGTCGTGTCGAACAGTGCACTTGCGGGCGAAACGTCTCTCTAAAAAGTATAAGGATGAGCAATAATGTATGTATCTTGCCTTCGCCGGTCCAATTCGTTGCAGGTGCACTCCAAGAGAATTTGAAATCAAGGTCAGCGCAATGACATGAGGGCAAAGGACCTGGCGGAAGGGTGCGCGTTGGGAATAAGAGATATGGCATGGAAGAGGAGCAGTATTCACGCACCACGGGCCCCAAAACACGAATCAATCGATTTACGGCTGGACGTGTGCCGCTTCGGTCCCCCCATGCTCGCGTTCAAATAAACCTCTGTGTCGGCGTTAACGTACTCGCGTGGAGTGCTGTAGTAGCCTAGGGAATTAATACCTCATACCAGGTGTATCGACAGCCGGAGCGGCGCGCAAGACCTGAAAGAAGAGTTCAGATCAGTAAAAAATGGCCCGAAGGTAGGTGCGAAGAATACGCACTCCAACGACTGCGTCGGATCGAGTCGACGGGAGAGTAGACCAGACAGGAGGTACCACAGGCAGAGCATTAACAGTTTGCAGCATGCGCGGTGACCCACTGGATCCATCTACCGCGTGTGGAGATGTGGCCGCGCAGGCGTCCAGAACGCGCATTGACTTACGGCAAATGACACGCCGCATTACCCTCCTACATGCGGCGGTCACCGAGTGTCAGATGTACCGTGCATGGGATGCGTACCGTTGCCCACTATCACGACGAGAGCACCACAAAAGACGAAAAATTATATTAAGTGAAAGAGAAGAAATAGGATGAGTGCGACACACCTGTGTTCAGACTTTCGTACCCCATCCTCCAGACTCCTCGAACCGAAGGCGAAGATGTAGCGGCACCCGAAACAAGAGCCACGGAATCGCGACCACGGAACGTTTGCCGCTTCAACCTCCGCATTCGCGACGGTTCGATGCGGCACTCGACTGGGCATCTGCGCATAGACACGTAGGCATGGTGTTCATGCTGCACATAGGCAACCTTTGGATATCAGCCAGCCTGAAATTGCATGTGTACACATAAAGATTTCGTCAAAAAAAACAGAAGACGCACAGAATCCATATTATAAGAACGTCAAGCCCAGGCTGAGATATTCGGAATTCGTAGAATAGACCGCAGCGGACACGGCGAGTCGTCAATCGTCGTCTCTACTGAGTCGTCGTCGTGGTCGGGGTCGTGGTCGCTGCCGAGCGAGTAGTCCTTCGTGCCAGTCGTCGCAGCTGCCTTGGCCATATCTAGCGCACTTGATGTGCCTTTCGAAATTGCACAGAACCATCCTGGAGGTTTGACACAGTCTTCGCACCCCGAAACCGAAAAAAATGGGCCAGGGTGTGAACGCGAATCGCGCGCCGAGATCGCCCTATGGCTTGATGAAGACTTATTAGCGCTGATTACTGGGTTAAATGTTTTCAATACAACATGCTGCAGTGCTGTTGCATTGTAAATTGGCGGCGAGGGAGCGGGACTGAGGGCAGAGGACGTCGGAGCGAAGGAAACGTATGTCCAAATGGAGACCCCGTGGCCTACAAAGCAGATAAACATGGCCACGCAAATGTGCACAGCCCCATGATTCCTGTACGTTCGTTTCGCTACCTGCGTGCTTCCCTATCCTCGCACCTAGTGGCATCTCAACGACGCCTTCTCCCACCTTTCCTTCCCCGCCTTCCCTCCTACAGCTCTGGTATCTTCACCCCCGACGGCCACCGATGGACTCGAGAGTCGAATGTCCCAGACATGCGGTCGGAATGCTTTCTAGCTCCGAGTCGTCTACCAAACTTGTACTTCATCTCAGCCATCTCCCGGTGTTCTTTGTCGCACTTTTTCCGAACTTCTTCGTCTGACACGCGTGTTATGCTGAATTCCGCTCGGACGTAGATTCCGCCGACATATTAGCGATCTTTTTTCCCGTCGCCGCGCCTGGTGGATTCCGGGATTCTCATATACCGCTATAAACTGAACTGTTATGGGCATGGTCTGGATGGAAGGGTGAATTTATGTTTTCCCGACTGTGTCGTAAAAGCGTCGCAGACACAGTTATTAAATTGTCTTTTGCCTACGGCACAGCTCTATGGACACTCCAGTTCGGGTTCGCCTCGAGGTTGTCTTACATCCCGATTACCTCGCATCCGTGATTCCACTTGTTTCTCAGGTGCGTCTTCTTCTTCTTCGACTGGCATAGCGCTAACCCAGTTCATTGTTCATAGTGTTGGCAAAGTTCGGTTCGGTTCAGGTTCGGGGCAATTCTCCCCGAACGCCGAACTTGAACCGCACTTGCGGTTCAGGAGTTTGCTGAACCGCGAACCTGAATGCCGGTTCAGGTTCAGTTCGGCGTTCGAACGCGTTCGAACCCGAATAATTTCCCCAGGTCTAAAAGTACCTCTTTGGAGTCAGAAAAACTTGGGAATGGCAAGATGTATTCGTATTTCCATACCAGGACCAAGAATATAGTCTCTTGAAGGCTACAAGGCATTTCGTTGAGAAAATTTCTGCTGAACATTAGTTGAATAGGTCACGTGAGGACGATCTCCCCGCATCGGACTAGTCGAAAAAATTACGAAGCACCCTGAGATTCCTTGAAAGAGATGTAATAACAGAAGAAAGGTATAAGAGATAATTCCTCTCTCGAAACTGGGGAAAGAGTCTCTCTAATGGATCAAAACAGTGCCATGGCGGTTTGGGGTTCGAACGCGTTCAGGAAAATTACCTCCAGCCCGAACGCCGAACCTGGATTCCAGTTCAGGTTCAGCAAATTGAACCTGAACCTCGCGGTCAGTTCAGTTCGGGTCAGGTTCGAACCTGTTTCTGAACTGAACTTTGCCAACACTAATTGTTCAGTGAACGAACTCTGACGCACGATGAGCGTCCAGCCCCGTGAGCTGCTTTCCTGTCAATTTTACATGCGCCAGAAGAAGTGCGACGAGGTCAGCGGCATTTTTCAAGTCCTACACGACGCTGACCCAACTTTTTCCCTTTTCTTCCATCTTCCCGCCCACTCTACCCAGCCCTCTCCCAGCCCAGCCGGCGTAATTTTGTCCATCTAGGCCGTAAGGTACGTCACTTTCCACTCCTCTGGAAGCACCACGAGATGCTTAATTACGCCCAATTAGCCGAACCAAAATATGGACGGCGAGGACGAATCTGACGGAGCGCAACGCCCGCCTCGGCCTGCGAGTTACCCAGCCGCATGTGGGCGCGTCTGAGGGCCCGCAGCCTGTCAATGGAACCCCGAATCAGTCCCCCTCCCGCGCATTTCTGGCGCCACCACCGCCAATACCTCCCCAGCCGATAGACCCTCTCTCTTGGATCCCGTCGGAAAGACCCCCGCATGACCAGCAGGGGTTGTCAGACGATGTACGAGGTCCTATGGAAGAGAAGAACACGTTAGTCGGATTGTTTCGGAGGTAGACATGTAAAAAAGACAACTTACTATGAGAAATGCCAAGTTAGCGTGGTCGCTCTCTCCCGACAGTGCGCCCGCTTCAACGGCGGCGGCGAAGACCAAACGGGAAAGTTGTGACGATGTGCCAGGTGCTGAAGGACAGCCAAGGACATTAATACGATGTTTGGGACGGTATGCAAGAAAGAAAATCACTCGCCTTGAAAAATGTCGAGGCAGCGTGATCACCGTTTCAAACAGCGTGCACGAATCCGCCAGCGACGGTAGCGGCCAAATCAGCATCTGCGGAAGAAGCTTTCGGTTCCGAAGGAAAGTCACGAACACTTATTAGAGTTGTGTGGGGGATATACGAAGGTTATTCGTCACCTACAAAAAAGCCGAGTACAATCGTCGCTGTATCCGACAGCGACCACGGGGCTAACAACGTCGGTGGCGGGGAAGCGGTCATGGGTAGGACGATGTCCCAGGTCCTGAATCAGAGCTACGCACGGCAATTAGATTCCTTGTGAAGAGACATGTGAAAGAAAAATAGTAGCAAGCGGAGCGTCACACAAGCCGCTACCCAACTGCTCAACTCGGTGGCAAAAAACAACATAAAGGTGTGTTGCTGCTAGTACGTGTTGCATGCAGCCATTGGGGTCTCTGGTGCTCATTATTGACAGCTTTGAAACGAAGATACCGGTAGAGCTCCTCCAGAGGATCTTCGAACTCACCAACCCTACACCCTGCGCGGAGACCTGGCGATCTCGCCATGGCACCTCGGGCAGCTGAACCGCCATACCCGAGCTGTTGCTTCCAGCTTGCCCAGGCTGTGGTCCGACATTCAGGTCGACTGCAGGGGGTGTTTGTGCAAGGGCAGCAGGAAAGGGGGTTGTTGCGTGGCTGGATGAGGAGTTCATTGGCGTAGATCATTTTCTTTTGTTTTTTCAGCATCTTTCCGCACGACAAACGAGGAAGGGGAGTTGTTGTGGACTTGACCTGATAGATACATTTACTTGGACGCCGCTAGCTTAGCTTCTCTTTTCCTGCCACCATAATAGTTAGTTATGTTTTGTTTGATGGATAGATAGATACACACACTTTTCTCTCTCTGAACTGAATGGCACTGGCAGGCAGAAGTCAGGAATGGGATTGACAAGGAAGAGGGGTTGTTGTAGACTTGCTGCATTTACTTAGACACCGCTAGCTTAGCTTCTCTCTTTTTACCACGATCATAGTTATATTTTGTTTGATGGATGGATAAGGAGAGAGAAGTCTTCTGGAATGCATCTATATGCAGCGTGAGATAGTCCTTAAGCAATACCGAGACCTATGTAAGGTGGCAAGACATTCACAAGTCAGCTACACATATTCTATTTCATTTGAATAACTAGATCAGTTTTCTATTCCATTCCACTCACATCTGGTTACCTAGACTTTTACCTGGTTGTCGCCACGTTGAAGTCTATTATTCAACTTGACTTGGCCATTTTATACCAGTGCCTAGACTCACCAGGTTCAAGTCCATTATTCAGCTCGACTTGGCCATTTTATATCAGTGCCTACCTGTCGCCATGTTGAAGTCTGTTATTCAGCTCGACTTAGCCATTTTATACCAGAGCTAAAGATTCCTAGCTGTCACCATGTTGAAGTCTGTTCTCCTGCTCGACTTGGCCATGCTGTCACCACGTTTATTCAGCTTGACTTGGCCATTTTGTATCACTGCCTGCATTTTACAAGTCTGTTCTCCAGCTCGACTTAGCCATTTTGTATCAGTGGCTGGATTTACCTGGCTCTCGCTGCGTTCAAGTCTGTTCTCCAACTCGACTTAGCCATTTTATACCAGTGTCTAGATTTACCTGGCTGTCACTGCGTTCAAGTCTGTTATTCAGCTCAACTTAGCCATTTTTTGCCAGTGCCTGGATTTTACAAGTCTGTTCTCCAGCTCGACTTAGTCATTTTGTACCAGTGCTTGGATTTTACAAGTCAGTTCTCTAGCTTTTTGGCTTAGGTACAATTTCCGTTTTTTCGAGTTAGGCGCACTATGAGGATATACAAAATGGCGCGCACACATAGATTTGATGTGAGGCAGATCTTTGAAGCACAAGGGGCCTCTAGTGGCACAGCTGATACCCAGACCTAGGGCAGGCAAGCTGCCCTAGATCTTCAAAATGGTCTTTACGCGGCTTATTATGTGTTTCGTGTTCTTTTTTTTTCACCATCCCTAGGGACACTGACACTAACCAACCTAACCAAACACTAACCAAACACTAACCCAAACCGCTAACCGGCCCCTAAGGTGGGGCCAGTGGTAATCACATGTGCAGGATCTACTTACCACTTATACCCAGACCTAGGGCAGGCAAGCTGCCCTAGGTCTTCGAAATGGTTTTTACACGGCTTATTATGTGTTTCGTGTTCTTTTTTTTCACCATCCTTAGGGACACTGACACTAACCAATCTAACCAAACACTAACCGGCCCCTCATCTGGAAAATAGCAGATGTCTTAGAACGTCTCAGGGAGACACGAGAGACCGTAGAGACCCAGAGACTGCCCCCCGACTTCCCGAGACAGACATAGACAACCGGTCTGCGGAAGACCACGATAGACAAATAGACAAATAGTGGGATAGACACATAGACACCTAGAGACCCAGAGACCGATCACCATCACGTCCATTTACAGCTCAGATCATCGCATCAAAAGACATAAAAATAGATTTTTTAAATTTCTTCCCGAGGGCCGATACGGAACACAGCACTGGAGCGGGTCACAAAATCTATTGAGCAATGTAGCGCTACGAGAGACCATGTAGTATTCTAATTGAGATGAAAAAAACATCCGCTCCTCGCCGCAGGGCCCGGCCTTCTATTGGTTACCCATAAAGTCGGATTCGTCCATCACAGCTGTCGAAGGAACGGGAGCGACGACATCTTTGAGGACGGCATATCTTAATCGAATGGTTAGTGGGAAAGAAGGGAGAAGAGTAAGTGCAGGCTCGCCTTCCATTAGCAAACATTGTTTCCTGCCAGGTACGTGCCAAGAACGTCACTGGCAAGTACTTGACAGGTCCGTCGCCCTCTATCTTGGTCGGATTTGAAGTGTACTTGTGCCAGGCGCAAAGGGTCTTGAGCTCTTCATCGAAAGGGTTTGTAGATCTTCCGGGAGTAAATCTCGCTCATGAAGTGGCCGCTCGAATACTCCATAATGGCAGCCCAAATCTAGATGGTATGAGGGGGGTGCAGGAAGAAGGGATCTGAAATCACAGGCCCTTTATAAGTGTCCCAATACCTGGCGATGGCTCGGCAATGGACTTGTTGCATTTTTCTAGATTAGTGTTGTTCAAAGTTGCTCCTACTTCTCTCCTACTCACGCTCCTACTTGCTTTCCTACTCGTTTTCCTACTCCGAGTAGGAGAACGAGTAGGAAGCACAAAAAAGAGACTTTTTGCCAGTAGGAGTCTCAAGGGCTCCTTTTTGCAAAATTTCTCCTACTTGAATTTCCTTCTCAATGACCATTGCTCTTTACCCTGATATTTTTTCACAAAGTTGTAGCATTTCTCTACCATACACTGACCTATAGAACCAACTCCTTGGCCTTTTAAACCTTAGAAAACATTTGCAATGTTTTTGTTCTCCTACTAATCTCCTACTCGCAAATTGGGGGAGGGGTGGTTTCAAAGTTGCCCATTTTAAGCTCCTACTAACCGTCACATTTAAACCCCCTACTCCTTACCAGGCAATAATGGCTTGAAATATATGGCGCAAAATTGACTGGGAGGCGCAGAATAACATTTCAGATGGACTAGATTTTACCCAAAATAAAAAGTTGCCTTTTTGACCGAGAAATAACAAGCAGGAGCTGAAGTAGGAAGATGAGTAGGAGCTCAAGTAGGAGCAACTTTGAACGACACTATTCCAAGTCCTGTTATTCTGCCAGTGGGCAACTCAAGATCGTGACAATGCAACAGGACGACGCCAGATGGGGAGAAATAAAGCTTCCAATTTGATGCATCATGAAATACGCGACAAATACGCGAGAACATTTTTAGCCGATGTCTCTCGATGTCTATCGCCGGTCTATCCGTCTATTCGTGTCTCTGGGAGAAACAGGAGGTCTCTGTGGACATTGCATGTCTCTGAAAGTATAATGGGTTCCCAGATGCTAAGGCGGGGCCAGTGGTAAACACATGTACAGGATCTACTTACCACTTGCTTCACTCACAAAGGCCAATCCAATTTCCATAAAATTCACTTCATTGTGCCGAGGGACACTGCAAGGCCTCAAAACCAAGGGTGCGCTTCATGGGTCACTGTTCACTTTCAAAACCACCGTGTCTCGGCGAGTATATTGCGTTTCGTGGCAGAACCGTTGACCTAGGTCACTAGACTCACCTGACAAGTGTTGTAGACCTCTTCAAGGCCTACAGTTGGGTGTCGTTCCCGAAAAAATGTCTGTATATAGATCCCGCCGCCGATCCCGCCGCCCCCCGCCGCCGATGATGACGACGAACCATCGATGAGAAGCCCAATGAGAGGTATACTGGAAATAAAAATGAAAATAAGAATACAATAAATCCTGCCGCCCGACACCGACACCGTCGCCGACGGCGACGGCGACGGCGACGAAGCCTACATAGGTGATGAGCAAGGTGTTTGTTGGTGGCCATGGTTTTGGGAATGAATTTTCCCCAAAGTCTATTTTTAAATCCCGCCCCCGACACCGACGGCGGCGATGACGAAGCCTAGATAGACGGTGAGCAAAGCCTTGGGTCGACAGCGATCAACGTTTTTGGGCCAAAACACAGCCACCAAGCACCGCCACTCCCGAGATATACCTCCGAATGGAGGCATATGGTGCCAGTTGGAGACACTACAAAAAATTCCTAATTAAGCTTGGCTTCTGAGTTTGACAGTCAATGGAGTACAAACCATCTGCGTGGTAATACTGATCAAGGCTACGTGGCCTGCACTTCATGAGCGCCAGTTAAAATACAGGCAAGATGCAAGCATGGATGCTGAAGCGAGTGCGCACTTCCTAATATGAACTTATGACGTCCGAAAGACAATTTTCCATTTGGCTACCATAGCAGAAAAAAAAAATGAATACGAGATCCGAACAGACTCTAAGAGGCCGTAAGGTCACAAAGATCTTCACCGTCACTGGGCCATTTAAATGCCGAGGAGACCGACCAAGAGGCCGAGCCCGAGCGAGTCCAGGAGGACGGCGGCGGAGACGAGGCTGCACAGAGTTTAAGATCAGCAGAAATTCCAGACAAATTAAATAGTCCTAGTACGCACATCCCGGAGAGGAGGGTGACCACGCCGATGGCGACGACATCGAGGGCGACGAGGAGCTCGACGAGCGTGGTGTCGAGGGTGGCGATCAGTCCGCCGAGCACGGGGATGGAGGCTGTTTCGAGGACCAGTCCTTGGAGCACCACGGAGATCTCCTACATACATCGGCACCATAAGTTTTATGGCCTGGGCGAAAAGAACCAGCAAGTGAACGCACGGTGATGATTACGGCGAGAGCTTCGGCGACGGCTTCGGTGGTTTGGCGCTTGAGGAGGCCCCCAGGCCCGAGGGCCGTGAGCGAGGCGGTTGCGGTGTTGAGTGCAGCTGTGAGGGCATTCATGTGCGGCGTCACGGTCGCATCGGTGGCGGTTCCACTCGAGGTTAGTGCACCTAGTAGAACATCAAGTAAGCACAACAACAAAAATGGAATGGAAGAGCGCGCGCACTGATTTGAGGGAGGATCGAGTCAGTGGAGCTCTTCAGGGTGTTGACGACTGTCAAGACCTGAGCGTTGGAGGCTCGCTTGTCGATGACGGAGAGGCCGGCATCGTGGGTGGGGCTGCCAGACACGAAGGTCATGGAGAGGAGGAAGAGGGAAGCGATGCGAAGGGCGAACATCGTGATTTGATGGGGAAGGGGATGTTCAAGAGAGTCCACTGGATAGAACTGATATTCTCCTTCAACGTCTGACTCTTCTTATACGATGGAACGAACACTAATGGTATTCGCCATCCAGCGTCATTACAGGCCATTCGAAGCCCCGTTCAAAATTTTTATTTCGAGAGCAAGATTTAACGAAACTACTATTTTTATCGTGACATGCTGCTCCACAGTATTCACTGCAGAACTTCAAAAGTGTCAGGGGCCGCGGATCGGCTCTACGTTGTACCGCATTCCCACCTGTCCGGAGTGCGCGAGATATCCAGGTCTGGACATGGAACAGAACAAAACATATGCCTGACCGGTCCAGGGCTGAATTGTTCAGGATTTGTGGAAATGTCCAGTTCTTCATGTCTGCCGGAGTCTGGATTGAAGGCATTCCCTGAGCTCCAGAAATGATCGGGATTGCGCCGGAAAAGCCACGAGATGAATTCAGACCTGTTCGGCTCCGGAACATCCCGCAGTAATCGAAATCTCTGTAGACTTTTTGCTCCGTCCAAGTGGGATGGCACTTAATGCACTCTGGTTTCGGAACGAAGTTTTAAGATGAAAACCAGCAGTTTGGAGTCGAGTTCCAAATTGGGAAACGGCTCCACAGCCCACCACTCGGAGTATAATAAAGCCCCCCCCCCCCCCTTAGTTTCGTACACCGACGATCATCCAATTTGGCAACCCTTGGGAAAAAAAAGCCGGGGTCCCGGTTCAAGCCGCACATGGGCGGCTGCGTGGCTGCGTACAACCTAATTTGGAAATCTTGTCATGGGTCTGTGTACGAGATTACCGCTCGCTGAAGTCCTAAGCCCCAAATTTCAAGAGAAAGAGCTCGAAAAGTGGTTTCGAACAGCCGCTATTTGTGTTTAGTTCATCGTTAATGAATAGCGGATGGTGTTGCTGTGCAGGAACGCAAAACTACTCCGAAAAAGGTTCGGCTGGGAAGACTGTGACAGCCATCCACCTCACAGAACCGCGATATGCGGGAGCAAAAGAAATCTATTTTTCGCAAATGGAAGAGCAGAGGGCCTCGGGCCCAATCGGCGCTTTGAAAGTGGCGACGGACTTTACTCCGAAGAATACCAAAGCATTTAAGTCTAGTTGCAGGGGGGTTGGAGAAGGATAAAGAAGGACGAAGATTTTTTTTCGATCTGAAACGGTCTAAATTCCGGCCCTTTGCAAGTCCGAGAGCTCTGGATATTTCAAAGTGCTGGTGAGGAAAAGAAGAAATACAGCGACTGAAATGGGACAGACGCGTGGATCCCCGCGGCGAACAAAGCTTACTTGGTGCAGGGTAAAGACATCACTGTTGGAATTCGCCCGAGAACGGAACGAAAAGCAGACTTGATGAATGAAGCTCAGGTTGCAGCTGTACACGACAGTACACTTGTGAGTAGCAGGCGACTTTCTATCCCAAAATTGACTAGAAGCTCACTTGAATTCGTCATTTCAACAGCACGCGTCGTGAGTGGCTTCGGAGTGCGCTTGTAGTGCGGACTCGAAGGTGCGTAAGATGGACGGGTGAAGTGCGACAGGTCAAAGCTGACTTGATGATGGTGGCGTCCTCATTGTTGGACTCCGTCCCGAGAAATAGAACCAATCTGTGTTGAACCGAAAGCAGACTTCAGGGAGGATCTATGAGTAGTAAATCCTGCAAACTATAGCTGTACACGCCAAATAAATAAATAAATTGAGCAGCAGTTGACTTTCTATCCCACAGCTGACTAGATGCTCACTCGTGAGAGGATCCGGAGTGCGCTCATAGTGCGACTCGAAGGTGTGGAGTGGAATCCGTGAAGAACTACAGCGAAAGAGTTGCGACAGAGTTGCGACATACGCCAGGTCAAAATTGACTTGATGCATGGCGAGTGGAACGGCCTCACTGCGTTCAGCCGGGTTCTCGACACGTGGTAGTCGAGAAAGACGGAGGCCCGCGGATGTGTGCCTACTTGGGCATATGGGCCTAGATCATCATGGTCTAGCCCATCTCGGCACCGCTTAGACCCTTCGTTGCCGAGAAAGACGGAGGCCCGCCGATGTCACCCCGCCCCGTCGCGTCGAGGTCAGTTTAACCACCTACGCAAATCTCTGTCGTGGCCCTGTACTAACAGTGTTACCTCTTTAAAAACACTTAAAGGAGTCCCTCAATTTTTTTTGCCACATGAGCACGACTCCGTCGACCCTGTACATGTGATCCCGCTGCCTAAAATTAGGCAAGAGATATATTTTTATTCCACCAGGCGGGGACAAGCGAGATGCTACATACACCGATCAGTGGTCTAGCCGAGGCTAGGGCCTTAGACAGGCCTAATCATGCCGTGACTAGCTGATCTAGACGCATGTGCCTGTCTAGGCCCGTCTAACTCCGCGTAGGCGTCCAGACATCAACAGCGTCTAATATACGGCTGAACGCAGTGCCTGGTGGCACTAATGCGCATCTTTGATCGTTCATATAGCGGTTCTTTCCATGTCCCGCAGGGAGCTGAGTTGTTCGTCTTGGGCCCAGGCCAGGCCTTTTTTAGACACTGAAATATAGCTCCAAGCCTTCAAGTGTCCAGGAGAAAGAGCTCGTTCGAATCGGGACCCGGTCCGGGTGATCCTAAAATATTTGCACGAGCCTTCAAGCTCCTGATTTGCGACCCAGTGGTTCGTTCAAATCCCCCAGCCCAGTAGTTTACTAGTCGGCCTTTCGATTCCCAGTCCTTGCGGGGTCGTCGTCGAAGGATGGCATGGGGAGCTGTGAGGGAAAAATCGCGTCAGCAGTGGGAGGAAAGAGAGGACAAATATTAGCACGAAAAATTCACCGATGACACGTCCCTCTCCACCAGGTGCATCACATCCGATCCAGTGCTTGACGATTCAAGTGTTCGAGGTGATGCCGCCGATGATTCGAAGGCGGCCAAGGCCTTTAAAGCGCGGAGCCACTGATGACAAGGTCCCGGCGCGACAGGATCGAGCGTTTGAGATGGCCGAGGGCGCGCGCGAGCGGAGCGTGAGGAAGAGATGCTGCACATTTGCGGCGTCGTTTTGAGGTGTCACCGACGATGCACCAGCCGCCAATGCAGAACGAGTCACGAGTTCACGACTAGGTGTGCGCCGGCGGCTTGGGCGTCGACGGCGAGCGCGGAGGCGCGCGTATATGGCCAATGGCATCGCGAACGGCTCCCCTGGGGTCGTGGGCGTCGTCACAGGCGCTCGGCGTGCGGTACTGGCATCATTATGATATGGGTATACCTGTACAATGGTCAGTACGTAGGTGGCGGAGGAAAAACAACAAAAAAGGAACTGAATATGGATAGATGGAGATGTGGGAGGGAAAAGGAAGATGACAGCAACACGTACTTGAAGGAAAAGAGGAGAATAACAAGATACAGGCAAAAAAATGAATAAAAGAAAGAATATGAAAAGGATTGAGAAGTGGCCACGTACCTCGGCCCGCCGCGATGCACCACTTTTACACGCATGCGGCACCAGCAGCTGGCTCTTCGAGACTCGTTCTGGTACGTGTGCAGAATATTGCATCAATTTTGAGAACGGATGAAGGAGACCTGCGTTGTTTGTTAGCAACAGTACAGTGCTAAAATGATCAGGAGTGGGAGAAGGGGAGAGAAGGTACAAGAGCCTGAAGGGGAGAATGGAATACATGGGAAGTAAGAGGTGGGTGGAGTGTGAGGAGGGAGAAGCTGCGAAAGGAGGTACTTACGGGGGATTAACAAGGCGGCGCAGAGTTGGTTGGGAGAACGGCGCGACGGAGACAGCAGGTTTGAGTCGCAGGAGCTGGAGAGCGAGCTGGAGATGGCAAGGCGGTGACACGCGAAAGTGTGCAAAGTTTGGGGTACGCGCAATTGGGGCGGCGCGGGGTGCAAAAGGCGGCAACGGGATTGGAGACGGCGCCAGCGGGATGACACAGGCGGCGGGGCACGGCCGTGATGATCACGGCGTCGGCGCTGAAGCGCTGATGAAGGGCGGCGTGGCGGCGCGAGTCGGAAGGCGGAGATGAGAGTTAGGGTTAAGAGATTGGCGCCACGTGTTTCCGTGTTCGGATCACAAATACCCACTCAACACTAGACGCCGGATTAGGAAGGAGGGAACGCGGGACGGTTCATTTACAGAGAGATGAGAGCGGGAGAGATGGCGGCTTTGGCGGGAATGCGGCGGCAGGCGTTCTTGTAATGGGAATTGTTGTGTGTGTTGGTTTGTGGGAGAAAGCGCGGGAACGAGAGTAGTGTTGCCGGGGTCAGGTTCAGAACCGATTGTGAACCTGAACCGGACCCGAACCGAACATGAATACGGGTTCTGACGAGAGCTGTGGACCGAACCGAACCTCAGGTCCGGGTGGGGGTTCCGAACTTTGCGAACCCGAACGAACCTAACTGGACGCATACTAAAAGTGGGCCATTTTTGGGGAATTTGGTCAGTAATTTGGTGATACTCTCACTCAGGAAATCACAGAAAGGTGTGGCAGCAAGCCCACCAAACTTCCGCAAGGTGTGCAGCTGCAGAGAAAAACGAAGGTTGAACATTCATTAGAACAGCCCATGTTGAAGCCATCATAACACCGGTAAGGTTGAACATCATTTGCACAGTGCTGTCTGGCGCTCATATTGTCGTTTTTTGTAGTGAAGATGTTGAAGAACATACCCCTTATCCTCCCCTCACAGTTCAAACCTCCTAATTCAACCTCTAAATGGGTGTGAATTCTTTGAGGTTCGAACCTGTTCTGAACCCCAAAAGAACCGGACCCATGGTCCGGTTCGGGGTTCGCAAGATTTCCCGAACTGAACCTGAAGTCAGGTTCGAGGTTCGTAATTTTTGGCAGAAAACCTAGTAGACACTAGGCCGAATTTTAGCCTTTTCCGGGGATCAGGGCCCTGATTCCGAGACTAGATATATAGGCTTGCAGTGGTCATTCCGTCCAGCCGTTCCTGCGATCTCAAATCCAAACATAGGAATTGGAACACATCTCTTTGTGACACAAAAGTAGATCAACGAGAAAGTAATGTGCGAAGTTAGTAGAGGACAGGAAGAGTCAGTAGGGTACGTATACGAGAGATAATAAATAAACGACCAGGGAGCGCCTACTCGTAGTAATACACATCTGCCCCATGCCCGGAGCAAATGGTGAGCGCACCGGTATCCGGCGACAGAGAAACGCCGCTAGGATGTTCCTCGGGGAGAGGAACGATCCACGTGCACTCCTCGGTGCTCTCACCCAGGCGTGTAGTTGGACGACAGATGCGCCGGGGGACCTGCCGCCGCGCGATACAAGAGAAAGACAGCCCGTAGCCGGAGTACGTGAACGAGTCGATGAGCACGCAATCAACGGTACCGCCGCCTGAAATCGGTTCCCAGGTCGGCGGTTCAGAGGCTGATGCCGGGAGCGTGAGACGGAATCGATGGAAAGCGGACTAGCGGGATTCTGCGCTGTCGGCAGGAAGGCGGCGGACACTGGCGGTGTGGGTGGTAACGACGTAGCTCCCGCGGTGCAGCGGGCAACCCTGGACGCTCATCAATGGCGTGCGGCGGCCCGGGAGGACGGGATACGTAGTCTGGTGTAAAATGTTAGGTTCGATTCGGATGGGAGACTGCGCTTCTCTGGCGAGCGCGGGGGAGTCGAACGGCTGCCAATGTGAATCGAGTGAGGCAGATGGGTAAAAGACCACGTCGGAAGTTGCGCCATCTTTGGTGAGCGCTAGGAAATGACCAGATAGGATTCTCTAGAACAGGGAAAGGCATGAATGGTGGCATACAGTATATTGAGATTGTCGCGTACCTTGTGAACCAGCTCTACTGGACAGTCGAGGAGTACGAATGTTCGCTCCTTCCATTTGACCAGGAGAACCCCTCGGTAGCGCACGACGTCCGCCTTCTGCACGAGCCACGTAACATTGGCAGCCCACATACCGTCAGCGATGACCGGATCGGAAAAGTCTAAAAACGTCGGAGGGAGTTGGATAGGTGGCATTGACCTTTCCGAGTTGGTCCCCAAGTCAAGGATCGACACTTGGACGAGAAGTTTACAATCCATCAGCGCGGGGTCTAACGTAAATCTAAATAGTGGGTAAAGGGACAATGCGAAGAGAAACATCAATGATGCGCACATCAGTGCCTGCCCCGTGCACAGCGTGATCAAAATGCCCGTGCCGTCATGGACTGGTTGGGCGACGACCTGGCTGTGGAGGATGTCATCGCGAGCCCAGATACGCCGACCATCAGCGAAGTCCCAGATTTCGCAGCCGGTCCCGCGTTGCACGAGCAGGTGTTTATCGCCAGATAGAAGGGTAGGCTCCGAGGGGGGAGAAGACATGGTAACGCGCATTTGCCGTCGGACGGTCGGCGCTGAAGATGAGTCTGCAGCCCAAGTCCGTGGGCCGAACACTGCTCGTTTAACTTCGTCGATGAGCTGCGCCGCCGAAAACCGGAGCAACGCCTCTCGCGGCGGAAGATCCAGTAGGTGACGGCACCCCAGATCAAGGACGAGGGCTAGCCAAACGTGCTTGGACTGTGCCAGTCCGTTACAAGCGGAGCTAACCTTCAGAAAGGCAGTTGTCAAATGGAGGTCATCTTCGCATCAGGAAGAAATGTAACCACGACATAGGACAATGTAGACCATGTATTTGCTGTAGTCATAGTATTGAAAGGTACCCCTTTATGTGGCATCTGTAGCCAACCGCGATTTTATGTATCGACCTGTAGCCAACCGTTGTGTGTATGTAGCCACCTGTAGCCGTCTGTAGTCAACCGTCCGGCGACCATAGTTTTGTGTATTCTACAAGGAAAATTATCTGGTCGTTCAAAACTATTAGTTCACCCCCACTTTGGTACTGTGTTTCTAATGGTAGTAACCGACACTACTATTAACTATCTTATCATGTTACATAGTAAGGAGGAATCGAAACCGTCTCAAATTCAATTTTAAACACCACTTAGCTGACTCGAACTCAGCACCTCGCGAGAACGAAGAATCCTATACATGAAAGCACGATGAGCACAGCCTTTGACAGAAAGTCATGTGGAAATTCACATGATGTTGTCGAGATGTTGCTGCCGGCTGTCGAGATGTTGCCGCCGGGTCCCACGGCTCGGAATTCGCCGTGCGCGGGTGAACCCCCGAACTCGGAATCCGCCGTGTCTGCGCGGAACTGAGAATCCACGGGGTTTGGGGCGAAGCCCCAACAAGCTGTGGACCCGCCGTAGGAACGGACCGAGCGCAGCGAGCGTCCGTGCCGAAGGCAGGGTCCTAAAGCTTGTATTAGATAAAGGACAAAATACTACTATCACGCGCTGGGAAGCTGGCCACACTGGGAAGCTGGCCACTTGCTAAATATAAGCATGAATATTGCTGAATGTTGAGCGCTCGGACTCAGGGGAGGGAGTAGGACCTCTGACGCCCATGTATGCCAAATTTGGACGCAAAATGATGAGTTGATCGAAAGTTGTGGCGCGTTTGATTGCGGGCCGAAGGGTGAGAAAATCATTTTCTTAACTCCGAGTGGCCGTCTCGCTCATTTCTCCACCAATTCTTGGTCAATCCACGACTTCGGGGGCTCGTTCTTCTTGTCTGGTCTCAGGCTTTCTCCTGGCCATGAAAAGATCTCCAGAACTGCACCCTTTCTATGCTAAACTCGAACATATAATTGCAATACAACCTTGAGTACCCCTACATGGCGACCCACATAACAAAGGACCCTTCCACACCACGGGTCTAGCACTGTATATGGGCCATGATGATAATGGAAACATTGTTTTTACATATATTCCTTAATTCTATCTATTTAATAACTCTCTCAATGTCGTCCGATATGCTAATTACCTGATTTTCGGTGGTAGCAAAGTTTAAATGTCGGGTTCTCGGCAGTGGGACTCAGATATGGAGCAGAGGGTCCAGATACATTCATAACAAGTAGATGAAGCCACCTGCAGCTTATTTTGGCCAAGCGCGGCCTCTCACTGCTGCACGGCCCTCATTTGATTAGTGATATGGATCCCGCTGCTCCTCCTTCTCATCAGAAGCACCCAGTGCTACCCTTTTTATGGGTCCAGTGTAACATTTTAAGGCCTAGAATATATCATCTACATCCCTTGAATATATTATGCACCATGAAGCTATCGATTGAGCTGGAAACAATGGATTTGCGTGGGTGGCCAGGTACCGTGTCAATTGCCTATCTGGGAGTTTTGACCGAAATAAATACACTACACAGTCAAAACATCACTAAAATTGGTGTAAGTGGGCTTCACTTGTTCACCGGATGTATGCCTACCATTTAAAGCCCTCGGACGCTCTGAAAGACCCTCGAAGAGTTACTGATGACCGAAAATAGCTAAGGTGGCCAGGTTCCCGGCGGTTGATAGTATTAGACTACGCAGACGATGAGGATAATCAACTGGGAGACTATATATAGCAGCCTTTGTCCTTCCCGACCTATTTGCTTCTTTCACACTTGCTTTTGAAGTCCGTCCTCCACATTTAATATTTCCCCAATTTCTATTGAAGGCCAACCTTCAAATCGAATAATTTATGAGGGGAACCAATTCCACCAATTCCGGAGGTTTGCTGAAGCCTAGGATTCTGACCTGATCTCTGACCTCCAACAATTTCCCACTCTTATGTTTTTTGGTGCACCCGAGTGTACGGTTCATGTATCCGGCAGGCAGGTTATATCATGCTATGTTGGCTCCATGGTGTACGGGTGCCATGTCCGATTAGTACTGGGCATGTGATACAATGTTGATCCGGTACTGGCTACAGTGACTACAGACGGCTACATCAGGCTACATAGACAATTGGGCGGCTACATGGACCACAGAAATATGTGCTTTGCCATGTAGGATTTATTTTTTCCTGATGCGAGCAGGAATGACGTACCAGGGCCGCCTGCAGAAGTGAGGAAACATCGAGGAAAGAAAAGATGCGCAGGAGAACATCGTAGTTCAGATCAAGTAAACACAACATTTCAGCTGGGGGAGGGCGCGGTGGGATTACGAGCTCTGGCTATTTATCTCGCAACAAGGCTGTGTTCGGCGATCCGTGATTATTTGATCGGAAATCATGATCGTCCCCCTGAACAAGTTTGACTTTCTCCTAGGATACACCCCTGCGACAATGAGTTTGCGCGAGGATGCAGACGGGCGTCGTGGATGTATTATGATAATAGGAGAGCGGCATCGGTACGCAGCGCGATCCCAGAAGGTTGGGATGAAAGAGATCAGTGCGGAAGATGAAAGGAGAGAAGAACGGGACAAAGGGCGACAGCAAAGAACACGACGGAGGGATCAAGTGAAACCGACGGGACGGCATCGAGATCAGCGGTACAGCGCTGAAGTTGCAGTAGCGCCCGGGGAAAAACAACCCTCAAAGGCGGCGCTTTTGCGAGATGTGGGGAGGAAGAGGCTATGAAGAGTTAACCAATGGTGTTCACAAATCACTTTCCCGAGGGTTTCCAACTTTTTCGGTGTACAGGGGATCAAGAACGAATTATCTGCAATCCACTCCAATGAGATCGGGCTGATATAGACCTAGGCCGCCAGTCGCGAAAATTCAAAGACAAATTGGACGGAACTTACCTCGGTGACGTTCCACGCTCGAATACATGCAAATGGGGGTCTGAATTCAGACGAGTCGGCAGCTGATCCAGACCCGGAATATCATGCATTGTAATTCAACGAAAGGTACATGGGCGTACGTACCAAGATGCCCGAATGTTCATAGACCGACTTCTGCGGCTTTGAACACGAAAAAGGCGTCGTATGAATTACTGAAGGCTAAAACAATAGCTCAAATCAAGAATTTGGGAGGTAAACATGCCGTGGAACTCACCAGATCTGACCTGTCCACTAAAGCGGCAAATTGTGTTCTTGAAGTATTCATTAGTACGAAGTCTAGTACTTTTCCCTCGAATTAAACGTTCACATGCCTTCACCAGATGGTATTCTCGGTGTACCTGTGTTGCGAAAGGATCTCAACTCAAGTCAATGGTCGGCACCTTTGATCAAATGAATTAAATGTAAACTTGAACTTGAGCCAAATTACCCGGACGTGAGTTGAATGCATACATACCTACATGTATCTCATTCCTAGCAATGCTAGCAAGTACAACGATACCGGCGCCTTAAGCGAAAATTGGATGCTGCTGATCTGATGTTTGCGATGGGACGAAGTGAACAACAGGCAGATAGACTTCAACCTTTTCTGAGTCGAAATTCAATCAGATATATAAATGAATACTCGTATGAATTGAATGCGTACCCCATAGTGAGCAGTCCGGAAAGACCGTCAGTTGTACGTGGGAAGGGATATCTAATTAAACTTGTACTTTCGAGCCAAAGCATCCGCACAAAAAGTAACATTACGGTCTGACTGCAGACGGAGCTGGTGCAGATTGCACAGAGGTTCCTGTACTATAATGTCAACCGAATCAATGAACGAAACCAGGGTGACTTGCCTGCATACGGCCATAGCTTCACCCTTCCACGGCCCGTAGTACAGAGTCGAAGTCTCGGGCTACGATCAATGTAGTTAAAAAATGAATTGATAAATGAACCGCTGATAGATCTAGCTAGGCATTCAAACACCTGGATCTGAACTTTCAGTCGCACTTCATAAGTATAATTGTGAGCGGGCGTGAGTCACACTTGAAGGTTGAACTTGAACCAAGTTGCGAGTCTAACAAACTCAAGTCAACATGGCCAGAATGAGTGTCGGAAAATTGAACCATATGTACCCCTCAAGTTCGGCAATAATTACAGCCTACGAAAACAAAGGATCCGAGAATCCAAGTCTATGATGCGCGAGTCAGATTAGAGTTAGGTTGAATCGAATTCATTTGATGCACCTCTGGGGTTCAAGTAATCGATGATTCGCTCATTGACTCGGTAATTAGCCAGAGAAGGGTTCGTCAAGACCCACTGGTGAAATACAAGTTAGTCCAAGTTGAAAGAAAGTCAGGAAGAAAGTCACGCACTTGCAATCCTACCATCTATAATCTGATCTATGAAAAGAATCAGTAGAATACACAAATCTATTAGCAACTTGAGACCCACCGAGTGAACGCTGAGATTTCAACGATGCTCTCGGTATTATTTGAGATTTTCGGGGGTGCAATCTGCGAGTAAAGCAGTAAGAAAGGAAGTTATCAAATAATCGAGTGAAGCACACCATCAAGAGCGAAGGTTGAGGCTAGTATCTAGAGAAAACGTCAACGGAGTTGCAATAAAATATAATTAAACACGCACTTGAAGATCAAGGTGGTAAGGAACCGGAACCGGTCATTCTTGGAGGCGAAATATATCAGATATTAAATGAACGACTCGCCTAGCTGCGTGTAAGCGTAGTTTCGGCATTCAAATTTGCAACTTGAAGACGGTGGGCAGTGGATTCTGAAACAGAGTCCAAGTCAATACGGCAAGGAGTGGGTTGGTCAGGTTGAATTACATTGGTTTGACGCACCTCCAGGACACAAGTACGCGACAATTAAGTCATTAATTCGATAATTAGCCAGAGCAAACTCCGTTGAGGCCCACTGGTGAAGTGAAAGATCAGCCGAGTTCAAACCAAGTAAACTAAATACGCACTTGTAATACCATAATGGAACCATTGGATTCGCGTAGGACTTGAAGAGGAACGGTCTAGATCTGTGAATACAATCAGTATGATCAATGAGTGCATTAGAAACTAGAAACTCACACAGCGAATATAGATTTCAACGATAATTCGGTACTTCAAGACTTCAATTTAGGGCACAATACAGTCGGATTCCTCATAATGCATAAGGTCGGTGGACCCCCAAGCCCGATGCATTATGAGCAATATGTATATGCGTGCGGTGAGTACCAAGAAATGAAACCATAGGATGATCGGGTGAAGCGCACCTTCAAGAGCGAAGGTTGAAGCTAGAATCTAGAAGTCAGCCAAGTTGTAAATAAAGACGGATGAACCGCGCAGTCTAGTTGAAGTCAAAGTAAGTAACCAGAACTATCATTGGCATTTTTAGCTACGAAACATGTCAGATATTGAGCGAAACACGCACTCAGGTGTACGCGCGTGTAGTTTCGGGGTTTCAAATTGATGCCGGAAGCCGGCGAGTAGTGGAACCTGAAGTCAAGTTCCAAGTCAGTACGACAAGATAGAATTCATTACGAAATTGAGACGCACCAAGCGATTAAACGAAGAAAGAGAGGCTGTGGATCTAGTCAGTATCAATATAAGGATTGAATTGTTGAAAATAAACGCACCTTGAAGTCAAAAGACCATAGTGACGGTCTCCCGAGTGAAAAACTGAAGCGCAAATCCGGTTGGCCAAGACATGTCAGTAAAATATTATAGTCGTAACGGACTTGAAGTGGATGTGGTCTGGCTAAAACCAGCATGGTATCAGCGTTCGATCGTCGAGACTTGAAATCGGGAAGTGATAGATCGTACAGTGATTAATGAAGTCAGTACGATCAGAAGCCGTTAGAAAAAAAGCAAAAAGTCACCAAGTGGTTAAAAGAAACCAAGTCGAAGGCTTCACGAGTCAGGCCTACTTGATTCAGTCAGCATACTTGCGATGCGACCAACGGCAACCCACCTTTAAGGTCAGAGTAACGGCCTTCCGAGTCCAGCGCAAGTTGGGATGCACGAGTCCGGTAAAAGACAAGTCAGTAAGCATTACAAAGTTTACAATATGAGAAAACAATTTTAATTGACCCACAGTTGAAAGGGGAAAAAAACTGCAACGCGTGGATGTAGTCGAGGTGAAGCCAGCGAAGCTTTAAGGGCGGCTTCATCCGAAACGAGCGGGCCGTGCTGGATGAAATTCAAAGGTCGTTCGCCTGGTATCAAAGTAATTCGGTTAATAATGAACCCTAGATTAAACCGAGTCAATAGACACGCCTGAATCCGTGAATCTGATCACTTCTTCCCAACGATACCCAAATCCACTGTGATTGTGCGCCAGGAGTGTTCTAAAAGCAGTTGCATCAAGTCAGTAATCTCAGGTCAGGATGGAGTTCATCGACGTGCACACGACTTGAGGTGAATCTAGAGCGAAGAGAAAAGTCAGTCGGCTTGAAAATAAGGTGATGCCAAGCACACAGTCGCAAGCAATTTAACCAAACAGCAAGGCTCAGAGCGGATAAGGTGTCTAAATGCCTCGGCTCGCAAATAATGTGCTCGAGAACCTGCCCAACTAATGAATCAGCAGGCAAAGAGAATGAAATGAGGTGTACCGAATGGTAACGGCTCAAACGACCCCGAGGCGAGGTCTATTATTCAGGGGCGGAAGTAAGCAGACGGGAAACTCGGAGAGCTGGTGTGCTGGACTCGCACAGATCAGCATGACATGATAGAGAAGCGGTTCTGCCCAGTAGTGCGGGAGATCAAGTATCGTAAGACACAGAGAGTGGTAATCCATACCAGTCCTTGACGCGCGAGTAGCGGAATGGGATTGAGGATGATGGACGGATGCGAAAGAGCAGCGATTTCGATGATGTGTTCTACGAGGTGTTCGGGATGTCGAGAATCTGCGTCAGAGGAGGGGACGAGATCGTTGTTCATGGAATTTAACACAATGACAGTGAGAGGGCCAATGAACCGCGGGAGCATGGACTTGTTGTGGTCGAGGTAGAGGAAGGAAAGTTAGTGCAGATATGGTGGTGGGAAGCAAGGCCGGCGGATCATTACTACTCTGATCGTGGCGGTGCACATTCTTCTCGCACACATCGACGTCAACGGCGATGGCAAGCCGGCGCGCACTCTCCCTCCTAGCGTTCTCAGACGAGTGACCGGCAACTTCGACGTCGCGACCAACGTTCGCGTACCGTTCGCGCAACATCGTACCGCCGCAGTACGGACACGAACCTGACCAGCATGCAAATCGCACGTCGCCCCAGGTCCGCAACGGCGTGCGCGGCACATTTCGCACAACGCCGTACCACCGCGAGCGCGCGCGCAACGGAGAGAAGTCGTATCTCCACCCCGACGTGCAGCTAACGCGGAAACCATTAGGATTAGGGAATCGGGTACGTTTCCGTCTACTTTCCCTCTTTTTTTTTCTTCGTCTATGTTTCTCTTAAAACCTAGGGACTAAAGGCGGGACGCGTGGACTATAAGCTGCATAGACGTTTGTCTCTTCGCCTTCCTCGCTCGCTTTCCCGTCCCCGTTCCCGGCCGGCGCGATCCACTTTGAGTCGCGCCTCCGTTTTCTCCCCTTCTTCGACCTCCTTCTTCCTTTTGTTCTTTCCATGTCCTGAGCGTCCTGCCGATGCTGACCATATTACTCCGCGCAGACACCACCGCCCACATCGACGTCCGCGCGCGCGCCGATCGCCTCCATCTCATCTAACCCCCGCGTCCCCTTGTCACCCATCAATCTCACACTCCACTGCACCTGCGGCGTCGGAGTGATTTGCCTAGTTTGGGCGGATGCTGGCTTGGGTGGGAGCGGGGGCTTTGACTTCGGCGCACGAGAACGGCGAGCGCGCGGGTGAGAGAAACGAGCACGCGCCGCTGCCCGGCATGAGCCACAGCTCGTCGCAGTCGGACGTCGTACAGGTGCGTTCTCTGCTCCTACTATTCCTCTTCTTTTTTCTTCGTCATTCTCGCTCGACCTCCTCTCCCCTTCCTTCCGCAGCACTCCCCTGCCCCTCCACTCATTCTGACACGCTCACATTTCCTCCCCTTCCTCTTCTCGTCCTTCGTCGCCCGTCATTAACTCATACTGACATTCATTTTGTGACAGCTCCGTCTCGAGCAAAGGGCAATCCAGCGTCTCTTCCGCCCCTGCCTCGTACTCCCACTCCCACCCACATCCACCCACTCATCCGCCACGTCGACATCAAGCAGTGGCGACACCAAAAAAAAAAAAGTGGTGGCAATGGCGGGAGGCGGAGGCGGAGGCGGAGGCGGAGGCGGTGGATGTGGAGGTGGAAGGAGACACCGCACCTTCGTTCCCGCGTCTTGCGCTGGCATTTCCCGCGGCGCTCTTCCACGAGCACAGACGCGTCGTCTGGGGTTTCGCGCGCCTCGCTTCCGTGTTGCGCTTGCGCACGCCGCTCGGTGGGGGCTCCCGCGCCCACGTCATCTGGCATCGCCGCCCGCCGTTACCTGCGTCGGGGAGGACTTGACGCTGGCGATATTTGGGCGCTTATGATTTCTTTTCCTTTTTCTTTTGATGCCTCTATCGCTTTCGACTTTACATCCTCCTCGTCCCTTCTCCCTCCCACCAGTCTTCCTCCTCCCTCCCTTTCCTTCCCCTCTCCCTTCTGAATCTCGATTTCACTTTGATTTCACTCCACCCCCGGGCCACAAAATTGAATTTCTTATGTAATATTCTCCGCCGGCGCATTTCAATCTTTCCTTTCCCGTTTTTCGCCGGCGGCCCTATCCAGCCCGGGGGTGGAGGCGGCCGACTTTCAAGATCGTCATCAAGAGCGAGTACATCCTAAAAGCCTGCCAGGACGTCATCCAGACATGGCCCGGGATCTCCTGGAATGCCGACCCACTCGAGGTAAACTCCTAGTCCCATTCCTAACACCTCAATCTGACACCGGCCAGCTCGAGCCAGAGATCTTCCTCACCTGGCTGCAGAGCTTCATCGAGTACCGCGACGCGCTCGTCGAGCGCAAGCACAAGTCCGAGTAGGAGGCGAACATGCTCGCCTCCGTGAACGTCCTCCTCGAGTTCCTAGCCGCAGACTACCGCAGCACCATTAAGACGATCGAGCGTCTCACGGCGCAAGGCGAGATTACCTTCGAGCTCCTCTACGCGACCCTCGTCCCACGCACGCTCATCGTCGCGCGCTGCGCCGTCACGGGGCTCGAGCGCCTCTTCCAGCTCCAGCCGCTGCCCGGGCAGGCATTCGGTGACGGTGGGTGCAGTTTCTCAGATCCTCTTCTCTCCGTTCTTCCTCGTCCATTTCCACTTCCTCGCCTTTGACTCGCCATCTACCCCACTTTCTCCTCTCCCCGCCCCCGTCCTCGTTCACCTTCCTCGTCCTTGGGCACCCCCACGTCTCCCCTTCGCCCTATCCCATCTACCCTCCTCGTCGCTCCTTCTCCCTCCGCTCTCCTTCACATTACTGATGACTTTTCCACAGGCGCTCTGGTGCACTCGCAAGCGAATGCGATGACCGAGAATGCAGACTTATCGCCGGAGGACCTGCTCCTGACGCCGACGGTGGTGTACGGATTCTCCTTGTCGGACAAGCTCTGGCGTACGTCTAGCCTCTATCCGTTCCTCCTTAACTCTTTCTTGCCCTCCTTCGCCCCTTCTTCTATCCCCGTCCTCGCCGTCTGTACCCTACACTCCCACCCCTATTCCTCCTGTTGTCAGTCTCAGTGCTAACCCACCCCCAGTCGAATTCGATGTCACCAAGGTCGCGCCCGTGGCCTGGAATGCCGACGCCTTCGCCAACCTCGTCCTCCCCGCGGACCGCAAGACGCTGCTGCGCTCGCTCGTGGAGGCGCACCACGAGGAGGCAGGCTTCGACGACTTCGTCAAGGGCAAGGGCACGGTCCTTGTCGTGAATCTTTTTGGTCCGCCTGGAGTTGGTGAGTCGATTACCTCCCCGCTGTAGGTCCCATGCTTATGCGCGCTGCAGGCAAGACGTTCTCGGCGGAGGCGACCAGCGAGCACGTCAAGCGCCCGCTGTATGTTATCGGCGGCGGGGACCTGGGCACGCGCGCCGCAGACCTCGATATGGCGCTGGAGCGAGTCTTTGACGTCGCGACGTGCTGGAAGGCCATCGTGCTCATCGATGAGGTGTGTCCCACTCATCCTGCAGCGAGCCCCACTTACACCACATCCACAGGCAGATGTCTTCCTCGAGCGGCGCTCGCTGCACGACCTCGAGCGCAACGCTATGGTCGCCATCTTGTAAGCCTTCCCCTCCTCCGGCATCATGCCCCGCTGACGCCTCGTAGCCTGCGCCACGTCGAGTACTACCGCGGCATCCTCTTCCTCACGACGAACCGCGTGCAGGCCTTCGACGAGGCCTTCCTGTCGCGTATCCACGTCGCGCTGCACTTCGCGGAGCTCTCCGAGGCCTCGCGCGCGCAGGTGTGGCGCGCGTTCATCGGCCGCGCGGGCGTGCAGGGCGTCGACGATGCGCAGATCGCGCAGCTCGCGCGGCGCGACGTGAATGGCCGCCAGATCAAGAACGCAGTGCGCACGGCACACTCGCTCGCGCTGGGGAGGAAGGAGCAGGTCGGGCTCCGCCACTTCCTGGAGACGCTGGATGCAATGGACGAGTTTACGGAGCAGTTTGAGGGGATGAAGGCTGCGGCGGACCAGTGAAGTCGGAAATTCCTTTTTTGCGCAAAAACGAGCAAGGGGGAAGAGAAGAAGGATCTGTATGTAAATCTGTAACGCTAGACGAGGCGGAATGTATCTGAATTTACTCTTGGAGCCGTGCGCGTCGTCTGCGCACGGACCATAGATTCAAACTCCGACGCTCTTCGTTCCAAACACGCTTGCGCCAAACAATCTTCCATCTAACAATGCTTACAATGCTTAGCCTGCTCGCTCAAGATATCTTGCAGAGCGCAAAGTCAGGTTTCTATCCCAGATGAATGTTCACGCAACGCGTGCCGATACTTGACGGTCTTGTTCACCTTTAAACTGGAACGAATGTGCATCCGTTACTTTAACTTCTTTGTCCTCTGACTATTCTTACTCCTTCTAGGTGTCGACTTTACAACGCTCCAATTATTTGGGTATCTACCACTCCGTGGATTGTGTTGATCAAGCTTGAATCCTCTTCTGTTCGAAACGACCCCGTGGCCCAACTGCGAGTCGTTCCTGCGCAAGTCATCGGAGCCCAATGGAATTATACAACAAAGTTCCCAGGTTTTTCACGTGCGCTCAGGCGCATGATGAGCCTTCCTCCCCACTGCTGCCGCCTGCGTCACCAGGCAATGCCATCTTCGTCGATCCGCGTGTGATCGACCTCGTCTCAATACACAACTCGTTCTTCCTCGCCCTTTAACGGTGCACGACCGGGGCTGCGTGGCGGTTGATGTTAAGCTGCTCGACGTATTAAAATGCCCGCTCCCTCTGACTACTCTAGGTGATGACTTTAAAACGCTCCAATTTTGGTATCTACCACTCCGTAGCCCGTGTTTTTCGGTTGATCAAGCCTGAATCTTGTTCTGTTCGAAACGACCCCGTGGCTCAACTGCGAATCGTTCTTGCGCCGAAGTTCCCAGGTTTCCTCGTGCGCTCAGGCGCATGATGAGCCTTCCTCCCCACTACTGCGTCACCAGGCAATGCCATCTTCATCGATCCGCGTGTGATCGACAACACAGCTCGTGCTTCCTCGCCCTTCAACGGGGCCGCGTGACATTTGACGTTAGATTAAAAATGCCTGCTCCCTACTCACGAAACGCTCACAGCGATGTTCCAGTTCTCCTCACTCCTCGCGTTGTGTCTTGTTGCTCGGCTAGTCGCGGCGGGACCCTGCGACATCTACGCCTCTGGGGGCACTCCCTGCGTCGCCGCCCACAGCACCACCCGGGCGCTATTCAGCGCATACTCTGGCTCCCTCTACCAAATTAAACGCGGCTCCGACGGTGCGACGACCAACATCGGCCCGCTGTCTGCGGGCGGTGTCGCTAACGCCGCCGCGCAAGACTCTTTCTGCGCCAGCACAACCTGTCTAATCACCACCATCTTCGACCAGTCCGGTCGTGGCAACCATCTCACGCAGGCTCCTCCCGGCGGCGCCGCCAGGGGCACCGATCCCAATGGCTTCGACAATATGGCCGCCGCGGATGGCGCACCGGTCACGCTGAACGGAAAGGAGGCGTACGGCGTCTTCATCTCGCCCGGCACTGGCTACCGCAACGACGCCACCAATGCCATCGCCGTGGTCAGTCTACTTTCTTACCTCTGATGCCATGCCTCCGTGTACTGATTATCTTCAAGGGCGACGCTGCGGAGGGCATGTACGCGGTCTTCGACGGCACGCATTTTAACGGAGGCTGTTGTTTCGACTATGGTAATGCGGAGACTTCAGCGGACGACACGGGCAACGGGCACATGGAGGCCATCTACTTTGGCCTTGGTACGGGCTTCGGCACGGGCGCCGGCAGCGGTCCCTGGGTTCTGGCTGACCTCGAGAACGGCCTGTTCACCGGACCCAACACGGCCGTCAACCCCTCCAACCCGACGATCACCTCACGCTTCGTCACGGCCGTCGTGAAAGGCGAGCCGGGCACTTGGGCAATCCGCGGCGGGAACGCTGCGTCCGGCTCGCTCTCGACGTTCTACAGCGGCGCGCGCCCCAGCGGCGGGTACAACCCGATGCAGAAGGAGGGAGCCATCATCCTCGGGATAGGCGGGGACAACAGCAACAGCGCGCAGGGCACGTTCTACGAGGGCGTGATGACCTCCGGCTACCCGTCCGACGCAACCGAGAACTCGGTCCAGGCCAACGTCGTAGCGGCTGGATACGCCACCACCTCCCTGACGAGCGGGCCCGCCATCAGCGTAGGCTCCGCGGTGTCGTTCCGCGCAACCACGGCATGCTGCACGACTCGCTACATCGCCCACACCGGCACAACGGTCAACACCCAGGTGGTCACCTCGAGCGACACCAACGTACTCAAGTTATCTGCGAGCTGGAACGTCGTTGCGGGTCTCGGGAACAGCGCATGTGTGTCGTTCGAGTCCCGCGACACGCCGGGCAGCTTCATCCGGCACTCCGGCTTCCAGTTGTTCGTGAACGCTAACGACGGCTCGAAGCTGTTCCACGAGGATGCGACGTGGTGCCCGCGGGCGGGCCTCAACGGGCAGGGCAACTCGATCCGCTCGTGGTCTTACCCGGCACACTACTTCCGACACTTCAACGCCATCCTCTACGCCGCGAGCAACGGCGGCGCGGACACTTTCGATGCCACCGCTTCGTTCAACGACGACGTCAGTTGGGTCGTCGGGCCCGCCTTTGCTTAACCTTGGGCATTCGTGTATACAAACCGGACCTTTGCAATGTACTAGTAGTCCAATGCTTACCTCGAGTTCTATCTTAAATAAACCTCAGACTGAGCATTATCGTACATCATAAAGTCAAGGAAAAGAGCATCGCTCTCGTCGTCTTCTTGTTTTTTTTCTCCACGACTGGCAGGGCAAAATCGCAAATCGGGCACACAATCAAATCACAGTCAGCTTCCTAATCTGCAGGGCCGTCTCTGGTACACGCTGCTGTCAATAAAAAATTATCTCCACGATGTCGTCGACAATGAACTTGAACTTTCACACCGCCGAAGCTAACCCTAATCCCTCATGCATTCGTCCTTGGGGACGCAGAAGAGCTGGCAGGCCAAAGCGGCTCCGGAGCTCAGAGACTCTGCGATATCAAATGGCAGATTGTGCGGGGTGGAGTTTTGGGGCCACGCGGGAGGATGAAAAGGAGGCAAAATTTGGCGACTTCGAGCGAGGTTCATGGGGCGAAGATAGCGCGCCACGAGTGACAGGTGTCGCGATTGATCTGAGGAGAAGGGAACGAGGTTCATGGAACACAAGTCCAGCCCACATTCCAGACAACAAAAAAGGAGATTAGAGGACAAGCAAAATTTCGACCATGTATTCTGCCAAGGAAAGGGAGAGAAGTGAAGCGAAAATCACTGATCTATGTATTTCCTCGATGAGTTTATTCCAAAGACGTAAACGATCCGAGGATTGTTCCCCGGACGGATGTCCAACACCGACCCTCTACCCGTACTCGAACGCTGAATGATGCAATGTTGATATATCTGATTATTCCGCCAGGCGCTGCCATACAGGTCGATGGTCTCCCCGTTCCTTTCATTCCTGAAGCAACGCAGAAACATCCTCGTAGATGTGTGGCTTCAACGCCTCAAGATCGACACCGGGAGGAATTCTCGCAGCAATCTGCCTCAAACCGTCGTGCAGCGCAGATGTGGGACTGCGTACAGGCACCATGCACCAGCGCGCCCCATCCGCCACAAGCACGACGACCAAGTCCAGCCGCCCGCGACTGCGCGCGGCACGCGTTACTTGATCAGCCCACTGCCTCGCCGATGCCTGTGAGGGATTGGGATCTGGAGGAGCGTCCACAGAGCGGACCTGTGGCCGATTGAATCCCTGGGTGTAGTCGAAGAGTAGATAGAACTGCCCCGCGGGGTAGTGGTGCAAGAAGATAATTTTGTCCACGCACGACCGCCGGAGGGTCTTTTCGTGGTCGTGGTGTACCAGGGCGTAGAAGAACGACCGATCTCTGGCACTGAGAGTTTCCGGTTCCGCTTGAAGAACTAGACATCAGACGAGGCAGTATTGTATTTTACAATTAAACTTACCGAGACGCAGATTTCGAAGATGCGAGCGACGTCCCTGTGCCCGTCTTCGTACCAATCAAGCGCCTGGCAGGCAGTGGAACAATAATATACGGCCCAGCAGGATGAGCATCGCTTGAAGTCCTTTTTCCTGCGGATCTTCTCGCACTGGCGTTGGGAAATGAGGTACAAGGGACGGAGTTGGGCATGGGATACTCACTTTCATGTTATCACAACCGATGACGGAGGTGTGCGCGCTTTTATTGTCACTGCGTTCAGCGGACGGATAGCCGCAGCACCGCCGAGCCAGAGATAGCCGGAGGTGCCGTCTAGATGCCGCTAGCCGGTCTAGCCACGTGCGGCTAGGGCTTGCCCATCGTCTAGCGTCAGGTAGCGGGGCTTGGCGAGGTTCGGCGGGTGGGCTAGCCGAGGGCTAGCCGCAGGGCGGCTACGCGGCCTCGCCATGACCTCGCAACATCTAATCAGACCGTGGCTATACGACCCTGGCTAGGCGACCCTCAACATCTAGGCTAAACATAGCCAGACCTAGCGACACCTAGCCGAACCCGCGGCTATCAACCCGCTGAACGCAGTGTGTAGGCCTGAAATATCCGGACGTTGCGAAGCGCGGCTATATTGAAGCGATCCCACATTTGGAACAATTCCAGGTCACGGAAAGGTTCCGGCTGAGGAAAAAAACAGGACCGTGTCCTTGTCGACGGCACGATCGATGGCGGACAGAACGGTGTGGGATATCAAAGACCGGGGGAGTACTCGCTGGAGCAGAGATCGCAAGAAATTGTCCATCCCGAGATCACTTTGAGCGCAAGTCGTGATGGCGTGCACAAGATTGGACTTGAATGATTCGGCCACGAAGGGATAACTCGGAGATAGGTCAAACCTCTTGGTCAAGACGGTGAAGCACCTATTCCGCACGTCGTCGGCGCCCTCAAGCGTCGAAGACTCAAAACTACAGAGGACAAACGTGATCGTCCCGATAATTCCATGAGTGAGCAGCGCTGTGGCGAGGGGCCCTTGTCTATCGTCGCTCTCCACCAATAGGCGCAGCACCCCCTTGAGGAGAAATACCGTCGTGTTCGAAACAGGATAACCGTGTGGTCGGCGTAGAACGCGATCAATGTGGTACAAAACGCACGTGGCAAATCTGTCGAGGCCCCCGGCGCCCTCAGTGTATTCTTGTATATTGGGCGGATGAGCAGACTGAATATCACGATTGATGAATTGAACGGCATCAGCAACGCCAGGTTCGTCAATGTTACGCTCGTCGTTGAAGTAGACATCCCAGGCGCGCGCGACCACCGCCCGAACACCCGGAATTTCACTGACCAGGCTAGCCGTTGCCGGGTTGCCTTGAAAATCGATGATAAGCTTCATGTAGATCTCCCAGGTCTCCTTGAATGACATGGGAATAAATGGTGCGACAGTTTCGACATAGAGGGTCAGAAAATGGATCCAGTTTCAGATCCGGGGCCATAGTTCTACAGCAGTAGTGTCGTCCCAGCGATACCCGTATAGCCGCAGGTCGACGATTCCCTCTAAAGACATCATTGCCACCGCAATTGATGAGGTAAAGTCGATCCCAGAATCGAGCTGACTGGGGGTAGGGATTTTTTCGGGATCTAGATTGCTGTAGAACATGAGAAGGAAGAGTTGTGGTTCGCGGCACGGTTTTTTGGTGCACAGGGTAGCCAATTTCTGGAAATCCGCTTGGGAGCCGTTTGCAGCGGCGGATGCATATCTCTGCGTGTCCAATGAGAGCTGTAATCTGAGTGAACAGTAGTACGAACCCTATATGCCACGGGAAGTTTGGCCAGATTTGCCAGTCTCAACTCCGGGTGCATCGAGGACGAATGTTGTGGGGAGAAGAAAGAAATGATGGTGTGACGGATAGTGACAGACTTTCGGATCACTGCCGATTCAGAGCCGTCGGCAATTCGGTATTCAGTGTTTATAGGGAAGACTTCATAGCTGTAAAGTAGAATAGCTGTAGATACATGGTGTGTATGAAAACCAGAGAGTCTGAGCCTTCGCTATGCAAAAACATTTGGGACTTGAAAATGATGATCCAGAGATCGCTCACCTCTTGTCATCTCGCGTCCGTGTACTACCTATCCCGTGACCTTTTCGACCACCACCGGCATCGCCATCTTCCCGTCCACCGTCGGCTCTATAATCGCCAAGGTCTTCTGAAACTTGACATCCTTGTCCGAAAGAGAGAATCTGAATGAGCGCAGTAATACACACAACAGGACCTCTACACCGAAACTGGTTACTCAACCAAGCAACTACAAGTTCGAAAATCAGATGGACGTACTCATTTCCAGTTGTGAGAATTTGAATCCACTGTCCGATGGTTGTGGTTAGAATCCATATGAGATGAGACTGGGCAGGAAATCAACCTACATGCAGCTCCGTCCGCCACCAATGAATGTCATCGTCCCTCCCCATACTCCGGGCATTTTCGCGTCCTTGCTTCCCGCGCGCCCGTTTACCCACCGCTCGGGTTTAAATTCACGTGCATCGTCACCCCATATCTCCGGGTTATTGTTGGCCTTCGCGATGGCAATCACGATTTGCGTGCCCTTCGGGACTGGGATAGATGTTAAGGTGCTTCCGTCCGTTGCCGTGATGGGTGTGGCAAGCGGAAGAATGGCCGGTGCAAGTGTTTCCCGCAACACCCCGGGGGCCACAGGAGGGTACCTGACGACCACAACGAATGAATGAATGCGTCAGCAAAAGACCGCGTTACACGGGTAAAAACCCACAGGCGCAGGATTTCTCGCAGAACGGAATCGAGGTAGGGAAGCTCCACGATTTCGTCATGCGTCAGATGGCCGTTTTCCCCGTCAGCGGAGGCCTCTAGAATCTCGGCGCGCAATTTGTCCTGCACCTCTGGATGAGAGGCAAGTACGTGGAAGACGCGGCAGAGCCCGGAGGAAGTGGTGTCCATTGCAGCGAAGATGATTCCCCTGGTGACAATCAATTATTTATCGCCGACGACTATAGATATACAAACGTTGTCTGCGCCAAAATCTGGACATCCGTGAGCCGGGAGGATTCATTTGCGGACAGGTTTGCTCGCACTTGCGGACGTAAGTGACTGGGAGGTGAATCAACGGGGAGGACACATACATAAGATGCTTATGATATCAGTTCCCGTGTCGACGCGCTCCTGCGTCGCCAAGTCCCCACTCTGAAGCGCGGCTTTCTTCTCCTTCAGAATTTCCTTTGCGGTGTTCTCCATTAAATATGACATATCGCGTAAGCGGTGCAGTGACTTCCAAGGCAAAATATCGAGCAGCCAGCGGCGGAAACCAGGTGTTCCGACCTTGGCTACCGTTGGGAGGAGAGGCAAGAGGGCGGAGAATGTTCCTAGCACTGGCCTGGACGGCGGTTAATTATGTAAAGATTGCGTAGATGGCGGGTAAATACATGAGGTTCTTGATCGTCTCTGCATACTCGTTCTTGGGGGAGTCGACTGCGAGGGAGTCGAAGGAATAACCGAGTCCCGACTGGCCGATGAGCTCGAGCGAGGTGCGCGTCAGGATGGAAGCCATTTCAACCTAATATCAGACATTCATGAGGGACGCGAAACTTCCAATAATGTCCATGTGTACCTCTTGAGGTCCCGCCCCGATTTGGGGTGCGATTAATCCATCACGAACCTGTGGCAATGAGGCCAAAAAGAACATGGGGCGCATTCAGACGCACTCTCTCCGCAACATCGTAAAAGTGGGGCATCATGCTCCGCAGGTTAGCAGTTGAAAAGGCAGGCATCATCATCTTGCGCAGTTTTCTGTGCTCCTCGCCAATAGTAGCGAAGATCGCCCTCCCAAACAACATGACGTTCATACTGTTTTCATCTCATCTCCGCAGAAACAGATAGCCTTTTTACGCACCTGTTAGCCAGCTCTGGCTCTTCATAAATGTCCGAATCTTTGTTGAGGATGCTATTCAAGGCCACAGGATCGGATACGAACAAAGTGGAGCCCTACTCTTGGCAGTTAGCGAAGAGGTAGTATTCTGTATACTGTGCCACCGACGCCTAGCAGCCCACGGAGGCGAACAACGCCCCCGTAGTTGTCCTCGAGATCACGCTGGAAGGCCCACCCAGTGGGGTCATAGTATTGAGTGAGATTCCCTGCAGGTGACGTTAAGACCGTACGATTCCTGTCCTGGACTCGCATACCTGTGAAGAAAGACGTGGACGGCGGGCCTGGAACCTTGTCCAGCGCAGATCGACCAAAGAAGTGGCGTATCGCGACGACGAGTGCGTAACCGATGCCCAGAAGCAAGGTGGCTTGTATGGGCGAGGACATGAGGGAAGAATTGGTCTCCAGATAGACGATTGGGCAGTATATAATACAGCCGGTATTTGTCCTTGAAGTTGACTAAACGGCGCCGCCGCGCTGAGTATGTCCCTGAAGTCGACTAAACGGCCCGCCAAGTGTGTGAATCTCTGAGAAACGGCAGGATTCGAGAGATCCACACAGTAATTCTGATTGCTGTCAGCCGGAAGTGGGTCAGGAGGAAGCCCTAGTTACCGCGGGGATACTTATGTGCCGCCGCTTCGCTCCGGTAAGTCGCACCTTGGTCGCACCCTGGCGGAAAACAGAATTAGTTGAATTTGCCTGAATACTAGCGAAATATAATGCCGTGAAATGGCCTGCCAGTCATCAAGAGACACGATTTTCCACAGACGACAATTTGACCTGGGTTAATCCACGGATCCGACAAAACCCTGGACCTTGATCGAGGAAACCGTAAAAATTGTGGCGGCAGCAGAAGAGACCCGAGATGAGCCTCAGCAGCGATGTTTTGACTTGACCGTGGAATCCGAGTCCGAAAGATAGCGTACGGTTGCCGAGCAGGGTCAAGGTAGACGCCCCATGTTCCGCTTCGCGGCAGCAACTTTTGCATGGCTCCTCTACGGTTCCAACCTGCGTTTACTCGGCATGTAGTTCAATTACATACGTCGGCAGGTCAATGGTCGTTCAAAATATCGCGATTATTGACGTGGGGTTCACAGTCGGATCGCGAATGGTTTACAATGACACATGCGGATTGCGTCGCGACAGCGGGGTCACGGCTGTGGCCCGATTTGTTTCACTCACCCTTTCTGATTAGTCCTCGCCTCGAGGCGTAGATTATATTCCTCTAATCCAATGGGTATCTGTGATATCATACCTTCATACATACTTACATCATACTTGTTTTTTTTGTGCGACCAAGACGACGTGAAATATTTTTTCATATTGCGGAGGAGACAGTTGTGCGAGTGTCCCGACGAGCTCAAGCGCGAGCTGGAGTGCCCATGGGCCGTAGTGGCAGGTGAACGCGAGGCGGAGTAGACCTCTGGTTAGTCGAGCGTGCCGTCGGTGGCGACGCTGACGCCGAGCCCGCGACGAGCAACCCCCGAAGCTGGCGCCTCAACCGACCGCGCCCAAACGTGCGCGCCGCATACACCCTCCACCCGCCGGCAGCGATAACACCGTACGTGAACGACGGGCAAGGAAAACGACAAAGTGCGCCCCACGCCACCGCACACCAAAAACCCTCCGACGCTGATATCGCCGCCACACACCAAACGAGCGCGGGCGAATACGCAAGAGACACCCGTCCTGCACCCCCCGGCAGCCATAACACCGCAGGCCAATGGGTGGGGAGAAAAAAGGCAAAGTACGTGCGCCAACTTTCACACCCCAAAACACCCCTCCACGCCAGTATCAACGCCGCGCCCCGAACAACCGCGGGCGAACACGCGCATGACATCCACTCTCCACCCCCCGGGCTGGATAGGACCGCCGGCAAAAAACGGGAAAGGAAAGAATGAAATGCGCCGGCGGAAAATATTACATAAGAAATTCAATTTTGTGGCCCGGGGGTGGAGTGAAATCGAGATTCAGAAGGGAGAGGGGAAGGAAAGGGAGGGAGGAGGAAGACTGGTGGGAGGGAGAAGGGACGAGGAGGATGTAAAGTCGAAAGCGATAGAGGCATCAAAAGAAAAAGGAAAAGAAAATCATAAGCGCCCAAATATCGCCAGCGTCAAGTCCTCCCCGACGCAGGTAACGGCGGGCGGCGATGCCAGATGACGTGGGCGCGGGAGCCCCCACCGAGCGGCGTGCGCAAGCGCAACACGGAAGCGAGGCGCGCGAAACCCCAGACGACGCGTCTGCGCTCGTGGAAGAGCGCCGCGGGAAATGCCAGCGCAAGACGCGGGAACGAAGGTGCGGTGTCTCCTTCCACCTCCACATCCACCGCCTCCGCCTCCGCCTCCGCCTCCCGCCATTGCCACCACTTTTTTTTTTTTGGTGTCGCCACTGCTTGATGTCGACGTGGCGGATGAGTGGGTGGATGTGGGTGGGAGTGGGAGTACGAGGCAGGGGCGGAAGAGACGCTGGATTGCCCTTTGCTCGAGACGGAGCTGTCACAAAATGAATGTCAGTATGAGTTAATGACGGGTGACGAAGGAAGAGAAGAGGAAGGGGAGGAAATGTGAGCGTGTCAGAATGAGTGGAGGGGAGGGGAGGGCAGGGGAGTGTTGCGGAAGGAAGGGGAGAGGAGGTCGAGTGAGAATGATGAAGAAGAAAAAAGGAGAGGAATAGTAGGAGCAGAGAACGCACCTGTACGACGAATCCGACTGCGACGAGCTGTGATTCATGCCGGGCAGCGGCGCGTGCTCGTTTCTCTCACCCGCGCGCTCGCCGTTCTCGTGCGCCGAAGTCAAAGCCCCCGCTCCCACCCAAGCCAGCATCCGCCCAAACCAGGCAAATCACGAATCGGCTCGAACCCCGCGCGGTACGGCGCGCAGAACCCCGCGTGGAACGTCGCGGGCCAGGGCTCCACGTCGGGCATCCAGTCTGCGTGCGCCGTCGAGGCTTCTTCGCCGCCATTTGAAGAAGTGGCGGTGTCGGGATTTAGTGAGTGCCGCACTGTCGAATGTCCGAGTCCGTGCCCGTGTAACGTCGGGAGGTGATGGTCATGGTGGCCGGAAGAAGAAGAATGCGCGGCAGCAACGCGTGCCTCGTCCTCGGGCCGGGCAGTCAGTGGGGTCGGTGTCGGCGTTATCGCTAACGTGGAGACTGGCGCCGGGGTAACCGATAGTAGCGGAGGGGGCTGCAGTTTGGGGAGTGCTGCTAGAGAACGAGGTCGAAGCCGCCTGGGCGCTGGTGCGAGGCTGACGCGTGCTTAGGCTGCGCCGACGAGCATCCTGAATCGCCGATCGTCAGCGATGCCATTCAAGATCCGAGCAAGCAACGAAAACAGAAAGTTGAAACAGCGTACAGAGAAGACTAGAATACAAAAGAGGAAGGAGAACGTACGGGAGTGCAGGTCAAACGCGACTCGAAGACGGGAGAGGCAAGCGGGAAGTGTGTTTAGCTGGGTTAGGGTTTCGGCTGTCGGCCCGTCGCTTCCTCCTGCCTTCCTGATTCGAACAACCACCACTGCTTGGGTGTCTCCTGTTCTCATGCTGGCGCGCGAATGACCCCTTTAACGTGCTGAATGTGGCGTCTTTCCCTTTGAACCGGTTTCCTTGTACTCCCCTCGAAACGCCTACTCGGCCTCCCAGCTCTCCAAACCGCCGACAAAATTCCAGCATCCTGGCACTTTCAATTCTCAATACTCATGCTGATTCCCTCCCACTCCACAGCCGTGGCCTCGCTCTGCTGCGCACGCTCCCCTCGGCCTCGCGCATTCCTCGCGCATTCCGCACGCTGCGCTCAACCCTGCGTCAGCACTGTATTGCTTCCATTGTGATTGTCCTCGATTTCCTGCGGGGGTTCTTGGATCCGTTACCGAAGCTGGCTGTTACACTTGATGCTCAATGAATCTCTCGCAAGAGTAAACAAACACGATTCAAATCAAATCTGACTGCTTGTATCTCTATCGCGTGCTGCTCGTGCCTCGTCGATCATCCCCGCCATCCGCTATCCATCCACTTCACAGCACTCTCTTAAATAACAACACCGGCGCTTTCTGAAGCAGCATACACACCTCCCGGAAAGGAATCAAGTCCAGTCGCACCTCGAGTCACCGCTTCGCAGCGTACTCATTGGCCGTCGGTCTCTCCACTCGCAAAAACAGCACATGTGAGTGCATGACCATAGATGCCGCATATTCCCTGCGGACTGTGTGTCCAATCGTGAGGGTTATTTATTATCCCATCATTTAGCGTTGAGCACGCTGACTATTTTCTGCGCTCCACGTTTATTTCTGGAGTCGCGTTTATTTCTTGAATCGCACGGCATGTTGTTATTTTCTGAAGTCGCACGCTGCGTTCCGACTTCTGGCGTCGCACCTCGCGCTCCCATTTCTGCGTAAAACCGTCTTCTGCATAACATTTAAAGCTCTGCTGACTGCATAATACATGTAGCTCCGCACGCAACCCGCTCAGATTCAAATTCCATCTACTTGTATACGTTTCGGGCCAGGGGTCCCTCACGGTCCACTTCCAGTACCAGGCTGTCGCAAATCCATTCGATTCGATTCAGCGCCAAGCCTGAACGGGGAGAAAGGTGAATAGGAAGTGGGATCAATGAGTGTAGATTACCGAGACTGAGAAGACAAAAAGGAACTGATAAAAACCGTCCGCGGAGATGTGCTCCGCCCCGACGATCCCAGCGCCGCCACTGATTTCGGACGAACGGCACGACCAGATGAAAAGACACACGGGCCGTAGCCTTAGGAGTTCTGTGCCTGTTTCAAATCAGCAGACAGTCTCATCGCAATTGGACGCTCCTTTCCAATTATTTAGACAAGATGTGCCTTCGCTCGCTCCGGCGTAGATAGGTGATATCAGTCGGTGAAAAGGAAGTTGGGCGGCTGATCGGAGAGGTCGAAAATACCCAAGTGGGGTGTCAGTTTCCTGGACCGAGGCTAATAATACTTGATGCAATGGGTCAGCTGCCCAAGATAAAATTAAATGGGAATCCGATTGTGCAGAAACGGGGTAGATTCTAGGCTCGTTACCAACCATTATAGCAGCGGGAACAATGACGGGCAAGTATTGTTTGCTATAACAGTATTACCTGTTTACTCGTCAATACTATCTATCTGATCCTGGAACCTGGGCCCAGGTTCCACTCTTTAAGGAGCCAATTGGCCTATGGAATGCCTCGGATCGGCCTTGATTTGCCCATATACGTCAACAAGCCCAGGTTCCACCGAAATTCACTGGAACCTGAGAATTTTCGTGGAACCTGGGCTTGTTGACGATTTTAGCCTCGTTTTGCAAGTTTTATGGGTATGATCCGGGACGGTACCACTCTTTAAGGCGACCATGTGGTTAAATAACATATCGCCTCGATTGTCGGATATTCGTCAAAAACGCCAAGTTCGCCCGAAATCGGCTGGAACCTGGGAATTTTCATGGAACTTGGGCTTTTTTCCAAGTTACGCCTCGCTGCGCGAGTTATTTAATGCTTGGCCTGCGTCAAATAAGCTCCGAAATCGGTGGAACTTGGGAATTTTCCTGGAGCTCGGGCTTTTTGCCAAGTTCCGCCTTGTTTCGCAAGCTATTTAACACTCCACCTGCATTAAAGCAACTCTCGCGCACATGGAACCTGGGGTATTTTCTATATAATTTATGTGGCGGTTTGATTTCTTTTAGTACGTTGACTGATTTCAACTACCCATAGGAACGTTGCTAGTCTAATGTTGTTCCCTGACAAGTCACTGATGATCTGCTCTTGTAAAGAAGATAGATGTACCTAGCAACATTCATAAAATGGTCCATGATTTATCTCATATTTAATTGGGGTTCAGGGGCCTTGGTTGGTGTGGGATGAAACAATATTTATCCGTGTTTGTTTTGGATCAAGACCACTACGCTTTCGTCCGAATAAGGAAGTTGGGGGAAGATCCCACATCCCTGGCGTCATCGGAGTGGATATTAAATTCTGAAAAAATCAGTACAACCCAGAACGCAAAAAATACCCTAGGAACGTCCTGAAATATTTCCTACCACATCCCATCCTTACCCAAACGATCCCAGCAGTTGCCCGCCCCCCTTGATACGCTCTGGGGAGGGATATATACGCACCATGGACCCCCAAATTCAAATTCATCTCTTTCTGACCATTCTCCACCCAGTGCCACCATGTTTATGGTTGAACCCTTTCATCAATTTACTGATTATTTTGTGATTGTGTTGTACAAGGGTGCACTGCACCAGCGTGCACCACCTTGGGATCTTGCAGGAGGGATTTATACGCACCATGAAACCCCAAATTCAATTTTATCTCCTTCTGACCATCTTCCACCCAGTGCCACCGTGTTTTTGTTGAACCCTGTTATTTTAATTTATCAATTATTTTGTGATTTTATGTTGCCAAGGTACCGACCTGTACGACCTCCGGACCTTGAAAGGGGGATCATATAACCCCAATGAGCTCCCAAACCCAGTTTCAACTTGTTCTGACCAATCTCCCCCTGTTCTGTCAGGACTTTTATTAATTAATTAATTATTTTGTGATTTTTGTACTGCAAAGGTGCACCGGCCTGGGACCTTTCAGGGGGGTCATATACACCCTATGGACCCCCAAACCAAGTTTCAGCTACTTTCGACCAACACCCAGCCAGTGCCACGACGTTCTTCCTTTGACCCTCAAATTTTTTATATTAAGTTTGTCAGACGCGTGGGGCAGAGTCCCAGCCGAACCGAGGACTTGAAAGTGTGTCGCACCCAGTCGGCAATGACCGGCCATGCCCGACGGACGTATCCCATCTGGACCCCGTGCGTATCCGGTGCCTTCCAAGCGTCGCCCGTCCAGATTACCTTGTCCACCTCAGCATCTATTAATTCCTCCATACCTCGCTCCTCCACAATTTCCAGCCCCTCCATCAGTTTTCGCCTCGCTTCTGCTCGTCCCTCTTCCTCCAACCTCCCCGAGTCTTCCAGCGCTTCTTCTGCCCGTCCACTATCGATCCCCCTGTCACCGTTTCTACCTACACTGTTGTTCGCCCTTTCGTCTTTTTCTTGTTTTTCGTTATTGTTATTGTTTTGTTTGCTTCTTGAGTTTTGACTGTCTTTATTCCCCTATCGTCCTCAACTTCTCCGCCATCGCCACGGCCTCCCTCCACTTCCACCGCCGTCGACCCAAACCACGCCCTCCCCAGAACTCTCCCTCGTTCCAAGTGGCTCAATGCCGTTTTGCCCGTTGCAGGGTTTACCAGAGATGTGAGGACGGAGCGAGGTCGGCAGCGGAGTCTGTCCAGGACATCGTAGATGTTGACGCGTTCAAGGTCCCGGATAAACGTGCGCCATGCTTCCTCCTTCAAAGCTGCGATGGCACGATAGAGGTTGCGGCGCGCCTCCAACCACGCCTGTCTTGCAGATGGGACGCGGTACCGTTGGAACCACCTGCATCTTCGCCGTTGTTCCGCCAGAAGGGTGGAGATCTCAGTCGTCCACCAACGTTTCGAATGCGAAGGGCTGATAGATACTTATCATAAAACTTGATAGAAAGATAACGCTCTCTGGAAGCGTAGTCCCCATAAAATAAGAATGGAGATTAAAAGACTGATTGATTCGTTTTAACCCTCACTGGCCTCACTCTCATTCATATGCAATACCCGGGAGGCGAAGATCGTAGTGGATGACAAGTCCGATAATTGATTGAACAGTTAATTGCTCGGAGGACGTGCAGGTTGGAACAGGGGACAGATTTACAGTTTACATTAAAAAGTAGATACAGGTACCAGCGGAAGAACAAACAAAGAAGTGCACATTACCGCCGTAGTTCCCGCGCCTTGCGAACACCGTACTTGAACGCCGATGCAGGCCACGTCCCAGCTGCGGATAGCCCAACCCCCAGCCAGCGCACGGCGCTTGACAGCCCGAAGACGACCCAAATCAGGACCCAGCAGATGTATTGCAAGCAGAATATGAGGCCCGTCAGACTGAGGACGACTATCACCACGGGGGGCGATATGTTGCACGCCACGTCCGCGAGGAGGACCGCTATGCAGAGAATAGATACCGCCGCGAGGAGCAATGGCAGCCGAGCGGCGAGGGCGAAAAAGAGATAGGATCCGGTCCGGTTGATGGAGCCATTTTGCCGGACTTCGTATTTGTCTTGCGCGCGGTGCTGCGAATCAAGTCAGATCGAAGTGGATCGAGATTACATCATGCTGCTCACCTTGAAAACCGAGACGCTTGCGAAAGAGAACCTGAGGAGGAGATAGATATCGCACAGCAGGCCAGCGCCGGTGGAAATACTGCTTCCAGAGACAGCTATTCGGGCAACCTTGTCAATTGGAAATATGGAACCTGGGGCCAACGCAAACGCCGCTGTTTCGAGACTATACGCGTTCTATGTTAGAGCATAAAAATTGCGTCGAGTACAACTTACGCGGCGAGACCCGTAAGCTATGTCTCGCATGAGATAGGAACATAAGAGATAAAAGGGTCACGCACAGCTGCGAGGACCTTGAGCCACTCTTGTTGGACTTGTGTTTGAACACGTTCATAAGCAGTATCGTCTTGGGCCTCCTCGAGACTCTTCGAGACCGTGAAATGGGCGACATTCCTTCGCACACATGATGATAGAGTCCCTGTGCCAAGGTTCGGGGTGGAAAAATGCGAGGGAAGCAGTAGCAACGCTGCTTCCGAAATCAGATCCTCCGACCAAACGGTGGGGGCGCCGGAATTCCCTTTTTCCTTCGGCCAGTGTGCGACGGTACTCTCCGCGCGCCACGGCTCTAACGAAGCGGGTTTGGCCAATAATTCCCGGAGGTGCATGTGCTGGGCCTCCTCCACGGAGTGGGTCTCCTCCACGCGTTGGGGCTCCGGCACGCTCAGCGCCTCCTTCCCCTCGCCGGCCTGCTTTTGTCGACTGGGCGAAAATGAACGAGTACGGGTCCTCAATTAAGAAGAATACGGAAGAAAAACGAGGAATGGGAACGCACCGCTTCTTCCTCTCGGCCTCTCTCGGCTTTTTCTCGTCCTCCTTCAGCTTTTGCTCGAGCTCGAGGATGCGCAGCTTAATCACATGCAGTATTGCGTCCTGCTCGTTGGCGAGGAGGCGCTCTTGCTCACCGAAGCCGTGCGGGGGGGAGAGCGGAGGCGAGTCGTCGCGCAAGTAGCTGCGGCGCGGGGGGCTGGTGTGGGACTGACTGGAGCCCGAGGGCGAGGATGCAGACGCAGACACAGACACAGACGAGGTGGAGGCGCCGGGGGGGCTGGGCGCGGGGGTGCTCTTGCTGCGCAGGACGGAGTGTCCTGACTTGCGCCGCGAGCCGGGCGAGAGGTGGATGCGGTAGCTGGGCAGTCAAATTAATTCGCGGTAAGGTGAGAGGTAGACAAAATGTACTGCTGCTGGAGGTTATCCTGGCGCGAGCATTTCGTTTCACAGCCGGGGAAGGGGCACTTGTGGTTGCGCTCGCCGGTGTGGATGCGGGCGTGGCGGGCGAGGTGGCCGGTTGTGCTGAAGCCGCGCTCGCAGACGGGGCAGACGTGGTGCTTTTTGTGGTTGGGGGCGACGTCCGAGTTGATGGACGAGGGCGAGAGCGAGTGCTGGGTGTGCACGCGGGGGGTTGGACAACTGGAGGCGATATGCGTGAGCGAGGCGCCGGGCGGGTCGCTCTTGAGGACGTCGAAGGAGAAGCTCTGCACCGGGGGCGGCGGTGGCGCGGGGACGAAGTTGGTGCGTGGGAAGGCCGGGACAGGCGCGGCCCAGGGACGAGGCATGAGGTGCTCGGGGAACATGTCGCGGATGCTGGGGAGGACGACGCGGGGTGTGGCTGAGCTCGATGCCATGATGGTGCAGTAGCGGGTTGCGATGCTGACTAAGGTGGAGGCACATACATACATACATGCACACACAAAGGCACACCGTCTCAATTTGGTCTCAATCGTTCTTTTCGCCTTTTCGTCACAATTCACGGTGGTCTGATTCTGTCCAGGGACATAATGTATTGGCATGCAAAGCCACATTTTGCCCCAGATCCCTTTGGGATGGGACTAACATTCCACTGGTGACGTAATCCTTCCGCCATCAGGAAATATGCGCCCTGGTGCTAGGTTCGGAGCAAGCCTGTCTCCTGTTCGGCGAGCCGGACAATCTCGGAGAGAGGCTTGGGACAAACTAATCAAATAGTGAGGACCTTTGAATATGTTTTGCGATGTCACCTCTTCTTTCTTTCTCAAATCTAAGCAGCCAAATCATATCTTATATGCCTAGCTCTGTCGGCCCGATCTGATGCGAGCCCATTGCAAAAATTCATTCCATGGAATCTTGGAATCATAAGATTTTGATATGGGTGTGTAGCCCTGCTTCCCCTCTACAACTTTTGTTATACACTCCCTACATTTTACCTATGGGCTAGTGCCAAACGATGCCGCACCTTTTGCCTTGTTGTTCAAAGGGCGCCTGTCAACCTGCCCAACCTTTGAAGAACTGTCGCCCCTCCCACCGCCGAAATACAATTTGATGATGATCTCAGTTCTTCATCTAAAAATATGAATCCCATATCGACTTGTAGAGGGGAATCACCGCTTTCAGGCCATACAAGGCTCCCGGAACGGTGAGATATACATGGAATGGGGCAGGGATAAGTGCGATTTTTCACGGCTTCAGCAGCATCCGCAGTTCTGGGTTCAGAACTCTACCAATAATTGTTCCCTTGGGCCCATAAGTACTTGGGGTAGTAGAAGCCAGTAGTAGTAGAAACACTTGGGTGTAGCAAGACTTGCGAAAATCCGGCGGGACGGAGGTGTTTCAGATGTAACCGACAGGGAGGTCTGGGTAAATCACACGTGCCCCGGTGGTTTTCCCGGCCCCGGGGCTGAATTATTTTCGGTGGAACTGATAGATGTTAAGATGCACCCTGGGGACCTAAAACCGTATCTCAGAGGGGTACCGATCCATGGAGAAAAATGGGGGATAATGGACTAATCCCCAGGAAGCAGACAATTTTTGCAACAAGGTCTGCACCAAAGGTGCAGACATTGCTAGGTGGTCCGTACTTGTGTATGCTACGGCACATCCTCGAGGGGTTTCGTCGGTATCGAGGCCATTCGACAGTTTTTTGGTTTTTGATGGTGGTGGGCGGAGAATCTGTAATGCGCCACGGAATGTCCGGAGAGCGAGAAGTAAGCTCACCCGAAGTACAGTATGTCTAAAGAGACTCGCCCTGCACGCTACAGTGCACGCAGGTAATGGCTCAACGACAACCGGTGACCCGATTTTCACGGATCAATACCAGCAGCGGGTGAAAAGTGCACCACGTGTTGGGAGTCGATATCTCGGAACTGACAAGGAACTGAGCTCAGGTGACTGTAGTGTGACTGTGCCAGTGATCCGTCCTTTTTCGTCCCGCGCCCATGTTGGTGCACCTCAGCCTGTTAACGTTTGCAGGGCTCGTTTGTGTCAATGGTGCTCCCACTGTCCAGTTAGGCAATGCAACCCTCGTTGGGTCTGCCATTCCGAGTTTCGGGCAAGATTTCTTCGGAGGTTCCGCCTGTAAATCTTCACCCTCCCGAAATCCCGCTCATCGTCCACTCAAGGAATTCCTTTCGCGGAACCGCCTCTTGGAAGTCTCCGCCTTCAACCTCCGGTACTGTTGACCTCTCCTGCCGCGGGTACCTTCAATGCGACGAATTTCGGCCTCGCCTGCCTGCAAACCGTAGGCCGTCTGTCTCTCTCATACACCACTCATCGTCTCCCAGGATCTCCCGCTCACAGAAGTGTCGGAGGACTGTTTGACTATAAATGTCCTCCGGCCAACAGGAACGCTAGCAGGGGCAAAACTCCCTGTGGTGAGTGTGAACGCACTTGAAGCATAGAAATGTCTGACGTGTGCTGAAGATGTTTTGGACGTGATTTTGGCTTTTCCCGTTATGCGCTCAATATCCTAAAACTGTACTAGATTTAGCGGCGGGTTCTCCGAGGGTTCGGCGGCCTTCGAAAATGCATCAACAATCGTCAGCGAAAGTGTGCTTCGGGTACGTTTCCACGTTTGAATGCCTGTTTCATGGTCCTCAAGCTGGATGTCATTCAAGGGCACTCCGGTGATCTACGTCAATTTCAATTATCGCCTGGTGCGTAACTATCTGTGCATCACCTCGTAGCTAAGCTTAGAGGCAACCAGGGCCCATTAGGGTTCCCACAAGGGCTGGAAGCCAAAATGAAGGGCGCGTTGAATCTCGGCCTCAAGGATCAGCTTACTGCGCTGGAGTGGGTCCAGTTGAACATTGGTACCTTCGGCGGGGACAAAGAAAAGGTGCGTCATTATGTTTCCCTCGCAATCCGACGCTGTTAATCCATTCAAAAGGTTACCGTTTTCGGCCAGAGTGCCGGCTCAATCATGACCTCCATTCTGTTTTTGAACTCTCCCCTTACGACGCTTGCGAGAGCCGCGGTACGATTAATTCCCGTGTCATTGTGTCCCTCCACCCATGTCGTGGCCTGCAGATATTCGAGTCGGGCTCGCAAGCAACTCTCGCCCTGTTCCCTGCTGAGCGCGGGGAGTTGGATTGGCAGAATTTCGTGCGCGGAGTTCCGTACTGCGCATCCGTTGCAACATCTGGCGACACTTTCAGTTGCCTACGTGACGTGAACAGCACCGAGATATTTCAAGGGCTAGCGGCGGCCTTGGCAGAGAGCACAAATAAGTTCCCATTCGCTCCGGTCATTGACGGTTCAGACGGACTCATCCCCGACTTGCCCTCCGTCCTGTTCAAAAGCGGACAGTTCACCCGATTGCCGTTCATTGCCGGAACAAACCTGGACGAAGGTACCTTCTCTGGTTCTATCGATCAAATCGGTCTAACATATCGTATTTAAAGGTACTTTGTTCACGAACCAGGCTGTAAACTCTACGGAGGAAATCAACGTGACGCTGCTCAACCAGAGCAGCCCCTCAATTTCGCCGACCACGCTGGAGCAGTCTGTCTTGATGCTGCTCCAGTTGTACCCCGACAATCCTGCTCTAGGTCGGTGCCATGCTGAGTTCCACCGCAGTCCATGAACATCACCCTGCAGGCTCCCCGTTCGGAACCGGCAACACCACTTTCGGGTTGAGCCCCCAGTTCAAGCGGGCAGCAGCAATTGGTTAACCTGATGCATGTGAGGCAAGGGGAGAATTACTGACGTCCATACAGTTGGAGACCTCCAATTTACTTCGCAACGCCGGATCTGGATCGAAACCGCATCAAACGCAGGAGTACCAACGTACGGTTACCTGTTTACCCAACCGCAACCGGACAGCGGTGAACCGGCCCTGGGTGGCAAGTGCCATTTTTGTTGCATCTTCGTGAGTTCATTCCTCATTTATATTCACAGTGTTCCACGGCTCGGAGGGTGCCTTCGTGTATGGAATGCCTAGCGATCCGTCCGCTTCTTCAGCTTCTCTGAGTCTCGCCATGATCAATTATTGGGTGTCCTTTGCGACGAGCCTCATTCCCAACGATGGCTTGGGTGCCCCACGTAATATTATTCATCACACTCCCTTCCGTTCCGTTGTGGTATCTCATTCTCCGTTCTACAGGCCCCGAATGGACGCAGTTTACGCCTGAAAACAAAGTACGTGCTGACATGCTGGTTAAAAGCTTCAGTTTGAGAAATTGTCGGCAGGCCGTGATCCAACTCAACGGGGCAAACCTGACCATGATCCCAGATGATTTCCGTTCAGGTAAACATCCAACTATTTAGATTGAACTCACACAACGAATATTGATGGCCTGTACAGAACAAATGACCTTCATCAATTCGGATCCCATAATTTGGCGCCATTAAAGTGATTCGTCATGAAAACAATTACAATGGACGCAGTGTGAATCAATTAAATAACCCGAGGATTCTCATACATACTCACGGATGGCCAATTGCTTTTCAACATGGAAGCTTGCTCGACATATTCGGAATTCAACATGAGTGTGTTTACTATGTATCGTGCTTTATTCTGAGCCTGCCCTGAGCACCTTTCATACCTGGGCGGCGGCATAGCAAAATTCTTGAGTGGTTTGTCCATTTGAGTAAGCCAGCTCGGACTTGCGTGGATTGTACCGTATTGGGAGCCGGCCAGCCCTGACACACCCGACCTTCCCCGGGATTTTGTATCTTGGTCTTTGGCGAACGGGAAAAAATCAAAAACCACAGAAGTAGCGGAAGACTCGAAACGCTCAGCCGGGCCAGAGCAGCCTTGAAAATACTATATTGGTATATTTTATGACCGCCAACCTACTAGTTTGCCACCCCGTTTGGATGGTCAGAACGGATGGACATGGACATAGCCACCGTTTTGACCCTCTAAACCGGGCGGCAAACTGGTAGGTGATCCAGCAACACGTCTTCCGTGTAAATATAGCGCGTACACAACCAAGCCCGAGTTAAACGCGATGAGCGCGTCTACCAATTATAGGTTGCCGCGGAGTCAATCCAGGCTGTAATAAGTAAAAGAGAAAAAAATTGTGTGGCGCCGGCAGACAAAGTGAGATTCGGAAGCGGGCAGGCACCAGGTCGTCCGGGAATAGAAGAACTCAGGCTGCGGGTTCAAGAACATCAAGTCTGCCTGCTTCAACACCGACCCAGCCAGAGTGAGATCGATCCGATTCGAAGGAAGCATTTTTGAGAAATTCGTGTTGATGATATGTTGAGATCCAATCGATGCAATAAAACGCAGGCGCCAGAGGAGATTGAATGAAAATCGAAGCACGTTGAGTAATGTACAATTAGTACGCGTCGAGAAATACTAAATATGACGGCGCACTGGACCAGAGTAGACTCAATTGAGATTAAATGTAGGAGGAGGGATATACTATATATCGTCGCGGGTCGGCGAGCGGGAAATGTCGATAGTGTCATTAATCGGAGCAGGCGGGAGATTCATGTGGTGTACATAGGATTCTGTCGCGTTGAATGTTGGTGGAATGTCGAATACCGTGACAGACAGAAAAGACAGAGACGCGGGACAGGATGGGGACAGGAGCAGGCAGTGAGGCAGGCATCATCCAGCGCCCAGAGGTTGGTTGAGCCGCCAAAAAAGAAATCGCACTCGAAACTCGAGGGGTGATTCGGGCCTTTCAGGAAGTTGTGGAAATAAAACTGAACACGGTGAAAAAAGATCGCGAAGTCTCGGCGCAGCGCTGTAATGAGGACTCGGAAGCCGGTTTTAGTTGCGCGAAATGCAGCTGTGAAATTAAAACTAAACACGGTGGATCAAGGTCTCGAGTTTTCAGCACAGCGCCGGAGGGGTGGACGTTGGCATCGGAGACTTGGAGTATCTGAGGGCGGATCGGGAGCGGGAACGCCAGGAGAGAATTCAGCTGAGAACAGATTACGGCGCAAAGGCAGGCAGAAAGACATGGCACCGGCGTACGTTAGTTTGATTCCGAAGAGGTGCCAGGCTCGACGATCCAACAAGGTGGGGTGGAATTAGCCTGGGAAGGGGAAGTTGGAGGCAAGATTGCGGAACGACGTGGTGGTCCGTGCGTCGAATGTGATGTGATGTGACCCTTGTGACAATGCGCACTGACCACCAACGCCGACGCACGATTCCAGCGTACACGCGTGTCATCCGTTCCGAGCCGTGTTTCGTCGCCGCCCTCCACGGCTGCTATCCTCCTTCCGCCTGCGCCCCGCGACCCGCTGCCTGCCTTCGGTACCATCTCCGTCTACTCAAGCTCACGGCGCGCAGAACACCTAGTCCCGCCCGCGAAATCCCCACACGGATAGTACGTCCACCCCATCCTGCGTCTTCCGCATCGACTGATTTTCACGCTGTGCAGCCACCACCACCTTTCGACCTGTCCGGCTACAGCTGCGCTTCTCAGGATGCGCATGCTTTGTGCCCTGCCGCTGCTACCCTTTTCGCGTCATTTCGCCGCGTCCCGCCGGGCGTCCCACACGCCCACACGTTGGGCGATGTTCCATCCAGCCACCGCGTAGAATCACCCCTCGGTGACGCACCCCTAGCCCGACCCCGCGGATTCAATACAATGCACGGTCGATATCCCAGCGCGCTGAATCACCCCTCGGTGACGCATACCCAGCCCGCTGCGCCAGCGTTCTCGCTCCAACCATGTACCCACGCCCACCACGCAGCGTCTGTTTTGCTGCACCGTGTCGTTCACGCGTTCTCGTCTTGCGGCCGCGCGAATGTACTCCTTCCGGTGCGTCATATATCACGCTCTCTCCGTGCCGCAGCTCATTCGTTGCATGCCATTCCAGTACGCTACGCGCTCGGATTCCTGGATTCGAATTTAGCTTGCAGGATCCTCCGTGCACTGTTAATCGTTCCCGTCCTGCCCTGCGGGGATCATCAATATTTACTGCGCCCGCTCTCGCATGTTGTCATCCACGCCGCGCCGCGTTTCCTTCGCCTACGCTCGTCCTCGGCGCCCCTAAGTTTGGTCCACAGTCCCGCCGGCGACGCCTAGCCCACCGCGCACGTTCTCAGGAACCTCTGCTTGCTTCTACGCCCTGCGAGCGCCCGTCGCAGTACACTTCGCCGCTCACTCGCAGTACAAGTACACAATACCCACTGTCCGATATTCGATCTCCAGCTGTAATACCCGCGCATCGCTCCTGCCCCGGCCACTTCCCGTCGTCGCGTCCTCCCCTTCTACAGCGCGGATTCCAGTACCGGTACCGCTACAGTGCGGATTCCCCGCAGCCGGCATCATTCCCCGGAGCGCCCTGCCCCGGCCACTTCCCGTCGTCGCGTCCTCCCCTTCTACAGCGCGGATTCCAGTACCGGTACCGCTACAGTGCGGATTCCCCGCAGCCGGCATCATTCCCCGGAGCGCCCAGCGATACCCGCCGTACGTCTATCCTCCCTCCCTCATGCATGCGTTGTCTGATTTGCGCTCTCCAGCGTCCGCGCAAACTTTTACCGCGGTTGCGTCCCCATACCCCCGCGATATATGATATGCAGGACTCGTCCCACGATGACTCAAGCTCCGGCGTCGGTCTCCAAACCTGTCGGCGCGGACACCCACCACCGTCGCTCCTGTATCCGCGCCTGCTGTCCCTCACTCTCCGCGCGCTCCGGCATTGTACCAATCCACTTCCTTCCAGCATGCCATCCGATTCGCACTTGCGATCTGGTCCCGCCCATGCACCGCGTCGGGCGCGAAACCCTCCCATCTTCTATCTCGCCCACGAAGCGCGAACGCGCTACCGCCGTCCCACCCGCGGATGATCCGTCTCATTCTCCCGGATCTGATGGACGAGGACGGGTGGTGACGATCCTAGACGAGCGCCATGCTTCGCCGTGATTCGCGCGCTTGTCTCTTGCCTGTTCGCTGCAATGCCCGTTGCACGCCGAGTCCATTTCCTCTGCCACCATACAATACATCCAGCCGCCCACTGTCCCTGCGCCACTGCCCCTCGTCCATGTATTCCACCTGCGCTGCGCATCGCAATCTTTGCACCCGCGCGATAACCTGCGCAGGGATACCCGCGAGAAGCGAATTGTTCGCCGCAGAGCCGATCGGGAGGGTATCCGGGTACGCTCGGATCCTCCGGATAAGATGCAGGGAGTCCTCCCGCGTGCCCAGCGGAGACTTGGGACGGCTTCCCAGCCAGCTGGGGTAGACCGGTACGCGCGAAGGACATTGGCCGCGGGCGCTTACCGGGCGCTTAATTCTTTGCCCGCACCGGTCTCCCGCACTTCGCGCCTTATCCTTCCTATATTCTATCTGCGGACGCACGACTTGTTCATGCAGCCTTCCGGAGCGCCCGAGGGTGCGGTGGCGTGGTGGTATTGTGGGCTGCGATGAAAGTCTATTTCCTTTTTGGGATTCACGGATGGCGGATTCTGTTTTGCGGGATGGATACATTGGGGCGATTTGCCTCCTCCGCTTCCGCAGGGTCTTCTCCCGCGCGCAAGTGCCTGGACGTGCCCGATTGTGAATTTTGTGTCCCGCGTTTATCTTGCAGGCGGCCCATTTCCATCGCCAACTCCTGTCCGGCACTGTACCACCTCCCCCTGAATGTCCACTCCCTAACCCCGCCTCGGGCGCAGATCCTTCTCCCGCGTCGGCCGTCATGTGATGATGAATACGAAGATCGAGGCGGTGTTGTTAGGGGAAAGGAAAGAAGATGCTGGGATTCCTTACAGAGAAGACATTTCCACCCACGCGTTCGCCAACTTCGCTTTATCCATCGGCGCTAGTGGATGGACGTCGCGCGGACATGATTCCTCTGATCCCCCGGCCCATCCATCGTCACCGCGCGGCGTGTTTCTGCTACGGACCTCTGCGACAAACTACCGTCCCGCGTGAACCCGATATCCCGCATCTACATCTAGATTCTCAGCGAACACCGGGCCTGGATTTCAGCGCCCCGCGAGAGTATGTCGATCCCTCTCAATGGTAAGAATACATCCAGCCCTTTCTGCGTGGTCCATGTCCACTCACTGATTCACTTTCTAAAGGTGTCAGTGTGTCTTCAATCAAACGGACGCCTACGTACTTCTCACCAAACTCACACGCGCGCGTTATTGGCGTGTGTATCCATGCCGTGCGCATCTTAGCGCACATCGCGCGTATCCCAGTGCACATTGCCTGGGTGCGCTGTTTTGAGTTCCGAAGCGTCGGTCGTCGCAGAATCGAGTGAGAACGCATCCGGAGACCCTCGGAGCCTCCGGATAAGGTCCCCAGTGTCCATCCGCGTTCGCAGCCTAGATGTGAGATGCGTGGCCAGCCTTCTGCGGTGGGCCGGTGCAAGCGAAGAGAGACCTGAGATAAACGCCGTGGGCGCCTATTCTCCGCTCGCACCGGCTTCCTAAATTGGCCTTCTACTGCTCCCGTAGTCATTCGTCAACGCAGGGGTGGTTCGTGCAGCGTTTCCGGAGCAGCCGAGGCGGCGTGTGGTGATAACTTACGGCGGGCTGCGATGAGGATGGTTTGCTTTTCGGGATTGGCGAGAGGATTATGTTTCGTGTGTTTCTCTCCCGTTGGCGAAGTGTGTATTTTAACGCTCCTTCGTGTATTAGAATCTGCCTCCTGTATCTGCTATATATCCTCGAATAGATTAGCATTCGATTCGGACTTATGGGCGGATGAGTACATATGTTCTGAGGCGAGCATTTACTTCCGCGGCGCTGCTTTTCCTTCAGTTTATTCGAAATTGGTTTGGCCCCATTCGAAATGTCAAACATACCTAAACATTTGATCTGTCGACTCCCACGCAGGAATCCTCACTTCGGATTGAATCGATGTGTCTCGACATTAGCTTGCAGGATTCGTTTTCAGGATGGATTTATTGGGGCCGTTCGCGCTGTCTCCTATCCCGCTCTCCTTATCTTGTCTTATATATGCCTCTACCTCTTGCGCACCGCTGGGGCAAGCCAGGATCTTCTCCTCCTTCTGGCGCTTTCATCCCATTCCTCGCACTGGTGCCGTTACTCTTACCCTTCGCACCCGCCTCGCTGATATCCAAATTCTCGTCTCGCTGTAGTTCTCCCCATCCCTGAGCCTGAACCTATACATCTTCGGATCCGAACGCATCCCAGAGTTCAGAACTTCTGAATCCTGTTGATTCACACTCCTTGTCGACTTATATTAAGTACTCTAATACTTCCGGCGCGCGACCGGATTACTCAACATTGTCCAGGTTCCAGTACTCCATCGGCAAACCAGGCAAATCACTCCGACGCCGCAGGTGCAGTGGAGGGTGAGATTGATGGGTGACAAGGGGACGCGGGGGTTAGATGAGATGGAGGCGATCGGCGCGCGCGCGGACGTCGATGTGGGCGGTGGTGCCTGCGCGGAGTAATATGGTCAGCATCGGCAGGACGCTCAGGACATGGAAAGAACAAAAGGAAGAAGGAGGTCGAAGAAGGGGAGAAAACGGAGGCGCGACTCAAAGTGGATCGCGCCGGCCGGGAACGGGGACGGGAAAGCGAGCGAGGAAGGCGAAGAGACAAACGTCTATGCAGCTTATAGTCCACGCGTCCCGCCTTTAGTCCCTAGGTTTTAGGAGAAACATAGACGAAGAGAAAAAAAGAGGGAAAGTAGACGGAAACGTACCCGATTCCCTAATCCTAATGGTTTCCGCGTTAGCTGCACGTCGGGGTGGAGATACGACTTCTCTCCATTGCGCGCGCGCTCGCGGTGATACGGCGTTGTGCGAAATGTGCCGCGCACGCGGTTGCGGACCTGGGGCGACTCAGGTTCGTGTCCGTACTGCGGCGGTACGATGTTGCGCGAACGGTACGCGAACGTTGGTCGCGACGTCGAAGTTGCCGGTCGCTCGTCTGAGAACGCTAGGAGGGAGAGTGCGCGCCGGCTTGCCATCGCCGTTGACGTCGATGTGTGCGAGAAGAATGTGCACCGCCACGATCAGAGTAGTAATGATCCGCCGGCCTTGCTTCCCACCACCATATCTGCACTACCTCGACCACAACAAGTCCATGCTCCCCGCGGTTCATTGGCCCTCTCACTGTTATTGTGTTAAATTCCATGAACAACGATCTCGTCCCCTCCTCTGACGCAGATTCTCGACATCCCGAACACCTCGTAGAACACATCATCGAAATCGCTGCTCTTTCGCATCCGTCCATCATCCTCAATCCCATTCCGCTACTCGCGCGTCAAGGACTGGTATGGATTACCACTCTCTGTGTCTTGCGATACTTCATCTCCCGCACTACTGGGCAGAACCGCTTCTCTATCATGTCATGCTGATCTGTGCGAGTCCAGCACACCAGCTCTCCGAGTTTCCCGTCTGCCTACTTCCACCCCTGAATAATAGACCTCGCCTCGGGGTCGTTTGAGCCGTTACCATTCGGTACACCTCATTTCATTCTCTTTGCCTGCTGATTCATTAGTTGGGCAGGTTCTCGAGTACATTATTTGTGAGCCGAGGCATTTAGACACCTTATCCGCTCTGAGCCTTGCTGTTTGGTTAAATTTCTTGCGACTGTGTGCTTGGCATCACCTTATTTTCAAGCCGACTGACTTTTCTCTTCGCTCTAGATTCACCTCAAGTCGTGTGCACGTCGATGAACTCCATCCTGACCTGAGATTACTGACTTGATGAAACTGCTTTTAGAATACTCCTGGCGCACAATCACAGTGGATTTGGGTATCGTTGGGAAGAAGTGATCAGATTCACGGATTCAGGCGTCTAGGGTTCATTATTAACCGAATTACTTTGATACCAGGCGAACGACCTTTGAATTTCATTCAGCACGGCCCGCTCGTTTCGGATGAAGCCGCCCTTAAAGCTTCGCTGGCTTCACCTCGACTACATCCACGCGTTGCAGTTTTTCTCCCCTTTCAACTGTGGGTCAATTAAAATTGTTTTCTCATATTGTAAACTTTGTAATGCTTACTGACTTGTCTTTTACCGGACTCGTGTATCCCAACTTGCGCTGGACTCGGAAGGCCGTTACTCTGACCTTAAAGGTGGGTTGCCGTTGATCGCATCGCAAGTATGCTGACTGAATCAAGTAGGCCTGACTCGTGAAGCCTTCGACTTGGTTTCTTTTAACCACTTGGTGACTTTTTGCTTTTTTTCTAACGGCTTCTGATCGTACTGACTTCATTAATCACTGTACGATCTATCACTTCCCGATTTCAAGTCTCGACGATCGAACGCTGATACCATGCTGGTTTTAGCCAGACCACATCCACTTCAAGTCAGTTACGACTATAATATTTTACTGACATGTCTTGGCCAACCGGATTTGCGCTTCAGTTTTTCACTCGGGAGACCGTCACTATGGTCTTTTGACTTCAAGGTGCGTTTCTTTTCAACAATTCAATCCTTATATTGATACTGACTAGATCCACAGCCTCTCTTTCTTCGTTTAATCGCTTGGTGCGTCTCAATTTCGTAATGAATTCTATCTTGTCGTACTGACTTGGAACTTGACTTCAGGTTCCACTACTCGCCGGCTTCCGGCATCAATTTGAAACCCCGAAACTACACGCGCGCACACCTGAGTGCGTGTTTCGCTCAATATCTGACATGTTTCGTAGCTAAAAATGCCAATGATAGTTCTGGTTACTTACTTTGACTTCAACTAGACTGCGCGGTTCATCCGTCTTTATTTACAACTTGGCTGACTTGTTTCTCTAGATTCTAGCTTCAACCTTCGCTCTTGAAGGCGCGCTTCACCCGATCATGCTATGGTTTCATTTCTTACTCACCGCATGCATATACATATTGCTCATAATGCATCGGGCTTGGGGGTCCACCGAGCTTATGCATTATGAGGAATCCGACTGTATTGTGCCCTCTTGAAGTCTTGAAGTACCGAATTATCGTTGAAATCTATATTCGCTGTGTGAGTTTCTAGTTTCTAATACACTCATTGATCATACTGATTGTATTCACAGATCTAGACCGTTCCTCTTCAAGTCCTACGCGAATCTAATGGTTCCATTATGGTATTACAAGTGCGTATTTAGTTTACTTGGTTTGAACTCGGCTGATCTTTCACTTCACCAGTGGGCCTTAACGGAGTTTTCTCTGGCTAATTATCGAGTTAATGACTTAATTGTCGCGTACTTGTGTCCTGGAGGTGCGTCAAACCAATGTAATTCAACCTGACCAACCCACTCCTTGCCGTATTGACTTGGACTCTGTTTCAGAATCCACTGCCCACCGTCTTCAAGTTGCAAATTTGAATGCCGAAACTACGCTTACACGCAGCTAGGCGAGTCGTTCATTCAATATCTGATGTATTTCGCCTCCAAGAATGACCGGTTCCTTACCACCTTGATCTTCAAGTGCGTGTTTAATTATATTTTGTTGCAACTCCGTTGACGTTTTCTCTAGATACTAGCCTCAACCTTCGCTCTTGATGGTGTGCTTCACTCGATTATTTGATAACTTCCTTTCTTACTGCTTTACTCGCAGATTGCACCCCCGGAAATCTCAAATAATACCGAGAGCATCGTTGAAATCTCAGCGTTCACTCGGTGGGTCTCAAGTTGCTAATAGATTTGTGTATTCTACTGATTCTTTTCATAGATCAGATTATAGATGGTAGGATTGCAAGTGCGTGACTTTCTTCCTGACTTTCTTTCAACTTGGACTAACTTGTATTTCACCAGTGGGTCTTGACGAACTCTTCTCTGGCTAATTACCGAGTCAATGAGTGAATCATCGATTACTTGAACCCCAGAGGTGCATCAAATGAATTCGATTCAACCTAACTCTAATCTGACTCGCGCATCATAGACTTGGATTCTCGGATCCTTTGTTTTCGTAGGCTGTAATTATTGCCGAACTTGGGGGGTACATATGGTTCAATTTTCTGACACTCATTCTGGCCATGTTGACTTGAGTTTGTTAGACTCGCAACTTGGTTCAAGTTCAACCTTCAAGTGTGACTCACGCCCGCTCACAATTATACTTATGAAGTGCGACTGAAAGTTCAGATCCAGGTGTTTGAATGCCTAGCTAGATCTATCAGCGGTTCATTTATCAATTCATTTTTTAACTACATTGATCGTAGCCCGAGACTTCGACTCTGTACTACGGGCCGTGGAAGGGTGAAGCTATGGCCGTATGCAGGCAAGTCACCCTGATTTCGTTCATTGATTCGGTTGACATTATAGTACAGGAACCTCTGTGCAATCTGCACCAGCTCCGTCTGCAGTCAGACCGTAATGTTACTTTTTGTGCGGATGCTTTGGCTCGAAAGTACAAGTTTAATTAGATATTCCTTCCCACGTACAACTGACGGTCTTTCCGGACTGCTCACTATGGGGTACGCATTCAATTCATACGAGTATTCATTTATATATCTGATTGAATTTCGACTCAGAAAAGGTTGAAGTCTATCTGCCCGTTGTTCACTTCGTCCCATCGCAAACATCAGACCAGCAGCATCCAATTTTCGCTTAAGGCGCCGGCATCGTTGTACTTGCTAGCATTGCTAGGAATGAGATACATGTAGGTATGTATGCATTCAACTCACGTCCGGGTAATTTGGCTCAAGTTCAAGTTTACATTTAATTCATTTGATCAAAGGTGCCGACCATTGACTTGAGTTGAGATCCTTTCGCAACACAGGTACACCGAGAATACCATCTGGTGAAGGCATGTGAACGTTTAATTCGAAGGAAAAGTACTAGACTTCGTACTAATGGATACTTCAAGAACACAATTTGCCGCTTTAGTGGACAGGTCAGATCTGGTGAGTTCCACGGCATGTTTACCTCCCAAATTCTTGATTTGAGCTATTGTTTTAGCCTTCAGTAATTCATACGACGCCTTTTTCGTGTTCAAAGCCGCGGAAGTCGGTCTATGAACATTCGGGCATCTTGGTACGTACGCCCATGTACCTTTCGTTGAATTACAATGCATGATATTCCGGGTCTGGATCAGCTGCCGACTCGTCTGAATTCAGACTCACCTTTGCATGTATTCGAGCGTGGAACGTCACCGAGGTAAGTTCCGTCCAATTTGTCTTTGAATTTTCGCGACTGGCCGCCTAGGTCTATATCAGCCCGATCTCATTGGAGTGGATTGCAGATAATTCGTTCTTGATCCCCTGTACACCGAAAAAGTTGATTTTTTCTGGAAACCCTCGGGAAAGTGATTTGTGAACACCATTGGTTAACTCTTCATAGCCTCTCCGCCTTTGAGGGTTGTTTTTCCCCGGGCGCTACTGCAACTTCAGCGCTGTACCGCTGATCTCGATGCCGTCCCGTCGGTTTCACTTGATCCCTCCGTCGTGTTCTTTGCTGTCGCCCTTTGTCCCGTTCTTCTCTCCTTTCATCTTCCGCACTGATCTCTTTCATCCCAACCTTCTGAGATCGCGCTGCGTACCGATGCCGCTCTCCTATTATTATAATACATCCACGACGCCCGTCTGCATCCTCCCGCAAACTCATTGTCGCAGGGGTGTATCCTCGTCCCTCCGTTCTCCCCGTTCTACGTCCGTCCCCTTCGTTCGAGCGGCCGCCCAAACAAGAAGCCGCGTCTGCGGCGTCATCTCGCGCCGCACAGCACGTCCCATCGCCGTCGGCTTCGCGTCTCGGATGCAAAGACGTGCCCGAGAACTAGGCCTTGTCCTTTTCCCCTAGGACAATGCACGGCCCTCGTATCTCCCCCCTTTGCGTCTACGTCCCTCCCTCCACTCTGGCTCTATAGCCTCTCGGACCTCCACCACGTCCCACAGCTACCGCGAGGAGTCAGTCAATCCGCACTTGGTAATTTCTTAGACACGCTCGCTCTCATTTCGTCCTCACTTCCCAGGCTACATTCTTCGAGCTACGTGTACCCGTCGAGCGCCTCCTGCTTTTTTTTTTTCTTTTTCGTGACTACAAGGTGCCTTTCCTGCGAGCCTTCTTCCCCCAGATCGCACCGCCGTTCTCATATACCTGGTGTGTCATATTCTTTAACCTAACCCACATTAGTACTGTGTCTCATAGCCTGTGTTGATCTGTCACAGCGCTCGCGTACCGGCCGCGATTCTGCTCTGGAACGTCTCGAGCAATCTGAATATTTAATTCTCTGAATCGTCTATGCACATCACCAACGCCGTCCATGCCCAGCAATTGCGCGAAGCAAGATAAGGTATGTCTTTAATACTCCTCTCTCTTCCTCCGCTCCAAAATCCATTCGGACGCACGTGTCCAAACAAAGGTCCACACCAGGTTTCACTGAAACCACTCGCACACGACTCGGTATGATTTCGACGCCGACTCTACGATACTGAATTTTGTAAGACTGAGTTTTGTCAGAGCAAGAATATTTCTGATTATTTGAATCCACCAGCGAGCCAACCGTTATCCACATGGAAACCGTATACGCTGTGGGGCGTTGGAAGCGCCTTCTGGCTTCCCCAAGGATTTAGGCAGGGTCCAAGCAGCGGATGTAACGCAGCACCGGCGGCACGAAGCATTTCCGCGTCGCCTTCTGCTTACCCCCGATCATATGCCTACAAGATGTTTCGGCGTTGACTGAGTGAAAGCGATGGTTGAGTATCCAAACGTACCGTGAACAGACTAGGTAGTTTGCGCTCCACAAGGACCTTGATGCTCATCCGCCATGTATAACCCACATGACCCTGGGCTGCGCCAGAATTGAAGGCAATGCAGAGATCGGGGGTCGCGAACTGGTTGCCTTGTTTTCTCACAAAGTCGTGGTACGTGCTGCATGTACTATTAGTGATCTGCAGCAGCAGCGCGGTAAAGACCAACTTCGCAGCACATTTGAGCACACAGGAACGGCCACGTGTGATGCATTCACTGGAAACTGAGTCGAAGAAAATTTCCACCGTGATTGAACGTACGGGCATATTTCATGATCGAATGAATCACGACTCGGTACATCGGGACCACACAGGATGATCTGTTGGCAAGTTGGTCAATGTCTTCACAATGAGAACGATTCACACATCGAGTGTTTTTACTTCAGGAAGGCGATGCAAAATTTCTTCGAATACACTTCTGCAGCTGACTTCTCGAATGTTGGCACCGAGGACCTGTGGACCTTCAGATTTATGTAGATCGATCCGAGAGGGATAAATACGGAGATGGACCGTCAATTTTTGTTTCCGAGTCCATCCGTCATCCTCGTTGAGTTTGCTGAGCCCATACAGGATTGTCATGGGCATTGAGAGAGTATTGGATGCTGAGGAGATCAGGAACGTAGAACTTGAAGGGATCGTTGCAGGCATCCCGTACGACTTGCGTATCTCTTCATCAAACTCGCCTTCCCAAGTTTTCCCCTCTAGGGACACCCACCGAGATTTGACACGTGCTGGGACCCAGAGGAGCTGGCCCCGGCGATCGAGCAGCGAATTCTTGGTCTTGGTGTCGACTGTGGCCTGCAAGCGCACGAATATATTCATCTGGCAGTGCGAAAGTCCATCGCGCCAATCGGTAGATGGCCCATGATGAATCGTGTGCGCGGCTTCCCAGTGCGCGGGAGAGCAGCAAAAGCTGCGCATGCAGTGCGGGCAAGGAATCAGATGTTGCGTCACGTCACCAGTCTCCATCCGCATCACCATTTCCGTGCGCGTGCTGAGGCGAGGAGGTTCAGAATCCGAATACCAGAGAATGAAACGGGAATGGCCGACCAGATGAGACATCGCGGTTCCCACTGGATCCAAGAATGCTCTACCGCGGTCTGCCTGCAGATTTTTCAGTAGATGTGGAGAAAGGCACAGATCGAATTCGACATACCTCTGCAGATAAGTGAAATAGATCTCGACTTGTTCATCTGTGAGGTTGCGTATTTCTTGAAGGTCAGAGCTTGGCTTTTTTGGAAGCAAAGATACGAGTCTCGCCGCTGCAGCTGAATTTTTCTCAAGCGAGGTGAGGGCTTTGCACATTGGTTTGTGCGTCTTCCAATCCGCCTGATCCATGGATTCAGAAGAGTGGAATATCCTCAGCTGAGAACGCACGTTTTGGCATTCTGCGATGACGGTTACTTTGGTTGACGGAAGGCGAATACCACTCGGTGAGAGTCGACGTACCCGTCCCACAATAGCTGATTCTACGGCATCCACCGCATCGAGAGAGCTCGACGTCTTCCTCTTTGTAGCATTTGCGACATGCGAGTCCTATCATTGCTTGCAAGGGTCCCCATTCCATGGTGGTCTGAAGAACAAAGGCGAAAGACTGGTCGCGTGATTTGATGATTTTGATCGGACTTCGGCGGCTTCTTGTCTGTTCGCTAACCCTAACCTAACCCAAAATCGTTCCCGCAGCGCTGCGGGAACCCTCCTGCGTATGACGTTCAGAATGCACATTTATTAATGCACCACTCTTTTCGGTGCACACCAAACTTTTTTGTTGTGCACCAAACTTTTTACATAGCACCACACTTTTCAATAAGCACCACACTTTTTTCAGATAATATTGCACCATTATTTTACCATCTTGAGCACCACATTCTGAGCGAGCACCACACTTTTTGATGAACACCACACTTTTTGATCCGTGGCACAACACTTTTCGGAACCAAATCCGCACAACTATTGTATTGACTACCACTCCTTAATCAACGCCTCTACAGCCTTGTCTATGATGTCCTCCTCCTTCCTCAACAGGCTCTTGGCCGACAGGGTGTCCTGGATGCTTGTAATCGTGAGAAGACAGCACTCTTCAGTCATCCCAGGCACAGGCATGTCGGCCAGAGTGTCATGCACCTCCAATCCAGACAACTCATCCCTGAGCAGAGGACCGAGGCCTCCAGACATCCCCACCCAATTATCTGACCAACATTTCGTGCAATAATTCTCTGAGTAGCACACATTGGAGTGAACAACGTCGGGGAGAAACAAGGCCAAGGTGAGTCGGTGCTGAGCAACCTCTGCCTGCGCTCTCACCAGAGCGCGGTAGGCCTTCCACCCGAGCAGGATGTCGTCGCTCTCAGTGATCTCCAACATCGAGCCAGACATCATTTCATAGAAGGCTCTTTGGCCCATCGCTCAATTCCGTAGTCGCTGGCCAACTTGTACCGCAAGGCAGGACCGAGGTCCGGATGGTCTTCGAGGTGGTAGATGGCGCACTTGACACCTGACTCGACTCCAAAGAAGTCACTGGTCTTCAACACCACGCAGAGCCACTCCAGAGGGGGGGTGTTCTCGGACCAACTGCAAAGACGTAGGTATTCAGTCTTCCTTCTGTGACCTCTTGACTCACGGAAGTAGATTGAAAATGAACTCCAAGAAGACCTCACACTCTACATGGTCCAACATCTCTGGAAAAGCCACCGCTGTCTATCGTAAGGCTCCAACCGTTTCCGTTTTAAAACGGTTTCAAACGGATTAAACCGTTTTTATTTCCGTTTTGTTTGAAGAGTAGTCCAAACGGTTTATAAACCGTTTTCAAATGGTTTAAAGGGTTACATGTTGTGCTTCAGGAATGGCACATTAAAGTCCTTGCTGGACAATGTATGTATGGATGATGTTGCCAATGTGGAACTTGAAATCGTACTGGGGGAACTGGAACAATTTTTGGATGAACACATATAGGTGTTGAACCTTGGTGAAGCCTATTGACATGATGTAAGTCAGTACAACAAATGGTGTGGACACTCAGGTCAATTCTTTCCCTCATAGGAATTTGAACACAAACATGGTTTTCCGATCATCTCAACGACGGCTCAGCTCGTCCTGGCCATTTCTGGGAGCAGCGTCTCTGTCGAGCGGCTATTCTTAGAATCACATCATATTTACCATGAAGCGCGAGGATCATTGAAAGCGGAGATTATAATGGAGGCAATGCTTATTAAAGTGTAGATAACGAACGGGTTCTTCAAGCGTGCATCCCTGGAGTGCGGCAGCGGCCACTAATTAATTACTTCACTCATGTTTCAATGGCCTGCAAAAAATACCGTTTAAAACGGTTTTAAACGGTTTTAAACAGTTTAAATACCGTTTTCGTTTGATTTGCCCAGATCTTCAAACGAAAACTAAATGGTTGGAGCCTTAGGACTTCGGCGGCTTCTTGGTTCATCGTCCGTTCGCTAACCCTAACCTAACCCAAAACCGTTCCCGCAGCGCTGCGGGAATCCTCCTGCGCTCGCCGCTGTCGCCGTCAAAACCCTATCAGCCCGCGCCGTGCTTACTTGCTGCTGCGGAGTCAGCGCCGCGGCGATCAAATCTACCACGTCGCTCTTTGACTCCCACCACCATCGCGCCGCTTGACCCCCGCTGCCCGACGCCCTCTGCTAGCTCCAATGCCCATCTACGACTTGAATGCACGTCACCTCCTTCAAAAGCCCACCCCACATTCAGTCAAATGTACTCCCAATGTCTGGCGCCTCATCTCCCCTGAGGAACGAGCTAGTATCGATAAAGTGTCTGTCAAGAGAGACTACATCTCCCCTGCTTGTTCTCTGCACCTGCCCGCTCAACGCTAACCATCGACCTTCCGTCCGCGGATCCCTTCGTCGAAGGCTCTTTTAGCCAATACTTTCTCGATATCCCGGTGCCCACGGTCGCGTTCTGTGATCTATCTTCTAACAATGCTGATATCTTCTTGTTTTTTCTAGATGTGCTGCTCAATCTCAAATGCCACAGCGCACCATACACCGGCGTCGATCCACTAGCCTACGCCTATCCTGCCATGGATACATATGGGTTAACGTAGAGATCGTGGGTATTGGTGCGTTGTTTACTACCATCTCGTCCCATTCCATGAGCGCTCGTTGATATCCGCTCACTCGTTTTCCTCTCCCCGCGCATGCATCGACCATCCTCCCAAGCAGGTCAAACAAGCCGCTCTCGCCCCCTTCACCATCTGGCCCATGTACACAATGCGCGGGATACCGCCGCACCGCACCACCCAGTCTGCACCTTCTGCCTGCACACGACATTGCGCTCCTCCTTTCCTCGCGTTCCTCCCCGCATCGGTAATCTCCACATAAATCCCGCCTCTCCCACGCAATTCTGGATGCGCACACCGCTTTCCTCGACGCCTATTCTTCCCGTCCTACCCACCCTTTCCCGTCCCCGCCTTGAATTGTCAGCCAGTACTGGGCACATCAGCTGCCTCGCACATTCCCTGCTTCGTCTTCTAGCTTTCTTTCCGTACCACCCTACACGCCTTCATCCCGGACTACCAACAATGCAAACTACCTCGCAGCTAACTGTAGCGCCTGCCTCCGCACTCCTTGTTTCTCCCTCGGCTCCCGGCTCCCCCGAACGCTGACGCGCCGCCTTCGCACCATGTAGGTCATAGTCCTGGGAGATTTAAGGAAGCGAGGTGTTGGATTTAAGCAGTTCCGGATTAGGAAAGTGTGCCCACGAACCGTCTAAATCTCACGGTTGAGCGTGAACTGTACTATACTTACATTTCTGAACTGTCTGCTAATGCCTGCTGTTGCCGTCGAATATAACCTGGTCTGATGTGTTCTGATTGGTCCAGCACCTCCCCGACAGGCTTTCGTCATCCGACTCAGACTCTACCTCTCGTCGAAAATGCCGCCTCGCCGCAGCCCTCGCAACAAGTCATCTTCCTCTGCGAATACAGCCTCCTCCGCGCCTGCAGCGAAGCCCCGCGTGGCTAAAAAAACTGCGGGAAGTAGTAGAACTCGTGCAAAGGGTGCGAAAGGCAAAACAGCGGCGGTGGCACCGACATCAGACCTGCCCTCTGCATCTTCTTTGCTCAATAACAGCCAGCAGACCACAGATGAATGGTACAAGTCGCCGAGGACAAAGAAGGGTTATGGAAATTATGTTAAGGGCGGTAAAACATGGCTGGAGGAGTGGACTTCCGAGGGCCGCCTCGATGACGAGATTGCGGTGGATGCCTTGGACAATATTACAGATCAGACACCCCTGGCATTGAGGGCTCTCACCGCATACAAATGCGAGCATCTGGGCCGGGGATTCGCCTCAGCTGAGGGCCTTCGTTCCGCTTTCAAAGATTACTTTGAACGGTGAGTGACCAAGGTTATATTCAAATCGGAAATTGACAAATATTTCGCAGAGTGTGCGGGTGCCAGGGTGAATTCTTGAAATACAATGCACATACGGAAGAGTGGGAGGGTAATCCTGTTTTCGAGACCGGGTTCAAGAGCTACTACGAGTCGCTCAAGAACCGTCACAACCGGACGGGCACTGCAACCCAGGCACTTCCCATGCTACCTGCTGATCTCAAGATGATCTTGGAGTACCTTGACAGCGACGAGGTGATTGAATACTTCACCCTCACCCAGCGTCTCTATTTCAAAGCCTTTGTTACGACAGCATTTACGCTTTGTACTCGGTGAGCTTCTTGCATGTCTTGTTGTAGTTTCAACTCAATTCAACCGGTCAGCAACGATGAACTCATCAACCTGCAGTTCAAGGATGTCAAACTCCATCTGCGCTCGAAGACGGGGATACCATACCACAAATTCGCACTCATATTTCGCAAGACGAATAAAGACCCGACCAAAGGTGAGTTCGGTTTTCAGTGCGATTATGTTGTCTAAAATTCCAAAGTTCAAAAATACATGGTCCAGATTGATACTGCCCACCCTGAAATCGACTGCTACACCCATGTTGGGACCTGGAAAACACACATGGAGAAGATTTTGGGACGCCCATTAGCAGGAAACAATTTCGTCTTCCCAGCTATCGCATCCACCGGTCAGCTCAAGTTTGGGGAATGCACAAGTTGTAGCGCGTTCGAAATTCTCCTTGATGAAGTTGTTGAAAAGTCGAATGTGATGCAAGGTCGCAACGGGAAGTTCAAAACGCACTGCTTTCGCCGTGGGGGGGCGCAGTACCGCTTTCTATGGGCGGATCGTAAATGGAGCTTGAAGGCTGTGAAGTGGTGGGGTGGTTGGTCGTCGAATGAGAATGTGAGTCCGAGTCTGGGCCAAACTATGATCTTATTGGGGCTAATTTCTGGAAAGGTTGGGACACTCATGCGCTATCTGCTTGACGAACTGATAGCATACGAGGAAGGTTTTTCCGATATAATGATGGATGACCGGGCCATTGATCGTCATGAGACGTTCATGGGGGAGGACGAAACCGCCCCAGTGTCAAAGGCTGATCTTCTAAAGTTTGAAGAGACGATTTTCGCAAAACTCAAGGGCTTAATTGCTGGAGCGGCGGCTAGCAGTGGTATTATTCTCGCTTACTTGTCTCGCAACACTGTCTGAAACTTCATACAGATAGCATATCTCTACCTCTGACGCAGTCAAATGCACTGAATAACGAAGCCAACACCAATATAATCCACAATGCTCCTGTTAACCGCCCACCAACTCCTGAAACACCTTCAGAGGCGCCGAGGCCATCCCGCATTCCGGAAACCAAAACTCTGGATGATGCACTGCTATATTGGGAACATGGATCGCCGCAGAAAGGTCTCCTCGTTCCTCTGAAGGATTGGACAACACATTTCAAACCCTCGGAGTACGCAACGGAGGCAGTCAAATCTGGCAACATTCGTTTCGTTTGCGAGGAGTTCAGGGTTCGGTGCGGTGGGGATCATGGTGCATTTGAGGCGAAATTTCCGGGCCTGCAGGATAGATTCACCATTTTGATGAAGGCTGTCCGGGCAGAGCGCAAAATGCGAGGTGACACAAATTCTCGTACTAGTAGCAAGTAGTACTATCGTAATTCATACCTGAACTGTGAGATCCGGTCATCCAGGCTGTCTAAATTGTGCAGTTGGCATTCAACTGTTGAGAGTGGACATATCCGTTCCGCATTTTATTTGCAGTTCAGGCCAACTGTTCAAAGAATACATCTCATTTAGGTGCTTAAATCTGACCCAACTATGTAGCGATTCTGCAGTGACTATGCTGAGATTTAAGCCAGATTTAGATTAGATTTAGAGGCGCAAAAATATTCATTTCTGCTCATTTTGACATGGTAATTTCACTAGAATTGTCGTAAATCATGTAGTAAGTTGTGAACAGTAAGACCATATGATACGCAGTTCAGGTTGGCACAGGGAAAACATTTTTTCTTGGGCCCAGCGCACCAGATCAAAAAATCAAGGACAAGTTTGGAAATGTTGATTTCAACAGTTCAAGAGTGTTGTCATTGAACACTCCTTGCGAAGTGTGTCTTTTATACAGTAGCATGGGCACTCCCAGGTGTGATATCCGAACATCTGAGAACCTTCATAGATATGCATCCGGCCTCAGCTGTGTTGTTTGTGCAGTTGCCCCAAGTCCAATTTAAAGTCTGGAACGAATTTGATATTTGTATTTTGGCAACTTGTCACTGTGAGAGGATCTCAGTTGGGCTGTTAAATGAGTGGGATCTGAGGCAACAGAAAAATCTTCAATGTCAATGAGAGATGTTCCGGGGCATTACATGTGTGCCATTCATTAGCATAATATTTAAATCTACACTCTTCATTGAATAACGCAACTTTTAAAGAAAGTGTGTCTCTTCCAGGGATAGTATAGTTGCGGACATCACTTCATGTCAAATTGCAATTTTGAGCAAAACCCTTAGATCTTCGAGATTTAGCAGGAACATAGGGTTGGTTTACCTTCAAAATTTTCATTTCAGAAAAATTGGGGTAACCCTAACCTAGGGTTAAAATGGCGAAATTTTGGACGAAATTTTTCAAAGTTAGTGTACCTAACTCGCCGCCATGGCTGTCTTTTTATAAGTGTGAACCTTCGCCTTTCGTTTCTCCCACTCAGCCCTGGCAATATCCAAGTCCCTCGCTTGAACTCCGTGGTGGGAACAATACCGTTTGACCGCAAACTCGGCAATCGGTCCTGTGGCACCCAGCCGATAGACGCAAGCATAGCGATTTGCACGCCGGAAGAATCGGCAGACGTGGTTTGATGGCCGAACACAGCCACAGCACAGCCACCAAACGGCGAAACCTCTCTGCCAAAAAGAAATAATAGATTCTGCAAGTTCTGCTCCATAGAATATCTAAAGGGCCTTCCTACTGTGCTATTTACACTCTAAAATGGATGACCAAAGGTTTTCTGAGCACGTAGTAAGGGTTACCAAATTTGGACACAAACTTGTCACGAGGTTATGTCCGCAACCATAGGAGAAGTTTGACTTGGAGGCTACATCTTCCACTTGGTCGATGATGTCTTGAGCGGCATCGCGAAGACTTGGAAACATGTCCGCAGTGTCGGTGGCCTCTTTAGCTTCAACGGCGGTCCCGTGAGTGACCCAGCCATTCGAAAAGCGGGTAAGGACTCGGCCATTGATAGCCTCTGCAACTGCTTCCACGGGTTCAACCTCGACTGCAAGATGTTGAAAATTGGAATCAGAGAAATAAATTATCAACATTACCGATTTTGCGATGATGAGGCTCCTCTTCTCGTCGCGTTTTTTTAGCTGGGGGGGCTTGAAGAGCTGGGTCTATGGTATCCGCTAACAGAATGATAAATAAACGATCCCCGTAAAGTTAAAAATAGACAGTTGGAATCGTGGTGCGGATTATGAACAGCTACTAACTGTTCAAAATCAACAATCGGGTCGATTTCCCAACTGTTATTCAGAAACAGCTGGTTGATAGTGTCACGTTTGCACACTTCTCCAATCGTTCAAAATGCACATGCTGTAACATGTTCAAAATGAACAGTAGGTCCACACTGTCAAGTGTGAACATCCCGCAACTGTGTGCAGCGCACACTTCATCACACATATCGATGAATAACTCACATTCTGCGATCATGACCTTGCACTTTTCAATGAGCACCTCGGTGGCCTTCTTGTAGCTTCCCGCATGTCTCTCTGGTGAGCACCTCCGGTCGTATTTGGCACAAAGCCTGGGCTGCATTAAAACCTCACCAGGAGTGTTTCCATCCAGCTTGGCTCTCTGTGCTTGATTTTTCCTCTTGTAGGCCAGCAGAGCAGCTTCCAGGGACTTCAGCTGAGCGGCTGCGTTGTGGGAGGTAATTTTAGGACTTTTCATGGTCGGAGAAGCAAGACTAAAGCCGAAGTGTGGCAGCTAAGAGTGGTGCGATGACAGTTTGGGAGAAGGGGAATCCTTGCTCGTTTCAGCCACTGTGAATTTTGCACGTTTGGCGCATCAGATGGTCGTGATTACCCGCATGCCTCCATCAAAGGTAATCAACTGCTTGATTCGATCAGTTCATGTCTGACCCGCCCGAGCTGTTCGCATCACACACTTCACAAACCGTAGATTTAAGCACCTTCGCGCGCCCGCCAAATTCCTTAAATCGGAAACACTATGTTCAGCATACCCGGCGCGCGCTTCTCGGTCCCGTGTCGCCGCCGTTTCTACACAGCCGCTCGCACCGATGTCGCACCTCGGGAAATGGCGCTGTCTCTCGCTCGATTCCCGTTTCGATAGCATACGCGTACCCACCCCGTCTCCATCTTCATTTCCATTTAGTGCATTACTTCTCACTTCATTCGAGTATCCGTCATGTATTGAGCCAGGCGTGCATCCAATGTTATCCTTTTTGAAAGCCTTTTCGCGAGACGTGCAAATTGAATGAGTTCCCAGTGGTGCGCAACTCTCCGAATAGTCAATGGGTATGCTTCAACTCAACTCTTTTCACTCGAGTTCTCTGGCTTCAATATTTCTTACTTAGGTTAAATATCCCATGGCCCGCAAAACTGTCATCTTCGTGGAAATAGGTGCATTACGCAGCACATCTAACCGCGCATAACTCTCTTTCGGACTTGCAGCTCTTCTCATTCGTCATCCATTCTTTTTTCTCTCCATATTCACTTCAGCTAAATTCAGCGCCAACCCGCGCCAGCTGGACGGGAATTCCGTGAACACAGCGCTTGGTTTCAATCTCAAGCGAAGTACCATTAATATTCGGCCAAGTTCCCACAACTCCACACCTCTTTTTCAGGCTATCCTCGGATATTAATGTTCACTCATTCAAGTCCGTCGCTCCCTCGGCGGCCTCGTGCCCCCCAAAATTGCAACCACCAAGCTCGTCGTGCGTTCCCTACCTCCTCCTCCGTCTCACCGGCGCTGACGCCCCGCAATGCCTTGGGCTGGCGATTCGGCAGATCCACTCGGCCTCCTCGTCGCGTTCTACTCCAAGCTCCAGAAGGGACCTGCGCCGGTCCCAGCCATTCGCGGCCTCAAGCCGCGCTTCTTCGCCGGAAAGAACGCCAGCGCTCGGCCTGCACTTGCGCTCATCGGAGGGCTATTCCTTGTGGGATACACTATGGATTACCAGCGTGCGTTTTTTCTTGAAGCTTTGCGCGTTTTCTTCGCAACTTTCATGACGCACCTCTTTCTCCTTCACCGACTTGTCTCTCGGTGATCACAGTGCACTTGAGTATGTTCTTATGCGTATTACACCCGTTCTCGCGCGCTAACTGAATTTTACGCAGAGCACCACAAGAACCACGCGCACTAGATATTGCTCCTTGAAGACGTGTGGCGGTTGGGCTACAATTCGATTTCCTGCATCTAGATAAACAGGCGACGGCCGCTGTTGTGTGTACCCCAAATGAATACTTGTTGCGCGATGTTCGGTAAATGGCAGTCTCGGCGGATTTCTTTGCAGCCATGTTGTTCGTCCTCTTGTGCTTCCGTGGGGGTACGACGCTCCTCGCCTTTGGCGATAGGTCCGCCGCTGAGGAGCCGAAGAAGGATCGTTACTTTGTGCCCGTCCAAAATATCCACGCGCACTAAATTTCCTTGGACGTCAAGCCAACAATCCGTCTCACTGGTTTCCAGACGAATGGAACGCCGAGTGGGTTGAGCAGTAATCTTTGCTGGTTCCTGTTTCTGTCCCAAATGTGTGGCGAGTGCTTGAATATGCTCAGTGGAGAATAATCGAGGTCTTGTCACACAATGAATTTTTTTCCATTGGTATTCTTGTCAACTTGTTCCGTCAACTTTGAACTTACAACCGGGTTTGAACCGCCACACAGTCCGCGTCGGTGAAGGTTTATACTCCAAGCCACCTGCGGAAATTCGTATTCAAGTTCTGTCGGGTGAGAGGGCTTCACTGGTAATTATTTAGGTAAGCCTCTGAAGGGGCAAAAATAGTTCGCCGCGTCAGGTTGGCGCGGCGGGGACGCGGCGGCGACGCGGCGGTCCGAAAATTAGCGACCGCCGTTCGTACGCCCCGTGGGCTCTAGCTGCATCGTGCTGGTCGCCACAAACTTAGTCTTGTACGCGGCAGTGACGCGGCGGTATGCGGCGGTATGCGGCCTGAGGACGCGGCGAAGTGCATGGTAAATTCGCCGCGTCCCACCTCTTTGACGCGGCGATACTGCCGCGTCACGCGGCGGTCTGCGGCGGTCCAATATAGGGGACGCGGCGCACACAAATGTAACGCGGCGCGTTTTCAACATAACGCGGCGGTCCCAAGCGTCGATGCGGCACTACAGCGGCGCCAACTCGACCTTCGCAAAACCGACTGAACTTGCCACCCACTCTTTATTTAGCCCAGAATCTCTTTTCTGACAACTCTTGTTCATCCACTCCTGCGCACAGGTTTCTTGAGTTCAAGCAAAGGCCCATTTTGATGCCATTGTACCAGTTGAATATTTCAGGCCGCTATCACATGTACACCTCTCCACGACTCCAATCAAGAGGTGCTCGTGATCTGGATCGTGGCCAACGTTCCCACGACCCCCCCCCCCCCCCCAGAATAAGGAAATTGTTTGGTGTAGACAAATATCGGCAATCATGGCGCTCTTTTACCATCACTCCACCACGACGCGTCGCCTATCGACGCGCCTGGGTCGCGAGACACCGCGTCGCGTTGCGTGTCTTACACGCGCTTAATCCCTGCAACAAACATGGAAAGCTGATGCTGTACATAGTGCACATAATGCATTGTCAAATGCACATACCCTGATATCTTCTTCTTGGGCAACGACCGCTACCAATGAAAACCAGGCGCAATTTCTTGAGCGAGGCAATTCTGGGGCCGGAACACGCCAGGTCCAATGTCTGTGATGTTCCAAGTGGATAAAACACGGAATGGATCTGGGGCTAACACCCATGACCGCCCATTGGGGCGGTCGGAAATGCGGACCCACGATCAGTGCGTGATGATATTTCTCCATATGTTTTACCTAGCTGATAGTTTTACCATCTGCAGCTCACACGCCGGGTCCCCAGTTGGTGTCTATGTAGAAATTGGGACATTGCCCTAGAGTAGATTAGGACAGGTGGGTTACAAGAGGCTAAGGTAATTACACTATGGTAGCTGCTTTTATACTATTCAACATGCTTATTCATCCTCGGGGGGGCGCATCAGTCATCCCGACTCTGATTACTGATCCCAGTTCCCACGGTTGCCGAGCTCCGATGCTCGCGCAGCCTCCAACATTCCAACAGTTTAATCGTCCGGGTTCGGAATTCATTTGGGACCTTGGCGACATCCTTGCTTCCTATCCTCTGTCTATTCATACTCAGAACTGCCGACGTGATCCCGGCTATCAGCTGCTTGGCATTGATCTCACGAAATCTGTTCTCCGAGTGCGCGCGACTCACTGTCGGCAATCCATAACAACCGAGGGCACAAGCTGTAGTTCTTGCCTCGGTTTGGATCCATGTATACAGATTATCCGTGACTGGGCACTACAACCTTTTGGTAAAAAGTCATCTTCGCACTTGAGTCACAATCAGCTTGTTCGAAAGCTGGATTCCGTGAGCAAACAACTGAAAAATGAGCAATTAAAGGTAAGTTTTAGATATACACGGTGATAAATTCAGCAGAACTAACTCGTTTTTCAGAAAGCGGACCACTTTAAATCTCTCAAACGCTCCCAGAGTGCTGTCCGATCTCACAATAAATTCTTTGATCTCATCTCGACAAATATCGTACCAGGCATCTCACGCCTCCTTTCCAATGCCAAAAAAGAAGGCTGGAGCATCTCCAAGACTTCCGACATAGTTCTCCGTGCGATCCAGGGCAAATACCATCCATGGAACTACACCGACTTTGACAGGGATCTCGCCATACTCATTTATGAGCTCGGCGGCGGTGCTGCCCTCTATGCGCTCAACAAATCACCCATCATGCTCCCTTCTCGCCAAACTATTTCTGCAATTCGTCGTAACCATTCGCTTCGGATCACCGTCGGGGATGTCAAAGTTTCTGACGTCCTGGAAAACATTGAGATGTTGTTTCGCAACGTCGATGTTGCTGAACAGGGTCGTGTCTGCATCACCTTGTCTCAGGACGAAATTGCGGGTGATGGTACACGCAGTCTCCGAGCTCGACACATTCAAGATGGGATCCAATCTTGATTCTGTCAAAGCGACCGTGAAGGCCATCCGGGAGGACCGAGTTCACGTTGGAAAAGAATTCAGTGTTGCAGCTTTTTCTCGACATGCGCAGTCGGATTATGGTGCAAAACCGGTACTCCTGATGCCAACCTGCAAAAAGAGTTCGTGGAAAAAATCCGCAAAAATCTTACAAAAACTCGTGCAGGCGTGGAAAATCTCACCGTTCGGGGAAGCGACATGGACCCCTGACGACTATAGCCTCCGACGGTGATGGTGGTCGCCGAGCTGTGCTCTATCTCGTCTGCATGAACAAGAAACTCAGCGAAGACGACCCCCTATATCGGCTTTTATCTGGACTTGCCGGGTTAAACTTATACACCGGTGAGAATGCGTTGACTATGGACTTTGATTATAAGCATTTGTTCAAATGTTCGTAACCTTCATTCGGTTACAATGTAATGAATGCTAAAGCGATATTTATTTTACAGGTTTGTGTAAATTATTGTGCTCGAAGGAAGGCATCCTCGTTAACAACGTCATCATCAACAAGAGCCTCATTGCCCAATGGCTGGAGCGATTGGCAGAGCATGATTGGTCGGACGAGAATATACACGCTCTACTGAATCCGAAGGACACTCAAGATGTTCCACGAGCTGTGAAGCTTCTTTCTCTTTCTGCAGAACTCCGCCTCCTTGATCCTGCCGACTTCACCACATCAGAACGAAAAACTCACCGTGCTCTATCTCTTCTCAGCGAGATGTTCGAAGCTCTCCTGGAGCCGTTCATCAATCCCATGCTATCACTTTCCGAACAGATAACGAGTCTTATCAAATTTGCCCATCTTGTATGCGCACTCTTTCTCCAACACGAGACCGACTTTCTCCCGAATCAACTCTACGGAGATCTCCAATGCATGGTGAAGAATGCGATCTTCAAAATAGCGCATTCGAAGAACTTGGATCCTACACCGCCAAAGTGTGCGCACGTTGCCCCCATCTGGAATGCTCAGATGGTACCCATCTTTTGCGAAAGATGATCCCAGGCTCTGACCAGCTGTCTGCCCGCTGGACATCCCAGCTGAAATTTTCAGCTGTCTACCAGCTGGCCATCTATATAACTATCATGTTGTTGAATACCTGGTACACATGTAACATATTCCAGAAAAATGAGAGCTACATGCGAATTTGTTCGCTTTGAGGGCAGGTCTACATTCAAGTCCGCTCCTGGACACGTACCAACGGTGGAGTCTAGATTCAAGTCATAATTACTATTACAACTTCCGAGTTGAACAAATTACCGGTGCTCCCGCAGCTAAGTCCATGCTCGGTAGGAGGTTACTTTGCGCACTCGCGTCCTTAGAGAAAGTGTAAGGAGACTCGATAATTTTTGTTGCACCGAGCGCATTAAGTTCTGATTCGGAGGTCCGTGCGTTTGCTTGGCACGGCATTCATCATCACGTGCATGTTGCTTATGTTGACCGCGCACCTTTCCTTGCTCCCACTTCCACCATCTCTCTCCTCTCATACATTCTGCTTACACCACCACAAGCTCGAACCCAAACGCTGCTGATATTCCGATGTCCAAAGCAAGACACAACGAGCGAGAACGACACGCTCGTGAGTCGTCTTCTAGGCCCCCAACCAATCTTCAAATCCTCGGATTACCCCACTAATCTGTCTACACGTTGGCCACCATGTGGGCCACTCCCGTTAGCTTCACTCCCCCCATCAACAATCCACAGATCAAGTATGTGTTTGCTCCCCACGTCACGTCGCGTCCGTATCAGTTCCACGTCGGATCGGGTCGTTCTCGTACCCTCTTCCAGCTTGGTATTCAAGCCTTCAAGTCTCTTTCTTGTGCCTTCAAATCTTTTTTGGATATGTTCGACGGTTGCATGTACCCCAAACACCTGATCTTCAATGCCGTCCGCAGACAATTTCTATATAACCGCAAGCGGAGGGGCTCTATCAGCAAGACCATCAACGTCTTTGATCGCTCTTTCAAGACCCTGTTTCTCAAACTTAACGTCAATTCTGCATGATCTCAATCCCGGATTCCGGACTTCATCATCTGCTCTTCCATTAACCGGCAAGACCTCCGTCGGCACACCTCAGACTCGCAATCTCAGGCCTGCAGCAAAAAACAAACTATCAATGCTCTCCCACTGTCTCGCTGGAACCAGCTTCCCATCATTTTTCCTGCTGCCAATTCCAATTGACGAGATTCGATGGGGGGGAGACAGTTCTGGCCGAACAGACGGTGTGTACCACCTTTTACTTTTTTTGCCCTACTAACATGAATACATGATATGCAGGCCGCGCTGTGTGTGTGTTTCACTCCGCTGATTATTGGCGTGATCTCCTTCTCGCCCGTGTTCGGGCTCGTTTTTTAGTTCATCAGAAGTTGCACCCTGGGTTTATCACAGCAGTATATTGTGTCCCGTATCTAGGTAGCGCGTTAATATATAATATTTATTTATTCCATCTCTTTCGTGTTGCAAATCCTATATATCTTGGAGCGCAGCGAGTCGGCCGTGCCAAAGGCACGGGTCGTAAAGCTTGTAACAAACAAAACATGTTTAGTCCACCTATAACCTCAAATATACACCAGCTGGATCGTCAGCTGGCCGCCACACCAAAGCTGGCTCCAGTGTGGACCCATTGGGAAATAGGCTGGAGGCCAGCATTCAGGCACATGGTCCCAGCTATCACCGACACGTATTCAACACATCACGTCCAGCTGGAGAACACGTGTTTGACCGTTGGCGGTGTACACTAAAAGTCTTTCTTTGTCTTCTCGGTGACGACGTTCTCGAAACGCTTTTGGACGGTCGAGAATGATCGGAGGCCATTCTCCCAACATGGCAATAGATGAACTGCGACAACGGTTTGGATCTGCGCTGCGAATGGACGAGATATATCGCCGCTATCCCTGGTTGGAACGACGTGCACGCCGTTTCAACTTGGTTCGTAGCCGGGATGTCGACCATCTTTCGCCGGAACAGTGGAAGGGCGACTTGACAGCTGAATCATGCGACATTCCCGCATGCTACGAAGATGGTGTCGCCCAAGCAGTGGCCATTCTCAAGTCTTTCGGCTACTCTATCGATTTTGCCGCCCAATTCGAACCTGAAGACACTGATTTAATGCGACCTAAAGGTGGTAAATACCCCGGGGTTTCTAAGGAGGTTGATCGGTCATTAGAGGATTATAGCAGCCCGGATGCAGACGACGACACATCGATAATCGACGAGCACATCCTCAATTTCGATGGAGAAGCTGCTGTAGTCGCTGAAAAAGCTGCCCGCGACACCGAGTTGGCATCTAACCCGGAGCCCCATTCTGTCTGGATCAAACTCTGCGGTGATGCTCAAAAGATGGCTCACAAGAAGGCTATACTGCGGACATTCATGGATCCCACTCTCGATATTGACAACGCTAAAAGCCATGACCGTCTGCTCCGAATCCGCTATTTCTCCATTGGCGGAGATCATTGGGATCGCACGGCTGCCAAAATCCATAGCAATGTCGTCAATGACGACCATCTGCTCAAGCTTCAAGGTTTATTTGCGACCCTTATAGCTTTCGACACCTCCAGAGTTGCACTGGCGCTGCTGCAGTGTACCATCTTCAAATTGACGAACACAAATCCCTCACAATACCTCGACGCGGCCCCGGTTGCCGAGATCGCCCTCTCAGACACCCGATACGAGGTCACCAGCCAGATATTATCCCTTGTTCCCTTCTCTACCTCTTCGGGACTATCGTGGGCGTGGACCACGGACTTTGTTGCATCCTAAGCGGACGACCTCGGCAGATGCTCCCGCGCGAATGCGTCATCTCAGCATCACCGTCGATGGCCGGCTCGTTCTCCCGTTGTCATCCGCAGACTTCAAACAAGCGACATTCCAGGAGATCCTAGCTATCTAATCCCAGAATGTGGTGCCACATTCTGGGATTAGATAGATTTATATATATCCCTGATTGTCCATTGCGCTGGTTGCCAAATTTGCGTATGATGTCCTTGAGCTGTTTTACGCCGTTTCCGTGTTCAGCTCAGATGCTTGACCGAGGCTAACCCGTGTTGATATGCTAATTCTTTTTTGAAGTTCTTTTGTAGTCTTCTAGTTCTACCGCGGCGAGAAGGTTTTCAAGATCCTACTGCGACCGTGAGCTCGGCTATTAGATTGCAAGGGGGCCCAGAGACGATGACGTAGTGGTGCGTGTACATCGAGATAATTCCTGGAAACCGGCGTTCCTCAGCGGGACCATGCCGTGTAATGCTACCTACTTACCGGATTTGGCAGAGTCTCTTACCAAAACCTATCTGTCACTTGTCACCAGCGCCTCAAGTGTTTGGTTCAGAGGCCAGCATCACCCATCACCTGAATACTTAGTCCAATACTACAGTACACGCAAACAGCTGTATGGCTGAATTTGGTTGGTATACAAAAATCGCAGTCTGGTCAACTATTTTGCAAACAGCTATAAGTCCTCAAGTAATGCATCCAACCTCGCTTACTCAAAGGCCACCTTGTTCTCTGTTGCCCACTCCACCAACGTGGTTACCTTCCCAGCGTATTTCCTCACATTTCCCACCGCAATGTTGTACTTGTTGCTCGCGAAAACAGTTTCCATCGCCCCGTCGCTCAGGATCTTTACCAGATACTTCGCGAGAGGCTCTGGAATCCCACCCGCAACCATGCCTTTCACCGCTTCCTCGTCGCTGACGGCTTCCACAGCCACCTCTTTTCCAAGCACCCTACCAATGGTCTTTACCGCATCTCCTTGACGGATCAATTCTGGCCCGCACAACAAGATACTCTTCTCCCCGCCTGTGCTGCTCGGGCCACCGACAAGGATGGTTCCGCCTGCGCGCCCAATATCCTCGGGCACGATCCAGTCGAATTTGACCTCAGGGGACGGCATCTTGACGGAGCCCGCCTTGACCATACCAGCCTCGCGGAACAAATTGCTCGCGAATCCACCAGGACGCAGGGCAACGTAGCCCGACTTCCCAAAGATCTCCTCCAGAGCCACTTCGACCTGCGCGTGGGCGTAGGGGATAATCTCCTGGGCTGGGACGCTGTCGATCGCAGGCTCGTACATCTCCACGCTGAAGCTGCTCAGAAAGACAACAAACTCCACGCCCGCGGCCCTGAGTGCCTCGAAGGCCACACGGTTGGGGTCGGGCCACCCTGGGACAGGGAAAACGAGATAGACGAAGGCGTGCTTGGCACCTGACTGCTTTACGGCCTCCCGGGCTGCGTGAGGTCGGCCTGCACGCGCTTGTAGCCGCCCACTTTCTCCTGTTCCGGAGAAAGACCCGGGATGGGCTTCTCGGTGTCGCGGACAGCGAGAGTCACGCTCGCGCCGAGGGACTGGGCATGGCGGGCGCAAGCGGAGCCAACGCCTTCAGTGGCGCCGAAGACGAGCACGGGGGTGGGCATGTTGGGTGGTTGTGGAACTGTTGTTTGTGGCGTCACACGGAGTGCTGTGAAGCTTTTTAGATGAGAAAGAGTATTTTCTGCTAAAGAGAAGTCGGGTGAAGCTGGTATTTATATGGGTGTCTGCTGGTGCGGTGACTGCGGTCCTTGAAACGTTTCCCAGCACTTGTCAGACATCGGGTCAGCAAAAATACTAAACTCGTATGCATTACACATCTCCACACTCGGTTCGCGTTCCGCTGAGTGATAGTGATAGTGATAGAATTATACACGACATGGTCCAGCCTCTGAACGCCGTGTTCCCAAGAGTATCCCAGCGCGCACAAGCTCCTCGCGCCTTCGCCTTGGACCCCAACTACCCTAATTGACGAGCTATTCGTTATCAGAACGTCTATCAAAAGTAGAATACGAAGTGGTAGAATACGAAGTGGTAGAAAATAGAAACTAATTGTTCCGCCGCGGTAGCATCAACCATCGAACGGGAAGAGGGGGAACATATAATGGAGTAGCCTCATATACCTGAGTGACCTCGTAAGCGAATTTTGCGACCAGTGAGATTGTGGCTCTGTAAGCTATCATGTGCGTGAAGAATTTTGCGGAGGGCATGGAGCTCAGGGGCGGTAGTCCAGGTATATCCTTCTTCATTCGCACAAGGAAATCATTCCGGAGCATGAGGAGGTCAGTATGTGTACACTCCAATAGCGCATGTTCCGGGGATTCGATCTCGGCTTTACAGAATCGACAGACTCTCAAATTTCGGTCAATTCGCGGGCGGCGAAGTTCAACCCAGCGTAATCTTTCCAGGGCGAGACAGTGGCTCGACAATAATAGACGTGTAAGTGCTTTCCGATGCTGGGGATTGGCTACATTCAAGTAGTGCCGGAATTGCAGCGTCTTATGTGTGGGCGGACTATCTTTCTCCGGTTCCAGTCTTCCTCGCAGAAGATACAATTTTGGAGAGTCGGGGTCATCAATCGACCATTGAAGGTACGCTCGAAGACCAGCATCCACGGATTTAATAACCCCGTCAATCATCAGCGGTGTGATGGTTGCGAGATTCGGCAGCGTTATTTTGAAGGGTAGTTGATGGACCACATAGCGGAGATCCATTGCCCAGGACGCGATGCCGGAATCCGAGAGGGACACCGAATCATCCGCGGCTACTTTGACATATCTGACTTTTGTCAAGCCCGCGAGATATTTCAGGTGTACCAGCGCTAGCGTGACTCGCCTGAAACGCAACGGTACTAAACCAGTCTCTGTGAACAAGGGTGCCAGTATTGCCCGCTTGTTAACACCTAAAACACGTCGAAGGAAGTCGGCCTGTACATCTTCAAGTGGCTTTAGTAGATCCAGATCCACATCGAGGCTGACTTCGCAGCCGTGCGTGAGGTGGGGGTCCACGAGAGCCATGTACATTTTCCGGGCCTCCCAAGGAGGTAAAATGCCGACCATCGACTCTAGGCCAAGTAGGGTGTTAGCAATAGCCCTTGCTTTGCTCGCCTTTTTTTCATAATGGTCCTCGAAGATGTTCCTCTTCGTGGAGTTGAGATTGAATCCAACATATTTGGTTGAATTGACAATGCTCACCGCCTCTGGTCCGAAGCGGAAGATGGGCAGTAATCTCGGGATAGAACCGTAGATCATCAACAAGGATTTAATAGCATTGATTATCATGAAGTTCACGCTGCACCATCTGTAGAGAGCGTCCATTTTGCGCTGGGCCCCAGCCGCCGTCAGAGAGATCAGGATAACGTCGTCAGCCTGTTCCAGGTTCGTGATGAAAATACCCGCTAGGAGAATGTCGCTAGTGGCATCCGAGAGCAGTTTGAAGTCTGACAGGTACAATGTCCATAGGATCGGTGAGCTTGTGTCACCAATGAGGATTCCTACATCAGGAAACAACAATTTGTTCGGTAGCTGCATGCCAAGGCTCCGGATAATTGGTAGCTTCCGTAGCCCAACACTTGAGCCTGGTAGCGTTTGGTAGCTCCAGTAGCGCTCCCGCCGTTGATCAGTAGCGCTTGATAGCACATCACCCACGGATCAGTAGCGACTGATAGCCGTGCTCTCAAGAGAAATGCATCTGTGACCTTCTGTGACTTTGCTGGGGTTTGGAATGAGCAGAATGAGGTATGAAGGAGGTCCTGGCAACTTTGGTAGTAAAATGAAGTGTGCAGAGTGCTAATGTGGATGAGCGGCATTTCAGAGAAATCCTTATAAGTCATTTCAAAGTCCGCCAACACGTGCAAGATGGCGTGATTGTTTGTAGCACCAAACACTTTTGGTTGATGCATCTCTTCCTTTCCCCCCATCTTCGTCGCCCTCCGCCTGCGTCGTTGTCGGTCCCCTGCCCGTGTAACCTCCAATACTCCTTGTACTTTTATTTCTCCAATATCCTCTATCTTGCAGCGTGTCTGGTCCGCTCCCACTGTTATTCGGACTCGCTCCCAAGAGCAAGCGCAGGTTGCAAGACTATCAAGCCGATCTTTTAACCTTGTCCCTACCTCTGTGCACCAAATATTTCTCCGTCAAGATGCATTCCCAGTGTCCTTGTTCAATGCTCGTGCTCCTTTCGACGGCATCGTCAACATCGCAAATAACCCCACCCTCGTCTACCCTTCCTCAAGCTCCATGGGGATCCGGTACCAACACAGCGCCGAGCCGCATATAGGCGATTCCAAGGCGATTCGCTCCCCTGCTGTGCGGGATTCCACGGGGCGGACCTGCGCGAACTGATCGCAGCAACATGCAGATACGGTGCGTACCTCACATTCACAGTTTTCCTTTCATCGCATTGTCATGGCTGATTATCATTTAGGTCGAAGATATCCGAGATATGGCAGGATACACTCCGCTGAACACCGAGGGTGATGTCGACTTCTCCGCCGTTTTCGTCCCCCGTCCCCCGTGCCTGCCCCAAGCCTGTCCTTGAACCGATTATAAGTAACGGGTTTCTTATCTTGGTGAGTACCCACCCTCTGCTTTTATCACGGATCCTGAGCCCTATTCCCAGTTCTGTGAACAATTTCCACCACCGTTCTATTCGAACCGACGAGGTCAATTTGGTATTCAATAGACCTTGTATTACAACTTGCATGAATATAGCCGTTGCACCCTTCCTTGCCGTCGTTTGCGCGATCCTAGAGTGTTTTACAACCTATTTATTCCTTAGCTACCACCAGCAATCATGAGATATTGGGCGCTACAGGCGGCTACTGAGTGTACCAGCCAATGCTACTGGTAGCTACCAGCCGCTACTGAGCCCGCAGGTGGAAGCTACCAGGAGCTACCAACCTTTGGAAGAGAGCTACCGGGCGTCCCATATCAGGGGACTAGGCTACCAGGATACTACGGCTACTGGAGCTACCAAGCGCTACCTAACCAAGTGTTTTTTTGCTGATGTAGAAGCGCGCGGAACATTGTCGAAACGTCTGATTCATGTCTGGCAATATAAGTCATCCTTTGATAGAGCATTCGGAGCCAGTCAAATATAGCACCGCCCGCTCCTGCTGCACGCATTTTTAGCCAGAGTGTAGCTTGGTCCGTGGAGGGAAAGGCATTGCTCAGGTCTGCGAAGACGACAAATAGCGGTTTTCCGAGGGCTCGGGCTTTATCAATTGCACAGCGAAGAATAAACATGTTGTCGTTCGTGTGAAAGCCCGCGCGGAACGCATTTTGAGAGGGAGGTAGCATACCCACTTTGAGGCACCATTTCGTGAGCCGCATATGGATGAGCAGCGTCACGAGTTTGAGGAAACAGCTTTCTAGACCAATTGTGCGATAGCTATTCGGGTCGTCTTTCGGCTTTCCTCGCTTCAGCAGTCCTATCAGAACGGTGAGAAGCCAGACCGATGGAGCTACGGCTGAGTAATAGCAGACTACAGCGTATCCGCAACCCCTTTTTTTGCTCCAAAGGCCCGACATCACGAAAACGTCAAAAATTTGATGTCTGATTACAGAAATTTGTGACGCCTGAAATGGGAAGAGCCGGCGAGAAGACATCGCAGAAGCTGAACGAGGAATGGTTGCAAGCCCATTCATTTGGCTGCACCGATAAATCTAACATTCCTGAGTGGTTCCTCCCCCTTCCAGCATTCCAGCAGCGATTTTGGCGGACAAAGGGCTCGAAGGCTCGAGGTCGCGGCTGACGCACGCCTCCCCACCAATGACATTTCCTAATCGGGTAAAATGCTTAGGTGGCACGCGCAGATGCCGGTCAAGATGGATACACTTTGACCCTTTCCATCAGCCTCTTGGCTGAGTGGTTAAGGCAGCGTGCGTTATGTAATCTGTTTTGATCTGTGGCAGCGTTCGATCCTGGGTGGTGCAGTTCCTATTTTTATGTTTTATGTTTTATGTTGTATTGTATTTTATTTTTATTCTATTTAGTGCCTGAAGGCTGCCGACACTCGAATGGCGACAGAAAGTTCTGTACCCCGCTGTTTGGGCTCAAGTAAAATCATGGCCATGGCTGTGTGATTTCGGGAGATCTTGCAAGATTTGAACCATACTAATCAGATGTCATTGCACTGAAACTCAATAGATAGGGAATTGGAACCAATTCAGGTGAACTACACTATAGCTATGGGTGTGCAACTTTATGTATACAGCAAAATAAATTGAAACCACAGAGTTGGTTTTTGTGTGGAAACCCCAAGGGAAATTAACAATAGAGCTTAAGAGAGTAAAACACAGCATCATAATAGATACATCACATTAAAAGAGGGTGGAAACATCATTTAAAAGAGAGTGGAAAAGAATGTCACCACCCTGATTTGAACCCACGCGGGCTCATATGGTCACGTGGCGTCATTGGTGGGGAGGCGAAGGGGCTTTCGAGGTCGCCGAGCTGGTGTGGGTCACATCAGTCACTGCTCCTCGGTTAAATTTGAGGCGTGATGGCAGAAATCTGAAAAGTGAAAAAAGGCGTTGCGGATACGCGCGAATCCGGTTGGCCCGGCCGCCTTGAATCCAGATTCTGGAACGGAACACCGGGGATTCAACTTTTTTTTGGCTAAACCCAAGATCGTAATATGGTGTAATGCGGTCCAAGTACGGTCCAAATGCGCATCTCAGATCAATCTCCATCTGGAAACGCATTCTAGCTGCATAGACATGCTATATCCAGGATAGACAGGCGACTTCTACCACAGACGCGGCTAGACTCATAGACTCCTATAGACATCGGCTAGAGATTGTCCTCGTGCTTGCCTCGCGTATTCAGAACTGCTTCACAAGCTATCAAATTTGGAAGCCTATTTCTCCTGATTTCTCCCCATCTGGCGTCGTCAGGCGTCGTCCTGCTAAGATGTCGAGCTACTCGAGTTCGGTAGGCAAGCAGGCCCGGACTCTTCCGGACTCATAAAATGTAACAAGTCCGTTGACGAGATGGGGGCGGTGCGCCATGGACGACTATAAGAGGACTGTGATTTAGCATCCCTTCTTTTGTACCCCGACCGAATCCCCTCCTCTGGGCTCGAGTGCCTAGCCTTGCTGTGAGTCTCTTTCCTTTTTTTTGTGCACATACTCAACTCTCATTATCTTTGTTCACCAATTCCTGGCCGACAATTTCAAGGCGATCGTTGAACAGTAGGACTAATATTAAAGTAAAAAAATATGTACTGTGCAATACATTTTTTATATGTCCCGCTCTTCGTTGCTCTGCTGTCCGCATTTGGAAGAGAAATATATCTTTTGATGGTGTGCCTGCCAACGATCTCGCTCGACAGCGCTTGATGGTGATCGGTCTATGGCTCTACGCGCGTCTGTGTGTCTATGGCTCTAGCGGTCTAATGGTCTACAGTGGTCTACCATAGACAGGGGGCAGTCTATCGTTCTACGCGGTTCTATGCGGTCTATCGGGTCTGCCATAGACCTCCATAGACATCTGTTATTTTCCAGATGTCGGATAACTTCGAATGAACGAACAACAGCGAGGTGGTTCAAGTTCGCTATTTGAACTTAATCAGCAAGCTCTCTCTTTACTCAGCAGCAAAGTCTCCTTATTCAGCAGTAATTCTCTTCTGATAAAACTACGGTCGCATTCAATCGTCCATTCGACGCGGAATTATGTTTCAGTTCGCCCTTGTCTACAGTGGTAAGCCGTGATTTAACCCACCGCGCCAAACTCATGTGGCGTTATATCCAGCCGACCGCAAGCAAACCATTCAATCCCAACCGATCCCTGAACCTTCAAAAGGTTTTGTTCAGGCCCGTGTCGAGGCTGCCGCGTTCAATCCTGTTGATTACAAGGTCTTCGTCTCACTGTACGGACTGCCATAGCTTCTTACATGGTTCCGATAGATGTACGATGGCTTACCTCTGGTCCAAAAATACCCCGCAGTACTCGGAGGCGACGGGGCCGGGGAAGTGACCAAGATTGGTCCAGGTGTCACCAGGTTCAAAGTTAGTGACCGGGTTACTCTTATGTCCTACCTTTCCTGAGGCCCCAACGATAAGGAAAGGGGCGCATTTCAACAGTACGCGTTGGCTGACGTTAGAATTACCGCCAAGGTTTGTTGTTCAACGCTCTGGAACCATATATCTCATCCCCCCCCCCCCCTCCCCCCTCCCCCGAAAGATTCCGAACAGTCTTGAAAATGACTCTGCCTCGTCATTCCCTGTGAATGGAAACACGGCTGCTGGCGAGCTCTATGGCCAATTGAAATTTACTGAGCCATGGCTTCGTGGGGAAGGCGCGTACAATGGCGAAAAATTTGTTATTTTAGGCGGAAGCTCTTCTGTTGGCTCTTTTGGTCTGTTCTCTTTGAAATCAACAAACTACCAACTGATGGATGTATTTGGAACAGCTATCCAATTCGCCGTGCTTTCTGGCTTGGAGGTCATCACGACGTCCTCCCCTGCGCATTTCGACTACCTTAAGTCTTTGGGGGCGATCATAGTCATTGACCGCTCGGCTCGCGATGTTGCGGCGTAAATTTTGGCGGCCGCAGACGGACCTGTCAAGTATGTGGTGGACGCGATATCTTTACAGTCGACCCAGCACCTAGGGTACCCGGTGCGGTGTTTCCGGACCTCATTACAAATTCCGCCTGGCCCTGGAGATGCCTCCTAAATTCCTGTTTTTATGCTCCAGGGGTAGCCAGGCATCTGACCGACAATGGGGCTCAGCAAACCATCACGGTAACACTGCTGCGTCGCCCGCTGCGCGTCGATCCCACCGACGGCATTCAATCAACAATACACGTGCTAGCGACCTTGACATATTTCACCAAGCCCCCAATAATGATGCCACCACGCCCCCCCCCCGACTAGTGCGCGCTCGGGCGAGAGTTCCGCAGCGGCGATTGATTCCAAGGACGTAACGGCGTTCACTTGCACCATGCCCTGGATTTCTCCTGCACGAGGTGCATTGCCGAAAAAAATGTCCAAGAAATCGGGGATTTCCGCCGGCTCGATACCAATGTCGACCCGGGCCCTGAACGGTGGGTCGGGCTGCGGGTGGTTAAGGAGGTCGAAATGCAGGATGAGGCAATCCTGCAAGTAAAAATTGAGGATCGGATTACCCAGGACGTTGTTCACCAGTTTGAGGATGCCAGACCCTTCGACATTACGGCAGAATTCCTTGTGCTGTGGCCTGTGTATGAAAGGTAAGGGGATTCCTGAGAGGGGAGGTGGACTTGGAGCTTTCCAGCATTTCTTTTGGCACTGAAATCGTACTCGGATGATGAGGAAGGGTGCTAGTGGGAAGACGTACCTCCTTGGAACAATACCACGCCTCCTTGCACTGTGTATATTCGGAAGACCCTGAATTAAGAAGAATGAAGACATCTGAGCACACTTACCCTTCCACACCGACTTAGCTTCAGATCTGCATCAATTTTGTGGCAATTTGTGCAAGCGGTGCGCATGTCTTGTCGCGCCACACGGATGCTCGTCGAGGTGGCCGCCGTAGCTTGAAAGGTCGCCTCGTTATCGGGGTGTATAGCATGAATGCCAAGAAGCATTCGGGCTTCGTCGTTGGCGGGGGTGCTGTGAGCTATGGGTCTAAGTGGCAGGTGCCACGTAGAATCGTAGATGTGACAAGTAACACGTCAAATTTAAGCACACCGGAAATAATACTGTTCGACATGCAAAGTCTCAAATCGGACTTCCGGTGCCTTGAAATTTAAGGCCTTAAGGTGGCGAATCATTTCAGTTTATGTGTTACAGTAGGTTGAACTGAAAACAGTGGAGTCGTATCAAAATTCTACTTACCGGAAATACATTTTAGAACACCCGACGACGACTGCTTGCAACCCAAGTTCGTGGTTGGTCTCAGCACACAGTAAGATCAAATCAATGAGAGGCATTTATTTCAACGGACGAGGCACATGTATCGATGTAGGAGTCAAAAAATAAGGAACGCGCTGCTTTTGGTGCGAGTCTACTCAGGCGAGGCATTGGGAGTAGTCTGCGATGGCAAAACAAAATCAGGATCCGACGCAAGCCGCCGACAAAGAAAAGGACTTACAGGCGTTGAGCACGGTGCAAGTGGTCCCGCTGGCGCAGGTCCCGACCGTGGTGAAGCCAATTCCTCCGCACTGCGCGTACTCGGCGAACGTGGTACCGGTGGGCGCAGTCCCGGCGGACGAGCTGCTGCCGGTGCCTCCGGACCCGGTGGTGGTGCCGTTGGCGTTGAAGGTCGAGCCGATGGGGCCGAATCGGATGTTCGAGTAGATCACCTGGGCGTTGGGGCTGGCAGATTCGACCGCTGCAGGAGCACCCGAGGTCGGCGAGCAGGTTCCGCGACTGAAATCGAGATGAGATTAATTACTATGTGGAAGGGCGAGAAGGCAGGACTCACGCAACACCGGGAGCGGTGGTGGCCTTGCCTGGGGGGTATGGGGCGTCGAGCCTATCAAAGATAATTAGTTTCAACAGAAATTGGGTTAAAGATTTAGCAGAACCAGAGCATCTCGGCCGCATAGTCGTCCTTGGATTAGGGTTCAGATCGGCGTTTCAACGAGAGGAAACAAGGACATACCCAGATAGACATGACGAGGACCATTCCAGCGGTGGCGGCTGACGACATGGCGGCCAATCCACCTTTCTGGTCGAAGGTGTTCGTGTCACCGAAAGCGGTCTTTTCTGTGATGGGAGTCAACAGCGTGCCCAAGGAATGTGAGATTGATTATCGTACGAGCGGCGCAGAAAGACTCCGTAATGGCATTTCCAGTAACACCTGGGACGGTACTCTGAGAGTTCGGGATGACCTTGTTGTTCTGGACGTAGAAACGGTTGATCGAGGTGATGGGAGAGCCGGTAAACTGCGTGACGACGGTGATCTTCTTGGTGGTGTCGACGATGAGGCCAGGTCCGTAGAAGGACGTGTTGCCCATGCGGAACGAGTTGAAGTCGCAGCCGGCTTGATCGCAAGTACCAGCAGTGCTGTTGGGCGACGAGCAGGTGGCCCCAGTGCAAGTGCTTTGTCCAAGAATGGCTAGGGTAAAGTGAGCCCAAAATGTTACAGGGAACGATGGCTAGGACGTACAGCAAGGATGCGGGGTGAGTGCTGCGGAGATCGAGTTCGCTTCCTATAGAGAATGGTAAGTTCAGAATTGATAGTTTGGCTTCTAACGTACCCAAACGTCCATTTCGGGGCAGCAGGTGCCTAGAAACTGGAGTTAGCAACGAGTAGCGTTATTTCGTCATCATTTCACCCACCCTCGGCACCCGCGCCAGCATTCGCTGCGAAACTCATGAGCTCGGATAAAGACCGGACAAGAATAGTGACGTACGGTCAGTTGAACTGGGAGTCCATCCTGCCGAGTTGGCGATTCCATTGATGAACTTGATGTCGGTGGGGCATTGAGAGTCGCAGTATCCCGTTCCGAAGTTGGCTCCGGCCTTGTTGGACCCGCCGTTGGCGGTGGCCTTCGCAACACCACCGTCTGCGTCCATTTGGGAGAAGTAGAGAGCGCCGTTGAGACCGCAAGGCAGCTGAGGAAGACTGTGAGCGTGTAATCTTGCGACAAAAGACCACAGACGGACCTGGGATACATCAACGTCGAATCTGCCGCCGTTTTAACATCAACTGTTCATTGATTGCGTAAAAAAGACTCACGTCTAGAGCGAAAAAGGCAGATTAGCGATTGAAAGCCTGGCAGGACCGCAAAAGACTCACGAATTCCTGGTTGTTGAAGTTGAAAGTCTGGTACTCCGTTGTGCTGCCGGGAGCCAGCAAGTAGACACGGCTACCGACGTTCTTCTGTGCGCTGGCTATGAACGATGTCAGCAAACAATAATGGACTGTTACGTTGAGCGACTAACTGGTGACGAATTTCAGGGTGAGGGCATTGCCTGAAGTGCTGATTCCGTAGGTTGCTGAAGCGGGGGTAAACAATGATAGGTGGCGGCGAGACGCAACAAACCTTCGTAATCGGCGCCTTGAGAAGCAATTATGTCAGTGTTGGCCCATTGATCTGAACAAAAAACTCACCATCGAGAGCGCAGTTCTGAGCGCAAGTCTTGCCGTCGGGACAAATGGTAGCGTCCCAGGTGTTTCCTACGGCGACGTCAGCCAGAAATCTAGATATCGAGGATGAACCAAACAAACCTGTGTAGCAGTTCGTGTCGCCGGTAGCACCTTCGTGGAGCCAACGCCAGTTCGAGTCGAGGACGATGGCGGAGTTCTGAGTGGTGCAAGAGGTGCCGCCAGTGCCGGTGCATTTCTCCCAAGTCAGAGTGGGATGGACCTCTGGAGTGTTAGTTCCAACCAGTTGACTGAGAGCGCCATGAACAAGCGCAGCGAGGACGAGGAAACCAGAGCGAGACATGTCTGTAGGACCGTAGGATGGGAGTTGAGAACTGATTGAAGCTGGACATTGCGGGTCTGCTTTATACTGTACGACTCCCTACTCCTTGGGCAGGGCATTTGTCGGAGCTTTACTCGTAGTCGACGCCCTCTTCTCGAGAAGATGACAAGACAACGCGCGGGAGTCGGTCTTCGGACCCCGAATAGGACTCAGTGAGTCTGTGGACCGCTAATTGGTCCATGATGCGAAGAGGGATACCGGTTATTCCCCGAGGAATAATGGAAAATACTGCGGGAGGACCGGCGAAAACATGGGCAGTCAAACCTGCTGCCGGGTCAGATGTGGCAGAGAGTGGGTCCGAGGAAGGACCGTGTCACAATTTATCGCCTTTTGGGGAATACCAAACATTGATGTGCCAAGACGGATCAGGCAAATCGGTGATCCCAGACGCGGCTGCACGATGCCGACCCTCGGTTCCGACGTATTCTTTTAGCTCCGCGACTATGTCCTCGTCACCGTATCAATCGCATTCTCGTATTCTAGTCACGATGGTTAACTTCTCCAGTATTCTTAGAATCCATTTTTGGACAGTGGTCCGGCGGCAGGATCAAGATAGGGGCATGCTCGGAGAATGAACGAACTGACGCCGACGAAATTTGGAGTTATGTTATCTTGGACAATGACTTCGGTTGCGGTATACACCACATGATGTAACGAACATCGTGTTATCAACCCCGTTTTGCATGTTCAAGTTACGCAGATGGCGCTCACGCATATGTATGAGAATTTCCATACATGCTGCCAGGATTGGGTGGATTTCAACCACCAAGTGTTACAATCGAGAGCCCTGAGTTCTGAATTCAATCGCCAGGCATTTTCATAATTCTGCCCAAACTTTGCTCGAGATATACCGGGGAAAGAGGCGCTGGACGATATTCTTCGTCGAAAAAGCATTTCTCGCCGACTTGATATTGATGGCATCGCATCGCCACCGTATCTCCTCACTCTAACCACCAACCCTAGTCGCCATTTTCAGCCAATCTTGCTCGATTTGTATCCGCGATCTAAGCCCCGGACCAGGCCCGATAACGACTCAGTCTCAGCCTAGGACCAGTTTCCCGCACCCCACATCGTGAATACAGTGATCTTGCTATCATCATACGCTCGTCCTCCAAATGTCTGTCGTTCTCCTCTTTCTTTAATTTGGACCCAGAGGGGGTGCAGCTCCGATTGACCATGAGTCAAAAAGCCTCTTAATGGGTTCGTGCCGGACAGTCTACAAGTCTAATCCCATTCCCTTGGCGCAACCTTGGCAATCACGAAAACTGAGTCGAAGCCAGCTGCCAGACAGGACGATAACGTCTACAAGGGGCGGTGTACCTTCCACCGTTGTTTCTATTCCTCTCACCCTTATCGTATCGTACTTATTTATACATGATCGTTAACAAGGAGAACTCAAATGTTCAGAAAGGTATTTCTCTTGACAGCTGTACTAACAAGATACTCTTCCGTCGCTCGTTATACAGAAATGTATTTCGTTGGCTGTGTTTGACGTGCACGTGACCGTCTCCCTCTTTTGCTCGCTGTAGGGACGGAGCTCCAACCTGGAACTACCTACACATCAACGTACCGCCTTACTCTCAAACGAGGTGGAATTAGGAAAGTATGTGGAGTTTTCTGCCTGGCATATCGTTCCACCGGCAATCGCGCCGAAGATACAAAGTTCTGTTGCACTGTAAAACGACTCGGCACTATTTCGATTCCCAGGAAAGCAAGTCATACGATGGATCGAGATGATTGAAATGGCCCCTGTCCCGTCATATCGACGAGCGGCAGCCGTGTAACCACACCCCCCGACTCGGTAACGAGCGCATATATGTCCTCCCTCGCGATCTTGGCTCTGAGCACACGCGCCGAATTCGTTGCTGGCAGTTTTGCGCTCGCGTCGTGTATCGTTTGTATATCGGACGGCCGCATCGTGGTGCGCAGACGGAGCTGGTCCTTCTTATCTGCGCGGTTGTGTATGTTCAAGGTCCTTCACGCGCGGAAATCGTCAATGAAACTGGATTGAAAGTGGAAGACAAGGACGTACTCCAAGCACGAGTCGAAATTGAACGACACATCAGTCACCTCGCCCGTAACAGCGGACCGCCTGCCCCACGGAGCTGCGCTACGCACGAGGTCCATCGCCGGCGGCTGGATGAGTATTGGACACACAATACTCTGCACACTCTTCCCGTTCCCAAACTCGATGAGCCCCAGGCAGTCGCCGGGATTGCTGCTCTCCCGCGCAATGCGCCAAGTGTGCGCGCGCTCGGGCGAGAGCCTCGCAGGGGCGACTGATTCCATGCGCGTGATAGCGTTCACTTGTAGCATGCCCTTGATTTCTCCCGTACGGGGCGGATTGCCGACGAAGATATCCAAGAAATCAAGGACGTCCGCTGGCTCGATACCGATGTCGACCCGGGCCCTGAACGGTGGGTCGAGGGGCGGGCGGTCGAGGAGGTCGAAAAGTAGAATGATGCACGCCTGCAAGTAGAAATCGAGGAGCTTATTACCGATAAAGTTGTAGAGAAGTTTGCGGATGCCGGACCCTTCAACATTGCGGCAGAATAACTTGTGCGTAGGCCTGTAGATGAAAGGTAAGGGAGTCCCTGAGTGGAGAGGTGGAGTCGAAACTCGCCAATGTTTCTTTTGGCACTGAAATCGTACTCGGATGAGAAGGAAGGGTTGCGAGCGTGGTGGAGACACACCTCTTTGGAACAATACCACGCCTCCTTGCACTGCGCGGATTCGGAGGACCCTGACAGTGAATGAAAAAAAAAATCACCGCTTATGAGCACACGTGCCTTCCCGCACTGACTGAGTTTCAGATCTGAGTCGATCTTGTGGCAGTTTGTGCATCCCGTATGCCAACCGTATGCATGGTTTCTCGCGCCGCACGTATGTTCGTCGGAGTGTCCGCGATAGCTTGGAAGGCTGCCTCGTTATCGGGATGTATGGCATGTTTGACATTAATCCCAAGAAGCATTTGGGTTTCGTCGGCGGGTTCTCCAAAGCCAGTGATGCTGGCGGCTGCGGGTGCCACGCAGACGTGACAGTAACACCGTGACTCGAGAACATAACACGATCACGTGAACTTCAGCCTGTCTATGAATCGCGATCCTCCGTTTCGTCACTGTAAACGAAAATATGTTTTTTCCTTTCACGGTTATTGATTGAACCGACCTTATTGAGTCAACCAATTGTTTTGGCTGCTGATCCACCCACACTTTTGGCCATCACCGTACTGAACCAACATCTCTGCCAACCTCAATCTTATTGATCCAACTTTATGACTTACTGACTCAACCGGCATTTTTGAATTGACTCAACCTCGTCACGTTGTTGATACAACCTCGTTTTTTTAGGAGGTCAAAAATTGAGCTGGCCTTACTTTTTGGATGTCACATTATCGAGTCAACCTTGCTTCGTCACTGTGTGGTTATTGAAACAACCATACTTTTGAAGGTGACACACTGTTGAAATAACCTGACTTTTCGGACGCGTCGGTCATTGAACCAATCCCGCTTTTTGGGTGCGTTGGTTATTAAATCAACTTCACTTTTTGTAGTCACGTTACTGGACTAGCAATGGACTAGGTTGGCAACTTATCTTCTGTTATGATTGGGACATCGATTCATGTTGTTTGATTCTTTGGCATTGAACCGGCGCGTCGAGACACAACTTGAAGTATTTAGATATGTGACGTGTTTGAGTCGCAAAACAAATCTTATAATACTAAGTTAATAAGGCTATTATGCAAGGAGGGATGGGAAAAAAAGAGGGAGCTGTTGGACATGTCATACTAGTTTTCATAGAGTACTAATTGCCCAATAGATTGCGGGAAGGGTGGTCCATTTGAGTCAATAGCCGAGCAGGTCTAAAGAGGACCCGTGATTTTACCTTTCGAGGTCGAATACGGAGTTCGGACAAAATTTCCAATCTGAGCCGCTGATGTCAGAGTAAAGTTCGGACAAATGGGCAGGACAACGGTGAGAGCTCAGATCAAAAGTTCGGACACCGTGGCCAACAGCGAGCGAGGTCAGATCGGAGTTCGGACAAAGCCAGTTACGGAACTAGCTTTTAAACAATGTAAATGTATGTGCCCGAAATAAATTCGGTGGCAAATAATATGACGCCTGCACACTATCCTACCCACTTCCTGCCTTCTCAATTCCGACCAGCCCAATGGACGTATATGACAGCGACGACGACTATGCTACCATGCCCTTAAGCTCGAAACCAACCTGTCTATGAAAGCAAGCTTGTCGATAGACAGGCTGGTCGATCTGAGTTTAAATTCACATGTTAAGCGGGTTACTATATAAGGCTATTCACATTTTTCTTTATCTCTCGCCAAATTCATTCTTCTCAGAGTAAGGAATGTGTGCCTCGTCAGTGTATATAATAGGGCCTTTATCCTAGACAAAAAAATGGAGAATTGAGCCTCATACAACATATTCTATCTTAATTGTCAATGTTTGGATCCAAAGTTATCCGCACGGAACATGCGGTCCGGAATAACCTTATATGGTAACCCGCTCAGCACACGAATTTAAACTCAGATCGACCGGTCTGTCTATCGATAGTTTCATAGACAGACGGTCACCGGTCTACCATGCCCTGGGATCCGATTAACTATGGTGCTCTCGGGAGGTTGCGGTTTGCTCATCTGCTGGCCAATTCTTTCCTTTCCATTTTACCCCAGGAAGACGTCCCAGAGATGGTGAAGGAATTCCGGCAACACGTAGAGATCGGTCCACGCGCAGACGATTTTTGACGAGCTTTCAATGGAGCTGGAAGTGCTGGCAAAGGCAGTAGTGAGTTTGAACACGATCTGGCGCAAGGGGAAGGAAATGTCAATATTCTAGATCTAACAGAGGAAGAGGATGTTCCGGAGTAATGTATTGATTGTTTCAGATGCAAAGTTCGGACAAATTTTTGACTGAGGACTTACTAGACGCAGAATTCGGACAAAAATCTTGATCGGACCTCCGAACTTCGGACAATTTTTTTGCAACGCTCGAAATTTGTATTCGACCTCGAAAGATAAAATCACGGGTCCTGTCTAAAGTCGCGTAACGTGACCGCATAAAAGTTGGGTTGGTTTCAATAACGTGACGCTGCAGAAAGTTAGGTTGGTTCAATAACCCAAGGATGCTGTGTCAACAACGCAAACGGGTTAAATCCACAAGTGGGTGCGCCATTGGTCTGGAGAGGGCACAAGTACCTCATTCGGGCGTTTCGAGGACCGAGTAACCAATGTTTAGCCGAGACATATATTTGGCTTGGGAACTCGTGCGTCCTTAAAGAAATGTAAACAATGCCTCTGCTTTGTTCAACATCCATGTGAGGCGTTTGCGGTGATTCAGTTATATCCTATCTATCAGGGTCGAGTCGTTAATAAACGGCTTATGAAAAAGGGATTTGCGAGAGATACCCCGATCCCGAGTCGAACGGGGAACCTGCTGAGAAAACCGTCGGGAATGGTGTACCACGCGGGGCAGGTGCGTCCATACGCCATCGGGTTGCTTGCTATGGGGTTTTGAGTGCTTGCGAGAAAGACCTGTAATTTATTTCGTTTCACATGGGCCACGTGTCTATGAGACACTTGGGTATGGGGTTGTGGTTGGGCCCCCAACCGGCGCAGTAGAGCGAGATGGTGGGAGCGGGAGACCAGGTGTCAAATATTATGCTCGATTCGACACGAGGAGTCAAATATTCACAAGACTATGAGGCGACCGTCACACAGGAGAGTGACAAACTCCATAGAGATGAGTGCGGAGTCGGAGCGCGGCGGAAATAGATTGGTAGTTGTAAACCGGGTGGTTTTTACGATGAGGGACGCACGTTCCGCGAAGAACGGTACAGAGCCATGAAGAACGGAGAGACATTATCATACGGCGTGGCGCCGATGCTCCTCCGGAGTCTGGGGAGGGATCATTTTGCCTTACTACTTTTACACTTGTACAGTGGCAAAACATCCTTTGCCTTTTAGAGTTATCGACTCTACCAGAATCTGAACTTATTGATGTAACCACACTAGTTATGGATCTAACCCACACTTTCGTCTATCGATCCCGCAATGTCTGGTAGAAGAATCCGGTCGGTTCTCTCCGCAGGGTACCCGTTCGACTCAGGATTGGGTCGATATTGCGAGGTTCATTTTTTTCTTCCGTCGCTTGACTTCATTCGAATATGCATAGATTTACATAGCTCAAGATCAGCATAGAGTTAGCTCAAGTCAGCAAGCACTGTGGAGGCAAGGTGTGGAGGCAAGGTGTGGAGGCAAGGTGTTCAAAGAACACTTCCTCCGTGTTGGTATTGGCTTTACCACCCATGCCCGAGCGGAAAGTTAATAGATCCATCTTGGAGGATATAATACGTATTATCAGTGCCGTATTACGACGAATGACGAACGAACGAGCGATCCAAGTACGACCGACGAACGCATCCTACTCAACCCCATCAACCCCATCAACTATGACTCTGCGCTCCTGCCCACCTAGCTTACTCAATCACCTTCCCAACCCCCACCTAGTCAATCCCGTCCCCCATCCCCCTCCCCTGCTCTCCTCTCCTAATCAATTAACCACATCCCCAACTCCCACCAACACAGTCTCCCCAATCCCACACACCCCAAACACCCCCCTTTCCACACCCGCCCGTTCGCATGCCTGCGCGAGGAGGCGCGGCGGCTCGAGGATGGGCTCGGTCGTTAGGAGCCAGGCGCTGAGTGTTAGGTGAGGGGTGAGAGAGTGTTCGGTTCGGGGTGAGAGGGAGACAAGATTAGGTTCGGGGTGAGAGGGAGACAAGATTAGAAGGGTAGGTAGGTAGGCAGGTAGGTAGAAGGGAAGGGAGTTAATATCGCCTTGGATGCAGTGGGGATCCAAAAAAAAAAAAAAAGTCGGCTATCAACGCGGGGACGGAGAACGATGTGCCATGCGGGGCGTGGATTGGGAGGAGAAGGAGCGAGTGAATCCCGGAGTAGGGAGGAGGAAGGCGAGGGGAGGATTCGGGAGGGATTGGCAATTAGGGAGTGGCAGGGGAGGAAAGGAGGAGGGAGAACGGCTATGCATATGGGGCCCGAATTGAATTGTGAAGTAGCCGGCGCGCGAGGTGGGAAGGACGGAGCAGGGGAGGGGAACGACTCCGGATCCGGAGGACAGGAGGACAGGAGGAAACGAAAGGCAGCCTATTAATTTGTCGCTCCGTTGTGTGGTACAAAATGTTGACAAAACGGGTGGCTATGCCCAAGACACAGCCACAGGTTCTGTACCACAGAATGGAGCAGCAAATTATTAGAGATGCCTGAGGTTCGTATACATGGCTAGTGTACGTGACGAGTAAATTGCGGACGCCCCCGGGAAATGGGCCTTGCTGCCCAGGACTTCAAAACATCTTGAGTAAGCGGAATCATCTGGAGAATTTATGCCATCCAGGCCCGAACTACTCAGAGCTTCGTTGAGACCTCGGGATGCCACTGATCTCAAGAAAAAGACAGCCAGAATGAAGTATGACGGCCAAGGACCAGGCAAATTAAGAAAATTCTCTTGGGAACAGATTGGTACTCCTACTCACGTGAGCGATCAAGCGTGTGCCGGAGGAATCCCATAGAGCCTTCTGACGTATGGGCTCAGCAGGAGATTATATGCACAACACAAAGATTACGGAGACGGAATGAGGTCCGAGCTCCACCCTGTGAATAAGTGGGACCGGCGAGCCGAGCAATCCAGCTGAAGACTAGGAGGATGTAGATTGACACCGAGCGGTGGGTCGAATATGCGGGAGGCCGCTTTGAGGAAAGCAACTCGAAGTCAGATCCTGAACTTGGACGTGGTCTAAATGCCTGGGCGATATTTATACAAAACAAGAATACGAAAGCGAGTCGTGAAATATGTGGATCGGAAACAAGGACGACTTTGAAATAACGATATATGCAAGAGTTGCAACCTGTTTCTACGCTCGTAATCAGTTTACCCACATGGTACCAAAAAAAGCGTTGAATTCTTTTTCGAAAGTTGAGGGAGAAACACCTTCACTTCGAGGGATAGTTCCGTTTGTAATTGCTTGGTTCAATGTCTACTAAGTGGTGATCTGGGAGTAACTGGACGGTATTTACATATACATAGCAAAGAATAAAGTGAAGCGTGTGTACGTGAAGTATGGTTGGAATCAGACTTTGAAATAAGAATGGGAAATTCAGAAAGCCGTTTTCAGGAGCATGTGATGAGTGGCGGACGCACGCTGTGTTTTATCTCATCCTACCTGTCAATTCAAACGCTGAATGATATTTACCGCGAATAAGACGATGTCGCTCAGGAAGCAGTCCGTGATCACGAGGAAACGATCGAGGAAGAAGGGAAAGAAGGCAACGCGACGGGAAGCCCCCGATTCGCCGCAGGACAAGTTATATAAGTGTGATCCTGGATTATCAACGGCTCGTTCATGTGTCACGCCAGTATGATCTGCCGTTGATCTTCAGGTGTAGAATGACTGAAACACGCGGTTAAGATATATACCCCGTCGAGTGACTTCTACTGACAGGGATTTGGCCCAGCAATCCTGAATCAGGCACAATCGGAATTTGCGGACCACGAAGGCAGATCGGTGGAAGGCCACGTATCTCGTGTCTATGAGAGATGGTTGAGATTAAACAACGAACGAGCTCGAGCCGCAGCGCGCCATCCCTGCCATTGCCAGAGATCCTCTAATAAGTATGTGATCATATACTTCACCAAAGAATTTGGACGCAGGCGGGGGTTGGCGGTACGCGTTGTGGGGGAGAAACCCGCCCCAATATAAACGCGACGCGGGCGTACATCGCACACCGCATGACGCCAATGGAGCAGCCGGTCTCGGCTATAGTTCCGAGGGTGTAATCTGGTATGCTGTACTTGGCACAGAAAGGACACGATAATACGAGGACCAGGGTGGATAAACGCGGATGCAATGACGCACGGAGTCTGGACGCGCCTGGTATATAAGATGTTCCAGGCTACGGGCGACATTAAACGCAAGGAACGTAAATGGGATAACTCTGTCTGGCGTTGGCGTGCGATTGGCAAGAGATAGAGAGATAGTTGGGGTAACGAGCAGAGTTAGACCAAAGGCTATTGATTACAGGCGGATCTACAACAAAAAGCTGTCTTCGCAAGAGATATAGAGATAGTTGAACGAGGAGACCGAAGGCTATTGATCACAGGCGGATCTGGAACGAAAAATGAGTGTATGGAGGGTCAAAGGCATGCATAGAACGAACTCCTTCCCAACACCATCCGGGCCAGCCGATGTCTTCTCTAATATAAGTCGAGTCTATTCGCGTCCCCTAGCATACGAGGCAGACGTCGGTGCAAAGCGAGAGTCACGAGTGTTGGTACGCTTCGGTACATCTGGAGGTATAAGATCAGAACAGCCAGAACAGCGGAACGACGGACATCGACAGGATATGAGGGATTGCGTAGAACGATTGAATGCAATGACACTGGAGATATCGCGGTATCCTGGGAGACAGACGGGACAGGAATGGGACCTCAATTTGAGGCGAGTAGAAAGAGACACACATCGCCTTTTTTTACGTTAATGAAAGTACAGCCTGTCACACTGTGGACGCGCTAGGTCACGCCGCCGCCGCGTGGATTAAGAATGTGATATGCACCACGCATCGGTCAATAAGTAGTGACTTTGGACGAGTACAGTATTTGAAACCAAGCGACAAAAGAGGAGGGCCGCGATGAGCCATAGACAATGGAAATCCGGAGAGTAATGAAACGACGTGAGTTGGGGCGTATCGTGCTGTTATTAATGAAAGGCAATGAGAGCAATAATCACTGACATGGAGAGCGGGTCGGTGAACGGCTCAGGAAACTTCAAGTTGGTCGAAGCTGTTTGATAAAGGTCACTGAGTGAGGTCGAGTCGTCCCGGGGCATTTCATCAGCGAAGTTCGGCGATTGGATGGTGGAAGGCAGGAGCAAAGTGGAAGAATCGTCGATCAATGATTACGTCATCCATCTGATATGGATGCGCTTCTTTCCACCTTGCCACCTCGATCCCCTCATGCGGCCGCCGGCGCCAATGATCTGAGCGGACGCCCCAGCCTATTATCTCCGGTTTGTTTTCTGTCCGATGCATCCATCTGCTTCCTTTGAACAGCTTTCCTCTCATCCAGAGCTCATCCGAGCCGCGCACCTAACTTGCATGCGACCGTTGTCCTTCGCCGTCAGATGAACGCCGCTCTCACGTAACCTTCCCCCTTCGTGTCCGACTCTCTGCTCTGCACTCCGTTGGTGTTATCATGTAATGAAACTGAGTAATGCATTGCGCGACGGCGTGAAGCTAAGCAGTTTGGCAGTAGGAGTTGCGTTTCAGCCGCCCGTTTCGCTCTCAGGAGGTATAAAGACGATTAGTATTGTCCCTGGAGAGGTGGCGCAAATCTGCGACAGCACCGGTGAGTCTCGGCAGTCAGTTCTCGATCCTTCTCCGGCCTTCGACATGATTTATCATCCTGTCAGGCTCGTTGCGTAGCAATTCAATCTCACTCACATCCACGATTGTCCATTATCCGCATGGAAGAATCGCTCCCCAACGCTATTCCGCCCAGCCGTCGCTTCACAGCGAAATAAGGGTCGAGTATCCCTGTCACGGTCACAGGCCAACGCGATCAGTGAGTTTCTCTTGTTACTCTTCTTCTCGGCTCTCGGCCTCATTTATTGCACTTTCTGTGGTATTTGCTGGTCCTCCATGCTTTTGTTGTATTCCCGGTGGCAAAAGGCGGTAACTTGATTGGAGCTGGCGCATTGCGAAACGACTTTGGTCAGTCTTTAACTCTTCCTATTTGCGACATTTAGTCTTCAGTTCAGCCAATCCTATCTTGGTGTCCGTGCACGCGTGCAGGAAGATATATCTAAAGGGTATGCGCTGCTACGAACGCGCCCACGTTTCAGGTGAATTGGTATACGGAGGGCTCTATGTTCGAATACGATAATGACAACCGTTTTCCTCTGGTCCATACTTCAACATCACGCTCCGACACGGCGGGCCCTAACCCCTAAGCCCCTATCTTCATTGACTTCCTCAGGCGTCCGTGGATCTGCAGCAACTGATGCCCCCGTGGTACTTCCGGATTTGCGCTCCGCGCGAAACACACCTCGTCTACTCTCCTTATCCCCTCGTGGCGGTGTTGACTCGGCCAGTCGCGGCGATCGTAGCGGAAGCGATGGACTTCTGTCAATGCTGGTGTCAAGATATTGATTTTGCGCGCGCCAGCGTGCATTCCAGTCCGGTTGCTATGGCACGGCCTGCTCATCGACAAGCCTTCAACTCTGGTCAAACTCCACAAAGGTTTAGGATGGCGGATAAACCAAGATTAACGTGAATTGAACTCGGGTTTCCATCCCACAAAAGGTCAAGGATATCGCATGCCGACGCACTGTGGGCTATCATATACTGTTTAAATCCGATAATTCCGTTCGCGTCCAATCAGTCATCCCGACTGCCACAGTGGACCGAGGTCCGGGGATCGCTCAGGCCCCAGGTAACCGAGGTATCCTAGGGAATTACCAAGTCGTTGACATTGTCCCCGCGAAAGCCCGGAGGCAGATTTTCCTTCTCATCGTGCAATGCAAGGGGTCCATGCACCTGCCTCTCAGGGTCTCCTGCTTAGAATGTGCCTTTAATTCTTTTCGCACTACTACCCCCTGGCTGTGCGACAACAACTCCATACGCTGTTTCCGGGCGCGCCAATACAAAACACAATCAGCAGCTTACGCGCTTACGGCTGTCTCGTGCGGTATAAAGCGTCAACTCACTCCAGGGACAGATGTCAGTACAAGTATGGTCCCATCCCTCCGAACAAAATTGGGTGCGCTTGCGGCGCTCTTTCATCTCTCCAACATCTATGTCGCATCCGGTCAATTCTGCGGCTGCTCATCGCTCGTTATCCCTGTTCACGTCGACGTCCTCATTCCGAAGGACCCCGCGGATCCATTTGGCGGGCTCAAAAGCAATGCAAGCAGTCTACGCCGTCTAAACGAAACGTACGACGTCTTCGGTGTTTTCTGTCAGCCGAACACTGCAGTGTCCCCTGAGAAAGCGGGTTAGTTAAAAGTGCATTTTGGGCCGTACGGTGTTTGATTCCTTGTTAGATGTCATACAACTTTTGGTGCACGGATTCACGTATACCAGCCAATATTGGTCGCCTCCGACCGAGGAATTCCGGAACTACTCCTACACGGAGTTCGCCTGCGACCACGGCCTGTCATCCCTTGCCATTGATTTGGTGGGCGTCGGATTGAGTTCACGACCCGCGAACGCCTCTGACGTGCAGTTCGCCACCAACGCCGCCGTCGTTTCGCAATTGGCCCGCCATCTCAAAATCGCGTCCATTGTCGCCGGAGTCCAGCCCTTCAAAAAGGTTATTGCCATTGGGCACAGTGCGGGGTCAGCTACGTTGACGTTTGGCGCCACCGCTGAGGGGGCACATTCCCCCTTCGACGGTTTTATCCTCACGGGTAACCTGAACGTTCAGCCCGGCACGCTGCCCGGACTACCTGGGGTCATGAGCGCGCGGGATGATACCCCGCTCCGGTGGGGCGACCTCGACCCCAATTACATCACCACAAACAATCGCAGTCTATTCTACCCCGCAAACCCCAACTCCTTCTCGCCACGCATGGTCATATTCGACGCATTCACGAAGGACGTTGGGCCTTTATCTACGCAGTTGCAGGGCAGTGTGACTTCTCTGCCGGCGCACTACCCCGGGCCCGTGGCGAAGGTTGTGGGTTCAGAGGACCAAGGGTTTTGTGCCGCTGGCAATTGTGTGGACGTCGTGGCTTTGAATGCGGCGGAACGCCTCTTGTGGCCGGATGCACGGAGTTTTGACGTTGTAGTGGCCCAGGGAAGTGGACATGATTTAAATCTCGACTTTTTTGCGGAGGGGCCGTTCAATACCTTTGTTGGCTTTGTGGAGCAGTTTGCAGCACTTTGAATGCTTATTTACTGTAGCGCCAGTGTCAATCGCTTTTGTTCCAGTTTTCTCGGCGTGCGCGTGATGTATTGTTGCTCACAGGAATAATTTTCATCCCTTTTCACCTCCTTGCACGTTGCTTTTTTCTTCAGTCTCTCAAAGGAAAAAAGAAGCTAAAAAGGAGCATAAAAATCGACAAATTTACACTGTGTTCAACCTCCAACCCGGTTCTTGCGGGTATCTCCTTGTAAAAAGGAATCCAAGAATGCCGCCTGAATAACCTAAATGTAAAGTTCGAATTGAGTTGGGCGCGTCATGATGGCGCATCAATGTATAATCCCAGATTCCCAATCACTGTTCGACATTTCGAGCGAATATTAATGCTGTTCTTTCCTCTTCTCTTCGTGCCTTCCATCTAGATTTGCACTCTAGATCCTGAGAGTGACTGCCATGCCATGAAGCCATGGAAGCTGGTCCATCGCCCGTCGAGCGACTCGCCCGTACTGCACCTAAGATTCAGTGGTACAACCAGCAATTGCAAAGGCGCATGCGCATCCACGTTCTTTCACGCTGCAGTGCTGATGGATCTTCTGTTGGCTCTGATATTAATAACGATGATAACAGCAGATCACCTTCACTCCCTGTGTACGGCGTAGCAACACCCACAAGATGTTTTCCGCCGTAAGCCCGAAGCCTTTTCATCCAGCAGTAGCTTGCAGAAAACCACATTTCTTCCTCCATCGACCACATTCCTTCCTCCTCTTCGGAGATGTCGCCCCTGCTTAGAATCGGCATTCTCGCTGCTTTTCTGGTTGAGTCTGGGCATTACACCGGCGCCGCCGATTCCGTCTACCGACGAAAGTCGTGCCATACACTGATGCTGGTGGTGGCGAGGTGGAGACATCCGGTGTTGAAGACGAAATCATCGCCGTTTTGAGGACATTCAAATTGTTAGTGAATGCCCAGCTGGGGCTCCTTCTGTTCCTCGCACTAAGAATTATCGGCCCGCTTTCGTGAGAACTTGTTGCAAAATTTGCCTTTTCATCCGATTCTTTCGCTGAAAATCCAGTTTTTGTGCACAGACAGGCGGAAAAGTACCCCTGAGAAACTGAAGACCCACCCAGGGTCCCTCCCTCGAACCTTTGGGTCGATGCCTTCTGGCATCATTTTTTCCAAGGCGTCAAATACTCATTTTTGCACTTTCTGGGTTGCGGTCTTGATTTCGATTCGTTCCCGTTGCCCCGTCCTGGGGCACATGTACGCAAAGGGTAGCTATATATCCCAACTCCTCACCCCCGAATTCCCAAGTCTCCCCCCATTATTCATCGAGATACACCCCGATTTGTGCTCACAGGGTGAAAATCACATTTTTCCACGCCTGGTTGCATCCCGTGCATTGAATATGTACTAGGCAAATAGCGTTATTAGAAAAATCAATTCCCACACCTAGCGTTGATTCTAATTTCAGGGCGAATAACGCGCCCCCGGAGTTGACAATGTTTGTTTAATATGATGCGTATCGATCTCTCAAGGAGGAAACGTCTAACTACTAGCGCACTCAAACGCTTCTGCGGACACCCTCTACACAGGAGTTATCATCTATCCAATGACATACAATACATGGACGCACCATTCACGTAGGTCAGTTTAAGATATCCTCGTGGATCCAAAGTCGGGAATAGGCTTCTAAGCGTCCGCATCCGCGCGACAAATTGTTCACCGCCTCGCGCCAGGCTCCACGAGAGCGATACGCGCGAGACCACGATGTGGACTATCCGCAGCGCAGACATCGAGGACGAGGTCAGCGTGACATCGAGATGACGGAGGGAGTCGTCGTCTAGGGTGTCGAGGACCGAGATGCTGATGTGGATATCATCGATGTGGTTATCGACTCCGGCGGTTTCAAGGAGCGTCGCGGTGGATTTGGCGGAACCAAAACCCCCGAAGATGTCGAGAGTTGTGAGCCCGGGAAAATTGCTGAGTTGGAGATCGGGGGTGGCATTGGCTATGTGCAAGACAAATCAATGTGGCGTCGAGATCGTAAAATGAATACCATACGCGCATCGATCCGTAAGGTGTGCAAGGAGTTCTGAACTGAGTGCATCAGTTGCATAATGGGGGGCGAGGTCATGGACCAGACTTCGATGGTCGTGAGAGCGGAAAAATCGAGGGGACAGCGTGGATCTAGTAGCCAGCCCATCTGCAGATATCGGAGAGGCGGTGAATTGATTTCTATGCCCGTCACAATGACAAGGCTCTGGTTCAGATATGGTTCGAAGGCGTGCGGAGGCTGCGACGTAACGTCAACGTGGACGTCGTCCAGCGCAAGGAGGTCGAGAGGTGCTCTGCGAAGGCGGAACAGCGTTCGTGGTCCTTCCATGCTCGTGAACGTGATGGACATGAGTTTTACCCGTCGGACAGATGGTAGCGCAATGAGCTCCGCCGCTAGGGGAGTCACAGGGCCAGGATATTCCGCGCGTGGGCTAGACCCAACGAAGAGCAAGCTCTTTGCGTTCGTAAACCGCAAACCTGTCAAGTGTTCCAGGATTTCGGGTTCGAAAAGGACACTGAGGCGCCGAATAAGAGGTATGAGGTGTGGAGATCCTGATAGAGTTGTATGTAAGCGGCGGGTGGCACGGACCAGCTTTGCGGGATTCGAGTGGTGTGTGGTCAAATCTATGGTGCGAAAAAGATGGTGCTGCGCAGAGGAGGTAAAGACCCGGGAGACCAGAGCACAGGACATAAGATCTTGAGGAGACTGATGGAGAAAATCTACAATGTAATCGCAGATGTCGTGGACCTGAATCGCCTTCAAGCTCTCTGAAGACATCGTGGTGAAAGGCAAGCACCGGCCTGGAGGTTGCCGGATTAATGATAACTCAGCCAAACAGGAGTGCACCGCCTTACGTCCCCTTTTGCCTTCGCTCCTCGCGACGGTATTTTGGATTTTCAGGTTTGGAAGAGATACTGCGTATTCCGGTACTCAAGGATCCGAAGTCTGGGCGTAGATCTCGCCGTCTCATTTCATTCCAGATGCTTAGGGCCGCAGTCCAAAAATATCACATACACACAAATGAAGGCGCTAAAATAGTAGTAAATGCAGCTGCTTGGCGGGCTCGAAACGATTTGGACCCGTAGAGGCCCAAAATCGCAAAAATCCGTCAGGATTTGTATCAGGAATCCCACCCTATTATCAGGGGTCCTATCACGTTTCAGAACCTCCACACGGGTTTCTCCGGATGATCGTGATAGATAGTTTATATATCGCGTCAATGCATGGCAGCAGCTTGACAACAACGCACCATTCCAAAATTTGCCTACTTCACCCCAAATTCACCAGCAATCCACAATCTCATGACTCCCCCATCGACCAATGACATCCATTCCTTCCCCACTGAAACCCTTTCCGACATATTTCGCTTTGCCGTCGCGGCAGTTACTCCTAAATTCTGGCGGCTTACTCCAGCTCCGTTACTGCAAACAGAGCTAGAGCGCGTCGCAAATGCTCTGCTAATACTGTCCCGGGTGTGCTCGCGGTGGCACGACATTGCGATTAATAATCCGACATTTTGGTCAGATGTCGAGATTAATGGCGTGTCAGGGCGCACGCCATCGGCACTCGAGAAGACGATCAGGCTATTGAGTGCTCGTCTGGAACGAAGTGGCGACGCGCCACTCTCGGTATCGCTCACATGTGAGGATAGCCAACCACCCCACACTCGTATCTTCCATCTGCTGGCACAACACTCGCATCGGTGGGAAACTGTGTGTGTTGTCTGCTCCCTGGAAGGACTAGATACGTCGGTTTTGAGGGGGAGATTACCGCTTCTCAGGAAACTCGCGTTAAATATCCCGTCTGAAACGGTCAATTTCTTTGGGATTGCTCCGCGCTTGGACAATCTCTGTATCACTGCGCCGCTGCTACACTCCGAGTCCTTCGGCGTAATTCTTCGGCGCAAACAGCTCCGGTCGTTCGGATGCGTGGTGATGTTCCGTCGCGAATTCGAGGAAGCCATATCCTTACTGCCCGAGCTCCCCGTTGCAACCGACTTCTACCTCACAATCGACCTCGACCGCCGAATTTTTCAACCACAATGGACCATGCCGCTGCGCCTTCCGTCGATCACCGCGCCCATTTCCACCCTCGCGTGCAGAACGGTGGCCGAGTTCCATCCGCACCATTTGTCCTTGGCACTGAGCCAGATCTTCGCAAGCCTCACCCTACCCAAACTACGGCAAGTGCTTCTGGGGTGCAGTGTCTATCCCCAGCTTGTGTTGGAGTGGCCACACACTCAGTTCCTTGCACTATGCGAGCGCTTCGACCTTGGTCGCTGCCTCAAAACACTGCGCATAGCCGAGGTGCGAATCGCAGAGAGGGATCTCTTAGAGATTTTATCTGTGCTCGAGGCGCTCGAACACCTCGAAGTCGGAGACGCGCCAGGGAAGGTCGGCGAAAACAATGACTCCGAATTAGTGCTCATCACCGACAGTTTCTTGCGCGCAATGACGTGGGCACCGGTGCAGGACTGTCTTGTGCCGCGCCTGTCCTATTTCGCCTGCGTGTCGCGACTCGTGTTCACCCACGGTCTCGTTGTAGACTTTGTCACGTCCAGATTGGCGCGGCTACCTGATTCTCCGATCTTATTCCACGTCTGCATCCACCCGCTTCATCAGGAAAAAGAGTTTTCCTATGTAGCTGCATGCCAACATTTTGGAGGACCGATAGCGCTGGTAGCGCTGGTAGCTTCACACCAATGCCCAGTAGCCGTCCGTAGTCCTGGTAGCCACACGCCAAGGCTACAGTAGCGTTTGATAGCCGGCCTGTCCCGGATCAGTAGCGCTCGGTAGTCGGGCCCAAAAATAAATAATGGTTTGGCATCTGCCGAGGTACCACACAATCCTGGCAGGAGAAACAACTCGAAAAACAAGTCAAACTGGCTCAGCTGTATAATGTCAAGGCATTTCAAGGTAGTCTCGAATCCTGCGGAAATTGGCAAGTCCGTTTCAAACTCCGACGCACGTGGACGATTGCGTGATAACGCGTGATACTCGGCTCTGTTGGTTGATCTCCTTTCTTCCTTTCCCCCATCTCCCCCCGTCGTCGTCTTCGCCTCCCTGCATGCCAGAACCATCTCATGTCCGGCAAAACACTTCCTATACCCTCCCAAACACACATACCCCTTCACCGTCAGCTCTGGTGCGAAAGCCTGTATGTTGCCGCCTCGTGTCGTCTCCAGCCCAATCATCTCCCACCCACCAGCTTCCCTTCTCCCCCCACAGGCCGGTACCGTCTTCTGGGAACCTTGGGCACACCAAGGCGCCTCAAAACTCCACAAATATACTTTCCTGCCCGCAACACTTACTCTCAAGTCCCGTCAATCTGTGCATGCTATTCCCATTTCTGCCAATCAGCCGCGCAAGTCATATGCAAGATATTTCAAGCACACGCAAGTCTATGGACCAATTCCTGTCCTTTTTCATTTCCGCAAGCCCTTCGTATTCACTGCGACGACGTATTCTTGTCAGCATCGGAGTCAGAGCTCGTGCATCTCATCAAGATCATGCGGTCTCGGCGCCTCGTCCTGCGCCTCTCGTGTTCCTTAAATCTGGTGGTGAGTTTGATTAGTTCTCCAACCTGCCCTCCATTGATTCATTGCCGACTACAGCATCATTGCGCAGTTTCGGCGCATAGTCCTGCGCATCGTGTTTCTGAGATCAGCTCGTGAGTTTAATATAGTTCACCACTCTTCCGTCCGTTGATTTGTTGCCAACTACAGCAACAACGCGAGCCGACACACAAGTGGCTGGCGAGCCTTTTTTCTGATTGTGGTTGAGTGTCATTTGAAGAGTCAGTGAACCTCACGACGGCGGCGGCGGGCCGCCTGCGATCCTTTCTCTACAGTCAGGATGTATTCTGTACCAATATAATATTATTTATCTATTTTGCATTCATTTTTTGTGTGGTGGGTACCGGACTACCCTCTATTACCAGCCCCTACTGTGTGCTACTCGCTGCTCCTGATTTGCCAGTCAGAACTACGAGGAGCTATGGAGAGCTACCATAGTCATGTGCCAAAACTACCAGGCGCTACGGAGAGCTACCATAGTCGTATGCCAGAGCTACCAGGTGCTACCAGACTCTTGCAGGTGGCTACCAACGGCTATCAAAAGGGGGACTTGCCTACTGTGATACCACGGCTACCCGTGCTACGGAGCGCTATATAGCCATGTTGTTTTTTGCTGATGTTCCCGAAAGCGACGCCTGTCTCAATTCCGCAGTGCACACAAGATTGTGGGAGCTAGCGGCCGGCAACAAACAATTCGTGTACCAGTCAGGGGAGGAGTACATACAAATTCAGTAGCATTTGTTTAAAAATACATACGTCTGTCATTGAGCAATGTTTGGAATTGGAGATTGATTCGGAGTGGCGCCCATTGATTCCTTTTTATCTCCTTCTTGAGTGGAGTCGTGTACGCCAACGCAATTAGACAACAAACGAAGTACGAGTTCAAAATGTTGTGTAGCGTCTGTTTACAAGAGACTAACTGTTGATGAAGGCGAGCAAGAATTTAATCGATGACAGGAAAGGCCTCTCAAGCAACTCTCACTGGGGGCAAAAGCTGACGCACCTGGGTTTCAGGTGCGTCTGAAGCATCTGTTTCGCAGGTGGGATCAATCAGACAATCACTCCTTTATCAAACTTAATGTTCTCGGTAACAAAGTACAATATATTGCCAAATTATGTAGCAAACAATAATATTATTGTTTCCATATAATTATCATGCTGTTTAACGACTCGGACTGTTAAATGCAGGACTGCATTGAGGTGAGCCGCGAGAAACCTGAAGATGATGCCATCCGACGGCATGATCTTTTGCCGTAGATCATGCCGTCGGATGGCATCATCTTCAGGTTTCTCGCGGCTCATCTCAATGCAGTCCCACGTTTAGTGGTCCAAGTTGTTAAACAGCATGATAAGTATTTGAAACAATGATATTATTTTTTGCTACATAATTTGACAATATACTTTGTTACCGAGAACATTAAGTTTGATAAAGGAGTGATTGTCTGATTGATCCCACCTGCGAAACAGATGCTTCAGACGCACCTGAAACCCAGGTGCGTCAGCTTTTGCCCCCAGTGTCTCAGGCCTAGAGCCCGAATGTGCACGTGCAATTCAAATGCTCGTATATAGATGTCCCAGGTACCAGCGAGGCCGGTCCGCACCTGCACTTGATACTCTAGGACGATAATCGAATGTTTCCGCGTGATTGGTCGTTCGATTCGAGCCCGGGCCATCAATGATTTCGTAGACATTTTTTTTTGTTACCTTGCCATTAACGCTGCTGAATACAGGCCCGGCAGTGGATGGTTCCGCACCTGCACTCAATCAAGAACTCGTATGGTTGCCAATTTCCGCACGACTCCAGCCCAGGCCCCTGCTGTGGTCCCCTTCATGTAATCATTTTTTTGCCAGCACTCACTGCATTCAGGGAGCGGATAGTCACAGCACCGCCTATCCAGAGAGCCGGAGGTGCCGGCTAGATGCCGGCTAGCCGCTGCTGGCCGGTCGACCCCAAGTGCGGCTAGGGCTAGTCTGTTAGTTACCGCGCTGATTACCCGGGCTCATGCGTTCGCATCAAGCGCCGGCCGTTGAATTAAAATGAATATCTGTGTGAATACAATTGTTTGGGAATGTATGTAGAGTTAATTGACATGAAGATACTGCCAGACATGCGATGGGCAGCCCTAGCCTAGTCTCTCTTGACAGACGCTTTATCGATGCTGGCTCGTTCCTCGCTCGATAAAGTCTGTTGGTTACCGCGCCTTGATACCCGGGTGCCTGCGTTATTATGTAAGATTTCCTTTTGCGGATTTCACGTGCATGGCCTTTTGACGCGACTTGAACGCGTCGTAGTGGTAGCTGGGAACTGGGAGCAAATTTGATGCCTTGGTTCTGAAATAACCACTTTCAATTTTCTGCTGAATTTTTTTCGGCACGACCAGAGCCAATAAACCCGCTTTACGAATATATTGGTCTGATTTTAACCATTGTTTCTCGGAAACACCCAGTGTATTTACGCTGTGAAACTAAACATGCCTGGCATTCATTAAAACTGTCTTCAGCGCGTTTTTTGACCACCCTGAGATATTCCGTGGCAGTGAAGAAGAAAAACGCGTCTCGACGCGTCTCGGCGAAGTTCCCAAAACGGAAGCTTACATAATAACGCAGGCACCCTGTCCAGTTTTGAGATAAAAAGATATAGTTCACTTCAGCAAATACCTCGGCCGTCTTATCCCAAATGCGCCACTTGTATCTCACCCTCGCCCTCGCAATCCCTATGCCGGCCGCCGCCGCCTCAGCGGCGATGTCAGGGTGTGAGGACTCTTTTTTCCTGGTGTTCCATGATCACTCTGCAATGGCGTACTGGGGGTTTGTTCAGGGAAGGAGATTGCCGGAATTTAGCCATTGGACCAACGAGTATCGCAGTCAAATGCAACATCAATTGGCCGCAAAATCGTTCGCCCGGTTCTGCATCGCAATAGAAATAGGAATATACTGGCGCGGTCTCACAGAACCGCCCGCGGGCCAAAAGGAGTCCTTGTTATATCGGACCCGGCACTGAAACCTATTAAATCAGAAGACGGGCAACGAGCGCATCACATGGTTGTCATGGGGATCATGCGATTTCCTTTCACCAATCATCAGGGTATCCCGCGCATACCGAGATCTTACGGCCATGAATCTTTCCGGATCGACGACCGTGATGGGAGGTTTGATGCCAGAAGTTTGGTTTCGGCTACACCTTGGATCGCATTATAAAAACCGTGTCGGTACGCCGTACGCCTTATGGCCATATAGACACCGCCTGCAATTGGCCGTGGTGACTTGATCATCAGGCCAAACTGGGCATGAGCTTTCCATAATTAGAACGCTATTAGCTGGCTTTTACAAGAAAATCTCGAACGCCGTCAATGGCAACGTGAGTTTCAAGAAATTGATAGATCATTGGTCGCAACCTCCTCCACGCATGTGTATCCCCTGCCCTCCGCAGCTGATTGGTCATCTGCATCGAACAGTATAAAGACGGGACGTTGTAACCTTGTTGTAACCCATAGCCAGGTCGCATATCATCACTCTCATTCTTTCAACCCACCTCATTTCCATTTATTCAGACATGCAGTTCTCCTTGATCTCTGCTCTCGCCGCCCTTTTCTTTGTCTCCACGCTGGCTGCTCCCGTTCTTCAGACGAGGGACATCATCGACGACGCGTGCAACGGCAAAGCCATCGGCGATGCCTGCTCCTTCAGCACACCAGAGATTGGTACCATTACCGGCAGTACGTATTGGCGATCACATTTCTGGCCTTGTGTGGAGATGCTGAGTGGAGTATTATCACAGCATGCGCAAACCCCTCGGACGACGGCGTTATCGTCTCACCCGAGGTCTTCTGCGCGGAGACCTTCTTCTAGACTGGCATGTCCCTCACCATTTGCCCGATTCATATGTGTTGACTTCCATACACAGTTAACGCGTCTTTGTATTTGAACCAATGACAAACGTCTGCTGCGCAGGACGACGAAGATGAGAACGAGTGATACCCCTTTGTATTCTACAATGGAAATCGATCTTGTGCTATGGAGTTCCCTAACACGTTCCTCACCCCCGCAATTCTTTGACGATACACTGTGTCCTAGTGAGATAGCGCAGTGCGGACTAGTAATTTTGCATCACTTCCGAGTCAGCAACCAGTCCAATGACTTGAGTTGAGACTCGTCGATATTTATTGGATACCTTGGCTCACGCAGAATATGATCCAGTGCTCCTCGTGGTTCAGGTCGAATTTTGGACCAAATTCAGCGCCGTGCCCACCGCAAAAAGGATCGGTAGGGGATACAGTGAGAGCCAAACCGTCGAGCAAAGCATTGAGCAGGTAACACGGTAACATTATATGTCCTCGCCGCGGTAACAATCCGCTCGCATGACTTTAGACTCGTATCCAATTACGAAAAGAACTTACAGCTTCCATCAGTGTAGCCCCCGTATACCGCCTTTTGTAGCGCATCCGCTCGACCGTCAGCGAGTGCTGGCTGACCAACAGCCGAGTGAGAGCCTTCCGATGAATACTATTCATTACCAGTGCCAGGAAGTGGTGGAGATATATGGTGATGCCATGGCTCGTCATCTTCCAATGGTTCTATCCGCCTATGGAGCAAGTACTATAGCCGCGTAGAGTTCAAGACCTCCGAATTCAGATGTCTCATCGCCGACTTAGTCCCGAATGCATCCACTCGGGAAACTCCCATTTCCCGTGCATCTGCCTGCGTTGTCGGAACTGTCGCACGATTCCTGGGCTGCGCTCGCATCCCGAATCACACCCAGAAATCATTCGGCTGCTGGAGGGGCATCCATTGTGGTCAGCGCAATTTGCGCTATATCGACTGAAAATTCGGCGGTGACGCCCGTGTATCGAGAGGACATTAGCCTAGAATACATCCCCGATAAGAAAGCTTCAAAAGACCCTGTAGCAGATCTGTGTATGCCAAAAGCAAGTGCGGGGACACGGCTGTCAATTCGGGATTCGCAGGGGAGACCATTGCTCGTCGGCGAAATTGAGAAATGCCGAGGTCCAGGGAGCTTGAGAGGTTTTCGTGGCCGCAAGACCAATTTTTCGAGCATGTGAATGGTAAATACACCAGAAACGAGGCTTGAGCTGGCCTTGAAGTAGTCGAAAATGCAGCGCGAGTGGAGGGAATTGGATTAGCTTCCTATCTGTGGACGTGAGACGAAATATACGGAAAGCAAACCCCTCTCGTGGAGCTTTGCCAAACCAGCTCTGATCGTCGTGGCGGCACTGGCGAAGAAGGGCAGGCTGCTGACCAGCTCGAATTCGACCTGGCGGGGAACTGGTATCCTCATTGCAAGTATCGTCCCTTAGAACTCCTTTTCCGATACTGTTGTTCGGCGGGAGGGACTTGAACATCTCGCCAAGCGGGGCTACCCATGCCATGGCAAGTTAAGTGTCGGAGCCCACAGACGAGGCAGGGGTCTATCTTCGTCAGTCGAGGTTTAAAAATGTGGTAAAGGTTACGCAACTTTAGCGTTCCAATGAAGGCTCTCAATGGCGGATATTACCGGTTCAAAGAGGTTTTGATGTTCTACAAAGTGGTGTTAATTTTAGTTCATGTTTCACAGGCGTTCCAGAAGCACATCGCCGCCTTTCACAGATCAAATGCTTTCGAGAGCAAGGCAAAAGAGGCAGCTCCGTTTTTCTCAGACACCAAGGATTTTGTCTTTGGACCCCCTACAACCCTCGAGAATATTATGTGCATATCTCCATTTATTCTCAATTTCCATTGATTTACGATACCGACAGTTTTTAAAGGAATGTGCGTTAAACCCGAGTTGGGTCCATCTGTGCGGGATTCTAATCCGAATTATAGATTTGCACTAAATGGACAAAAAAAATGTCTGATCGCTTTTGTGTCAGTTCTCAGCGAAAATTGAGTCTTTTGACATGGAATCAAGTGTCGCGTCGTTGAGATGGCCAAGCCAGACATTTTCGCGCCATTGATCACATCAGAATCGAGTGATGCGCCATCAAAATTGTCCAAACAAAGGAAATAGCGTTTTTTTCAGTTTGAGCAGGCCTAACTTACATTTTAGCTAGCTAACGGGATATCGCTGAGGATCCCGAACACGGCCTTACATCTGCAAGTTCTCTTCAGTTAGTGCTAATTATTTTCGCTGCGGTTCTTAATTTTTCTGTAGTCCTCCCCGCTGCGATGTATCGTTCTTTTCATAGAGATTTAGCTGATATAGAACAACCATGTTGTGATGAACGTTGATCTAGCACATATCCAGCAAAGCAATCAATGGCCGCACATGGCAGGTTTACGGATAATATCAAGAAATCAACCACCACGAAATAACATCCACCGATCCCCCTAGCAATAGTCGTTCTTACCCGACCCGCCGTCGATGCACTTCCCTACCGCGCACGAAGCGATGTACGACACCACCCCCTCCGCCCCGCCCTCGCAGAAAAATAACGAACTGTGCCCTGAGTCCACCTCCACCACCCCGGCGCAGAACAGCGCCTGGTCGATCTGACCTTGGTAATTTCCTGTATTATGAACGATAAGCAAACATTTTCAAAATTGAGGACGGCAAAAAAGTACCTTTGGAAATGAGACTCGATCCGCAGTACGTGAGCCCGGGTGTGCAGTTCGACGCCAAGGCCAGCGCGGCGAGGGAGGCGAGTCCCGCGAGGATGTTGATTGTTTTCATCGTGATATGAGTTGGATTTATCGGCGTATGTGTGAGTGTTTTCGCTGAAGACTGATACTTAATGGTTGGTGGATGCAGCACTCTTATACCTTTATCAAACTCCGTTTCCTCATGGGAGGTAATCGGCGAAATCGCATATCCCGCCGTGAGGCAGGTACAGATATAAAGCGCCGCCCTGCTGGTGGTCCCTAGGAAAGATATCTGCCCTGGTCCCAACACGCGAGAAGCCAGCTTCTTATATTGAAACAGCTGTCTAGGACAGAGCCTCGAAGCGAATGTATTGGAGCTATTTTGAGCATATCAATTCTCGAACTGCCACGGTCTCGCCATCGGCGCGCCGCGGAGTGTGCATCTGCTGTCGTCAGAATGTTTCAGCACCTGATGTACACATCCCATCGGCGGAAACACTAATCCGAGCCCGATGGCGTCTCTGAATGTTGGGATGCCGGCTGCGTCAGGTTCTGCATTGTCATGAGATAGGAACTTGGAGTGCGAAGACATTACGAAGGCCGATGTGTCCGAAGAAACAAGTGAGCGGGGGAAATATTTTCAATGAATTCATGTTCGCGTCCGCACAGTAATGTTTTACTGTAAACGGAAAATAGAAGCACAGCATTTTACGGTTGGCCTTTAATGCGGATTTCAGGCTGTTTATGCTCTGCAAATTCATGAGCGACGAATCCTCCGAAAGAAAGTAATGGAAACTTACCCGCTACCACAGCGGCTCTCCGGCGTGGTCGTCCTCGAACTGCGTGATATATGATGGGAAGCTTTTTCGCCGGAACGTGTTCCTGATGCGCTCGTCGGGCGTATCGGGCAGAGTCACGGGCATGGGGTGTAAGGTACGGTACATGATGTTTCCGCGAAGGAGCTGATGCCGGAGGTGGCGATAGTCAGACCTCTGTGGCGGGTGGGCGTCCGACGCGGGGTAGCGGTTGTCGGCATCGGCGGTGGGCACGAGCCCGAGGATAGGGACCCGTAGGAGGGCACGGTCTTCGCTCACGGTGAGCCCACGGACGGAGGATAAAACGGGGGTGGAAACTGAAGACGACATTCTGCTCGATATCGGTCAGCGCATGACAGCCGGACGCGCAATATCTCGTACCTCGACGATATTTGAGTGGTGCTTTGTAAAATATGGTGTGGATAGCGTGGATTTTCTGCTGTAGTTCACTGAAAACATCGGCCTTTTATAGTCGAGAGGGGTGAATGTCTCACCTCCTGCGCGCTGTGCGGGTCTGGGGCCAGGCCCGCCCCTCCGCGCGGATGGCGGGAGAAGGACGATCTCACATGAATGAACAGCGCCCCGAGAGTGTGGACCACGAGCTCCCGGTCTGGATTGTCTCAGGTTCCACTGTCGAGATGGCCCGCAAATATACATCTTAAATAAAGAAATCATCGAAAATTCATGTAGGAAAGAGAGATCGGGGGGGAGGGGTACAAACTTAGAAGAAGCCTCCGTCAGGATTTGAGGGCAGCGATGAAGTCTTTGACAAAATAATGAAGAACATCGGAAGGACCAAGGCCAGATCAGGAACTGAGACATCCGCAATTTGTCCCTCTCTGCGGAGTGCCCGCGACAAGCGAGATTTGGGTGGAATGTCCAGCATAGCGTCCGCTAAATAGTTCGCTCAAGAGGAAGGTACGGTGCAGCTGGTAATCAATATTCGATTATATTGTTTCCGAAGTGCGTGGAGATGCTGAGGTAATCAAGTCGCACGGCCGAAAGTACCCGCTGCGACGATGCCCGAGGACGAGCGTGAGCGAGAGGGGAGAGGAACGTACATCCACCCCGACATCTGAGTAAAATTCCGAAGGCGATAACAATGCGCAGGTCCGGTGGGACGACAGGGATGTGGAAAGCGAAATATCGACGTGGTTTACCGGTGCAAACGGCATACCTCCATGAAGTTGACGTTGAGCGAACGGTTTGCGCAAAGATCCATGGGTTAAAGCGGGACCCACGACTCGAGGTACAGATCCAGTCATGGCGGGGAGTGGCAAATAGCGATTGACATGACCCGGCCATCACCGGATGACACCGCCACTGGTACCGCTCTTCTCTTCCCTCCACCACCTACACGCTGTTTTGCACTGCAAGCTCATACCATTGTTCACCCAGTTGCATGAAAATCTATGTGTAATACAACTCAAATCTATCATCCGCCTTTCGATGGTGAACTCGGTTCTGGTATCATGACTTTTACGCGCTTATACTTTACCCTAGCCTCGCCGCTAGCCGCTAGCCGCTAGCCAGCGTCGGTCCTTCTTTACGAAGCCTCGGACTATCCCGCACTGTTTTCCCTCCTCCCTTTAGCTCTTAACGCACGCTCATTCCATTTTACCGCCCGTATCTGCGTCTGCTTTCTGGTCTGTGTCTTCCAGGCTCCAGCTGGTCGTCTATCTCCGTGAAAGGATATCTGCATCTCTCCATGCGCTCTCGCCGTACCTGCTTCTGTGTGTATCCATCTCAGCAATCACCGCTTATTCCGCTTATCTTCTGGATTACCCTAGACTCGTTTCACTCCGGTGGCAACAAACTACATAGCTCTCGTTGTCGGCTCATTAGTTTGGGTGTCTCTACTCTCGTTAGCTCTAGACGTTGTACTCCTCTGATCACCGTCAAATCTCGTCTACTTGCCATCCGCATTAACCTTGCCAACGCGTTCCCACAAATCCAAATTTCATACAGTGGACGCAGAGGTAGTCCTGTCTCCTGAGATGCGCGAAATCTTTGCATGATGGCTATGTACAGGTTCGCTTTACTTATGGTTGATTAAACTTGTCCGTACGTCTCCCACTCCAAGCTTGGATTTGATCCTTCGTCCACTAAGAATTTCACTCCCCCTGACCTCGACCGTCCGCTGGCACGTATCCACATATTACACTGCCTACAGTGAACTACGAGTCCGCAATTTATTGTTTATTCATCTTCGTCCGGTCCGCAAAATCCAGTCCAGAGTGACATATGCATATGTACACCACATGCTCAGCGCTGACATGTCCGACTCGCCGAGATAAGATGATACCAGGGTCAGTCATTTCAAACTCATCAAAACCTGTTTCTTGATTGATATGCCCGAAGTGCCTCGGAGTGATGGATCTAATACAAATGCCCACTGCTCGTACAGATGGTTCAACATAAGAACCTGCTGGAGACCTGACTCGCTGAATCCTCGCGTCTATGTTTTCTCAATACAATTCTCAGGGCAGACATGTCTCTACCAGGGACGAGAAGGTGCGTTCTGTACCTGTACCTGCCGACACCAGGGTCGAAGCTATCCTACGCGGTAATTCGACTGCAAATCCGCCGAGAAAAAAAGGTATAAAGAGAGTACTTCCTGGATTCACCAAAGCACCAACCTGCGGCGAAAAAAATCCCACACACCCACGACTAAATCCAACACTCTCATCACAATGAAAACATTCTCCATCCTCATGGGAATCGTCTCCCTCGCCGCACTCGCTTCCGCGTCCAACTGTACGCCGGGCCTCACGTACTGCGGGTCAAGCCTCATCTCCAAAGGTACTGTGCCCGCGTCAACTGCGAGCATTCAAGCTTACTCACTGTCCGCAGGAAATTACCAAGGCCAGATCGACCAGGCGCTCTTCTGCGCGGGGGTGGTGGAGGTGGACTCGGGCCACAGCTCGCTCTTTTTCTGCGAAGGCGGGGCAGAGGGTGTCGTGTCGTATGTGGGGGCATGCGCGGTTGGGAAGTGCATCGACGGCGGGTCGGGCAAGAACGATCATTGCTAGGGGATTTATGGGAGATGGCAGAGTGAAAACAGAATTCTGATTTCATATTTGTACACCGCCGGTCCGCCTATGTCCAGTCGCGCGTGTGCTGAATGCGATGACTCGACCTCTCTGAGCTCAGTTCCATCTTCAATCGATTCTACTTCTGGAAACGTATCCGATTCAATCAAAGTCGACCATTTCCGCTTCATTTGACATTGTCCCAGCGGGTGCAACAAAAAAGCCAGGGCAGTCAAATACGTAATTCATGAGCCTAGATTTATTTACTCATTCAGTAAGGATCGTTGTTGGTTATTCGCGTTCGATTCAGTGCCAGGTTTCCCCCTGAAATTCGTGTATAATGCAGATCTAACAGTTCAATTCATTGGAGTGCAGATCTTGGTGCATATAACCATGGGTTGTCCTGTGCACTCGACCAAATCAGGCCCCTTTCTAGACTGTCGCAAATGAAAGAAAACCTCACATCCCGGACAGTTCTTGTTTAATTCCCAGCTCCGAACCGCGCCTGAAAATACTTCTCAGCACTACCGATAGCATCATAACCCAGCATATACTCCTGCATCTCTTTCGCTATTATCCATGAAATTCACTAAGGCCAGTCAAATGGAAAACATGGACGTACATCGATTGTATTCCCCAAACTTTGTCGCGACCAGCGCCTGCTCGAGGGACTCGCGACCAACGAACTCGCCCCGCTGCTTGCAAAATGCCTCGTATGCCGCAAGACGCGCAGGGACGTCCATCGCCGCCGTTCCGGCGGGGAAAAGAACTCCGAGCACGCCGGCCTCTTCGATGGCGACTGCAGCGCCCTGTCCGAGCGTTGGCAGGGTGGCATGCGCGGCATCCCCGATGATCGCGGCGCGCCCGCGCACCCACGTCGGCAGGGCCGGAATCGTGCGCAGCTTCCATTTCAGGACGCGCTCTCCCAGGGCGGCGAGCAAGAGCTGGAACTGCGGGTGAAAGTCCGCGAATACCGCCTGTACTTCACTGCGGGAGCATTCCCCAGTCCAGTCTACGTGCGCCGAGTTTCGCATTCAGTGGCAATGACGAAAGAAGGGGGGGACTAACTTGGGCTGTCTTGGTGCGGGTCTTCGAAAAAGGCGGCAAAATTGAGGAGCGCTCCGCCCTGACATGGATACATAAAGAGCATGCGGAATGGGCCGCCGCGCTTCACCACGTTCCGCGGCCCAGCAATTCCGTCTCTTAGCCACGCGAACTCCGGCCCTTGGAGCTTTGACATGTCGATGAGAGCGCGATAGCAGGACAACCCACAACTGATGGATTTCTGCGCGTGTCCAAGAATCGCGGTGCGCATGGTCGACTGTACGGTGTACAGTCAGTTATTGTAGTCTGAAATACCATTTACTCACGGAAATGCCATCCGCTCCAATTACGAGATCGCTCTGGATCCTTCGCCCGTCGCTGAGCGATATGAAACCGGTTTCCGTTTCGCAACCCACCACTTTACTCTCGAGGTGGAGGGTCACTGGTGTGTCATCCTGACTGGGACCCAGCGCAAGGCGCTCCAGCTCGGCGTGTAGATCACTTCTATGACATAAAATATTCTATTCAGATTCAGCGAAGTCAGGTCTGGGAGGCTCGATTAAAAGCCCACCGGTTTTTCGTTGACCGCGGGGATTAACCAACGACTGGTTGCGCTCTCACCACTTGCAGCATCGAACCTCACGAGCTATACTATCTTGAGAGTGGGAAGAAGTTAAAATGTTCTGAATGCCACTCACGCCGTCGAAGTTGACACTGTTCAAATTTTCTTTGGAATATCCAAGATGTTCCAGCACGCGCTGGCAGTTGATCGGTACTGAGATGGCCGCCCCAATCTCAGCGAGTTTGTCGGCGGATTCGAAGATCTAATTGGTAAGATTAGTGTATGCTGTAGCGGATTCCCCAATCGTCTCCACTCACCTGAACGTGATGACCATTCCGTCGGAGGGCGATCGTCACCGCCAGACCGGCGACACCCGCGCCCACGACAACCACGTTCAAGGGTTGAATTTGGGTGCTATTATCTGGAGATGTCATGGTTCTTGCCATCCAGGGTGGATAGATGGAAGCATATATAGGTGTGTATCCTTGCTTTGTGAACGCATATGACAATCCGGTAAAACGGAGTTTTTGCACGACAGTCGTGAGACATTGGAGTAAGATGCGTTGCGTGAAATGTTGAGAGCTCCTGTCGCCCCTCGGGACAATATCCGTTTATGCGCTAAAGCTCGCTCATGTCGCCCTCGGGACAATAGTATCCATTTATGTGTTATCCTTTACATTCCGAGACGGCCCTAGGCCTGCGTCATTCGATGTTCCTAGGGTCAAAGCAAGATTTTGTGCCCGCTTCTCCGGTAGAAATAGAGCAGGCCTGCAGCTTCAAGCAAGCTTCAAGGAGTGAAGAGCAAGATATCAGTCCGGTGCGACACACGACCAAAGCAAGGCATCACTTCTATCCTGTTCTCCAAGTCCGCGACAGGGGAATACCATTAATCTCAAGGATCTGTCCTCGAGATCGAGCTGGACATGGGCCTCACACCCCCGAGCCCGACAAGCGCGCGCGATGCGTCTGCCTGATTGCACCATCTCCCCTGTTCCTAGATATCCGCTGAAGCTTCGGTGGCCAGCGAAGGTCATATCACTGACATGTAGCCGTCGACAACGTAGATATTTACACTAGACGACAAGGAAGGACCCGTGAAGAAAACGAGAGTAAATCCCAAGTCCCAAAAGGGAAATAGAAGGCGGGATGAAGGATAGAGGATATAGAGAAAAGGATGGAAGGGGGCAGCGGAATGAGGAGAAGTAGACACCGATGCGTATAGTAGGAGTAGGAAAAGGCGTCAAGCATCTATGACTGAGGACAGGATGTTCGAAGGAATAGAGTGGAGGGCATACGGAGCAGTGTGACAAGATTCACTACAGTACAGCGCTTCCGCCATTCGTAGCAGCCGCGCTCCTGTATCTTTTATCCCTATCGCCTGCTTATGTGATGTGATACCCGCGATGGGTCCAGGAGGAACACGCATCGGGCACAGCTGAGGGGAGGTATGGCTCGCACGGTGATGCGTTATCCCTCGTGAGATCGCAGATTACTCGCCACCTAGGTGGCAGCGCGGAGGACGGAGGGCGCTGCCTCTAAGTAAAAGCTGGCGCAGGGTCTTCGACTGATATCCGTGGGCACGAGCAGATATGAGCCCTGCAATGTCGGCTGTCTCTGCCGACAATGCTGCGTCGATACTGGACGTCGTCGCGCCTTTCGCATCCATGGTCCCTACCCACTCCTCTCCTCCGCGTATCCCACCCTTGCCTAGGTCGTCCAGTCGTCCAAGACGTCGACGTGCAGGAGCAGTGGGAGGACGGGCGCGCTATCATCATCCGCCGTGCGTAGGTCTGCTGCTGGATTCGAATTTGGGAAACGAGGAATGTGTTTGCCAGCGTACGGATGTGGGGTTGTGCAGAGCCCGTCGGCGAAGAGGTGGCCCGACCGCGCGAAGCCCGGTGGGGACAAGGACAGCAGTGTCGGCTGGCACTATGCTGTGTCATATGTCATATTATAAGGCGTCACGGCGGCTGCGCGCTGGTAGCGCCCCCTTTCCTGCGCCCTGCATGCCTCCACCCTTCCCCGCCGTTGTCTAGTAGTCCGGGACGTGGGCGTCCGACTTGAGCTGCGGTAAGGCGCGCGCGTGAGCTGAAGGAGACCGCGCGCGTGCTGGAGATGCGAGACGGGGGGATTGCGGACGTGGGGGAATATATACAGAGAGAGTAGCGGCATGATGCGAAGTGCTGCCCGTCGGCGAAGAGGTGGCCCAGGGCGCGCAAGGGCCTGACACTGGTGTCCGTGAAAACGAGCGCTGTGGCATCGCTGAGCGCGGAGGAGCGCACTGGTGTCGATGCGGATGAGGGGTAGGTTCCTGCTCCAGGGTCCCATCTCTATCCGCCACTCTCCCCCGCGCTTGCCCAAGATCCGCCAGTCGCCCAGGGCGGGCACAACGTCGACGAGCACGAGGTCGTTCTCGAGTTGCAGGAGGGCGGGGCGCTGTCCCCGTGCAACGCTAATGTACGTAGGCCTATACTGCTGGATCCAAAAGCGGAACACGGGGCATGTAGACTTGTGGGCGTGTGCATGTGAGAGCGGGCTGGTGATAAGCATTCTGACGCGAGCACGCGAAATATCCCGTTTCATCTGGGCGCGTCCCGGTCGTGTCGTCGCCGCTACGGTGCATCGAGAAGGGGCGGCGCATCGAGTATCATGTCGCAGCTACCGCCCCCGCGCAGCGTGTCGAGGCCGACGGCCTCCCGCAGATAGTGCTGCGCCCGCTCGTGCTGGTAACGACGCGTCGCCCTTGGGCCCATTCTCTCTGCTGCCGTCGAAGACGCCGTCGAAGACGCCGTCGCCGTCATGGCGAGCAAACGCGGGTGCTCCCGCCGTCGACGCGCTCTCCGCGAAGAACGTCAGCGATGCGCTCATGGTGAGCGCTGCAACCCTCCTCCGAGTATCGCTCCTAGTCGCGCGTCGAAGACGCCGGCGCTGTCGTGGCGAGCACAGGCAGGTGCTCCCCGCGGCGACCCGCTTTCGTGAAGGAGATCGGAGGCGCGCTCATCGTGGGCGCTGCAGAGTTTCTCCGCGTTGGTGTAGTCCCCATGTGCGAAGTCCTTAAGGGCGGCGTAGGGCCCGGGACCTGGAGGATGCGTATCAGTAAGTAGCGGAGTGAGGACACGGGTAAGAGAGGAAGGAAGATGACGGGAAAAGGAGAGTGAAGTAAGGAAGCTGAGAGCCGCGGGACCTGGCCGAAATGGCACGGCACTCACAGTCCACGCGGACACGGCAATAACTGCGGGGGTCTATCACGACTGGGCTCGCTCTGGTACCACAGGAGCACGACATGGTGAGCCTAGCGTTAGCGATAGACCCCCGCCCGCGCAAGTGCAGTCCACTGGTAGGCCTGCCAATCATTCATTACTCCGTGGGTGCCGAGTATCAGAGCGTGGGGAGCCGTAGCAGGGACGACGACACTCGCGCAGTACCGGTCGTAGATGAAGCATCGGCGGCGATCAGGAGGTACTAGTATCCCCAGCCCAGTAAACCACTCGCTCTACGAATCACAACTCAGCGCCCAGCTCTCGTCACTCGTGCAGCCGACGGCAAGGACCGCGAGCGTGCTCGTCCACCAGTATGCGACGGGGCACCCCATTACCCCGCGCACCCGTAACACGCTCGTCCACCAGTACGCAGCATCACCATCATCCAAAGCTCTCTCGCATATGAGGCGGCACCCCGCCCTCGTCAGACCTGTACCATGGCGGCACATCCCCTGCAAGCATCGGCGGCGCGAGTGGACGTGCACGGTATCGCCTCGCACGAGTCCCTCCGCCCCCTCGCCATCCCATCGCACTGCGCGCGCCATCCACCACGATGGCAACCCAGCAGAACATGGTGGATCATCCGCCGCGTCGCGCACAGACTGGATGCACGCGGGACCTACGACCGAACCGCGCATCTCCACTACGGCGGACTCCTCCGACTCCTGCCGCACACCACCATTGTAGAATTGAGCGCGCGCGCTGACACGCCCAATAGAGGTCCCCACCGTCTCCGCATTCCGCATCGAGACACAGACTGTATCGGCTGCCACGTCATCGCCCGCCCGCACTGTCGCCGCACGACTAAAAGGCCAGTAGTGGGCACCGTCACCGTGCGCGACCGCTGTGCAGGCGGCGGAATCGAGGGCCCGATACACCATGGCCGGCGCGGGGGACCAGCGCGGACCACAAAGGCAGAGAACGAAGGAAAAGGAAAAACAGGAGAAAGGTGAAAAAGAAGTGGAATGCAATACCCACCTGCGAGTCATAGATATGCGAGGTCCTTCCTTCTGGGGGGTGGGTGCTTTCGGAGAGCGCGAAAGCTGTTTGAAGGCAAGTGGTCTGTGGAAATAAAAGGCTGGGCGTTAGTAAGGACGATAAAGCGATGGAAGAGGGGACAAGGACGGAGGGGGACATCCGTCCAGAGTAGCAAGGAGGAGGGGTAAAAGGGAAAGATTGCCGACGTTATTCAATACTCACCCGCTCGTTGGTATTCCACACGCTCTTCCCAGCTCTGTGTTTTGCTACCGTGGCGCGCGAGAACGAGTGGCGGAGCTTGCTGGCCCCACAGGTCTAGGGGGGGATCTGTACGGATTAGAATGTCAGCGACAAAGAAAAGAGAAGGAGTATGGGCAAAAGAAAAGGGGAGTGTGAGGTATTGGAGGATCTGCGAAGAGGAATGGGGACGAGAAAACCGCAGCAGAAGGGAAGAGGTCAAGAATTGGACGAGTACCCACCAAGCATGATCAGCCGTTTGAGCCCATTCGGACGAAGAAAGCCACGGGGGCGATGGGGGGAGGAAAGCTATGCTGAAAAAGAGTTAGTACTTCAATTACGAAAGGGAAAAGGTGTAGTTACTCACTCCAATCCAAACGGTGGCCGAAGCAGCAAAAAACATCGGGGGAATAGGATTTCACCAGGACGTGGTACAGAAAGGGAACCTGTGACTAGTTGGGCGTTATTTCGTGAAGGAAATAGCAGCAGTTTCAGGCCAAACCGAAGATATGGCCCAGTAGAAGAAGAGACCCGATTGCGACCAGACGTTATTTGGTTATTACGACACAGAGTAGCTGGAGAACGACATCTGCTTGTATCATTATCGGCAAGGCCGATGGACGATGACTGGGAGGCTGGAGCTCGGGCAACAAGCGAGAGGCGTCGAGAGCTGAGGATTACACTAGTGACATGTGAGTCACCGCCACTGATCCCGGCCTTTCCCGGCAGTCACATACTATTCTCGTATTTGGCCCAAATTTGGCCTATTTCTCGTTGGCTCAGTGGTTAATAGCGCTTGCCACTGCAGGACCGTCAGAAATCTTAGTAGTGGAACTTTGCAGCTGTTACATCAAGCTCGCATTTGTGGCAGTTCTTGTCTACTTAAACTTTGTTTGTGTTGAAACATCCCCCCGAAATTCACCGCTTCGCCTGAAGTTTGAACGTAATTGCAACTAAACTAGTTATATAGCGTGGACCCGCATGGTTTCATTGCAGTCTTCTTTCAAGATTCTTGCGCCAGAGTCTCGCGGGCATATAGCTGTAATATTTCTAGTGCTTGTTCATCACGATCGTAATGGCATCCAGTCGGACGAGAATATTTTCAGTGAGGGAAACATGGAGCCAGAATACGGGGAACAACACATCACTGGCTCTTTTCTCGCCAGAAAATTACAGAACTCATGGAACCTCATGGCCTTTCAAGTTGAAACATTACTCAGCATCAGCGGCGCCTTGGTCAGGCCCAGGGTGGTCCCGAGTCTGAGTGGATTGTGGGCCACCTCCGCGAATTGACCCCCCGCAGTTCAACCTGGTTTGGCAGGCTTGAATGTGCAGAATGTCGCGGTAAAAGTGTTTTGTTGACCTGCCTTGCCGCGGCACACCCGCAGGCTCAGCTGAATTGTCTTCTGACAGATGCGTTGCACACTGTTGATTGAGGGATGAAGTGTGAATTGCCCAGTCCTCCCATTGTGCACACTGCTCCAAGCATCGAATTTCTTCCCTATTACCCTACCCGGTCTTGTTCATTTCATTCCATGCTCTGGGTAGGTTTCAGCCGTTGGAGGCCCACGATGTGATGAAATTTACATTTGCCTTTGACTAAGGCCGGAATACAACTGTATTTGACTCTCGAGTAATAGATCAGATTAAAATCATAAATTCATTTTCGGTCTCTTGAATTTGAAATCCACACACCTCACTGAGCGTTATTCCGGGCCGAGATCTGGAGCTCGTTGGAAACCCTGGTAAGTGGCATTTTTAATTTCAAACTTCATAAGCCAAGTACCCCTCGTAAAAAATCTCGTCCCAATACCTCCCCCTCATCCCCTAATTAATGCCTTCAAAACACATAGGATTGAGGGTCCAACAATGTAAATCCCCATACATAAATACCCCTCCTCCACAGTTTACCGCTCAAGCGCACCATTATGCGGTCCTATACGAATTAATTCTGCGACGCGGTGGAAACGCCTCCTTCACGTGACCGACTTATGCTCCGACCGCATCTTTTTTTAAAACCAATGCCGTCATTACGATTAAAATTAAAGCACGCTCTGTCCGTAGCAATTCCCGATACCTCCGAGTCGGAGCCCCCTCGGAGCCCGTGTCGTGCTCCCGATATCGCCGATTTACTTGGCCCAGTCCTCCGCGCTTCCCACCCTCTGGTTTACCGCGCTACGTCTCTGCTCCGCCCCTGCCCAGTCAGAGCGTCCTCGGAGCCCATGTAGCTCCGTATTGCGCTCCAACCAGCTATGTCATCTATCGCCGATATCGCCAAACGCGCTTGGCTTTGCCCGCGCCTCCCGCCTGGCCCCACTGCCAACCCGCCCTCTGCTCCACCCAGCTCCGCCGAGGCTCCGGCCTGCTACAGCATGCTGCGCCGCCGCTGCTTCGTCCCTAGAAATTATCAAGCCCCGCTCCAGGAAGGGCGTTTATATATTCAGTGCAAACCCACTTTTGATTCGACCACTCTGAAATTTTGGGGCAAGATTTTACTCCCAAAATGACCCTTTCGACCTGTTCCTAAAATCTCGCAATCAGGCATCGTTCTGAACAGGTAGGGGGTGTAACAGGGTTGTGATCTGCCATCTTCAGCTCCAAAAAAAACTGTCTACCCGTCGGTTTCAACTCAAAGGAAGTACCTCAACTCGATCCTAGCATTGATACATCCAAAATATATGAATATCAGGTCAAGCGCACCATTATTGAACGTCCTGTAGCTCACAAACGGTCGAGCTTCTGAAACTGACACAAATTACACCACCTCCTCAAATTCAATTCACTTGTGATCAGTAAAAATCAAACCCCTTAAATACCCAGCAAGCGCTTGTTTTCCTCTCTCCAATGATATTTCAACCATATTTTTACGACTGGTATTGCGGTGCTGATGCTTTTTCTTTCTCAAAATCCCATCAAAATCTCGCGCTTTGACCGTTTTTGCGCACGTGAATTAACTCTTGGCGCAATACCGCTTACGCACCCGCCCACCCGCTCTCTGCACAACGTCACCTCCGGCCCACCTACCACCCAATTTCCACCACCCACGCGCCCACCTCCCTTGTAAATCTGCCCCCCCGCCACCCTTCCGCATATATCCGGCCACCTCGGGCCCACCTCCGATTCAATCCCGCCTGCGGGCAAGTGCGGGAAGACCAACTGATCTCAATCTGCACCGCCCAAGCACCGCCTGTTGCATCTGATTCTGAACCGCCTCTTGCGGCCTTTTTCGGCCTTGTTTGGCCTGTCATAAGCTCGCTGTCAAAAGTCGCATGTGAGGCAGTGCAAGGTGATCCGTTATTCAGAGGCGCCTCGCTTCGACTTTTCTCCCCCATCTCCGAGTCGTCTCATACGTAGCCTCCTGGTTCACAAATGCCAATCTACACCCTCAACACCATGCTCAGCGGCTTGGATAACAAAATGGAGACCTTCGTCAAGGCTCTAACGGCCTTGCACGCAGAGACATTCCACTCGGACCCCGCAGCCGTCCGCGTCGAGTTCGTCATCGGGCCGTGGGAAACCACGCGTTTTCGCTACGTTCGTTCCCCCACACGTATTATGATGTCCATTTACGCAAACGGGAACTTATTCAGGGCGGATATGGCTTTAAACCAGCGAAAGGGCTGTTCGGATATAACAAGACTACGGCGCATCTAGTTGCGCAGGTCGTTTGGAATGGGAGCGCGGAGGACTGGCAGGAGTATTGCAGGAAGATCGTCAAGCTCTGGGGGCCGCAGTTGAGGACGATTGTGCTGCAGAGGGTAGAGTGGGAGTTTGAGGTTGCGGAAGAGGGCCGCCCGGGGCGGGTTGTTGGCAATGGCGTTGAAGGGGGGGAGACATGAGGTGAATGTCGGGTGTACATAGGTTTTTGTAATATCGTTAGGGATGGCGCACACAATGCGTGACCTTGTCATGCGTATGAGTAGGAACGAGCCGCGAGCGAGCGAAGGCCAGCGAGTGGTATTGAACAAGCGCGGATTGTGTGCCGCATGGAATGACGCAGTAGGCGTCATGATGAGCAATCGGAAACGCCCCGTCTTCCCGTCCCCACCCCTGTTCTTCCTGTCGTCACCGACAATGACAGCCTCCGCTCTCGCTCCCGCCAGCGTCGTTTGCGCCCAAACCCTGAATGCCCGCAGTGGCGTAGCGTGACTAATGCGGAGAGGAATGCTAAATGGGCGGGGAATCGGAACGAATGGGAGATTTCGTGGAACGTCAGGGAGAGTGTGAGAGGGAGGACGAGGTGGTGGTGGGGTATCTATTGCGAAAGACGGGGCTTTAGGTACTGTAGAAGTAACGTCAGCCAGCGCACAAGATAGCAAGGTAGGAGAGAGAAGAGAGAGCACGTACATGATCTCGTCACCCTCTCGCGTCCTTGCGATCTTCGCCCACCCGCCCTCCTACTCCTCGTACTGCCCCTCGTCTTGCGCATCGCTAACGTCTCTCTTCCTTCTCCCCGACCCCCTTCTGGCGTACATGACTGGCGGTGTGCCCCCACTATCCCGACCTCCTTCAGCAGCGCACGCAGCTGGGTACGAGCCGAGTGCACACGCTCGCCATCTTCGTCCTGCGCAGCGTCCTCCTCCCTTTGCCATCCCGTACCGCCACCTCGTACTCATCCTCCCACTCCCGCGTATCCCCCTGCTCCTCCACCTCTTCCTTTTACCCATCCTCCATCCTGTTTCGCTAGTACTGCACCACTGACAGCAGTGGCAGCGGAGAAGGAGTTCCGAAAGTAGCCGATCGACCGCATCACCCGATGATCGAAACGACACTGCCCCTGATGGCGGTGAGCATCTGCTTTGACCAAGGGGTACCCGCCGGAAGATGCCGAGACATCAGCTAATAGGGAGGGTGGGTCCGCCGGACCCTTATTTCACTTTTTGGAAAACACTCGTAGGGCTTCGAAAATGTGTTTAGAAGGATCGAGAAAAAATGTGATTTTTGTGGGTGAAAAAAACCCTGTGGAGGACGAATTTTCTCAAGATTTTCTAGTTCGAATCTCGAATTCGCTCCGGATGGCCGGCGATCTATTTTTGAACGATTGCCGCTGGCCATCATATGGGTCCAATTCGTCGTGTTCTGGTTGGATTTAAGCCCTGCCATCTAAGCATAGTATTGAACCTATTGTAATTGCGACGAGTGTCGCGCGGAATGGTGGAACCTGCAAAAAACAGTGCCTGTAGTTAGCACTCTGTGTAACCATATAATGCTTTGTTCCATGCTACTGCGCGTGATTGAAATTCAACGCGGAGCAACGACCAAAAAAACTTGAAAAAAAACTGCGGTACGATTTTATTAGGCATCTGATGTGACTGATGTGTGATGTCACATAGGGAGGGAGGGTCCGGCGAGACCTTAATTCACTTTTTAGACCTAGTGTAGAAAATTTTTGATGCGGGTACCCCTTGGCTTTGACCGGGACCGCTTCTCGTACGCTCACACGGCAGCTGGCGACATTTCCTCGGGAGTGTTGGAAGTAATTTCCAGTTGTACTGGATTTTCAAAAAGCATACTTACGGTACAGTGGCGGCCCCCATCTTTTCGTCATCTTTCGGCACTGAATGCGTACCGCTGCAGGACATCCATCCCGTGGCAATTGAAATCAACTGCGGGGCCGGTATCAGCGGAGCAGCCCATCATGGACGTGTCTGGTGGACTCTGGCCCGCTCTGGCGCAATATGGTTACTGAATTGTTCGGTGCCGACTGAAGCTGGATTCGGAGATATGACGACATGGGTTTCCAGATTTTTCACACACGGGCTGTGGCCCTCTGACCTTCTCGCACGAAACTCGGATTTAACCGGATGTTATGTGGAGTCAGGTGGACAGCGCGTGAGATTCGGGTTTTCTCCACGACCGTTACTTCCATTCGCGGATATATGAACTCGGAAATAACCGATGATTTCCTTGAAGTGCGGAGCTAACTCGATGCAATCGTTAAAAGGAATCGTCGTTTCATCCCTCGACATGAAATTATGGAGTGAAAACTCGCGTGTACTATATTCGCTGGAAACATATGCTCTGGGAGGCATGAATCTATGGGACAGTAATCAGTTCACGATAGCCCAATTGCTGCTTATCTCACTGTTACTCATCTGATTTTAATCATCTGTTCCCGGACGCATCAAAGAACCCAGAACCCGATGACAAAATATAACAATGTAGGACTTTCGTACATAAAGCAATCGCATTTGTGGTTTTGCCAAGCATTCTCCAATATGCCCCGCCAGCACACCGTTATTGAAATCCGCTCAAAGGACACCATAGCATGTTTGGCGTCTGCTATTACACTTTTGAAGGAGCTTCATGATGCATTCGACACGCCGTTCGTGTTGGCCATCTCGAACACAGCACTTTCTTTGATTGCGATAGTTCAGGTAAACAATTCTGAAATCCCCCGCAACCGGCTGACTGGTTTCAGAATGTGAAGAGGAATAAGGAGGAATGTATCCAGCTCATGGAGGATGTTCACAGAGTCCTTTACACTATTGTCAACCTCCACATGACATCGGGAACTGCGGGGACTCTGCCACCAGCGATGTTGCATCATATCGGCAAATTTACAGAGTATGTAACCCATTTTCTTTTCATCATGATATATTTCTTGTTCAATTCCTCCAGGACACTCCACAAGATCCATACATTCGTGGAAGCGCAACAGGATAGCAACAAAATCAAGAACTTCTTCCGACAAAGTGAGATGAACATACTGCTCAAAGACTGCCGTACAGGACTGCAGCAGGCTTTGGAAGTCTTCAAGGTAGATCCGTCCTTTAACTAGATATATAAACTACTCAATCGGTATTCAGATGGAGAACGATGTCTCAATATTCAATAACATTGCCGAGATGCAGAAGAAAACAGAAATTATGCAAGAGAAACTGCTAGAGATGATTTCAGCTGTTTCAGACGGGACCGTATCAGATAGATCATCCTCTGTATGTTCATTCACTCTCTTCCCAGAACAGCTCCTCATCCACGAGTCAGATCTACCAGGTGTTCGACGGGGTCAATAGGTTTGGTTGAGCAATTACTTGTCTGGAATAATGCTTACGTTGGTTTACAAGTTCGAATTCATTTTCCATGGTACCTTCAAAGCCCAAGATCTTCCATGGCCGTGAATCCGAACTGCAGGAAATCGTTGAAGCTCTGACTCAAGAACCGGCCAGAATTGCAATTCTAGGAGCAGGCGGTATGGGGAAAACAAGCCTTGCACGAGCTGCTTTACATCACCCTGACATTGCTACTAAACATGAACACCGTTTCTTCGTAGCCTGTGATTCAGCTACGACGAGCATTGATCTGGCTGCCCTTGTTGGGTCCCACCTTGGATTGAAGCCAGGAAAGGATCTCACAAAATCGGTTGTAGAATATTTCTCCCGGACTCCAGCCTGCCTCTTAATTCTGGACAATGTGGAAACACCCTGGGAGCCGATGACCTCTCGGACTGCCGTTGAGGAATTTCTATCGCTCCTCACAGATGTACCCCATCTTGCATTGATTGTAAGCACAGGTTCATTTTAACTATGCATTGCATTGACTAATGTTTTGACAGATTACAATGCGAGGTGCAGAGCGTCCCGCTAAAGTCCGCTGGACTCGTCCATTTTTGCCGCCCTTGAAACCATTGACGGATGATGCGGCGAGAAAAACATTCATGGACATCACAGACAATTTCTATGACAACAAGGAAATGAACCAGCTTCTCAGTCTCACAGATAACATGCCTCTGGCAGTAGATCTCATTGCCAATCTTGTGGATTATGAAGGATGTTTTAATGTCTTGAAGCGTTGGGAAACACAAAAAACCTCCCTGCTTTCCGACGGGTATGATAAACGATCCAGTCTGGATACATCAATCTCAATCTCGCTTTCGAGTCCCCGGATCACCTCAGTGCCTGGTGCCAAGGATCTATTGAGTCTGCTCTCAATTCTGCCAGACGGACTTTCGGAGATTGAGCTTGTCCAAAGTGAACTTCCAATTATAGATATTCTAGGTTGCAAAGCAGCATTGCTCAGAACTTCTTTGGCATACAATGATAACAGACGTCTCAAGTCCCTTGTGCCAATTCGAGAGCATATGCAGCATTTTTTCCCTCCCTCACAACCCATAATTCATGCTCTTAACAAGCACTTCTACTTACTGTTGGAGCTATACCAGAAATATCGCGGTGCTCAACCAATGGCTGCAAGGCTTAACCAGATAACTTCCAATCTTGGGAATCTTCAACAAGTGCTCCTGCAAGGATTGAAGCCGGATAATCCAGACATCGCTGATGCTATAAAATGCACAATTTCTTTGAACAACTTTCGCCGAATCAATGGGCATGGGCGGCTTGCATTGATGGATCATGTGGTGGCTTCTTTCCCTCAACCCTGTGATCACAGGCTGGAAGCACAATTCATCACAGAAGTCCTGACTTCATACTTCCAACACAATGTCGTCAATCCAGAACGGCTAATCGCTCAAGCCATAGATCACTTCCAGCATTTCAACGATCCCCTCCTTGAATGTGAGTTTTAAACTCATTTTCTGTGCATTTCCTAACTCTAGACCAATGATCAACAGCCAGATTTTACAGTTGCGTCGGATATTATTATTGCTTTGGCAAGGACAGCATGCCTGCAGCGATGGAATCCTTGGAGAAGGCACTTTCATTATCCAGAGAATGTGAAGACACCAACCAGGAGTGCAGTGTATTCAACTACATCGGGAGGGTGAAGTTGAGGCTGGGAGATTTCCCCGGGGCACAGATAAATGCCCGTGAGGCCCAGAAACTTGCCCAATTGTCTGCCAATCTATATGAGGAAGCAAGAGCACTGCAGACCCAAGCCTCGTGTTTCACTGAGAATGGGAACTACAAAAAGAGTGTTTCATCTCTTTACAGAGCAAGAGAGCTTCTTAATCTGTGTGGTTTATCTGGAGGTACCTTGGATCACGATCTCATGATCGGCGAGGGAGAGGTCTACCTGGTAAAATCGGAATACGTCGAGGCTCTAGCCATCAACACCAGTATCATGCAGAAAACTTCTCCCGAGCAAGATGCATTTCTTCATGCATGTGCCTTGCTCAATGACTCGGAGATTAATTTGATGGTTTATGTCGTCACACCTGATGTTCAACGCAACCTGGAAGCAGCGAAGAAGATATTCAGCAGTGTCAGTTCTGTCAGTGGAGTCAACTGTTGTCAAATGACTCTGGCAAAATTTCAGCTCGCAGAGGGAAATAATCAGGTTGCCAAGGCCATGTTCCAGCAATGTCTGGATTCATGTTGGGGCACGGATGCTGAAGTTGTATTCTATTGCCTCGAGAGACTTGCCGATGTCAGTCAGTGGAAGCCCACAGAGTTTGACTGGGCATCGACCTACACAATGCTTTACTTGGTGTATTCACACAAGTCACGGAAGAACTTGGCACTTTATAAGGCACTCCAGTTCCTAGGCGATGTGTTTCTTGCCAACGGAGATGATCAGACGGCCCACAGTCTTTTTATCGTAGCACTGGATGGATTCACCTACATGGATATTCATCGCAGCAGAGCTCAGTGTATGCTTCGTCTTGGAGATCTGGCAAAGAATGGGGGGGATTTGTTGAAAGCCGAAGAACTTTGGCGTGAAGCCCGTCCTTTATTTGAACGCTCGTCCCAAACCAAGGATATCCTTCAAGCTGAAGCCAGACTCGGTAACATTTGACCAAGGCCACGGCAAAATCCTGCTTCGAGGGCCACGTTGAGGAGGTAGGGGTGAATTCTGATTTACTTTCCTGTTTTTCTGATTCGTTCTTTACGTCCCACCTGGTGCAGTCGCGTAGGTTCTTCTGTGTATTATATAGTTTATGGTTATGCCTTGCCAATGATAAGCCTCGTGATTTCTTGTGCCGAGCAGGCGGCGGTAATAAGTCCAGTAAGTAATGGTCGATGTCGTTTAGATTTTGAACATACGAGAACGTAAAATGTACTGGGTTCAGGATTCCGTTGGAGCCCTTAGAGGGAGAGGTGAGGAATTCGTTGCAATTATTAGATGAAAAGGACTGGCTGCGCCGAGCGAGCTACACCCAATCAATTCTTTGCCATCAATTGCGACGACTCTGCAGGTTCCCCCAATTAGTATGTCCCCCGGGCTACACAAACCATGGATGTGTAATCCACGCCGAAAAGCGGACCCCCCCGCGCGCGCATTGAAAAAAGGACGATCTTCCGCGAGTCCTGCCTGTAAGACAAAATGCCGTCCCTTGAGGACGTCAAGCAAGACCTGCGTGCGGAAGGTGAACGGAGTCGAGTCAAGGGCCACCGCACCGTGAAGTGCGTTGCAGCAGCCTCGACGGACAGCGAATTTTGAATTGAGACACGACCTGTGCAACTGACGTGTTAGCGGAACTCATCATTGACCAACGAAGATGGCCTTGAGTCGGCTCTTGTGCGGGTCGCCCGCTTGAGGTTGCAAGTCCAGATGCCTATCACATGCCGCCGAGCAGGAGTAGCATAGAAGGTGTCTGCCTTCGCTTCTTTAGAGTTCAGATACAAATCTGGGGGTGGTGAGCAGTTCAGTTCCCGATTCATCTTCAATATTAAACGTCGGCGAATATCCGAACCAGGTGCGACATAAATTACAAGCCCTATCCAACGTAAGTCCCGGCAATGAACTCGACGGCGAGTGTCTCTCAGCATTGGGGAGTTTCATTATGTGACTTGCAGAATAGACGAAGCTATCCCGTAAGCGTGTCCATATCCCCCAAAAAATACCTGCGCTCTGGAAATATTTTCGGCATTGATAACGATTCTTACAACTGCGACTCACGATGAATTTTCCCGGAGGTTCTGTCGGCGATGAACTGATCCACACTGGTCCAATAGTCATCGCCAGTGAGGACGCCCTGCTGCCAATTCTCGATGTAGCTGTCGACCTGCATCATCACGAAGCGCGTGTCATCCGCGAGATGTACAAGCTCAGGACGTGGCCATTCTGGATGACGGCACAGGAGGACCAGCGCACGTAGGGATTTGAGCGCTTCGAGGATAGGTGTGCAGACCCGCAGGGATGTAATGCGGTTGAGTGCGAGGTGGGTAAGTTGTGACAGCTCGACGAGGCCGGTCCACTCGTTACCGCGAAGCCCAGAGAATAGTTCCAAATGTGTGATTTGGCGGAAGGAGGAATGGCGGAATAGTTCAAGCCTAGTTATCTCGAAAATTTGGTCGCGGTCGCAATATAGGTGTTTCAGCTGCACGATGTTAACCGCCTGAGGTTCATACCGGCCACCGAGGTTGTTGCAGAGGACGAGGAGGTTTTCAACGTTCGGGCAAGCAGAGGCGATGGTTTGTGCTGTTTGTACAGATACGGAACACACCATCAGATTCCGCACCGAATCGCGTAGGAAATCCGCCTTTTGGATGCGGACGATCTCCATGAACGCCTCCTCGGTGCATGATGGGAAGAAATCCCCTGGATCAATGGTGGGCTTAATGATGAGCGTGCGATAGAGCAGAGGCTCAACCCTAGAGCAACCGATGAGATTCCGACAGTGGATTATGGGGATCACATCACCAATGCTTGACGCGCCAGGCGACACGTATGAGGCTGGGGATCGACAAAGGGTGAGAATGAGCCGAGGATTCGAAGATATGTCGTTCCAATTCGAGTGGAAGGGGCGAGGATTCCATGCTGTTCGAAGATTCACCAGAACCTAGTCAAGCGATGAGGGCAATAATCAAGATAAACGCGGCGGTGAACAGCCACTGATTGCATCAAGCTGGCGCTCAATGCCAGTCGACTTCAATATCTTATTTTGTTACAGTACGCTTCGATATCTCAAAACTCCAGGCTAAGAAGTTGAACTTCAATCGGTTTTGTTTCGTATTAAATTTTAATAAAAACAAAAGGATTATCTGTAAAGGCTGGTCCGAAATGTGATACAGAAATTTTTGCCGGCCATTGGACCAGAGCGCGAGCAGTAATTAATGGCCCCTTTACATCTTCAAAGCGAGTAAATTCGCATCGATGGCAATGGATCCCGGATGGAACAGGAATTGCATGATAAATTCGTCATCCCACAGATACTTGTCGACACCCGCGAACGAGTTTGATCGTAAGAATCCAGGTGGCTCGAAGAAATGAAGGATGGTTAAGTGGGATGAAGAAACCTGACAGTCAGCCATGCCTGCTAGGTCATTTCACTGATTCTTTATACTCGTCAACGATATTACTTACATGGCCGCAGTACAAACACGTGTTGCCTTGCGACATAGTGAAGAATTGGGAATTTTGAATACCATATCTTACCCATAACTCGCAGGCGCTCCGCGCAAAGTACTGGAAATTGGGAGGCGTTGAATGTGGAGGCCATGTTTTGAAGGCATTTTCTGTGGATATTCTGATGTCGGGAAAGAAGAATGAGCAGAGACTGAAAGAAAAAGACGTACCCAATGGTTGACAGAACGGATGACTGGCCATATCAGAAATATAGTACATTCTCATTTAAAAGCCCCAGTTCGTGTATGCAGGCTTCGAACAGCCAGCGCTGCTCTGACAGCATTGAAATAATCAAGAGAAGCGGGGAACAATTTCCGTCGCAATGAGCTCGTCCAAGGTACCAAACTTGACGCCGAGAGCTACAAGATCCGGATTCGGAACTGGGGTGTCCTTGTACATTCCGATGTCCGACTGGTACGCATACTGCATTATTATTATTATTTTTAGTGAGCCAAACGTGCACGTGGATGTTGTAAGTGCGCACCATGACGTCCAACTCTTCCAACCCAGAAGTTTCGGTGGGCGTGAAGGTTACTTCCTTGCCGATAGCTGATTCGATTGAGACGAGGAACGCTGAGAATGCTTCGCAATATCATAACATACCTGCGGAAATTCGTTTCGCCAGCTCGGGGTAGGTCACGATTGAAGTCACCACCGGAAAAGCCTTGCCCAACACATTCTTGGTGGGATCAGTGTAGTTTCTCAGGAGGGCGATAACGGAAGGGCCTAGATCACGCGCGACCCATGTAATAGTCTGGGTTGACGCTGGATTGTATCTCGCGATGGAAATATTATAACCCGTATCAGTCTTCCGCAGCGCACCGTGGCTAAAGACGTATTAACGAAATAAACTCCCTTCATAACAAAATTCAGACGTACTTCCACAGGTTATCGCCGAAGTAAGCTGTGTCGACGGCGGCATATGGAACGCCCGATGATTTGAGATACTCGTAGATCGCAGCTTTGTCTTGAAACCAGATGTCAGTGTCCCGGTACAAACGTCGAAGAAAGGTGCTTTTACGGTCGATGTGATAAACGGTTGAGTATTTGCCTTTGGACAGTGTCGTCGAGCTCGGTAGTCCGCTCGAATGCACGTCAGTTCGTCTGCATATTATTATATCCGACAAGACCCTACCTCCAGACGAAGAACTTTACCCCCACCGCCTTCGCAGCGTCGACCAAGTTCTTCCCCTGCCGGATCTCGCCTTCCCCGTTGTCCGTACCTGGGAACACCGATGGGTCCCAGAAGTTCGTCACCTGTTACATGTCGCTCAAGATAGGCCTGCGAACGGACCGGGCCGGAAATAAGCGCTCACCCCAAATACCGCGTCGCTCCCCTTGATAGCCTCCTGGATCGATTGCGGGTCGTACAGGTCACCCCTGACCACCTCGACTCCCTTCGTCTTAAGCGCCTTGGCCGCGTCAGAGTCCGGATTGCGCGATACCGCCCGCGGCGTGAACGTGCCGTCCGCTAAGACAGCCTTCAGTACCGCAGAACCTTATTATCATGAGAAAGGAAATGCCGTCAGCTGCTGGCAGCACACATGCGGCGAGATGAACTGACCTTGCACTCCAGTTGCACCGAAAATCGAGACGATAGGCATTCGTCAAAAGAGTCAGAGTCAAAGACGATCTCCTCAACCCGGTGACCCACTTTATATGAATCGGACCTAGCGGCGGCCGGTGGACATGCGACGATGATCAGCGATGATCAGCGATGATCTCCATTGCACATGTTCGTGAGATCAGAGTCCTTACCGTGAAGACACATGTCGGCATTTCTAGACGCGCCCCGCCCGACTTGACAAGACTTGGTACGAGTTTCAACCCGTTCCAGGCACACTGAACACCGACAGACCTTGGGCACACCAAAATCAAGAGAACTCATGGGAACTCACACAAATACATCACTGGAAAGCTCCGAAGCCGAGAGTCGGAGCTTAAAAGCTTCGGACACACGCAATTTATAAAGAGAGAGATGGTCACGCCAGTCCCCAGCCGCGTTGATGTCATAGCATCAAAACTTCAACGTCCATTGCAACTCTAGGTACATTGAAATTATCAAAATGTTTTCGAAATCCACTGCAAACAGGTTCATGCATTATGCATCTTCTCGGGCTCTACGCCACCATTCTGCTCGGTGGCAAACGACCTATAGGCGCAATAAAATTCAAAGGATAACTGAGAATAACACTATGGTCTCCGCTACATTTTGAACATGAACGAAAGAGTGAGTGAGTCTGCAAGCAGAACGTTTATTACGGATAATATTTACCGCTGATGTCTTTATTTTATTTAAAGTTGAAGGCGAGCGTTCAACCAAGTGAAGAAATTCTGCGATATATATTACAGTGACGCGATTACGTGAGAATCACTAGATCAACTGCATGTCGATATGACCATTGAAGTCCCACTGAAAATTCACCACAGTTCCCTGGTCAACTGATAACACCGTCCTCATCAACGTGCGCTCTTGCCTACCGTCGGGAAGTGTTGTACACTCGTAATGGCTCCGAATGATGGTCTGATTATATCCAGCCCCGTCTTGCCTAGGTTCAACCAGTGTTGGTTGGGGTGGCAGAGGCGGGCACGGCACAGGACGGGGATTGATCAAATTGGTAGGCTCATTCTTGGTGAGTTCGGCTTGAATCGGAGGAGTAATACGGAGGGTTGTTTCTAACTGAATGTCAGGTTGAGAAGCCCTACCAGTCACGGAAAGCAACCATGTCTGCGTGCATTTTAGTTTCGGTTTTGCTTAGTTTGATTATGAATTTGGAGAAGTTGTCAGAAGAGGGTTGGAAGGATACTTATCAAACACCGTGCGCCGGGGTGCTTATATACCCTCGGAAAACAATAAGCAGGTACAAACGACGTCTCATTCTCGGACAATACTGAAGGTGGTCACACTTTCAAACATCAATTGATGTGGCCATTCCCGCTGGGACCGTGCGATAAGTTTGAATGACAAGGGACAACGTACCAAATACAGCCGGTTTGGAAAGTTTAGAGGGGTTTTGAAAATCCTTGATGCTCCATTTTTGCTTACCTCTGTTTGACGCTGCGTCGGGGCCGCTCCACAACCGCTCCACGACCGCTCCACCGGCTGTACATATCGTCTGTACTATGCATTTATTTAGACCACCTCACCTCGCATCCCCTCATGAACACAACCACCCATGCAATCAACTAACTCGACCTCTTCGTACTATCGGGAGCACACCCGGGAACAGGACGGATGGACAGTCCTAGCTTCTCCCCCTGCCGCTGAACTCCCTCCTCCGTATACAGCCGAGGACCACTCGACGCCTGCTGCCGCCGTGACTCTCGTATTCGAGAGTCAGACCAACAGCAACATCATTGATGCTGTACCCGTCATCCAAACCAGGAAGTACGCCCGCGATTGACGACGTCGATGACGACAGGTGGAGCAAGACGGCGACGCAGCGTCAAACAGAGGTAAGCAAAAATGGAGCATCAAGGATTTTCAAAACCCCTCTAAACTTTCCAAACCGGCTGTATAGTTTCTGATCCTCCTGCGATTAAACAAGACTTAGTGTGGCCATTGCGTAGACATATCCGAACCAACAAGAGGAAACAAAGCTCTCTTTATTCTCGGACAACGCGCCCACAATTATCTGTATCACTGCGTTCCGACCGGCCCTAACCACAGTTTGTGCAGCTTGGCTTAGCTCTGCTTAGCCGGCGGCTAGGTCTGTCTAGGCCGCTAAACAGACCCTGTTGATGGCAACTAAGCCGAACTAAACATAGCTTCGGTTAGCTTGGCTTAACTCTGCTTAGCCGGCGGCTAGGCCATCTAAACATAGTCTGCGGATGTCAGCGCAGCTCTGCTTAGCTGAAGGTAGGTGAGCCTAGCCCACCTATACTCAGGTGGCCCCAGCAACACATACCTCAACCTGGTCCTCCACGGCGCTGCTCGTCTCAGCAATAATTCCGCGGCGCACGTTAACCAATGGGGATGCAATGTAGGCTATTTTGGGAATATCATACATATAGTAGCCGACGTCCTTCTGCCGCCAGGGTTGGTGCAACATGGGACGAGGCCTCGCGGCAATAAATATTCCAGAATGAGAAATGACTTGGAGGACAACAGGGTAGGTAGTAGGTAAATGTAGGTGTGGCTATGGCGTGCACTAACCTCTGGTTATAGCACTATACAGACCTACACAGAGGTAAGAATACCTACGCAGACCTACACAGAGCTAACCACAGTTAGCCAGACCTACACAGACGTAACCATGATCTGTGTAGTCACCCTAACCACAGCCCTCTGCTTAGCTCTGTTCAGGGCTCCCAACTCAGGCTGTGGTTAGGAGGGGTCGGAATGCAGTGTATGGCGCAGCCATCAAATGAAAATAACCCAAAGCAGACTCAACCTAATTTAGGACAAGACAGCCTTGTTCGAACATGGTGGTCACTTATTAAAGTACTTATGGCGAAACGGTGATCTTGGCTGTTCGGGTCTTTCGGCAATTCGCAGACCGCATAAAGTGTGACCAGCCCCTGACAAGCAACATCTTCGCCTCAAACCCTAACTCGCCAAAAACAGCATCTTCAGGCCCGTAATGCAGACTTATTCTGGCGCATATGTGGGGGCAGTTCTTCAACGACCCGGCCCGCCGTCAACCGCAACCCGCTATCCGTGTGCACGAGAGCATCAGTCGCCATGCCATACTCGCTCAGGTGGTCCCGAATAGCCTGTGTCTTTTCCCGCTTTATCGTCGAAAGTGAGCGCCCTATCACCCTGAACCACACTGTCGCCGGTGCTCGCACTCCCTTGTGACCGTTCGGTCTCGAGGCGCTGGACTTCCGCACGCAGGCGGTGTACCTCACCCGCTATTTCCGCGCCCCCAGTGTGCAGGAGTGCTTCGAGGCCAGGTCGCAGATCCTGGGCAGCGTCATGGCTATGCCGGCATCATTGCGTCCCCGTCCGGAGAGAGGCCTGTGGCTTCTGCTGCGACCGGCCCATCATTCCGGTGTTGCTGGGTTCGTCTCCGATAGACGAGAGTTGCAGCTAGTGCAACCGCAACCAGTAGGAGCCCGCCTATCGCGCCTGCCCGCAATGGCAGGTACAGAAGCCCTGCGTTTAGATGCTGGCCCAATTGTTGTTGGCAAGGCTGATATCGCGAGAGCCGTAGAAGTCGCGCCGCTCGTCGATGTCGTGGAATTCGGCGGGGGATCAGGATCGTTTGAGGCGCAGCATTCATCAATGGGCGTTGCTCGGGGGGATGGGAGCGACGTGTGTTAGACGGTATAGTCAAACTCCACCGTTTGATTCGGCTAGATATCGATGAAAAGCGATGCGGGCCGTCGGGAATGGAGGCGTTCCCGTACGCAAGCAGATTGTACTGTCCGTCGGTGCCCGGGGAAGCAAATTAGAAGATTCCGAGAGGCGTCGAGTCGAGTCAGAGGCCGCATACTTGTGGGGCGGCGTGCGAAGGCAGTGCGAAGAACACGTATATGGCAGTACCTGATGCAAAGTTACGCCACAGTCAATTGGTTTAGGCGAGACTAACCAAGTTCATTTTCAATGTACGTCGGTTGGAAGTAGTATTCGAGAATTCCGCGACCGTGCCGTTTTGCAGCTGAGAGGCGTCAAAGGCAGCGCTTACACATCCAATACACAGGCCCTGTGTATCTGGCACATACTGAACGAGTGGACCAGCGTCGTCGATGGTGTGATTCGTCGGAACTACCGCATGGGTCACAAGCAGCAGGGATAGACTCCCAAAAACGAGCAGTGGGGCAGCCATGAAAGACGTGGAAAGAGACAAAGGGTTGAGGGGATCAGATTTGACCACCAATATGCGACATATCCCATAAAGGCAGTTCCGTTGTGGGTAGGCTGCCTGGCCAATGAAAATGCGAGAGAGTGAGGTGGAGAGAGTCTCGAAGGGATTCCACGTCGGTAATCCGATACATACGTCCAAACCGTGATCGTCCTCTAGTCAAAGATGTGGTAACGCTGGGATGCCTGATATTACAAGTCGAACAGAGATTCTGGGGTAATCTAAGATGAGGATTTGGAGTGGGAGGTTCCTTCAGCACCCGAGCGTAGTTCTGAGAGTAAATCCCTGAGACGCTGCCTGAGCTTCTTAACAAGTTCGTCGTCATCTACATCAGGGGGTGGCTGTCGGAGAATGAGTGCGCACGGAGGGATTGGTGTAGTTTGGAAGCACATACCATCTGATCTAACAGGAACTGGCGGGGCATATCAGAAAAAGTCTTTGCAATAAAGGACTGAACGCCATCACCTCCGCCTCGTCGATTGTCTGAAGAATGGTGAAAGATGGTCAACGAGCGGACGGTCACAGAAGATTCGAGCATACAAGGATTATGGGACCTCTTGGATCATTCAGGTGTCAGAGATCCGAGGAGGAAAGCCTGACGCACGTACCGGTTCATGTCAGGGGTGGATGGTGGTCGATGGAAAAGAATGAGTCACTGCCACCGCAACCTCGGAAAGATCCGATCATTACGGACTCAGACACTGCCACAGGATATGTTGATCCTGGGTTTGCGCGCACGACGTGGTTCACAGATGGTTCACTTTTGAAAGGGTCAACAGGTGGCGCCGCCGACCGTATTCAGGATTGTGTGGTGTGCGAGCGGATCCTAATCCCTCTTGGGGATGGTCAGGTAGCGGTGGGAGAGGTGGAAGGTGTTCTACGTGCGACTGGGCGCGCGGTTATTGTAGAGGAACCTCGCATACTGGCGGTTTCGGACTCACGAACTGGGCTACAGGGAATCACATCGACTGCACCACGATCTGGTCAATTCCGTGCCATCGAATACGATGTGTTAGTCCGCGCAGTGATGTCAAGAAACCCCGCGTTGCAAATCACAAACCTTTGGACTCTGGCACACACTGGGACTGTGGACAACGAGTTTGCTGACGAAGCCGCGAAAGCTGCCAAGTACCCCCGTCTCACTCACCACATTGAACGACGGAAGGCCTAATGGGTTGTAGCGAAGACCGGCCGTGGACGCGCGAAATCGACATCTCGCCTCCTTCACTCATTCTGCACTCTCCTTATAAATCATCTGCTTCTCGCGCTCACATATATGTCCTTGGCCAGCTCCGTACAAACTTTTCCGCCCTGAACGCTCATCGATTTCGCTGCCACCTGGCTCCCTCTCCAGCTTGCGAGGCATGTGGTGCTCGGAAGGAAACCCGCGCACACTTTCTCCTCCATTTCCCTGCTTGGGAACACCTCCGTCCACCCCTCCAGTTCGCATCTTATAACGCGGGTATCCTCGGTGCTGTTGATGTTCGCACCCTCCTCTCGCACCCCAAACTCTTGAAACCGGTCTTAAAATTTATTAGCCTCACTGGTAGATTCTCGTGAATTTTCTTACTCTTTATTCTCTGTTCTATCTCTGCTTACCTTACATTACTCATAATACTCTCTCTCCCTCTCTCAAAAAGCCTCCATCGTACACCAATTACATCCTCATTCTCGCATCATCTCATACAACTTCCAGCTCTCACTCAATCACGTAGTTTCCCCACGCATATGGTACTTCTACTTATCTCTCTTGTGCGTACTCTCTCTTTATGAACACCTCTCAAGCCCCCATACAGTTACTTATCATTTACCTATCCTAGTTTAGCTAGTGTACTGCCGCGTAGCCAATATGGCCAGGTACGGCAACCAATAGAAATTCAGTTCAGTTCAGTTCAGTACGAGTTCACTTTAAACTGCAAGCACAATACCGGTAAATTATGTGTTAGCAATCAAATAAACCTCTCAACCCAATTGCTCACATATCTCCTATCGACGACACAGCTCCGAAATCCATCGACTGTGGAGAGAATAGCCAAAGCGTACCGCACACAAGCGGGCTATTGAATGCGAGAAACTGGTCAATTACTGTTGGTTCAACTCCGAACAATCAAATTTCCCCAACGCTATACTGAGTAAACATGCAATGATACAAGCGGAGATCCATATCCTCCATGATTAGCCAAAGATTCCGAGAATAATAAATAGTGCTCACGACATGAAGGGAGGAATAATGAATCGCCTCTGTCCATCCTTCATCTTCGTTCCTGAGCCATCAGGCCTCAATATCCGATCTCCACCGAAGGGCCCCAGCGGATAATCTCGTGGCTGTCTTGAAGTACGCCGCCACTTGGTCCCGTCAGGCATAGTTTGGATGGAATATATCCTTAGCAGCCTCAAGGTCGCAGATTTGCCCGTGATTCCCGATCTATCGCCTTCATTGCGGGACTTGTGCAACAAATGAAATATGGAAGAAAATTAATCTCGAACCGGGTCTCCACGCTTGCTGCCATCGCAGTATGTCGACGATATACATAAGACCAGCTTCCGAATGTGGAATCTTACCATTGAATTGCCACATGAATGGCCCGGAATCCGAGTTCGTGTGAGGTAATGCACGGGTAGGTAAGTAGGTAGCATTACACGGTCGAGAATCAGCGATCCGCGTTGTCAAAGCACTGCCATGTGACGACCAATATTGTCGATATGAACTTCGAGGACTTATGATCAAGTCTAACGTGGGCTTGGCCCTGGCTCGGACTTGCACAAGGCGGTGTGCAATTAGTCCTTATTAGTCCCGCGATTTTGACCTTCAAAACCCGGCGTTTCATACCCAACAATGTTCCTGTGGACCCATAAGATGCCGGAATCCCTTTCGGTGGATTCCTGTTACAGACCAACCCAATGGGTGATTGACATCTCCGGCTCGTGAGTTTATTTCCAAAACGAACGCCCATCATAAATCTCAAGGCTAAAACTGTCTTTCATTAAGACATGCGGGAGACTCTGCAGCTCGATCCAGGGGTTAGGTTATAGCCAGTGTTCAAACTCGAAGAGATTCGGTCAAGCTCAATTCACGCAAGATCAACCGCCACCTTCAGATTGGCGACGCGCCACACGTCGCAACTGCCGCCTGTATTCTGTAACTCCGACCCAGAAAGGCTTTATTATCCTTAACATACTGGGACTAGTGCATTCCGATATTACTTATTTAATTCTCGTTGCGGCTGACTGTACTTATGGTTGAACATGGGCTTTTAGATTCCATGTGATGCCGCAGTGAGTATGATCGTGCTATTTTTGGAGGACATCAGTCTTGCCCGAAATTTCTCACTCAGATATGGGTGAAAGCTACAAGTTTGTAAAACATTACATACAGGCCTATTACGCATATAAGAGCAAGGGCTGCGAAGTACAGTTCGCATGGGGTTTATTCACCCACCCGTGGAGTGCGGTAATTGGGATTCAGCTAGTAACGATCTTCCAGGTGATACGCAATTATTTTTAGGACTGAAGGTAGTAAGCGAGAAAAGGTGCGGCTTACCTCGTCACCTGACAACTTCCGGACTCCCGAAACAATCCGCCATGGTCGGCTTCCCTCAGGTTTTCAGCACTGTACAAAACGCATCATGTAAGCAAAACGCATCCAAACTAGGTCTCAACCCGTTCGGAGATGGCCGAAGTCATGACCGCCACTAATTATTGCGTGGGTGCTGAGGCTGCTCGTGAAACCAAGACCCAAAGGTCTTGTTCTCCACAGCGGGCGTAAGTCTGACACGAAATTCCCAGAAAGACTGAAATTATTTCCGGTTTAATCAACTTCTACATCAACCCCAGGCTTGGCATTCCCGACCAGCATTGGACTTATTCTGATACAAGGTAAAGCTGTCACATGTCTTGACTCCGAATGCGATGAGGCTAGAAATAAGGAAAGATAACGATCACTCGTCGATCTAGTGCCGAGATCGTCAGCGGCGACATCGGACGGTATTTTGTCGATGTATCTATCACGTCTGATCCGAAAACTGCTTAAATACCCGCAGGACAACGATTTGTCGTCTCCAGCTCGCACCATGGCCTGGTTTCCTATCCTGCTTCTATCCCTGGGAATCCCTCTGTGTTCGGGTGCCATTATCGAGAATGTCGCGGATTTGAACAAGTCGAACATTCAGTACGATTTCATTGTGATCGGAGGCAAGCGAATGCTCTCCAGTCCCAATTCAGATACTGATCTCTGCTGCTGAAGGGGGGACTGGGGGGAATGTGATCGCCAATCGCCTGACCGAAAACCCTAACTACAACGTTCTGGTACTCGAAGCGGGTGGCTCGTAAGTCTCCATTGCGATATCTATATATAGTATCCTTGATACTAATTCGAACACAGAAATGCGAACGTCTTAGACATCATCGTTCCCTTCTTTTGCGCTGAAGCATCGCCATTTACCCCCCAGGACTGGAATTACACGACGACTCCTCAGGTGGGTTTAAATGGCCGTGCGATCCCGTACCCGCGCGGATTTGTTCTCGGAGGCAGCAGCTCCACGAGTAAGTGATGTTTTACGCCAAGTGCGCACGGTCTCACCAGAGATAATCATCAGATTATATGGCCTATTATCGTGGGTCGGAAGAAGATTTCAACAGATTCGCTGCTGTCACCGGAGACCAAGGCTGGTCGTGGAACAGTCTAATTCCATATATGCGAAAGGTACTAGTAAAACCTGTCATCTTTTAGTCCCCAATTCTGAAGCTATAAATCCCAGAACGAACGCTGGACCCCGCCCTCAGATCATCACAACACCACTGGACAGTTCAATCCTGCTGTTCATGGATTCAACGGTATCAATGCGGTATCTCTCAACGGCTTCCCTAGTCCCGTAGACTCCCGGATTATCGAGACAACCACTCAGCTGAAGGAGTTCCCATTTAACCTCGACATGAACTCGGGATTTCCGCTTGGAATTAGTGCGCAAAATACAATTATAAATCAATCATAACTAATATTTCCTCCGGATCAGGCTGGGGACAGGCCACGATCGCTAATGGGTCACGGAGCAGCTCAGCAACATCGTACCTTGGCCCTCAATTTATCAACCGCCCAAACTTACATGTCCTGTTAAATGCACGCGTCACCCGTGTTCTTGAAACGACATCCGGCGCATTCCGCACAGTTGAATTCCTCCAAGATCTCACAGGTACCTATCATTATTTTAAGGTCACTGGCAGCCTTCTGACGCGAGCCCAGGAAAGCCGATGACTTTGACAGCAAAGAAGGAGCTCGTACTCTCAGCTGGCGCTATCGGGACGCCGAACATACTGCTGCACTCCGGCATTGGCAACTCGGCCACGCTTTCCCATCTCGGAATAAAACCGGTCCACAACCTGCCCTCGGTTGGGCAAAATCTGACCGACCATCCCATCTTATTCATGGGTTTCCTTGTCAACTCTAACAACACATACGAAACGCTGGAACGCAACCCCAGCGTCTTAGCCGCGGCGCTGCAACAGTGGAATACCACGCGGTCGGGTCCTCTCGTGGACAGTTTATTCAGCCATCTGGGGTGGCTACGCGTTCAAAACACCTCCATCTTCAAAACTGCCCCCGACCCTTCGGCAGGGCCCAATACCCCACACTTCGAACTCATCTTCTCGAACGGGATTTTAGGTGGTGCTCCTCCAACCGGCAACTTCCTCGGCATAACTCCCGCTGTCGTATCCCCTGCCTCGCGTACGTTCTGTATATTTTCGCAGCATATACATAGCTGATCTTACCGGCCAGGTGGTGCGGTTACTCTGAACACCACCGATCTTCTGGCCCCGCCACTTATCAACCCAAATCTTCTTGGGGAGGAGATTGACGTGTTGATCATGCGCGAAGCACTCAAGAGCACACTGCGCTTTGCCGCAGCACCCGCTTGGAAGGGCTATGTTATATCGCCTGTTGGCGTAAATAGCTCGAGTACTGACGCCCAGCTCGAGGCCTACATTCGCGCGCACAGCCAGACTATATTCCACCCCGCTGGGTCGGCTGCCATGTCTCCGAAGGGCGCGAACTGGGGTGTCGTTGATCCGGATTTGACCGTTAAGGGATTGACTGGACTGCGAATTGTTGATCTATCAGTGGTTGTAAGTCGCAAATATCGTTCAACTCCGTTCACTTACTGAAGAAAAATGGATAGCCTTTTATCCCTGCTGCTCATCCACAAGCAGCGGTTTACATGATGGCGGAGAGGACAGCCGACTTGATCAAACAAGCTTGGGGTCAGTAAGGAACCGCTGGGAACGACAACCATCCATTCTGTTAACATTATTTTACTTATGTCCCGGTGATCTTACTAAGTATCTGATAATAATTTTGTTTTTTTACTACTATAAGCTGCGACATGATAAATGTAATAGTCTGCACTAATAACTGATGCGTGAAAGGTCCATGTATGAAAGACGGGTGAGTTGTGAATTCACTCCAAGGTGTAAAGATGAAGCGTTCAGGCAACAGTTGGAGTCGCAGCCGCACGGCTTGAAGCAACACGGGTTGTGGTGGCACCAGCCGCACGGCTTGAGGCAACACGGGTTGTGAGGACACTAGCCGGCGCCGTAGAAAAGGCCACGGTGCTGGCCGAAGCCGAAGAAAAGGAAGCAACCGCTGTGCTTGTCGCACTGGCCGAGGAAGCACCGGGGAGGAACGCCAGGCAGGTAGTGAACACCGCGACATTTTCAGGCACGGACGACTGCAATGAATGTCAGATGCCAATACCTACGACGATGTCACAATAAATGCGACTCACGCTCGCAATCACGGTCGAGGTGACAGGCTCGGCGGAGGCGCTGAAACTAGGAGCAGCCTCAGAGAACGAGCTGGCAGACGCGCTGACAGCAAAGGCGGTGGTGGTGGGGAACGCATTGGAGAAGCTCTCCTTTACGAAATATGAGTATTCAGCCAGCCGGAGTTCACACGGGAATAACGCACGATCGGGAGACCGGTGGAGGCCGAGGCGGTGGGGGCGGCGTCGAACGTGACGGTCAGGCATGTGGTGTAAATGCCTGTGACGACAAATCCACCGCTTTGGGCAGGGAAACCGGTCGAGGCGCTAACGCTGCTGAACGAGGTAGAAGCAGTGGGGGGAGCACCAAACGAGGCAGAGGGGGTGACAGTGGTACCACCGATGGAGCCAGACACGGCGACAGTCGTAGGAGCGCTGGAGCCAGACACGGCAACAGTCGTAGGAGCGCTGGAGCCAGACACGGCGATAGTCGTAGGAGCGCTGGAGCCTATCGCGGAAACCGTGGTGGTTACTGCTTTCTAATTTGGAGATTAGTTTGTCCTGAGGTGTTTTTCGAAGAAATACGCACTGCGACGCCGGCATTAGCAAAGGGGAGGGTGGCGAGCACAACGGCAGCAGCGATGATGTTTTGGACAGACTTCATGATGAGGAGCGTAATTAAGTAAGAGGAGGAATGCAGGAAATGGGAAGAAGAAGCGTGCAATAAAGAAAACGATACAATACCGAACGGCTTTTAACTGGTTTCACTGCCGAGCCGACGATTCAGATTTAGGTCTGACTTGCCCGTGGTGAACCGATACGATATTTCCGCCCAGTGCGGCTCCGGAGGCTGTGACGGCGAAGTGTAACCGAACGACTGCGCAGCAGATCGAACTTGCAACGTAGTCGCAGGTGCTCCAACGCCGGTGTGGAACCTAGGCAACGAGGTTCGCAGGAAGGCGAAAGTGGGCCGCGATGGTATCGAGGAGTTTGTGGAAATCTTGGTGCTGTCTGGATCGTTATCGGTTCAACTTGAATTCAGATGTCAACACTACTGCATGTAAATTGTGTACTGTAACGAGACCTACAAAGAACAACAAGCAGTTCACGTTGACGCATTTCAAGGTCAGGATTTCGTCAAAATTAGACGGAACACGGAGCGTGGGGAGTGACTCTGAAAGGCCCCACTTCGCACATTGTGATGCTGCGGAGCGACCATTAGTAAGTCCTAGCCGAATGAGTAGGCCAAGGGGAAAGCCTTACTGGGAACGGTCTCCGAAATCGAAATCTATTGACTTCATCAGCGCTAAGTAATTAGACGCTGAACATCGGTTTCACTAGACGTTAACCACGGGCCGAGTCAAGACTGCCACTCAGTGACTGCACTACTCAGCTAGTTTCTCCTCGGAAGTAAGCCGATCATTTTTTTTCAACAGGAGAGACGGAAAATCACCGTTGAGGCGTATTACCGGCCTTAGTGGCAGCCACTTTGCTTGGGAAAATTATGGCTGCCAGTTGGCTGCCAGGGTGCACGGGGTTGCGGACCGCGGTGGGACGTCGGCTGTTCAAGTATAGACGAGATTTGAAACCTCAGCGCGGTGTGCTTATCTTTGGGGAGAGAGCGCTCAACGAGAACCTTGACAAGACCTGGAGAAGCAAGCAAGCAGAGAGAGAGAGAGAGAACAGTTGTTTGGTTTGTCTTTGGTGCTCGTTGTGCTTGTTGTTCATGATTGATGCGATTGGAACGCGGAGGCTATGCGAGGTACGAGCATCAACGTTTTGTAGCGTCTGTTTATAAGAGACTACGCGGAGGCTGTGCTTTGACCGAATCTCTCTTGTCCTCTCTCTTGTCCTCGCTCTTGCTTTGCTCTGTCGACTGTTTCGCCATCGGATCCCTGTCCTTCTGCGTTTTCATCCAGGTGTTTTGTCGGACCTTGCACTGCTCCGAGCACGCCTTCCTCTTGCCGTCCTCCGTATGCGTTTCGGAGTGGTGTCAAGTCGGTGACATTACATGCCTCAAAATTTCACGAACCTCGGGATATGATACACATCTGCGCCGAGATATAAAGTTGCTCGGCAACCACAATTGATCGATATTTAGCTGATATGTCGAGCGGTGACTCACGCCCAGTGGGCTTCCAGCTCTACGTCCAATTAATCAATTAAATGCATCGTGTTCCATCACCTACACGCATGAATATTCGGTCAAATGTTTCAACGACCCATGGGCCATATCATCTAGATTCCCTCGACTTGGGGCATAAATTCCTCGTAAATATGGCGAGTCTCACAATATCGATAAACTGGTTCCGCCAAGTCTTTTCCATTTGTCATTTTGCTGTGCAGCCTAAAATGATTGACGTCAGGAACCGAATTGACAGGAGACAGGAGGCGAGACCCCGGAAATCGATAAAACGAGGACAAAACGTTTTCAAAAACGTTCTCAATCTCCCACCATGGCCCCAACTTACTTCGGGTGCGATTTCTGCGAACGCGCCATAGGATCGACGGATCCGCGCATACACTGTCTCGATTGCGCGGAGTACGACCTCTGCGCCAACTGTGCTCTTGGCGAGCGCTTCACGCGCAAGCACGCTGCGTCCCACCGCACGCGCGTGTTCAAGATGAGTGGTGGGGGCCCACAGGAGTCCATCACATCCACGGCGGCGATTTTCTACGGTGCGGGCCCTGGGCAGATGAGCCCTCCTGCACGACCGATGACGCACCACGCTACGAATTCATTCTCCACCGTGCCCTCACCCCACCCCGTAATCTCTGCTCCCTATCCGACGCCCGCCGCACACTCGATTTTGTCGCAAACCATGCATTCCTCTTCGATCGCACAGTCGTCAACCCCACCTCCCACTACTGCTTCCTATTCTGCGCCCTCCGCACACCCGGTGATATCGCAGACTGTGAATTCCTCTTATATCGCACCGTCGTCGACCCCCCCTCCCACTGCTACTTCCTACCATACGCCCAGCGCACATCCGATGGTGTCGCAAACCATGAATTCCGCTCATACCGCACCGTCGTCGACCCCCCCTCCTGCTAATACTACCTATTCTACGCCCTCCGCACACCCGATGGTATCCCAAACTATGAATTCCTTTACCGCACCGTCGTCGACCCCACCCCCCGGTACTACTCCCTATCCGATGTCCGCCGGAGACCCGACAGCGCAAACGATGAATTCGTCTTATATCGGACCGTCGGCGACCCCGCCCCCCGGTGCTGGTCCCTATTCTACGCCCGCGGCACACGCGACGATATCGCAAACTATGAATTCCTCTTCTATCACATCGTCGTCGACCCCGCCTCCGGCTGCTTCTCCCTCTCCTCCCCCGCTCCCTCCTCCGAAGCGCTTCTCGATGCCCCCGCCGCTGCCCTCACGTCAGCGATTCTCGACCCTGTGCACACTTCCGTCGGTGGGGGTGTCGTCGCATACTATGCCCCCGCGCGGCAGTACACCGCCGCCACAATTTCAAGAGACGACAGCCCGACTAACCGTCAGCGGATGGGGCCCCTTCTTCCAGGAAGACATGAGCCCGACAGCCGTGTTTATACAGTTGATGGACGCGATCTTCACGTACCTCGACAGGGGCGGCACGGGGTACCTTGTCCCCGAGTCCTACTCGCGCTTCCTCATCAACCAAGGATACGTTGGGCAGGAGAACACCTGTGCGTCCTCCCAGCATCCACGCTTTACCTCGCACTGACAAATTTCAGGGAACGCGAACCTCATCGCGTCGTTCGGGCAGACGAAGGAGGACGCAGCGGACGCGGCGCTCAAGCGCGCCTACGACCTCTTCAGCATCGAGTACATTCTTCGCCCGCGCGCGCGCGACCCAAGCGGGCCCGTCGACGCGCTCACGCGCCAGCTGCAGGCCTTTGGCGCCTCCTTCGCACAGGCGCTCGCCCCGCCGTCCGTCTCCGGCGGCATGATGCCGCTCCTCAGCCGCAAGGGCTTCATCGACATCACCTCGATCGAGACCTTATGCGACCCGTCGCGCGGGTGGGGGAACCTCGCGCGCGTGCTCAAGATGTACGAGCTACCGGAGGTGCGCGGGTGGGGGGACCTGCCGCGGAGCGTGTTGCCAGAGGTGGCGGACGAGCGGATGCTGGCGCGTGTCGCGCGCGTGACAGTGTTTTCGAAAGAACAGGGAGAGCGCGAGTTGGCAGCGGCGTATGCGAAGAACAAGATTGCGGCGCAGGGACGGGCGGCGGCGTTGGATCTTATTGATGATAGAAGATATCGCTATACCTACAATTAGGCACATGGCTCGTTGTGGAGTCCAGAATCCAATAACTCCGTTTACAGGCTTGTGAGAGACTAGGATCATATTCTTACCGGTGCTATTCGTCCGCATAACCCATTTTGTGTGGCTGAACACCAAGATCTCTTATAAACAGACGCCATAAGAATTCTCGCCCGCACGTATAGTCATCGCGTATTGTCTCCAGCCGAGTTCAGTTCAAAGCAGGGAGGTTGGTCAGATTGCCAGAAGATGTTCAAGGCTGCCTCGACGACCGCTCATGGGTAAAAACCACTTGATCGCGAGTTGTGTAGAACTCGTATAGTTTTGTTATTACGGCGGGGGTCTGGTCGTAGTGTGCCGTTATTATGCAATTGCGAAGTTTGAAATTCAGTCGCGAGATGAGTTTCATCTAAGGTGCATTATTTCATTCGATTCTCACATAGGATAGGTGTATACTAAGATCTGGCTCTTCAGAATTCCGAAATATGCTCTTGAACTTGGTGTACAGAGACCTCGACCTTTTCATATGATATTTTCGTCGCGTCTTCAAAAAAGCAACGAGAGATGGCTAAAAATTGAAGGGAAAATCTGGAGGACTGTAGGAAACTATACATGTGTGTTGGTAGCACCTCACAGGGAAAATACACTGGTGTCGAACATCTGAACAGTGAGATTCAAACTCCGCAATTACGTGATAACAGCGCACTACGATCGGACGCCCGTTGTAATCAACAGAATTTAACACGCGAGGTACGAGCGTCGTATGTTAAAGTGTCTGTCTATGAGAGACTAGGCTGCGCAATCGTTGAACAAACAAATTCAACAATTACAAAGCGCAAAAAATTCCGGTATGCGCTGTAAAATCTGGTTAAGGTCTATGCATTTACTGTTTGATTTCCTCCAGATCGGTGAGAACACACCTGCCTCGATTTCTTTTCGATTTCTGCGAACTTTCTCTGTGCTTGGGTTTCGGCCAATCACCGGCCATCACCGAGGACCAAACAGTGCACAACCTATCAATTCTATCTTCACGCTTCCCTCTTGCACAAGCCTTTGCCCTCCCGAAAAGTCTTCCATCCTTCGAGCTGGCATTCCTGCTCCTCAACATCATCACCCGCCTTCCCTGTTATGGGAGGATCCCTTCTCCGAGACCCTTTCTCGCCCGCCAGCTTCACAATGGCCCGGATGCTTCCAGGTTTTTACGACCCCGGATATGGCTACTTCGGATAGCGAGAACCTGTCAAACCGCAGAATTAATAGCTTCAGTCAATAACGTCAGATTCCACAATTGGCACTGCCAAAAACGGTGCTTAAACGGCAGCTGAAATGGTGCAGTAAGCATGTCGCGCACCTTGTGATGTGTCTTGTTAACGTGATTTTGGTGCAGTATGCGTTCGGTCCTTTGACGATTGACCTCTCAATTATCCCTTCTTTACATTCCTCGCAGTTGGTCAGCTATCCCTCTAGTCGCTTGGTATAAGTGGAGGCCGGTAGATGTCAGGTCTGCCTGCGCATACCTCCCTCGGAACTCTTATTGCGGGGTTCTCGGTCACCCACCCAGGCATGTGTATATTGCACCCTCCCCCTCGCAACGCTAATGTCAACCGTGTGTCAAATAGCTACCGCGCCTGCCACTGCTATTTAAATGGTGATATTTCAAAAACGCCAGCCCCAACTTCCCGTTATACCTTCATCGCAGGGACGCTCACTCAAACGTTCAAAGCATGCCCGGATTCTGAGACCGGATCACGTTGGTTAGTCGTCCATAATTTTAGCCGGCCACAGGGGTTGATTTACGTTGGGTGTAGCACAACTCATCATAGACCAACAGGAAGGGATTACGATGGTCGCTCCGAGGGACGATACATCAGCGTGAGTCTCTCTCTCCTTGCGTTCTGCAATTGTAAAATTATCCGATGATCATCGGTTCATCCTACTTCACAAGCAAGGCCTATACGACGCCGGCACTGGTTCTGGGCGCAAGGCCTCCACCGGCTTGGCGTGCTTAACATCGAGGGTATGTCATCTCCTCCTGCGGAAATTAACTTACTGATTTGGCCCACACGGCACATTCAAATGGGCCATATATATGTCGGCGCTCCATTCCTGATAAAAATCTTGTGGGCATTAACGACGGCCTTATTTTTTCCGCCGTAAAAACGCTTTCTTACACATTCCCAGCGATATTAAAGATGTGTCCTCCGTCGTAATGAATGATCAAGCTCTGTCAACTTCAAGGGCAGGGCATCCGTGAGTAACGGCGTATATCTGAATGCTGGCCCGGGGACTGGAGCCAAGAGACATGGGGGACAGGTGTCGTTTTCCTGAGTTCCTCGACCCTGATTTCTGCCGACTTAATTTCTATTTCGGCATGTCGTTTTCCATTCCAAAAAAGGCCAAGCATAATGAAAAACTGTCGTTCTCTCTTCTCTCCGAGTGCATGAACGTTCATGCATGGTGTCTCCGTGGTTGATATCATGCTGTAATGCAGGTAATTAAAGTTGGACATGAGGCGTACAGAACAGCCCCAAAATCAAGATGGGTATTTCCATTTCCCAATCCATATCGCTCACAATCGATTATCCAGATGCCTTTGAGGAACGAACAAGTCTGGCTCATCCACGATGGGATTTGGATAGATCGACGTGTGAGAGCGCTCCCGGGCTAGGTTCACAGGACTTGAGCTTCCATGCGGCGATGCCTGCCGGCAATTTTCATGAAGGCCGCAATGGAGCTCCAGATAATTTCGTTCAACATCTTCCATTGCCCGGAAATTGAGTGTAATCCCGCAGAAACTCCCCGCATAAATTCCTACCCTCTGCTTCTGATTCGCCGCAGTTTAGCACCTGCTTATTTTCAGATCGAAATAATGCGGAAGCGCGCCCACGCGGAGGATCTGAAATAGCTTCCCCATGCCTCTCCAACGAGGAAGGGTCCACGGTGCGCAGTCTTGGGTCTGGTTCACGCCACTGACGTCGCTGAATGTTACCTTTCAGGCAAGTGAATTGTTGAATACGGAGTCGATGTATTGATGATGTCATGCTCGCGTGCTGACCACTTTCCGGTGGGAACGTGTTTCAGCGTTAACACCTCCAAAGTTCTCCGAGCGAAAAATGCTTCGTTTCGGGATGGCTTCGATACGGAGGCTTTATTTTGGAGCTTTTGCGGCGGAGGGTGAGGGTGAGTGGTGCGTGGTGCGGGGAGGGAAAGGCTCACGCGCCATCAACGTCAACCTACCCCCAGATGGCGCCGAAGTCAGCGCACAACGGTGCTGTCAGTGTCAACGTCCAGTGCTGCTGACTGACCAGAGAAGTCGAAGCAACGCGGGGAACATCAAGACCGGGAAGCACTTAAGCTAAACTGGCTGTTATTTCCCAGGCACCTCGCCGGTATGTGCCCTCGACACCCAACCGAGGAGATTAGGCGCAAGTTCGGGGAGCCATTGACTGGGCGACGTCGAAGCCAGAGTGTATGGAAAAATGAACTTCCGGTATGATGTGGGTTTTCGAGATATCTGGATTTGATGTTCGTGAGTCCGATGAAAAATCCCAACGAAAATCCATTTTGACGTCTGGATGTCTAGGACATGAAGCGTACCTGAGGATTGCAAGCAGGCACAGGATAATATAAGCGCGATAAGTGGATCTGCACTGATAGCTTCCCCGAGCGCTAATGGGTGGTATTTCTAGAACACCAAACCTTGTTTATTTTAGCCCAGAAGCATGCGGGTGATTCAATTTATTTTCAACAGGCACATTGCGCCCCAAGTTCTGGGACTTGTTGGATTCCATAACGACGTCGCATTTCGCTTCGCGAAATGTCTGACGCTCAGCGAAAAGTGCTACAAAAATCAGAACATTGTCGGCTTTTTCGGGGGGTTCCCTGGACACCAATCAACCGAGGATGGCCGGAGGTAAACATTGAAAAGAGCGGGATGTTCCCGACACCCGACGGCCATTTTAGGACGTCGGCAGCCACGTGGGGCCAGGCACCGGGTTGACACGTGTTGTCGTGTGTCCAGACCGCCACCGCTAATTTCGTTGTCGACCGAAATTTTACCGCGGCCCTGTCTCTTCGCCTTGGCAGGTTTTCTGAGGGCCTTTTGTTTCTGGGCGGGAGATTCTCCGTGTAATAATCGTACAGGGAAGAGAAGGCGCGTACCGAAAATGTACCGCTGAATGTATTCTTCTGATGTTTCCGTGAGATTTGATGAAGCTTCTTGATCTTCGTGCATCATTGCCGGTCTCGGACCCTGTATAACCATCTCGCGTGGCTATTGCGCGGAGGACACGCTTTTACACGCCCCCGAACAAGTGTATACGCTGCACCTCTTCCTTCTCCCGCAATGGGACGCAATCATCGCGATATCTTCTCGCCGCAGTGCAGCTCCATCGCGTACCAAGCCTCCTCGCAATGCAACAGCGACAGCTCCGACCTCGAATCCCCAGTTTTCGGACCGCCTGACGGGAACGGGAACAGTAGTCGATGTGAGTTTGTTTGTGTTACCATCGCAGCTCGCACCCTTTTTCGCCCCTCCCGACTCCATCTTATCCTTCCATAGTCCGTTATCAAGACGACGCGAACACCCTCTACGCGGCCGTCGCGGCGCAGTACCAGTATCCCACGTCAATATACGTTCCCGGTGTTGCTACTCGACAAGGCGACCTGGGATTCCAAGACACACAGATACCGAGTCCTACGAGCGCAACGTCTGGATCAGAACATGGAGAGCTGGCGAGCTCTCACCCATCGTTTGGGCGTAACCATGTATATTTCGCGATGGATCCGCCTGACCAGTCAGGCTCTCGTCTGCCGATGCCCATGGCGCATTCAAGTCGCATAGAATCTTCGGAACCCTTTGGCGAATATTCCGCGTACGATACCCCTTATCGCTCCAGCATGCCGATGGGCGGCACGGGCACAAACAATTCTCCATCTTCCCCTTTGGATAACTCTCCCTCCAGGCGAGGGTCATCAAAAGAGATCTCGACTGTTGTCATAGCATGCCGACCTTGGTACGTCGGTACTGACATCTCGAACGGAATGCGCAACTGACGGTTTTCATCTAACCATATTCCCCCCTCATCACCAACGCTGGAACGCCATCTATATTATCGTCCGCCTTCCGTTAATTAACGCGGGCGTTCGATGATTGACCTTACCACAGCCGTGGGCGGAAAATCAAGTGCGACTCGAATAGGCCCTCTTGTAACAACTGTGTCCGACGGAAGAACGAATGCATATATGACACCGCACCGAAACGAAGAGGCCCTGATAAGCGGCCAGGGACCCGACAGCGCTCGTGCAAAAAGCGGCCTGCAGACGGATCCTCGCCTCCTCCTCCAAAGCGCAAGCGCAAGACCTCGTCCTCGTCGACTGCTGGAGTTGACGCGACTGGCGCTCTATCCCTTTCTGTCGATTCATTAAGCAGGATGAAGTCCGATACGCCAACGGGAAAACGGTCGTCCATGTCGTCGGATAAGTCGTCGATATCTGCGCCGTATACCCAGCCAAGACCGATACAGCCGCATCCTCAACCATCCGCGTCCTCGTCTGCTCCTCTCCGGATAACCACTGACTTTTACAAAGTGCGTTTTCCTTTCATTCTTTATTGACACACTCGCCGACACTTCCCTTCCGTTTCAGTACCCCCAAACATCGCAGTCGTCGTCGTCACGGACTCCTCATTCAGCCGCCAGTCCTATTTATCAACCATTTCCGTCGTCGAGCCCATATGTGAAGCAGCAGCAGCACTCTCCCTTCCTTCAACCTACGTCGGCGGTCTCGCCAGAGACGCCACACCGCAAATTTCCTGTCCCTTCCAATCCGGCCGTTGAATCGAACCAGAGGACTTGGTGGACTCTCTTCCTCGAACAGTATCCGTTCGTACTCTTCGTCGTCGGTTTTCTTATTTGATGCTAATCATTTGGCAGGCTAAACGACATCGTCGCCGATTTGACGTACTTGTACGTTCCTCGATATTGATTTGCAAGTCCATCTCTGACCGGTTTGCAGATTCTCTGATACCGGGCACTGGTTGTGTTTCCTCAACCTCTCTTTTTTCCTCGATAAATTATGGCATGCAGAAGAGCGCCTGAAAATCCAACCCGCATTTATTCTTGCCGGACTGGCCATGGCTGAGCTGATGAGATCGAGCGAATCGGAACGGGGTGCAGCTGGACGGAGTCGCGCGGCGTGGTTGCGAGATCATGCGCAATCGGCCCTGCACATTGCGATGTCTGGCGGGAATGGCGACTGGGTAAGTTTTCCGTTCAGCGCTTAATTCACAATCTTATCTTATCCGACGGACAGATAGACGCTTCTCTCGCGGAAGCTGCTTTGGTCAGCTGCTTTATCTTATCTTATCCGTCAGCGCCACATCTTATCTGTCTCCAGATCCTTGTGTTGTACGAAACTTCTGCTCACCCGCAATACCATCCGGATCGGGTAGCTACTGCTCTGCGTCTCTTGGATCAAATCTTGCAAACAATCTCCGTCTCGACCATTGATGTCGTGGACGAAGAGGTTGCGCGCTTCGCCGAGAACACCGTCCCCATCGTCACCGTGCAATATCGACCGCACCATTATGAACGCAGGTGTACCTGTGTACCGCCAGGCTCGCCTCCACCGGATACTTCCCATTCATGGACCTCACCTCTGAGATGGGATCCTACCTGGACGGACATCGAGGTGCGCAATGAAGAGTGCAGGCGGCTGTCTTGGAGCGCATTAAGTCTGGCCTCGAGCTACCTCATCCAATGTGTCGCGTTCGACCGGGAGATGCCCGTCCTCGAATTGAGCAATCCCGCGAATGTACGCTTATCTGCCTTCGCGTGCCATCGCATCAGCTCACACGCTTTCTAGTACACGATTCTCTTCCCGGGCGAGATCACTGATCGTGTCTCGCCTGCGTACTGTTCCCCGAACTCGCCCTCGTCCAAGGAATCCGTCTGGGCGCTGTACTGCCGGAGTCTCCTCTTATGGAACTTCTGTAACCGGCTGTTCAGTCAACCTCAACCGGGCAACAAGGCGCCGCAGCAGGTTGACGACGAGGCTGAGGCGCTGCAGGAGTCCTGGAACGAGGCGCAAGCGATCCAGGACTCGTTGGAGATGCATATATGTAATTATGAGACCGGAGTCACCTACCTTTGCCAAGAGTACATCTACAAGTGCGATCCAACCTTCTTTCCGCATACACATGAGCTCATACGTACTCACAGCACACGCATGACCGTAACGCAGGGTCTGCGAAAGTGCGTTTATGTTCCCAGGGTCGTCCGTCTTCATGGTCATTTATTCTATTCTCCCATCTGCTTAGGATGCAAGGGCTCAATCGTGAGATATCAACAACTCCCGGCCCGCTCTTCAATCGAAAGCAGGCGCGCCAGTGGAGTACGCAGCTCGTTCAATCATGTGGTGTACCCTCTTATGTAAATTCTTCAGTTGAATACCAGGCGCGGGTCATCAAACGGGTCAAGCTGGCGACATATCAGCTGGGCGGGCCACAAGGGTATCAGCTAACGCGCCGGCCTTTCCAGGTGACGTGGTTTTTGAATCAGTTTTCCGTGTAAGCAAGCGATGTAGCGGTGTCTTCTTGCGACGTCACGCTCATGGGAATATATCTAGGTGCATGCAGATCTGGACTCACGACACAGGGCTCACGGATGCCGTTGAACTCGCCAAGGACTTCCTGGCCGTAGTGGACGTGCTCAACGCCCTGTGGCCGTGTAAATGTGAGAAAATCATCCCACCCTCCCCGCTATCGTCATCGGCTGATCCGCCATCTGTGCTTCCCAGCGAATCAAACCCAGTCGGACGACTTGCGCAAGCAGTTAACGCAGGCGTGTGCCATCGTCGGCGTTGGGCCGCCCCTCCCGCCCAGCTATGCAACGCCTCTCATCCGAAACTCCTGAGGGCTGACGCAACCAACCTCTCATCATGATAATCCTGGATACGCACCTAATAAGACGCTCCTAGTATTCTGGGCCAATGTACCATTACAGTCCTTACGCTTGAACAATCACCACCGTAACACACATACGCTCGTTCCATTCGTATGCGCCCACTCTTTCCCTCGTTCTCGTCGCAGTATGCGTATCGTATTGTATGCTAGCTTTTGCCTTAATTCGATGTCGGTGTCGTTGTCATGCGCGTCGGTGAACAAATGCGAACCCCGAGCTGCTGAATGTTCCCCGGCCAGGGGAGGGCTGGGAAACACTGCTGCAAACCACCCGTTTGGCTGGTATAATTACGTGAATTAATTGGGGATGAGTAATGTTGGTGCGTAGGCCCAAGGAGACGGAAACTCGAAGTCGAGTGGATGGCTCGGGTTATGTCATATCAGAGTCCCAACTGGGTAGACAAAATCCTATGTTGGCTAAATGTTGGCTAGATCTACTGTTTACAAGGTGCTTACGCTTGGTGGAACTCCACGATTGCCTCCCAGTCTGTCATCGAACACTCGGAGAGCTCGACTAAGGCTAAACCGCCGAGAGAAGGCCGATCATATGCATGAGCCCGATATTTTAAGCAACGGATTCATTTACCTGCCGTGTAAAATGAAACCCTTCTTTTCTTCTTATGCCTTCCTGTAGCTGATACATGTTCTGCCGCGACAAGACGAACGGCATCAGTGCAGGCACGACAGCACATGACTCCGAAAGTCCGATTCGCGAAGACGCACAGTTTTCTTGGATTTCTCCAAGAAACGTCGGAGGGAGAATGATGTTGGTCGAATAGTCGAATTCCTGTGTGTCCTCGATTTCTCCCGGAGACCACGACTACCGACAAGCGGCTTGACGGGGTCCTCTCTCGCGATAACCCAAAGAGCACCGAGGAAGCAGCTACCTCGATCAAGCGTTGTGGTGTGTCGTGGTCGCCTAAGAAGTCGCATACACCCTAGAAACTCTATCGACTCGGAGACAAGGGAATTTGGGGGGAAATTTGGGGGCATGTGGGGAAGAGATGCGGCATCCTCCACGGACTCACGGGTTTTATATCGTGCGCACAAATATACCTGCATTGGGGTTGAAATTCGCGGTAATACTATGACATTTGATGCGGCCCGTGCTGAGGAGCGGTCCTGAAATTGCACCGACCATCACGGGGATGAGGCAATGCGATCTATGCGGAGAGTTTGTCAGCCCGCAACATACAAATATTGGGCCGCCGAAAGGCGGCGCGACCAGTAATTGAGCGAGCGCCGCCGACGCCACTCATAAGCGGCCTTGCTTTAGCTGCCTCCAAGAGCTCTGAGGGGAAGGACGAACCAAGAGGCTAGCAAAGGTTGTATTCGGTCGAGGTCTGGGGCCCTGATCATGCGCGATGGATGCATGCGAGCCGGGGGTCGTGCCTCCGAAACGCCACTGTTTATGGATGTAGGGTCGGGTAATTGTGAGATTCGAATTGCGAATTTCACACCGGCATCCCGATGCCCTGAAGATTAAAGATTATTATGACTATCGCCGTCTCCTGAGAGATTTTGTAATTTTGAGACACTTCTGACAGGCGCAGAAGCGAAGATCCATGCGGGGTGTCGAAACTGGCGCGGTTTTTGAGCGTGGAGTAGATCGGATAAGGCACTTGCTACACGAAGCGAAGAAGGATAGCCGTGGTACCCGCGAACTAAAATATCTCTATATTTGCTTGTGCTTGGCGAGCGCGTCGGGAAGGATGAGATCACATGATCGAATGATTCTCGTGTCCCGGTTTGGCTAAACTTAAAGGACTCTTCTTTGCTCTACTTATGCATCCAAATTTACGGAAACGCTCGGGTTGAAATAATAGCATATGGTAGCCAGTTCAAATATTAGATTTTTCATTCACTGTCCGGGTGTGCCTAAAAGGTCAATCGCAGGTCTAAATCCATTTACGTTAACGTCCACAATCCACTACACATTTTGTTATAGATAGATGAAATTAGGGTCGTTCACAGTTACCATTTTTCCACCATTTTTCCTACCATTTTTTCGCCCTTTTTTTGGATTCCCATCGTTTTTGACCGGGGTTTTTTTTTCCCTTTTCACTTTAGACATGTAAAAAGGGCTGAAAAGAAGTGCAAAGCTTTATCAAAAAGGAGAGCAACAAATTCAAAAAAAGGGAGGAAAAAAGGGCAACTGTGAAACCCCCCCTCCCGGTACTCCCTTTTTCTTCCCCTTTTTGCTCCCTTTTGCGCTTCATTTTCTAATTCCTCTTCCAAACCTTCAGGTTGTTCATGTCTTAGACTGACAATCAATGCCCGTGCCATCAATGGGTTCAATGTCCGATGACTTATATAATTGAAAACTCCCATCAACATTTCGGAAAAATGGGAACAAAAAGGGAGCAAAAAATGACCGGAAAAATGGCAACTGTGAATAACCCTATTGTCCATTTTGGTCTGACTTCTGATCCAGAAGCTTCCGTGCAGAGCTGGAATTCCAGGAGGAGCGAAGAGGCAGGCACACTGAATCCCGTCGCTGCATTTTCCCTCCTTGAATTGGGGCCTATTGAAAATGTGTAGAGTCAGTTTTGTACCCCCAAATGGAACATTCAAAGTTGAACCGAATGTTATATATGCGTGCCATAGGCCGAGGAAAAGATGCTCTGTGGGAGAAATAGGGGTTTCCCCAATCCGGTAACACCGGCTTTTTTGATCCCCGATTTCCGGTACCTAACCTCCTCTTCCCTTATTTCCGGCCTTTCGATTCCTGTGGCCTATCCGCTAAAGCCTAGCAAGCATTCGCGACGAACACATCTTCAAAGCGATGTACATTGACATGATAATCATGATCATGATCTGCGATCATGCTCAGTAGGCCGTGTCTCGCCGTGTCACCGTGTCCAACTTATATATGGCTCAATTGAAACGTTATCTCCATCTTTCCCCCTTCCCCTCCTCAGCGGTGTTGATAGCGCCTGCAATGACCTCAAACTCGGTCCAAATTCAATCGAGTCAGGGGGCGGCGCCCTTCTTGCTCTGGATCAACGTCCTGGAAATTTGGGTACGGCCTGTATTGTTTCGGACTTAGAGCCTCCTCCTGACGCAGCGACATTCCTGTGGTCAGGTAGTCACCTTTCTATATGGTGCACTTCTCTCGAATTACTCCTTTCTCTATCCTTCAAGTTGTTTGATATACACGCCAGGCATTTACTGTATCCTCTTCGCGAGATGCGTCTACATCCTCCTCAATCGAATCCGGCAGCTTGAGCGCCAAGGAATCCTCCTTCTCGCCATGATCGTACTATTTCTCCTTTCCACCGCGCAGGTCTTTGTCCTCACAGTGAAATCCGCTGTTGTCGTGGGCGAATCCCGCATGGCCCTCGACGGGCTGTCCGCTGCATCCCTTCTGATATATGTGACAAGCGGGTAAGCACTTGAGATTTCTCTGTCAGTCAGTCACACTCACACGAATAATGCAGTCTCTGTTCCGATGCACTGCTGGTATGTTCTCATCGCCTTCTGCTTGTGTGAATGCAAGGTTCAGGCGCACGAAGATTTATAGATGCTATGTCGTCTGGGGTGACAACCCATACGTAGTCGTCCCCCCGCTGATCCTGCTCATCAATTCAACCGGTGAGCCGCTCACATTCTGACCCATTATCGATCCCTAAATTCCCCAGCGTTCGGCTATACCCGCAACGTCACAATAATCCGCATCATCTCGCTCACTACCGCCGTCTCTGTGACCCTGCTTACCGGTACGCCCACTCCGAGTCCATTTTACCAATACCTACCCGCCCGCAATTGCGTTCAGTCTCCCGAGTCGCGTGGTCTGCCTTCAAACGCCGCCGGATGCTCACCCCGGAGCTGAGGCAGAAGTATATCAGCGCTACTTCCGCGATGTATGTGAATGCATTCTCACATAAATCCCACTCACTCTTTTTCATTTATTTGATGCAGCCTGGAATCAGGTTTGCTCTACACCCTCGCCGTCTCCATCCACTTCACGCTCTTCTCCCGCGGCTCGTCTGCCGAACCGGTAAATATGTACCCTACTACATTACGGCACACTGAACTGCCTGCCTAGGTGGTGTTCTCCGCCGTGAGCCAGATCGTCGTAAGTAATAATATGAAACCCCATCGAACGTGCGGTTGGAAGCTGATCGACACGCACTATTTCAAACAGGGAATCGCCCCGACGCTGATCATCGTCCGTGCCGGGGTGGAACAAAGAAAGACGACGAAAATGTCGATGTCGATGTCGGTGTCAAATGTCTAACACGCACTGGTGGAATTGGGACTGTATTTTATATGTACCATGAGGCGCAAATCAACGCTGGTCGTCCTCTTGCGCCGTGTGCATAATCTCCGCCTTTAAGCAGAAGTCCTTGAATCGATCGTACGCACAGTGGGACATTTCCCTTTGTGAGCATCGTCAAAGGCGAGATGCATAAATCTCATCCTATCAGACCCTTTTACCCACTCCTCTGTATCGGATAAAGCCCAACTGGAGTAGCTTTAGCACGCCTGGAATTACCCAGTAAATATAAATCCATAATATCATCTTCTCCTCCTCTAGATCGACGGGTTCGAAGAAAACCCGGGCGGAGAAGCGCGAGCACCGGAGTGTGCTCTGGGATTGGTGATCCTGTTAAATACCACACAGCCGCGACTCGATCTCGCGTTGATTTCTTGTCATTCATCGACGCTGGTCTGCGACGGCGGCGGCGACGGCGGTGGCGGGCTTTCGTGCGCGGAACCATGCCACCTGCACGGCTGCATATTCAAAATTTTCTTCCGCACGAGATTCTCGAAGCACTCGACAATGAACTCCCCGTGCTGCGGCTCCATCGCCCAGACGTCGTCGACGTCGAGCGACACGAGGTCCTCCAGCCCATTGAGGACACGGTCGATCGCGGTCCACAACGCGCGGTTCTCCGGCGTCAGCGCGAAGGGCGAGTCCTCGTGCGGGGCGTCCTTTGGGGCGAGGCGGAGGGTGCGGAGGGCGGCGGAGGGCTCGAGCTGGGAGAGGAGGTGCAGGACGGATGGGAGGGTGCCTGCGGTGATTTCGTAGAGTAGGAGGTCAATGAGATAGGGGATCGTGGTGCGCCCAATGTGGATGTGCGATGCTAGTGTCTCTATTGGCACAAAATCGAGTCAGCGAGAGGTTGTGAATATCGAACAGTGGATTTTTACCCGAAGAGACGAGGATCTCAAGGACGACGAGCTCCTCCCCGCAGATTTTTAGCAATCGCTGGAGACAAGGAATGTCGTTCGTGTCGAAGGTAAGTGCTTCGATATTGCGGAGGTTTACGGGTCCGTGTGGGTCCGCCAGGGTAGCGGAAACGAGCGTGGCGTCTCCGCTGACGTTCAGCGCAGATACTGACAGCGGGTGGGCCGAGGCGACCGGTTCCTTGTCCTCCGCGGAAGGCGTATCAGATGCAGAATAAAGCAGCAAGCTCCCAAGCTTGGAGGTGCGGTTTTTCGATACGTAATTCAGCTGAGCCCGGCTCACAGACGTCCCTGAGAAGAAGCGGATGTCTGTGAGCGAGGGAAGACAGATGAGGTGGCGAATCAGCGCGAGCTCCTCCGTGTGCGGGCAGTTGACGATACTGAGCCGCCGCGGCTCGGGTATGCGCAGATCGAGCAGGGAGACGAAAGACGGGCGGCTGACCTCGAAATATATGTAGATATTTCGGATGTAGCGCCCGATATGCGGAGAGTGTGCTATCATGTCGCAGAGGACGCGACAGGTGTTATCCTGCTTGATGTTGACCGAGAAGAAGATGTGGTACTGCGAGGCGGGGACCCATGAGCGAGAGACGAGGGCGCAGTTGCGGAGAGACTCTGGATCGGCGTGTAGATGGTCGATAACTTGGTCAGTCAGTTCAGGGATGTGGAACATAGGGTACAGGCACAGGCTTACGTCATCACCAAAAGTGTCCGAAGCTGGCTAGGCCTCGTGACTTTGACAAGAGCCATCAAGGCAAATCCAGGCCTTGAACGCGTCTCCCAAGGACCTTACGAGGGCACTTCCAGGCCAGTCGCCCCTTGCTATGTTCCCTCAAGCCCTTGTACATCCTTGAGACGTTCGACCGTGACTTCAAAAACGCGAGTGCACAAGTCCGCCCCCATCGCGCCTTCCTTCCGACCCCCACCACCGACTCGCCTCGCGTCCTCCAGCTTTCTCCATCGCGTCAAGTTCACCCCTCCCCGTTCTGGCCGCGTCATCCTCGACCTCCCGACATCTTTACCGCCGCAGCCCCATTTTGCACGGACTCCAGCAATGGACGTAACTCCCAGTTATGGCACGACAACTCGCGCTTACTGTCGGGCATCGTGAAGTCGTAACTACGAGGCGTTGGTGAGCTCTCCATTCCCTTCAATTTCTCTTTCACCGTGACTCGCTTCCAAGTCCCTCCGCTTCCCTATTGTATTTTGGTCCCTGTCGCGTTCCTCCCTCCTCACCTGTCCGCTTCCAACCCCGTGTGCAGACCTTTGTCCCCTCACCATCATCAATGGCTTTCGCCCTCACTCACTTCCTTCGCTGGCCATTGTCTTCTTCATCTGTGCACCTTCCTTTGGTCGTATTTCCCTCCCTCTCTTCTTTCACTTCGACTCATGGCATCCATAGATGTACTAGCGCAGTCCCCGGCCATGTAAGCATTGGCTCGGCGTAAATAGGCACGCATACATTCGACGTTATCTATCCTATTGATGCAGCCCCAGTATCTCCCTCCGCAACAAGCTCCTTCTCAACAGTATCAGCCCTCAGCAGCAGCTGCAATATCAACAAGCAGCGCCCCGAAACCGCAATACCTACGTGTCCTCGCTGCCGCCCGTGCTCCCAGTGTTCCCCGTCGCGCGCCCACCCTCGTCCCTGTGCGTACCTGTTGCCATCTCTCATATCCCTTACATTTCATCAACCCTAGGTCCTCGCTCTCAACCGTCTACATGAGCGCGGACATACGAAATACCCGTCTCACGTGCGTGTTTTCGCTTTTATACTCAATCCTTGATTTTCGCTGATCCAGTTCATAGCGTGGCCCTTCCATTCATGGTCAACGGGTACGTCCCTCGCTGCTTTCCCGGGTAGCTCGAGTCTCTGACATTTTTTTCTAGTCCACAGACTGACTTGGATCATGTCGGATGTTTTGCAATGGTCAATACATTGATTCTCCGAGAGGTGTACCCTCGCTAACCTTGAAACACATTCCCATTCAGATCACCTCGGTTCCTCGGTCGTCCTTGCATCCCCGGTTTAATCTTGACCGTTGCCGAATAGCGTTTCGTTCGGTGAGAATTTGACTTGAAATCATTTTTTTACCCCCGCTGAGTATCCTGTCCAGCTCTAGCGCAATCTGCTCATCACAAATGGGAGTTGCTCCGTCGCGCATTATTCTTGTTTCTGATCCCACCTTTTTTTTGCCGTGCAGAGTACCTCTTTTTCACATTGTAAGCCCAATCGTTTATACGGCGTTCATAATACTAATGCTGGTCTCCCTTATTTCTTTTAGGCGGCACGCGACTCTATGTACCCCGTTCCATTAGCTGTACTGCTCCGACTTCACAATAAATTTGTTTTCTTTGTCATTTGAAGTTGTTCTAAGATGCATGCAATGGGATTGGAGTGCTGGAATACCCTTGCGAGGGCCACAAGGCCTTGCAAGGTCATCCAGCCTCGGACACCCTCGCGAGGCCTCGGAACTTTTTGAAGGCCCTTTGAACCCCCTCGGAACACGTTCACAGGCCTAGGTCACCCTCGTGAGGCCTGGGGACCCTCGTAAGTGCATTGTGAACCCCTTTCGAGCTTTTTCCGCTTTTGGTGATGGTCCTCGAAGCGGGGCTGTGCCGGTTCCGTGTCCCGTGTTTGTCCAAACAAATCAGTGGCTATACGCAGTCTAGAACGCGCCTAGATCTAGGCTCGTCCCCATCCGGTAAATCAGAAAACAACTACAAGTCCATCACTCGCTAAAGCTCGGAAGGTAGTCCTGGTTAGCAGGCTTACCCGCCCCATCACTCCATCACTGTTTGCGCAAGGTCTCCTGACATTATTTGGTTTCTATCCTAATTGGGTCCGTCCGCCGATTTTTCTGTCTTGTAAGCCTGCGACCGACTGGTTCACGAGTCTAGCCTAGATCTACCTAGATTAAGGGTAGAGCGTAGTTCAAATTAGATTTACATTGAAAGCACTTTCAACTGGAAGAGTGAGACTCCAGCTAGCACAGTGCCCACTCTACTTGCCCCTCGACTGAAACTTTCAACCGATGGCCTGCGACCGTGCTGCGACCATCGCCGTCGACCAATCCTTTTGTAAAAAAAAAAGGAAAACGACATTTGGAAAGGATGCTGGCAGTGGTATCACCAATTCTTATACACACTTAAGCACGTAGCAGCTCAACAAATTCTAAGATGGTACTGAACACCCCACTCATATCAATATTGGGTGCCTGTTCTGGTTGAACCCTCAAGGGGTTTCCCCCTGCTGGCGTATCACTCGCCCTGCAGATATCCTCATCGAATCGATCTACCCTTTATCAGCTGTGTCATCTCTGCAAATGGCATCAGTGGATTTTGGCAGGAATCCCGCACGGAAAGGGAGCCAGAAAACAACGAGGAATTCCAGTAGCAGCAACTTTGAACAGACTTATTTTATTTGAAGAATCCCCGCAGTTCTGGCTGCTTACCTGGCACTTAAAGCGAGTCGGACCTCGGTGTACTTATGCGTGAAGTATCAGAACGTGTTCTCGGCTGTTCGACATCGGCTACAAAACCATACTAGGATGTCGTTGACAAAAGTCAAGATTGTGTCGTATAACGCCAAGGACCTACTTGCCTACCTGAGATTGCATGAGATCCCGCACACCCTGAAATAGAGATTTTTATCATCGTTCGCTTACGAATGATTAATGATGCGCCGTCCATACCCGGTTCTCCAGCCAATGGCACTTACCACATCGGCGGAGTTACTCCTATGAGTAGCCTCGGCTCAAATTTTCTGTTGTAAGAACCCGCTAATAGGAAGACCCTTAGGAGTCCTTCAGCAAATTAGGAGTCCGATTTATGGACCCAGGCGAACAACTGGTAGCTAAATAGTAAACCTTGAATCAATCTCACTTTATGATACTTACGAATTATTTTTTATTCGTTCAATTACCCCTTGAGCTCGTCTCGAACCAGACGTACCTCGAAAAGCCAAAGCAAGGTGATCTGGGCCTTTTGGGCTCTTAGGTTTCGCGTCGCCCGCATCTCGGTCTTTTCGGGGCTACGTCATCAATCAATATGTACAAACATCTCATGCTTTTTTCTTGCGATCCTCCTCCTCAACTCCTCCTCCTCCTCCTCCAACTCATCACGGTTCCTCAAACCTCATCGCGGCGGCCGGACTCTGAATGCATCCCTTCCGTAGTAATCCTGTCTCTGGGCGGTCATCAGTGATTTCCATCGTCGGATCTGCGGCGACCTGCCATGACGAGACTATCGAGGTGCCACGGGATAGTAAAGTGATCTCGAGAACAGGCAAAAAATCACCATCTGAACATAATCATCTTTGCTCCAGCGATCGTCTCACACATCATAGACCTGTTCTTGAGTGCAGAGCGGCCTGCTCTCCCTGTGGGTCTGGCTTCTATCCTCAAAAGTGCATATCGCCGACACAGTGGAAATCGATCAGAGCGTGACAGGAGAACATCTGTTCCAGATGCATCATGATGTGGCTTTGTATTGCTGTTTGCGGCGCGCGCGTCAGTCCTAAGAACCTGGACTACTCTTGACTTTGCCCACCACGCCCTATGTGGCTACCACACTCGTTTTTCAGTCCGCAATTGGTTGTAACACTCCTCCCCCTCCTCCTCGCGTCCTGTGTGAACGGAGCATCCAACACTGTCGACGATACCGATCCGAGCTTCGTCTTTACGGGGGAGTGGACGGGAATAACACCCTCCGCTCCGTGCGATTTTTGCTCCTCAAAGCCCGACGCTTCACAGACACAAGACGGGACATGGCATGATGGGAACTATATGACAGGGAAGGCGGAGCTCACCGGGGGTTCGTTCACGTTCCAGGGTCAATCCATTTCCATATTATGCGCCGCTGGAACTGACGTGTATACTCCCTCGTAAGGTACCGGCGTCCAAATCTTCGGCATTGACCAGGCCCAGTCCCAACCTAATATCGTGTTCACGCTGAACGGCGACACGTCCACTCACCACTATACCGGGACGGAACAGTTTGCCTACAAAGCATTGTTTTATTCGGCTTCAGGTCTCTCGGAAGGGACCCATACCGTCAATTGGGTCTTCCAGACGGACCCTTCGACTGGCGTAAATCTGCAGGAGGCGCTGTTTGACTACGCCATCGTTACGACTCCGGACACCACTACTGACACCGGCTCCACCTCATCCACAAGCTCGAGTTCCAGTACTGGCTCAACCTCCAACATAGGCTCGAGCTCGAATTCCGGCTCAACCTCAAATTCTGGCTCCGACGCCAACTCTGGCTCGAACGCCAACTCTGGCTCGAACGCCAATTCCGGCTCTGTTACCCCTACTACTGCGACAAAATCAAGTGTAACGTCTGTCGGTTTCGACTGGATTTGGGATGCGTGCTGAAGTTCACATAGCGGTACCAGCTCTACTAATGGCTCGTGAGTGGCGTGTTCATTTTTCCAGGCACAAATTAACCTATATCTGATCGCTAGCGGTTCATCTGTGTGAGTATCCCATCTCGCGACGTCTCGGATTATCAAATCTAATGCCTGACAGCGGCACGAATTCCAAGCAGCCGAATGTATCATCGTGAGATATTCTTTGTATTCTGTGCGGGATCTTATCGTCTGATAAATTGACTTGATAGATCATCAAGGTACGTATTTTGAGCAAATGTTCTATATGATATTCTAAGCCTCAAATACAGTAGAAGCACCGGTGCTGGGCAAGCGTGAGTTTATACATTCGCAGTCATCTCGTTTCTGACGTCGAATCTCCGCGATCAGAACTTTGTGAGCAGTCTGCTTGCTCTCCCTCGCCTCTGCTGATAGCATCTCCGCAGAGGCTCTTCTTCCTCGCAAACATCGTACGTCTCCATCCTGATATTTTGAAGCGAGCAATAATGGCAATACAGTGGAGCCGCGAACACCGCATCTTCGTCGTGCGCTTTCCTCAAAAATTTTTTTTTTCAACTCACCATGGCTAACACAATTTACAGCGTAACAAACAAGTAGATCTCCACGCCTCTCCCAATCAGTCCTCTACTAATCATTGCACTGCAGCAGCGGCAGTGGGGGCTCAACTGCAGGTTCCACGCAACCCGGCTCGATCGCGGCGACATCGCACTCCAAGACTAACGTCGGGGCCATCATCGGCGCCGTAGTGGGGACCCTGGTCCTCACTATTTTAGCGACCATCATCTTCTGTACGTGGCGCCGCCGGCGACAGCGCCCGCCGCCCCCGGACGAGCCCCCCCGCGCGCGGCGCGAACGCGGAAACTACGTGATCCAGCCGTTCGCCGAAGCAACGACCGCCGCGGCGGGCGCAGAATTCTCAGGCCCCTGGGCGTCCGAAAAAACGTGTACGCTGTCTTGTTGTCTTTGTTCTCAGACGGATCGCTGACGATGTTTAATGCCTGCGTGCATAATTGATTATATACAGTCGACGTGGCGTGGAACAACCCGGAGCACTCCACCGTCTCCTTGCTCGCGCGCAACGCGTCCCAGCAGAGCCAGCAAAGTCAGCAGGACGACCGAACTGCGGATACATCGGTGTCGTCCCGCCCGACGCCGCGCGAGCTCCTGCTGGAGGAACGCCTGGCGCAGCTCGAGGCGCAGGTTTCCGGGGCGCTTCCTCCGCCATATGTGACCGAGTAGTTCTTGACCATCTATCTACACACTTGCACGCCCATACACACATATATATATATCGTGGACAACTGGCTCCTCGTCCTTCGATCTTGAATCCATATATATGCGGTTGATTCCGTATACATAGCACTAATTATAATGAGGAACGTAGACCGCCTTAGACAATCTATCACATCATTGCTGCGGCCCTTGTTAATCTGGTTCCTGGATATCATTGACATCGGTTCTAATTTGCACTCGCTCTACAAAAAGAAAAACTCTATGTGACGCTTATTATAGACTCGTGGGAGAAAATTGTGGGTTAGGGAAGAGGCATCGAGCTTGACATGGGTCTTCCCTATTAAAAGTTGTGATATACTTTCTGGATGTCCCGCATTTCCCTAGCGGTATAGCGGTTGAGGCATGACTAACGTGGTTTTATATGTGCCGTCGTTCATTTTCAAGTTGAAGCCCGGAAAGTAAAATAGCCTTTGGGCTTTGGGCTTTGTCGAGCGTACATAGTGCCTTACAGGAAAGTTGAAACCTTGCCTTGAACCTTGAAGTTCAAAGTCATCGATGACAGCCTCTCCCAGCATGAATGGAAAATTATGTTCAGACCGCCTGGAGCCAAGACCGCATCCAGAAAACTCCAAATCTAACATCCCAACCCTGGTCGATGAAACGGTGTCGCATGAATTAATTTCACAATCAGACAAAGAGTTATAAGCGTGGTGGAATACATCCCTGGAAATCATAAGGACACGGACAACATAATCCCTAATGGAGCTCGCCGGGACCGTAAAACATCTAAAAAGATTGAACCGAACAAAGTAGAACCTGCAGGACTACAGTCGCAAATGTCATGGTCTTGAATAAGACTTAAACAGTCGCAGCAAACGCAGCATGAAGCCCATATAATTCAACATGAATGAACGCGACAAGATTTCTATCAAATGTCGATGGTCGTGTTGGCGCCGCCGGCCAGTCAACTACTTGCCTATCTAACAATCTCTTTCATGTTCTCGGAACGTGGATGTCACGGCTGTGCTAAATTTGCCTGGTGGCTGACGTGCCTTTGAGGTAGTACAATTTATACTGCCTGCTCTTTTGCCCCCTGTGATAGTGCCCGAAAAAAAAACTGTTTACCATTATTTTCAGGAACTGCTGTAACCTTAGAGCCATTTTCTCGAAATCACTTGAATGCGATGTTGTTAATTGACTGAGCTGAGTTATCATAGTCGAAGTTTGTTCTACTCCTTATTCATAAATCGTTGCGAATTCATGCGAGAAACAAGTTCCTCCTGAATGGGGTGGAAAATCTCTTGCGCAGAATAACAACATTTGCCGTACATCGCGTACCCGGAAACACAGGATAATAGTTATAAGAATCGCATTTCTGTTCGTAAAAGTTTAAACCACGCTAAACGGTACAAAGGCCCCACTCGTCCCACCGTTCGCTCCCCACACCCTCCGCGACAATGAACAAGTCATCTGGATCGTACTTGGCCTTGATTCTGGTCAGCTTCGCGTAATTCGGGCCAAAGAATGTAGTCTGGAAGTGTGGCTCGTTCACGTCCGCCTCGTTCGAGTACGACGCGCCGTTGTTGCCCGATAGCTGCTCCATGATCGGCAGCTGGGTGGTCTGGAAGTTTCTGCGGAGCACGTCGATCTCGGCGAGGGGCGTTTGATCCGTCCAGAAATTGCCTGTGAGCAACTGTCGGTAGGTGCGGTGCCATCAGCTAAGCTTAGTTCCAGAGGCGGACAATGAAAGGAATCTGACGTACGTGGGTCTTGGCTGTCCGCCAGGCTGGGTGTACGGCCGACAAGATATCGGCGTTGGCGGCGACCTGGCCTGTGGAATCATTTAGATTCCGGGCATGTAGTAATATGTAAACCAGGAGGCCGTACCTCCCGCAACGACAAAGGACGCAATCCTAATAAAATGGCGAGTGAGCAATGAGTGAGTGCTCAGCAATGAATACATCTGAGATACACGCACTCGAGTGCCCCCGCATCCAAGAGCTGCTCATATACCTTCCCGACCGTGTCAGGCCTCTCGCGAAGCACCGACGCTGGAATCAGGCGCGAGCCTACCACCATGTCATTCCCCGCCGCGTCGTCTGCCTTAAACAGTGCGTCGTTTACATTCTGCACGACGTACTCCTCCGCCACGAGCGATACATCGGGTAGCGCCAAGGCGGCGTTTCGGAACGGCGCGAGGAGCATTGCAGCCTGCGCTGCCGTCGTATTGGCGATGTGCGTGAAGAGCTGGAGCGTGAGTGCAGTCGTGTTTGGCGTAGCGGCGAAAACGTAGAAGTACTGCCCGGCGCGCACGTGCTCGAGGTCGAAGATGTGGTGCGCGTGGACGGCGGCGAGGGCGCCCATGGCGGCGTTGCTCGATGCCGCAATCTGGATGACGCTAAAAGCCTCGTCGAATGTCGGGAAGGTTCGGAATGTCGCAGAGAAGATGACGCCCCAGCTGCCGGCTCCTCCACCTCGAAGAGCATAGAATACTGGGCACAACGTTAAGCAGCCAGACTTTGGCAAGTAGAGGGAAACAGACAGTCTGGGTGTGAGATGCTGTTGACCTGAAGCAGCTCGCCACTTGCGACGACGATGTGGAACTCTACCGTCAAAACAAAAAATGGAATAACAAGGACGGTTAGTTCAGCTCCAACCCAAAGCTGCGCGCCTCACCCAGAACATTGTCCGCAGCCAGCCCAAAAAGTGGCGAAAGAGCTGAGTGGCCTGCTCCCTGCACATACCCACCGGCGGGACAAACTGTTGCCGCCGTGGGGGCTACCACGATCTTCCCGTTCGCTTTCGTCTTCTGGTACAGAGTTTGGGTGTGCACACCACTGCCGATGGTTACCGCAGGCCCCATGTTTCGCCTCCCAACGAAAAACGCATCGGTCATCGAAATATTCTGCAACCCAGCAGTGCGGATCAGGAGTGAGTACGGCGCGGTAGAGCGCCCGAGAACGTCGTGCCCGGAGGATTTTACGACGAGCCGGAGGTTATTGCAGCTAGCGAATTTCACGGCCGCCTGTTACACACATGAGGATGTTTTGTCGGTCCGGATGGGACATCAGCACTGGCGCACCTGTATGTCCGCAGCGGTCTGTGCTTCGACGGAGAAGATGGGGACATCCCCTTGACCACATGTCGTTGCATTGCGGAGACATAGAGAAGGAGGTGTAAGGTCGTAACCCTAAACGTTGGTCAGAATTTGGCGCGACATAAATCAAATGTAAAAGCCCACCTGCTCCCAGTTGTTCTGCGCATCCACGCCTTAGTGAGCCAGAACTTAGCGTTTGAGTGATAGAACATACGTCGATCATAGATCCAGGGATTCTACTCCGGAAAAGGGCGCTAGTCCATTGCGCATCGGTGCATGCGCCGCTAGGTAGGCTGGAGCAATATTTCGCAGTAGGAACCGCGTTCACCAGCCGCCCGCCGATCGTCGCATTCAGTTTATTCCATGCCGCGGCTTTCGGGTAGCCAACGCTACCGGGGACATTACGGCATGTCTGGTGCTTCTCGTGCGCGAGCGAGAAATGCGTGGACAGGGTGCAGACGAGGAAGAGAACAGGGGTGGAGAAAAGTCGCATGTTGTTCTTGGTCTGAGATGCGCTCTGTGGGCGTTTATAACCGTTGGGTTGATGGCTCGCATGAAAGGTGTCCACCGAGGGCGGATTAGTTCACCCATGTCAACGTGTGCGGCAGATCGGCTTGATTGGTGCAGTCGAGGCGGCCAATGGGAAAAAATGTTAATCAAATGGAGATGGGATACTCACATGAATTGGAGCCTACCGGTTCAACATGCAGTGGAGGAGGAAAATTACTTGCGCGGTGTATCCATTGGCGGTTATTTGCAACACTTTTTTTAACGATATTTCTGCAGCCAAACTGGCGGCAGTATTTCCAGAGGAGTTCCCGGGATTCAGTTATTCAACCTCAGACGGAGATGCATTGTCAGGGGCGAGAATCAGATCAGACTAAGGGTGAGTCCGGCCCACACAGCCGGTACAGGTTTCAGTTACCGCAGAGGTTTCGGTTACACGATCTTGCTCTCCGAGAAATCTTGTCCACAAGAGACTAGCTCTGACCATTCCCTGCCATCAGCGAATGGCTCTCGGATAAGCTACGACCTTTCAGGCCTAGAGGAAACTATGAACGTGACCATGTTAGATTCCGAATCAATTCCGAATAAGTACAAGCCATGTCGATACTCCCCTGTACCTTAGCTGTTACGCAACCAGAGATCGACCGGCTTTGCGGGCGCAGGCGACCTCAAGGAGTTAAACAATTAGCGAGGAGGCAGCCCTACTCTTGGGTGTAGGCATCACAAGTCCAGGGACGGGGTCGCGTACGAATCAGCCAGAAGTCGTTAGCGCAGTGGAAGTCCAGAATTATAGCGCCCCTTCCAAGGAATCAGCTTCTGCAATGGTGGACGTGTCCAGAAACTAAAATATGGATGAAAATGAAAAGCGACACTGTCACACAAGTAATAATGATCCTGAACTGGTGAAACAAAAAACGAATACGGCATTAATTACTTTCGACATCTTCCTCCTCCTCGTCGGCCTCGGTGTCTCCATCTTCCGGAACATCGAGAAGATAACGTGTGACTGAGAATTCAGCGTGAACATACATTGCCTTCTGGTTGCAGAGGAAATGGCTGACCTGGGATTTCACCCTGTTGCTTCTTCGCAACGAAGTCGTCCGCGCGAACGCAGAAATCATCTCCGCCCCGTGCGCCGAGTTCCCAGTCAGATTGGTGGTCCTCCACCAACATCAGTACTATCCGCGGATCGAACAAAGCGGGATCTTATTTCCAATGACTCGAACAAATCGTTACGACGGTAAATAGCCGGAGGCAATGAGACAGGATGGCGGAAAGGATAGCTCCGGATATCAACCGGGAGAAACGTAAGTGCGTGAGCGCGGTAAGGGTCGCGAGCTGCGACCATGCCTCCCAGGATTTTTTACTGATGTGGTAGGCACAGTGGACGAACAGGTGTGTGACGGATGAAAACAGGGGTATGCTTAAGTCCAAGTTGTTGACACCCAACAGCCCGAGCCTGCGTATACATTTGTCACGGATGCTCTGGGACAGGCCATCGCCGACCAGGCAGTGTATGAAGAGACCGTCGAGGCGCGGAAAGAGCGCCAGCAGAGCGTTATTGTCCTGCACTCCAGAAGCGACCAACAGATGCTCGACGGACTTTTCAAAGAAACTGGCTGGGTTGGATGTGCACGCCCTCTCAATGGCTTTCACAACGATATCGTTGTCCATGAAAAGTACTCGGTAGAGGGAAGGTTTGCTCCTATTGCCGCCTGTTAGTAACGCGCGGTTCGAAAGATTATTTTAGAGGCATGGCAAACGAGTAGGGGGGTTGTAATGAGCCCCGGATAGAGCAGCGCTGCGATTTCAAAGATTTTTCGCTCGAATTCTGGAGGAAACGAGAATGTCCCTCGTGTCGTGAACTTTGAGCGGAAAGAGAAAGACGTACTCTCCGAGTCAACCCCGGGCAAGACACCGAGACGGGCATAGGTAAATGTGTGGACCCCGTGTCAAGCGTATTTGTTTCATACATAGTTAGCCTGCCTAGTGAGCAGGATGAAGATAAGGAAGCGCTGAGAAAGACGAGGATAAGACTTGGTCTATGACTCACGTCCAGATTGCGGACTAGCCAATTTGCATTACTTATAATTCTTTTCCAAAATGAAGTGTGACTCCAAGAGAATGTACACATCCGCATTAGACCAAAATATGACGTCAATGGCTTTGTGGAGCCATTCGCCTGCCAAATGTGCGCACACGCCACAAGCCATTGACAGCTAAGCTCAAAACGATAGACACAAATCAATTTGCGAGCTCAATTCGGGCCGAGCACCGCCCTCGACCCAACAAATCCTGATGAGAGCCACCAGTCCTTTGTCTCGACGATCGTCCTCCACAAAATAAAACTTTTCATGACGACTCTCCTCCCGACATCAGTGGGGATTCAACAGAATAAAATGAACCTCTCACAGCTCTACATTCAACAACATGGCGTACTACAACTATTGGTGGCGGCGGCGATGTCTTTTGGCTTCGTGTTACTGGCCATTATAACGACAAGTCGCTTTTTCTCTTCTGGTATGTGGCGTCTGCCAGTCATAGTGTAGTAGCAGTCGAAAGCGGCAGGCTGTGGTGGGATACATTGTGGAGTGGATGGAGCTTTGTTTGGTCGGGGGCGGTGCTCGGCCCGAATTGAGCTCGCAAATTGATTTGTGTCTATCGTTTTGAGCTTAGCTGGAATCCAAATGCTCCAGACGGAGGTTAGTTACTACCCGCAGGTCGAGATCGTTCTTCGGAATTCCGGCGCGCACGAACCAAGTTCCCTACCATTCAATGAGTCTTGATCCTATCTTTGGTCCTTAAAGAGTCCTTGTGTTGGCTGCCCCAACGATACAGAAAATGGACGGAGATACAACACGGAAAACGGAATGAGACATAGTAAAAAAAAATCGAACAACCACAAAACAGTGCTCAGACCGCAGTACCATTCTAGCTCTTCTTCGTCATCGCAGCAACGTTCTCCCTCAAGCCGTCGTGGATCTGCGGGGGAACCTTGGATCTAAAGAGCTTCTTGGCATCAGCAACGACGTTGTTGGCGTTTCCAAATTTCGCGAGGACTTGCGGCGCGGCCTTGGTTTTGGCGGGAGCAGAGACCGCGACTGCCGGCTTCTGGATCTTGGCTCCGAGCCGGGAAGATCGATAGGCGATTCCGATTGGGGACTGATGGGCGACTCCGAATGGGGGCCGATGGGCGGAGGCCGCATTATTGCCGCGGACCAGCCCGAATTTGAAGTTGACGTTGACGACACTAGAGGAGACCCAAGGGAAGGACCTCTGTTGTCGGGCAAGCTCTCGGCGATGATGCAGCGGAAGGGCGTCCGGGTGCGCACTGACCACGCTGTCGGCTGTGCGGTGCAGATTCTCGACGGCTAACCATTCCTCGGGCGTTGCGCAGGGCGGCGCGATCGTCACAACCACAGGCGTATCTTGCCGGACGTATCGCAGCGGAAACGGAGGAATGAAGTTGGTGCGTTGGTATTTGTCTTTCGATGGGGTGGACTTGTGGTGCCTGCGCAGCTTGTTGGAGAGTTTGGCGTGCGATTTCGAAGCATTGGTGACGATGCGCAACGGGGAGGGACCGGGGCGGCTGTAAAGACGGCGGCGGTGGTGCATGGCGTACGTGCGTGGCGCACTGATGTGTTGCAGATGCGGCGACGTCTTGGTGTATCGAATGGCCCCGGTGGACAAGTCTCGTGGGCGTGGCTTTGGGCGGAATACGACTGGTAGACTAGCACCGACCCCTGCTGTGAGGCCGAAACCTCTAATACCGATTGAAGAATAAGAGCGACTGGATATGACGAGTGCCCCTCCAGCTGGAATTTTCTTCGCTGTGGAAACCTGTGAAGGAATTTAGTAAACATAACGATGCGAGGTAAGATTGACGTACCCCGGAAGTCCTAGTGTGTAGCTCGATTAGCTTTCCGATCCCGAAAGATGTGAGGACAAATGCGAGGACAACGCCCAGACATAGAACCAATTTTTGCAGCTCAGCGGAGGAGCCATGCTCGGCAGATTGGATAATAGTGGGCATGGAGGGTATGCCAGCGTGAGGTAAAGGAGCGTGGGGCAAACGAATGTGTAGATGCAGTTGGAAGTGGGGAAGAAAGTGGTCAAAGGTAAACCGGTATTCGCGGGGTGTTCGGCCAGAAATTTGAGGGTGGCTGACACCAAGCTGAGAATGTGGCTGACAAAGATGAAGATCTGACCAGACGGGATCCCAACATCATTATCAGAGAGCTCTTGACCGGAAAATCTGACTGGTAGGGCCCGCGGACGAAGATTCTTCATGGCTGTTCGGAGGAAGCAAGGGGTGAATAATGAATCGGAGCGTGGTCGGAGCTTGGATTGGGAGTCCGCTTTGATCCGATGACGCACGCAGAGTACGTACAGTCAACATACAGTAAGTAATTCGTTTGATGCCTACTTTGATGGCGCGCGCCGTGTGATTTGAATCGATCGGCAAACCGTCGGCATCCGCGTTATGTGCTGGGGGAGGGCTCCCCAGACCCCGCCCCTTCGCTGGCGCTGCATTGCCGCTGGCGCGGGGCCTTTCCGCTGCCGCTGGCCTTTTTTTTCTTATTTTTTAAGGTATTTCCTGATTTTTCACGGTGAAGTCCATCCTTTTGTGTTAACATCTTACGCGGGAGAGACCCCCGCAGATCCCCCTTGTCGCTCGCCGCTAGGCCCACTGCGCGGTGCTTTTTCTCTCACCGCTGAGCCCGTTGCACGGAGCTTATGCTCGCCGCGAGGCCCACTGCGTGGTGACAGGCAACATACTATAGCGGGGTTTAAATTTATGTGATGCGCTGATGGCTATATTTCCCTGTGTGACACATCGACTCTAGCCGACACCTCGCTTGCAACTAGAAATAGGCATCATTCCATCAAATTTATGCCTATGTTACTAAAGTTGTCGTCCCTCAACCACGCAGTAATGTTCATGCTGTATTGCGAAGGATCTGTTAGAACTTAAAAATGTTGTTCAATTCTCAAAGAGCGCTGACATCCGACACCCGGTTCATCTCAAACTCCAATATTGCATCGTCTTCGTGAAGAGCACCCAAATATCCATTCAATTTTGTGAAAGACACCGAGAGGGAATAATAAAATAAATGCAGTCACGAGACTTTTCAAATCACTGTGGATGTAGGAAACAGTCGAATTAAAAGGCATTCCCGCGTCTGCGTATGCGCAGACCCAATAACGATCCACCTTTACATCCTGGCCAGGACCCCACATATAGATCCCTGGCATCCGCTTGGGACGAGTGGATCACTGGAACTCGGGCGCAAGCGCATCGTACGTCGGGCAGAGCGCTTGCCAGTCGGGCTGCACGATCTGTGACTGCGGTCCAGCAATGTTGGCGGCAGGCGACTCGCCGAAGACGACCGCGAGGCCGGCCTCCAAATGCCAGTCGATGTGGCTGCGTGATTCGATTAGATCTATTTTCAGGGGGAAGACAGTTGGAAAGACAACGAACCAATGCAAGAACCAGGCGCCGGGATTGTTGCTGAAGAAACGGAAGGTGGTGTTTCCTCCGTTAACTGTTCATGGGGCCTTTGTTAATTCCTTGCAGGATATGAATTGGATTGGTGGGAACGCACTCGGGACGACATCACGTCTTGGGGGGTTGACGTAGTTGGGGGTGACGGCATTCGACTCAAGGACGACGTCGAAGTTGTGTCCGTGCACTAAGTTGTGCTGCTCAGGAAGCCGTTTGCACAAATAAAATAATCATGAACGTACAGTGGAAGGGGTGGGCTATAACAAAATAGTAAGCATCAAATATAAATCAGTGGCTACGGGACGAACCTCCAGTTCCGGGAATGCTGATCTCAATGATCGAGTTGGAAGGCAACAAAATCCTGCAGTACTCTTAGCAGTCAAAATCGCAAGGTCGCGCAAGGCACATACAATTGCTCGGAAGGTATGAAATCGGCCGGCTGTCCAAAGGTCGTAAATATCCGTATTACTATCCATCTTTAGACCAATGATTCACCTTGGAAGCACCACTGAGCAATTGCAACAGCACAGGGAGCGAGGGCGAGAGGTACGACTACAACACGTCAGTCAGTGGGCTTCCTTCGCCAGAGGAAATCGGACGTACGATACCGTTGATATCAAAGAACGGCGCGTTGGGCTGCGCGATGTTGAGCGTCACGGCAAAGTCCGCAGGGGCGGAGCCGAGGTTCCCGGGGCCCTGAGATGCGATGGGCTTTAAAGTTTCGGGAGATAAATTAATTCCCATGGGAGCCGGAAGCGGAAATCGCCCACATGCATGAGCGAGTCGTCCAGCTTGGCTCCGGGAACGTTCACGGTCGTGGGCTCGACCGCGGGGGCACCGACGTAGCGCAGGATGGCGAGCGTGAGGTTGGCTTGGACTGCACACACACGGGTTAGTCGGAACACTCTCGGAGGTGGGTCATTAACATACAGTTGGGGTTGTTGGCCGCGCTTCCTCCGGTGGGACTGTACGATACAACGCCGGTTAAGAGGGGCCGAGGGGATGAGAAAAGATGCGTACGGTGCGCGGATCTATTGTAAAACACAAATGAGTGATCCTGAGCTCACAGCGGCGGGATATGCACATACCCAGTAGTTGTCCACAGTCTGGTTAGCGTGGAGAATAATAGAGATACGCTGAGCTGCACGATGGAGTATTGGGGTCCATGGTGATAAAAAAATAAAACATATATGTGCACGCACCAGCATAGACATCAGCGTTCTGGAACGGCACGGGATCGTGCTCGACACCGTCGAGCTCCATCACGTCTGAGAACGGAAGTTAGATTCCAACCCGCGTGCGACCAATCCCACCCGACATACCGAAGGTGTGGTTGTCGAACGACAGCGTCATGAACGGCCGGCAAGACAGCGAGAACACCCGGAATCTTCGATTCCGCACGGTCAGCGGTGTATATGGTATGCCGATGTAATTTTTGCGCACCTGTAGCGCAGACCCTTCGTGACGCTGATCACAGCGTACGGAACTAGTTGGCTCCGTGAGATTCTGCGATTTAGCCCAAGGAACTGGACATACCGAGCGGTCCGCCGGCATAGCGGCTAACAGAGACAACAGTGTTAACTTCAAACAATTGATGAAGATGTTGAAACAGAGACTTGCCCCACGCCATTGATCAAGCCCGAGTCTTGCACCCTATTCAACAGAATCAGGATTCGCCCACATACGACGAATAAAGAATGACTCACGGGACGATACCGGTCTTGAAGAAGCTGTTTTGGCCAGCAGGAGCCAGGACGTCTGAAAAAGATTGATGAATACACCGCCCATTTTTGTTCGATTTTCAAGTGCTTACGGTACCATTCCGCGAGCGTGATAATTGTGCTGTCTGCAGAAACATGAACGGCATGTTAGCGAAACCGCTAGTTAGTATGGAGCCCAGAGACACTTGCCATCATCGACATCGCTGAAAAGATATACTCAATACATGACGAACGGAGAAAAGTTGTGGAAACGCACTAAAGATCCTTCAAGGGATCATCAGGATCTGATACACATCGTCAGGACGTTAGAGCTTCCGAAAGAGCGAATTGCTGACCGTAAACCACGAACGCTCCTGAAATCGCATGTTCAGCCAGCCGTTAAAACTTCTTCAGTTTCAGACACGCACCGCGCAATCCATCGCAGTACTGGGTCGACAAATGAGAGTGGTACCAGTAGTTTCCGGTTTGCCCCGCCGTGTCGAAGACGTAGTCGAAAGTGGTGGAAGGAGCGATAGGACATTGGTTGACGAAACTGGAACATGATCATTTGAATGCGAGGCCGCGGACGAGAATGATGCACTTACGAGGGGCCGTCCATTCCCGATGTTCTGGCTTGGAAGAAACCGTGCCAGTGCTGCGGGTGAGCCATTAATTCTGTGAATGCGCCCGGTCTAGAATTTCTTACGATGCTGGTGCTGCGACGCATGTCGGGATCCGTCCTGCGATTTTCGATTAGAATCCCGAACGCAGAGTTCGAAATATCATTCCTCACAGTTTATTGTGAGTGTGGATCACAACTGAATCGCCCTTGTTGAGCTTGAATGTGGGACCGGGGAAGGTTCCATTGGGGACAACGGTACTACAAGACTTTTAGGTCTTTCTGGAATTCGTAGTATTGACCGCACGTACTCGCGAACGAATCCATCCGGTGAAAGTTTGGCGTTAACGATGTCAAGGTTGAAGACCTGCTGAGCCGCAAAGACGTTGGGGAGGAGGGCGAATGCCGCGAGAGAAGGGACCAACATTCTGTGATGAGAATGTAGGAAAACTCGGAACCCGAAGCGATGCTCTTTATATCCCCCGCGCATTACCGTGGCATGGGCAAATCTGAGGCCTTTGTTTGTGATCCCTATGACCGCCCTGAATTCCTCGACACCAAACGCCAATCCGGAGGGGCGGTTTAGCTCCCGGGATATCGCCGACGGGGACAGGACGACGACCAGTGTCTTGGATCAGCAATATTGGAGCAGAAGGCGGTGCGCGCGTTCGGAAGAGCGGTGTGGGATTTTGTATTCGTGGGAGGCCAGTCCACCACGACGCGCCATCCGGGGTCACGTAAAGGCATTTAGGAGCCTGATGGACATGAATCCCCAGGACATGATTGAGCGGGTTAGGATCTTTACACTCTGATGCTGATGCCTGCGACCGGCTTAAGTTGGCGGTCTCACGAAGGCCATGCCGCCACTGTTGGATGTGCCCAGTTAGGCAATTTTCGCAGTTCCGGACGACTTGGCGTGAGCTTCCCGTTCAATAGACCCGGTGGCAACGGTGGTTAGGTGTCACACAGTTACAGTACAATGTATATCGGCTGAAACACGTTTCTTATAGGGACGGGACCAAATCGCACCAGACGAGCAATCCAGCGTTTTGAGCAGTCCGTCGGGTGAGTTTATGCATCCACCTCAAGGAATCGGACGCAAGCTCGTCGGCCAAGAGAAAACCACGATCAGCGGCGCACAGAAGCCAGGCAGATCCTTCCAGCAGTCGGTACCGACCAAGAGATTCTCACACTTCATAATGCGTGAGTATGATAACTTAACATAGACTCGTCCCCGACGGGTGCGCTTCCGAATGTCCGGTAGACCAACACCGAGGAGATACAGGCGGCGGCCAAGCGTTTGAGCGATGAAGATGAGCCTAGTACTCGTCAGTTTGCAGAATTTCCGGGGAAACAGTGCTCAGTGTCGTTCGCACTGATTCAAGGAGTGAAAAGGACGAGTAAAGGCCCAAAGGTGCCCAAAGGGAAGTGAAAAGCAGAAGTCACGGGTCACTGTGACGCGTGTTGGGCGCGTGGCATCGGCTTCGGTATCTAATCCGTTCCCATCAAAGATTGATAACACCGGTTCCTGGTTTTTAGCCTCGAACAAGCCTCAAACACTGCCAGAGCATAGGAAGCAAAAGTCCACGAGTAAAATAATACACCTGTGAATGCGATGGCAATTCGCTTCAAATTCATGGTACTGCTCAAATGTCTTGGCAGCTTTTTAGCCATCAACCAAGTGGACGTTTGAACGTTGAACAGTAGAGAAGAAGTGCCTTCGCTTCACTCCCGCTCCAGGTAGGTAGATAGGCAACATCATGGGGCTGATAATCATGTCATTCAAAACTAGACGCGTTCGATGGAGAGAAGAGGGTTTGCAATAACAATGGTCCGAGCTATTATAAATTTGTTTTGAAAATGTTATTCCGCTTCTAGTGACGGAGCCGGAAGTATTTGTGGTATGGAAATTTGGAAATGGGGAGCCACAACTTGGCCACAACTCAAAAGTGTATTGATAACTTCATAAAGGGATCTGGAAGGCATCGCAAACAACGGAGGGTGGATGCACATTTGAGGATGTCCCGGACATCTTTTTTCTCGTGAGACTCTGATTAAGGCTCCAACCATTTATTTTTCGTACGGTCGAGCGTGAATTAAGGGAAAAGGGTTGAAAATTTGTTTTAAACCATTTTAAACCATATATAAACGGTATTTTAACGGAATTTCCTCGGGCCATTTCGGAGGTCCCTTGCCGTAGGATGTCTGAGTGGAATCATGGTCAGGAATTGACTTCTAAACATTGTTCCAACTGTTGCAGGACTACAGGCGTAAGATTAAATGACATGAGGCCGGGATGCCGACGACTGCCCGCCATCAGTCATGTGCGTAATGGTACTAATGGCCTCCACCCCGACTCGCCGAGATCAAACCAGAATTGCCGAAAGCGTGCCGAGCTGCGGCATGAGCAATGAAACTTTCGGCCCAGTCGGTCCGGTGAGTGCTGCGCTGACTGCGTGCTGAGAGGAGAAGGCAGCGCAGTCGTCCAGCTGCGGGAAGGAGCATATATTTCGCCCCGCGCGTGGGGAACGAATTATTTTTGGGACCCCTTTTATACTGCGCCTCGAGCAGCTGCTGCTCAAGATGCGACTTTTACTCCTTCCTACTCTTAGCTTTATTGCTCTCGTAACTTTCGTCGTAGCTGATCAAATTGCGCTTTCAGCCAGCCAGGTCAACAGGAATGACTGCATCTTAGGTCCTTGCAACACGGAGAAGCAGACGCCCGGGTTCACGGATATGTGAATGACTTGCTACTTCCGTAACCTCTGACATTCAGTGGTATCTAGGAAGGATTCATCGTCGCTGCCATTTGGTTGGTCGACCAAGTCGGAATTCCACTACCCATCTCCCAACTCGACGATCGTCGCTGGAATCTTGTCTCACCTTTCTAAAGCTGAGACACAAGCCAATCTCGAGCATTTTACATCTTACCACACGCGGTACTTCAACTCCGACGTGGGCAAGGCCAGCTCTGAATGGCTTTATGCAAATATTCTCACCTATACGGCTGAGCTCGCTAGCGAGGAACAGAAGGGTCTGATCAGTGTCGAAGCAATCGAGCATCCGTGGAAGCAGAACTCATTCGTGCGTTGAACTTACAATGAAGGGCTTCAATGATATATATGCACCCAGGTTATCCGTATTGCTCCGCCGAACGCGTTACAATTCGCCCCCATCACAATCCTAGGCGCCCATATCGATACTCTCAACCACGGAGGTATTTTCTTGGCAGCCCCAGGTGCAGACGACGACGGCTCCGGGACCGTGACTATCCTCGAGGCCTACAGAGGTTTGTTTAATCGCACGAAGAGAAACGACACTAACTGGGAGTCGGCAGCTCTTCTGCTGGGGAACTATATCCCTGTCTCGCCGTTGGAGTTCCATTTCTACGCTGGAGAGGAAGTAAATATTTGGCACCACCGCAACCATAGATAAATTGACTTTATATGCGTGCAGGGCGGTCTTCGCGGGTCCCATGTGATAGCATCCAGATATGCAATCGCTGGAAAGAAGGTCAGGGGAATGGTCCAATTTGACATGACGGTTCGTAGCCCCTGGACCCTCTTCCTGTTCCTCGTTCAACACGTTAATATCGTCGTATTACTAGGCATGGCACCAGGCCGGGACGCGCGAGGAAATTGGCGTCATCATGAACAATGTCGATGCCGCCTTGTCAGAATTCCAAATCCTCCTCATTGAACGATACCGTCAGTTCCTGCTCTGGATCCTCGTCGATTGAACAACTCATATAGACGCGCAGTTCAAATTCCTTTTGTGAGGGACCATTACCCACAAGGCTCCCGCAGCGACTACGTTAGCTGGACAGATGCCGGTTATCCGTCATGCCATCCCTTGGAAGGGCAGGTCAAACATACCAACCCCCGTGAGGCTTCTTTCTCCCTAGGATGGATGTCTGGATTAATATCTTTTCTTAACTGGCTCCCAGACATCCACAGTGTGAACGACACAATCGCTATATCGCCGGAATTCTCGTTCGACCACATGCTGCAGTACGTGCCCGGTAGATTAGCCACGAGGGAAGAACATAACCGTGGCCAACAGGTTCTCCAAGTTGGCGGTCGCATTTGCGATCGAATTGTCGAGCTATTGAAACCATAATGCAGACTCCACCTCAGTCTTTCACTTGCATGTGGCGAAAATGTATTTGTTCCTGTAGCCGAATTCTTTGTTTAAGCAATTAGGCGTGAACGATAGCATGTCAGCTTTTCTCGGCGTTCTTCGGCTCTCCTCCGATTCGATTCCTCTCCCTGTCCTCCACGTCGACGATTTCTCACCTCATAGCTAGAAGATCGATCGCTGAGCATTTATCCATAAAAGATCCAGCCATCCCAACTCGCCGTCTCGTCATTCAACTGGAGCTCAGACCTGGAACTGGCAATTCTTAGGCACGACAAAAAATGGACGCAAATCGATTAAAACATGTACAGAAATCCGTGAAAGTAAGTAAACGTCACCTCAACAATGAAATCGCCTCTTCCGACCGCGATGTAAATATGCAATCCAATGCTTTTGGGTGGTTAATAATCGCCGACTTATACCCGGGCTTCACAGCTCTCGCAGTTTTGTCCACAGGCGTTATCTCGAACACAGCCAGTATTGTGACAATTGCGTTGAATAGTGCGTCTTCCGCGAGGGACTGCCCAGGACACAATCACCAGCCGAAGCCCAACGCGTATCGCCGGAGATCTGGATTCTTTGGGTCGTCGGACGAGGCAAGGAAGCGCGCGGGGTTAAATTCGAATGGGTCGGGGTATGCTGTAGGGTCGTGCATTATGACCCTATGCCTCCAGTGAGTCAAAATATCTTATTGCGACCGCAAATAAGACTCACCAGGAGTTTGCGAAAATCACGGAACCAACGGGGATGTGGTATCCGCGATAGATGTCGTCCTGCATCAGCCGGTGGGGAAGAACCAATGGAGTCACCGGGTTCCAGCGATGGACCTAGTAGAGGTGAGAAGTGCGTCTGAGGGTCATACTCAGAAGTGAAAGCGAAATTCCTTGATTATAGCGCGAATATACGGCAGCTCTACACGATCGCTGAATTGAGGAAGACGCGTTGTTCCGACAACTTTTAGCAGCTCTACATGTGCTCGTTCCTGGATTTCAGGATACATAGACATCGCGAAGATGAACGATTCAACCGCCGAGAACGTCTGAATACCAGGAATTCTCAGCAATGATACTTGAGAGATGCTGAGTGATTCTTACAGTATCAGCACCCGCTGTTGGGACATGAATGGTATCAGTGCCCTCCACTCAATTGAAGCGAACCTCCGGCTAGACCCACTGAAGTCCACTTGTAGGTTTACTCCTCTTCGGATGTGGGGCTTAGATTCCGCTCGACCAAGCTTGCTGTAAACGAGGGTTTCGCGATACCCTTCATCTAGGTGCGCAATTCAGATCTGGAGTTCTTCCGGGTGGCATATAACTCAAGAATTCACGACTTGGGCCTTAACAACCTCGTACGGATTGTCCCTCAGCGACTCTGGTGTCCTCCGCAACCGCCTGGCATCCTTTTTAAAGCGAAATCCCATCCAGTCGGGGATATGTCGCACTGCAGCCGTTCATCGAATCACGAAGCGCACTTATGGGCAACGCGTCACACAGATACGCGCCGGGAATGACGGACAGCGAAAATTCATGGTCTCGAATCGCTTAATCCTGTTTTCGCTCAGTACAGGTACGCACCATCCAATTAAGCCACATTTTAGACCAGGAGCTCACCTCACATTCAGCATTTGTTCACTCGGCTCCCTCATAATGGTTCGGGATCTTCCTCGCTGTTCTACATAGGATCCTGATGCGTCCCAAGTTGGCCGGTTTACCGGAGACATTTGCATATATCACCTTCTATAATATCCTTGCACGCCGTAAGTCATTCCTCGCCGTAGCTTTGAACCGTCAGTGACCTTGCAACAGTGTAATGAGTGGAATAAATTCACGGAAACACATGTGCTCATCAAAATTCAGCGCGATTTCGTCGTTTTCTACGTGAGGATTGTTTTCAATATACCGCTCTCATCTACAAGGCAACGCCAAATTGCAGCCTCAATTCACGGAAATCACCTGAAGCCAATGTGCTCCGCACCGATAGCAATAACCACGGTACAGTGGAGGAACACCGATGCCACTCAGGATATTGAGCTACCAATGAGTTACCCACAGTGAAGCCATTTTCTGAAGATTGAAAACTGTCCTTCTCAGTGTCCTGCAATCTCAGCGGAGGCTAACTCGAGGGTAGATAAACAATACAGTATGTCCAATTTTTTTTAGTATCCGGACTATGACTTGGACCTCAATTTTTCTTAAAAAAAGCGCTCCGGGAGGTCGCAAAAAGGTAAAAATGTCTCAATAATTTAGATCCTCTATGTACAAAATAAATTTGTCCGGACTATGACTCAAACCTTCTCGGTCGTTAGGCTCATTTGTCCGGACTTTGGCAGAGACATTCAGAGGCAAATTTTCAATTTTTGTCCGGACTAGGGAACCGACCTGTCAAACCATTATCACTGGTCCTATCAAGCCTGCCGATTCTATTGGTTATTTGTGTGAGTTTTTCCATGCTTCTTCTGCATCTTCAAGTTCTTAACTTGTGCTTTTCCGTTCACGCTGAAAAGATTGTAGTTATGTCTGAATCCGAAATCCTCCAAACTTCGACCCGTGAACGCGCTGACTGGGACTAACTCCCTCTCGGAGGTAATCGCCGACTCCAGGCCCGTGAAGCTCCTGGCAAGGGTTGGCCGCCAAAAGTGCCCTATTTCGGGCTCAAAAATTCTATCTTTTGGCAGCATTTCGGCTTCAAAAATCCTAAGGTAGCGGCCATACAAACACTGTCAACGTTCCAAATATAGGCAAATTCCCGAAATAAATGCGCTAGATAATCAGCAATGTACTTGAGGCTTATCCCTTCCATGAACCTATAGATACATATGTTAGGGATGCCCAAATCAAACCCTTAGACAAAATAATGAGAATTGACTGAGGAGTTGTCCTCACAAGGTTCCCATCAATTTTGAGAGCCTTTAGCTGATGGCGACTTAAATCTGTAACTACATTTTCTACACTTGTCCAAATCCTTATTGAGCGGGCCCAAACGAAAGCCTGCATGTATACCTTGAGATTCATGGAAGGGATAAGTCTCAAATACATTGCTGATTATCTAGCGCATTTATTTCGGGAATTTGCCCATATTTGGAACGTTGACGGTGTTTGTATGGCCGCTACCTTATAACGGCCCAGGGTGTCCTGAAGATCGACATTTTGTCGCCTATTTTTGCGATTTTCGCTCCGGAGCACCGTTTGTGTGCATTTCGGGTCCTTGCGGCTTGTGCCTGTGTCTTTCAAACCGCTATTAGCCTCGGGAAAGTTTGGGGAAGTCACCTTTGCGGGGGACACCAACCAATTTGTGCATTCAGGTCCTAAAAAATCCTATTTCAAGTTGTGAACAAGGATTTCCGATTTTTGGTCTCAAAAATCCTATTTTCGGACACGGAAATCACAAATTTTCGCCCTCAAAAATCCTATCTTGCGGACAACCCTTAGCAGGAGCTTCACGGGACCTCGATTACTCCGACCACCAGCGCGATGACAATGACAGAGAAGAGACGCGTTTACATACATACGTGGGTCCGTGATTGGGTCTGTTTGAAGCTCTACATCCCACGACACCAATCCTCGCACCTCGCCACTGGTAATTACCTGGCAGACCTCTGCCCAGAAAATGTGAACCTTGGCTTTCAATTGCTTGATCTCGAAACAGTGCAGCTGACGATTTCGCTATATAGGGTGCCGTGTCTCCACATTTCAGGTTCAGAGTCCTCTTCATCTTTCCCACATCGCTTACCGACCCGTCGACGTTAGACTTTGAGATAAACCCTAGACTCACCCCTTGGAGGTGACCTCGGTTTCCGATTGCTCATCGATGGGAAAGCACGCTGTGAAGAACGGATCAACCGGACAAGTAGCGTCCAATTTCGTCGTTTCGAAAGGACGGTCCAGTAAGATGGTGGTCAACATTTTCTTAGCAAAATTAAACCAGATTTCCCATAGCTTTCACCAAGGATCGCAGCTAACGGTCGAAGTCCCTCATAAAGAAGCTTGGTGGAAGACTCCGACAGTCTTAGTTAACAATTTAAAATTCGATGCTGCTGTCGCCATTATTCGCAGGAAAGATGGTAGATATCTTGGTTCTCGTTTTTTTTTCACCGACAGATGACCTTTCAGCTCGTCTTCTTCGTGAGCGACTCGGAGTTTGTCTTGTTCTACAGTTGGTATGGACTATTCTCTTCCCTTTTTTAATCGCTCACTGAGCCGTATAGACCAAGGGCACCCTTTCTCAGTCAATGAAGCCCAGTATCAATCCAGAATCTAATAGGCCACACCTTCAAATACGAAGTACGTTTCTGAATCTCCCGCTATCAACGCTAGATAGGCGGTTGACTGTTCTAGCCTTGGACGTCAATTCCGGGAACTATTCGATGTATTTGCTTGACGGTGGTGTCACCAAGATTACGCCTAAACTCTCCGGGACTTATGAATGGGAGGTGTCTCCGCCGTTGTTCGTGCTCAGCTTGCTTCTTGATCCAAGGCCTTGACCGTCTGAATGCAGCAACTTCCAAGCGAACCGGTCCCTCGCTGTCCTGGTTACTCGTCGAAACCGCTTCAAGTTTTGGTTAGGGCGTCAAAGGGTTGGCGATATTCTGATTTCGTACACTGAGTTGGAAACCGCTCTGAAACAAAGTGGCTCTCTCACTCAGCCATACTGTGTGTCAAATTAATTTCCCGTCGATCTTCGTATTGAATCTACTTCCCTCAGATCACAAAATCGACTCTACAATCCCAGTTCTGCTTACCGTGGTGAGTCACCCGACATGCCATTATTGATAGAATAATCCCTGACTCTTCATGGCAGACCTCGGATGATATCCGCACCTTCGCAGAAGAGGCTATGGCGGCGGCGCAGAACAAAACATATATACTGGACCGTTTGGGTGTCTCGCAAAACCTTTTGGATCGGATGGTCGAGTATAGTACTGCCCTGAGTGAAGTGAGGGATCTTACCTCGAGATCTCATTGTCGAACGTAACAGGCTAATCGCTCGGCAGATTCACCCTGTCGCCAAGACATTGGTAGGATGTTGCACCCAGATTTACAAGGCATTGATCTCGCTCATTTTACAAATTGACCCGACTAACACACGGCCTAAGGAAATTGCGGCTGGGCGGCAATGTAATCAATTGCTACTAGACTTGACTCGAGATATCGTCGATGCTCTGGATTGCGTCACAGATGTCCAACAGTTCTCGACACCTGGTAGTATTCAGTCACACACCCTCGAAGCGGCAATTTGCACACTGGAAGACCTGGTTGTGAGTGCGTCAAACAAAATTCTGCAATACAGTTCGGGTATGGTTACTGTTTGGTTTTAATCATCGTGGGGGTTGAAGCAGTCTTTTCTCTCCAGGCACACTCACACGGAAGAAAGAAAGCAACATCCTGGAACTTAGATGGCAATTCCGGAAATTCATGGACCGATTTCAGCAGCGCACGCAAGCTCTCGGCATTGCCCAAGTCGCTCAACTCGGGCAAGCAATAGACACATTTAGTAGGCATTGTCATGTTTCACTTATTCACTGCGTCCTGACTATGGCAGTGTGTTCCAAGTATTCGAGTTTCTTTGAGGATCGCATGCCGCCAGCGTACACAAGTCAGCACCGCAGTCGATGTCTTCCGGGAACACGAAAAGATGTGCTCCACAAAATCCACTGCTGGGCGACTGACCTGAACGCGTCAAATAACCTTTGGCTGACCGGGTACCCTGGCGCTGGCAAAACCACGCTCTCATTTTCCCTCCTCGACTCCCTTCCTGAGCCCCGGTGTCACTTTTTCTTTTGCGCAGATAATCGGGAATCAACCCCATCTGCGCTTTGGTTAACAATCGCATCGCGTCTTTCTAGGTTGAATGTGTTGTTTGGGAAGTTTGCTGTCGAAAATATGGAAAAGGGCAAGGCGGAGATTTTCCGCCACCTCATTTCTGATCCATTGGGGAGGATTGGGACCTCGTTGCGCCTCGTAGTCGTTGTGGATGCGATTGATGAATGTGTCGGAATCACCGACCAAGACTATGGTGAAACCGAGGCCCTGCTTAATTCCCTGATTCAATGGTCCCACCTTCCCCCCGGGTTGAAGCTCATCGTCACAAGCCGGAACGACCATGCCATCGCTCGAGTTTTACAACCAATTAGCCGCCATTTGGAACTGGAGCTTAACGGGCAGAACACGTCGGACGACATCCGGCTGTTCCTTGAAACTGGTTTTCGAAAAATAAAATCCCGCCATGCGCGGACCTTGGCGCAGCTGGAACAATGGCCAGAACCTGGAGTGATAGAGGAGCTTACACAGGACACTGGTGGTTTATTCATCTGGCCCGAAACACTCCTTCGTTTCCTCGAGCACGACTCTGAAAAACGGCTAGCGCGGATTCGGAAAGGCGACATGGGAAGCGAAGGTCGCATATTTGTTTTGTATCAAAGAATCCTCGACATTTCCTTTCTTCAGACGCCCGAAAGACCGGACCTGGGAGACATCCTGGCTGTCCTTGGGGCCATAATTTCCTCCCCGACGCCCCTGACTTTCCAGGAATATGTCCACGGTGTAATGCCCCATATTAGAGTTTCGGCAAGCACATTCGACGACATATGCCGGCGCCTTCGGTCCGTACTCGACAACGATGCGCCCGACGATATTGTTCGATTTCACCATAAATCCTTTGTCGACTTCTTACTATCACCGTCATTCCAATGCCCACCAGAACTGCGCCTTGACATGCAGGAGCAACAAATCAAAATAACCGCTGCATATCTTCGAACCCTGCAGGACCGACTTGGTTTCAATATCTGCAAATTGGAGTCATCCTACGAATTGCACAATAACGTGCCAGATTTGGCAGACCGGATAGAAAAACATATCCCCGCCTACCTATCGCATGCCAGTGCTCATTGGACAGATCATTTAGCCGTACTTCCCGCCCAACCGTCTTTGCAAACCCAAATCCAAAATTTCCTCGAGACCAACTTTCTCTACTGGCTCGAGGTGTGTAGCTTGACGGACGGCATGGATCACTGTAGTGGGCAGTTATCACTTCTGAGAAAATGGGCGGAGGTATGTACATCCGGCTCCACACCCTCTCTTCCTTGCTGATAATTTAATTCCATCAGAGCGATTACCTTGTGACTCTGGCGGAAGATGCCTATAAGTTTGTGGAAACCTCCAAGGACGTGATTTCAACGAGTATCCCGCACATATACATTTCGGCTCTCTCCTTTACTCCGCCCACTTCAAAAATATTCCAGATATATAAGGCGCGCTTCTCGGGGGGCTTCTCGGTGCGGCTGAACGAACCACAAGGGGGAAAACATCGACATCCAATAACTTGTGTGGCTTTTTCACCCCTGGGGTGCATAGCTTCGGCATCTCAGGATAGAACCATTCGCCTTTGGACAATCAATGGAAAACCAGTACTCGAACCATTGGTCGGACACACGCGTACAGTCACCTGCATTTCGTTTTCTGAGGACGGAAAACGCATTGTATCCGGGTCGCGCGACCACACCGCCCGACTTTGGGACGTCGAAACCGGAAAACAAATCGCCAAATTTGAGCAACACACAGATGTCGTGACCGGTGTTGTCTTTTCTACCCCATTCATTGTGTCGGTTTCACGCGATCAAACCCTTCGCGTATGGACGAGCACTGCGGAAAGGGAATACACAAATTCCAGTCAATTATCCAAAAGCGCACTCGTCTCGGTTGCTTCCCTTGGCGCGCACAGACTCGTTGTCTGTATTGAAGACTCCACTATGATCCTTGTAAAAATCAAGCTTCGCAGGGGAAGCTCCTCGCAGGGTCACGGGTCCTCAGAACCTGTCCGTATCTCAACAGGAACCCCAGTCATTTGCCTATCATCTTCTCCAGATGGTACATGGTTTGCCACTGGGGATAAAGAGGGAACAGTGCGAAAATGGGATGTCGCAAGCAACCGGGATGTTTGTATCATGCCAGGACGCTGTGAACCGGTGACAACTGTCGCGGCCACTGCTCGTCGAATTGCATCCGGCTCCGAGGACGGAACGCTTCGGATTTGGGATAGCGATTCCGGCCAGCTTCTCCTTGGTCCATTTCGTGCTCATGGCCCGATCAGCTCTATCGCAATCTCGCCCATCGGCACCATACTGGTGTCAGCATCCGACGCATCACTTCGTTTGTGGGAACTAGGAGAGATCTATTCAAAGGCTCAACCGGATTCTCAATTCACTGATGAATGTGAACTGCGCGATGATTGGGTATGCAACCCTCAGCGTCAGTTGATCATATGGGTTCCAAGAGACTATCAGAGGTCGTTATTGTGGCCGCGTAACATCGGTAGTTTCTGCGAAGCATCCAGGAGGCTCGACTTTACCCAGGCAAAACAATGGGCGGATTGTCGGATGTCTTAAATACCTTTCTGAACGTCACCCCCCAAGTACATACCCGAATAAATGCAGCAGATATTTTTTGGATGTGCTCGGCTTGTATAAGATCAGTCCCGTCTACGAAACTGTTGAACACAACCGTTCGCCGGTTGTTTGATCGTGCTTGACTCTACGCGGCTCGTAAATAAGCCACGTGATTTCATTGCAACGCGGTGTGACCGTGACAATGACACTTCACGTCCACCGCCGCGGCCTTGGACTCGCCTTCCTCCTTCACCCAATTAAGCCGCCACAGCATTCCTTGGCCTTGAAGCTTTGCCACCCGGCGGTGACTTGGGCAACCTTTTGACAACCTACCTGGCTTGGCCGACCACGACTCCCTAGATGCCATGAGATGCCGGTGACATTGGAGCATGCACTGCCATTCGTCGTTCAGTCTGTACTCCTCGGTGCCGTGCCACAAATTGCTTGATCCCTAAGGCTCCTCTTGGCCGTCGATCTCTTGGCCAAAGAATACGGCACCGCGAGCTGCAAGTGACGTCTTTCCTTGCCTTGGTGCTGTTGAACGCTCGCCAAGCTGATATGTACCACTGCCGATCTGACTAACCGCCAAGCTCGTCGATTCCTGGTATAAATGGTGAATCCAGCGTCGAAATCGCCCCAGCTCATCATGCCCACCGACTCGGACGTATCCACCGCGTCCAACGAGGCTTCCATCTTGTCTTCTCTGAACAATCTGCTGCCGAGCGCCGCTTTCCGTGCGTTGGTAGCCTGCGTCTTCGCCCTTGCGCTACTCCTATACGTGGTTCGAAAGATGTCTCTATCCAAAGCCACGGAGGATATGCATGCCACCATGTTTTCCACGGAATGGCTATATTATCATTCTGCCGAGGCGGGCCTAGTCACTCAATGGAACGAGGACATTTACGATGAGCTAACGAAGTAAGTCTTCTTGCTGGCTGCGAACTTTATATATCTCATACCCTATGTGATTCAGATTGCGAACGAAGGCATCGTTTCTTCGCGAACAAAGCTTGCGTGCCTCATTATCTTTCTGGGATAGACCACGCGCGTTCTGTCGTGGTCTTTCATTGGAAATCATGCGCTGTACCAAGGATGTGAAAACTCTGAAAATACGGATCGAGGTTCGTTTTCCCCCTCCTATCATCTTATTCAGGTTACAAACGGAATTTAGATCGCTCGAGAAGAAGGTTCACGAAGTATCAATAAAAAGCAAGCTGGTCATCGTGCCTCTTTTCTTTTCACCACCCCGAATCACCCGCGCATAGCACAATGGCAGTGTAGTTGCAAACTGTAGGCCTGTGCTACACTGTAATATTAAAGCATTCTCGTCTTTTCTAAGCGATCTGCCGCGACAGGCTGCGAATGCCTATTTTCAAAGGCGACCGACCCCTGAAAACAGACAGTTCACCGCTGATACATGATTGCGGTTTTTTTCCCGGCACGCTTTCTTCAGAATCTTCGGCAATCTGCTAAAATAGACTTCTTTTAGCTTCCTTTCCTGTGCCAGTCAGAGTTTTTTTGCCCAATTCAATTTGCGGTGTACACAGCGGCTCGGATTACGTGCTGCTATGTTTCGATAAGCACTCGTTGGAACCCTAGGGTCTCTAATCATTTTCGGTTCGTCCTCGCGGTCGTTGTCGGTTGGCTTGGGAGGATCCCCAGACGATCACCCACGGGATGGGAATCATCGCATCTGGGCGTAGGGTCGAATCAATTTTCCGAGTAGGACGGCCGAATCAATGTTAGCAAAGATGGCAGTGTAACCGCTTTCAGAACGGACCCACGAGACAGAGGCGAGAACACTTCAGCTTAAGTCTTTTACTGATCTATTGTTGACTCAGAACATCAACCGGTGGGCCCGAACGGTATGGGGCATCGTACAATCGTGGGCTACGTTCCCTGTTTGCATCAACCGTGACAGTTACCCGTTATTCGCTTGAACCTCTCATCGATTTCCATGTCGACTCTGCGGCGTTCAGACACAGGAAACTCACTCTGTAGGGGGGTACGTGGTTCCGCATCTGTGCGTCGAGCTCCCTATTGACCACCGGAAGATCTGCATCTGCCTCTGGCCGACACCATCAGTCTCGGTTGCTGATTTACCGCGGTGGGTGCAGAGGTCGTCGGCACCAGTTTGCATCTGAGCTCGGTTATATTTATCTCCCGGCCGACGCGGACGACCCAAATCGACGATCTGCGAGTTCCATCTGACTGGACGTGTGTGTGTTGTTCTTTAACTTGGACACCGTCTCATGACAGTATCTTACGTTTCACCCCTCCTCGGCAACCCGTGGATTTTCTTCCCTGTTCCTTTCTGGCGCAGATCGCGCGCATCGTACTCGAGCAAAATCGTCTTTTTATCTCGAGGCAGGGGCAATTCAGCGGCCAAGTCATCGGCGGTCCAATCAATGGGATCCTCGGGTTCAGCCTTCTGATACCATTCAAAAGAGCGTAAGGCGCCAACTCTCGGGGGAAATAATAAACGGCGAGTGATGTTGTGGGTCCACTCTCTATATTTTGGGTAACGGCAATGGCCGAATTCATTCGAGAATGAAACACAGCTATTGTAATCCTCGTCTAAGCTCAGTTCAGGACTGGATAAATACCGTCTATGATCGGGTTCTCCTTGCTTTGATTTTCCACCTTCTTCCCCACTCTACTTCTTGTTGTTCCGTCCTCCAATGTTGTCACTCCCAGAATTCCACCAAGACGCGTCGCACGACATCGACCCGGAAAGCGCCCAATACGACCCACTTGAGATGCCCCCGGTACTCTTATCATCGTCCCCGCCAGGCCGGGGACGTGCCCACGACGATCGTGTACACTCTCACACCAGAGCCTTCAGCCATTCACCGCAGTCCACATACCACGAGGTACTCGACCACAACCTCATGGCTCGCCATAGCCACACCGACGTGCGCCCAGTTCCTCCGTTCCTCGATCAATACTGATATTGTTCTATAGTTGGGCTACCTCAGTACGTCTTCCCGGTTTGATGACGGGCATTACCTCCCCCAGCAATCAAACACCGAGGCAATGGAAGACTACCTCGACGCGTCGCTCATGGCTGCGCAGTACCTGGATTTACCCTCGCACTGTTCCAACATACAGCAGGATTCATTCAATCAATCATACCCATTGAGCGATTCATCCGCATCCAGTCCTGACGCGACGGATACCGCATCCAGCTCCAGCCCTCGTGCCGACCTCTTCAGCGCCCATTCATCGCCGGGGTATCTGTTGACCGAGGTGAGGCTCATTAATATTTCCCTCAGTGCAATGTGCTGACTTTATTGTATAGCTCCCCGACGCGATGGATACTGCTCGTCCTCATTCTGAATTTGGACGTCACCCCCCATCGCCCCATTATCTTGGCCCTTATGCCCACCACAATAATGTCGACAACAGATACCAAGACAGCCTCGTCCTTCCGAGAGCCGTATCCTTCGATGATTCGTCAACACACCACCGCGGCGGGCACCACTGGGGCTACCCTTCCCCCTCGATGCCCTTCATCTCACAGAGCAGTCGCTCCACCATGTCGCGACCTCCCTCCCCCGCGTCATCGCATCCCTTCAATACATTCGGACTATATCCAGCTCCCGACGACCTCCGTCGCTGGCCACAGATGTTCAAAATCAACCTAGTGAAGAAAGTCGGTCCCAAGAAGCAGATGATGGCCTGTCTATTCTGCCGCGAGCGCAAAATCGGATGCACCCGACCTGCTGCAACTGAGCCGGACCAGACATGCAAGTACGTCATCACCATCGTCTTCTAAAAAAAATGAAAACTGACATATTTTCTCAGCCAATGTGAACGGCGCAAGAGGAAGTGCGAGTATCCCAAGGAGTCCCGGCGGGGCCAGCACACGCGCAACCGCATCAACTCCAAGAAATTACTGGGTCTCGAGGAGCCCAAAGTTAATCCAGTCTCTCCACCTAAACTAGAATAATTGTTGTCTAAACCCTCTGTTCCGTTGTAGGATTATCGAGCGTCCCAACTACATACTCCTATTGTACTTACTCCGTTGTATTCTCGCTCCGTGGACCTGTTGCCGAAATACAAGCCGTTGACTTGCCCACTTCGCCTCGAGTAACTTCGAGCAACACCCAAAATGGTAAAGCCGAACATTGCATGCGAACCAAAGATAGGCCAAGATCCGCGATACCGGTTGTGTGCTGCAAGGCACGACGGGAGGGCATCCGGCGGTAGATATGAATAGGATCGAAAAATAAAGGCCGCCGGTGTTTTTTTTTTTTTACACACGTGCCAGAGACGTACGCTGAATAACCTTCGCATTCAATACATTCAGCGGAGCGGATATTTTTGAGGGAGTGATGTCAAAAAACATCAGCTCCGCGACAATCCTATCAACGTCAGAGCTGATGGAAGAAATCCTGGAAGTAACATACATTATTTAATTCCCTCTCAGCAGGAAAATGCGTCGTGGGCTCAACGTCCATCAGCCGCATGTGGGGTGGATACTATCTCCATCACGAGCCGAACGTTACAGGCCCCAGGGAACGGAAAGACCGACTTCCCTCGGGATGGTCGGGACGTGGCGGGAGTTTTGGAGTGTGAAACCACCCAATCTAGTCCCGGTTTGGATAAGGCGGCATTTGGACTGGAACTAAAATTATGTGACTCACTTACAATAGAAAAAATATCATCACGAGTCCATTTTTCTCAACTGTGCATTCCACAAGACCAGGAAGAGGCAAACATGTACGCATGTGCCAATATTCGCCCGGGGAATCAAACGGAGACACAATATGACCGGTGTACAATTAGGGATTTGATAGAAGACATAGCGATGATAGCCTTGAGAACGGTTTGATTCCAAGTCCGTGATCTAGGGAGAAATGTTCGCCGGCCTTTCAGATTTTTGATGAAATTGCGGGGACGTGGAGAGAGCATCGAAAACACGAAGAAGAAGACTGCCACACGGATTCCCCGACATCAGACTCAACATCGAAGATCGGGGTCGTGATGTCGCCGACAGCAGCATTTTTAACATGCAGTGTACACACGATCTGTCGGCACTTCAAGGTCGGTGCTGAGAATGTGTTGAAGAACCATCTCTCGTAAAGCTTTCTAGCGTGAAATATTGGGAGGATATCGCATGGAAATGTCTTGCTGTTTCTCGAGGTATTTCTGTGCTGACGTACGAAGCCAAAAATATTGCATCGGGATCAAATGAGGTCCTCTCAACGTACTGGGCTCTAATTAAATTCCCGCAGCCTATCGGTATGAATCATCCATACGCACTACATCGCCCTCTCCAGATTTGTCACCGCAAACGCCCATACCATCCCACTCGATTAACCAATGTCTGGATCAACTTGATCTCAGTCCCCGCAAAATGGAAGCACTCCTTTATCTCAAACACCTCCAATGGCCGGGCTCTCCCTGCCAAATACGCATTTTACCGTGCAGGCGGTTCGTGCAATATATCGAGCCACCGTCCCACGGAGCAATCGATTCCGAGCAGCACGACGCGCTCCAGCTTCCGGCAAACAGGCGCACGAGGTTCCCGCCGAAAAGATTCCTCAGATATGGTCGCTTTGCGCGGCGTGGGTTTTTCCTGGAGCGCCCAGAACACCTCCGCGATAGGTGCGTGGTCAAGGACTAGCGTGTGGAGGTGGGTTAGGTGTCGCAGAATTGGGACCCAGGACTCCTCCCGGTGGAATGTGTAGTTACGCAACGTGAGCGTGCACGCGGCGCACAGCGGTTCCGACTCGAAGATTTCCGGGAGGAGCGTGATCGCGAGCATACCGGTGTTCCGGTCTTGAGAAGGGTAACGGTTGAAGAGCTCAAGTGACCACGCGGGTGCGCTGCCGTCCTCGGGGCTCGCCGTCATGGTGAGCAGGTGCGCGCTGCGGCGAATGGTGGAGATGTCGTGGACTTCGAGGACAATGGCCGGTGCGCGTTCGGCGAAGAGTTTGAGATTGCGGAGGAACCGATAGAGGGCGTCGGCGTCCCGTATACGCAGGGTATGAAGGGCTTGGTATTGGAGCAGTCAAGTACACTGGTGTACAGCATGTCCGCGCTGTCCGAGCTGTTGGTGGCGAACGATAACTCCTCTAGATTTGGCAAAGAGAGCGGACAGGTGGCCCGCCATTGAGCCCGTGATCGTGAGCTGAACGACGTTGGGGAGGACGATGGGCTCTTTAAATTTAAAGCGAAATGGGCCCGTGATCGTGAGTTGTCGTATTTCGGGAAAAGTTTTGAAATGGTGTGCTGGGGTCGATGTAAGGACGGAAGGAAACGAGTTCCAGAGACGTCAGCCGCGTCGTGTCGGAGAAATTGTGGATCCATTCCACCGGACATCTAAGTGTGAGATGTGAGAGAGCAGGGAAGGACCACGCTGACGAACTGCCACCAGACAGTGAATCGTCCATACCAATGGACAACGTCGTGGGGAAATGCGACCGAAAGAGGCCCGGTTATCCAGTCCTTGAGCTTCTGCTCATCTTGACCGTGGCTGTGAATGTGCAATTTGAGGGAAATAATGTTGTCAGCGTAGCTGAGCAGCCGCGAAAGCAGCAGGTGATTATCCTCTACTACAATCGCCCTGATCGTGAGTGGAACTGTTTTCGCCCGCTGCACGCAGATATCGATCCATGACGGGTTACAGAATGAGACCTGGGACCATAGTTCGGGCGTGCCGAGTGCCGCAACCCGCCACAGCGCGCAGACATGGCTAACGTGCATGCATGAAAGATCTCCTGGACGCCCGATCCAAACATCGGATTCGGCGCGCAAGACGACAAAGATCTGCCCCAGGATATCCAGGCCGAGAGCGTTTATTGGGATATCGGCGTTGTGCTCCGCCTGCGGACTCGATATGAAATCTGTGGTGCTCCCACTAACGGACGGTAATGGCGGCGCTAACGGCTGGCTTCGGTGCAACCGATCGCGACTTGGCCACGGACCGCAGTGCTGGTACACAATGAGGATTTCAATGTAAATCAGAAGAGATTATGTACACACATTTCGGGAGAAAGGGCATTCTTTGTGCTGGCAGTGGGGAAAACCGGTGCCTTTATACGCATTGATATTCGGAAGTTCTCAGGGATACAACAAGCTCCCCGTTTCTTTTTGTTGTAGGTTTGTTTCGGGTGTGTGCGGGATATGTTGTATACCTAGCCCTGGCACACGAAGTTCCGAGTCCGAATTGTCATTGTTATGTCGTTGTCTGCGCAGTCTGGAATCTCTCCTGGGCATCCATCTGATTTTTATGGCCAGTTAATGCGGAAAGTGAGAACGACAATGAATGTGGAAGCAGAATGTATGCTGCGGATCGCAGTCAGAGTGAGCAGCGAGTTGGTGGCGAGGGGAGTCACGGAGGTGTGATGATATCAGTCACATTCCGGGATGATGCGCCGATCATGATGCGCCATCCACAATGGTAACCGCCGTTGATCTTAGGGAAAAAATATTGGAAAGGAAGAAATAAATTATCGCTGGACGTGAATTGTGCGTTGGACTCGCAGGCAGAAGGAAATTTCGCAGGATATAATAATTGAGTGCTTTTGACAGGTGGGTGCCAGTGACCAGTCAGAATAATCTATGGTAGTGTAAAGTACGTCGAGAAATATATGCATAGTCAATACGGATGATACAGATAATGCCACTACGACTAGCTAGACTTGATTCGGGCGATACTTATTATATTTTGGTGAAGAGATAGGTAGTCTACATTAAAACACGTAGCGCATTGCTACAAGTCAAGATTCAATGCATGAAGTCCGTTACATTATTTCGAGTCCGTTTATGGCGTTCTTTTGACCGCAGCGATGTTATCAAACCAAAGTCTGCTTCTCGCCCGCGTCTCCGCTCCGAACGCTGACCTCCCGGATCGTCGACGCGACGAACGACGGGCTACTGGGCCGGAACCCGTCAGTCGGCAGCTCGTACCTCACTGGCGACTGGCGAGGCGATCCGAGGAGAAGTCCTGGGTGCGCGATGTTGAGGGTGTAGATCGCCAGCACCACCATCGCGCCGTCGAATACGTCTGGTAACAAGAAAAATCAACGTAAGCCACGTAAAGTGTCGCACAAGATGAGCAGACGAACTGAAGTAGACCTGAGTCTGGATGACGGGGCCGTGCCATCCCATCGAAAGCTCGATGATGCGGTAAATCGATCTGCAAGGCGATGTGAGCTGGAGTGCAAGGGTACTTATATACGGACCGAATGAAGAGTGCGGCCGTGGAGAAGACGAGCGCGTAGATCATGAGCTTGACGCGCGGGTCCATGGACAGAGTCATTTCGCGCGCGGGTGCGGGCTCATGGATAGGGCGGTCTGTCGTATAGCGGTGCAGGAAGTCCGCGGCGCAGGCGGTGTAGGCGATGATGGCGACTGCAGGAAGTATGTAGAGTGAGAAAGTGTCAAGAATAGATGGCGGATGGGCGGGGACGTACCGAATTGAAAGACGATACCACCGAGCATGATATGTGCGCCCTGGGGACGAATATGAGTACTAGTAACTGGAAGAAGACGCAGCTATGAAGAGGAACGAACAAGAGCAGCGCCAGCGTCATCATTCGCGGACGCAGCCAGACCACCTCCCAGCCCTTGGACGACGAGCGCAACGAAGTCCTATCAGATTGAAGTATGTCAGGATGGATCTCCACTGATTGATTTGTGAACCTACACATGAAACGAAAATTCTCGAGTCTAATCGGGTGATGATCAGCATTATTTCTAACCAGAAAAGTGGAATACATACACCACTTTGGGTTTATTCGCGAATAAGAAGCCCCAAGACGCTCAACGATACGCCCCAGGAGAATAAATGAGACAGCAATGAGAGGCGTCGGAGATATTATCGTCGTGGTGATCCTGCTTTCTTCTCAGCTTTCCATAAATGGTCGGAAATTGCACAACGTACTGCATCATATACGGATCGTCCAGAGTGGCATCGAAGCTGGACCAAAGACGACCACTCCAACCAACGAGTTCGCCGATACCACAAAGACACGCCGTCGGCAGGAGCCACCACATCCGAAAGTAGAACGCCTGTCCGATGTGGAGAACTAACATGTACCGAGAATGAATTAGGTGTCGATGCTGCAAGCATTAGCATTAAACGTACCGGTGCTGAGCCCGAAAAGGACAATAAACGTGATGGCGACCGTCTCGCTCGGGATGTACCCATAGTGCGAATGTGGTATATCCGTCGATGCGGTGATATTAGACATGTGAAGAACGAGGTTGAAGTAGAAGTTGAAGTAAGAGGGGATAATGTTGGAAACGTGATGAAAAACGAAGCTGAAGTGAAAGGAAGTGGAGATGGGATAATGTCCAACTTGTCGACCATGCCCCACTTTATAAAACAAACGTTCGGAAGGCTGGCTCGGAAGTGCCTTGAGAAATCCAAAACCGCAGTCCTCTGCTGGAGGGGATGACCGCGCCAAGCCATGTCAGCCTGAGGTCGCTAAAGTAAGGGTGATCCGGAAGACATCCGTAGGCTGTGGCTTGGGCTGTGGTGTTGCGTGCGGCATTGATTCAAGATTGCGTAACAGGAAGCGAAAGGAAAATCATGGGAACTCTCGAGGTCAAAGCTTCAGTACACTAGCAATAGTTCGAAACAGTGGGCCAAGGGGTGTGAATGTGGAGGTTGGGAAGAGAGCCATATTTACATCGGACGTTCTTGCGCAATACTCGCAAACAATCATCTACCGTCTACCTCGACTCGGCGTGCGCTTCCTTTCTTCGTCTCCTCCGTCTCGCATCTCGCTCTTCTGAATCATCCGGAATGCTCCGTTTGCTACCAGATTTCTCCATCTGCGTCACCCCTTCTTCTCGATCTGGTTGACACAAAAATCAACGCCACCCGCAGCGCGCTCGAGGCCGCTGCACATTACCCAGAAGCCTACCGAATCTTGCTCAGTGCCTCGCCAAGCCCATGTCTGACTTCACTGGACCTTTCGCCTGCAACTTTGAGCCTTTCATGTAAGTTACGGTCCTGTCTTTCTGTGCACAGACCATTTCATTCCATCTTCGCTGTATCTCTCGATACTTGCTCGCCTTCTTTCATTCCATCCTTTCTCTGCCATTCCTTTACACGCCAACCTCACATCACCTTTCGCAGCACCCCATGACGACGCATCGGCGACGCGAGCTGGGCATTTCCACTACGAATGGACGTGGTAAGTCTCGCACTCTTCTTTCCTTCCGCGCAAGCTGACCATTGCTATTTGTAGGTCCGTGGACACCATCGCCGATGACGCCAGCGAGCGACACGTACCAACGACAAATTACATTCCGCGGGTGAGCTCGGTGCCAATCGATTAGGTGAGCTTATCATGGTACTCCTCATTTCTCATTTCCTACCACGCCGGCTAACCAGCGCCTCCCAGGTCCGCGCGCTCCCCTACGCAGCGGGTGCCGATTTCCCTGTTATGCTTTTTTTTTTTTTTGCCTTCGCGACGAATGGACCTCGTAAGCTTTCCTCGCGTAACCTCCCAGGGCGCCCGGCTCATCATCGCCCTTCCAGAGACCACGAAGTGCGCGAGGATCTAGTCATCGGCCATGGATGAATCCGACAGGTGAGCCTCTTCTCTATGCTCTCCCGATACGCCCGCCATGTATATGTCGTCCACCCGATGACGTGGCACGTCCGCTCCACCCGCCCGACGAGTTGTGGCTTCGGCGTGTCTCCGTTCCTGCGGGGGCGTCCTTCCCCTTTCTACGCGCGAGCGGGCGGATTCCTGATGCCACGTCGGACGTTTCGGGGGTGGGCGCCACTCTCGCCGCGGCTACGGGCAATGAGCGCAAATGTGGACCTCGCGAGTGCGCAATGATGCCTGCCTGTCGTGCTCCAGCAGCTTGCGTCGATGGTCTTCCGTGAGCTGGCGGTGCGGGTGGCAGCGCCACGGCTGGAGAGTCCTCGTCCTGGGTGTCGTGGTGCTCTTCATCTCGTCTTTGGTGTTGTATGCGTGACGTGCGTCTGGGACTTGTCGTGCGCTCTTGTCCCGCGATCCCGTGAGAGCGGGAGCAGCCGACGCATGTCTTATACGGCTGAACTCTGCTTTTCGTGGCATTCTTACTGATATCGTGCAGCAAGTCCGCGACCTGGCCAAGCACCAGACTTCCATCAAGTACCATCTAAGCACACGGTGCGTCTCCCTCTTCCCCTCCTTCCTCCATACAAACACACCTCGTCTTTATCGCATGCGCTTCTACGCTCTTCCTCCCTGTCTACCTGCCCTTCCACCCACCCCATCTCCACCGTGTCCTCCCTCCCGCCTTCGTATGTATATCCCCTGCCCTTCCCGCCTTCCACTAGTACCTGTACCACACTCCCCTTCATCGCACACGCTTCTCGCTCTTTCTTCTGTCTACCTGCCCTCCACCTTACCCCTCCCTCCCGCCTTCGTGTCTATCCTGCCCTACCCCCATATCCCTTCCCGCCCCCATCGCCTTCCTCGGCGTCCCCTCCTTCCCCTCATGTGCCACGACCTCGTGCTGACGCCGCTGCAGGACAGGCGCGCAAGGGCAGCTGCTGGACGCGCGCGCAAGAGCGAGCTCGGGACCGGGGGCAAAAGGAGGGGAGGAACGCGCGTGGGAGGAAGAGAGCAAGATGACGTTGCCAAGCGGTGGGGGTGCGTCTATCTCTGTATGTGGTACTGCTAGCGGGCGGTGGAGATGTCAGACCGCGCCGTATGCGCTAGTGCAGCGGGCGCAGGTGTGGGTGTCACTGGGTGGGAAGCGTCGAGGGGGGGCAGCTCCGCGGGAGGTGCAGGGGCGAGCGATGGCGGGGGCGCACATGTGCCGGTGGTAGTGCGTCGGGGTCGCGATGGCGGGGTTGCGACAGTGAGAGCCGTGCGTGGAGCTGGGACGTCGACAAGTAGACGCCCAGCGCAAACGTGTACTGAGCACCGGTGGGCGCGTCAGCGGCGGGGGAGTGCGACAACGCGCCTAGAGCGGCGTAATGCAAGCGCAGAGCGCGTGGGGCGGCGAACTGGAGTGTGAAGCGGAGTGGGGAGTGGGAAAGTGATGCCTCCCCCCCGTACCATTCGCGGGCTACGAGGGGCAGCGCGTGGACGAGCCTAGGCAATAGGGTGCCTCATACCGTATACGGTACGCTCCCGAACGCACACGCCGTGAGTCACGACGGTCCCGAGGCTTGTTACTTCGCTGCAGTGGAAGAAGCTCTGCTCTTGCTTCTTACCGGGGTGTGTGTATTAGGCCGGGTTAAGCGTGAGAGAGCAAGCATGGCTCTCGGGGGTCTACGGAGATGGTTTCACTGGCGCAGCACTAGTACGAGCTTGTTGGCTATTGTGTGGTGCTCCACCTCTGCGCCTTCAAAACCGCGGTGCAGGACAATTCGACGCGACGTCCTCGTTTTTCCATGTTATATCGTCGTTGTTGGTGACACATCCCATTCCTTTTAATGTGATATGTTTTGACTCCACACCCGAGCGTGCTTCTGAACTTGCAGAATGGAGAATTATGCCACCATGCCTTCCAGGAATATTTCGCTGCACATCGCAGGACCGTTTCGGACTCAATGTCGCCGAAGAACTTTGACTCAAGGTCTCCGCGGAGTCTCGCCGCTTGAACCGACATTGTGGGCCATCACTCTTAAAGCTTAAAGCTTGAAGGCGGCGTCCTGAGGAATGGTTTACTACAATTTTTACTGGGTTTTTCAGTTTTATTGAATGCGTTTTGAGACCATAAAGTATGAGCTCATGTTCTAGTAAGACGCTCATGCAACGCTATGCACCGGCGATGTTGCGGTTCAAGAGACATACTACGCTGGTGGCAGTGGTTCGGAACAAGCCGTATTCTGAGATACACGTGCTTTTTGATCAAAATGTGCCACGCGTCGCACGGGGAGCTTTCAACACGCCTACTCTCTCTCACCCAATGGAGACACAAGAAATATTCCGTGTGAGCGACAATGAGATTCGTGAGAAGGTTTAAATACTCAGTACGCACAGCCTCGCACAGCCCGCTCCAATCAGGCATCAACCAGGAACCGAAGCCTTCAAGTTCGCTCCATATGGATTCTAACTTTTCAGGATTTTGACAATGCCCTTGAAGGGTAGTTTCGGGCGTCCGCACTGAAGTTCGGGCCATGCTAGAGGTATTGAGCATCAGAAATTAATCGCCTTTTCGTTTCGTCTTGTTTTAGGCATTGGCGGCCTCAAAAAAAAAAAAAATCCGGGTGAAAAAAAGAAAATCTCCTGCCCAAAATTCCCAGATCCAGGATTTTCGAGGTCTATTCGAATCTGCGTTCTGTCCGTTTGAGCCCCTGCTCTACTGTGATGGTGCCCGGGGGTCTCCCCATGTGGTTTCATCCATCTTTATTTGTCCCAGCTATCTCGGACATCCAGGCCATCTCCTCCAATGATAAGGGACACAGCGCGGGGTGACCTCGGGGTAACTTATTTTTAAGGTCAAATTCCAAACCTTTTTGAATATTTTTGGCCTGCTGTGCCATTGGATTTCCCTCTTCATTCCCACGTCGACTAGGATTGAGCTCCGAGGCCGCGGCCATAAAAGGGCTAGCAAGGTTCCCCTGTACTGGCTCGACATCACGAGCAGGCTCCGCCCGTTGGTATAAAAGGGACCGCAGGTGGATTCCTTGTTTAACATTTTCTCCTACCTGTCCTTTGCAAACTTCCACCTAGGGAGCTAGGAGAGCCCTCTGCTCGTCCCCTGGCTCCCTCCAGTGCTATAACACGGGGGTTGGTGTATGGGAGGTGCGTCGAGTATCTTGAATCGTAGAGCCAGTTCTTCAATCACGCAATCCAGACGGTGAAGGCCGCTGGTGATAAACCGCGGTCGTTACTCGACATTTCGACCTTGCACGGGGATCAGACGGCCGAGGAGAACTTCATGAGGGCTGGTGTCGACATCAGGTATGACTTTGGCCCTTCGTCGTTCAAATGATTTTGATTGATACTTCAGCATCACCATCATGGCCGATCTCGCAATCCATAATGGGAATCAAAGCCGTGCTCTGCAAACCTTTTTTTATCAGCTATGCAGGTTCTCAGAGGCTCTCGTAATTGTCGTGTTTGTGTTTGATGGTCCTGGACGCCCTAAAATCAAGCGCGGCAAGCCAGTTGTCCACCTTCTGGATGGTCAGTTCATCCAGAACGTCAAAACATTGATTGTCGCTTTTGGGTATTATCATTACCAGGTTCGTGTCTTATTTCTTCATATGAGACGCACGCTCAAAATCACCAAGGCTCCGGGAGAAGCAGAAGCCGAGCTCTCCCGACTTTGCGAGCACGGTCATATTAATATGATATTCACCGAGGACAGCGACAGCCTGGTGTTCGGGGGCAAGCGTGTGGCACGTAAATTGGAAACAAGGTGAGTAAATCTAATTGTCTAATTTGGTTGCGTATAACTCTCTTTTCACTAGCATGTATGTGGTTTACACAGCAGAGTCTCTCGAGTCGACAACCGGTGTTCGTATGTCCGCTGGCGGTCTGTTTCTCTTCGCTCTTCTGAACGGGGGCGATTATCACGAGGGTATCCCGGGCTGTGGGGCAAAAATCGCGCACAGCCTCGCCAAGAAGGTTGACGAGATCGACTATGGACAACAATTGTTGGCTATTCTTACAACCGATTCTCATCTCGACGGTCCGCTCTTGGCTGCCTGGCGGAATGAGATCCGCGAGGAATTGCGAACGAATCGATCGGGCCTATTCAACCGCTGTTATCCCCGCGTTGCCAACTTGGATGTCTGGGACGAATTTCCTGATAATTCTGTCGCTCGACTCTACCTGCATCCCACCACTTCATGGTCTGCTGGGAACGTACCCCCGGACACATCGCGCTGGGTCGCTCGTGAGCCCGATGTTCCCCAAATCGCTGCTTTCTGTCGAGCGCAGTTCCGTTGGCCCAGGCTTCCGAAAGTGTTTTATTCTGGCAGGGCTGTGTCAGTGGTCAATACCAAGGCCTCGAATGTGCGTGTTAGACTCCATTTCTAACGTTTTAGCGTCGGCTGACAAGGCCGCAGTGCTCTGGCCGCTCGTCTGGCGGACTCGCATCCGGATCCGGATTAAAGTCCAATGCCGGCACATCGGTTAAAGTTCAGAAGGAGAACGCTGCTCGCACTGCTATCGTAGAAGCGGAAGTCTCCGACTCCAACTCCGAGGAGGACGACCTCCGCAGAGCACATCGTACATTGAGCGCCGGAGGTATCATAGATCTCACAAATGAGTTGTAGTATTGTGCCGTGACTAGGATGGTTTCTAATGTAATATCACATTTTATTCGGCGTTCGTAAAGCTGTCGTAGTATATATGTAATTATGTAGGAGAGACAATCCCCGAGACATTGTGGAAGATTTCGCATTTCAAGTGGGGTGCAGCGGTCAGAGGTATAGCGAACTGAATCAAATGGAATGTCAGTCGATAGTAGACAGTCTGTTTAAAAGCCTGTACCTTCCCTGATATTCGGATGAAGATGTCTGTATAAATTGAATATTGCAGTCAGGCCGTCCTATGGGTGCCATGCAAAGTGTTTGCGTGTCTCTCTTAGTCTCTCGTAGACAGACGCTTCAACAGATGAGCTCGTACCTCGCTATGTCTCTCTCTCCATGTACTTACACGCTACACTGCTATGCATGCCGTGCTGCTATATTCCAGCATGCTGCTATATTGCACCCTCCTCGCAATCCTTCCCCGCGCAACACTCCCAGGCCCGAAACATTGTTCAGAGCAAGTCGGGGTGCACAACACCGACGTCGAAATCTCTTCATGTTATCAAAGGCCCAGACCTCCTTAAGATCATACAACGTGCTGAAGTCTGGAATTGTACGAGAGGTCGCCGTTGGAGTACTTCACGGAAGTGGAGATGTCAAACGATCAGGGCCGCCGCAAATCTTTGGAGTCTAAGCCCATGTCTGCCGTTACTCGCGTATACGTGAAGGTCACACCACTGACACCTTCTGAAGATAATGCGACGTGTTGAATTCTGGAATTGTACGAGGACTGGACGAGATCGCCGTCGCCGTACTTCACGGGAGTCGAGATGTCAAACGGTCAGGGCCGCCGCAAATGTTTGGACTCTAAGCCCATGTTTGACGTTACTCGCTGATACAGAGACTCGAGCAAATGCAGAAAGTTGAACAAGGCCTATAAGAGTGAGACTTCAAGTGCGCGGAAGCTAAACAATAATAACTCAGCCTTCGCACACACAGAAGTAAGCGGAAGTCTTATATCTTCACCTAAACAATAATAACTAGTACAAGTCAGAAAGAGAAACAAAGAAAGTAATGGAGTCGCTCACCTCAGTCTTCGCGCACACAGAAGTAAGCAGAAGTCTGAGGGGAGGTGACTCGAGTATAGCGTGAATATATACACAACAACGAGTGCCTGAGTATAACCAAAAGAATACGAATATAACTACAAGAGAAAAATGCGAAAACTATCAGCTACGAGCTATCATGTTATATTGTACCTTCAGGTAATAATTGTACATAGCTTTGTGGCGAGACAATATATCGGTTGGACTTGAATGCCGAGTGCGTTACAAGTGCGCTATCTGCTAACAAGGCCCGCGGTTGAATCATTGTCTACATCAGAATTGTGTTGGAATATCAAGTCCACACACAGGCACATGGCACTTGTGATTGACAGGTATTATGAATTCATTTCCTTCGGATGTGCCTGTTTGTTGCCCCAAGTCAGGCCCTGAGTTCTACTAATCGACTGAACGGTTTATTTCCATGCCCTAATTCCGATACTTTCACTTTTCCGTGATCGGAGTTCTATACATCGCTGTATAAAGAAACGTCGTACCAGTCATCTAATCAGCAAACATGGCGAACATGGCGACGATTGTAGGTGTCACAGGCGACCAGTTTCTGCCCACCACCGAGGATTACAAGGACTGGCACTACCAGTATGCCACCACCACCTACGAAAACGATCGTGGTGACATGAAGCCAGGCCTCATCGTCAAGGCCCACAACAAAGACGACATCAAGAAGGTCATCGCCTTCGCTAAAGCCCACAAGAAAGCCATCGCCATCTGGACCGGAGGCCACCAGTACAGCGGAGCCTCGTCCACCGGACAAGCCAACATCCAGCTGGACCTGAAACACACGTTCCAGTCCGACGACGACCTCGTCTACTTCGAGAAGGGCAAGAAGAGCTTCGTCCGCACCAGCGTCAGCAGGGACCTGGGCGACTTTAACATGTTCCTCGGCAAGCACCACGCCTTCGTGCCCCACGGCCAGTGCACCGGCGTCCACCTCGGCGGCCACGTGCAGACGGGGGGCTACGGGCAGCTGGGGCACAGCTTCGGCCTTTTCGGGGACCATGTGTTCTCGCTCGAGATTATTGACCATGACGGCCAGGAGAAGGAGCTCACGCGCGCCAGCGACCCTGACCTCTTCTTCGCCTGGCTCGGCGGCAGCCCGGGCAACCTCGGCGTGCTGACGCACTTCTCGCTCGAGGTGCACCGCGACGCCGACTACCGCGGCGCCCTCGGCCTGCGCGCCATGCACCCGTACGACCCGGCGAAGCTGCGCGAGCTCCTGGGCCACCTGGCCAGGATGAGCGACGACGCGGACTTCCCGCGCAACTACGACCTGTGCATCAGCGTGCTCAGCTCGACCTTCGACATCCCGGGGCTCATGCGCGGGCTCGACGACGAGATGAAGGCGCAGCATCCGGAGGTCTACGGCCTTGACAAGGGCCAGCCCATGCCGCGCATGATCGTCGTCTACGCGCAGTACATGCCTTTTGGGCCGGACGACAAGCCCGACATGGTGTTTTTTGAGCAGTTCAAGACGGGCAACTTCGAGGTCGAGGAGAAGCCCATGTCGGAGCTGACGGCGCAGTGGATCTTCCAGAACATGCGCGAGTTTGAGCTCCCGTATGTCAAGCGCACGTACATGACCAAGTCGACGACGCTGGTCAAGGATGGCTGGGTGGACTGGGTGGTGCGGCGCATGGACGAGATCCTTAAGGAGGACAGCATTGGCCAGTACTTGTCGGCGCAGCTGCAGTGCTTTGGGGGGAAGCACTCCATGTTCACGAGGAATGCGGGCAATGGCACGTCCTATAGCGTAAGTGGACCTTGTCAATACCTTCTGGAGTTTAATCGTCTCACACTTTGTTCATAATGGCGCGACTCGACGATGTGTATGACCATCGACAACTTCCACGAGCGCGAGAGGAAGGCAGATGCCGAGGCTTGGGAGGCCACCAACGACAGCGAAGGCATTGGCGCCAACGGGATTTTCAGCAAAGAGGACCACCGCGTGCTTTGGGGCTCGTTTTGCTCCTTCGACCTGGACTCGGTGTGGAACACGTATCATGAGGACAGGCCCAAGTACGAGAGGCTCATGCAGGCGAGGAAGCATGCCGATCCGGACGGTATCTTCACGCCAAACACCTTCTGCGTGAAGCGGGCGGCGTGAGGTGTTTTGTGCGAATAGGTAGATTGTACTCGACACTGTCGTATGTTATCATAGTGTATCTGCAATGGAACAAGGCTCGTCAAGTGTTGACTTAAATCTCTGTATACTCAATGAGGTCGCATACAGAGCGAATGCGAAAGAATAGTCACTAGCCCGGATTCCCTTCCGAGTCCGACATTCGCTGAACTCTGTGCGTTAGCGGGGGACGGTTATAAAAATAGGTGCTTACCATCGATATCTCCGCTTCGCTTTCACGAGACGAAATCGTCCGCCAACGACCAGAAATTAGGCCCCAGGCCCCTTGCATCAGCCTCCCACTGGCTGCTATAGTCTTTGTATAGCGGAATAACGAAGCTCATATCGTGGAAGGAAATACTTTGTGCCTGTTCCTGGGCAGACGTCAGGGCAAATGTGCCCCATAGATTAACCAGAAGCTCAAGTTTAGAACATTCTACCAGGATCATCGCGATTGAGTCAAGGCGGGAATCGTCGGGATTTGTGGGCATATCGTGTCATCGTGCGCGATCGTGTCGAAAATCTCCAGATCGGTGATGGAGAAAAACAATGGGTGCCGCATGTCGATGGCCCTACCGCTGCCAAACAAGGCTCCGGGTCCGAAACGGCCAGCGAACCGATGCAGCTGCATCTGGCCGAGCTGTGCGAGGATGGCACTCGAATCGCTACAGTAGGCGGCGGTTATGGAAAATATTTATGATGCCCACGCAGCTTTTTAAAACGGGGCCCTCGACCACACGCTGTACGATCCCAGAGAGTGTGTCGAACCACATCGTGCAAGAAGCGTGGCTGGCGTGGAGGAGGGCACGAGTCATGTCCGAGTACGGGTGCTCATTGTTGATGCGGAAAACTCTGTACAGAAAGGGCTCAATCCTGATATACAACATGAGATATTATTTCGCGGCGCGAGCGAGCGAGCGTCACCACCATACTATGAAAATCCGTCGAGCGACCCGGAGGAGGGTGGGGATTGCGCCAGGGTGCAGCAGTGCAGTCGTTTCGAATATATATCTCTCCAGCTCTAGAGGAAATGCAGGGTTGGTCTCCATCTTCAAAATGCGTTGCTGGAAGGTGGTGGTCGAGAGCGAAAGGAAGTCCGTGGCTGTGAAAATGCGATCAGTCACCGTGACTGTCAGGCGCACGCCCCGCTGTCTCCCTCGGCTCATCAAAAGCTCATCGTGGCCGATTCACCCATAGCCTCCCTTCCAACTGAATTGGAAAGACATATCTTAAACGGCAGCTCTTTCTCGCCCAAAATCAATTCCTAACCTCATGCGCGTGGCCCTTGGTGCGTTAATCAACCAGCGTCTTCAGTTTACTTTAGCTGGAGCGGAACATGGCCCCAAGGCTGCCTCTATCAAGCATGAGATTATCTCGGACGACGACGAGAAAATGGACAACAGCATCGAAGTCTCCCAAATCCATACTGCGGCCAAGCGTACTGCTTCCCAGGCTACTTTAGTCTTTCAGTATTCACCCCTGTACGTCGTCATGTCCAGCTTATTCTTCGTCTCGTACTGAATCTCACCCACAGTCAGGGCCTGACGCCAGTTACATCGGCGGATCTCCTTGATGCGGTCCCATAATCTACCTCCACTCTTTCGACGACCACGACGACTCCGAGTCTCAATCCTACTACTGCTCCTACTCCCACCATGCTCTCTTCTCCTACGTCCACAACTCAGGTCAATTACGATCCAGCTCTCCCCCCTGCTATCGCCGCGACTCACGACTCGCGAATCGCGATCCGCGCAACCCCGATCGCCCTGCCGTTTCTACCAATGCATCTCCCGGCCTTCTAGCCTCCTCCTGCTCTCGGTCCCACCACCACCGACGCAGCTCTGGAGCCCGCTCCCTCCGAGTCTATTCGCTTGGTCCTGCCGCTGCAACCCCTGCTTCCAGCGCTTCAGTTGTGCGGCCCACTCCTGCATCGGCTTCTGTGCGTACGACTAGCCCCAATGACTCCGTGCTATTACCTCCCGCTCCAGGCAAGTTCCATCGTTCACTCATACATGCCGGTGCAAGTGCCGGAAAAGAAATGGAGTCGATCCACTAGTTCAACGACGACAGCTCGGTCTGCACTACTTATTCCTATACGTGACACGACCTCATAACCCCGCACCCCCAATCAGCGCTCTCTGTGCAGTTTGGTACAAAAATAACCACAGCAACGGAGCGTTCAGAGCACACTGGGACCCCTCCCCGCCGGCCAGAGGGAACCGCGGACGACACGCTCCTCTAATGCGACGGCCGCAGCGTCTGTTGTTATCCATTTTATGTTGGTTCCTGATTGTTTGTTGTACAGGCGGTGAACGGCGGCATGTCTTGTTTTATTTCGCCCATTGTCGACTCGCAGCTAATTTATTCTCCCACGACAGTGCCTCAATGGACCTTTGCGAACTTGACTACGTGGCTGCGGCTATGGGGAGTGGGAAGCGCAGGAGCAGGGAAGGGGTGCGGGGGTGCGGGGTGCGAGAGCGGGGGGAGGAACAATTGTATATTTTTAATAATGATACCTCGATACCGCGCCATGCAGCCCGATACAAATGGCCGAAAAACCCATTTTTACTAATACTAGGTGTGGCATCGGGCTGCATGGCGTGGTCTAGAAAATCAAAATCAAGACCACGTGATGCAGCTCCATACCAGCCGATAACCCCAAAACGGCAACACGCTCGCGCACCCCTACACAGCCTACGCACCCGCCGCTCCCGCTACCTACGCCCTCCCACCCACCGCTCCGGATCCACCCGGTCCACTTGACCGATCCAACCTGCACACCCGGCCCGTACGCCCGTCCTACTCAGCGCGTCTAACACCCTACCTTCGCTCCCTCCCCTACGCGCCCCTCAAACTTCCTGCCCAACCCAACCCCACGCGACGCGTTTGTTTGCGCACGTGTGGCGGCGCTGTCTGCGCAATGCTGAGTCACGTCACACGACGACCCCACGGCCCAACGCGCTTGTGTCCCCACCTAGTTTCGGCTGGTCACCGGTCAAGTCTCGTCCACGCCGTCCTCGCCAATTCGCTCGCGTCCTTCACCGCCGCCTCGCCCAGCCCGCGCATCTCTTTCCCTATGCTATGCATCCGCCCGCCCGTCCACGGCCACGGCTGGAAACCAGTTTTGCCTAGACGAGAATCCTCGTCTCACTGCGTGTACGCGGATGGCCTACCCGCGCTGCGAACCCGCATCACGAGCATTGTACGTGCCCTTCTGCCCCCATCGATCTTTGCTGATCACCTTGTAGGTATTCCATCCTCTTCTTTGGCGTCTTCCGTAACGGAATACACGAGAGCGTACCTACCGCCATCCGCGCCGCGTTCTCTCATACCGGCGCGTTCTCGACTGATGGCGTCGTACCTGCGACACGTCTCAGCCTCGGCACACGCTCGCACACATTAGGTACGCACTAATCCTCTTGCATCTCGCCTCCATTCGTTGACCTGTCCCACAGGCGCTCCTCTTTCTGCACATCCTCGTCGGCCATTGTGCGTGCGCACACCATCTTAACCAACAACAAGGCCCCAGCACGCGCCCCGACAATCTCCCGCCGCGCCGCCACCCGTTCCCCTGCCGCGCATCCCTTGCGCCGCTCATTGCACCTCCTTCACACGGCCGTGCTGGAGCATAGTGGACGACATGCGCCCCGGTCCGCAGGCACGATCTGCCGCAATCCGCAGCACGACTTGGAAGCCGCTACACGGGCGCGACGCCGTACGACGTCCACAGCGCGACACCGCCCCGGCGGCACCCTAGCGCCTCCCCGCGCCAGCAGCTGCACGCGACGCCGCCGTCCCTCGCCACCCACGCCGCCCACGCCGCCCCCATCGCCGCCCCGCGCCCCACGCCCCTTTTCAGCAGCGTACCACCCCCACCACACCTATCGCGCTCCACGGCACCTCTTGCGTCTGCAGCGTGCGCCACGGCCATGGCCGCTCCCCTTCGCCAGCGTCTCATTTATCGCCTCCTCGCGCACCAAGGACGTTTCCAGCACGCAGGACTCTCCTGTCCACGCACGCGCATTTCCAACACGACACAGGCCGCCCCCGACGTGCGCAGCCGCGCCCCATCGCGCGCACCCTCCCCGCGCGCCACCACCGTCTCTGGCGTCACACCGCTCTCCGCGAAGCCCGCTCCTGTCCGGCACCCGAAGTGCTACGTGAAGCACTACCGGCGTGCGCAGCAAGTGCGGCGGCTTCCCTGCCTTCATCACCTCCCTGCACGCCGCCCCGTCTCCAGTGTGTCCCACCCTCTGCTCGAGGCCAGCTGCTGTCTGGCACCTGAGGTGCTACGTGGCGCACCACCCACCGGAGTGCGCAGCACATGGGTCAGCCGCTCCCCATCGCCCGCACTGCGCGCCGCCACCGTCTTGAGCGCCGCCACCGTCTCCAGCGTCTCACCGCTCTCCGCTCGGAGCCCGCTCCTGTCCGGCACCTGAAGTGCTACGTGGCGCACCACCAGCGTGCGCAGCAGGTGCGGCGGACGTTCCCTAACCCCTACGCGAGCGTCATCGCCTCCTCGCGCGCCAAGGGCGTCTCCGGCGTCTCGCCACCCTCCGCTCGGAGCCAGCTGCTGTCCAGCATCCGAAGTGCTACGTGGCGCACCACCGGAGTACGACGGGCTTTCCCCGCCCCCTACGCGGGCGTCATCACCTCCTCAAGCGCAGCCACCGCCTCCAGCGCCTCGTCGCCCTCCGCTCGGAGCGCGCTCCTGTCCGGCACCTGAAGTGCTACATGGTGCACCACCGGGGTGCGCAGGTGCGGCGCTTTCCCTAACCCCTACGCGGGCGTCATCGCCTCCCCGCGCGCGCCCATCCGCTGCGCCGACGCCGGCCTCCGCCCGAACCCTCGGCCTCCCGCACACCGTGAACGTGGCGTGGCAAATCGCACCACCATGCCATGCAGCTGGCTTCCCGCCCGGGCTTTTGACCGCGACGGAGCAGGCTTGTGCGTGGCGGCGGGGTGTGCGGTGAGGGAGGGAGTAGGGATGGTCGGGATGGTCAGCACGCGCTCAGGTGATTCGCATACGGACTTGGACTATGAATACGTGCCCGTGTATATATATGGACCGATCTACATTTTATAAAGCCTTTTTCGAATACCCATGATACTTGGCATGTATATGTATATAAGTAGTGAATGAAAGATGCTCCTGCAATCCTCACGAGTCTTTTAAATCCACCTTCGACACAAGGTCTTTGAGTCCGGATGGAAGGTCGCCTATTTAGGCAATTCGTCTTGCTGTTTTCGTAATGGCTGTATCACTCCTTCCCTCTTACCGCCATGCTCTTTCTGCGCGCTGCTCGCCTCTACTCTGGACACGCCATCGTCTTCCTCAACCACGAACTGACAAGCAGCGGGTCTTGGGCCGGACGGCACCGGTACCGACAGCGACTCTTTACGTCTCAGCGCCGGCCGCTTGTGACATATCTCCAGGCCTTCAAGCCTCAGGTGTTGCAAACTGAATCTTTCGCTCGGGTATCTTCCGCACGAGAGTTTCTCCGTCTAAATTTTGAATCTATATTTCTTTTGCGCGGGTCTCCTTTTCCATCTGTGGTTCGTACTTTGTGCTTTGTGCTTTGTGCTTTTTATTTTCAGGCCATTCAGTCTCTCCCGTGCTGCGACCTCACGCCATGATCGCTCCTGGTGAAGCTATCTGCAATAAGTTTAATCCACGGCCACAACTCCGGGCATCTCTCAGTCACAGGCTGCTCGGAGTCGGGTCCCGATTTCCAATCCTTCCGCCTGTGCTTTCTGCGCTCAGTCTGTCGACTCTTCCGGGACCGCTTCCAGCGTCCCCAAGTCAGACACAATCTTCTGCTATGTTCATCCAGACCGCTTCGCTGTCCTTTTGGGTGGGACCTCGATCTCGGCCCGCCATATCCCTTTAATTTATCCTGTAACGCCGATCTCATCAAGTGAATTCTTTTGACAGGCAGCAATCTGCCCGTGGGATGGTCTCCTGGAATATTCTGCGCTGTGGGGAGGGTTAGTCTGTCGTCGTCGTCGTCTTTGAGCTAAGAACCGAAAGCGAACGAATATACTATACTGGACTCGTGGCGGACACCCCGCCATTCACACGACCAACCGCGGATCCACACTGGTACATATCCCATATCCCAATTGTGACGGGGCGGCGCACATAATTGTCGCGTATGCGTAGATTAGAATTTCTGTAACCAGAATAAATAGTAAGCCGAGAGACATTTTTTTCACCTTTTGAAGAGGAGTTTGAACTTCGTTTGAACCCTGCCTACGAAGAACGTGGTTGCCGGTACCAAGAAGCCATGGCTTGGCTGGCCTGGCTGACTTAGGAAATCTCAAGCCAGGAGCAAGAGCCAGAAAAATACCAGCCAACAGATACTGAATTCATAGCGATAGCGCAAAGGTTTATCGCTCAGAATCGTCCACAGAATCGCGGCAGGAAGTTGGCGGTCAGCATAGACGGCGATTCTGGACGATTCTCGCACGATTACTGTATGATGCAAAACAGTTCCAGAATCGACATCAGACTCGTCAGAATCGACATGAGAGTCGCCCGGAATCGTCTGCTCTGGCCGCCACTGTTGGAAAACATGAAATGCTTAAGCAGTGTAATTAACTACCTAAATTCTTGGGGATTCATCTCTCCCGAGTACGTAATTCCAACTTGCCCGCGGACAAAATCTCCAACATCTCCGCTGATAGTACAAGGCATAATATTTCGTGTATAGTCCCAAATGACCGCACTCCATGGGGTTGTGTGGTACAGAGAATCCTAGGTCTTGACACTTTTTTTGGCCGCGTTGCAAGACCAAGACTGGTTGAATCCGTGTTTTTCGATGTGTTCAGAGATTAATTTGTGTGAGATGCTATAATATTGCGTTTGGGCTAAGACTTCATTTGAGGGTGTATTTCAACGTGGGGAATCATCCTAGGTTGTTTCTGGGGTCGTCAGCCGACGGGACCGAGATCAATCAGACTGTGCTTACTTACTCGTTCAAGTCGGCGTCATCGGGCGATGATCCTCTTTTCGGTATATATACGTACTAGAAGGCGAATTTCCCTCTGCCATGGCATTTCAACCCTCAATTGCTCCAGAGCTTCCAATCCTGAGCAGAATGAGAAGTCAAGATGTATAAATTCAATGAGAGTAAGCATGAGGGAAATAAGAAACGTTACAGAGGAGGCTGTTTCAATTCCAAGGAAAGTAAGTCATACTCCGGAGTCTAAAAGATCAACATACTTGAAATCGCCCCTGTCCCGTCATACGAGCGGCAGCCGTGTAACTAAACCCTGCGAGATCTTCGAGGGCGTATACATAGGCTCCCTCGTCATCTTGGCCCTGAGGAGTGCGTTGCCAAATTTGCGCCCGCATCGCGGATAGCCTGTACTGTATTATTAAATTCAATTCGACAGTCACGCGTCACGCAGGGGGTTGTCGATTACGAACTTTGGTTCGTTGTCACGCGTCACAGGGGTTGTCGAATAGGTTCGACGTCACGAAATTATAAAAAAAATGTCTTTCAGCAGTAAGAAACCACAAATAAATCCCCTGTGCATTTCCTGCATTTAAACTGGCCACATCTTCTGTCTTTTGTCAAGTTTTAGCTTGATATCAGCCTAAACACAATAAAATCCGACAAAATCCCTGCGAGAACCATTCGCGAGATGATTAATTTAAACCAAAGTCACCCTGGATTTCCCTGCTTCTGCAGAAAAACCCAAACAGCTCTACAATGTCCTGCATTATTTTCGGACGTTGTCGAATTTTCTGTGGTTGTCACGGTCCAACTCGGCCCGTGTCGAAGTGTCGAATATGTTCAACGTGTCACGCGTCACCCCCCCTGTCGAATTGAATGAAATAATACAGTATATCGGACGGCCGCAACGTGGTGCGCAAAAGCAGCTGGTCTTTCTTATCCGCGCGGATGTGCATGTTTATGCACCTTCACGAGCACAGATCGTCAAATGAAAATGGATTGAATGAGGAAGATACGGATGTACTCCAAGCACGTGTCGATGTTGAACGGCACCTCAGTCACCTCGCCCGTAACAGCGGACTGCCTCACATGCGGGACTACGCTACGCACGAGCTCCATCGCCAGCGGCTGGATTAAAGTCCAACACCGGCGCATCGGTTAAAGTTCAGAAGGAGAACGCTGTTCGCATTGCGATCATGGAAGCGGAAGACTCCGACTCCAACTCCGAGGAGGACAACCTCCGCAGAGCACATCGTACATTGAGCGTCGGAGGTATCATAGATCTCACAAATGAATTGTAGTATTGTACCGTGACTAGGATGGTTTCTAATGTATATCATGTTTTATTCAGCGTTCATAAAGTTGTCGGAGAGGGAGCGAGGCGCGAAGCGCCGAGCGAACCTGGTGCCGGGTTGAAGCTAGAGTGGGTGCAGAAGAATCGGGGCCGCAAGCGTTCGCAAAGTTGTCGTAGTATACATGTAATTATGTAGGAGAGACAATCCCCGGGACATTGTGGAAGCTTCCAGATTTCAAGTGGGGTGCAGCGGCCAGAGGTATGGCGAACTGAATCAAATGGAATGTCAGTCGATAGTAGACACTCTGCTTAAAAGCTTATACCTGGACTTCCAAGGTCCACGTTAAATGGTACCACCTGATATCCGGATGAAGATGTCCGTATAAATTGAATATTGCAGCCAGGCCGGATGTTATGTATCTGGCCACAAATCCGTCACGAGGCGAATGCGGTGCGAGTGTCGCACGCGCGAGAACTGCGCTTTGGATCCTGCAGGCGGGAAGATATCCACCACGATAAAGTCCTGCATGCGGCGCTCGTCAGCGCAATAAGAAAATAAACATGAAACCAAGCGCACCTGTACTTTGAGCATCCCCGCATTGAACGAGCCCACTGTAACATCCGCCTTGCAGCGCAGCTCGCCCGCCCAGTCGAGGCTTGCCTCGTTCGCGTCGGGTTCCATGGGACTCGCCGCACCGGGCGGGGTGGAGAGCGGGACGGAGTGCGCTGCGGCGACCTGGCAGGGCTCCATGCTGCCGTTCATGTCCATCATGATCTGGCGGAGGACCTTCACTTCGATCCCAGTCGTGCGCGCTGCGTCTGCCGGGGCGGGGAGGAACTCGCGCAGGGAGTCGACGGGGCCAGTGAGTTGGATGTGGAACGGGATCGTGTCACACAGCGCAAATATCTCGATCGAGGGGATGAAGAGCTGGTTTATCGCTGAGCACATAAATCTAAAGTGAACCGGGGAGAGGCACGTACGTGGAGATAGACAGCGCCGAGCGTGGATTTTGGGCGCGGGTTCACGCGAACCGTGATCTGGCGCCATTCTTCTGGCATGACCTTGATGTCGGCGAGGAAGTCGGAGACGGGCGGCTGGATGGGGCGGCTGGGGCGCGTCCGAGGCGCATAGTTGAAGGGCACGGACAGCCTGCAAATTCCAACATCAGCACGGTTACAAAATAATGCAGCAAAGGACGAACGTGTTTTGCCTTGATACGAGCTTGCGGCGGGTGACGGTAACGGCGAGGGTATACGCGACTTTCGCGCAAATCCGGCAGGACGTTATATAGGTAGCGTTGTACGATGGCGGTAGAGGGTGGGTGGTCTTGCCGTCGTCAAATGTCGCAGGCAGGATGGTAGAGAACGGAAGACTGCCGGGGCACGAGGAACTGCCAGAGTTTTCAGCCGACCAGAGCGCGTAGTGCTTGTCGACGATGGTTTTTGTGACGGATCCGCGCTCAGAGATCATAAGATCTATTTTGCCTTTGACCTATGAATCGTGAGCACAAACATCGGCAGGTGGGCATGGGCGCATACCGTCAATACGACTTTTGAGACCGTTTCCCGGTCATCCAGACTCACGAAGCCATTGATAAGGGCCTGGCGTCCGTACGTGGGGCAGTCAGCGGTGGCGTCCTGGTCGGCGAGGATCAATGTGTCGCGGCCAGATTTTTTGAGGTAGTTCTCGTTGAAAACGCGGGATTTTGGGCGCGGGGTGTGTTCGATGAGACGCTCATCGTGTGCTGGCTCCCGGGAGTAAGAAGGTACCAGACCTGCCGGTGTATAGGGTGGCAGGACGGAGGTGGTGTCGAAAATGCAAGGTGACATTGTAGGAAAGATGGGGCACGAATGCGTAAGAGACGAAATAAAACAAGCGCAGCCTTTAAATGTATAGGGAATAAAGATCGCAGTCGAGTCATGCATATAAGGTTTGCCGATAAAAAAACTGTGCCGGAGTCATCGGTAACTTCCAAGAACCCACGCAGTATCTCCGTCGTGAGATTTCCGAAAACGATTAGGCGCCGACTGCACAAAGTGGGGACTGGCAGTGACATGGCAAAAAAACGACAGACTTCAGAGGGCCTCGAGTTTTTTGCGATCAATTCGAATCCAGGGAATAGAATGGCGCGCAAGTTCCTCGTAAGAGGATGGAGGAATTAAAATACCCTGGCCCTAACAGTATACACAGGCATGGGCAAGCAGGTGACTCACTGCGGCTGTGGCCTGCCAAAGTCGGAACCGAGCACATGTAATTTTGAGGGTGTTCAGCGAGCCCTGGGTTGGTCAACCGTAAATCGTAGGTTTTTTCTGTGCGAATTGACACTGCGCGACACAGCAGAGGCATGCCAGCGAACTTGCTTGAAGATATTGCTCGAAATGCAGGCGAAGAAAACAGAGTGAAAACTGGGAGGCTACAAGTACACTCCTAGTTAGTGAGTCTCATTGAATGACAGCGATTGAGTTCTCGCTGTAGCCCCCGCCTTATTGAATGGCAGCGAGAGAGTATGAGGGAGACAAGGGAGTCGAGTCGGGTTAGGGTTACAACTTCCCAAAACGGACTTCTCCTCTCTTCACCACAAGCATGTCTTTCTGTCTTCCGGCACGCGGGCTCTCCGTTCCTCTGGTTCCCTCTCTGGGCTAGTTTCTGCTGCAATATAACCTAGAGGTGTCCGATATCGCCCAGAGCATTCCTTGTGTAATTCTTTTGGATCGAAAATCTTTTTCTTCTCCGTTCTCCGAAGTCTCATTCCTCGCCGCTACAACTCTTTCTCGGGAAATGCACCAAGAATGCGACCCATGACATCGGGACCGTCTCTATCCACACGCTCCGTTATGGAGCTGTCGTGGATTGGCCAGATTCCTCCGCGGATGTGGGCGCAATGTCTCAGACGCGAACAATATAAACTCGAGGACTAGCGGGGCTAAAGGATGGCAGTTTCTGCTTCCTTAACCCACCATCCCGACTACCCCGACCACCCCATCCCGCTATGAAGTCTCCGCAAGTTCTGAATGTTCTCCGTGCGCGATGCGGTGTAAGTATCCTTGCTTTCGTCTAACCCCTTCACTGACTTCATTCCTTTTTCAGAAAGCGATTAAGGTGGTTGTGTCGCTGGGCCAGAAGTGCCGTACGTCTCGTGCAAAGTCCCCTACGGTGGCAATAAATAAGGTGCGTCTTTTTCTTCCACTGGCCAACACCATCTCATTCTCCCTATCTAGTCATCACAGCTGGAGAAGGAGCTGCTAGAACCCCTCTTCTATGCAGCCCACCACCCAGATGTTCTCGATGTCTATCGCACCAAGCGATACAGCTTGGTGAGATCCAAATACTTGCAGTCTATGCAGTCGCTAATCCTCCTCCTCACACAGTCCGCGACGATGCTCGTCGGATCCGACATCTTCCGGGTGCTTCCCTCGGCATCGTTCAACGCGTCAGAGGTGACGCTCGTCCCCGAGCGGTCCGTCGCCCTGTCGGACTTGCGCCATGTCAAGTTCCTCGGCGAAGGCTGCAGCGCCGCCGTGTCGCTGGTCGTCGACACCCGCACCGGCGCCGAGTACGCCCTCAAGGTCGTCAAGAAGGCCCGGCTCTCGCCGCTGGGGCTCAAGGACATCCAGGCCGAGCAGTGTGCGATGGCGAAGGTGACGTCGGAGACATGGGCGCTGGGGCTGGAGGCGAGCTGGGCGAACAACGACGCCCACTACCTCCTCACGGTGCGTTCCTTACGCCGCGATTCCCGTACGCCATTGACGAGCTGCCTTACAGACCCCGTGCTTCTTCGACCAGGTCTTGGAGCGCGGCGGGCCCCTTGAGCACGAGTGAGCCCAGCTCGTCATGGTGGAGCTGGCAAGTTCCTCTTCATGCGGCTTATCCGACCCATCTAACGCCTCCCCAGATCATAGCTCTCACCGACCTCCACCAACAAGGGATCGTGCATCGGGATGTGAAGCCGGCCAACATGCTCATTGGCTACGACGGTCACCTCGTCCTCGGTGACTTTGGGCTCGCACACGACTTCCGGGGCACCCCCTCCTTCGCCAAGTGCCTGGCGCAGCCCTACTGAACGTACCGCCCCGAGGACGACATACGTACGCAACCGTCCCGCGACGCCTCCGAGCTCAAGTTCGTCACCGCACGCTGGTGCGGGACCCACGCCTGTCTTGCGCCGGAGGTCTGGGCCTTCACAGGGTACGCCTTCGGGGTGGACTTCTGGGCGGCAGCCATCACGTTATTCTGGCTTTTTACAGACGAGGTACACATCCCCATTATCGTGAAAATCCTGTCATTAACGGACGCGATTCCTCCTTCTAGCCCCCGCTCATGGACGACGATCCGGTCGAATTGGCGCGGATGATCTGCGAGGAGCGACTCGAGTTCCCGTGTGGGGAGATAGACGACGTCGCCACGCGCGACTTCCTCCGCCGGGTACGTATATCCTCCCCCCTCCCTACCCGCGCGCTGACTCTTCCTCCTAGATGCTCGCCAAGAAGCCCCAGCAGCGACTGATAGCCGGGCCCGACATGGAGGGGCACTCGTACTTCGCCGGGGTTTAGGTCTTTCTCTCTACTATCATCTCTATGCCCCCGACTGACTTGCGTGCTTCATAGGGACTGGGTACGCATGGCCCGCAAGGAGTTCCCGCCGCCGTGCATCCCGCCCCCTGCGCCCAAGGTCGATGTGCGCGTCAGCACCGCCCGCACGGCATCCTCTAAAGCCGACTGCACGACTCCTACCCCCGACGGCGACTCCGGTTTCTATTTACTTGAGAACGTTTCTGAGCATTATCCCTGTTACCACCCCCGACGCCCTCCGTGCGGAGCGCAGATATACCCAGCCTTCATTCGACGCCCAAATCTATTACGTCGATCTCGGGCAACGCGGCACAGGTGCCGTCTCCCACAAGGCCCCAGAGGCCCTTTCGCTTTGCTTTCGGCTTCGCGGGCGCGCGGCGGTGGTGGGCGGAGTCGTGGGGTTGACGACGAGAAGTGTTATGCATGTTATGCATTATGGCTTCTGGCGGCAAGAGGGAGCGCGGTAATGGCAAGCTTTTTGGGAGGGAGATTGTTAATTCGCGCCTGGTGCGCTTGGTCTCGTTTAATGCTTGATTTTAATCATCGCGTTGTATGTCTTAACTTTCATGCGAGCGACACGAGTTGTCGCTCTTTTTACTCTGGTTTTCGTGACTCAAGAGGATAAATCATAAGGGGAAGAAAGTTTGGTCGTGTTGTTTGATCGCGTCATTGGCGTCCCTCAAGAGTCTTTCCTCGCTAGAATCACCACTGGCAAACCCGATGTGCACCTTACTTATCTAGCCCTTTTCAAGAGCATGCATCGTCGTCGTAGTATCAAACCTGGAGTCCCGGGAGAAGTGCATCGAGTATTGGCGCCAATCTGTCGACCGGCAACAGCTATAGTACTCCTCAGCGCCATTCCATTTTTATTTTCTCCCTTACTCGTTGGCGCCACAAATTCAATCATTTTCGCTAAGGAGACGGCCCAAACGCGCTGACTCTGGCAGTTTGGCTCTAGTACTCGTTTCCCTTGCTCCCGTGCTCTCCTCCTTCTCTTCCTCCTCCCTCCCCCTTCAGTTTTAGCGAGCTCTGAAGACCTTATGGTTTACACCTTGGCTGAAGTCTACGGCTACGCAGCGGACTGCGCATCTATTTGCGTCTCCGGGATCATGATCTACGGCGCATATTGTCTGCTGAGCTCGTCGGTCTCCGACTCTGAGACCTCTAGCAACCGCGCACTGGGGCTAATTATTTCCATGCTCTTTTTGACCTGTATGTACCTGTTAAGCGCATTTCCGTCGTATTCATGTGCGATTTCCCTAGTTTTCGACATCCTCGCGCGAGGTCTGCACTCTATCAATTCGTCCGGCTTCGCCTTGTTTCCGAGCTGTTTCGTCCGCCGGCGGATCCATCGAATAATATTTGCAAATTCGGTCACTCCCACTCCTCTTGGAAATGACTCTTGCTTTTCTTACACCTCCCTGGACAGATTTCAGGGTTGATAACGACAATCGTCCTGTATGTAACCGGTTCTGAGCCAACCTTTCCTCACCGATATCACAGCATCCCGTTATGCATTGTTTCTGATGATCTTCGCATACGGCGAAACTTTACCGTGTGTCCTGTCTGTTCACCGCCTGTCCGTACTGTGACCTGAGATCTCTGTCCTTAGATTTGCCTTGCTTCTCACGACGCACTCTCTCTGGTGGAGTGGTACTTCAGATGGCATCGTGCACATCGGCGATCCGATCGTATGAGTTCGTGGTTTTACTCCCAGCCTTGATAATACCCATGCTTCCTCCAGTCCGTAATTGGCTGGAACTCACACTTTCCTTGGATTCAATTCCACTACAGCGCGGCGAACTGACCTTCAAGACGAAAAAGCGGATCTTCTCCGTTGAATCACGTGGAATCCTGCGGCGCCGGGACAAAATTGTACTTCCAGACGATGAAGATCACCTTGAAATTTCGACTGTCCCATGGGCCATCCCGACGGAGCTGAACGACAATATTCTCCACTGGTCGCACCTGATCGCCGAGCGAAACGCACAGAAGGCTTTATGGATCACGGTTACTCCCAACGACAAGGTCGAGGTTTGTGCATACCATGCGCATCAGCTGCTTCCCTCGGAAGAGGGTATGCAACCTGCAATCTTGGTCGACGTAAGCAAAACAGAAAGCGTTTTCTGGCCTCTGCTATACGGCCTAGCAACTTCAATCCCGCACTTCCGAAAAGAACTCGTGTGTATGGCAGATAAGGAAGGGGTGATATCACTGGAGCGTTATTCCCAAGAACCTGTAAGTCTTTATTTTCGCCATAACTAACTGAATCTCATTGGGCGGCACAGGATCATGTCGAAAGACTTATTCTGGACCCGATGGAGCGAAGATGGACCAGGCGCAAGATAAAGAAATCCGGGCGAAACCCCGAGAGCCAGGAGCATGGGGACGTGACACAGGTAACCGTGATAATTCACGGCCTCCGCGACGGCGTCCAGGCGAATGAAGTGTACAGTATTATCAAGGCTCTGAGCGTCAACCACCAGGAGCGCCGTACAGCCCTCGACATTATAGCGATAAGTTCGCCGCAGCTCCTCCGGCAATACTGGAGGCAATATTTCTCAAAGGCGATAACGATATCTGCTTCGCCGGTTTTAAAAACTTATTCATTCTTCAGGATATGGGCTGACCTCTCGGAGCTAGGAGCTTTGTCCTCCTTGACCGTACCTGACATCAGCACCGACTCTGCTTTGTCGATTACGACCATCTTTAATGTCCTTCACAAAGCGTCTGAAAATTGTCAACAAATGATCCAGGTATTCACCCACCTTATCTTTGTTATTGCTCGTCTTTCCTTGACGATACAGTTCCTATCGGACCTCCCAGTAATATCCCACTGCCAGTCCGAAATTCAGAAGACGATCTGGCAAGATAGTGTTGGGATTGCTAGAATTCTACAACATATGTTTCAATCCAAGGTCTACAAATATGATATTTCGACGGTTCCGGAGGAAGAAGTTTTTTCGGTTCTCAACTTAACCCATAGTGTACAGCCCCACCAAAAGTCTATCCCATACAACATCTGACCTATTTTCCTTTCAGATTCTCAACCGCGGACTGCCTGAGAATGACGTGATACAGGACGCAGACCGGTTCAAACAGCACGCTCATCGACTCCTCCATATCTTGGCCGACATCTTGAAGATACTTCCGGAGGGACTGACCATTCACGGTGTTATCCTTATGAAAGACCGGGCGGTTAAATCCGGCGGCTTCGCTGACATCTATCACGGCCGATATACCAACGCGGACGGGGAGCAAGTCGAAGTCGCCCTCAAGGTTCTCAGGATATTCCAAGACCACTCCGAGGACACTGGCCGGCGTGTCCTCCAGAAATTCGTCAAGGAGGCGATTGTATGGCGCTACTTGAAGCACCCCAATATCCTGCCTTTTCTCGGGGTGGATGACACGACATTTCCCGTCCCCCGCATGGCGATGGTGTCTCCCTGGATGCCGCAAGGAAGCGTGCTGAACTACATGTCAGAAAATTCTCCAGTGTCTCGCTACGCAATTAATGTGGTGTGTACACCTCGCCGTCTAATCTTCGACCCCGTGTCTGAGCTTCCGGCATAGCTGGACAACGTTATTCAGGGCTTGAAGTATCTTCATTCGGAGAAAATTGCCCATGGGGATCTCTGTGGGGTGAGACCCTTTTTGTACGTTGAGCACTCAATTTACTTACACATATTCAGCGCAACATACTCATCAATAAGGGCCGAGCATATCTGACTGATTTCGGGCTGGCTGGATTTGTCCAATCAGAGACCTCAGCCAAATCCTCGACACATGGTGGATCGATGCGCTGGATGGCTCCGGAGCTTATCCACCCTGATATACACCAACCGAACCTTCCTTTCAAGCGAACGCCGGCATCCGATGTCTGGGCATTTGGTTGTGTTTGTTGTGAGGTTCGTCTTGGCGGTCTTTTTCTCTTCCTTCATAAGTGATCCGAATGCACAGATATGGACGGAGGGAGAAATCCCATTTGCTCTTATGTCGGAGGGCACCCTCATCTTGGCCCTTTCCCGACTCGATGCAGACGATGTGGTGCCGTACAACACAAAACCATGCGACAAAGCGGGTACGCCCATGCCGGACCCACTATGGGAACTGGTCCAGTCGTGCTTCAAACATAAAGCTACCGCGCGATCTGACGTCAGCTCCATCGCACACATGCTTTCCGAGATGAAGGTTGCCGCTCCCGGAGCCACGGATGCGCACAAAATTTCTGCTGCCTATACTTCAAGCGCCGCACCTGGAGGGCCCAAGGCTGCCGTACAGGGAAGGCCGGCTGCAGATGCAGATACCCCTGCTGCACGGATATTCACTGGAGAACACGCCACGGACTCCTACGTATCGACTTCTGCAGTGTACGGCAAAGGAACGCAGCCCGTGCGCCTCGAAGCCGAATTCGGGACAGTGCGATTTGGACCCATAGATCTGGATAGCGAGCCGGAAGTGCTGTTCCACGAGATCCTCGACGGCCTTCTTAACACTGTCCGAAGAGATGTCCTTGTACGTCCATGCAAGGTGGAGAAACACGGGGATCAATGCATCGACCTACAATTTCAATCGGTGCTGGAAGCGCACAGTTTTGCGATGACCTGGATGATGCATCGCTATGATCCCTACAAGGACGTGGAGGCGGTTTTAGTGGATGATGATTCGTCTGAGTAACGGAATGCGTTCTCCGGTCATTTTTGTGTGTGGTTTCTCGTGTTATATGTAACTATGTACTTCGAAACACGTCCATATTATCAATGCTATGTCTTATCCTTTCTCGTCGGATTTGAACATCAGATAATTTTTAACCCTCTACGCCCAGCTGTCACTCCATCGGTCACCGGCTTCAAATGCGGGGGCCTGCAGCATGGTACCTCTTGAGGTGATTTCGGGTTCCGGGAAAATTGAACCCGCCATTGATATTCGGGTAGTTGACGTGCTCCGGTCTTCGAGTAACCGTGTGGTTTGTTTGGAAGGGGAAAACGGTGTCAAAACTTTGGTGGTGCGTTCTCTTTCTCGGGTGGCGAATACTGTACATACCTGTAGGGGAGCAACGGTCACGGTCACGGTAGGGCCCGTTGCGTTGCCTTTTTTTCTTCATGTCTCTCGTTGCCTGAAAAAGAGGCAACAGCCATGTCACGGTCCCTGGGGCGTTGCTCCCCTACAGGTATGTACAGTAGATGATAGCTATTCAGTAACTTGAACCCGCACCGCGGGCAGCGGAATAGAATTTGCCCAGAGCGAAGCCACGAACGTCGAAGAATTAGGCCTCAAGTTGTGTGGCCAATATCAAGGCAGTCAGAAGTGGAACCGAGGGTTTTATACTGCGGTCACACTGGGGATCTCGGATTACAGGTTATCGCCAAAAGCCACTTCGCACGCTGAGCCCTTGGAATTGTGTGCGGAATAAAACGGGATGTGATATAAGGAGAGGCTTTGAACGCGACAACTCTGACGAGTCGCAAGCAACTGACTTCACTGCAAGGCGAAACGGTCTACGATCCCCGCCGCAAGATGGTCAACTCCTTCAATGCGCTCTGCACCACGTTCACACTCGGGTACTACTTCCAGTATTGCAACGAGTGCGAAGACGTTGCTAGTGCGCCTACTCCACTCCCTTCCCTGACGATACCTAATCGAACTAAAGAATCCCCATGCCATGTGTAATCTGTTGGATAGCACACACTGCATCGAAAATTTCCTCCTGGGGCAAGGAAATGGCCAGCTTTCGCCAACATCTGGTTGCCCCAAAGCGAAGTGGAAGGAGTGTAAATACACACCCACATCCTTCGACAATTCAGAGTTCACTGCAGCGATGGAGGCGATCTGAATGCTCGACCGGAGCATGCTGTATATCTTTTATCGAACGTGAGGCTCGTATTTACGTTCTATGCGATGATCATCCTGACCTTCCTTGCGCCAGAATAATAATTGATCATGTCAACGTATCCAAAGTGGAGGCGCACAAGAAAATCGCTGAGTGGTTGGTATCTAATGCTAATGGGCGGCAGGTAAGTTTGAACGTTCCCAGGGGATAACATATGAGATGTTCACACTCCACCATGGCACAAAAATTGACCTGAAGGGTGATTCACCTCCTTTTAAAAAAAACCTTGCGATGCGACTCACTAAGTCTGCCACTTTATTCAGAATTTTTCCAACGCTGGCACGAGGAGTATCTTCCTGTTGCTCTCGAGGCCCGCTTACGGGCTCTCGACCAACGGCCTGTAGAAACAGAACAGGAGGCTCTTCAATTGCGTTTGACCATTATCCAGTCGCTCATCAATACCGCGACAATATGATTTAATGCCGCCGTTTAAAACACGGACCGCTGGAATCCTGCTCACCAGGATACCAGAGAAGGTTGACAAAGAAGGAAACAGAAAATCACGCAAAGAGAATCTAGGCCCTTTTCAGGGAGTCGGTGTTGTAGAGCATAGCTAGCGTACAGGCAGAGAGTCGTAATACGGAATGGAAGAGAAAGGAAGAAGAAGAGAGAGCGTGTATATGTTTTGTATGTATTGTGTACGTGATCAGCATGATTACAACCGTGTGGTATTCATAGCTTGGACGGCATTAGGCCTACAATAACAAACTTTGATGTAATACTTGTAAAGATAGATCCTGATTCAATTCCAACCTCGCAATTCCCGCAACGCGGCTCGAAATCTCCTGGGAGACGATACATCCTCTGATGAAATCTGTACAGTGACCTGCCGCAAGTTACAACTCCCGGGATTTCTGAGCCTTCCCAACAGTGTCCTTACACGCAGTAACATTAGACGCAGGTGTGGCTTGTCTTGTCGACTTTTACCATCTACATATTGGTTCCATCCACACATCTATTTCGTATCCCTTTTCCGACCCGACTCTGAAGTCGTGCATATATCTAAGTTGAAATCAGAGGAATGAACGGGACGTGGTGTATGCTGTCTCTGTTGAACGTCGACGAATCTTGAGCAGCGAGCCGGGGTTCGACTCCCCGGTTCCCAATGAGAACAGCATCTTGCCCGCCTTTTTGTGGAACTGTCATTCGTTGCCATTTGAGAGTGTTCAACGTATTTTGGTTGGGATTAAGGGACTCCAGGCATTCCGGATCGAAGGCTTCTTAGGTGACCCGCATTCAAGTCGTCTAAAAGAACCAACAAACAATTATATGCATTCGGGTTTTCAGTACCAGTATGTGTATTCGTCCATCCATCCGACTAGAATTTAACCTTGCTAACAACGCCATAAAACGCCTTGCCCTGGATGCTCGCGATCTGGAGCTCGAGCGCGCTCGGCTGGCGCGAGCCATCCGACGCGGCGAACGTGCCCGCGCCCCACGGCGAGCCGCCGTGCACCTCGCTCACATTCGTCAGCTGCCCAAACGCGTGCGCGTACCCCAGGGGCACGAACACGATGCCGTGGTGCGTGAGCGTGCTGATCGTCGCGAGGACCGTGCTCTCCTGTCCTCCTCCAGGGCCGGCGGTGGAGACGAACACGCCCGCGTATTTTCCGGCAAGGCCGCCAGAGGCCCAGAGGCCCGAGGTCGAGTCCCAGAAGGCCTTCCACTGGGCGGGGTAGTTTCCGAAGCGGGTGGGGACGCCCATGATGAAGGCGTCGTACTTTGCGAGCTCGTCGGGGGTGATGATGGGGAAGGCGGGCTTGGCGGGGGCGTACATCTTGGTGAGGACCTCTTGAGGGAGCGTCTCGGCGACCCTAATGAAGATTAATACCGTTAGCGTCGACAGAGGAAGGCGAATGGTGGGGACGCACTGGTACAGGGTCGCGGAACCGCCGGCTTCTTCGATGCCCTTCTTGACGGCCTCGGCCACTGCACGCAGGTTAGCAACGACGAAGGTGGGCAGAATGTGCCGCCGACGTACTCTTGGTGATGTGCCCGTACATGGAATACACGACGATCGCGATCTTGGGGCCGGCCATGTCCTTTACTGTGGTGTCTGTGGTGGTGGGTGGTGCGGTACGGGTAGTGGTAGGTGGTGCTGCTGGTGCGGATGCTGCTGGTGTGGAGGATGCAGCAGGAGCCGTAGGAGCAGTGGCTTTTGTACTCGCGGGGTTTGTGGCTCCTGTCGTATCCGCTGTGTCAAAGTTGGCTTTCTGTTTCTTGCTCGGAAAGCACATCGCGTAAGCGCGATTAATATCTTGCTTTCGAGGGCAAGCGCTGGGGAGACGGGGCAGAAAAGGAGTAGTGCGCCTCCAGCATCGTTACAAATGGCGTCAAGTGCGCGAGAATACCAGGGAATATGAGACCCGATGGGGCAAGGGCGGCGAAGCGATGACCAATGCTTGCGTCAGCACGCTGAGAAGGTGCGCGCATCGGCGATATCGAGCCAAATCGGGATACCTACTCCCACTCGCTCCCACGCAGACCCACCGCGAGGGAGATACGGTACCGACTCCATCGCACCTCGCGATGCCGACATCTGGTTTCAATCTCTCTGCAGGATGATGAATGGAATTCGAAGGATGTTGACGCCATTTCCCTGGTCTGACACGTCATTCTATACTCGGATCTCCTACGAATAGTACAACTATAACGGTACACAAGGTGAGAATTCAAATCACCATTAGCAGGCCGATCCTACGCATCAATTCAATGGCGATGAATCTTGATCCCCGCAATTCGTTACAAACCCATGACAGCCCGCACTTACGCTGCATTATTGAAATTTACATCATACTGTAAGTGGGGGGGGGGGGGGTTCCGAGTCGGAGACGCGAAGTTCAAACCTTCCTCGTTCGGCGTCGGCTGTTCAATAATTATAAGTCGCCACCATTGGACGACGCTAAAAAGAACTACTTAACGTAGACGACATCGAGCAACTCGACACGACACCCGGGGCCGCGTGCGACGTCTTGCACAATTGCGGGTAACATGAATCCTCCGCCTGAAACTATTCTCAACTATCCCTGTTTTTGTTTCCCCATCCGGTATAAATTTCATACCTGGATTTTGTGCATCTGTCATCCAAGCATGACCTGCATGGATAATGTAGGTGGTCCCTTGGTCATCCTGTTCTCGAAATCCTTGTTGAGTTGGTCAGTCGCTAGTAAAAATACATGTAGTGGTTATGTTGAGGAACGGGCGGATATGGATATGTCGCATTGGAATGAGGCCGTCACGTTGGATGGATCCGGAGGCCGTGGTGAACGCCGTGAACTATTACGCTTCATGACGCCGTCGTGAAAGCACGACATTCTCAAGTAGGTTTGAAGTAGGTATAATACAATACGCCTCCCTGTTTTCTGCCCTCAATCGTCTGTCCCTACTTGTGGGTGTCCACAGATATTTTGATCGGTGTTCAAACAGGATTTCATTTCGAAGCCCGACGATAACCACTGGGCAGGAAGAATCAGTATTATTAGTATTATTAGTACATGTCGCCATCGGGGCAAATAATCGTGCCCTTATTGCAATGCATAACTATGCCTGAGCACTCACTACAACAAATGGTTGGAACTCAATTGAAATAAATGAATGAACACAGGCTTACTGTAGTTCGCGAACTTCGAACCCCGCCGAACTCGATGAGATAAATCCTGGGGGTCGCTGCAAGCAACCGCGTTCTGGAAAATTTAGGCGTGAAGAATCAGGAGGGACCTTGAATATTAATCTTGACCGCACCCGGGAAGAGTGATACTGTAGATTTATACGGGCGACATCGATTCGGAGACTAGTACTCGGATTTGGAGCTGCTGTAACCATGGGCTTGGCTTTGAACGCGATCAATATTTGTGTGAACTCGGAGCAGGCGCGATTTGTTCGGACTCGGAGCAGGCACGGTGTGTTTGAACTCGGAGGGAGCACCGGCGAAGAGAACTGCGTGCAAAGTATAAACAAAATGTCATATGTGCGCGGAGTAACCGTGTCTGAGAGGGACGGCATACAGTACTAGTGTTTCAACAGAAATTCAATACAATACTCGAGTTGGGTTAGGGATAGAAGATTCCCGACATAGACTCCCCTGCCACCCGGTCTTGAGTCACTCCTCTGGGTCGTTTCTGTTTCTACACCACGCAATAAAAATTTGCGACATCACGAAAAAAATTGTTGTATCAAAAAACGTCCGCAGCGTAATGACTACGACCCCCAATCTGCGCTTCGGTTTTCATTCCGCCATGCAACCCGGGCCATGCCAACGTCGTCCTCAGCAATAATTTTTGCACGTCCGACAGGTTGTAGTCAAAAGAAAAGAATCGACACACTATGCATTCGTGCTTTCCTTAGTATGCCTATCTTCTGAATTATACTCCCTGCATCTATCCTCATCGCCCCACTCATGTCGATCCATCCATCTGGATAACGGCTCCCTAACCCTGGGGTCTCGAGACATCGAGAGAAATTGGGTTCAACTCAAGGCAGATATTTGTTTCTTCGCAATTTGATCCAATGAATGGAAGAATTTAGTAGACGCGATGTCTCGTGATCGCGTCGCTTACATCAGCACACCCTTCTTGGTCTCATCCGTCATCCAGCTCAACTCAGACTTCCGCGGGAACAAAGATTGTTTCATGGAGGCGCTTCAGCAGCCGAGTCTCAGACTTCCCCCATTGCGCGGTCTGGCCACCCTGATGCCGGCCGTTCTCCTCGATTGCATCGAATATCTGCGCGTGCTTTACACACCAGCAGTTCGAGGATCTAGGATCCGCCGTAGGATTCCTTCAACTACATCACAGCTCAAATCTCCGCCCCCACAAATCGTCACTCCTTCTCTGCCCGATCTTGATGTTATCACGGCTCTGCGGGCGGACGATTTCGAGCGAGCGTACACGATCCGATGGCTCGCCTACCTCATTAACAACGCGGAACTTCTGCAGGGACAAAGCGCAGACGTGGAGACCGTGGTCGAACGCGCCTCCGCCCTCCTGGCAAACTGCGGTGGCACCTCGGGCGCGGGGGTCATCGACCGTGTCCTTGATTTCCCCTCTTCACCCAATAATATTAGCATCACTTTGCGGGACATTCCCTTGGAGAACGGGGACTTTTCCAGTGTGGGCGCGCAGACATGGGGTGGGGCGTGCGTCCTCGCAGAGATCCTCGTCGCCCAACCAGCGGATTTCCAACTCGTGAAACGTCCAACCCCGCTTCGAGTGCTCGAGCTCGGCGCAGGGACTGGCCTCGTAGGTCTAGCGCTAGCGAAGAAAGCCGAGGATCTCGGCGTCAATGCAACGGTGGTCTGCACCGACTTTTACCCCAGCGTTCTGCAGAACCTCGCCGCCAACATCGGCGCAAATTTCCCGCCGCAGAGGCGTTCGATATCATCGCACTTCCTCGATTGGTCGGTATTTTCACGCGAGGATCCTCCATCCCTGTTTCCGCCCTTCGACCAGCCGTTCGACTTGATCCTGGGTGCAGACATTGTATATGAACCTGAGCACGCTGCGTGGATCCACGCCTGCGTGTCTAGATTTCTTCACTGCACGAAGTCATCCCAATTTCACCTCGTCATCCCCCTTCGTCCCACGCACGCACTCGAATCGAGCAGCGTCGAAGTCGTCTTCCAGCGCCATTCGCAAGACCCCACCGCACAAGCACTGACAATAATATCTAAGGAGACAATCGTATGCGACGTCGAGGGAAGCGCCACTGAGGAAGTCGAATACTCATACTACAGGATCGGATGGGATTCGCATACGTCTTAACATGGATGTACATGGTAAAAAAAAAAGTAAATACAGTTTCAAGCCAGTTTCAAGAGCTGCACTCGCTCTTCACGGACGGCAAAGAGAAGGATGTACGGGTATCCTTCTGCCTTGCGTTTTACAGCCGCCTCGCGGACCTGCTGCGCATACGCCCACTGCTGCACCGGAAACACCGCCGCGAGCGCCTTCCAGATCTCCTCGTCGGTAAGCCACGCGGTGCTTTTGATCATGGTATCGAAGACGGCGGGGAGGACGTCCACGGCGAGGATCGGCATCCCCGCTTGCACCCCGGACTCGATTTCTAATCCCGTTTCAAACGCTGCGCGGACCGATTGAATTTTAAAAAGGCGGCTTCGGGTGCGAAGGAAGAACGGAGACGGACCTCGATCCATGAACAGCTGCTTCACCTGTTTGCGCTGCTTCTTGATATCTACGGGGAGAAGCAGCTGCACCGTGGACGCCGCTGCGATATCTTTGCTCGGGATGGGGTGCGTTACACCGAGATCCGAGGAACGCAGGGCGCCGCAGGTACTCGCGTCGACCCGTTTTTGCTCCGCGATTTGCTGCTGCAGCCAGCCAACCAGTTCTTGGCGGGTTACTAAAGCCGAATGAGTTGAGATACATAGTTTATCAGGACACACGCACGCTCGTATTCGGTGCCTTTCAGGATACTCTTCACTTTGAAGGCTAGCTGGTCCCTGCGCCCCGTCCGAGGCCGGGGATATACGGAGAAGCTGAAGCCACGATGTCAGCAGAAACCCACGACAGCAGGGAACGTGGGGTCTCACAGGACTCCCTCCCGACTACAGATATCCACATAGCTCTCGTGTTCCGTGTCCGGAATGCTCGACTCGTACATCAAGTCCGCGCTGATGTTGTGCTGCCACAAGAACGAGACGACTTCCAGTCGGTCCTGGAGGTATCCTGGATGGAACGACACGACATAAACATCGCACCGGCGGGGGCTCCAGAATCCAAAGGACCGCTCTTGCTTGACGAGTGTGCGGACCGACGAGACTTGGTGAGCGGCAAGCGCAAGGGTAATCTTCTCCACGGCGATTTGAAGCCCCATCGCGCAGATCGACTCCAGCTTCTGTCCCGGAGTCGCCTGCTCGGCAATGAGGCCGTCGTACCTGAGAAAAGTGCATATGGATAAAATTCTGGAGGTGACAGAAAAGATCCTACCGTCCACCGGCCGCCAGGACGTCTGTGCGCTTGTTTTTCCGGACCACTTCGACGAGAACGCCATCTTTGAAGTGCGCGTGGTGGTTTCCGAGCATGAGTGGATGAAAATAAATCGGTCGAGCGACGCCAGTTAGGACTGCGTATTGAATGGTTTCCTTGATCTCCTCCACGACGGGTCGAAGTAGCGCCGTTAACGATGGAGAGACTTTGTCAAGCTTGGTGAGCAACATATCGATGTCTTCGTCTGGGATGGTTTGGCATTAGCGAATGAATCATATTTGAAGGGAAGGACATACCAGCATCGGCCAAGACCTCCAATTCATCTGCCGTGCTTCGAAGAAGACCTTTCTTCAATAGAAGCGCACGTTTTTGAGAGGACGACGACTTGGAGTGACTGATGATCTCCAAGATCGAAGGCCGCAGCTTGGACGGAATTCGTTCGAGGATAATACGAACGACTGCTCATCGAATCAGGCTAGAACATGAGCGATGGGGAAATGAGACGAACTGGAAGAATGCGATATATGAATTTCGTAACTCTCATTTAGATTGGGGAAACTATCCAGGCACTCGTTCGCAACAGCGATGATCTCCGCTGCAGCCGCGATGGGACCCGAGGTGATATCGGTAGAGATGATATCGAACAGTGCGGCTTTCTGAAATTTGGGATGGCCGGCCACCGCTCTGCCATTGGGTCAGAAAACGAACAAGAAATGGACGAGCGGATGGATCACCCTTCTCGATATACGTTTGCCATATGGTAACGCTTAATCCGCGAGATGTTGCCTTTCGCGGCAAGGCGCGCAAAGGGAACCAAGAGATTGGAAGGTAATACCACTGTCTCGCCATAACGGTCAATGTAAGTGGCTTGACTTTTTGCCTCTGCCGGGTTGACGACGGGCATAAGTAAAGGAGGCTCCATGTCAACCGCGCCGTGTAACTGGAAGATATATGAGAGTCGTTCCATGACGATGCCGTTCAAGGCAGCGTGCTCCGGGAGGTCAGTTTCGGTGTCATACAAAAACTGCCGCGCCGGGGGGTGGGATTGGCTGAACAACGAGGACAATACAGCTTGGTAGTGGGGCGAGTCCGGTTTGACTGCAAAATGGTTGAACAATATTCAGGCGAAGCATCACAGGTGGACAAACCCATCATCCCAAGAGCGCCCTTGAAATATTCGTCCTCTATTCGAGCCGGCAGTAAAGGGCTTTGAGAAAGCTCCAAAGCAGTGGGACGCGTATCTGGATCGTGGTCCAAGAGACAAGTGATGACTATTCAAGAGTTGAGAAATGAAAAGGCCGACTGTCACAGAATCTCACTCTGCCGTTGCCTTGTCAAACGGCTGTCCCATCCGCTCGGGAAAATGACAAGAGGGTCCCTCAAGTCCTCGATAACCGCAATCCGTTCGGCGCCTGTGGAAAACTTATAATTCATCTCGAAAAACACAATCTGCGAACGGAATAAGCATTAAAGCAATACGTAAGTATTCAACATACGCCGAGACTGAACATATCTGCTTTGGTGTGATTTCTCGGACCTCGTTTTCTGGATTGGACTTCAGGAGCGATATACAGGCGCGTTCCAACCTCTGCATTTACTTGATCAGAGGTTGAGTGACTACGAAGAGGGAACGGCAATCACCGAGGGTCATTTCGGAGTCGGAGACAACCAGGGCATGAGGCGGGTGAACCGGCTCCAGTGCCGATAGGTTGGACGTTGCGAGTCCAAAGTCGCCAACTAAACCAAAGTCAGACGCTATCTCACTACAGGGAAATTTGAGTATACTTTTACAGTCACCCTTGGCGTCTTGGGGATGGAAATGAGGACATTTCCTAATTAGATAGCACACGAGGCGCTTACCAATGAATATGTTCGTGAGCTTGATGTCGCGGTGAAGCTTGAAAGTTCTGTCAGGTCCAGTTCGAAAGGTGATTTTAATCGACATACGATTCCCGAAGAGGACATATAAACAAGTGCCTCCAAGATCTGCTGAAAAAGACGCCATGCCTCTTCTTCGGACAGCCCCTCGTCGATTCTCTGCAAATCATAATAAAACAAAGAGTCGGTGAAGGAAAATGATCTGACCTCTTTGAGCGTCTGCCGTTCAACGAACTCCTGTTTATTGGTGAGTCATGATATTCCGAGAATTCGCTTTATGAACATACCATCTGAATATACAAAGTGCGTGAGAGTACTGGGGGTGGCGTCGGCGGGGGCTCTGACGAGGAAAGTTCCCCGCTATCACTATCTGTCTCATCCCCTTCCCCGTCGTCTGTCCGTGGGGAGGATGATCGCGAAAAATGAATACTAGGGAATGATGAACGTGATCCCGATCCAATATCATCCAGGTCCCCAAGATCGAACATAATATGGTCGCTCGAGGAAATACGGCGTTCGATTGAATGCGGTACGGACGTCATTCCATCCTCCGTCCCTGACTCAGCGCCCGAATCGTCTGAAACGGCGGCCGACGCGGCTTCGGCCGTCTCCACCCACGTGGTGAAATACCGGACAATAAAACGATGCGAAAGTCGGCTTAAAGCATTCACTTCGCGGAAAATCTTGGTGTCGCTCTGAATCCTGTTGAGGCGGATCTTCTTGACTGAGAACGACGAGTCAGTATTTTACAGCAACCGACAACGATCACCCGCACCGGCGTAGATACGCGAGTCGATCTTATTTCGAGCCTTTACTACTGAGCCAAAAGCGCCTTTTCCCTGAGCATGCCGTCAGAAAACAGAAACGTGGAATAGTATCGAGACAACACACCAACATCTCCAACTCTTCCCAATCTTCCTTCCAGCGGCTAGCCTGCCGGTCGCGCTGTGGTGCACGGAAGAATTCGATTTCCGGCGAGCCATGATTGCCGGGCATCGGCGTCTTGAGGTCTGCGCAGATGTGCTCAGATCCGAGAGGTCAAACGGGAATCGGAACTAACCATATGTTGACACCACCGGGCTTTTCGTCACGGAGACTGTGCTCAAGGGAGCCTCGGCGAGGTCGGCGAGGAGCGACAAGCAGGAGAGGTGGCTTTTTTTAGATGGAAACAACATGCCCAGGGCATGCTGCTGCAGATTCGAAGACATGCTCGCTATCGGTCGCCAATCAGGACGGGGATCAGGCAGAGGGCGCATGGCTCACATGCGCGTATTGCCGCATACGCATCGGGATATCGATCTGTCACGTCGAGTCCAAGCACCATTTGCATGAGGACGATCCCTACGGCATGGATATCGCGGTGCCGCGTGTAGAGCAACGAGGATTCGTTCTTGACGTCCTTGGAAAGCCTGCGGCCTGCGTGAGTGTTGTGCGGCATTGAAAATATGAACGCCCTGCCATGGATCAGGAATCCTGGGCTCGTCGAGGTCCAGAGAAATTCCGGGACCAAATGGATTGGATCGATGGAGATCGAGGAGCCGTGTGTAAAACGCGACTTTGGTGAGCTTGACAATCTTGTTCTTCTTGACATTATTTCGCGGAGTGATCCCGACGCAATCGGCGGCGATGCCTGAAGAGTTATGTTATGAGCACGCAAGTGGTGGCAAGAACGACAGTATGCGTACCGCGATGGACAAGGTCTGCGGCGTGGATCGTGTTCAATCCAGACAAGATCTGGACTAGATATTCCTTCATGCGATCGTCAGGGTAATATTTCGTGAGGATAAAAAGACGGACGAATGCTCGTTCCTCCTTAATGGAATCGCAGTCTTCGAGTACGTCACGCAAGGTCAATCCCGGGGGCGTTTCGTGCAGCACAGCCAGCCGAGGCAATCCGGTGGTATGTGGGAAGGTCAGCTTCACAGCAAAGATGCGGAGGAGGTTCGGATTGCATATCGTAATGAGTCGGCGAATTTCGGCCTCAACTTGCTTGAGCTTCTTCTTGCCTGTGATAGCAGATAAGAGCGGAGTCCGGATGTCAGAGAAAGTGCGAACCTTGACTGGTAATATAATAATGCGACGCAAACGTGACAACGTATAGCTGGAGCGGTAGCGACGTGTTCACATCATCGCAGATAGGATCGGCCGTGTAAGATGTTCCGAGACGCTCGGCCTGAGGATGGAGTATTTTCACCGCTTGAAAGCACACCCCATCGACGATCACCTCTTCGTTAAAGGACTCGGTGGGCATATCTACGCCTACGGGCACCTCTGTCGCCTCGGAGTTGGCGCGTTTTCGGGCCATGTACTGCTGCTCTTTGACTAACTGCTGCTTCTGAGCATCGGCCTTAATGGCGGCCTCCAGCTCCTGCGCAAGCTTCGCCGCGCGCTCAGTCTCCTGCTCCATAGCGTCTGCCTCCTTCTGCTTCCGCGCCTAGGGACCCGTCAGCGGTCGGACGATTATCGACAAATGAACGTACCCGCTCTTCCTCCAGCGCCCTTTGCGTCATCTGGCTAGCGAGCGAGCCCGGAATTTCAATCGGAGGAACAACATGGCTTGTCAACCAATCCTGGCAAAAGGTGACGATCTGTTTTCGTTCTTAGAGATGGCGTAAATATAGTGCAGGATTACGCACCTGAAAGGTCATCTCCGCTCCACGACAGTTCTTCGCCTCGTTCTGAATCGCGTGGAGTAACGTCGTTGTTTGCTCGTTACTGATCCCAATGATGGGTTTCTGTATCGTGAACGTGGGCGATGCCTTCATGGGGTATGTTTTCGGGAATCTAGACGATTTTCAGAGATGGACACGGAGGGAGATTGAGCGCACTCACATTACATGTAGGTTAAAGCATATACTGCTCGCGTGCGCAGCGTCGGGGTGCGGAACGCGTATCGTGAATTCATGGAGTCGGGGAGCGCCCTAACGGACAGTTATGCGGAAAGTCACTGGATGTATGAATATCCCATACCTTCCAGGCTTTCGGTGGCGGGGTTTCTATAAAATCATCGGCGTAAATTGACTTGAGGGCCGTAAGCTCTAGCTGTTGCAACTCGTCGCTGGATTCCATGGGGAGAGAGAGACGAATTTCTTGAGAAGGGGAGACCTTTTGGCCTCGGCAACTCAAGCCTCCATGGTGCAGCGCTGCCTGGGGGATCGATGGTGGTGGAGATACGAGTCAGACCAGGAGGCGTGTTGATGTCACACGCTGATGCCAATCAGCGCGTGGCTGTGACAGTGTTTGCTTTTATGGTCCGATCACCTTCTCGAAAGATCAACGACAAATATTACGTAGCTGCAGAAGAAAATATTCTGCACAAATCATGCAAGTTATAGCAGGGTCGAAAAGAAATGCATAACGTTAAAAAGTGTTGGCTCACAGTATGAAGTGTCTTTCCTTGGTCTTTCCGGTCTTTTAGAGTTCACAAGAGCTTGACTCACCGAGTTGAAAAGTTGAAACTGCAGGCCACGTCTGGGACAATTTGGCTGAACGGCGTGGAAATAAAAGGATTAGGCTATGAAAGACTTCAACCACGGAAGATTGCTTGGATGCAAATTAAAATACAACTAAATAAAATCCACAGTAATTGCGAACACCGCGGCAAGCACTAAACTCGAAGTGCCGAGTCCGATCCGCTTCTCAGGAGCGGCATTGTGCGGATTACTCTGGGAACTGGTTGTGGACGACGGTGCTGGGTCACTACTGGACGAAGCTCCAGAGTCGTCGGAATTGGGAGAGATGCCACTCGTCTGTAGTGCACTGTTCAAGAACAGTGTGGCACCGCTCGGGATGAAGGGTAGGGCGGTGGCCGATGCTCCAATACCGACTAGTCCGCCTTGCGATTGCTATTAGCGTTCACAATAGTTTATATCCGACCGTGAGCAACGTAAATTAGTGATAAATGGGAGGAAGGACGCACGCCGGGCGGGACGGTTGTCGCAGCTGCGGCTAAGGACTGGAACTCAGGCAACGACTTGTTGGTCGTTTCTACATTGATAGCTCCGACCATATCTGTGGATTACGTATGGTGGGCACGACGAATGAACAATGAGAACAATACGTACTCAAGTTGCAGTGCGGGGTCTTCAGCAGTTGTTTGCAATGAAACCAAATTGCTGTCATACACACGACATGAGACAGTACGAACGAGTCTTGAGAAACTACGCACGCATTTGGTCGTTCGTAATGGTGAGATTCCACTCGGGTGGAGAGGGGAGGCTCTCGTTGACGAACACCCATCCGGAATCGAACCCGCCGGCTAGCGGCTGGCACGGGTTGTTGAATGAAGATTGTGTTACACTGTGATTTCCTGGCCTACGAGTTATGCGCCTTCGTTAAGGTCAATGCAGTGGAATAAAGGCATATGACTTACAGTCCAGTGAACTGAAATGTTACAATTGTTCCATTGGTCGCCAGGACAAGGTTTGGGGTGAACTGAGTGGTGCCGCCGGGGCTGGTGCTGTTGCCTCCTACTTGAATCTTGACCTACTTCGAGTCTCAGTCTGTGGATGGCAAAAATCGACAAGCCATACCTGCTTCTCCGGAACGGAGAACGCATGAGCAAACGGAACGACCAGCGGAAGGAGGAAATACAGGAGCATGAGCCAAAAGATAAAGGACAGTCGAGGGGAAAACGAGAGAGGAAATGTTACCAAGTATAAGTACACGGAAAGCAAAATATATTGTTGGGAAGGTTCAGAAATACCGGAAGTTGTGGCAGGTTGCCGCACAGATTTCATCAGACGATGCATCGCCCCCCAGGAGATTTCAAGCCGCGTTGCGGGAATTGCGAGGTTGGAATGGCATCAGGATCTATAGTATCGCATCAGTAATTGTTATTTTAGGCGCTCCAGGCCCTACCATGCTCGTCGAGTCTCAACAGTGGCATCAAATCGATTCTCGGGGCACTACCATGCTCTTAGTTCCAGCAGTGGCATCAAATCGATTCTCCAGGCACTACCATGGCTCGTCGAGTCCCTACAGTGGCATCAAATCGATTCTGATTCATATCTGTCCCAGTGTTGGCGGCGACGAACGGACGAATTTGGACTGAATGGCTGTGATGAGCGATTGAATGGTCGCCTGTGCTGGATCTGTATGTGGTTGGAGTTTACCGAAGACCTCGAGTAAAGCTAAGCTACGCTCAATCTGCCAGCTGACGAAATCTGAATGGTGTCCCAGAGTTGAGTGTTAAAAACATGTTCTCTCGGGAAACTTTAAACTTACCTGCCTTCGAGTAGTAACCTGGTTAATCTTGAGTATTAACCACTCAGCAATTCTCTTTTGCGGCTCCGATTTGGATACATCGTGACGAGCGGTTATTATTCTGGGCCGCGTAGGATAATATGAACATGTTTCGAAACGTACAGGGTGTGGTTACATATAACACGAGGAACCGCAGATAAAAATGACCGGAGAACGCATTCCGTTACTCAGACGAATCATCATCCACCAAAACCGCCTCCACGTCCTTGTAAGGATCATAACGATACACCTTCCAGGTCATCGCAAAACTGTGCGCTTCCAGCACCGATTGAAATTGGAGGTCGATGCATTGATCCCCGTGTTTCTCCACCTTGCGTGGACATATGAGGACATCTCTTCGGACGGTGTTAAGAAGTCCGTCGAGGATCTCGTGGAACAGCGCTTCTGGCTCGCGATCCAGATCTATGGGTCCAAATCGCACTGTCCAGAAGTGGGGCTCGAGACGCACGGGCTGCGTTCCATTGCCGTACACCGCAGAAGTCGATATACAGGAACCCGTGGCGTGTTCTCCGTCGACTATCCGTGAAGGAGGCAGGGGTATCTGCATCTGCAGCCGGCCAGCCCGGGGTGCGGCACTTGAAGTAGAAACAGCGGAAGTTTTGTGCGCATCCGTGGCTCCGGGCGTGGCAAGCTTCATCTCGGAAAGCATATTTGCGATGACGCTGATGTCAGGTCGTGCGGTAGCTTTATGTTTGAAGCACAACCGGACCAGTTCCCATAGTGGGTCCGGCATGGGCGTGCCCGCTTTGTCGCATGATTTGGTGTTGTACGGGACCACATCGTCTGCATCGAGTCGGGAGAGCGCCAAGATGAGGGTGCCCTCCGACATACGAGCAAATGGGATTTCTCCCTCCGTCCATATCTGTGCATTCGGATCACTTATGAAGGAAGAGAAAAAGAGACCGCAAAGACGAACCTCACAACAAACACAACCGAAGGCCCAGACATCGGATGCCGGTGTTCGCTTGAAGGGAAGGTTCGGTTGATGTATATCAGGGTGGATAAGCTCTGGGGCCATCCAGCGCATCGATCCACCATGTGTCGAGGTTTTGGCTGAGGTCTCCGATTGGACAAATCCAGTCAACCCGAAATCGGTCAGATATGCTCTCCGCTCATTGATGAGTATGTTTCGCTGAATATGTGTGAGTAAATTGAGCGCTCAGCCTGCGGGAAAGGGTCTCACCCCACAGAGATCCCCATGGGCAATGTTCTCTGAATGAAGATACTTCAATCCCTGAATAACGTCGTCCAGCTATCCCGGATGCTCAGACACGGAATGGAAGATTAGACGGCGAGGTGTACACACCAGGTTAATTGCGTAGCGAGACACGGGAGAATTTTCTGACATGTAGTTCAACACGCTTCCTTGCTGCATCCAGGGAGACACCATAGCCATGCGGGGGGCGGGAAAGGTCGCGCCATCCACCCCGAGAAAAGGTAGGATATTGGGGTGCTTCAAGTAGTGCCATACAAGCGCCTCCTTGGCGAATTTCTGGAGGACACGCGGGCCGTCATAGGACGGATCTCGGAATATTCTGAGAACCTTGAGGGCGACTTCGACTTGCTCCCCGTTCGCGTTGGTATATTGACCGTGATAGATGTCAGCGAAGCCGCCGGATTTAACCGCCCGGTCATTCATGAGGATGACACCATGAATGGCCAGTTCCTCCGGAAGTATATTCAAGAAGTCGGCCAAGATATGGAGGAGTCGATGGGCGCACTGTTTGAACCGGTCAGCATCCCATATCACGTCGTTCTCGGGCAGTCCGCGGTCAAGAATCTGGGGGGAAGATCAGATAGTGTATGGCATAGTTTGATGTCGCTGTACACGATGGGTTAAGTTGAGGACTGAAAAGGCTTCTTCCTCTGGAACCATCGGAATATCATGTTTGTATGACTTGAATCGAAACATATGTTGTAGAATTCTAGCAATGCCGACGCTGTCTTGCCAGATCGTGGTCTGAATTTCGGACTCGGATATTACTGGGAGGTCCGATAGGAACTGCATCGACAAGTAAAGACGAGCAATAACGAAGATAAGGTGGGTGAGTACCTGGATCATTTGCTTACAATTTTCAGACGCGTTGTGAAGGGCATTAAAGATCGTTTTAATCGACAAAGTAGAGTCGGTGCTGATATCAGGCGAGGATAAAGCTCTTAGCTCCGAGAGCCTGAAGAACGGATAAGTCTTTAAAACCGGCAAAACAGATATGGTTGTCACCTTGCAGAAATATTACCTCCGGTTCTGTATATTCTTTGCAGCGCAAGGCGGAATAGGCCCTGATAGAGCTATTAAAGCTAAGACCGTTCAGGCTCCGTGCCGACTTACCTGGTAAAAAGGGGGCAGAGCAGGCGGCTTGGCGGAGTAGATAATGGACCCTGTCTCCGGCACCGCGAGGGTGTAGACATGTTCCATAACAGCAATTGCGCCTTCAGCTACCTCACAGAAGAGCTGCGGCGAACTTATCGCTACAATGTCGAGGGCTATACGATGGTCCTGGTGGTTGATTCCCAGAGCCTCGATGATACTGTACGCTTCATTCGCCTGGGCGCCGTTGCGGATCCCGTGAATTATCACGGTTCCCAGTGCAACGTTCCTATTCTCCTGGCCCTCGGGGTCTCGCCCGGAGTTCTTCATCTGGCGCATGGTCCATATTAGCGGGGAGAGAATAAGTCTTTCGACATGATCCTGTGCCACCCAGTGAGATTCAGTTCGTCATGGCAGAATAAAGCCTTGCATTTTTCTGGGAGTAATACTCGAGTATTTCTACCCCTCTGAGTTGAAACTGCGGTATACACGCGAGTTCTTCCCGGAAGTCTGGCATTGAAGTCCCAAGGCCATACAGCAGAGGCCAGAAAACGCTTTCCGTTTTGCTTACGTCGACCAAAATTGCAGGTTGCATACCCTCTCCCGAGGAAAGCAGCTGATGCGCATGGTATGCACAAATGTCGATCTTATCGTTGCGGGTAACTGTGATCCATAAGGCCTTCTGTGTGCTTCGCTCGGCGATCAAGTGCGACCAGTGGAAAACATCTTCATTCAGCTCCGCCGGAATGGCCCACGGTATAGTCAGAATTTCAAGTTGATCGTCATCGTCCGGAGGAGCAATGTTGCCCTGGTGCCGCAAGGGTCCGGAAATTCCAGTCAAGAACATCTGCCATTTTGTTCTGAAGGTCGGTTCGCCGCGCTGTAGTGGAAGTGAATCCAACGAAAGTGTGGATTCTAGCCAATTACGGACTGGACGAAGCATGGGTACATCAGTATTATCAAGGCTGGGAGCAAGACCACCAACTCCTGCGATCGGATCGCTGATGTGCAAGATGCCATCTGAAGTACCACTCCACCAGACAGAGTGCGTCGTGAAAAACAAGGCAAATCTATGGACAAAGATCAGGTCACAGTGCGGAAAGGCGGTGAAGACTCAGGACACACGGTAAAGTTTCGCTGTATGCGAAGATCATTTAAAACAACATTGCACGGGATGCTGTGATATCGGTTAGGAAATGTTGGCTCAGAACCGGCTACATACACGAAAATTGTCGCTATCAATCCTGTAATCTGTCCAGGGGAGGTGTAAGCAAAGCAAGAGCCATTTCCAACAGGGTGGGAGGGACCGAATTTGTAAATATCATGTGACCGTCGTCGCGGTCGGCATACATGACAAACACGGACAAGACAGCGTGAATAACTCGGGAGAGGACCAGGAGAGCTGGGACAGTCGCACATGAGTATGAATGACAATGCACTTCAAAGGTACACACAGGTCACAAACAGCAAAATCATCAAAAGCGCTATGCCACCGATGCTAATCACATCGGCGTCGGGGACCACGCTCAACAGACAATACGTGCCGTAGATCATCATCCCAGAGACGCAAATAGATGCGACCGCTGCATAAGGGACTTCAGCCCAGGTGTAAAGCATAGTAAGGTCTTCAGAGCTCGTTAAAACTGGACAAGGAGAAGGAGGACTAGCGCCAATTTGCCCGAGTCATAGAAGATGCCGGTGCGGTGCCGACGACTGAGGGAAGAAAAAAAACGGAATGGCGCCGCTATACTATTACTAGTATAGCTGTCGCTTGTCGGCAGATTGGCGCCAGATTGGCGCCAGTACTCGATGCACTTCTCCCGGGACTCAAGGTTTGCGACCACGATGATTCTTGAAAAGGGCTAGATAATTCGAGTCACATGAACATGAAGGTGCAGATCGGGTTCGCCAGTGGTGATTCGACTTGCAGGAAAGACTCTTGAAGGACGTCAATGCCGCGATCAAACAATACGACCAAACTTCCTTTTCCTCGTCATCTTTCAGTCCTAAATCCGCGAAAGCAGAGGAAAAAGAGCGACAACTCGTACCGCATTAAATTAAGACATACAAGAGCGCGCAGGGGCGCTTCGCGCCCCAGCACTTCGTTTGAGGCAGCCGAGAAGGCTTTTTAGACTCCGCTTCCGCCAGTTCCCGGGACCTGCCCTAAAGAGATGATCGATTAGATTAGCGGAGTTTAAAAAGCTTCGGACAGGACGTAATTTTACAAGATGAGCCCTCGCTTCGCTCCGGCAGGTGCTGAACTCGTCAATACTGCGAAGTGAATTTATTTTGTAATTAAATCATGATACAGGATTACGTGCAAGGTGTATCCAACGAAAATACGGCGTCGGAACCAAGAGAAGGATAGTGAGTGAGGAGGAACAACGAGGTAGGGAATTGTTATCGATGACCGCCAGTATTCCGCAGTTCCAGAGACACCCAATGTATGTTGAGAGCAGAGAATAGACAGTCAGGAATCAGGATTGATTTTCATGACCACTAGAAGCCCCCAGCTGAAGAGAAACCCAGATTGACCGAAGCTAAGTGAATTTGAGGAGAGCGAAGGAGTGTGGCTTAGAAAGACCGGGAAATTGGCTTATTTATGGTCGGCAAATTCTCGGGGTGCTACGTAGCCGCAGGTTGAGCACAACTGCGGCACAGGCAGGGATTCACTGCGAGAAACTGCGTGTTTCTGCGGAACAACTGCGAAATGATCAGCTGGGGAATAGTTGGAAGATCAGTTGAACGGTTATTAACCCAAATTCGGCTTGGAGGCTGGAAAATTCTTTTCTGAGATGTCGACTGAAAGGCATAGCTCTGAACTTCCGCTGTTGCTGAGATGTGCTGCGCTGTCCCGAGCCATTCTGCGGCGAAGTTTGCGCAGTGCGTAGTTGACGGGATGTAGATACCTGCGCGCGCAAATGGTTCAGAAATGCAGGACTTTCAGAACGAGAGGAGAGGAAAAAAGAATGGAGATAAACCCACATGGGGCAATTGCACCGCCGAACGAGCATTTGTTTAAAGAACGGTTAATAAAGAGGCACTGTAAGACTCGCCTCGGGTTTTTTTAATCCAGTTTTTAACCCACGAGACGGGTGAAAGTGAACTGGATGCCGAGTGAACCCGGTTGCAGCCAAGATAACTCGCGAAATGGTTGAAAAAGTCGGGTGACATGCGGGTTGCCTTCACTATTTTTTTTTTTTACAGTTCACCCGTCAAAAGAGGCACCTTCATACAGGTCATCGTAACCCATTTAGCACGTAGTTGTAAAACTGGGCAATAAAACCCGTTATCCAGATTAAAAGGCCCACACTAAGATCATCCGTACAACTTTTCAGTTTAACAACACGATGATTTAAATTAAGAAACTGAGACCAAGGGCACCAGGCGCGAATTAACAATATTAATCTCCCTCCCACAAAGCTTGCCATTGAGGCGCTCCCTCCGCTTCCCGGAGTCGTCGCTCCCACGACTCCGCCCGCCACCGCCGCGCGCCCGCGAAACCAAAAGCGAAACGAGGGGGCCTCTGTGACGGAGGGCGTCGGTAACAGGGGCAATGCTTGCAAACGTTCTGAAGCAAAACAGAAACTAGAGTCGGCGTCGGGGATAGGAGTCGTGCAACGGGTCTTCGAGGATCCCGTGCAATCGGTGGTGGCGCGCATGTCGACCCTGGGCGCCGGGGGCGGGATGCACGGGGGTGCGAGTCATGCGTACCCAGTCCCTATGACGCACGCAATTTAAGCCCGTTGTAAGGCGCGTGTGCCGCGCTGCAAAGCTCCCCGCTCGCAGGACACAAACAGGGCGCCTCTCTGGAGTGTCACGCTGCGGCGGGTGCATACCAGTCACGGTGTATCGCGAAGCCCCGGCTCGTTCACGCGGTGGACCCCGCATCCTCGTCTCGTCCACGAGTGCACGAGTGCTACAGAGCCGCGCACTGTCACCAGCACTTCTCGCTCCCCGCTCCTGCCCACCACCGCCTACATCCAGGAACAAGAATCGAGCGCGCGCACGGCTGCACGGTGCACGCCATCGGCGCGCGCTGCGAGATCATAAGCACACGCCTCCATTCCGCAGCCGGCGCTCGGATGCGGGACGTACGCGCTCCACACTCCGGGGAAGCGCGCCGACTGGCCGCCTCCACGCCCCCCGCACTCTGCGCCCTCGCACTACGCCTCTCTAGGCGCGTTGTCACGCTCCCCCCCGCCGCTGACGCGCCCACCGGCGCTCAGTACACATTCGCGCTGTGTCCGCGTCTCACCCCACGCACAGTGCACCCCGGCATGGCTGGCCCGGCGCACCACTACCCGCCATCACTGGCCATGCGCACCACCACTCGCACACATGTGCACCCCGACACCACCCGCACACGTGCATGCGCACCTCCCGCGGACACGCCCCCACTCGACGCTCCCCACCCATACCTGCGCCTCATGCACTAGTGCATACGGCGCGGTCTGGCGTCTCCACCGCCCGCTCGCAGTAGCACGTACAGTACAGAGATCGACGCACCCCGTCATCTTGCCCCTCCCTCCCCCGCGCGCGTTCTTGCACCCGCTCTTGCGTGCGTGTCCAGCACCTGCCCTTGTGCGTCTGTCCTGCGGCTGCGTCAGCACGAGGTCGTGACGCATGCGGGGGGGGGGGGGGTGGGGGGGGGGGGGTGGGGACGACGAGGAAGGCGACGGGGGCGGGGAGGGATACGCGGGGGTAGGGCAGGATAGACACGAAGGCGGGAGGGAGGGGTGAGGTGGGAGGGCAGGCAGGTAGACAAGGACCAAAGAGCGAGAAGCGCATGCGATGAGCGGAGTGTGGTACAGGTAGTAGTGGAATCAGGGAAGGGCAGACACACGAAGACGAAAGGGAGGACACGATGGAGATGGAGTGGGTGGAAGGGCAGGTAGACAGGGAGGAAAGAGTGCAGAAGCGCAGGCGATAAAGACGAGGTGCGTTTGTATGGAGGCAGGAGGGGAGAGGGAGACGCACCGTGAGCCTAGATAGTACTCGGTGGAGTCTGATGCTTGGTCAGGTCGCGGGGCAGCTGGACGATATCAGTAAGTACGACATGGAGGGCATAGCTCGGTCGTACACGACGTGCGTCTTGCCCAAGACACATGCCATGCAGCGCCACACGAGACGAAGCGCCCCTAGACGCAGGACGAAGACTTGAGCGGCGCGCGGACGGGGTCGCGGTATCACCCACACCGCCAGCTCATGAAGATCATTCATGCAAGCGGAGGACGACAGGTATCATGGCGCCCACGACGTCCACATTTGCGCTCAATGCTCGCCGCCGCGGCGAGATGGCGTCCACGTCCTTCGTGGCATCGGAATCCGCCCACTCGTGCGTAGAAAGGGGAAAGGACGCCCCCGCAGGAATGGAGACGCACCGAAGCCACCAAGTCGTCGGGCGGGTGGAGCGGACGTGCCACGTCATCGTGTGGACGACATATGAGCGGCGGGCGCACCAGGAGAGCATAGAGAATAGGCTCACCTGTGGGATTCATCTATGATCGAGGACTAGACCTCTCGCGCACTTCGTGGTCGCTGTGGAAGGCGATGGTGAACGGTGCGCGATGGGAGGGTATGTGAGGGAAGCTTACGAGGTCCTCCACTTGTAGCGAAAGCGTAATGGGGCATTCGGCACGCGCCGCCTAGGGAGAGTACCGACCTGGGAGGCACTGGTTAGCCGACGCTGCAAGAAATGAGGCAAGAAGAGAGTCTCACCCAATCGATTCGCACCGAGCTCACCCGTATATCGCAGCAGAGAGCAGCCAGGGGAGAGGAACGGAGAGCCCGCGCGCCACATCGTTTGCGGTCTGTTTTCGGATGAAGGAAAAGGGAGGTTGGTCGTGTTGTTTGATCGCGCCGGGACAATATTCCTCTTCCGGCGGCGGACGATGGCGATCAACTTGAAATTCCGACTCTCCCATCCATCCCGACGGAGTTCAACGACAATATTTTCCACCAGTCAATAAGATCCGCCTCAACAGGATTCAGAGCGACACCAAGATTTTCCGCGAGGTGAATGCTTTAAGCCGGCTGTCGCTTCATCGTGCTGTATTTCACGACGTGGATCGGCTGCCGTTTCTGACGATTCAGGCGCCGAGTCGGGGATGGAGGATCCATACCGCATTCCACCGAGCACCGCATTTCCTCGAATGACCACATTGCTTCGGTCTCGCGGACCTGGATGAGGATCGCGGCATCATTCCCCAGTATGTTGCCAGTATGCATTTTTCGCGATCATCTTCCCCGCGGATAGACGACGGGGAAGGTGATGAGACGGATAGTGATAGCGGGGAACTTTCGTCGTAAGAACCCCCGCCGACGCCACCCCCAGTGCTCTCACGCAATTTGTATATTCAGATGGTATGTGAAGCGAATTTTTGGAAAATCATGACTTACCAAGAAACAAGAGTTTGTTGAACGGCAGACGCTCAAAGTGGGTAGCTCATTTTCCTTCATCGACTCTTTGTTTTATTGTGATTTACAGAGATTCAACGAGGGGCTGTCCGAGGAAGGGGCGTGGCGTCTTTTTCAGCAGATCTTAGAGGCGCTGGTTTATATGTCTGCTTCGGGAATCATATGTTGGTCAAACTCTCCTTTGAATTCGCCCTTACAGACCGTTCAAGTTTCACTGCGACATCAAGCTCACAAACATATTCATTGGTCGGCGCCTCATGTGCTATCTACTTAGGAATGGTCTCATTCATCCCCAAGACGACAAGGGTGACTGTAAAAGTATATCCGAATTGACCTTGGTTTAGTTGGTGACTTTGGACTCGCAACGTCCAACTTATGGGCGCTGGAGCGGGTTCACCCGCCTCATGCCCCGGTTGTCTCCGACTCCGAAATGACCCTCGGTGATTGCCGTTCCCTCTTCGTCATTACTCAATCTCTGACCAGAGGTTGGAACGCGCCTATATATCGCTCCTGAAGTCCAATCCAGGAAACGAGGCCCGAGAAATCACACCAAAGCAGATATGTTCAGTCCCGGCGTATGTTGAATACTTACGTGTTGCTTTAATGCTTATTCCGTTCGCAGATTGTGTTTTTCGAGATGAATTACAAGTTTTCCACAGGCGCCGAGCGGACCACGATTATCGAGGACTTGAGGGACCCTCTTGTCATTTTCCCCAGTGCATGGGACAGTCGTTTGACAAGGCAACGGCAGAGTGAGATTCTGTAACATGGTCGGCCTTTTCATTTCTCAACTCTTGAATAGTTATCACCTGTCTCTTCGACTAAGATCCAGATACGCGTCCCACTGCTTTGGAGCTTTCTCAGAGCCCGTTGTTGCCGGCTCGAATAGAGGACGAATATTTCAAGGGATGATGGGTTTGTCCACTGCCCATGAATGCTTCGCTTGAATATCGCTCAATCATTTTTCAGTCAAACCGGACTCGCCCCACTACCACGCTGTATTGTCCTCGCTGCTCAGCCAATCCCAACCCCCCCGCGGCAGTGTTTATACGACACCGAGACTGATCTCCCAGAGCACGCTGCCTTGAACGGCATCGTCATGGAACGACTCTCATATATCTTCCGGCTACACGGCGCAGTTGATATGGAGCCTCCTTTACCTATGCCGCTCATTAACTCGGCAGAGGCAAAGAGTCGAGCCATTTACATCGATCGTTACGGCGAGACAGTGGTATTACCGGCCAATCTCTTGGTTCCCTTTGCGCGCCTTGCGGCGAAAGGCAACATCTCGCGGATCAAGCGTTACCATATGGCGAACGTGTATCGAGAAGGGTGATCCATCTGCTCGTCTATTATTGTTCGTTTTCTGACCGAATGGCAGCGCGGTGGCCGGTCATCCGAAATTCCAGAAGGCCGATATCATCTCTACCAATATCACCTCGGGTCCCATCGTGGCTGCAGCGGAGATCATCGCTGTCGCGAACGTGTGCCTGGATAGTTTCCCCAATCTAAATGAGTGTTAGGAAATTCATATATCGCATTCTTCCAGTTCGTCTCATTTCCACATCACTCGTGTTCCAGCCTGATTCGATGAACAGTCGTTCGCATTATCTTCGAAGGAATTCCGTCCACCCTGCGGCCTTCGATCTGGGAGATCATCAGTCACTCTAAGTCGTCGTCCTCTCAAAAGCGTGCACTTTTATTGAAGAAGGGTCTTCTTCGAAGTACAGCAGATGAATTGGGTGCAAGCGGGGATGCCGATCCTCGCCGTGGACGTCCTTCCCGCCGTCTTCGATGCCATGATCAAAAGCACCGCGTGGCTTACCGACGAGGAGATCTGGAACTTGGAAGGCGCTGGCGGCGGTGTTTCCCATGTAGCAGTGGGCGTATGCCCGGCAGGTTTGCGAGGCAGCGATGAAATGCAAGGCAGAGGGATACCCGTACATCCTTCTCTTTGCCGTCCGTGAAGAGCGAGTGCAGCTCTTGAAACTGGCTTGAGAATGAATTGTATTTACTTTCTCTTCTATCATGATGTTATGCGAATCCCATCCGATCCTGTAGTATGAGTATTCGACTTCCTCGGTGGCGCTTCCCTCGACGTCGCATACGATCGTCTTTTTTCGATGTTATCGTTAGTGCTTGTGTATTAGTGGGGTCGTGCCGAGGGCGCTGGAAAAGGGCGTCGATGCTGCTCGATTCGAGCGCGTGGGTGGACGAAGGGGGATGACGAGGTGGAATTGGGATGACTGTGCAGTCGAGAAGTTTGGACACGCAGGCATGGATCCACGCGGCGTGTTCAGGTTCATATACTTGAATGTCCGCGCCTACAATCAAGTCGAACGGCTGGTCGAAGGGCGGAAGGAGGGAGAGGATTGTTGCATGAAAATGCAGACCAATCGAGGAAGTGGGATGATATCGATCTCGAGCGGGTCTGCACCGGAAAATTTTCGCCGATGTTGGCGCCGAAGTTCTGTAGCACTGCCGCTGGGGTAGAAGTCGCTACAGACCACCGTTGCCTCAACGCCAAGACCCTGCGCCGTCTTCACCAGTGCTAGACCGACGAGGCCAGTCCCTGCGCCGAGCTCGAGCACTCGGAGCGGGGGTTGGACGGTTCATGAGTTGGAAATCCGCTGGTTGGGCGACGAGGATCTCTGTGAGGACGCACGCACCGCCCCACGTCTGCGTGTCCACACTGGAGAAGTCGGGATGTCCCGCAAAGTGATGCTAATATACCGGGCGTGGAGGGGAATCAAGGTCAAGGTTGATGACTCCCGCGCCGGATGTGCCGCTGCAGTTTGCCAGGAGGGCCGCGATGCGCACTCAAGGATGGTCTCCACATCTACGCCTGGGCCCTGCAGAAGTTCCGTGTTGTTGACGAGGTAGGCGAGCTACCGGATCGTGTACGCTCGCTCGAAATCGTCCTACCGCAGAGCCATGATAATATCCAGATCGAGCAGAGAAGGGGAAGCGATCAGAGGTGGCTGAGAGCTGGAAAGAATCCTGCGGCAGATTCTAGATCCTCCAACTACTGGTGTGTAAAGCACTGCAGGTATTCGATGCAATCAAGGAGAATGGTAGGCATAAGAGTGGCCAGACCGCGTCAGGAGTCTGAGACTAGGCTGTTGAAGCGCCTCCATTAATCAACAATCATTTCTGTGGCGGAGGGGCGAGTCTTGAGCAAGTCTTGAGGTGGAGGACGGAGGAGAGCTGCTGATCTAAGCGACGCAATCATGAGATATCGCGTTCAATAAATTCTTCAAGGCATTCGCATGTCTGGCAACAACAGAAGGAATTTCTGGTCCCAAGATTGCAATTCTCGTATACTCCATTTACCGCCACATCACCAAGAGTGCGTCGGCGGCATTGTCGTGGACCTGCGTGCTGAATACAAGAATGCACAAAGAATGCGTGAAATGCATAGTTTCTCCGTTCTTCTCTGAGCTGTCCATAACTGTGTAGGATGGAAAACTGAAGTGCAGATTGTAATTTGTGAGCCAGGGTTATTACGCTGCAGACGTTGTAGGGCACAACATTTTATTTTGTGATGTCGCAACAGAGAGACCCTTCAGGACAGGGCCGGAAGCGAGTCCTGGACCACGTCGAGATCAAATTCTAACTGTATTGAATTTCTATTGAAACACTCTGACAGCTTATAAAGTAAAATAAAGAATCGAACCGGCACAGGATGGTAGGTGGCAAGATTTAAAAGTCACCATCGTACCCGCACGGGCCGCACACACAATGTCTACATAGCAGAGTGCTGATGCCTCACTCCATCACAGAAGGTGGCTAGTTGAGGGAACACCACCCGCCGTAATCCACCAGTTATATGTAGCGTCAGCACCTGCACTGCGAGTCCGCGACTCTCCAAATGATGACTTAGAAGTCAGGCTCGACTCTCGAACAAAGCAGACTGTGGGAATATTAATTTACATGGACATTCAAAACACAATGTGAAGTCCATTGCAGGCCAGAATATCAACTATGATGGCTGCAATGAGCATGAGACCAAAAAAACTGGGGAGGGCATACCTCGCAGAGAACACTTGGAGCAAGATGTTGAAGAACCTTGAGTGTGCGGAGGCATTGGCTGGGGGAGGTGATAGATTGAATTGTCGGGATTCAGGAGGATGCCGTGCGAAAAACACACCAGATCACTGGTAGGAGGGATGATAGTTCGAGTCAGTTGAGTCCATCGTGGCCAGAAGTTCAACATTGGAAACTCTGGTCCACGATTGGTTGAAAGTCACTCACAGCCTAAAAACAAGCATCACACCAGAAGTGAGGTCCATAGTAGGTGAACATCACTCACAATCTGAAAACAAGCACCACATCAGAGAGTGAAGTGTGCGGTATATGAAAATTGCTCGCCTTCTGAGAAAAGGCATAATATCAGAGACTGTGGTCTATGCTCAGTGAAAAATCACGCACTTCCTAAAAACAATCACATCAGAGACTGTGATCCATGCTCAGTGAAAAAATCACTCACAAGCTGAAAACAAGCACCACATCAGAGAGTGAGGTCCATGCTCAGTGAAAAATCACGCACAATCTAAAAACAAGCACCACATCAGAGAGTGGGATTCACAGTAGGTGAAAGTCACTCACAAACTGAAAACAAGCACTGCATCAGAGACTGAGGCCCATGGTAGGTGAAATTCACTCACAACCTGAAAACAAGCACCACATCAGAGGGTGAGGTCCACAGTAGGTGAAAGTCACTCACCTCCTGAAAACAAGCATAATATCAGAGACTAGTCCATGCTCAGTGAAGTGAAAATCACTCACAGCCTGAACAGAAGTACTGCATCAGAGAGTGAAGTCCATGGTTGATCAAAATCACTTACCTCCTGAAAAACAGGCACCGCATCAGAGAGTGAGGTCCATGCTCAGTGAAAAATCACGCACTTTCTAAAAACAAGCACCACATCAGAGACTGAGGTCCACAGTAGGTGAAAGTCACTGAAAGTCACTCACCGTCTGAAAACAAGCATAATATCAGAGACTAGTCCATGCTCAGTGAGGTGAAAATCACTCACAATCTGAACAGAAGTACTGCATCAGAGAGTGAAGTCCATGGTCGATCAAAATCACTTGCCTCCTGAAAACAGGCACCGCATCAGAGACTGAGGTCCACAGTAGGTGAAATTCACTCACAACCTGAAAACAAGCACCACATCAGAGGATGAGGTCCACAGTAGGTGAAAGTCACTCACCTCCAGAAAACAAGCATAATATCAGAGACTAGTCCATGCTCAGTGAGGTGAGAATCACTCACAACCTGAACAGAAGTACTGCATCAGAGAGTGAAGTCCATGGTAGGTGAAAAAAACTACTCACAGGCTAAAAACAACTGCCACATCAGAGGATGAGGTCCATGCTTCGCAAAAAATGATTCACAGTCTGAAATCAAGTGCTGCATTAGAGACTGAGGTCCATGGTGGGTGAAAAAACTACTCACAGACTGAAAATAACCGCCACATCAGAGAGTGAGGTCCATGCCTCGCGAAAAAATCACTCACAGTCTGAAATCAAGTGTTGCATCAGAGACTGAGGTCCACGGTAGATGAAAAATCACGCACTTTCTAAAAACAACCGCATCAGAAACTGTGGTCTATGGTGGATGAAAATCACTCACAGCCTAAAAACAAGCACCACATCAGAGAGTGAGGTCCACAGTGGGTGAAATCACTCACAAGCTAAAAACAAGCAGCGCATCAGAGACTGAGGTCCATGCCTCGTGCAAAATCACTCACATTCTGAAATCAAGTGCCGCATCAGAGAATGGGGTTCATGCCTCACGAAAAATCACTCACCTTCTGAAATCAAGTACTGCATCAGAGACCGAGGTCCACTGTAGGCGAAAGTCACTCACCAACTAAAAACAAGCACCACATCAGGGACTGAGGTCCATGGTCAGTGAAAAAAACTACTCACAACCTGAAAACAACCACCACATCAGAGGATGAGGTCCATGCTCAGTGAAAAATCACTCACAAACTGAAAACAAGCACCGCATCAGAGACAGAGGCCCATGCCTCGCGAAAAATCACTCACATTCTGAAATCAAGTGCTGCATCAGAGACTGAGGTCTATGGTAGGTGAAAGTCACTCACAACCTGAACAGAAGCACCGCATCAGAGCGTAAGGTCCATGATAGGTGAAAATCACTCACCCCCTAAAACCAAACACACACCACATCAGAGACTGAGTTCCATGGGTGAAAATCACTCACAAGCTGAAAACAAGTGCTGCATCAGAGACTGAGGTCCACGGTAGCTGAAAATCACTCACTTCCTGAAAACAGGCATAACATCAGAGACTGGTCCGTGCTCAGTGAAAAATCACGCACTTTCTAAAAACAACCACATCAGAGACTGCGGTCCACGGTAGGTGAAAATCACTCACAAGCTGAAAACAAGTGCCACATCAGAAGTGAGGTCCACAGTAGGTGAAAGTCACTCACAAACTGAACAGAAGCGCTACATCAGGGACTGAGGTCCACGGTAGGTGAAAATCACTCACGTCCTGAAAACAGGCATAATATCAGAGACTGGTCCATGCTCAGTGAAAAATCACGTACATCCTAAAAACAACTGCATCAGAGACTGCGGTCCGCGGCAGGTGAAAATCACTCACAAACTAAAAACAAGCACCACATCAGAGAGAGTGAGGTCCACAGTAGGTAAAAATCACTCACATTCTGAAATCAAGTGCCGTATCAGAGAGTGAGGTCCACAGTAGGTGGAAATCACTCACCTCCTAAAAACAAGCACCACATCAGAGACTGAGGCCCATGGTTGAAAATCACTCACAGCCTGAAAACAAGCGCCGCATCAGAGAGTGAGGTCCACAGTAGGTGAAATTCACTCACAGTCTGAAAACAAGCACCGCATCAGAGAGTGAGGTCCACAGTAGGTGAAAATCACTCACAGCCTGAAAACAAGCACCACATCAGAGAGTGAGGTCCACGGTTGATGAAAATCACTCACAAGCTAAAAGCAAGCACCGCATCAGAGACTGAGGTCCATGGTACGTGAAAGTCACTCACAACCTAAAAATAAGCACCGTATCAGAGATTGAGGTTCACAATAGCTGAAAGTCACTCACATACTAAAGACAAGCACCGTATCAGACCGTGGTCCACGGTATGTGAAAGTCACTCACACGCTAAAGACAAGCACCACATCAGACTGCAGTCCACGGTATGTGAAAAACACTCACATTCTGAAATCAAATGCCGCATCAGAAATCAATAAATTGTATATCAAAATTCGTACCGCTCGTTTCATCATGTCGGTATCCTGGTCGACAGCAAATAAGTACGAAATAATCAAGTGGCAAGTACACAAAACAAACCTTGATGATTGGACTAGCAGCCACCCCGGCATAAAGGGCACTGGCCAACGCAAGTAACTTGAAGATTTGCATATTGTGTAACGGTAGGAGTATTGCGACAGAGGGGAAGTCGAGATGCTGAACCGTTCTTCCCACTGCCCTTATATATATTCATTGTTCGAACTATTCCCAATTCTGATCAGCCAGGGCTTCTCCATTCTGAATCGGTGTAGTATGTGTGACGCATCTGAGCCTACGTTGAGGTGAAACTTCATATTGTGACGAGCGGCACTCACCTGGACGTTCATCTGGCAGGCTAGTGCTCGGTGATCCTGGGTGGCCGGCGCAATCGCGGTTGGGACGCAATAAGACCAACAATCTAAACCACGGAAGTACACTGAAAGCCGCTCCCGCCCCATGTGTGCGGATTAACCCTGTCTTTTGGATGTCAAGGAGGGACAGGCGGCCCACAAACTAGATGTCATCTAGCAAGCGAGCGGGTTTCAACGTACTTATTTCGGTTAGAGTGATACCACAACTTGGGGTCGTTGATCTATCGTCTGAGAGCGGTCGATGGGTTTTGCTCGCGTTCAAACTAGCAGATTGATGATTGATCGTTCATGCCGTCCCAACCGCGATTTCGCCCACTCCATGCAGGACCGCTAAATGACTTCATACCGAGTAGTATTGTCATTACATAAATTGTAGGCGAGAGTCGCTCCTCTCAAGACGCAGTTTTTACTGAGACATAGGCTCAGTCTAAGACGGATTGTTGAATTGGGTCGCATATACCCTACCGATCGCAGCCGCTGAAGGCATATCTCAACTATCACTTTTTCTTTTTCAATTTTCACGCGCTCCGGGTTCAAACAAACCACGTTCAAAGCCAAGCCCGTGGTTACAGCAGCTCCACGTCTTCGAATAATATCACGGTATCGCGCCGGGATAAGTCTACCCCTCTTTCCGGGGTCCGGTCCGACTCAAGATTGCTCTCCTAATTTTTCACTTCACTCTCCTCAATTGCCACTCATGTCCACTCCTAGTTTTTCACTCATGCGCGTTCAGAACGTGGATGCTTGTGGAGAACCCCCGAGCATTTTAGAGTTCGGCTGGGGCTCGAAATTCGCGAACCACAGTAGGCTTATATTCACTATTCAACACTTTAACACTTTAACATTTTAACACCAATTGAGTTCGAGCCAAAATTCTTCTACTTATTGTGTTGCTGTCCTAGGCATGATTATGCATTCTATCGATCCCACAATGGTGGACAGGACTATTTTCTTTAACCCGATATCGATGTCGCAGTACATGTACAACATATCAAGAAGTAATACTAAATCTTCCTGCCCAGTGTTCGTCGTCGAGAGCATCAAATAAGGGCAGAATGGGCGACGACATTGTTAAAGATGCGGTGTTTAACGTACTACTAGTTCAAGACGTTCCCGACAGCCTCCACCCAACGCGCTATATCCGTCCACTCCTCATCATGACCACTTCATGTATTTCTGTAGCGATTTACCCATTGAAAGAGCAGGATGACTGCAAGTTATCAATATATCATGTATTATGGACGACAGACGCACAAAATGTGCAGGGTATGAAGTTTATACCGCAATTGGGCAGGTCTGGAATTTATAACTTACCGCAATTGGGTGGATTGAGGCGCGGTCGGGACGAACGCAGGATGGGGAAAACACAAACAAGGACAGTCAAGGGCGGAACATTAATATACATGCCGCAATTGTGCAAGACGTCGCACGCAGCCGCGGGTGTCGTGTCGAGTTGGTATTTGATTACCCGATATTGCCTGCTAGGCACTTCTATTTAGCGTCGATGCGATGTATATTGCTGCGGCGCCGGAGTTTCCACAAGCCTTGACAGAGTTTCGTCGACGCCGACCGAGGAAGGTTTGAACCTTACGGTTCCGACTCGGAACCCCTCCCACTTACAGCGGTATATTTTGTAAGTGATGTAATTTTGGATATGAGCGTAAGTGCGGGCTGTCATGGGTTTATAACGAATTGCGGGATCAACGCCCCTGAATTGATACGTAGTATCGGCCTGCTAATGTTAATTTGAATTCTGACCTGGCTTGCAAGTTGCGGACTCGGAGTGTTCGTCGGAGATCCGAGTATTGGGTAACGTGTCAGAGCAGGGAAATGGCTTCGAATTCCATTCATCTAGCAGGGAAGTTCCAACTAGATGTCGGCATCGCGAGGTGCGGTGGAGTCGGCGAGTGTCTCCCGCTCGGTGGGTCTGCGTGGGAGCGAGTAGTAGGTATCCCGATTTGGATGATGCGCATGGAGTGTGCTCACGTAAGCATCGGTTCGCGGCCTTCCATCCTCCGCACTTGATGCCATGTAACGATCCTGGAGGCGCACTCCTTTTCTGCCCCGACTCTCCAGCGCCTGCACTCGAAAGCAAAATCGTGATTATGCGATCCGAGCAAGAAACAGAAGGCCAAACTTTGACACAGCGGCCACGGCAGTCGCCACAAAGCCTGCGAGTACAAAGCCGCTGCTCCTACTGCATCATCCACAGTACTCCATGTACGGGCAAATCACCAAAACTGCGTCGCCGGCACAATAGATCCCCCCGTTTTGTCGCCGCTGACCCGCGTTTAGTGGCCGAGTCCGTCAAGAAAGGCATTGAAGAGGCAGGCGGGTCCGCGACCGTGTACCAGTGCGTCCCCTTACTATCTGCCCTATCTCGACGCTAATGGAATCCAGGGTCGCCGAGACGCTCTCGCAGGGGGTCCTCACGAAGATGTACGCCCCCGCCAAGCCCGCCTTCCCCCATCATCACCCCCGACGAGCTCGCGAAATACGACGCCTTCATCATAGGCGTCCCCACCCGCTTCGGCAACTACCCCGCGCAGTTGAAGGCGTTCTGGGACTCCACCTCGGGCCTCTGGGCGTCGGGCGTCCTTGCGGGCAAGTACGCGGGCGTCTTCGTCTCCACGGCGGGCAGAAAAGCACGGTCCTCGCGACGATCAGCACGCTCGCGCACCACGGCGTGGTGTTCGTGCCCCTGGGGTAAGCGCCCGCGTTCGGGCAGCTGAATAGCCTGAGCGAGGTGTATGGGCGCGTTCGCCGCGTCGGATGGCTCGCGCCAGCCGAGTGCGCTCGAGCTCGAGATCGCGAGCATCCAGGGAAAGGCGTTTTATGGGGTTGTTAGCAAGGTTAAATTCTAGGGAATACACATACTGGATACCCGAATGCATAACGTTGTCAATGTCAATGTTTATCGATTCTTTTCAGACGACCGTCTCACCTAAGAAGTCTTCGATGCGACATGACTTGGACATTCGATCCGACATGGTTTCGACATGTCCAGTAGTCTCGAGTCTCGACACTGCACCCGACAGTCTCTTCCGACGCGAGTTTCGATTCTCTCCCACCCGCGTTGCACCCGCGCCCACTGGCATTCAAGAAAGGCGCTGCACCGATAATGCACATGCATTATTTGTCGACTCATTTTTTTTTCACCATTTTTTTTTTGGCCATGCGCTTGGAGCAATAACGTCTTGCAACTTGAAGTTCAAAGTTGCGACTCGTCAGAGTCGTCGCGTTCAAAGCCTCTCCTAAATCACGTCCCATTTTGTTCCGCACACAGTTCCAAGGGCTCAGCGCTCAGCGTGAAAATTAGCTTTTAACGATAACCTAGAATCCGACTCGGAGATTTTTACGAGCGCAATTTCCGACTCCGCAGTGCTAGCGAGTCTCGTCTGGGTGCAGTCCTCTGCTCTCGAGCTATCCGAATTCCGGCTTTCATATTGACCACACAACCTGAGACCTTAATCTTTCGTGACTTCGCTCTGGGCGAATTCTATTCCGCCTCCCGGGGTGCGGGTTCAAGTGTCTGAATTAGAATAGCTACCTTCTATTCACCACCCGAGAAAGATAACATACCACCAAAGCTTTGACACCGTTTTCCCCTTCCAAACAAACCACACAGATTACTCGAAGGCCGGCGCACATAAACTGTCCGAATATTAATGAACATTCATACTGAGATTGCTCACACAGGTTCAATTTCCCCGGAGCCCGAAATCACCTCAAGCTGTACCATGGTGCAGACCGCCGCGTTCGAAGCTGGTGACCAATGGAGTGACAGCTGGGCGCAGGGGGTTAATAATTATCTGATGTTCAAATCCGACGAGAAAGGATAACACATAGGATTGATAATATGGGCCTGTTTCGAAACGTCCAGGGTATAGTTACATATAACCACAGACAAAAATGACTGGAGAACGCATTCGTTACTCGGACGAAGCATCATCGTCCATTAAAACCGCCTCCACGTCCTTGTAAGGAGCATAACGATACACCATCCAGGTCATCGCAAAACTGTGCGCTTCCAGCACCGATTGAAATTGGAGATCGATGTATTGAGGCCCGTGTTTCTTTACCTTGTGTGGACGTACGAGGACATCTCTTCGGACGGTGTTGAGAAGTCCGTCGACGATTTCGTGGAACAGCGCTTTCGGGTCGCTGTCCAGATCTATGGGTCCAAATCGCACTGTCCAGAATTCGTCTTCGAGGCACATGGGCTGCTTCCCTTTGCCATACACTGCGAAAGTTGATACAGATGAGCCCGTGGCGTGTTCTCCGTTGACTATCAATGCAGGAGGGATATCTGTATCTGCAGCCGGCCTTCCCTGGACGGCAGCATCGGGCCCTCCAGCTGCGGCACTTGAAGTAGAGGGAGCTGAATTTTTGTGCGAATCCGTGCCTCCTAGCGTGGCAAACCGCATCTCGGAAAACATATCTGCGATGACGCTGACGTCGGGTCTTGCGGTAGCTTTATGGTTGAAGCACCACTGGACCAGCTCCCACATTCGGTCCGGCATGGGAGTGCCCGCTTTGTCGCATGGCTTTGTGTTGTACGGGGCCATACCACCTGCATCGAGTCGGGAGAGGGCCAAGATGAGGGTGCCCTCCGACATACGGACAAATGGGATTTCTTCCTCCGTCCATATCTTTGTATTCAGATCACTTATGTGAAGGAAGAGAAAAAGAAAGTGCAAAGACGAACCTCACAACAAACACAACCGAAGGCCCAGGCATCGGATGCCGGTGTTCGTTTGAAAGGAAGCTGTGGTTGGTGTATATCAGGGTGGATAAGCTCCGGTGCCATCCAGCGCATCGATCCACCATGTGTCGAGGATTTGGCTGAGGTCTCCGACTCGACGAATCCAGCCAGTCCGAAATCAGTCAGATATGCTCGCCGCTCATTGATGAGTATGTTGCGCTGAATATGCGTGAGTGAATTGACCGCTCAACCTACAAAAAAAGGTCTCACCCCACAAAGATCGCCATGGGCAATTTTCTCTGAATGAAGATACTTTAAGCCCTGAATAACGTCGTCCAGCTATCCGGGAAGCTCAGACAGTCGAAGATTAGACGGCGAGGTGTACACACTAGGTTAATTGCGTAACGAGACGCGGGAGAATTTTCTGCCATGTAGCTCAGGACGCTTCCTTGCGGCATCCAGGGGGACACCATAGCCATGCGGGGGGCGGGAAAAGTCGCGCCATCCACCCCGAGAAAAGGCAAGATATTGGGGTGCCTCAAGTAACGCCATATAAGCGCTTCTTTGGCGAATTTCTGGAGGACACGCGAGCCGTTATCCGACTGGTCTTGGAATATCCTGAGAACCTTGAGGGCGATTTTGACTTCCTCCCCGTCCGCGTTAGTATATCGGCCGTGATAGATATCAGCGAAGCCGCCGGATTTCACGGCCCGATCTTTCATGAGGATAACACCGTGAATGGCCAGTTCCTCTGGAAGTATCCTCAAGAAGTCGGCCAAGATATGGAGGAGTCGATGTGCGCGCTGTTTGAACCGGTCAGCATCCCGTATCACGTAGTTCTTGGGTAGTCCGCGGTCAAGAATCTGGGGGGAAGATCAGATAGTATATGGCATAATTTGATGTGGCTGTACACGATGGGTTAGGTTGAGGACCGAAAAGGCTTCCTCCTCTGGAACCATCGGAATATCATGTGTGTAGGACTTGGATCGAAATATATATTGTAGAATTCTAGCAATGCCGACACTATCTTGCCAGAGCGTCGTCTGAATTTCGGACTCGGATATTACTGGGAGGTCCGATAGGAACTGCACCGACAAGTAAAAACGAGCAATAACAAAGATAAGGTGGGTAAGTACCTGGATCATTTGTTTACAATTTTCAGACGGTTTGTGAAGGACATTAAAGATGGTCGTAATCGGCAAAGCAGAGTCGGTGCTGATATCAGGTGCGGTCGATGAGGATAAAGCTCCTAGCTCCGAGAGGTCTGCCCATATCCTGAAGAATGGATGAGTCTTTAAAACCGGTGAAACAGATATGGCTGTCACTTTGCAGAAATATCACCTCCGGTTTTGTATATTCCTTGGAGCACAAGGCGGAAAAGGCCCTAATAGATTTAATTAAAGCTAAGACCGTCAACGTTGAAGTTCCGTGACTTACTTGGTAAAAAGGCGGCAACGCAGGCGGATTGGCGGAGTAGATAATGGACCCTATCTCTGATACCGCAAGGGTATAGATATGTTTCATAACAGCAATTCCGCCTACCTTGCGGAGGAGCTGCGGCGAAGTTATCGCTATAATGTCAAGGGCCATATAGTGGTCCTGGTGGTTGACTATCAGAGCCTTGATAATGCTGTACACTTCATTCGCCTGGGCGCCATCGCGGATGCCGTGAATTATCACGGTTGCCCGTGCCACGTCCCCATGCTCCTGGCTTTCGCAGTCTCGCCCGGAGTTCTTCATCTTGCGCATCGTCCGTATTCGCTCCAGTGGGTCCAGAATAAGTCTTTCGACATGATCCTATACCAGCCCATGAGATTCAATTAGTTATGACAGAAACAAAAGCTTGCAGTTTCCTGGGAATAATGCTCCAGTATTTTCATCCCTGCACCCCTGTCCGTCATACACAAGAGTTCTTCCCGGAATTCCGGCACTGATGTCCCTAGGCCGCATAGTAGAGGCCAGAAAACGCTTTTCGTTTTGCTTGCGTTGACCAAGATTACAGGTTGCATACCCTCAGCAGAGGAAAGCAGCTGATACGCATCGTATGTACAAACGGCGACCTTGTGGGGAGCAACTGTGATCCATAAGGCCTTCTGTGTGCTTCGCTCGGCGATCAAGTGCGACCAGTGGAAAATACTGTGGTTAAGCTCCGTCGGGATGGTCCATGGGACAGTCGGAGTTTCAAGTTGATCGTCATCGTCCAGAAGAGCAATTTTGTCCCGGCGCCGCCAGGGTCCCGCCCAAAACATACGCCATTTCGTCTTGAAGGTGGGTTCGCCACGCTGTAGTGAATCCAACATAACTGTGGATTCTAGCCAATCACGGACTAGACGAAGCATTTTCACATCAGTATTAACAATACTAGGAACAAAACCACGAACTTATGAGATCGGATCGGTGATGTAAAAGGTATTTGAAGTACAACTGCACCAGACAGAGGACGTCGTGAGAAGCAAGGCGAATCTAAGCAGAGATCTCAGGCCACAGTGCGGAGAGGCGGTGAACAGACAGGACACACGAGAGCGTTTTCCCGCACAAAAGGTCTCCGGCCATAGTAGATGCTGTGATATCGGTCAGGAAAGGTTGGCTCAGAACCGGTTACATACTGATAAATTGTCACTATCAATCCTGTAATCTGTCCAGGGGACGTGTAAGCAAAGCAAAGAGGTGTTTCCAAGAGGAGTGGGAGTGACCGAATTTGCATATATCAATGTATCGTTCAGGTAGCGGGCGAAGAACCTCGTAGACAAGGCGGAGGCGGACGATAGGACAGAGTGGCTAACTCGAGACATGGTGAGAAGAACTAGAAAAGTCGCACATGAGTATGAATGGCAATGCGCTTCAAGTACACACAGGCCAAAATGATCAAAACGATCCGCAGGATGAGGACCCCAGAGGACGTGCCCAGCAGATAAGTTATACTGTAGATCATGATCCCAGAGACGCAAATAGATGCGACATCCGCTGGATAGCTGTAGACTTCAGCCCAGGTGTAAACCATAAAGTCTTCAGAGCTCGTTAAAACTGAAGGAGGAGTAGGAAGAGAAGGAGGAGGGCAAGGAAGACGAGTACTAGCGTCAATCTGCCAGAGTCATTCCGTGTGGGCTGTCCCCTACAATGATAGAAGTTGCGGCGCCAACGAGTAAGGGAGAAAATAAAAATGGAATGGCGCCGATATAGCTGTAACCTGCAAGTAGTCTGTCGAGTCTCGACAGATTGGCGCCACAAAGTCTTTGAAGGCGCATCTTAAGCAGGTGGAATTGAGGTGGAAGTGAATCAAGTGATACCCGTGAGGGAGGCCAATGCCGCGATCAAACAACACGACCAAACTCCCTTTCATCATCTCTCCGAGGCCTAGAATCTTCGAAAACAGAGCGACAACTCGAGGCGCCCGCATTAAAATCAGACCAATACAAACGGAAGAATTAATATCAAGAATTAAGCGACACCAAAACACCAGGCGCGAATTAAGAATATTAATCTCTCTCCCACAAAGCTTGCCATTACCGCGCTCCCTCTTGCCTCCAGCAGTCATAACACCTCCTGTCGTCGTCCCCACGACTCCGCCCACCACCGCCGTGCGCCAGCAAAAGCGAAAGCGAAACGAAAGGGCCTCTGGGGACTTGTGGGAGACAGCACTTGTGTCGCGCTTCCCGTCGAAGATATCGAAGATGTCGGAATAAAGGTACGCGTCATCCTGCTCTGCAGAGACGGCATCGAAGTCGGTAGAGAGGAATCTACAGGGGCGCTCGTGGAGGCGTCGTTCATTTGGGGCGACATAAACGAGAAACCGGGGTCGGCGTCTGACGTAGCGCAACGGGTCTTCGGGGATCCCGTGCAGACGGTGGTAACGCACACATCGACCTTGGGCGCAGGCGGCGGGATGCACGGCGGCGGGAACTCCTTGCAGGCCGAGCGTACCCAATCACTGTGACGCACGCAAGTCAGTCGGGGGCATCGAGAGTGGAGAGAAAGACGTACACCCGGCGAAGTACGAGTGCCTCTCCATGTCGGGCCCGGCCATTAGCCGTTGCTAGGGATCCTTGGCGAGCATCTGGGTGAGCGAGTCAGCGTGCAGCGCGGGGCAGATATGGGGGAGTACGTACGCGACGGAGGAAGTCTCGCGTGCTATTGTCATCTATCTCCCCATGCGAGAACTCGAGGGGGTCCTCGCAGAGAATGGGGGCTGGGAGGAGTCGCGTTAGTGATGAGATTGTCGTGATAATGGGGCGCGTACCTCGCCCGTGAGCAACCCGTACAGGGTGATGGCCGCCGCCCAGAAGTCCCCCCCCCCCCGAAGGCGTACCCTGTGAAAGCCCAAACCTCCGGCGCAAGGCACCGCACCAGCGTGCGCTGACGAACTTGAGTTCGGACGCGTCGCGCAGCGGTTGGGTGCGCACGTCGTCCTCAATAGGGTTGCGCCAGGCGCTCGGCGAAGGAGGGAACGCCCTGGAAGTCATGGGCCAGGCCGAAGTCACCAAGGACCAGGTGGCCGTCGTAGCCGATAAGCATATTACCGGGCTTCACGTCCCGATGGACGATCCGTCGTTGGTGGATGGCGTTGAGAGCTATGATCTGGGGAGGCGTTAGACGGGTCGGATAAGCCGCCTGAGGAGGGACTTGCCAGCTCCACCATGACGAACTGGGCCCACTCGGGCTCAAGGGCCCCGCCGCGCTCCAAGACCCAAGGAAGCACGGGGTCTGCAAGGCAGCTCGTCAATGGCGTACAGGAATCGCGGCGTAAGGTACGCACCGTGAGGAGGTAGTAGGCGTCGTTGTCCGCCCAGCTCGCCTCGAGCCCCAGCGCCCATGTCTCCGACGCCACCTTCGTCATTACACACTGCTCGGCCTGGATGTCCTTGAGCCTTGAGCCCCAGCGGCGAGAGCCGAGCCTTTTGACGACCTTGAGGACATACTCGGCGCCGGTGCGGGTGTCGACGACCAGTGACACGGCGGCGCTGCAGCCTTCGCCGAAGGACTTGACGCGACGCAAGTCCGACAGGGCGACGGACCGCTCGGGGACGAGCGTCACCTCCGAGGTGTTGGAGGACGCCGAGGGAAGCACCGGGAGGATGCCAGATGCGACGAGCGTCGTCGCGGACTGTGAAGAGGAGGATTAGTGACTGCGTAGACCGGAAGTATTTGTATCTCACCAAGCTATATCGCTGAGAACGATAGACATCGAGGACATCTGGGTGGTGTGCTGCGTGGAAGAGGGGTTCTAGCAGTCCCTTCTCCAGCTGCGATGACTAGATAAGAAGAATGAGATGGTGTTGGCGAGTGGAAGAAAAATACGCACCTTATGTATTGTCACCGTGGTGGACTTTGTACGAGACGTACGGCGCTTCTGGCCTAACGACACAACCACCTTAACTACTTTCTGAAAAGGGAATCAAGTCAGTGAAGCGGTTAGACGAAAGCAAGGGCACTTACACCGCATCACGCACGGAGAACATTCAGAACTTGCGGAGACTCATGAGGGGATAGGATGGTGGGGGGTGGTGGGGGTGGTGGGCAAAGGAAGCAGACACTGCTACCCTTGGCCCCCGCTTGGCCTCGAGTTTATACTTTTCGCGTCTGAGACATTGCGCCCACATCCGCGGAGGAATTTGGCCAATGAGCGTGCGGATAGCGACGGTCCCGATGCTATTGGTTTCATTCTCGATCCATTTTCCGAGAAAGAGTTGTTTCCGTACGGAGTGAGACTTCGGAGAATGAGAAGAAAGTCGGAGGTTTTCGATCGAAAAGATTTGGGTATCCTCTCGGTGATATCGGACCCTCTAGGTTATATCACAGGAGGGACCAGCTAGAAAAGGGAACCAGAGGAATGGAGAGTCCGCGCGTAAAGAGACAAAGACTTAAGACAGAAAGACATGGTGGCGAGAGGAGAAGTCCGTTTTCGGAAGTTGTGACCCTAACCCGACTCGAGTCTAGGTCTTTCCCGTCCAAGCGTGCATTCCATCATTTCATTCCCTCAAATTACCGAAGGAACGACCCTCAGGCTCTGTCTGGGCTCAGGCAAGTAGCCGATAGGTCGCATCAGACTATTTTTGCGCGGGCCGGAGAACGCTCACCGCAATCTCCATATACTACCCTTCCATGGATGGACCTCCTTGTCGATGCTCTGGTCACCTTGATGTTCTCACTTCGCAGTCCTCCTTTGAACTCCCCTCTGGGCATTGACCGCGACAGTAATAACCTTGGCTGTTACATTTACCCGGGCAAAGAATCGTTCGGGCCTAGTTTAAGAAGTACAGCTGTTCCGAAAAAGCTTGACACTGTGAGATATTTTTTGGCGACGCGCAACTTTGGTGCCTGCATGGATATACATTCACAGGTTTCACCCACGAAGAGCGTCCATGGACATGCCATTGTGTCTTCAGAAGTTGTCTGCAAGTTATTATTGGCGCTACACAGTTCCTGGTAAGGTACTTACTCGTTTGACACCTCATAATCATGTCTGCTGCTTCTCGAAGTCAAGCACCTGGACCGCCCCAATTACGCGCTGTCCGGAAGCCCTTCAAACCCAATAGTAGCCTGCGGACGAAATGATAGCAAACGATAACCGGTCGCATTAAAATGTTCCAGAAGACCAGAATCCGCCCGTTGTACGTGAAGCATGCAAACATTTAAAAGCGCGACACAGATACTGAATCTCGCTAGGATCCCTCAGCCCCATCCTCCCGCACACCTTCAAATTGAACCAGGGTGAACCCGTTCGTGTTCCACAAAATTTCAAACTCGCCGGATTAATCGTGGGAACGCCTTGCGACTTTCCACACTTAAATCACGCAAAATGTCCCGTATCACCGCCTCGTCTACGCCGCCCACACATGAGGCGCCGGATCCGCATACGTCGCTCTTGAACCGCTCGTCGTCCAGATCGTCATTGTACATGGGTATCAACAACACGCCGCTCGGCAGCCCTGGACGGGCATCGCACGCGTCCGCAAGAGAGGCTGGTGGGGCACACTACTCTGGTGACTGCGGGGATACTAGCACACCGCGTGTGTCCCTCGTGCTGGAGAACGCGGGCAGCGTCGCGCGCGACCACCTCGCATCGGAACGCACCTTCCTCGCATACACGCGGACGAGCCTGACGATCGCATCCGCCGGCGTCGGTGAGCGCGTCTGTAGTCTTGAATATGTCCAAATTCGACTCACAAATTCATCAAACAGCCCTCGCCCAGCTCCTCAGCCTCTCCGACCGCCTGAACAATCAAATATCTGTACCACTGAAGCCGAAGCCCTTCGAGGTCTACGCACGCCCGCTTGCAGCGTGTTCAATCCTCCTGGCATTATATGTGCTTGGTGTTGGTACGGCTTTGTCTCTTGCCCTGGTACCTCCTACCCATGATTAATCCATGTGCGGGCAGGCGCATCGCGATATTTTACCGTCCAGATCGCGCTTACCAAGGGACTGTTTCCCGTCGCGCGGTTTCGCGTGGGTCTAATCGCTCTAGCGCTAGCCACGATTATCACGCTGGTGTTCGGGCTGCTTTTGGCCGAACGGAGGTGCGAATCAGACACTCTGGTTTGAAACCTAGACATTGATACAAATCCTGCCCCGCAGACACTGACCACCTCGCAACAAAATATGGCGGCCCGCCACAAAAATTGCAGACACGAGTTTGCAACACCGCGCGCCCGAATCCTCGACGTGGGTGGGGATTCCGTGCGACAGCGACAGACAAAGCACATGTCTATAAACAATTCGCGTACATTTACTTGATCTAGGCTTTTTCTAGTGACTATGTATTCATCAGTACACGATGCGCGCACACAACGCACTACTTCTTCTCGTCCGTCCTCGAGAACAACGAACGCCCCGTCATCTCTAAAAAGCACACGACTATCAGTAACGCGGAAATGAACACAACAGGAAAACACACCTTCGGGTTTGGGGAGTCCCTATGTAGAGGCGACGTCGTGTCAGGGCGGATCATCGAACAGATAAAGAGGGGGGAACGCACGAGAAGATCGAGCACCGTCGCGGGCGCAACATCGCACAGTGCGCCCTCCTCGTCCTCCGCCTTCGCGTCTTCGGGCTCCCACATCCATGGACGCCATTCATTTCTCTCTCGCTGCTATTCATCAAATAAGGCGGGGGCTACAGTGAGAACTCAATCGTTGCCATTCAATGAAACTCACTAACTAGGAGTGGTATTTGTAGCCTCCCGGTTTTCACCCTAGACCGAGCTAAACAGAGGTAGCCATACCTCCACAGACCTACACAGAGCTAACCACAGACCTACTTGGACGTAACCTCTTTGTAGTCGCCCTAACCACAGCCCTCTGCCTAGCTGCGTCCAGGACTAAGCAACTTAAGCTGTGTTTAGGACGGGTCGGAACGCAGTGATACTCGGTGATATCGGACCCTGTAGGTTATATCGCAGGAGAGACCAGCAAGAAGGGGAACCAGAGGAATGGAGAGTCCGGGAGACAGAAAGACAGAAAGACATATGCTTGTGGTGGCGAGAGGAGAAGTCCGTTTCGGGAATTTTATAACCCTAACCCTACTCGATTCACTTGTCTCCCACATCGATGGACGCCATTTATTTTTTCTCTCGCTGCCACTCAATACGGCGGGGGCTGCAGCGAGAACTCGCTCCATTCAATAAGACTTGCTAACTAGGAGTGGTATTTTTGTAGCCTCCCAGTTTTCACCCTGTTTTCTTCGCCTGCATTTCGAACAATATCTTCAAGCAACTTCGCTGGTACGCTTCTGCTGTATCGCGCAGTGTTAATTCGCACAGAACAAACGTACGATTTACACCAAGGTTCATGCATCATGCTTACTGCTGGACAACGGCACAATTACACTCGGTTCCGACTTTGGCGGCAGGCCGCAGCCGTAATGAGTCACCTGCTTGCCAATTGCAGATATGCTACAGCCTGCCATTGTATACCGGTATACCATTTGATCCCAGGGTATCTTGATTACTTGCGCGCCATTCGATTCCCTGGATTCAAATCGACCACAAAAACTCGAGGCCTTCCGAAGACCGTCGTCGTTTTTTTGCCATGTCACTGCTAGTCCCCAGTTGGGACCCAATCATCTTCGGAAATCTCACGGAGATACTGCGCGGGTTCTTGGAAGTTACCGATGACTCCGGCACAGTTTTTTTATCGACAAACCTATGCATGACTCGACTGCGATCTTTATTCCGTATACATTTAAAGGCTGCGCTTGTTTTATTTCGTCTCACACAGCACATTTTAGCACTCCATCTCTCCTGCAATGTCTACCTCCATCTTCGAAAGCACCTCCGTCCTGCCACCCTATACACCGGCAGGTCTGGTACCCTCTTATTCCCCGGAGCCAGGGCACAATGAACGTCTCATCGAACACACCCCGCGCTCAAAATCCCGCGTTTTTACCGGGAACTACCTCAAAAAATCTGGCCGCGACACATTGGTCCTCACGGACCAGGACGCCAGCGCGGAGTTCCCCACCTATGGACGCCAGGCCCTCATCAACGGCTTCGTGAGTCTGGGCGACCGGGAAACGGTCTCGAAAGTCGTATTGACGGTATGCGCTCATGACCGCCTGCTGGTGTCTGTGCTCACGATTCCTAGGTCAAAGGCAAAATAGATCTTATGATCTCGGAGCGCGGCTCCGTCACAAAAAACATCGTCGACGAGCACTACGCTCTCTGGTCGGCTGAAAACTCCGGCAGCTCGTCGTGCCCCAGTGGCTTTCCGTTCTCTACCATCCTCCCCGCGACATTTGAAGACGGCAAGACTACCCACCCGCTCCCACCATCGTACAACGCCACCCATATAACGTTAACGTCTAGCGGGATTTGCGCGAAAGTCGTCTACACCCTCGCCGTTACCGTCACCCGCCGCAAGCTCGTGTCAAGGAAAAACACGTACGTGCTCTGCTACATTAATTTTCCAGTGCTGAACCTGGACATTTTAGGCTGTCCGTGCCTTTCAACTACGCGCCTCGAACGCGACCCAATCGTCCCATCCAGCCGCCTGTCTCTGACTTCCTCGCCGACATCAAGGTCATGCCGGAAGAATGGCGCCAGACCATAGTTCGCGTGGACCCGCGCCCCAAATCCACGCTTGGCGCTGTCTATCTCCACGTACGTACCTCTCCCCGGCTCACTTAGTGAATCTATGTGCTGAGCAATAAACCAGCTCTTCATCCCCACGGCCGAGATATTCGCGCTCTGCGACACGATCCCATTCCACGTCCAGCTCACCGGGCCCGTCGACTCCCTGCGCGAGTTCCTCCCCGCCCCGGCAGACGCAGCGCGCACGACTGGGATCGAGGTGAAGGTCCTCCGCCAGATCATGATGGACATCAACGGCAGCATGGAGCCCTACCAGGTCGCCGCGGCACACTCTATCCCGCTCTCCACCCCGCCCGGGGCGGCGAGTCCCCTGGAACCCGACGCGAACGGGGCGGGCCTCGACTGGGCCGGCGAGCTGCGCTGCAAGACGGATGTTACAGTTGGATCATTCAATGCGGGGATTCTAAAAGTCCAGGTGCGCTTGTTTTCATGTTTATTTATTTATTGTGCTGAGGGGCCTCGCGTAGGACTTCATCGTGGTGGATATTTTCCCGCCCGCAGGCTCGAAAGCGCAGTTCGCACGCGTGCGACACTCGCATCGAATTCGGCTCGTGACGGATTCGTGGCCGGACACATAGCATGCGGCCCGACTACAATATTCAATTTATACGGACATCTTCATCCTAACACAGACGGATATCGGGTGGTATAATTTAACGTGGGCGCTGAAAGCCTAAGTACGCCAGCCTGCTTTCGAATAATCTGTTTATCGACTGACATTCTGTTCGCTCTAGTCAGCTATACCTCTGCACGCTGCGCCTTCGCCTAGAGTTGTGCGATCATTCGACCAGAGTTCCCGTAACACATGACACTTACTGGGTAGTGTACGAGACGTGGCGACATCAGACCTATTGTAATTTTCTCACATCCTGTACGGATGTCTCCAATTTTTTGGCATTGTTTGAAGGTCCACTCCGAATGTGGACGGCGCATCACGATCGGCGCATCATCCCGAACTGTGACTGATTGTCACACCAACGTACACCGCTTATCTCTCGCCACCATCCTCTACACACCTCTGCACGTGAATGATGATGCAGCCCTCAAAGCTCCTTTCAGCGTCCTCACTCTTGACGCCTTGTGAAGCCAGACTCGCCCTGCGGACAACGAAACGAAACGACAAATCGGAATTGCAAGATCTTGGTCCTTGGAGAAATAGGGTAGGCGACGGTACAAATGCATATTTTGTCCAGTAGGGTCCCTCAAAATGAACGGCGTCCGGTTTATATCGCGAAGCCATGCCGCGAGCCTATGTGGCCAAGAATCGGCTGAACTGTGCCACATTAGGTTGCTTATTGAACAACAGTTGGAAGTTGTTGAACCACGCGATGCGCCTGCTCTGTAGAGTCTACCCAATGCGGATTAATTTCCGAACCCCGCAGTTAAAGAAGGTCCGCGACACGCATTCGTCACCTCAAGCCGGTGTGAATTTGAGAGCTCGCAGTCGTATCGCCAAATGTCGCCTGAAAAGAAAGCACAGCAGTATGACCAAAAGGGGAATTTGGTGGGGAAGAAGATACACGAAAGTTGTAGAGCCTCAGAGGCAGCAAAACGGGGAAGGCTTGGGGATGTGCGCAAATACATCCAAACGAAAATCTTAATAGAACGGTTAATCATCCCGGAGTCCGTCCGGAGCAATTGGGAAACGATCAGCACCATTCGCGATTGAAACAACAAATATAATTTACACACAGCACCCTTTCAGATTAGGAGTCACCATCAGCCATTTCACAATAACTTGTGACCTTTGGACCTTTTTTTGACCTTGCGAGCTTGTGAAAAAAATTGACCCCCGCTCAAAATGCAGAACATAGCTGGGACAACCCTCGGTTTTTTTGTTTTGTTTTGTTGGAAAATTGCTGAACTTGTGAAGATTTGGACTCAGCTTGTGGACTTGTGAACTCGCGACCTTTTAGATTTTTTTTGGACTTGTTTGGACTTGTACACGCTCAGAAGTTATTTGACAAAAGTCTGATGACGGAAAAGAGTATTTAAAAAACAATCACTATGTACGATCGACTACCCACGCCGCCTATAAATGGATCGTCGCCCAAGCCTCGGCGAGAAAGAAAAGCCCACCCCGAGCGCGAGGCTCCGAAGCTTAAGAAGCAGGACAATGGCGCCGAAGACGACCAGACCAGACGCCACGATCCAGATAACATAGTAATATCCTTGTGCGTACAAAACAAAAAAATTATAACCAAAGCTCGCATTGCGCTCCCATCAAACGTCTGACAAACCTGGAGTGTCGGCAATTCTGTAGACCAACTTCACGCCGCTGATCTATGATACAAGCATGTTCAGTTTGGGGTTCCAGAAGAGAGGGAAAAAGTCTTGGCGCACCTTGTGAGCTCTTTGCCTGTTCCAGCCGTCGTCGACGCTGAGAAGTCCTTTGGGCAGCACCTCAATCTTGTTGGGCTTGAAGAGCTTGGCTTCGAGGGTCTCCTCCAAGAAGCGGAAAGCGTCAAGGTATTTCGGGTCCCTGTTACCAGAGGTCAACGCTTTGCCTCGCGTTTGGGAATGTCACGCACTGATAAACGATTCTGGCGCCGGAGCTGACGATGCTGATGTCGGTGCGCCCTTTCTTGACAGAATCATCAACGCTAAGAACAGTGGAGATAATACCGCCGTCCGGGCCAAATGCTTTGACGGCCAGTTCAGTCGAGTGGTTTTCGGAGATGGCGCTGCATGTCATTTGTGAGTCTGAGATGTTGTCGGAGAGAAAAGTAACGAACTCGACCACGAGGCTAAGCTTTCCATCCGTGGCCTTTTTGATCTCTTCCACGGCCTTTTCCTCGTCATGGTAGTCGACCACGATGTCCGCTCCCAAGCTCTTGACATACTCATTGTTCGAAGGACTGGCAGTGGTGACCACTTTGTAGCCAGAAAGGTGCAACACCTGAATGGCATATGCGCCAACGGAGCTGGAACCACCCCAAACAAGTACAGGTACTTCACGATTAGGAGGAAGCGGTAGAGAGCTTCCAGCGGCCGGGATGGGCACCTTCAGGTCGCTGAAGACGGCCCCGACAGCGGTGCTAAAGGCGAGTGGAATTGACGATGCTTCTTCATACTCCAAGTATTTTGGGATCTAGTGTGTCGCTATTAGCGTGGAAACTCATCTCGCGAAAATGAGGGCATACTTTGAAAGTCTGAGGCGCGTTTCCGATGCTGAACTCCTGATAGCCCGAGTGCCTCGCAGTCTTACGGGACAAGAAGGAAGCGACCTGAAACAGGGATCATGAGAGGCGTGGTTTTTGAGCTCTAAGGGCAGCATCGTACGCGGTCGCCAACTTTGATGTTCTGGACGTCTTTACCAAGAGCGATAACCTCACCGGCAACATCGCCCCCACTCGTCCATGGGAAGGTAGTCTGTGGGCGATCATGAGCGGGCGAAAGCGACTGCTGCAGGAATTATTCGCTCACGATAGAGCCATTATCAACTTGCTTTGCATCGACAGGATTCTGAGCAGCGGCGCCGTTCTTGATTAAGATCTCTTGGTCATCGAGAACCTGAGGGATATCGACACGAGCCAACGTCAGCGCTGTCTTCTGCTTGGGCTCTGTGAGAGATACCGCTCTGTCAGACGATGTGGATTGCTCGGCGGTCGAGGGAAACCCGCACCAGTGATTTGAAGGGCGACGCCTGTCGCTGGATAATGGGGGACGAAAGACATGTATCGAGGAGCGGCGGGTCGAAATTTGTAGAAGAAACGGACGAATACTGCAAGAAGGGCAGCGAGGAGAGCCTGCTTTATAACACAGGAATTGAATCGAAACGATTTCGCGATTTCGCGTCAGGGTGACGCGAAACAAGCACAGTAAGCGGATTTCGGGTTGGCCCGGTGAGATTTGATGCTACTAGTTTGGGCGGGGATCTGGGATGCGGCGTGGAGTTGGGCGGCTCGCTGCAGTGCCGCGTATGGTTTGTCTGCATTGAGCTTGTGAGTCTTCATCTTTTCATGGTATTGCTCCGCTTTTCCTCCTTCGCATTCTCTTTTTTCTTTCACTAGCCCTTTACCTAACCCTTACCCGCTCACACGCTGTCAGGGCCGTCATTTCCATTGGTCATTCCCCGGCCTTACACATGCCAATGCCCATCTGATATTTTAGACTCATTTCATTTCATTTCTTCCAAGCTCTTGCACACACTCCCTCCCATACCTCTCTCGGGGTATTTGGAAGTAGACTTACTCCTGATTCGGATGAGTGCTGGATTCTCATGCCAGTCATTACTTGCTCAGAGTTGCATTCTCTGCCTAGTTGTTTTGATTTTTAAACCCTGCAGTGTCCTTCATTCAAGACCTCGGAGGCAAACAGTCATGCATAAATTCAACTGTCTCCCCAGTCCTGATTCGACCTCTCTCTCGAAATCTTGCAAGTTTCTTCGGCTTTCTCTGAGGGGCACTGGTTGAACATTTCAAGTTTTTCAGTGAAAAACTAGTGAAAAATGTTTTGAATTTTACAGCAATTTTTCAGTGAAAAATCAAGTGAAAAACTTGAAACTTCTTCATGAAATTTTTGAACTTCAAAACATTTTCAGCACTTTTTCAGAAAGTTTTCACAAGGTTCAAAAAAGTCACCAAAATGTTTCAAGTTTTTCACCTACTTCTGTGGCAAAAAATTGCTGTAAAATCCAAGACATTTTTCACCAAAATTTTCAGTGCAAAACTTGAAATGTTCAACCAGTGGGGCTGAAATTCCTGGCACCAAAACTCGGACTGTTGCTCCTCATCGATCACACTGCCTCAAACCCGCTTCGCTGAGGTCTCGACTGCAAGCCATTCGAGATTGCCCCTTGTGCATTGCTCAGCAGCTCACCTGCTGCAGCCTCACTTCTTTCTGCCATTGTATGGTATGCTACAGCCATTTTGGAAATTATAGAGGGGTTTTGTAAATTGTTGATGCTCGATTTTTGCTTACTTCTGTTTAACACTGAGTCACCGCTCCACCTATGACTCACGCTCATCATTGTCTGTACTATGGAGTTGCTGTGCATTTATTTAGATTCCACTTCACCTCGCGTTCCCTCATGAACACAACCACCCAGCAATCAACTAACAACTCAACCTCTTGCACTATTGGGAGCACACCTGGGAACAGGACGGATGTACAGTCCTAGCTCCTCCCCCTGCCGCTGCTGAACTCCTTCCTCCATATATAACCGAGGACAAGCGAGGGCAATTGATGACGACAGGTGGAGCAAGATGGAGCGGACGGCGACACAATATCAAACAGAGGTAAGCAAAAATTGAGCATCAATGATTTACGAAACCCTCTATACTTTCCAAAACGGCTGTATATGATTTAGGCCTGTGTCTATTCAACCCAGTTGCAGTACACAGCGAAGAGTGATGATTTGAGGATGTTCCTTGAGTGAACAGATCGACCGGCGGTTTTCCATCTCACCTTTTCCAAGTTCAGGCTGCCTACCAGTGAGGCTCGGATGATCCTCAAACCAGATATCAACTCGGTATTGATGAAACATTTACAAGTTCTTCCATTTTCAACACTTGGGCCATGTCCGAGGGTGGTTTGAAGCCCTCAAGCCTGTCTGGCTGAGACAAGACCCTTGCTTTCATGCTCAGCAACATCCCCATAATTCGCTTTGCATATTCTCCACCCATGGATCTACTAATCTCTCTCTGCCTTGAACATTTTCCCCCTTGTGATTGGATCCTTCTCATAATCACTGGCCCATTTCAGCACACAGACTGCATATTCACTTGTTCACATCATAAATTTTGATCTTCTGTACACATCTCTCTATGCGCATACTTTGAAGACGGCCCCGAGGTCGATCACCTGGTCTGCGCCATCAAACATTTCTTCTGTCAACTGAACACACACTGTGTTCCCACCCCTTGTAGACAGAGCGTAGACAGACCCCTCTGTGTACCTATGTCTACACCATGTAGACACATGTGGTGTATGTATGTCTACATTCCTCTAGGTGTGTCTACCTGTGTACATCAACGTAGACAGACCTCCACAGAGGTACACAGACCTACAGCCATTTAGACCAATCTGTAGACAGGGTTCATACATTTCAAGTCAGCTTATGGCCCAGCTGCCCAGAAGACCTGAAGAATATCCAGTCTGCCATTCTTTGAAGGAGGTTCGAAGTTCACAACTGTTCAAGTCTGCTTTAATCTGGGCTGATCAAGTGGTGTGTTTGGCATAGGTGTCTGATATGGCTTCCATGGCTACTGTGGTACACTTGCTTTCTACTGGGGCTTTCCTCAGGCCCAAGCAATATACAGGGCTGATGTGTGTCCTAAAGAACGGTGCTGATGGGCAGGGCTGATGAGAAGCTGTTCCTAAAAGCTTGCAATGTGGAGTCATTGACACTGTTATTGTGTGAATTGGTGCGCCCTCCCACTTGCCTACAGAGCTGTGGGATGTGTGAAAGGCGAGAATAAGCAAAAGATTGCACCAACAGTGATAAAAACGTGAGATTGAGAAGAGGGAGGTACGTCTACAACACGGACAGAGGTAGATGGAGCTAGTTGCACCGCCTCTACATAGCTGAATGTAGCCAAACTAAGCAGAATGTAGACAAAGCTCTGTCTACATAGGAGCATAGATGGACCAGGACGTATGTAGAGCCTGTACAGCAAAAGATTCATGCAGAATCTCGGTCCTCAATACTGTGGTAGGCCCAAATTTTCAGCATGTTAATTCAAGCAATGGTAACACTAATGGTATAAAGTGGCTTGGGAATGAAATTTATCCTTGAGAAAGTCCCAAGATTTTGAATTATTTCCTTATAAGGCAATAAAATCTGGCCAGGTTCTGTTGCCGTACAGGCTCGTAGAAGTGTAGATAAAGCTAGCTGAATGTAGACAGGGCTCTGGAATGCAGTGACAATTCCAACAGCACTCCTTCTATGCTTTTGCAAACCACATGTTCTGGTGGAAGGTCGGACCATCTTGGGCATCCAGCGTGTAAAGCCACCAAGGGTTGCCTGTGTTGCATATCTCCACCAGAAGCTCGACCTGGAGGGCGACTGAATATGAGAGTCTTTCCTTCTCCCATGCGGCCCTTATTTTCGGGGCAACCCTGGTTGACAGACACATCAGCTCGGTCACATTTGACAGTATATTGGTGCACTGAAGCAACACTGTTCCCTCGGCACAATGCCTGAGCCTCTGCCCATCCTGGCTGCCATTCATCAACATAGGTTTGTGTTGGAAAACCACGCCTGGATTTGCCTCCCATATTTCAGCTTCACAAAAGCACCTTAGCCGCTTCTTGATAGCAGACCATGGTGGCTCCCCAATAGTGCTCCTGAATGCCAGGTGAAGTGTTGGCTCTCTGGTGAAGGTGACACTTATCATTGCTGGGAGGGGCTTGGAACTGGCCGCGGATAGTACACCTGTAAACAGGCACAAATTAATTTGGGCTGGATTCGGGCTTGGGCCTCCAACTCCAACTCTGTAGCTTCATGTCCAAGCATTCTAACTCAGTCTCAAGCTTTCAAAACCATGTAGTGCTCAGAACGCGGACCGACAAATTATTTGCTGGATCCTCTGGATATTATTATCCCTCTTCCTTCCACACCCTCGGCATTGTGCCATAATTATCTATGGATAAATACTGAAGCCTATCTATATGTCCAGCTCAGATCTATACACTGCTTAGTGTTTGGTCTCCGACTCCAATTCTGTGGTTTCAACTTTCGGAGTAAATTTTTGTAGGGTAATCTCAGGGTGTTTATTGGCTCACTGGATTAGGTTAACCCCTTATACGAACTGAGATGGGCCATGTTTCGCAGTTCGTTGACAGAAGTCATTTTCAGAGCCTCTGTATCTTTGAGCTAGACTGATCAGAACACCGTGCCTGGCGGCTTGTTGCCACCGATGGGGGCAGGAACTTCAGTGTCAATATACTCATGTTCATGCATGGGGAAGCCATTGTGGACATCATCATACACGAGTCAATGGACGTGCTTGTCCTGGAGAGACCGAAGTCGTTACATTGTAGTGAACAAAGTATACTTGTCACCCATGTCTAACGAAACAGATCCTGGAATTCCAAACTCCATTAGTCAGGACGATATTACAAAGGAAAGACTCACATTTCTGTAGCTCCAGCTTACACTCATTCTTGTCTGCATCGAGTTTCTGTGCCTTCTGAGGACATTTGCCCCTGTCATTGCTAGCAATCTCAACCCTAACTCGTTTGAGCACATTTAAAGTGCTGACCAACAACAGGGTCACCAGGCAGATGTGGTTGGGGTGTGGAACTTGTCCAACCCATGTACAGTACCATTTGTGGGCATCAGATACCCAGGGTCCATTGAGCTCTTGATAAAAGGAGTCCCAGGGGATGCTAAAGTCTGTGGGGCAAAATATAAGGTCTCGAGCTGCTGTTTGCCAACAAACCGGTGTGGAGCTCCCACTTGCACTACACCATGCACAACGCACCATTTCCCATCCAAGCCTTATTCGCAAACTCGCTTTGACGCCCAATCCGGATTCATACATCCCATTTTAGGACAACCGTGTCTCCACTTTGAATTATTGTATTCGCACTACGAGGACGACACACGCCTGCGGACTGTCATCACCTTCTACCACACCACGACCACGCTGCCAGCAAGGATTCGGACCCGTAATCCAGGAACTCTGACTTTGAACCACTTGATAGACGCCAAACTCGGTTCGCAATCCCAATGCAAAATAAGCTATTGGTCCCACCACACTTGAAACAACAGTTCTGCTCGGCTCCCCCTGCGTTTACAGTACCGAGGACCAGGCAGGAAGGGTATAAAAAATGTAGGAATGTAGGACAGTAGTCAGTTAATAAACGGTGTACTTCCCCCGCTACCTAGTTCACCCCTTGGTACCACACATCTCAATAATCAATTGACCACACACACCACACACACATTTGCCCACAGCATCTCATCGACTAATACCCTTCTTTTCGCAGCTTAAGAAATAAGCTTGTGTGAACTCACTCTCTCTGACACAAACACACACACACCTTTATCGATCGCACACCTTCCTTCACAAGCCCAGTGCCCTGTAGAAGTGGGAACACAATAAAGGACTTTGGCAAATTGTCTACAGTGACCTCTGGTTACAAGCGAGCGTAACTGCATGCCTAAACAAAGAACACAGTTGATGTTGGGGAATTTCTGTGGACACAGCCCCTTGGCTTGTACCGGTTCACCAACTACGAAATGTTCATTAGGGGAAATTTGAAGTGAGGCAACAGCAGGATCTCTGGATAGTGACAAGTAGCAGATCAGTGGATTGCTAGCTTGGAGATGGTATATTTTCACCCACACCTATTTTTACTGATCAATTCAAATCACCACCTCGAATAAACATTCCCTTACAACAAATCATGCATTCCTGTCCTACCAACCAACTACTATCCATCCTTAACACCCCTTTGGCCGAACCAGCTGCCAATTGAGGAATAAAACTCCACATAGCAGCCCCGCAGTCTGCATCACACCAGTGGGCGACCCAGTAGAGGATTTCTTCTATGGCTGCCTGTTTGGTACGCCTTTGCTCTGCTTTGCCAGTGGCTGGATCGGGAGTATGTGCTGAAAATGAGGTCAGCTCCAGCAAAGTAAGACAATGTGGATTCATATGAATTCAGTACCAATGTTTGTTTCCTAGAAATGGTTAGCACACAGAAGAAGATATATTGCTAATCGCACATTACCTGATTGTCTCAGATATAAATGGTTAATGAGATTTTGGGAATAGCTGGACCCACGTACTGTACTATCTATCTGCTTCCTGGAACTCAGAAAATAAACCACAGAGGATGAGAACACAGCATTGAAAGGCAAAGGAGTACTGGTACACGCCAAATAAATAAATGGGTGATAAACGCAGTTTGATTTGTACCAGGCATTAGCCTTACCAAAGATGCATGATGCATAGAGCCCCACACTAGTGTTGCTGCGACTTCCGACTTGGCCCCCTCAAGTTGTTTGATAACTTTGCTGTGACCTCCAAGTCAGTGCAGTCAACTTGGACCGACTTGTGAGTCAGAGATTTTTAGGAAAAATTTCTTTTCATCAGTAGGTGCGATTTGAACAGTTTTCATTTTTTTTTTCCTGACCGAATGTCACAAGTGTGACATAATGTGACATGTGTCACATCCATGTCACAGTTGAGTTGGTTTGTGTTTCTATCCAGTTTTGAACACTGATTAAATCTAGAAAAAAAATATAACAGAAATCTGTCATCCCATAAATAAGGTTTTTAATGTGTCTGACCTGTAAAATCACGATAGGAACCTGATGTGAATTCAGATTAAACACTGTTTCATCATTTCCTGCACAATTTTATTGGAATCATTTGTCTACAGTATTCCTACACAATGTGAGTCATTGCAGCCATTTCAAAAAATTCCCTCAACTTGACCGACTTGAGTTGACTTGAAGTCACTCAAAGTGACTTCACTTGGCTAAGTCAAACTTGAAATCAAGTTGACTTGCCAAGTCACGACTTGACTTTTTGAGTCGCAGCAACACTACTGCATGCACACCCAAAGGGGCAATTCGCAGAAATATTGCGGCAGCATCAGTATTTGTGTGTGCATCTGAAGATTTTAAGCAAGGCTGACTCTCGTACCGCCACCGTCCTCGCAAATTTGACATGGTGAGTGCTCAAATCCTTCTCTTTAACCTACGGTCAGGGTGTGTGTCTATCAACCATGGCAGCACCTACTCACTGTGGTGTGCCACCAACACGTAGTGCAAGAGAATGATGCTGGGACCATCCTGAGCACACACGTAGACGAGAAGGCATAGCCGACCTTGTCTATTCATGTCTTCTGTGTTGGGAGCTGTGTCGCAGTGTGCATAGTGTTGGGAAAGTTCGGTTCAGTTCGGTTCAGGGGTTTTTTTCCCGAACCCTGAACCTGAACTTCGGTTCAGGTTCAGCCATTTGCCGAACCTTGAACCTGAACTCGAGTTCAGGTTCGGTTCAGGTTCGAACTCGGTTCGAACCTTGATTTTGTCCCCACCCAAAAATGTCAAATTTTGAGAGAAGGAAAGCAAAAAATCAGAACTGTGTGTATACCGGCCTTGTCATTTGCTCATCTCCCACAGTCATTCAGGCCATCCAGACCACTAGAATCATAGTCCAAAGCAGCTGTCAATCACGTGTTGAGGCCTTATTCCAATCAAACATGTAATGTACAACACTCAACAGCTATTTGTACCCAATGTGCACTCGGAAATGGTTATACCATGTTATACCATTGAATTCATGAGGTCATGGCGACTGAAATGCACCCCAAGATGACTGAAATCACTCAGAAAAATGGTATTTCGGTTCGGGGTTCAGTTCAGTTCAGCAGAAAATATTTTGGCCCGAACCCCGAACCTGAACTTCGGTTCAGGTTCAGGGATTTGCCGAACCTTGAACCTGAACTTCGTGTTCAGTTCGGTTCGGTTTGAGTTCGAACCGAAAGTCTGAACCGAACTTTCCCACCACTAAGTGTGCAAGCTGCACCAGTGAGCAAGATGAGAGGCACAGCCAACTTTGGCACCTCCCACACTTATGCACCATCGTGTTCTCGTGGCAGCAATGGTTCTACGCCTTGAGCTTCCCACATGACATCAGGCACTTCTGGGATCGCAGTGTTCTACTGTGGCCACCTTTGCACCTGCCATCACCGTTGTCCATATTTGAGACCAGAGCCTTGCAGGGATACCTCCATGGAAGCAGTCTAACGTAATTAACATAAGGTAGCGGACATACAAACACGGTTGTCCCACGTGATTTAGCCTTATTGAGAAGATTTCCACAAACACTGGTTGAGCATTTCAAGTTTTTCAGTGGAAATATTGGTGAAAAACTTCTTTTATTTTTCACACTTTTTTCACTGAAAAAGTATGTGAAAAATTTATAACTTTTTCAGTACTTTTGGGTTTTATTTCAAAATTTTCACCTTGAAATCAAAAAGTGCTGAAAAAGTTTTGAATTTTTCAACATACTTTTTGAGTGTAAAAAGAGTGTAAAATTAAGGAAGTTTTTCACCAATATTTCCACTGGCAATTTTGAAATGCCCAACCAGTGAAATCCACTTTTTTTTATCCAAAATAGAAATTCTGGCCCAACAGTATTGTTCGCATTGCTCAGGCCTACTGACTCGTGGTTAAAGCTTGTGTAAAAGTGGGGAACTGAAGGACTAGTTCTAAAATGATCAGAAATTGATGGTATTGTCGGCCCACATCAATTTGGGAACTTGTCCTTCATTTCTTAACCGAAATTCCCCAAAATATTTGGGAACACTCTTCAGGTACATTCACACAAAACTGTTGAGCCAGATTTTCCACTCTCATCGTGCAAGCCCACAATCGCTCCTTTTGGGCAGTCACGTGGGGCAACCGTGTTTGTATGTCCGCTACCTTAATCTAGGTTCGGAACAAGTCGCCTTCTCAGATCACATGATATTCACGTGCTTCGAGGGGAATTCTGCGAAGGGGCTTGGACCAAGATGACGAAAAAGAGCAATGTGTTCTGTGTGCTCTGCTGCTTCAGCAACTGCCTCAAAGCTTCTTGCCCAGGCTGAAAGTTTGTATATTGGAAGTGCGAACACTGTTTGGCCGATTCAGAATTGTTTTAGGATCCCTCAAGACCTTATAGAACAGGCCGCAACTTGTGGTTCTTTACAAATGAGTGGAAATGAAATCTTGTCTGCCCGGCCATGCTCGTTATATAAATAAAAAATCTGAGTAAGCCATTTAACCAGGTATGTATTTATTATCCTAAAACCACTTTTACCCCGCAGAGATAAGTGTTACAGTGAAGGCCGTAGCTCAAATTCAATGGAGACGCGATGTTTGGTGTGATTAGTCATCATCGTGCGAGAATCTGTTTTGGGTTTCCTTCCTGCCTCAGGTTCTTTCGGTAAGTAATATAGTTGGATAGTGTCTTTAACAATGGTTTCCCATGTCTGACATTTTTTTGTCCTTCATACGATGGAGGCCGACCTTGGACAGCGGTAAGTCACGTCAGTCACATATCAGGTCACACCTCACAAACGAACAAAATTAATGTTTCCTGCCTTCACAAAGCAGTTATCAGCAGCGGGATTGCCGGAAGAGTTGTTTTAAATCATGTTCTGGACTCATCGAGCCCATAAAGCCGGTGGAATTGGCACATAATCCTGAATGTTTGGTATGAATCTGAAATTGAACTTTGGGTTGATAAACTGGGTGTAATGCGATAACGACAGGATATATTATGAAATGGCGCCTCTACATCTATGTAGGGACATCCAATGAACAAATTCGCGACATACATCGTTGCAATCTGAGTTGAATTGACTGAGAAAATCCTGCTTGAACAGATAGTCCATTTTTGGCAGTTTGACACAAGCCTCTCTCCGAGATTCACCGGCTTGCCGGTGCGGAGACAGGCTTGCTCCGAACCTAACCTTAATCTTATTTCTCCCCGGTCATTTTGGTAGGATGAGAATTTGGACAACAAGATCGCGCCAAGGAAGGATGGTGCGAGGAGCCCATTCAACAAGTCCTTCAAGTTGAACTACCTTGAATATGTCTGTCCTCGTGTTGATATCCGGTTCTTGCACTAATAATTCAGACTTTTCATCCAGATTTCGTCGATTCACCGGTCGGCCATCTATTTGAACAGTATATAACTCCTTGAGCTCTATCTTTCCATCCCATCTGAATAGATTCCCATTCTATCAGAAAATTCAATGATGCCTTCAAACATGCCTGTTTCTAAGTAAGCTTCATTTCCACTTGACATTCATTTCTTGCTTAATATGATTCCAGGTCGCGTTAAAATCCACACCCATTCAAGTGGGGATTTGGAATGGTCGGACAGGGCTTTGGGGTGTACTTGACTTTGAGGTTAGCTACTTAGCCAGTCAGTAGAGTGATTGAGTGAGTGAATGAGCGATAAATGACCCACCAGTAAGATTGTGGAGACGCTGCATCCCGAGAGGGGTTTGACACGAGAGTCGGTGTGGGTAGGTCTAGACAGAGTACATGGAATCCGCAATGTCGAGACCTGCACTTGTTCTTTGCCGACTTCGACTTGCCAGTGTGAGCACAATTCAGATGATATTTCCTAAGGATTTCCTGATTCAAATTCGAATGAATTGTCTGGTGCTAAATGTATGACCCCAAAGGTTTATCACAGAGCTCCATGTTCGAGGTTGGTGATGTCCATGAAGATTTAGTAAGCTTTAATCACCAATATCCGCATGCTCGATAGTATGTATCTTGTCAGATGAGGTCCGATGGCTTTGATTTCCATGGGTAATGGGTGTCCTGAAAAGATTCAACGGGCTACTGTGTGGAAGTGTAAACCCGTCCCATAGCCATGGTGTTGGTCTCTAGAAAAGGTCACCAACGGGACGTGCATGGAACCCGTGCCACAGGTGTCGTTGAACCTTGGCCACAGTCATGGTGAACAGTCCGAGTAGTGGCAGGTGTGTGCTCCCGGACATTTATTTGTCCGCTGTTTGCATCATCTAAAAGTTCTGTCTGAAAACTTACTTCTGCCGGAATTTCACCTGGTAAATCAATTTTTGGGTGTTCAGATGGGTCCTCCATACCCTGCTAAATATCTTCAGACAAAGCCACTGAGGGTTGGCAGGTGTGGGCTCCAGGACATTTTTTTGTCCCGGGTTTGGCCTCATCCGAAAGTTTTATCTGAAAAGGCTACTATCAACTGCCGGGAACCTGGCCACCTTAGGAGTTTTCGACCATTACTAACCCCTTTGAGGTCTTTCGGAGGGTCCGAGGGCTTGAGATGGTAGGCGCTAATCCTGTGAACAAGTGAAGCCCATTTATACCAATTTTGGTGATGTTTTGACTGTGTGGTGAATTTATTTCGGTCAAAACTCCCAGATAGGCAATTGACACGGTACCTGGCCACCTGCCCAAATCCATTGTTGCCGGCTCAATCAAGAACTTCAAAGTGTATAATAATGTTCAGGTGATGTAGATGATATAATGTAGCCCTTAAAATGTTACACTGGACCCATAAAAAGGGTAGCACTGGGTGCCTCTGATGAGAAGAATGAGCGGCGGGATCCATATTGCTAATCAAATGAGGGCCGCGCGGCAGTGATAGGGTGCGCTTGGCCTAAATAAGCTGTAGGTGACTTTATCTACTTGTTATGAACGCACCTGGACCATCTGTTCCATATTTGAGTCGCACTTCTGAGAACCCGAGATTTAAACTTTGTTACCACGGAAAACCGGGGTATTAGCGTATCGGACGAGATTGAGAGAGGTATTAAATAAATAGAATTAAGGCATACATGTAGAAATGAAATCTTAATCATCATCATGGCCCATGTAAAGTGCTAGACACATAGTGTGGAAGAATCTTTTGCTATGTGGGTCGCCGTGTTGGGGTACTCACAGTCGTATCGCAATCATATGTCCGAGTTTAATATAGAAATCGTGCAGCTCTGGAGGTCTTTTCATTCTCAAGAGAAAGCCTGAGATCAGCCGAGAAGAACGAGCCCCCGAAGTCGTGGATTGACGAAAAATTGGTGGAGATATGAGAGCAGATATAAACGAGATGGCCACTCGGAGTTAAGGAAATGATTTTCTCACCCTTCGGCCCGCAATCAAACGCGCCACAATTTTCGATCAACTCATCATTTTGCTTCCAAATTTAGTATACATGGGCGTCAGAGGTCCTACTCCCTCCCCCGAGTCCGAGCCTTCAATATTCAGTAGCAGTCGTCCTTATATTTGGCAAGTGGCCAGCTTCCCCATGTGGCCAGCTTCCCAGCGCGTGATAGTAATTCTACCGGAATTTCACCTGGTAAATCAATTTGTGGGTGTTCAGATGGGTCCTCCGAACCCTCTTAAATATCCTCGGACAAAACCGCTGAGGGTCGGCAGGTGTGGGCTCCAGGACATTTGTTTGTACTGTGTTAGCTTCCATGAGCCTGAGGGCGAAGATTCCAAGTAGTTGAATGCCCTGTTATTATGCCTACCTATGGTGCGTGATGCGTGACCCAAAATACCAATTCGACAATTCGACCAGAGTCAAATTCAGCATGACACCACCGAAATTTTCAACCACCGGAACGAAAATTTTGGATTTTTCGCATTATGGACGCAAATTTCGGCGTTTTGGGGGGCTGTGTGACAGATTTAAGATTCGAGCAACGGGTGCGTGACACGGGACAGTGCACCAAAATTCGACACCGACCAGGGGGGGCGTGACACGTGACGGTCGAATTGAATGAAATAATACAGTACTGCAGTTGCGTACTTTAGCCCTGTGATGCTATCTTATAGTAGTGTCGTGGTTTAAGAGGAGCTCACTGATTTTTTTCATATGGAACAGAGTGTTTTATATTTTTATTACGTATTTTGGCTAGACCCTTAAGCCCCTTGGCAGATCCTCGCGGTGTTTTTTGTATTCCCTGTCGAACTGTTTGGTCCTGTTATTCATCACGTGTCCGTTCGCTCAGCGCAGAATTTGCCTGTCAAGTCTTAAAACCAACTCAACATTTTTGAAACGGCCCATAATTAATTCATCTATGACCTCTTTAAACAGAGGTACTTGGTGTGGCGAACAACGGTAGGTTGAAGGGTTGATGCACTCAAGTGGCGGCCGATCGGGCAATCACCGGCCATCAAACGCTCTGGAAAGTGAAGAGTCATCACTATGCGTACGCAAACGGCAACGATTAGAATTTCCACAGTCGTCTTGAACGACATCCAGACGTTTTGCTTATATACATGGTGGTACATGAAGATGCCCAACCACAGCATCCTATGCCGTGACGTCCAAAAACGCGTCCCAAAGCGCGTCGCACGGCCCATCCTTCAAGTTGAGTGAAATCAGCAACGTCTGCAGAAAAGCGCCGCAACGAACATACTCACGATCGCACTACTTGGCACAGGGTCTACAAAATTACCCGGCTCGACGTTACCGCTGTACGCGAGCTTCGCGAGTGTCGCCGCCGGCGGGCCCGGTACATATTTCTGCCAGTTGAGCGCGGGGGACGCCGTCGGATCCTTGATGAAGTTCGCGATCGCCGTCTGAAAGGTACCGGACCAAGCTGCTTCCGCGGGCGTTGCAGTTGATCTGTTGAAGGTGCCAAACAGCGGACCGACTGTCCACCCCCACGGGGCATCGATTAATGGCATAGAATGAGGGAGAAGACCCCACGCACTTTCAGATGAATGCCACGCGCCTGCGCCGGGAAATTTCTGCAAGTCCGCAAATACGGCCCCTGGAGCAGTTGTAATTACTTCCAGTCAATTGGTGTCAATGAGTGCGTGACGCGTACCATATGAATATCGGAAAACACTGCTGACCCCCGCGCCGGTCAGGGCAGCGCTCCACAGTTCGGCTGGGCTACGCATCGGACCGTGAGCCTGCCAATTCGCCTAAAATTTCCATGCGTACATACCATCTGAACCCCCGGTCCCGGAATGCATCCGCAATTACGACACTATCGTTTTGGCCGGGGTACAGCGACTGCACGAGCGCGGGGGAGATCGACATGCCAGGACCTGGGCCCCCCAGGAAGGCGGTCAAGTTCGTCTCCCCCACGGTAAATGCGGTCCCATCGTTCTCCATGTTCCCGATGATAATAGGAACGTTCGCGGTGGCGCTCCTACGCAGGCGCTCGAGGGGGTCGGCAAATACGGTGACGCTGAACAGCGATAAGCCGTATGCATAGCTGGAGTTTCAGTAGTAGACATGCGTACTTGTCGACGACAGGGCCAAACGAGCCACTGAGCGGCCCATTCGTGAAGTTCCGGATGGTCGTTGCTGGGACCTGTTTCAAGCACCCAAGTCTGGATGGCCCGGGGGCTTGCGGACACCCGACAGCCACCGCAAACGCGTCAAAGGAAGTGAAGGAGGGTATCGGCGATGCCGAAGTCGGAGCACCAGACAGCATTACGCCCGCGCGGAACGGCGTCTTAACGAGATCACGCACTATGGCCAGTCCCACAGAATCCGCGCCCGCAGATTGGCCCTAAAGTTGGAAGGAACGTGAAACTCAGAAGCGATGGACGATACATCGACAAATAGGAACGAACCGCGATCGTCACTTTGTCCGGATCGCCACCGAACTGCGCAATATTGAGCTGCACCCACTCCAGTGCCAGCTCCTGGTCGAGGAAGCCGAGGTTATTCTGCGTGATCGGGAAATCCGGGGCTGAGGGGAAGCCGAAGACGTTCGTCCGGTAGTTGCTGGTGACGACGACGATATCTTGGTTCGCAGCTAGCGAAGTCCCGTCGTAGATCGGGTAGGATGCCGTGCCAGCTATAAAATCCCTGAGAGGGCGGTTAGCGCGGATCCAGCCCTGCGGTCATTCGGTACGCACCCGCCGTAGATCCAGAACAAAACAGGCTTCTTTTGTTTGGTATTCGTCGACGGGGCCCATACATTCCTAAATCCGTTGAGTTTCAGCTGGATGATGAACCAAGGCCTCACAGGAACAGACAGTCTTCGTTTTCGGAGGCGGGAGGGGGGTCATTGAACAGAAACTGCGTGAATGCACCGGTGGCGAATGCAAATTGCTGCAGGCATGAAGGACCGAGAACGGTGGCATTTTGAGGCTCCGCGGAGATAAACGGGACTGGCGGTTCCCAGCGGAGCTGGTCAGTGGGAGCTCGAGCAAAACGCTGAGGCGAGTCGGCTTCGATGGCCGCTTAGGAGGTGGCAGGCTTACTACTCCTTTGAATGACATAACTGAGATCGTGTCAGTGGATGGTTCTCGGAGGACATAGCGGAACCTTGCCTCCGTTCAGCTCGGTGCCATGGAGCTTTCCCGAAGTCGTCGAGATGGCGACGGACGACGTGTGGCCGGAGACACTGAGTATCAGGCAAGAGAAGAAGTGGGAACACTTCATTGTCGAAAGGGAAATCCTGACGCGCATGTATGCCACACCGAACAAAAGGAATATCTCGACCTACGTCGAAAGGTGAGCTGAAAGGCTCCGAGGTTTTTCCTATTGGTCCGTTGTGAAGACGCTGTGCCGGGGTAAGTGAGCCGAGGAGAAGAATGTCATGGAGTGCCACGTATGACAGCCGGAATGGTCACATGAGATGCTCGTTCCAGTGAAAGAAGCCTTCGTAGAGCTGGGAGGAAGCGGATGGCGCCTTCAGAACGCCGTCAACGTACTGTCAGGCATCATCACAGGGACACCGGGTGCATCTTGTGAGAAAGGCCCGCCCTCTGGATAGCGCAGAGGAGCTCGAGGCACTCCTGGAGGACGGCTTCAGAGCGAGAGTCCCTCTGCTAAGAGATGTGCTCGGTGGGTAATGTCTGCATCTTGTCCCGTACGAAGCCCAGGGAGATACTGGACCGGACGACTTGGAGAGTTTGGCCGAGGTTAGGTTAGGACGTTTGCGGGTCGACATGAGTGATTGCATTTGCGGTGACCTGTAGCCGTTTTTGACGTGGCACCAACAGATCAAATTTGATGCCCAGTGGGAAGTCCCTTGAACAGAAATGAGCCAGGCTGAAGTAGAATGAAGCAATATGAGAGAAATGAAGAAAAATCGAACTCGAATCAGGATCGGATCAAGTTTAGATAAATCTCGGCAATACTGATATCCGAGCCGCGTCTTCCCTTAGCTAATCGCCGCCGTTTTTTTGGCCCACTCTTCCGTCGCTTGGCTTGACTTTGGTGCCCGTGGCGCTGACCGCCTAGTAAAATCTGCATTATTGTCACAAAGTTGACTTTGGCGTTCGGTAGGCCACTCCATTGGCTCGCCGTATCTCGGTCGCTCACATTTTGGCTCTAGCGCTTCGATTCCCTTCCAGCCCCGACTTGTAGCACTGCAACAAACTCCGTTGACTACAGAACATAGCCATTCTCTCCATTACGAACAGTCTACCCCAATGGCCGATTCACATCATCTGAACGATACAAACAGTATTACTGTGATTGTGAAAAATTGTGCGGAGGCACTCGACACCCAGTCGCTCGTAGCACATACAATCAACATCGCCCATATCGGAACAAACCCTCCAAGACTTTCCTACAATATCCAGGTGGTCCTTCTGCCCAAGCTCCGGGTCCGAGTAGTCGCTCCGACAGTCCCCCCCCCCAGAAAAAAGCGCAAACGCCGCAAAAGAGAGGCTGTTACCCAGACACAGTCCCCACATGCATCCTCATCCAGTGAAAATGATATTACTTATTCCTAGCCCGAACATACCCCCGATCCCACTTCTCCGCAGCCCAAATTCTTTTCTGGCAGAAAAATAGGCACACTTTTGCGTGTCGCCGGAACTTGATATCCTGTCATCCATCCCTGCACCGCCAATATTTACACAGTCCTGCGCAGGATAGGATGTGCCTCACTCCAGCATAACAACTGTATATTATTGTTAAGGCCCACGAGGGATATATTGGGTCCGACCTTGAGTTACAACTATTGTTCCCGGTGTGCATTCTTCCAAATTTGGATGTGGGTGCCCGACTCTAGTCAGTGACATCGTATTTCCGGTTGAAGAAGCAAATCATAGGAGTCATACCGTTTCTCAACGACGCCCCTGCAGCACGGTGTACTGGATACGTGGGGTGGCTTCAGTCGGGGTTCACGAGGCCGGGAGTGGATGCATTTAGTCTGTCCACATATGATATTACCCTCTTCATAAAATCACGTCTGTCGACTTTAATCTCTCCTCTCATATCAGTTAGCCGTCCCACTCAATTTCCATCTATCATTTCTGTCCAAATATATTCGCACAGCCTTCTCCCCAAATCAGGGAATAGTTCATAAATGGGTATTCTATTTACATGCACTGCTCAGCTCAGCTCGCCGTCCCCTCAATTTCCACCCCTTGCACAGCTCGACAAGATCAAGGAATTTCCTTTCCCCCTTCAATAGAATCGGAAAAGAGGATGAAGGCTCGCGAAGCGGTCCTTCAGCCGCTTGTTAACACTAAATTTTGCGTATCATATTATATCGTTATCGTATTATGGGGCGTGACATCGCGTCGTATTCGTATGTACTATCCCCGCCTTATATTAAGCCATATTATCCCTATACTTTACTGCACAGCACTTGCATCATACATTCATCCTACTCCCCATAGCTCGCACTCTCTTCCTTCAGCCCGCCGACCTTCTTGTTGCGCGATGCCCTCCGAGTTCACGAGTGCTACACCCGAGCCAGAATTGGATATCACAATCACACTCACGCGAAACAATGAGGGTGACAAGAAACAAGTGATCTCCTACAAAGTGGCGGGCCGCGAGGGTAGTTTCACGCTGGACCTACCGTTGACTATTCCATGGGGTGTGGACCACAAGGACTACAGTGCATGGGTCAATTTATCCGGTGTCTGGCAGAAAATACGCATCAGTTTCACCGAGGAAGCAGGAACTTGGCCGGCACTTACTGAAACTGTGCTGACTGCGGAGATCTGGGTCGAAGGAGAATACGACACACTCATTGCAGAGATGGTTCGTAACAGCCGCAATGTGGCAGTCCTGTCAGTATTCTTGTTCTCACGGATATGGCTTGTGACGAGCGCCATTTAGGTTGAACCAGAACAGGTGGGAAATCCAGACAAATGTTGGGTGCGCGGAGGATCACTACGTTAACAAAATTTTGGTTCGCGTGTGTTTCTGGGGAGGGCGAGATCGCTCATCATTTTGATAGCTGAGAAATCCTCTGAGTGGAGGATGGGACGCGAGATTCGAGTGGTTGAAGGGCGAGCAGATAGTTATGCGCGTCGGGATTGTCGAGCGGTTCAAGAAGGGGTGGAGATTGTTCGCCATGGCAGCCATAGCATTCGAGGCAATGACCGACCCGCAGTTCAATCCCCATATCATACGTAGTATTAATGATACCTTCCCCGGCTTGGCCTAATTTGTACTTTAGTACTTTAATGTGCGGCACATCTAGCCGGAACTTGATGTCCTCGAGGTCCATAGCTGGAACCCACGATAATTCCTTAACCTCTACAAGAACTTGTTCAAGAGCTCACCCAAATCATGCATGAAAAAACCATATCCCTGGGTGAACGCCGCGGAAATACTGAGCAGTGTCACTCTCCATGAGAGTAGGACTTGTGTTGGACTGGAAGCAGAACTTGATATTGGTGACAATTTCTCCGTCCCTGGAGGAGTTGCACACGATGGCCAGACCGCAGCTGTAGGAATTGATATCTGATCCGTATACACACATGGTTCTGGACTGCATGACCTGGAGACTCCCTGAGTGGCAGGCTACGGAAGCGTGGGAAAAGAGGATGATATTGTCCACGAACACTGCCAGCTGACGAGATAACTCGCGAGGTACTGAGATGATGCAAATAACTCCCGATGCCAGTGGACGAGAGAATCTGGATACCAAAAAGAATACCAAATAAAGACATTGCATACTGGGCAAGACAAGAACGGAATCAGGAGAAAGACCGTGTCGGACGGACCTTACTATCTAATTCTTGAACTTGGGCCCAGGTGTGTTTCACTTTAAGAGCCATTTGGCTTAAAATAATTTGTGAGATTTTGGATTTGGCAGGTTATTCACTGATACCTGGCATTAGTACTGCACCTGGGAATTTCTGTAAGCTTCATTTGCCCAATCTGTCCTTAAAGAAGAATGCACCTATTAAGTTGCCGCTCTGTTCTGTGATACAAAACCTGTGGCTCTGTCTTGGGCATAGCCACCCATTTTGTACCACAGAACGGAGCGGCAACTTAGTAAGGAAATAAGGAGGCGCTGGCTCAACACACAGAAAATTCACACTATCAAAGCGCATGACTTCAGCGAAGGTCTATTGCGCACCTGGTGTCAGTAAGTTCCTGCGGCATCATGGTGCGGTGCAAGAAAAAGCGGTGCGCCAGAATCTGTATTCACTCAAACAACACACATCATGACAAAGATATCCTGATTATGCTTTTTATTCTACGCTGGTGTATAATAATTAGCCCAAAGAGTGTTTATGAACACAGGATTGCTTACTTGCTGCCATCCGGACCAGGAAGGAAAGACTCGAGTTCTTGTAGGGGATCACCCTCAGCGTCAGAGTACACCATGTTGAAAGCGAGCCGCGAGAGACGTATCACCGTGACGGCCGCGACGGCGAAAAACGCTGCCATCTGGTCCATCTCGAGCATAGACATCTTCGTCGGTGGGAAATATCCCAGCTGTGGAAAAAACGCGAGGACGTACACCGGCCACCACACGATGAGCCATGCGACGAACCACAGCAATGCGAACACGGTCGTGAAATAGAGCGAAGGGATGCTGAGTATCCCGGACGAAACAGCGGCTGTGTAGAATCCTGCCTTCGTCGCTAACCACGCAGCGCGTCTGAGGGTCCGCCGCCCCCACAGACTGCCCAGGAACCACACAGCGATGGTTGCCGCTGTGATAACGCCGGCCCAGACCCAGTATTCGTGATACATGAAGACTGTCCAAAAGGTGATGGTATTGGCGGGGAAGTGAGTCGGGTCGACACCATTTTCATGTTCCGGTGGAATGATGGCGCCGTGAGATATGCACCAGAAGACGGGTGCTGTCTGTGCGATCGCACGATGGGCTTGACGGGTGAAGCCTGAAGCAACGAAAGCAAAGGTCAGCGGGATCATAGCGATACCAGCCATGCGCAGGCCTGAGGATCAACCAGGCGAGAAGCGCACAACCACGGCAGTAAACACGGTTATGAAGGAGGATCCACTCCCGAGCCAGACGACGAATTCCGCACACACTAGGGCGGGCACCAACGCAGACTCGCTCGCTGCTTCCCCAAGCCGTGAAATTGCGTGAGACTTGAGAATGACATCGATCGCAGCGGCGACGAGGTAGCACGACGCTCCAACGAGATCGTAGTCCCACCCGCGCGGCAGCTCGCCCGTGGTCCATAGAGATTTGAGCACGCGACCATGGTTCATTCCAAGTGTAATGAGGAAGGCCCACCAGCTCCCTGGACCATAAAATCCAGAGATTGGTGTATCAGCGGTGATTTTGGAAAGCAGCTTCGGCTGTATCGCAAGAGCCTCGGGGAAGAACACTATCCCGAGGGTGCCCCAGACCAGCACCGCGACGCCGAGAAGTGGGTATAAAATGGGTGGATGGAAGAAGTAAGGTCGATTGCGAGACATGAGGGACCTGGCCGGTCGTCGTGGAGGTTGGAAAAATGCGGGATGGCTGGAGCGAAGAGAGCCTGATTATGATTCGAGGCGGTGAGATCAGGCACACGTCGCACGTCCAGGGGCAGTCCAAACAACGTGAGTTCCGGAGATAGGCACTTCGAATCGAATGGAGCGCGTAGTAAACGAGCGCCAGACCCCGGCGGAAGGAGGATCCGGATTCGAATGGTTTGAGACAACGTGTGTGATGGGCCATCAAATGTTGCGCAGCGCCCGCTTCGCGGCATCTTCCGCATTGAACCTGATCCTGCAACTTTTGCATGGCTCCTGAATGGTTCCAACCTGCGTTTACTCGGCATGTATTTCAGTTACATACGTCGGCAGGTCAATGGTCGTTCAAAATATCGCGATTGTTTACGTGGGGTTCACAGTCGGATCGCGAGGTCACAATGACACATGCGGATTGCGCAAACTCATGCGTGACACCCAGCGGGGTCATGGTTGTGGCCCGTGGACGCTCGAACTCTTGCACGGTTACACCTGGATCTCCGGTACCGGCACCCTTGCCACGCTCCTCCCGTACATCTTCCAATCGGACGTGATGCGCGCGGCGCAGGCGCTCACGCTGCGCAACTATACATTCGGCAGAGAGGAGTCCTGGGTCCCGATGTTGCGACACCTAACCTCCCTCCGCACACTAGTCCTTGACGGTGCACCCGTCGCGAAAATGTTCTGGGTGCTTCAAGAAAAACCCACGTCGATTCCGGCGCCCCACACCTCGGCGTCAAATGATAATGATCAGAGGGACCTCGATGTGCCTGTCTGCCCGAGGCTGGAATGTGTCGCGCTACTGGGGATTGATTGCTCCGTCGGGCGGTGGCTCGATATGTGCCACGAACCGCCGACGCGGGAAGGCGCGGATATATGCTTCATCGAGCTTGTGATCGCGTATTTGGAGGGGAGAGAGCGACCACTGGAGGTATTTGAGATGAAGGAGTGCTTGCAGTTCGCGGCAACTGATATCAAGCTGATCCAGAGGCCAGTTAATCACGTCGAATGGGATAGGATGGGGGCGTTTGCGGCGATGAATCCGAAGAGGGCGATGTAGTGCGTGTTATATGCATGGCATACCAAGGGGTGGGAGAAACCGCGAGACGAACCTCCCCCTAGAAACCACAATCCAACGTTTCCCGTCGCGTTCACATCCGGCTCAAACAACAAACGAATCATTCTCCTTCTTAGATCTAGGAGCTCTTTGTGAAATTCACTGTAAGTTTGCTGGCCGGTTGGCGAAAATGAAGTATATTTTCAGCCGGCGCCTTCCGGCCCAGATTTTATTCAAGCTTGGCATTTCGCTCTGCGGCCCGCCTTGCTCAAGGCTCCGGACTACGGCGGGTTTACACAGGATTCGATGTTGTGATCGGTTCCTCGTCGAACTCGAAATATTCCACAAATTCGCCAAATACGTCGAAACTCGAGTCGTACCCACCTTCGTCACTTAGCTACTTCGCTTAGTGTTGCGAGAGTTCGCCACTTTGATGGGATTATGTGAAAGTTCGTCACATTGCCTGATTTCTGTGAAAGTTCGTCAGTTCAACTCGGCACGTTCAAGCACCCGGAATCTCGGCCATCATTGTTGCTTCAACAAGGCCGTGCAGGGTTTTTTTATATAGATCCCTTGCTAACACTAACTACTAACCCTAACAACTAACCACTAACCCTTGACTAACCAACCCGAACCACTAACCACTAACCAGCTAACCTGAACCTAACCGGCCAATCTCGGCAAGCTGTTGATACCCATCACTCCGTGATGTGCCGAGGAGTCGCCGAACTCACGAACATTCATAGAAAGTAGCCCTGTGCTAAAAAGTCACATGCTAATAGCATAGCAATAAATAGCATGCTAATAACATGTTAATAACATTTCCAGCCAGGGACTCCCAGGAAAGCCTGCTATTTATTGCTATATATTCCGCCGAGTATGTCAGATTGGACAGCCCAGCTCTTGTGAAACTCATCTCGCTGCCCAAGGAGGATGTGGCGGGTCCAAGCAGGGAAGGTTTCAGTGACACCACAGGCTACAGTGACGCCAGAAAACCAGGACTGGGATGTCGAGGACTGATTTGTAGCATTAGTAGCATAAATAGCATGCTATTTATTAGTTTCTAGCTTCAAATAGCCGCTACTAACAAAATGCTATATAGCAGCTATTAACCTCTGCTAGCTATTCACCAGGAGTGCGGACATTTCTAGCTCCAGCTAATAGCTGCTAGAAACTTTCTAGCACAGGGCTAATAGAAAGCATTCGAGATCACGAACTTTCACGAATTCCCATCAAAGTCACGAAGTTTCACAACGCTAAGCGAAGTAACTAAGTGACGAAGATGGTGTGGACTCTCGAAACTCATGCACCCGTCTTCTTCCATTGTTACTTCCGATGACTCCGATCCAAGTCTGAAATCATGGTCTACGCATTGACCTCCACCCTTGAGAGCCCCATGATTTTTATTTCCCTTCCTGTTAGCGAATCTGACACGCAAGAACAATCAATACGCAGCACCAAGCCTCACGGATGTGGCGCGGATCACTATATATATATATATCCTCACGCTGACATGGTTTGGCTCGGTCATATATCGATTGGATTCCTCAAGGCACTTCCGAGCCATCCGTGCGGACGTTTCTCCCCATAAGCAGGGCATGACCTCCAAGCCCCTCTCCTGTGCCTTCCAACTTCAAGTCGCCCACGTTCTCCTTTCCTACAACTTCAACTTCACCTTGTTCTTCACATGTTTAATATCACCACATCGACGGATATCCCACATTCGCATTACGGGTACATCCCGGTCGTCATTACCTTTCTCGTTCTCTTCGGACTCAGCACGGGTGCGTCTCAGTATGCTTACAGCTTCTCCACCTCGTTCATTTTCTGCACATATTAGCTCTCCACCTCGGACAGGCCCCCTATTTTCGGATGTGGTGGTTCCTGCCGACAACGTGTCTCTGCGGTATCGGTGAGCTCGTTGGCTGGACCGGTCAGCTCTGGTCCAGCTTTAATGCCGCCCTGGACGATCTGTATATGATGCAGTATGTTGTAGAATCCCCGACTTCTGCCAGTGGTGGAAAGCTGAGGAAATACCAGGATCACCACGACTATAATATCTCCGACGCCTCTGATTGCTGTCTCATTTATTCTCCTGGGGCGTAGCGTTGAGCGTCTTGGGACTCCCTATTCGCAGATAACGCCGAAGTCGTGTATGTATTCCACTTTGCTGGTTAGAAATAATCCTGATCATCATCCGATTAGACTCTAGAATTTTCGTCTCATGTGTAGGTCCAAAATCAACCAAGAAGGATCTGTCCTGACATAGCTTTGGTATAATAGGACGTCGTCGCCCTTGTGGTTCAAGGGTTGGGAGGTGGTCTGGCCGCATCCGCAAATGACGACGCTGGAGCTGCTGTTGTTCGTTGCTCTTCATATCTGTGTCTTCCTCCAGTTACTTATATTCGTCCCCAGGGCGCGCACATCATGCTCGGTGGTATTATCTTTCAATTTGGTGCGTCAGCTCCCATGCGTCCTATTCTTTTTCGTCCTAAATATTTCTTGCAGTCGCCATCATCGCCTCCACCGCCTGCGCAGCCGACGTCCCGCACCGTTATACGACAGATCGCCAGGCCATCCACGAGCCCGCACCCGTGCGCGAAATGAGTCTGACCATCGACCCGCGCGTCAAGCTCATGATCTACGCGCTCGCGTTCTCCACCGCCGCACTCTTCATTCGGTTCGTAAATATACCCTTGCACTCCACATTCATCGCAGCTCGCAACACCCTTGCAGGTCGATTTACCACATCATCGAGCTTTCGAAGGGCTGGCACGGTCCCGTCATCCAGACTCAGGTCTACTTCAGTATGTCCACTCACGTTGTATGAGGTTTTGCGCGGCTTATGGTTGTTCTTATTACCAGACGTACTCGACGGCGCGATGATCGTGCTGGCGATCTTCACCCTCAATATCGCGCATCCCGGGCTGCTGTTCGGGTCCCATCGCCCATCGCCGGTGCGTTACGAGGGGAGCGAGAATCAATCTTTGGTTTGATAACATCAGTGCGGTCAAAAGAACACCATATGCGGACGCACAATAATTTAACGGACTTCATGTATTGAATCTTCACTTACATAAATGTATTTTATTGTAGACTACAAGTAGACTATCTATCTCTTCACCAAAATACAATAAATATCGCTCAAGTCTAGCCCGCATCGAAAGTCCAGATCTAATACCGCCCCCCCCCCCCCCCTCAAGGTTTTCGAGCTCCAGTGCAACCGGCGAGAGGACCACATATAAAAGTTAATCTCTCTTAACGCAACCTATAACTCACCTCTTTCTCCATCGCGAAACCGCCTGGACAGAACTCGGGCAAGAGATACTCCAGTGGTTGATACAGCGTCGGGCCTCTCCTTACAACTATCTCATTCTTCTGATAACGCGAACTCTAGGACTACTACGCCCGCTTGGCGCAGCTGGCAAGGACCCAGTTCACAAATATATGATCATTCTGCATAACACCCGCAGATAATTATGTCCTCCAGGTTTTCCTTTCAGATGTTGTGCCGGTTTGTGTTTTTGCACACCCTCCACCGTTCTCCGGATGCAAAAGTGATAATTTTGGGCCAGACGTTCCAAAGTAAGTGCTGGAGAAGGCCTTATATCGCACTCCCGAACGCACTCGGCGGCACGGTACCGGCACACTTGTGGAGTCTGAATTGAGAACGGTCAATTTTGTCCCTTTCTTCTTTCAACCTTCCTCCCGGCGCCGTTCAAGATACTGTAACAGTCTTAGGTCCCATATTTCGCAGAACAAATTTAAAGTCTTTGACTCTGGTCGGTTAGGGGAATGAAGCATATAATCTTCAACTACCTGCTTCAAACTTGCTCGGCATTTCCCTCTGCTGCCTGAATTCTTCGCCTTGCTACTCACGACAGAAGTAGTCATCGTTTCTTTGCTGCCATGCCTCCCTCAACACTGCCGCCCGCAAGCAGAGGCCGGTTTTGGATTCGATGGAATTCGCGACCTCCAGATAGTTCATGTTTTCTCAAGATGCTCAAACTTTGGATTATCCATGACAAATGTTCTGCCCCTGACTTGATCTCTCCATTTCGGTGCCTTCTTCAACTCGAAATATTCCGCGAGTTCCGAATCAGGCCAAAAAAGATATCATTCGGTGCTCCTCCGGTGCTTGATATTGTGATTCTGGGTACGCATGGTCAAAATGCTAACGAAACGCGTCTCCGACGAAGCCTGTTCAGAGCGCCGGGAACAACTGCCAGCATGCCGGCAGCAACAAGAGGACTTATCAGCACGGGATATCGTGAAATCTGAGATCTGAGAGTCCGCAGCTTCACCGCAGTGAAGGCTAATTAAATGTGATGTATTGAATATCGACACGGAATAACTTATTAAGCGGCTCCAGGGAAACGAGAACACATTAAGATTGTTCTCCACGGACACCGCGCCGCAAGACCACCACCCGATATCGTGCGCGTGAAACCATACTCGGTCGTAGTGCGCAGACGTCGCATCGCCCCGAAGGCTATTGTCGTCCTCTCGACGTTAATCCCCGGTGCAAAGCCAGAGGGCAGGGACAAACACACCCCGGATAGATAAGAAGCAGGAGCAGCGACTGCTAACGCAGTAACAAGCTTCGCCCGTTGTAAGGCGCACACGCGCTGCAAAGCTCCCCGCTCGCACGACACAAATATGGCGCCTCTCTGGAGTGTCACGCTGCGGTGCGCACGAGTCGTGGTGTATCGTGAAGCCCCGGCTCGTTCACGCGGTGGACGCCGCCTCCTCGTCCCGCCCACGAGTGCACGAGTGTTACGGAGCCGCGGACCGTCGCCAGCACTTCTCGCTCCCCCGCTCCTGCCCACCACCGTCTATATCCGGGAACAAGAGCCGAGCGCGTGCACGGCGGCACGGCCCACACCATCGGCGCGCGCCGCGAGATCATAAGCACACGCCTCCAGCTCGCAGCCGGCGCTCGGATGCGGGACGTACGCGCTCCACACTCCGGGAACTGGCCGGCCCCGCCCCCCGCCCCCCGCACTCCGCGCTCTCGCACTACGCCGCTCTAGGCGCGTTTTCGCGCTCCCCCGTCGCTGTGCGCCCACCGGCGCTCAGTACACATTCGCGCTGTGTCCGCGTCTCACCCCACGCACCGTGCAACCCGGGGTCTCACTGTCGCGACCCTCGCCCGCTGCACCACCCGCACACATGTACGCGCCCGGGCTCTCACTGTCTCGACACCACCCGCGCACATGCGCATGCGCACCTCCCGCGGAGACACCCCCGGCGACGCTCCACACCTGCGCCCGCTGCACTAGTGCATAGGGCGCGGTCTGACGTCTCCACCGCTCAGTAGCACGTACAGTACAGAGATCGACGCACCCCGTCATCTTGCCCCTCCCTCCCCAGGGCGCGTTCTTGCACCCGCTCTTGCGCGCGTGTCCAGCAGCTGCCCTTGTGCGCATATCCTGCGGCGGCGTCAGCACGAGGTCGTGACGCATGCGGGGGAGGTGGGGACGACGAGGAAGGCGACGGGGGCGGGGAGAGGTACGCGGGGTAGGGCAGGATAGACGAAGGCGGGAGGAGGGGTGGGGTGGAGGGGCAGGTAGACAGAGGAAAGAGCGAGAAGCACGTGCGATGAGCGGGGGAGAGTGTGGTACAGGTAGTAGTGGAATCGGGGAAGGGCAGACACACAAAGACGAAAGGGAGGACACGATGGAGATGGAGTGGTGGAAGGGCAGGTAGACAGGGAGGAAAGAGCATGCGATAAAGATGAGGTGCGTTTGTATGGAGGAAGGAGGGGGAGAAGGACACGCACCGTGAGCCTAAATGGTACTCGGTGGGCGTCTGGTGCTTTGTCAGGTCGCGGGGCTGCTGGACGATATCAGTAAGAATGCCACGAAAAGCAGAACGTGCGTCTGCGTCGGCTGCTCGCTCAAGACACATGCCATGCAGCGCCACGAGACGAAGCGCCGCTAGACGCAGGACGAAGACTTGAGCAGCGCGCGGACGACGTCGCGATGCTACCCGCACCGCCAGCTCACGAAGATCCTCGATGCAAGCCGATTGCGCGCCCATTGCCCACAACCAAGGACGTGCGGTGAGATGGCGTCCGCCCCCGACACGTCCTTCGCGGCACCAGGAATCCGTCCGCTGGCGCGTAGAAAGGGGAACCCCCGTAGGAACGGAAACGCTCCGAAGCCACAAACTCGTCGGGCGGGCGGGGAGGATGTGCCACGTCATCGTGTGGACGACATATGCATGGTGGGCGTACCGGGACAGAGCATGGCAGAAGAGGCTCACCTGTCGGATTCATCCATGATCGATGACTACGTGGATCCTCTCTCGCGCACGCTGTGGAGGCGATGGTGAGCCGTGCTCCGTGGGAGGTTATTGTGAGGTTATTGTGAGGTCCATTCGTAGCGGAAGCGTAACGGGGGCGCGCTGCCTACAGGCGCCGACCTGAGGAGGCGCTGGTGCGGCAGGAAATGAGAGGTACCAATAAGCTCACCCAATGGATTCGCACTGAGCTCATCGAGGGAATCGAATTTGTCGTTGGTAAGTATCGCTTGCTGGCGTCATTTGCGATGGTGTTCACGGACCTACAAATAGCAATGGTCAGCTTGTGCGGAAGGAAAGAAGAAGAGTGCGAGACTGACCACGTCCATTCGTAGTGGAAATACCCAGCTCGCATTGCCGATGCGTCGTCATGGGGGTGTTGCGAAAGTTGATGTGAGCTTGGTGTGTAGAGGAATGGCAGAGAAAGAATGGAATGAAAGAAGGCGAGCAAGTATCGAGAGATACAGCGAAGATGAAACGATCTTTGGCACAGAAAGACAAGGATCGTACCTTATATGGAAGGCTCAAAGTTGCAGGTCCAAGGTCCAGCGATGTTGGGCGGCTGGGCAAAATTCGGTAGGCTTCTGGGCAATGTGCAGCGACCTTGAAGCCGGCTGTGGCGCGGATTTTTGTGTCGACCGAGACCGGGAAGGAGCGACGCAGAAGGGAAAACTGGTAGCAGACAGACATTCCAAACGATCTAGAAGAGATGAGCGAGATACGAGAGACGAAGGAGAGACGAAAACGAAGTGCGCGCTCAAGACGGTTGATGTTTGTTTGCAAGTGCTGCGCAAGAACGTCCGATGTAAATATGGCTCTCTTCCAACCTCCACATTCACATTCCCTGGCCCACTGTATCTAACGTTTGACCTCGAGAGTTCCCATGATTTTATTTTTGCTCCCTGTTGCTGAAACCACTCTTTACCGTACGCAGCACCACAGCAGACCACAGCCTACGGATGTCGTCCGGATCAGGCTGACATGGCTTGGCGCGGTCATCTCCAGCAAAGTTTCGGATTTCTCAAGGCACTTCCGAACCAGCCTTCCGGACGTCTGTTTTATAAAGAGCGGCATGGCCGATAGGTTGGACATTGTCCCATCTCCACTTCCTTTCACTTCAGCTTCGTTTTCATCACATCCCCGACATTATCCTATCCCCCTTCTTTCAGCTTTTAGTTTTACTTCAACCTTATTCGTCACATGTCTAATATCACCGCATCGACGGATGTACCACATTCGCATTATGGGTACATCCCGAGCGAGACAGTCGCCATCACGTTTATTGTCCTTTTCGGGATCAGCACCAGTACGTATAATGCTTATGTTCAAAGCATCGACACCTAATTCATTCTCGGTACATATTAGTTCTCCACATCGGACAGGCGTTCTACTTTCGGATGTGGTGGCTCCTTCCGACGGCGTGTCTTTGCGGTATCGGCGAACTCGTTGGTTGGAGTGGTCGTCTCTGGTCCAGTTTCGATGCCACCCTGGAATCGGTTTGTGCTCGGTTGGGATCTTGTGGATTTCTGTAAGGATAACCACCCGTACAGTACCACATGTATACCTTCCGTAAACTCGTTGTTCAGATATTTGGACCACGCGAGTATAATTTAACCCCCCCCCCCCCCCCTGGACGATCCGTATATGATGCAGTACGTTGTAGAATTTCCGACCATTGATGGAAGGCTGAGAACATACCAGGATCACCACGACGATAATATCTCCGACGCCTCTCATTGCTGTCTCGTTTATTCTCCTGGGGCGTATCGTTGAGCGTCTTAGGGCTTCCTATTCGCGAATAAGCCCAAAATGGTGTATGTATTCCACTTTTCTGGTTAGAAATAATGCTGATCATCACCCGATTAGACTCGAGAATTTTCGTCTCATGTGTAGGTTCACAAATCAACCAGTGGAGATTCATCCTGACATACTTCAATGCAATAGGACTTGGTTGCGCTCGTCATCCAAGGGCTTGGAGGTGGTCTGGCCGCGTCCGCAAATGACGACGCTGGCGCTGCTCTTGTTCGTTTCTCTTCATATTGCGTCTTCAGTCGCTTATATTCGTCCGCAGGGTGCGCACATCATGCTCGGTGGCATCGTCTTTCAATTCGGTGCGTCCCCACCCATCTACTATCTATTATTGACAATTTCTCATTCTACATATTTCCTGCGGTCGCCATCATCGCCTACACTGCCTGCGCCACGGACTTCCTGCACCACTACACGACAGACCGCGCTATCCACGAGCCCGCCCCCGTGCGCGAAACGACTCTGTCCATAGACCCGCGCGTCAAGCTCATGATCTACGCGCTCGCGTTTTCCACCGCCGCACTCTTCATTCGGTTCTTATATATCCCGCACTCCGCGCCGTTCATCGCCGCTCACATAGCCTCGCAGGTCGATCTACCGCATCATCGAGCTCTCCATGGGCTGGCACGGCCCCGTCATCCAGACTCAGGTCTACTTCAGTGCGTCTGCTCATGTTGTGCGACGCTTTACGTGGCTCATGTTGATTGTTCTTGTTACCAGACGTATTCGACGGCGCGATGGTGGTGCTGGCGATCTACACCCTCAACATCGCGCACCCAGGACTTCTCCTCGGATCGCCTCGCCAGTCGCCGGCGAGGTACGAGCTGCCGACTGACGGGTTCCGACCCAGTAGCCCGTCGTTCGTCGCGTCGACGATCCGGGAGGTCAGCGTTCGGAGCGGAGACGCGGGCGAGAAGCAGACTTTAGTTTGATAACATCATTGCAGTCAAAAGAACACCATAGACGGACTCGCAATGATTTAACAGACTTCATGCATTGAATCTTGACTTGTAGCAATGCGCTACGTGTTTTAATGTAGACTACCTATCTCTTCACCAAAATATAATAAGTATCACCTGAATCAAGTCTAGCTAGTCGTAGTGACATTATCTGTATCATCCGTATTGGCTATGCATATATTTCTCGACGTACATTACCCTACCATGGATTATTCGATGGTCACTGGGTCACTGGCACCCACCTGTCAAAAGCACTCAATTATTATATCCTGCGAACTCCTCTCTCCCTGCAACAATTTACGTCCAGCGATAATTTATTTCTCCAGAAATCTGCACCAATTTGATGGAAAGCGAACTTCATCGTTATGGATGTCAAGTACGGATTGATTGTTGAACCATCCTCTGCTAGCATTTGGGTCTAACAGGGCCGAGCCAGAATCGAGAGCCAGGCCTTGATAAGACATGTCTGCGCACTTGCTGCAAATTTTGGTCGCAGAATGAGAAGATGAGCTAGCCGACGAATCGAATCGCACCCCGGTGTACACCTGGTATGATCCTGGATTCTCATTATCTTAAACGTACGCATGGAAATCTGAAGCAGACGAACGCGTCGAAGTCTAAGTAGATTCGCAAAAAAAAACCGGAGTATTTGACTGTCATCTAGAAGGATGCGCATTGCAATTTTCAGTTCATTTAAATTTCACTAGTTGAAGTAGGCTGACGATACGATATGGGTATTAATATCATTGAGAAAGCTTGGAATAGATATTTTGTATACAAAATCTGGGGCAGTGGGAATACGGTCCTACGGATTAGATCTGCTCGTCATCGAGCAGTGCAGAGGACCCGAGCCAGATGCGGGTGCTCAGACCATCTCTTGCAAGGTCGTGAAACTGCGCCATAGCAGCTTTTGCGATGGGTCCGGAGAGTGGCCAAAGGGAGAGCTCGAAAGATTTCAAGGTGATGGGACGTCTAGACACCTTACTTCGCCGTGCGCGCAGGAAGCGCAGCAACGAATCATAGCCATTCTTATCCCATACCCGTACCGCGTCGATTGAGAGATTCTCCATCCCAGGCAGGGTATCCGCGGATGAAAAACAACTGACCACCCTCGACAGCTCCACGTCGGTGGGTAGAATGATAGCAAAATCGGTGACGGTCGGAACACTTTGGAGGAGGAGCTGGATTTCCGTGAGGTTCGGTTGTCCATTTTCTTGAAATGTGATGGATAGGCGCTTCAGGTCTGCAAGTGAGCGCGACAACAATCTGCTGACTTGGGACGTCTCCACGGAGGTCCAAAATTTGGCCGTTAAAATTAGGTGCCGGAGACCAGGAAGGGTAAGATGAGGCATAATGCCTGAGCCATGAACGGCGAGTGACTCCAACAATTCGAGCGTTATGTGGGGTTGGGACATGGCGGCGCCGGCGGCAGTAATCTGCTGGGCGCCACCGGTGTGCGATAGATGTAAGAGATGGTCAGAGCACTGGCGCAACATGGGCAAACAGTCGGCAGAGGACTCAGATGTCTGGACCGCGAGGGACGTGAGCTGAGCCAAAGGGAGGCGCGCATTGTAGTGGGTGCCCGGAACAAGGGTGGTGGCTTCGCAAAGAAGAGGAGCGTTCTGAATTCGGATCGTTCCGCTAATGCCCCTGGGATGGGTTCCCAGAGTCACTTTCCGGAGAAGTGGGAAATGGAGGTTCGGTACGTCGAGAGTAACCCTCCCCGATAATGTGATTTCCTGCCATTGATGGCAGTGAATGAGACTGGCGTCTATTAGATGCTGTGTCTGCACGTCAGACCTACACCCGAATGACAGAAACAGGGGTAGTCCGGCGGAATGATGCAGCCACATATAGAGGAGATTATCGCAGCCGTGATTCCAATAAACACGACTGAAGGTTATGGATTGCCACAGCGGTGCGGTTGCAAGTGCAATCTGGCGCCACTGGCGACATATCTTGGTCAGGAGTAGCGGGGCCGAGGAGGAGGATGGCTGAGAATCAATGGGGAGGAATTGGAGGAAGATATGGGTCGTGATCTCGGCTAGGAGGTCAAGAACCGGATAATCAAGAGAATCCAATTCGGCCTCGAGACGGACTCGCTCAGCAGCCAGCTCCAATAGCCGACTTCGAATCTGAGCCCGCCGACTTTGCGATTCGGACATGAGAGTCAGAGTTAAGAAGCTGTGTGAAACAAGATCAATGCAAGCTGTGCCTGCCGAATCTCAGCTCAGTCGCGATGGAGAACCCGTCGACGGTAACAAATCTATCCGGCCCCAACCAGCGAGGCGCCGCCTAGCTGGGGCGAGGAGGTCCGACTTGTCGTTTGCGCATTCTTCTTGAATTAAGTTTGCGGGTGGCGACTCGTGTGTGAGAAAGCACATAGAAGTACATCCGAGCAGACATGCCGGGCAAGACGTATCAAGATCAAATCAAGATTCAATATAGCGAAAGATTGACGCTAAGAATAGAAACGCGGACCGGTGTAGGTACGGACATTTTCAGGATCAGAATCAAGTTCAAGCCAAACGCAATTGCTAAAGAAGCCAAGGGAGTGAGGTGGGATAGAATAACGGATTTCCGGGATCTCATCTTCAAGGATGAACCGCAAAACAAGCTTCTGGTCCGCCAGCGGCGGTAAGCACTCCAATGGCAACGGTCTGCTGTTCTTCATGGATTAATTCGTCGGAGATGCAATACTGGCCGCGAGTCCGAGCGTCCAGCAAAGAGAATTAGTCGGGAGTTCGAGCCAAGTTCCTGTCCTACGAGGCAGTGGTGTGGGGTAAATTCAGTGGCGCAAGAGCGAGAGCAGGCGTATCTGGGGATATGATTCATCACGGAATGGTAGGCTACCTATGCGTCGTGTTGATCATGGTCGTAAGGCTTACAGATTTTTTCAACGACGAAACTATTGTTACTTCGGCGAATGGGCGCACAAAATTGATCAACGAAGATTCAGATGGTTCCGGTACCTCTACGCGCCCATCTCTGTGCCTTGGTCCTACTAGATATGCCTTCATTGCATTGGCCCCCTTCGCCACGAAAAGGTAGTTACCGCCTATTTCAAAAACCAGATGAGCTGTTCAAGGTTCACAATCTCGGTGGAAGTGTGTTCAGTGGACATGTTGAAACCTTTCTTATGTGACTCGTTCATTACAGCTTTGTCACAAATAGTATGTTAGTTGCTGCCTCAAATCAAATTATGGCTTATCTCGCTGACACACCGTAAACAACGAAACTTCGTCAACGCTGATTACACTGCAAAATCAAGTGGGCCCGTATTGCAAGGATTTAGTTGAGTGTAGTAATGATACTCTGGTCATATATAGGTCCGCGTAGGGTTTGTCGACTCTTCACGTGATCGCGAATCACCTCTCTTGCTTTTTTTTGCGCTTCATCATCTCCTTTCCTGGGTCAGACTTCCGCAACGCCGCTAGCACCTCACGTTGCCTTCAATCCAGATAACCTCAAAAGTTTCGACTGTCTTCTTTTTTTTGTTGATGTTTTGGAGTCTGATGATACATACATCTGGGAGACTACGAGCTTTGGGACTACCACGGCCGCATAGAGCAGCTGGTAAGGACTCCCAATTCATTTATATACTCCGAAAAGCACGCGCAGATATCCTCTCCACGTTTTCCTTTCATATTCCTCTTTCAATCTCTTCAGTGATCGGTACATATGTGGCTTCGCACACCCTCCGCCGTTGTCCGGCACTTTCGGATTCAAGAGTGATAAATTGGGCCAGACGTTCCAAAGCAAGTACTAGAGAAGACCTGAGGCCGCTTCTACTGCGATTGACAAGTTTTAAAAGTAGGTTCTCAGTCAGCAACGGGGACTCGAATCCAAAGTCCGAGGGATTGCAAAAACCTGCAACTCATTGTTTCGGAGTCGTACACCAGGCTGCCCATCGCCATTCTCGCATATTCTTGAGCAAGGAATATTTTGGACATCTGAGCTGGCTTCCGCCTTGCTTCAGCTGTAGTTCCATATTATGCAACCCAAGGCGGGGATCCCCGGGCTCGGGCTCGGGCTCGGGCTCGGCCCAAATATTCAGCTTCGACCAGAAGGTCATCTGGTTCAATCGGTGAGATCAGATGTCCGTAACGGACCACATAAAATGCGCGTTAGCCACGCATTCCAGCCTATACCCGTCATGGACCCAGCCTCATACAAGGAAGCCATTACGCCCCGTGGCATCAAGTATACGTATTTCTTCAGCCCAGCAACTTCCGGGAAGCCAACCCTTGTCTTCCTTCACGGATTTCCGTCCAACGCGTATGAATGCTGGCGCCATCAAGTGGCTTTCTTCGTGAAGCTGGAATTTGGCGTCCTCGCTCCCGACCTCTTGGGTTATGGCGGTACGGACAAGCCCACTGAGACCGCGTTTTATGCCAAGAGCCTTATGTCCGCCGATATCATTTCTATCTTGGACAAGGAGAACCTCACCACGAGGGTCTATGCCATTGGTCACGACTGGAAAGCCCCATTTTGTCTTCGCGGTGACACTGGACTAATCGTCGTTCGGTTCCAGGGGATGCGCCTTAACCTCTGGATTAGCGACGTTCTATCCCAATCGTTTTGATGGATTCGCTTTCCTGGCGCTCGGGTACCTCCAACCGATCCCCACGTTCGAGATCGAATCATACTACGAATACTTCACGGCCCTCGCTGGACATGAATGTTTTGGATACTGGCTGTATGCGTGTATTCAGTTTTATACGTGTTAAATCTCATCCATCAACAGCTTTTTCAAAGAGGATGGTGCCGACAGAGTCATTGCCAACCATGTATGCAGCAATTGAATCTTTGGTTCCTCCGCGTCCATTTATTTCCACAGATCGATTCTTTCATGAGTATTTTGTACCCACAGGAGCCCAAAACCTGGCTTACCGACATGGCACCTGGCGACAAGCTCAAGGAATGGATCATCAGCGATAAAGTGACTCCGCCTCCTTCGTATCTTACTGAAGACGTCAGTTCTTCAGCTTCCCCCCCGTTCCATAATCTAATTATCCGCAGGACTTCAACCGACAGAAGGCTGAGCTGTTGAAAGGCGGCTTTGCTGGTCCGTTGTGCTGGTACAAGCAATACTCGACCGGTGTGGTTGCTGAGGACGACAAACGTGAGTTTCTACAGCACCGCTGGTCCTCGACGTCACTGAGACTTTGTTGCTATGTAGTGGTTCCCAAGGAGAACTATATCATCAAGCAACCTGTATTCTTTGCCGCCGCGCACGAGGACTACGTCTGCGTCCCGAAAGCCGGTCTCATTACGATGAAGGATGCATGTCCCAATCTCACGGTCAAGGACTACCAAACCAGTCACGTATGTGCCTCCATGTTTTGTCATTCTTCGAATGTGCCTGATCTATGTATATATCTCAGTGGGTACAGCTGGCCGCTCCGGATAAGGTCAACAAGGACTTGCTGGAGTGGATCGAGGGTTCTTAATACCACGCTGTGTCGCGCATGCACATATTTACAAAAATCTGCGTATCATGGACCTTTGTGGACGGGATTAATGAAGCTATAGCTGAACAAATTCTCGGCACGTCTGTTAATGCCTCGACAAGAAAGGCTCCTATCTCGCGTTGAATACACTGGCTTCATATATATGGGCGGTGTCCTTTAAATGGTCCCGCGTCCGATGCCGGTTTTATGTTCCATATTATCGCAGTGAAGCGTTTCGGCCACTTTCCGATTCGGACGCGTTACGTTTGTCAGCTTCTCACGTGATCGCGAATCACCTCATTGCAGATGATGGCGGAGTTCAAACACGACATTTCTCTCAATATTCTTGTCCTACTGCATTCAGAGAGGGAAAGAGGGTAATATCGAATCCAAATGACTCTGAAATGCACTACGACCGTGCGTTGACCGTAGGAAAATTGGCGGGCCGCGGGGAACTGCGTTGATTCGGCCCAGTCGGCTGGCAGCCGGCATGAAGTCTGCCGCAAACAGCTTCCCTGTCATTGCCTTTCCCGGTCGCCTCTTTCCGTCCTCCGTTCACCGTGCTTCGCCCGTCAACACGCATACGTCCTTACCAGAAATCCGCCTTCATCCACGCCAATCTACTACGTTGTCTCTGGTCATTCATTGTTCCGAGATTTCAGAATCCAGATGGCACCGTCCGCCAATCGTCCGCGTTTGTCCAGCCTGCATTGTAAATTTGGCCTGATCTAATGGGAAATTCCCCTCCCAAATAGGAAGTGCCAGTATTGGGACCGCGGGTTTCTCAGGAAACCCTCCCCGCAATTTTGCCCAGCATCCGGCGCCAGACCCCCGTAAATTCATCTTCCTGCGGGAACAGCTTGAGGAAAGGTACGAGTTTGATACATTTCGCCACTTCGTCAAAGAGGCTATTGATGCGCCGGAGCGGTTCTTGGATAAACGAGGACTTTTTCGCGCCAATACACCATGTCACTCGACGGCGTCTTGCATACGCAGGCAAGTAACTTGTTACTTGTATATGGTAATTACAAGGGCTCGTTCTTCTATTATCCATTTGGTCTATCTCACATTCACATTTTTCGCAGGTGGGCGAGTCGACCTTGCGCTGACGGCGCGTCCTACATGCTCGGCGATCCTTGTAGTGACACACGCCGGGTGGTTTGTGATAAGCCGCACCCCGTACCGCCAAATCCCAAGGCACGAATATTGTGTTTGGAAACTAAATTTTGGTTGATATTGACGGAGGGGAAGGCAAGTCAGCTCATTACTCCAGTGCTGCTCATCCTCGGAGCTGGGTTCGGCGGTAAGTCCATTCAAATCCATAAATCTAGCCACGATTCCGTGTCGGGAAAGCCCGGGCTCGGGCAGGGTCGGGCTCGGCGAATCCGTTCACCTTTTGCCTTCGAGCTGTCATCTGGCTCCATCGATCATGAGGTCGGATGTACATAATGGACCGAGGTAGCGGTCTACATAAAGGCGCGTTAGCCACGCATTCCACCTTACACACCCACCATGGACCCAGCCTCGTACAAGGACGCCATTACGCCCCGCGGCATCAAGTACACATATTTCTTCAGCCCAGCAGCTTCTGGGAAACCAACTCTCGTCTTCCTCCACGGATTTCCGTCCAACGCCTACGAATGCTGGCGGCATCAAGTCATCTTTTTCGTCGAGCACGGCTTCGGCGTCCTCGCTCCTGACCTCTTGGGTTATGGTGGTACGGACAAGCCCACTGAGACCGCGTTATACGCCAAGAGCCTTATGTCCGCCGACATCATTTCTATCATGGACAAGGAGGGCATCTCCACCAGGGTCTACGCCATTGGTCACGACTGGAAAGACCTTTCTTGTCTTCACTGTGACGCTGCACTAAGTCGTCGTTCGGTTCCAGGGGATGCGCCTTAACCTCCGGATTAGCGACGTTCTATCCCAATCGCTTCGTTGGATTCGCATTCCTGGCTCTCGGCTTCCTCCAACCGAATCCGACGTTCAAGATCGAGTCATTTTATGAATCCTTTGCCGCCCTGGCTGGCCACGAATGCTTTGGATACTGGCCGTGCGCAAGCGCATTCATTTTCATTTTCATAAATGTCACATCTCATGTATCAAACAGGTTTTTCTCGGAGGATGGTGCTGACAAGGTCATCGCCGACCATGTAAGTGAAAATTGGATCTTGAGACCATTCGCGCACTCACTGAGCGACACAGATGGATTCCTTCATGAGCATCGTGTACCCACAGGAGCACAAAATTTGGGTTACCGACCTTGCGCCACGCGATAAACTTAAGGAATGGGTCATCGGCGACAAAATGACTCCGACTGCTTCGTATCTGACTGAAGACGTCAGGCCTTTTGCTTCTATATCGCATTCCATGGTCTGATTATCCTCAGGACTTGAATCGACAGAAGGCTGAACTGTTGAAAGGAGGCCTGGCTGGCCCGTTGTGCTGGTACAAGCAGTACGCTACCGGTGTCGTTGCTGAGGATGACAAACGTGAGTCTTTACGACACCGCAAAACCGTTTGACGTTATTGAGAGATTGTTCCGAGTGGTTCCCAAGGAGAACTACATCATCAAGCAGCCTGTGTTCTTCGCTGCTGCGCACGAGGACTACGTCTGCGCCCCGAAAGTCGGGCTAGTTATGATGAAGGATGTGTGCCCCAACCTTACCGTCAGAGACTACCAAACCAGTCACGTACGTGTTTCTACGTGTCGTAATTCTTCGAGCCCGGCTGATTGATACATCGCAGTGGGTACAGCTTGCCGCTCCGGACAAGGTCAATAAGGACCTGCTGGAATGGATCGAGAGCTTGCCGTGAAATCACCCTGAATATTGTGTACCTTCGTTTGAAAGAGATTATATGCAGCGTTACTCCTTGCCTTCGCAAAATAAATCCTTGGTTATGGCCTGAACAAGAAAGGAGATTTGAGGGGCATTTCGCTCAAATTCTGGCCTATCTTGCTGCATGCCATCGAGGTGTAAAGCCTAAAGGTCTCTGCCCGACTTCTTCGATTCAGACGCGTCACCTTTGTCAGCGACCCACGTGACCGCGAATCACCTCATTTGCTGCTTTTTCCATGACGTGCTGTCAACGTACCATGCATTGCCCTCCGAATCCTTGCCCAAACTTTCCAGAAGCCAAGTCAACTCATTCTAGATCCTCCCTCCGGGCACGCAACTCTCAACCTCCTCCGCGGTGCCTCCAAGAGACTTGAAGCTAAGGATGCAGTAGAGAATTCTAGGCACACTAGAGCTTGAAGTTTGAGTCTGGTTCCTCAAGGACCAGTTCCCACCATTACAGATTCCAGTCTGAGGCCCTTCGCACACAAATTGGATCATCTGTCTTTCCCAGGGTGGAACCGGGCAGCGGTAATGAGGCGTCAGAGTCTTTCCTGGTGAGGGAGTATCGGCGTTTACGATTTAATTTAACTTGAATTTCAGCCAACACTTTTTCTCCCGATTTCCGCCGACTTTGGGCTGGCAACTGTATCGGTACCGCAAATCTTGCCTTTCCTGGGCATCACTCCCCAACCACGACTCAGGCTGCAGAAAACCTCAAGCACTGGCGGAGTGCAGCACTTGTCCCGAAACAGGAACCAATCGAGCACTGTATCCCCGCCGTCGTACATATGTCAATAGCCGTCGAAGGTTTATTTTCCTAATGTCTGCTTTCGGCTATTGCGCAGAAGTCAAGAATCTTCAAGTTCTCAGTGATCACCGTTACGGAAGTTTGACGGCGTTGCCTCTCATTGGCCAACGTTCGTGCTTGGCCTTGGATCTTCTCGCCATTACGGGCCTATCGCAAAATGCGAGAACGCGTCCAGTTTTTTGTGTTTGTCGTTTCCATCGTCATCTGCGACGCTGAATTTATCTTCGCCGGTATCCCCCCTCTTGACAGTTATGATCCTCGCGGGCTTATCATCCCGAATCGGAGCCTATTATAGTCTATTATCCAGCTTCCTCGTTCCCACTCTCATCGCATGTTCACACGCGGTTACTTCTGACCAGTCACCGGTGATTGATGCTTGAAAAATTAGGTCGATACCGTGCTTCTTCCATCGCTCTGGGAAATCTTGCACATGCTATGTTGCTTCCGCAGGGACTGTGGGGGAGAAACGTGCAACAAGTCGACGATAAGTACTTGGTCGTCCGGCAACCCCCTGACCCGACGGCGCGTCAGCGGCACTATCTTTCTTACTACTAGGTCGAGCTTCTGGGATGTCTTAGTTCCGTTACCACTACACCCTACCTCATTTTGAATCCCTGGAAGGAGCCGATGGACGTCGATGCTTCTGGCGCCCAAGCGATGTCATCATGGCCTCCCCTTGAATCCTACGTCCACACTGACGAGTGTTCTGCAGATACTTCCAGAATTACTGCCATCTTCTCGGTGTTTGTAAGTGATTTCCTTATCGCGCCTCCGACAACTCACCTCGCTCTGCCTAGCATTTCTTATATGGGACCATATCATAACCATAGGTATCTCTGCTCTTTGCAAGCTTGCTTGAGCAGTGTTCGATTGATTTTTTTTACGACAGAAAATGAATATCGCTGGCTCTGGAAGCGAAAAAAGTCGCCGAGCGCGTATTGGTTCTTCATCCTCCGTTACGGTGCATTAGGCACCAACATCCCTGTGGTGATATTCTCATTCGTCACCCTCATCCCCAATGTAAGCGTTTTCGAATTGTGAGACAAGCTCTCACAATTTTTGCAGTCGTCCGTATACACTTACCATTTTGGTTGATGCAACTTGCTTAATCGTTTGCTCCAGATGCGTTCGATACAACTTCGTACATCAAATATTCATGCTTTTAACACAACTGGTGGTTTCAGGTAATTTCCAGTGCCCCCCCCGCTGCGAATTCTCTGACGTGTTCGCGCTCGATAGTTGTTATGATCATCCGGATATACGCGCTCTACGGTCGCAGCGCGCGAGTGCTGTGGTCGCTGATTGGTATTGCGAGCTGTCTCATAGCAGTTACTCTGGTGCGTGTGTTGATACCAACCTCATATTTCCTCGAGTACCAAAAGCTTGCAGTGGAGCCTTCAACAGGGACAGCACGGCTTTCCGATCACCATATTGTCGGGGTGTCACCTGGGTGTCGTTCAATCCGCGTACGCGTCCCACATTCTTCTGGGCAGTGTCTTCCATGAAAACTGACGTCCAATCCAGGTCATATCGTCCGTGATTTGTATTTCCATTAATCCTTTCGTTCAATTGTTCATCGCCTCAGATCTGGCCGCGTCATGGGAATGCCTCTTCGCATTCGACACGATCATCTTCACAATGACCATCTACAACGCCTACATGACCAGACGCCGAATTGGACAACTCTCCAGTATGCCTATTTATTCTCTGTTGATCCGAGATGGTGCGTTGTGTACCTCCCCGATCCGCCCCCAAGCCTAATTCTGAGGGACAAGGTGCCATGTATTTTGCGTGAGCGCCGTTTTATTTTCAAGAAGTTTGGGAACTTATGCGTCGGCAGGGCGGTGGCTCTCGCGAATCTGGCCAACATAATCACTTTCCTGATCAATGGGGTGCGCTGAGCTCCTTCTCGGACCGCCCGCGATCCCTCAAGTATTTATTGACTGTTCTAGCCTCTCATCCCGGGATCTCTCGCCACCTTCGCGACCTGGTACGGCGCCTATCTCCAAATCAACTTTAAATTAATGCTGATCGTGATTCTTCCTTACCAGCATGTCCGTGGTCATGATGGCGCGCCTCATGCTCAACCTGCACGAGCGGACCGATTATGGGGTGCTCACCGACATCCGTATGTCCGATGTGCAGGAAGAGATCGCCATGGCTGCCGCCAGCGGCGACGATGAGATATCCCTGCCTACGCTAAGAGTAGCTGGCTTGGAGGCCATCCCCATTCTTCCTCTCACATCCGCGGGGACCAGTCGTGGAGGGTGAATGAACGCAGGGTGCTGGTATCACCTGGACCTAGAGATATTCTATTTCTGTACTATTACGTCCTATGTAGATTCTGCAATCAGGTATCATGTACTACTAGCCATGTATTTTACATTATGCTCCCAGCTTCAATGGAATGAAGAAACACTCGGCGTGTGTGTTATTATTTCAGATACGGCTGCAGGTTCCGAGATTCTCCGCCGACTTTTGTCTCTGGCATGCAACTGCGACTTCTGTTTCGTTTTCGCAAACCTAAAATTCACAGCTAGAATCAAAAATCGCTCCACTCTCACCAAACCAACCAACCCCCAAATAAAGAAAACGGACAATAATCTCATTAACTGTGACCTGGGGAGTCGAACCCCGTCGTGCTAGTACGTCTGCCCCGTATGCTCCACAGGTATGCCAGATCCCTGGTCCAATAGCTGGATAGAGGCAAATAGTCTTCTTCGGGGCCGAATCGACACCGGCGGGGGAATTCTGACAGCGCAAGGTGAGCAACACCCTAGCACCCAATGTTGAGCGACATCCTAGGACCCAATGATGAGCAACATCAAATATGTTAACGTACCCATACAGTATTAATACCTCTCCCTGTGCTCTGATTATGAATGGTATGCGGACATGTGGAGCACGGCAGAGGGGATTGTAGGAATACGAATAGATCTAATTCTTCGACTTCTTGGTTCCTATATCACTCAATTCAATTATTTGGCTTCTTTGAATATTAATCTCATTTCAACCCACATCCTAAATTCATCTCAGCTGGTCGGCTGTTCGTTTAACTGAACTCGGTGCCCTGTGGTATACGTACATCTCATATGCGCTACATACAGTCTCACCGAAACACGTTCACCGTGAACCGCCGTCGTGTGCTAGCGTCTATTCTTGACCTTCGCACCGCATGGCATCGGCAACAGTGGGATGCGCCGTAATTGGGACGCGCCGCAATAAGCCCCCGGCCGCCGATTAACGTAGCCCTGGGAAGGCCCGCAGAAGTAGAGATTCACGCGACGCATTTAGCACACAGACAGGGCGTGCCCATTGAATGGTTAATTACTACTTCAGTGCCCATTATGATTGAAAGATTCATATAAAAAATCCACGTTACTCGAAAGGGAGGTCACTCTTGAATAGGATACGATAGGATTGCCGACATCAGGTCCCAAATCGGAACGGCCGGATACCGTACTACATACACAAGGCGTAAATGTATGCTACGGATGTATCTAATCTCCACCGTTATGAACTAGCCCACCTCGTATGCGTTGCTTTCCCGGCCTATGCGATGATCATCAAACGTTAGTTAATTGCCATCCACAGTATGATCAGTGCAAACCCGGTCGTAGTCAGCCAGGAGTTTAGGGTCAGTTCTCCGACCCCCAACAGAAATCACAGACATCCACTTATGAGTGAACCGTCTCGCGATTTCGACTTGGATACACGAAATATTCGACGATGAGATAACCCCGCCCATGCCAAGAGTAGCTGGATTGGAGGCCATCCCCATTCTTCCCCACATTCGCGGGGACCAGTCGGGGGGGGGGGGGGGGGGCGAATGAACGTAGGGTGCTGGTATCACCTTAACCTAGAGATATTTTACTCATGTACTATTACGTCCTATGTGGATTCTGCGATCAGGTATCATGTACTACTATCCATGTATTTTACCCTATACTCCCAGCTTGGATGGAATGAACTTTAAAACACCCAGAGATAACTGCAGATCCGAGATTTTAGTCGTCTGGCTACTTATGTATCTCCTGGCATGCTACTTCAATTTTCTTGTACGGTTCTTCTTTTTCGCAAAAAAACGTCCTTTACAATTTAAATATTTACAGACAGAATCAAAATCGCTCCCCTCAGTGCGCGACCCAAACCAAACACACACACAAAAAAAGGACAATAATCTCATTAACCGGGACTCGGGGAGTCGAACCCCGCTGTGCTAGTACGTATGCCCTGCATACTCCACAGGTATGCCAAATCCCTGGTCCAATAGCTGGATAGAGGTATATAGTTATGAAATTAATACTCGGGGCCGAATTGACACCGGCGGCGGAATTCCGACAGCGCGCAAGGTGAGCAACACCCTCATCCAAGCACCCAATCACAGAGGATGAGGGTTTAAATGAGATTAATGTTCAAGAAGCTAAATAATTGGATTGAGTGATATGAGGACCAAGAAGTCGAAGAATTAGATCTATTCATATTCCTACACTGCCGTCCTCACATGCCCGCATAGTATTTGGCTTTTGTACGTATTGCTGTTCCCATAGTTGGGCTGCAGGAAGAGCACAGGGAGAGATGCAGTATTAATACGGCATGGGTACGTTAAGATATTTAAATTCATCTCACCTGGTCGGCTGTTCGTTTAATTGAACTCGGTGCCCTGTGGTACATCTCATATACGCCACATATTCTCTCCCCAGACACACGTTCATCCGGAACGAGAGTGGCAAGGCCGTCGTGTGCTAGCACCTATTCTTGACCTTCGCACCGCATGGCATCGGAAACAGTGGGATGCGCTGTAAATAATAAGGTGGGGCACGCCGTAATTAATAAGGCCTGAGGACGCGCCACAAATAGCCCCTGGTCAATGTTTGCGTCCACAACGCAGGCTGCCCAGCGCCGCTTAACGTTGCCCTGGGAAGGTCCGCAAAAGTCGAGATTCACAGTGACACATTGTGCACACGGACAGAGCTAGCATTGAATGGTTGATTGCCAGTTAGGGCGCCGCTGCAAAATATCTTATCAAATGTGGAGTATCGTACTCCAAGGGTTCCACGGTCGCTCTCGGGTCTGGCTTCCGGGCAATGTTGATCTGAGGATGAATTGCATGGTGGGGACGCGCGTCGTTCATGAATTCAGTGGCACATTTAGACACACGGACAGAGATGGTTAATTACCAGTCTGCAAAATATCATATCAAATGTGAATCATCGTTGGTCTAAAATGGGTCGCTCCTGGGTCTGGCTTCGATACGGTGATCAAGAGATAACAATAAGACAGACAACAATCTCATTGGTCGGGAACGAGCGTCGAACCCTTCCACTGTGCTACAGTATGCATGATGCATGTACGTGTACATAGAACGCGGATCGTACAATAAGTACATACATCAAATCTCTTTCCACGGCAGTAGGAAGATTTGGCTTAATCTCCTCTGCCGTTCCCGACATACCCGCAGGCCATTCATGGTCGAGGAGGGCGGAGAGCATCCGACACACGTTCATAGCGAACGCTAGAGTAGCCTCCACTCACATCTATTATTGACCTGCGTACCGCATGGTAGGGAGGTGTCCATGGCCAATGGTGGCGCCGATAACGTTGCCCTGGGATGGCTCGCAGAGGTAGAGATCCGCAGTGATGACACATTCGATGAGATGTCTCAAGTCTGAGAAAACCAGCCTGTGGATAACCTGTGGATGTCAATAGACACGGTCACCTGTCTAACAACATGTCCGCGATCCCCGACGAGGATACTTACTACCCTCGAAAGTTTAACCAAGTCTCGCTGAAGCACGTTCGTTCGTTGTTCATTCACAGTGGTGGTACATACACATCATATCGCACATTTGAAGCACAGAGGTCGGCACAATACACGGGCCACAGGCGCGCCGACTACCACTTGGCGTAGGGCAAGAACTTTCCGCTGCGCGAACAAAATCACATGTCAGCGTAACCTTCTTTGGCGTAAAGTTGAATGAACGAAATGCTTACTCGAAGGTGAGGACAACACGATCTCCCTTGGGGTCCGGCTTCCTGGTGATGTTGATCTGGGGAACGTCAGCGACAGTTCTGCGCGCAATACGATAATATGAGCTCACTTTGCAATCTATCATGCTCATGATACCGTCGCCGAACTATGCATGCGTCTATAAATCATACAGTGCACAATCGACACTGGATGCAACGCACCTTCTCGTGAATAATCGCCTTAATCGCATGTCCGTACACGAGCACGCTCTGCCATCTCTCTCAGAAACCTGCGGCGCTATCATCCCACGCTGATGCACGCACCTCATATAGCCGGTAAATGACCGGGTCGTTCGGCGGCATCGGACCCAGGCCGCGGTTGGGCCACCAGTGGTCCCCCAGCCCGGACTGCAGTTCATTCGTCGGGATCTCGAGGACTTCAGACACCTTCTGGATCTCCTCCGGGGTGAATTTCGCCTGCCGTTGTCAGTGGAGACTTCGCAAGGATGGAGAGAGGACGCACCTGGCCGTAGAAGGCCGCAGCGACCCAGACCTCGTCCTTGCCGATCGCTTTGGCGATCTCGTCGAAAGTCAAGCCTACGTAGGTGGTACTTTGTCGAAAAGAGAATCCAGGCAGGAGAGGCAAGCGCACCTTTGCGCGCCTTGCCTTCGAACAGCTTGGAGTTGATGGAGGGCAGCTCCGCGTAGGGGGCGTTGTTGGTTGGTACAGTCTGTATAGCACCTGTATGAGCATTGCATTGCAGGAATCGAGTGCGGGCTGGACACTCACTGCGGCTTGCGACATGGCTGGGAGTAAGGGTGCGGGAGCGGGAGAACGTAATTTAAGCGCCGGGTCACATGGTGCGTTTGCGCTAAACCGGGACTCCGGAACACCCGGGTTGGTAATAGCCCGAACGGAAAGGGCAGAAGATTCTCATGGTACGGCGGATTGAGGGTTTGCAGAATTGAAGTTACTTTGTTGGACTTTGGCCTACTTTTTCGCCGTGCAACTTCGAGAGGAAGGAGTTGGATTAGGATGATCGCTATCATCGTTGAAAAAAAAGAAACAAGTCTATGAGTTCGATTCCAGGTTCTTCCATATTTGAACTCGCCCTATCTGTTCCGGTGACATCTGTGGGGAATTTGACATATGGACACACCTGTCCACACACTGCAGCGTTCCCCGCGAAGTTCTTGGCATCGGGTGCTTTCGGAAGGTAATCAAGGTACTAACGTAGAAAGCAGATCAGTTGGAATAAGAAGCTGGAATACGGCAAGAATACGGAGAAATCCCACCGTCGTCGCTTTTCGGAGCCGTCATCTGTAAGGCTTATGCAAGAATTCGGACAGGCCCCTTGGAGCACTGCATTAATACACTCCGCACTTCCCGCACGTTTACGAGACTGGAATTTGGGAATTCCATATTTACTTAGCCATTGGAGGCGGTATTGAAAGGAAGTCAGTTGAAATAGGAAGTTGGAATAAGACGAAATTCACCGTAGTCGCCGTACAAGGGTCATAGAACAAGAGTCATAGAAGAATTCTTTGGACCGCTGCATTAATACACTCCGCACTTCTCCGGACACTTACTAGACTGAGTTCAGGAAATTCGAGTCCTTATATACTTAGCGATTCGAGTCGGTCTTAGCAGTTTTCAGTTGTCAGGCGCTTCGAAGACAGCTGTTCCTGTCGCTCCAAAATTTAAAGCATGCGGACGCTGATTCATGGGAGGGCTTCTAACTTGGAGGACCGTCAGAGTAAGTTTGGCTAGGACAGAATTCAGCTTTGAGCAGGAAGCACCCACTATCCAATCACTTCGTGGCGGTGAAAGGCACAGTCAAGAGATCATAACATTGCGTCGAAAGAAAAGGGAAAACAAAGGCTGAGATCTACGAGTTCGACGGTTCCGGGTTCTTCCATACGTCCTTGGTGGCGTGCATGAGCTCGTAGAGCTGGCCTATCTGTTCCGGCGACATCTGATGCGCCACATCACTTTAGACCAAGAAAACGGCTTGCGAAGCACATACACACCTTTTCATACACCGTAGCGTCCAGTTTCTTCCCTGAAAAGTTCTTTGCATCAGGGCCCTGCGGAATTTGGTCGAGGTACATTTTCCATTGCGAAAGAAAGCCAATGACGTGCACGGGGTTCGTTACTTTCTGGTGGCGCCGGAATTCTAATCCAGGCAAGTCAGAATTCAGAACGGAAGGTTGGGAGCAATATGCAGTGGAATATACCTGCTTTAACGTAGCCGTCGCCCATAAATCGGAGGTCCGCCGCAAGACTACGGTGCGCACGCAATATTCGACGGTACAAGCTGGAAAAAAATGAGAAGCCATTTGTTTATCAGTGAGGGAGTTTGTGGTACGGTTTAGGAGGGAGCAGCGCCGCACTGTGCTCGGCGAGATTCAACGGTTGGCTGGATAGAGACTCTGCCAGTCGGACCAGCGAGGCGCGCATCGGGAGATGGAAGTCGGAGAAAAAGGGCGTGACGTCACGGTGGCACTGCCACATCGGCACGTTTCCGCTGATTGCGTAAACAGCCCCTTTGGTAAAAGCGACCCCTGTTTCGTGCGGAAGCACTTTTCTCTCTCTTGCTTTCCACTTCCATCTGCTTGCAGAAAAAAACGCTCTATAACTTTGTTTCTAAAAAAAGCCTTCGGTGTTCTGTGAATCCTCGACCCAGTACCTCTTCTGCCTCTGCCTTCTGTCTTCTGCCACCCAGCCTCTTTGTTCTGCTTCTATCGCCGGACGACCCAATAATTCCTCCTTTCTCGCCAAAATTCCAACACATTTCCTCCTTCATGGCTTCCATTCGCGTTTCTTGGGGTGCTGGGAGCCGTCGTGTGTCGAGCACTGACTCGGAGCGGACGCTCGTTGAGGGACAGGTACGTTTTTCCCCCAAGTAGCTCACACCCCCTTTCTAACCATATCTCACCAACCCCCCTCAGAAAAACGTTCGAGCTACCCGTCGGGAAAGAAATCGTTCCACAGTGAACAGACGCGTTGTCGTCGAGATACAGGTACGTTCTCTCCCTCCTCCACGCCACTCCCTTTCATATGTCTCACTAACCCCCAATGCAGATTCAAAAAAAATCTCGTCAGGAGAAAATACACAGTAATACGCGCACCGTCGCTGACGCCCTCACCCGCCGCCCGCGTAAACGCACGCTCTACACGACTCCGCGCGCGCCGCCTCGCCGGAACACCGAGAAAATCCGAGTCCAGTCGACAACGGGGCTGATATTCCCCTCCAGCCCAGCGCAGCTCCGCGCACAGCCGACGAGGGAGCCGACCTACGCAGCAGAGTTGCGCACTATGATCCGCGATGTGGTGGCGCGCAAGTGCCAGGAGGGCGAAGATGAGGACGACAGGCGGCTGCGAGCGCTTCTGGGGGGCCGGATTATTGGCGGGGGGGATAAGTTTGCGCGGGTCAAGGTACGCAGGATAATGGTGTGAAAAGCCGCAGTAAATAACAGAAAGAAAGGAAAATGCGCGGCTGTATAGCTAACTTGACTTGGTTGTAAATTCAAATCGTGGTGATCTCAGGAAGATTGAATCGAAGGATCGACGACAGAAAGACTATCGCGGATAATCGGTGATGTTGGATTTTCGGGAGCGCGCTACAGCCGTTTTGGAAACTATAGAGGGGTTTCGTAAATTGTTGATGCTCGATTTTTGCGTGCGGTATGCACGTTACATGATCTAGTAAGCGGCTTGTTATCAAGACTAACAAGCAAACCACCACTCGAACCATTTACAAAAATGCTTCTTCAGTTGGTAGAGAAGATAGTCATATCCTGGTTTGCGTTGTTATCATTGCACGTCAGCAACTGCGTCACGGCATCAGACTGGAAGTTGACGCATAGATTGAAACCTTCGCCAGTGATGCTGTTCGCGAGTTCGATTGAGCAGTTGTCCCCCGCGAGCTCTTTGCCAGTCGCGAAGTCGTTGCGGGAACCACAGGCGACGTTGAACTGTAGAGAACCGAAATCCAGCACAAACGAGTGTTTAGGAGCGCGAGCCGTGATTCGAGGCGTGGGATGGGCTGCAGGCAAGGGCGGTCACGATATGAGAAGACGGCGGGTGGCCGCGGCTAGTGTGAGAGTGGGCGGCGCCCGACACGTGCGAGCGGGCATATACGAGGCGGTGCGGCGTCCGACACGTGAGATGGGCGCGCCTTGATTCGTGGATGGGCGATGGCGTGGGCGGCACCATTTCCTTGAGAGGACGGCGCCTGGGCGCGGCTGCTGTGAGAATGGGCGCCGTCCACCACGCTCCTTGATTTGGGACGGACGCCGGGACGGTGTGCATAGAAGGTCGACGCGATGCCGGAGCTGGGCGCCCGCCCATTTTTGCGAGTGGGTAACTTCACGTCGCTCAAATTGCCCCATGCGAACCAGGGATCAAGGTAGCGCGACGGAATTGAGTTCCGACGTTAGAGACCGGCACGGATGAGCCTTATCCGGATGATATCCGGATGACAATCCGCAGAGCAACGAATAGCGGTTTACGGTTTTCCCTCCCCTCTGCCTCCGGTGGTCCCCAATATTCAATTTAAATGTCTTAAGGCACACAGCAGATGATTGGACCCCCCAGACTCATTTATATTATCCGGCAGCTTAGTGAATTTAATTCTCCCTGATTTCAACGCACTTTGGGTGTAAAAGCGGTTCATATCTACCTTAAGCCTCCAGGAAATTCTTGGACATGTATCTATTGTTGTGGAGCATATCTTCCATATCTCCGAATACTTTTCAGGTGTACGAGACAAGAAAGACTAAAAGTATCGTTCAGAACAACATGCGCAAACATCCGCACAGGTTCATCCGGATGATCATCCATGCCTCAGATCCCGACGAGCGTACAATTTTATCTAGTTTTGTTGGCTGATTCAATCACTTAGAGCAGACTTAAGTTTGAAAGTGTGACGCGCCTTTGATGGCGGCGATCGGCGGGATCGGCGGGCGTAATGACTTATGGCGTGCTTAAGTGGCGGGTTGAATAGGTCTTTGAAGCGCACTTAGTTCGGTTAGGAAATGGGCGAGCTGCCTCGGCAAACGCCGCGGGCGATCGGAGGTAGGGCGCATAAGGTTCCGTCAGGGGCTCACTTAAGTGCGTATGAGGCGCGTATGAGGCGGGTCGCGGGTGGCTTACAGTAGTAAGCACCGCCGCCGGGCCGCCCGCCGAGGAAAGATGTGTTGTTTGTTCGCAACAAACAATGCATCAAATAATCCGACAATGCTCGTCATGGGGTTCAACACTTTGACCCTCCTGAGAAAGAATATTCAATATCTCCATTGATACTGGGTAGAATATTCAGTTTCAGTCCTCGAAATGTGTGCATTCTATGGTGTTCCCTCCTATAGAGAGCACAGGTGCGTATGTATTTTTTTAAGGATGCTATATGAGCAGGAATAGTGAAATTTCAGGTTTCGGAAGTCTTTCAGAGATTTATTAGTGGAGTAGCCAATAATCGGGCGCTTGAGGTAGAATTTGGGGAGGGAATGTATTCTGATGTTGGGAATCACCCTAGGACATCACCCAGGACCGCAACCGACGGGAGCGAGGTTGTTTTCAACCACAATGCCGGGTGGTTTAAGGGCCATTTGGGCACTTAAGTCAGGAATGTCCGATTTTTGGAGGGCTCTTTAGCGCAGCGGGGGTGAGTTATAGAGGTCAAGTTAGTAGAGAGAAAAGGTACGGAATCCAAAACGGATAAAGGATTGTGCAGGTTACAATATATGTTACCAATTGAAAAACCCCATTTATACCAGTTACCAACGAGACTCCAAATTTTGGGCGGAATAACGCTAGTTTGTCATTTTCATTTTTTCCTCCGCGGCTCGCTAATGGTCTTCCACAGTCTTCTTGCCCATAACCGCCAACGCGTCGTTCATGCCCTCCAACCCCGCCTCCTTTATCAGCGAGTACTCGAATGCGAGGTGTATCCGTCCAATGATTATTATATTATCGACTCGAGTTCAGCGGCCTGAGGTTCACAAAAAAGCTGGGCTTCCAGGGGCGGGCCTCCTGGCGGACGCGAGCAGAAATATTGAGTGTGATGCATTTGGACGACAATGTGCGCCTGAACGAAAGAAAGCAGAGAAGAACACGCGTGACTGGTCTGGCTGTAATGCATGCAAATGTACTTGCACTGCAACTCGTTTCGGGGTATTCATAAAGTAATCGGCTCGTATATTCTCTCTCGTATTCGTACAAATTCACGCTACTAGGTTCTACCGTTCCGCGGCAGCGGCGGATGCGGCTGGCGCTCGACACGCTCAGCAGTTGTTGGGGCCACAAGCACCCTGCAAAACAAATCAGCGCCTGTACGAACTAGTAAACCCCGATGGCCATGGGTACTCACGCCGACGAAGCGGTAGCTCTGATCGCTCGGGTCGAGCACCTTGCAGAAGCCTGTCGCGGTGAACGTGTTGCTCGAGCTCTGGCAGCTACACGAGCCGTCGCCGTGCGTGATCACGAAGCAGAACTGGTTGTCGTCAGTCGTGCCGAGCCCGGTATTCGGGATGAAGACGGAGCCGCGCCCGGCCTCGCCGAGGCAGCCCGGGTTGCGGATGTCGACGCCGATGCCGCCGTTCTGCGAGCAGCCGGCGTCGTCGAAGAAGTTCGCGCTGCGAGGTGCGGGGCACATGCGTGAGCCGCGCGCGCTGCGAGGTGCATGGGGCGAAACTCACAAGAAGTCGGCCTTGGCGAGGCCGGCAGCGGCGACGAGCGTGAGGACGAGGCGGGTGGTGGTGGTGAACATCATGGTGTTGGTTGAAAAGGCAAGTAGAAAACGGTGTTGGTGTGAGTTGAGTGAGCTGGGTTGGGTTCTGAAGAATTCTGTTCTGCTCTCAGCATCTTTTATAGCCTCTCCTGCCTGGAACTTTGGCCGCGGCGGCCATTTTGCCCCGTACGGATGTTCGAGGTATCCACCTCGCTCCACCAATAGTACTGCAAGTGAACAAAAATCGGTAGTAGAGATGGGCATACATCTCGCTCCACGAATAGCAATGCAAATGAACAAGCGCCCCGGGTAGAGATGGGCAACAAATGTAATCTAAACTGTCCCTCCTGCGCATTGTGGGAGTTGCAGCCATTTTTGTCGGTCCGTGTGTTTCGAGCTATCCCATCGTTCCGTGTGTTTCAAGCTATCCCACCGTTCATACTTAGACAAGCGGTCATTTCTTCGCACTACTCGTACGCGGCGCTGGTGGAGCAAGCGCTAAGCGAAGTGGAGCACACCAGCGCCGATGCCGTTCACCGCGGGTGTCGCCAACTGCACTGCTCGTTAGAGCGAATTATAACGAATTTTGCCCCGTACATATGTTTGAGTTATCCACCTTGCTCCTCCACTAATACTGTAGTGTTTCGACCAAGTGTTCACAGATTGTGACACGTGATGCTAAATGTGAACTAGGTGTTCGTTTCGTGGGAAATTACCATAAAGGCAACTAGGCCCGAGAAAATTTGGATTTGTAAGCCTAATTCAGCCCAAATTCGGACAATTTTGAGGCTTGTGACGGTGACGAGGGCGAAAAATTTTCAGTTCACGACCCTCCGTGACGTGTGATGTGAACACTTGGTCGAAACACTACAGTAGCACTGCAAGTGAACAAAAATCGAGGGTAGAGATGGGCATCCACCTCGCTCCACCAATAGCAATGCAAGCGAACAAGCGCCCCGGGTGGATGTATCAACTGCGCCCAAACTGCGCCACTGTCAAACTCGCCAAGTAAGTTACGCCACTGTCGCCACCTGCGCTCTGATGCGTTGATGGCGGGCCAGATTTGGAAACTCAACATCCTTTTCTCCTCATTTGCGTGAAGGGGACCAACCATTCAATGCCCCTCCCTCCCTCGCTCCGATCGGGGGTCCCCCAAGCCAGGGCATCTCAGGTTGGCACTCCAAAGCCTCGTTCCCGCTTAAATTATGTCCCTCAACCCTAACTCTAACAAACACTAACCTCTAACCTCTAACCCAAACTCTAACTGCACACTACACTGCTGATACCCACAGTTAGGGCATGCTAAACTTGCCCTAACTTCTCGAAATGGTATTTACATGCTAATTCCGAGGTGGTGGCGACATTTGATAGTGTGTCGCAACTGAAGAGGGATCACCCAACGATGGTGGTGGTAGTGCTGGGAGGAAAGAGTATAAAAATTGCGGCGGGCATGACGACGCACAGTATATGAGTTGGCTTGAATGCCACCGATCGTATGGTTGATATAGTGTCTCAAAATTACATGGAAAATGCACCACTGTTTGTGGAAAACAACACAGCAACATGTCGGGGAAAACAACACTGCCCGCAGGTAAAAACAACTATACTGGTCGACGGTCTCCAAATGTCTTCTGCATGGTTATGTCTATGGATTCTAAAATCAAGAATCCGGGTTAATCAAGATCAGGAGTCCTGGTTAATGCCGACCTCGGCTGAGCTCTGGCTGGAAAGTACCTTAACTCAACGTATGTTTCTGAGGTAATTGGAACACAGAAGCTGGACAGAAATTCCAAGCAGAAGAAAAATTTGAATCTATCTAAATTCTTTCAGGGTCCTATTGCATGGCCCACGACGGCCATCTGATGACCAGAGATGACTACCACCCTTCAAGTGGCTGACGATAGCTCTCTGGAAACCTCTGCTTCCCCCCATCTGGGTGCGATTTTGGGTCTTTTGATCTGTGTTGTCTTTACAAGAACGCCACTGGCTGTGTCGTTTCCCAATGTTGGCGTCTAACCTGCGTAGAATTCGAATTTCATCTGGGGAGTGTTTTAATGCTCAGAAAGAGGATCAAGGTGCGTAGAATTCAAGGGAGACCAATTTTGAGACACCATATCAACATACGATCGCCGCTGTTGCACAGCCCGATCGACAACGACGGTTGGCAAGCGGCATGCCGGCACGTGCGCGTCTATGTTCTTGATCCACGCTTCGTATTGGCTATATCCTCTGCACCCTGCGTGAGACGCGGAAATAGCAATACGTACTCGGTGGACGAGGAACCAGCCACAGTTCTGCTGCCACGTTGACGCGAGACGACAAACAGCGTTATTTGGTTCAAATATAACTGACATCATCCGAGTCCTTGTTGCCAACGATCCTACGACTGCAAACCTGACCACCAGCCAGTGACTACTGTAAGCATGGGTAATGACGGGATAGTTCGCAACCCACCATTGGCCGCTGGGTTCCTTCAATGTGCTAAATCCGGCACGAGGGCATCCGCGACCATTTCGGAGGAACCGGAACCGACTGCATCCTTGCTCAGATCGCACTAGATGATTAATGACAATATAATTCCGAAGTTTGCGCAGCTGAGCTTGAACTCGGGAAGCCTAAGGTCCTCCAAAGGACGTGAGCATGAGAGGAGACAGAACAAAGTTAAGGAAAGAATGAAAAAAAATCGTCATGCCTCGCGCTCGGGTCCAACGTGATACTGGAGTGTGTGTGTCGCATTTGGCACAGAATATCTAGAGTGGATCAGTGCCCGTTCCACAACCAAAGAGTCATGAATTCTTGCACGCGGGTGAGCAGGCTGACTCATCAGAGACTGAGTCGTATCTGTTTGAGGGCCTAATTAAGTTGTGACGATGCGATCGCGTGCATTGCATGTGGAGACAGGCGGATTGGGATTACAGAAGGCGGGTGGCGGACTGTACAAGACGTTGGCGCAGAAAAAAAAGAGATGCGCTGGCACCAATTATATGACTCGGCCCCGAGTCGAACGGATTGTAGCTGCTGAGACGGCCTAAAGCATAACTCATCACACGTTGCAGCTGTGCGTCCGCGCACCATCGAGTCATTGAGATACGTTCTTTGGCGCGTAACACCGCGGCTTTCACTCGGTGCAGGATGTCAATTTTCGGTGCCATGGGCGCGCTACGTGGTCGGTTGCAGCGCACGGCCGCGGGAGTGAGCTCGGAGCTCGTGTGAGGAGGCCGACTGGGGACGACGTCAGCGACCCGAGGAAAGAGACGGTTATATAAAAAATGCACCAGAACGAATAGAACGAGTTGTGTACTGCTGAGACGAGTTGCAGAATAAGGTACCACATTGCAGCTATGCGACCCCGCACCACTCCGCTGTTGGATTGACTTCTTGGGAGTGCCAGATGCGATTTCTTCTCCTTGCGGTTGCGGAACGGTAGGCTCGGAACGTACGGATTCGATGGACTAGTGAATTTCGGCGGGCCTTGCTTTTTTGGTATTGCACATTAAACATTTCCCTTGCCCCTGATCCTGGGATTCAAAAAACATGATTTCTGCATCAAAACGAGGTTAACCCTACCCCCCCGCCCCCCACCTCGTAATGGACCGCCCATACCTGTTTTTCAATTCAATTTATCGTAATGTACCGCCCATACCTGTTTTTCAATTCAATTTATCGTAATGATGCCCGCCCATGGACGCTGTTTTTGGTCGGGCGGTCGGCGATCTCCGGATCAATCCCTTCATTTCACTGCCGTCCCGTCGGTTTCACCTGGCCCAAACCGGCCTAAACGATGGATATTATCTAGGAGTCCCCCCACCTGAAAGTCAAGCTCAAGCGCACCATTATTCATCAACATACACCCTGAGCTTCGTTCTGTGGTTGAAAAACACATTTTGCACCGCTCATGGCCAATCACAAAGCTTCCGTAGCTCTTTCGCCGCCGCGCATCCACCTAGATCGATTCTCCTACCTTTTACCTTGCTCCTCATATTTTTTCCATAATTTCTCCCCAAGAACTGATGTAGCTCGACTCCAGCCAAGTCCACGGTTCAATCCGTAAAAGGCCCCAATCCTGGTTTTCCCACGGATGGCCCGCGACGCGCGCCAAGCGCGCCCAGCACCACGGCTGATGCGCCATCAAAAAAGTGTTTTTCACGCGCCAATTCCCTCATTTCATCCGGAACGCTCAGGCTCAAAACAAGTTAAAAGGAAGGACCATAGGCATTCAAGTGACCAACATATTGAAAGGGGTTTATGCAATTCGCGAATTATGGAGTTCCTTTCGGCTTTCGGAATTGGAACAGCTCACCTTCTCTCATCCCGGGTCGCAGTGTGATGGAATTAAGCCAGATTAAGCCCCCACGCACTCTAGCGCCCGATCATGTGACCGAGGTCACAACTAAGTATTATTTGCTCACCAAAAGCCGAAAGGAGCTCCATAATTCGCGAATTGATGCGTCGCGTAGCGCTCACTGTCCAATATTGTGGTCATTCGAAAGAACGTTATGGTCATTTTGACGTTTTGGCGCTCTGACGCCTGAGCGTCCCGGGGATTCAATATCTAAACGTTATTCCTCATTCAAATCTTAATACTGGGTCTAGTTCGACCGCTCTGAGACCCGCGCGTCCCGAATATAGCGAGGGCATGGGGATACCCGTGTTCTTTCGCGGCTGGCTAGGCTTTGGTATCGGATCGGTGGTTTTTCCGTGGTTCGTCTGCGCAAAGTACAAGGATCCGATGTACGGAATGTAACGATCCATCTCCTTTTCGCCTTGGAAAAAGGTATAAAAGGCCTTGAGAACCACTTCCATCGCCATACCCTCCTCAGCTCTTCGTGAATTACCGAAATGCAATTCAAGTTCGCCATCCTCGCTGCATTGGTTTCTGCTGCTGCGGCCGTGGAAGTCTGTCCACTGGACCGTACGTTGAATTCGCGCTTAACATTATTTTTTGCTCAACAGTTTTCAGAGCTGGCGGGATTGACGGTCGTCGCGGAGGACCAGTCAGGCCTTCAAACCAGATGGGACGTTTTCACCGTGCAATCAGGTCGGTTGCAATCGATGATTGTGTTGCTTTCTAATGGCTGAAAAACATTCAGGCGCCGTCCAGGTCGGCGATGTCGGCTGGGTCCGTTTTTCTGGTTACATTTTACACACCATTTGAACTCATGCACAACCTCAGTTTGTTAACAACCAGCCCAACGGAAACGAGATATTCAAAGCGCAAGCCGCCGGGCCAGCGGGTCACTTCACATTCACCCGCCGCAATGCGCAAGATATTGGCGTGTCCGGTTCCGGTTCGGGTTCCAAACTCTTGGCAAGCACTTCTACAGCCACCGTAAGTACAGCTCGCTCCCACTGCCTAGTTGTCCTGAATTTTGGTTTCCTACAGTTCAACGTCGTCTGTGGCAGTTGCTTCCCGGCGACTGGCAATGGTATTGCGGGGGAAAACTGTGGCATCCAACTCGTAAACGGGGACGGCAGCCTTTCAAACCTATGCGTTAACTTCCAGTCTGATGCGGTGGCGCGGTTGCTGACGTGCGACGATAACAACCCAAACCAGAACATGTTTATCTTCTCAACCAATTGAAGAAGCATTTCTGCAAATACTCGGAGTGATGGTCTTGCTTGGTAGTTTTGATAGCGAGCCGTTCACTGGATCATGTAACGTGCATACCGCACGCACTCCTGTTCAACCAGGAGTTTTTTTTTTTTCATATTCATTTTACGTGCACCTTTATTTCTTTCTACTCTTATTTTCCGCCATCTGCAACAAATTTGGAAACACCTTCAAAGTGGCAAAGCGGACAAACAAGGGCACCGCTCAATGGGAGCCAAATGACAGTCCAAGTGACTGCACCACAACAAACGCAATGACAGCTAAGTGTGGGCCATGATTTGATATTGAATATTGGCTGGTGGAGGTTAGTTAGAGAGCTGCATGTCGTAGCTGGGCTCAACCTGCAAATAAGAATACTGTGATGGGAAAAGCGACTTTATCGAAGACATTCAAGCAATGGATCATACACTAAAATCCGCGCTAAGTAGTGGACTGACATTCAGCGAGCAACACATTTAGCATCCCCGCCCAAGTTTTAATGTAAGAACATCAGATTCTCCGGTCCAGAAAAGGAAGTGGTGTATTCACATCCAGACTATACTTACTCACGATAATTATTCTAACGGAGGAAAGACGCGAACTTCGGAGATGAACGAACAGCCTAAGAGGGAAGACGCAGCGCGGGATGAAATAAAAGATGCCTGTTGTGTTTTGTAAGATACTTAGAACATAGCGCGCGTATGCGCCCCGCAGGCGGGCATGTGGGTCTACGGGAAACAGCCAAGCTGCAATTACGTGCGTGCGCTCCTCCCTTCTCTCTCCCAGTGATAATGATACATAGACACGCCTCGCCAGCCTACTCCTGCTTGGATTCGTGGCTCGTCTTCTCGTCCACGTGCACCGTGTCCGGCAGCCCGAATTCTGCCATGGATATAGATGAGCGAGAGAGTATTAATTAATAGGGGAGAAGCCACTCACGGTCGACCTTGGTCCGGGCGAAGCGCCACGCAGGGACCTTGTTCTCGAACAAGACGTCGAGCTCTCCGTACGAGCGGCCCATCGCTATCACAGGACGTCAGAAAATTCCAGTCAGACAGAGAAGCTGGAGGACGCACTCTCGGGCAGGCGGAACCAGCAGTATACCGCGCTGAGCGCGGCGCTGCCGAACCAGAAGAGGCCGGACTTGGGGCCCCAGTTCCACGCGGTGGGGCTGAGCATACGCGGGACGATGATCCCGCAGACGATGTTGATTATTTGGTACGAGCAGCGCGCGAGGACGATGGTCTTTGCGCGCAGACGCGTCGAGCCGACCTCGGAGATGATGACGTAGCAGATCGCGCCGAGCGTCGTGTTGTACGCGAAGTTGAGCGCGACGAGGAGCCCACCCGAGGCCCACTTCGCGCCGGTCGAGTCGGAGAAGCCGAGGCAACCGATGATGAGGAGCACGATCGCCATGATGACAAGCCCTGCGATGTAGAGTGTGCGGCGGCCGAAGCGGTAGAGGACTGCGATGGGGATGTGAGGTTATGACCAGGAGGGGAAAGATGGGGACGCACGGAACCAGGAGGAGACGGTGCCAATAATGAACATTGAGTTGAGTGCCAGGTTGACGTCGAAAGCCGCGACGGTGCTGAGGCCTGCCTGCCGGAAGCTGCGCGCCAAAGAGTTGTTAGTTCGTGCTCATTTCTTTGATGGAAATTCTCTACAATTGAACGCCCTGCCCAATCAGATTCTCGCCCGAAAGAAGTTGAATCGCGAACACCATCATCGCCTCGAGCGGCGCATCAGTAACCCGCCTTCATTTCCGAACGCACAACTCACGATCTCAGTCCGCCGCAGATCAATCCCGGTGAAGCACTGCAGGTACGACGTGCCCGCCTGCATCTCGCGCTCGATGGCGGTCGTGTGGATCATGTTCGCCACGCTCCGCTTCGCGTCCTCCTTCGAGAAGTAGTCCGGGTTCGTGAGCCGCGCGACGCTCTTCTCGGCATCCTCGTGGCGACCCTGACGCACGAGCCACCACGGCGACTCGGGCGCGAAGTATGCGCCGAGGATGAGTGGGATGGGCCACACCCACTGGATGACGAACGGCAGGCGCCAGCCCCAGTCACTGTTGATCGTGAGCGTCGCACGAACGACACCGCTGCTGAGGAAGATGCCGATGCCCCAACACATGTTGATGTATCTGCAGTAACGGATATCCCCAAGTCAGATTGATACGCGGAAATTGACGCGCGTAGAGGACGCACGCAGTCAGATAGTGGCGGAGGGCAATGGGGCACACCTCCGACGCGTAGGCTGTAGTGAGAGTTTGGAAGACTGGACGCGGGTCAGGGCTGAATCTCGGGTGGCACACTGTGGGCACGTACCTCCCCAGAATAAACCACAGACGATCTCGGATGCAACGAGTGCCTCGAGACTCTGGCTGAAGACCGGACCGAAGATACTGACGATCATCCCAAGCATAGAGATGATGTACGTGCGCCGAGGACCGAATCTCTCACTCGCCCACCCGTTGATGATGAGGCCAATGATCCCACCAGCGCTGGAGCCATTTCCGAGGCCCGACTGCCACGGCGCAGGGATAACATTCAGGCCCGTCGCAGGGTCTTCCACGCCGAAGCGCTTCAAGAACGCGGGCTGCCCGTAAAAGGACGCAATCTACGTGTCCAAAAAAAAGTGGTGTGAGCGGGAAAAATAGCATGGTTCGATAGGAAACGCACCACGACGACATCGTATCCTTCCATGATGAGCGCAGCGGAGAGGACCATGCTCCAGATCACAGCCTTCTTGTGGATTCGCAGCGCGTCGCGGATGGACATCTTGTGCTCCGCCTCGTCAGCCATCGCAGCATCCTTGATGACCTCGGCGTAGTTGTCGATCTCATGCGCGAGGCGGGCGTTGTCGGCGTGGAGCACGCCTGCGGAGGGGTCTTCAGGGTTTGCGGCCATGGTGGGTGCAAGGTGGACGGCAACTGCAAGGCGCGGCGGCGTCGCGTTCTCGCACGAGGTTTTAAAGCAAGCAAAAAGCCGAGATGAGATCGGGGTCAGGCGACGCGCGGGGCAACCTCGGAGCCAAGTAGCCGGCCCGCCCAGGGCAGCCCAGGGCTTGCAGGGTACGGCAGGGTACGGCCCCGGGAGCGCGCATACTATGATGTGGTTATGCTTTACGACATGTAGGCGCGTGCCTGAGCGTTATCCGGTCCCCAGCGGGCGAGAGGCGGGAGTTGTTGGGAGTAAAAAAGCGGCATATTGGGATCCAAGTTGAATAGGACAGCTCGAGAGGGCAGAAAAATCGTGCCAGGTTTATCCATCCTTCTCAGGGAAGGAGCTCGAAGTAAAGGGCTGAAAAGAGTTGGACAACATCGACATCAGAAGAAAAAAAACAGATGGCAGCTCCTGGCTGCTCAGCTGTTCTCAGACGCCGATCTCCAACAAAAGCGTGCATTTTATTTGATCGTTGCTGTCAACTAGAACCCAGTTGAAATTCAACCCCAGACCCCACACAAAGCGTTCCTGGTTCCACAATGCGGATCCCCCGAAGATGTACCGAGGCCAGGAGATGGTGCGAGGAGAGGTTCTAGGCTCCAACGACAGTAAACGGTTGCTGTGATATCTGCCGCCGTGTGAAGCGCAACACAAGGATGCGGGAAAAAAGCGCGGAGGAGTGGCCGAAATTAAAAGATGCGCCGTGCGGCAAAAGCAGTCAAATCGCCGGGTGCCGGTAGGCCCGGCCCGGTCCTTCGTTAGGGGCTCAGCGCAACTTCAAGCACATGATGAAAGGGGCAACTGGAAATTACTTCTTCATGGTTATAGTTACTCGAAAGCAGAAAACCAGAGACTCCAGCATTTACTAATAGACCTAGAAAATACCGTGTCCATTTTAGTCGTGAATGGAGAAGGAAATTACCGATGGTGATGTACATGTCCGTCTCTGTCCGTATTGACCGCGGAATTTCGCACTCCCCGAGGCGGCGATCCCAAACAAGGAAATCCATCCGGAGAGAGAAAAAAACGGAGAGCTCTTCCGGACATCACCGGGGGTCAAACCTAAACCCGAGTCGCAATGATGATCCCAAAGAAATCCGTGTTGGTGAAATTTGTCACCTTGCCCATTGTGAGTCAGCGCGGACCCGAGTTCGAATCAAGTTTTTGAGACCGTCAGTTTCTGACCAGATTATTCGTGCGTCGGGATTCGGCGATGCACGCTGCAGGGGAGGATGCCTTCCAGCTCCGAAGGGATGGATTGATATGTTTGACTACAAGGATCACCGAGCATGTGGAATGCTTCATCAGCACCAACGTCGACTCGGCCACCTGCGGACAATATAAGATGGACTAAATAGCGAGGAATAATAGAACAGGGTGACTGACCGTTCCGCGTGTAATTTATTCGTCTGTGTATGCAACTCCCAGCTGGCGTCGTAGAGCGGCACGGTGTACTGGCGCACAAAGCCTCGTGCAAGTTCTCGTTTGTCTAGGAACCGTTCCGGCGCATCGATGGCCTCTTTGACGAAGCGGCGCAACGTCTGCGCGGCGAAAAAAACGCCGTCCATCGCATCCAGCACGTCGGGGAACCGCTCAAGCTCGCGCCAAAGTAAAACTCGGGGAGGGACCCACATCCACCCCATGCAGTTCAAATTGTATATTGCTGGAATGGGGTTGCGCTGCGAATACACCGCAGAAGGGAGCGCGCTGCCTTGGCAGAGCGAATGCACCGCATCACACGACTTCTGCGCAGCGGCCAGATGGCCGTCGATGATAGCGAGCGTGCGCTCCGCCACGCCCTGCTCCGCGTGCTGCGGAAATGAACTCTGCGTCTGTAGCTTGGAATAGTTCTCAGTGATGAGTCTGACGTAGGTGGCCAAGGACTCTATCTCGACCGCGACTGCGCGGATTAATGTTATCATCAGAGCCTCGTCGCTAGGAACCGTTCGTTTGAGCGCTTGGAAGATGATGTCGAGCGCCAGCGAGATGAACTGCATGTTGTTGGTTAGAATGTGTCCGGTTTGCACTAGGTCGCTTGCGTCCTATGTAGGCTGGGGGTCAATATCGAAAAATAAATGAGTTCGCTGGATACACGCCACTTCTTGCTGCATTGAAGCAGGCTCTGAGGGCGTACTGAGAGGGGCCACAGTCTTCGTGGGCCTCGCCATTGAGGGAGAGTGTAAGTCGTTGGCGAAGGCTGACAACACGTGTTCAAGTTGAGTATCGTTGGCAAAACGTGTTGACGGCGTGGTCGATCCGAGTTCAATATTGCATTGGCCCGCAGCACGGGACCGAAGAAAATTTACCGATCTCAATCTTTGTCTGTGTTGACCCTCCGTTGAGTATGATTGCTCCGGTCTGTCGTCGTCGAGGAATCAGAATATGGAGTCGTACTGTCGTAGTGATGATCGATTCGAAGGACATCCAGCTGGAAAGGAAAATCGTCAGCTCTGCCCGATATCGCGGAGCTCACAAATCACGGAAAGTATATATATACCTGCTGTTTGTGAGGAATCAAATAGAGTGGAACATTAGATCTTCGTCTTGTTTAGGTGGCCAGTAAATAAGCGGGATTGTGTCCCGCGGCGTTGCTATTCGCTAAGGAAAGACGGACAGTCTTTAGTTTTTGTCATCTTGCATTCGGCTTCGCCGAATCTATTTGTCGACACGAACAGAAAATGAGCGGGAGAAGGGCAGAACAAAATGTGCGCGCACTACAGAAAGATACACGCAGTGGCCATACTCAGCTACGAGTATCGATTGATATACTGCGACTCCGACACGCAATACCTTGGGAGGAAGGTCAGGTAGTACGCTCGGCGACAGATACCTCATCGATGGATCCCAGTACCCTCTGCGGCGTGAGAAGAGAACCTTTGGAAGAGATCGAGATCGTACGGAAACTCGTGTCTTTCCGGCAACTGTACTGGCAGTGTACGCCGAAAGAAAATGTGCTCGAATGTGCGTAGGGATCATAGTCTAGAATCTTGTTAGGATCCCGGGGGATGGCTAGCTGGAGCTAGCAGAAAATAGTGTAGTGGGTCTGAGAAGAATACGTTGAGTTGATACCTTGAGGTCTGGGCAAAAGAGGCAGATGGTGAAAGGAGGGAGAGAAACTTTGAAAAAGGCATGAGCTGATTCACGATCACGTGATGAGCTGACAAACGCAACGCGTCCGAATTGGGGCGAAACGTTTCACACCTGGAGAAGCCAGAATGAGACATGAGACCAGCCCCAAAACATCGCCACCCATATGTGCAGATTATTCAACACACCTTCGCCAGGCAAACAGGAATTTGTTCTGCGAACAGAAGAAATCCCTTCCAAACGAAGGTCCATGATATGCAGGTTGATTCCAATTGCTTCAAAATACAGTACATGCATGCGCGACAGCGTGGTTATTTCACGGCAAGCTCTCGATCCACTCCAGCAGGTCCTTATTGAGCTTGTCCGGAGCCTCAATCTGCACCCACTGTTCTATACGATCAGGCACATTCGATGAATTACAAAATATAGAAACACATACGTGATTGGTTTGGTAATCCCTGACTGTGAGATTGGGACACGCATCCTTCGTCGTAAAGAGCCCGATTTTCGGGACGCAGATGTAGTCTTCGTGTGCGGCGGCGAAGAACACGGGCTGTTTGATGACGTAGTTCTCTTTGGGAACCACTAGGAACAATCTATCAGTGACATGGAACGCGGAGGGTGCGCCATAAAGACTCACGTTTGTCGTCCGCGGCAACGGCACCGGTGGTGGACTGCTTGTACCAGCACAACGGACCCGCCAGGCCACCTTTCAACAGCTCGGCCTTCTCTTGGTTAACTTCCTACGCATAATCAGATCATAAGCGCGGTAGAGGCGCAGAAACTGACGTCTTCAGTAAGATACGAAGGCGGTGGAGTCACTTTGCCGCTAACAACCCATTCTCTGAGTTTGTCGCGAGGTCCCATGTCGGTGAGCCAGATCTTCGGGTCATGTGGGTATACAATGCTCATGAAGGAGTCCATCTGTGCCACTCGGTGAGTGCGGATGCTCTCGAAATCCGATTATCACTTACATGCTCGGCGATGACCTTGTCGGCACCGTCCTCCGAGAAAAATCTGTCCGATCCATGAGATTTGACACTTGGGAAAATGAAAAAGACTGCGCGTACGGCCAATATCCGAAACATTCATGACCAGCGAGCGCCGCGGTTCTTTCATAGAATGATTCGTTATTAAAGGCGGTGTTCGGCGGGCCGTAGCCAGCCGCCAGGAAAGCGAATCCAACGAAGCGATCGGGATAGAAATTAGCCAATCCGGAAGTCAAGGCGCATCCCCTGGAACAATAGTTAGTACAGCTGCGGAAAATACAAAAGGGTCTTTCCAATCATGACCAATGGCGTAAATCTTGGAGCCGATGTCCTCCTTGTCCATGAGAGAAATGATGTCGGCGGACATCAGACTTTTCGCGTAAAACGCTGTCTCCGTGGGCTTGTCCGTCCCACCATAACCCAGGAGATCGGGCGCGAGGACGCCGAAGCCCTGGTTCACGAAGAAGACGACTTGGTGGCGCCAGCCATATGCATTGGATGGAAAGCCATGGAGGAAGAGAAGGGTTGTTTTCCCGGACTTTGCTGGGCTGAAGAAATATGTGTACTTGATGCCGCGGGGCGTAATGGTGGTCTTGTAGGAGGATGGGTCCATGATGGGTGGATACAAGCTGGACTGCGTGGCTAACGCGCCTTTATATAGTATGGCGTGTGTTCCATTATATATATCCGATCTTACCGATTGAGCCAGATCACCTTGCGGTCGAAACTGAATAGGCGGATGCAATTGCCGATGCCGGGGTCAAGGCCGGGAATTCCCGCCTCGGACTTCACAATATTACGGTCGAATCCGTCCCAAATATTGATTGCTCAATTTGCTCAAAGAATGATTCAAATATCCAGAGACGCGTTTCGTCAACGTCAAAGCCAAACTACGTTGCTGAGGAATGAAAATATGGAGCTGCGGTGGTGATCCTTCTGGAATGGAAAGAAGGCGTTCTTCCGACGTCTGACCCCGCAAACGTATTGTTGGAGATTAGCAATCCAGCACAAGCCCGAGGCAAACCGAGGCCTCTGACTGATATGGAACTCAATGGAACTTACCGGAACATGCTAGTCTGTAATTGATGGCATGTCGCTTACTGGACCACGGCTCCCGTGAATGAGCTTAAGATAGCTCCAAGCAGCCAGAAGCCTCAAACGACACTTTTCCATCGACATTTGTACTATGTTATGATGGGTGAACCAATCTGACCTGTTTGAAGCTCCAGTAGCATCCATTAACATATATAGATCCACAAAGATTTGGCCAGTTGTTAAATGTGCGGTATTACGAGCGGGATGAATATCTTGAGCCGTGAGAAGATCACGTGCAGCCGTGGTCCGATACGCGATATGCCATCAAAATCAGACTCCATATAATAGATTTATCGACTATCATAAATCTTGTGGAGTGTGACTATGGGAGACTAGGAACATGCAGGAATAATTGAGATATACAAAATACTGTACCTACAATAGAGCTTGTAACCTAAGGGCTAACGGCCAAGAGTGATATCTTACTAGGTTCACGAGATAAACCAACACGTACATGTCCCTGTGGAAGAATATCCTAGTGATGATGCCGAAGGAAAGACATCTGGAAGAAGAAAAGGCGGTCGGTCAGCTCTGCCGGACATCGCTGAGGACTCAAACCCCGGAACTCAACATACCCCTAGTGAGAAAATATGGAGTCGGGATTCTCGTCTCGTTTCCACTGTCGTTTTTTTCCCCAAAAAAGTAGAGATCATGTCCCGGGGCGGAACAAAAGAAAGAAAGGACATGCGGGATTGCAGAATCTTTTCAGATTACCGCGGAACGGCGCGGATGGCACGCCAAATCGGCGGGACATCGTCGAGAAGAGGAGAAGTGAGTGGAAGAATGAGAGAAGAAAATTCACCCTCAGACACTCTGCAGCAAGACACACGCAGCAGTCAGATTCTACGCTCGGGGACAGATACTACATCGATGGATCGGTGTCAAGGACACTTTGGGCCCCTCCCAGCACCCTTCACGGGTTGGTATCTGCGCTGTGATAACAGAAATATTGGAAGATTTCGAGAACGTACTGAACTCTTTCCGGCAATTTTACTGGCAGTGTACGCCGAAAGAAAATGTGCTCGAATGCGCGGAGGGATCAGGATGGTCTAGAATCTTGCTAGGATCCCGGAGGATGGTTGGCTGGAGCTAGCAGAAAGTAGTGACATAGGTCTGAGAAGAATGTGTCGAGTTGATACCTTGAGGTCTGGGCGAAAGAGGCAGATGGTGAAGGGAGGGAGAAAAAGGCATGAGCTGATTCGCCATCACGTGATGAGCTGACAACCGTAACGCGTCCGAATTGGGGCGAAACGTTTCACACCTGGGGGGGGGGGGATTAATTATACTCGTGTGGTCCACAACATGAACAACGAGTCTACCGAAGACAAACATGCAGGTACATAAGGGTGGTTATCCTTACATAAATCTACAAGATGCCGACAGAGCACACACCATTCCAGGGGGTCGATGACTACAAGACGCTCACTACCTGTGGACTGGCCGGCCGCGAATGGAGAAGCCAGAATGAGACATGAAACGAGCCTCAAAACATCGCTGCTCATATATATGCATATTATTCAACACACCTTTCTTGTTGAGGCATCGCCAGACATAGAAGAATTTGTTCTGCGAATGGAAAAACTGTGTCCATTTACAGCTGTTTGCAAAGAGGATGATTACACTCGCTAAATTTAGAATGAAAAGATCATTTTTGATCCCGCCACTTGCCGGGCTCCTATCTCGTTCATTTCTCACCCAATTACCTCGATTCTGACGGCGTTCAGGAGGGTTTAAGCAGGGCTTTCCATCCATACCCAATTCATGTTGTAATATAAAATATTTAGGTTCGTGAAATCTGCACTGTTTGTTTTCACCTGTATGTTGTTAGCCCCGGTGCTCTGCGAGTTCTTCACCAATCCAGTTTATTCTAGACCCGTATCAACTCTGGGACTCTGGCATGTACTCCTGTGGTAAGGGATTTGATCAAAACGATCTTGGCCGCTGCGGGCATGACCTTTACCCGTTTATTCGAGAAGTGACTCACAGTACCCCGATTTCCGAGTTAAACCATTTTTTCTCGCCATGGAAACGTGTGCCATGGGACCTCTGAGTTAAATGTTATTTTATATAAATTGGATGAGAATTGACGGAGTAATGGTGGATTAAAGTCTGGGTCGGAATCGTTTGAACCAAATATTCATAAACTCAGGAGTGGCTAACTACCCGGCGATACTGGCATGGATCGAAAGCGCGGATTACGCCCTCTCGAACGCACCTGGAATCAACGAAATCCATGGGGAAATGAGTGCGCAACGCCGAGAGCAAAGGGGCCGATCAAATTTGCTCTTATTTATGAGTTTTGGCGAAGTGTCATCCTCATTGCAAACAGCTGTAATCCCTTCCAAACGAAGGTGCATGATACACAGGCAGATTTTGTTTCTTTAGAAATACATGCATGCGCGACACAGAGCGCTGCCTTCACGGCAAGCTCTCGATCCACTCCAGCAGGTCCTTGTTGAATTTGTCCGGAGCCTCAATCTGTACCCACTGTTCTCTACGATCAGGCATATTCGATGAATTACAAGATATAGAAAGACATACGTGATTGGTTTGGTAATCCCTGACGGTGAGATTAGGACACGTATCTTTCATCGTAAAGAGCCCGATGTTCGGGACGCAAATGTAATCTTCATGCGCGGCGGCAAAGAACACGGGCTGTTTGATGATGTAGTTCTCCTTGGAAACCACTAGGAACAATCTATCAGTGACATGGAACGCGGAGGGTGCGCCGTAAAGACTCACGTTTGTCGTCCGCGGCAACGGCACCGGTGGTGGACTGCTTGTACCAGCACAACGGACCCGCCAGGCCACCTTTCAACAGCTCGGCCTTCTCTTGGTTAATTTCCTACGCATAATCAGATCATAAGCGCGGTAGAGGCGCAGAAACTGACGTCTTCAGTAAGATACGAAGGCGGTGGAGTCACTTTGCCGCTAACAACCCATTCTCTGAGTTTGTCGCGAGGTCCCATGTCGGTGAGCCAGATCTTCGGGTCATGTGGATACACAATGCTCATGAAGGAGTCCATCTGTGCCACTCGGTGAGTGCGGATGCTCTCGAAATCCGATTATCACTTACATGCTCGGCGATGACCTTGTCGGCACCGTCCTCCGAGAAAAACCTGTCCGATCCATGAGATTTGACACTTGGGAAAAAATAAAAGAATAAAAAAATGTGCACGTACGGCCAATATCCGAAACATTCATGACCAGCGAGCGCCGCGGCTCTTCCATAGAATGATTCGATATTAAAGGCGGTGTTCGGCGCGCTGTAGCCAACCACCAGGAAAGCGAATCCAACGAAGCGATCGGGATAGAAATTAGCCAATCCGGAGGCCAAGGCGCATCCCCTGGAACAATAGTTAGTACAGCTGCGGAAAAGACAAACGGAGTCTTGCAAGTCGTGCCCAATGGCGTAAATCTTGGTGCTGATGTCCTCCTTGTCCATGATAGAAATGATGTCGGCGGACATCAGACTTTTCGCATAAAACGCCGTCTCCGTGGGCTTGTCCGTCCCACCATAACCCAGGAGGTCGGGCGCGAGGACGCCGAAGCCCTGGTTCACGAAGAAGACGACTTGGTGGCGCCAGCCATATGCATTGGATGGAAAGCCATGGAGGAAGAGAAGGGTTGTTTTCCCGGACTTTGCTGGGCTGAAGAAATATGTGTACTTGATGCCGCGGGGCGTAATGGTGGTCTTGTAGGAGGATGGGTCCATGATGGGTGGATACAAGCTGGACTGCGTGGCTAACGCGCCTTTATATAGTATGGCGTGTGTTCCATTATATACATCTGATCTTACCGATTGAGCCAGATCACCTTGCGGTCGAAGCTGAATAGGCGGATGCAATTTCCGATGCCGAGGTCAAGGCCGGGGATGCCCGCCTCGGACTTCACAATATTACGGTCGAATCCGTCCCAAATATTGATTGCTCAATTTGCTCAAAGAATGATTCAAATATCCAGAGACGCGTTTCGTCAACGTCAAAGCCAAACTACGTTGCTGAGGAATGAAAATATGGAGCTGCGGTGGTGATCCTTCTGGAATGGAAAAAAGGCGTTCTTCCGACGTCTAACCCCGCAAACGTGCTGTTGGAGATTAGCAATCCAGCACAAGCCCGAGGCAAACGGAGGCCGCTGACTGATATGGAACTCAATGGAACTTAACGGAACATGCAGGAATAATTGAGATTTTAGCACAAAAGTTGTACCTACAATAGAGCTTGTAATCTAAGGCCAAGAGTGATATCTTACTACTGTATTTTTTCGTTCAATTCGACAAGTCACGTGACATGGCCCTGCGCCAGAAAATCCTATAAATTAAAATCGAGAAAAAATTATTGCCGGGGTCAGAAATTTCCGCTGTGACGCGTGACTGTCGAATTGAACGAAAAAATACAGTACGTTCATTGGATAAAACCAACACGTACATGTCTCTGTGGAGGAATATCCTAGTGATATCGATGATGCCAAAGGAAAGCCATCTATTAATAGTATTATAGAAGAAGAAAAGGCGGTCGGCTTTCCGCCGGACATCCGGACATCGCCGGGAACTCAAACCCCAGAACTCGACATACCCCTGTTGAGAAAACATGGAGTCGGGTCCTTGTCTCGTTTCCACTGTCGTTTTTTCTTTTTTCAAAAAGCAGAGATAATGTCCCGGGGCGCGGCTGCTCGGAACAAAAGAAAAAAGGACATGCGAGATTGCAGAATCTTTTCAGATTCCCGCAGATGGATCATGGCACGCCGAATCGGCGGGACATCGTCGAAAGAGAGGAGAAATGAGTGGTGGAAGAAGGGGCGAAGAAAAGCTACGTGCAGCTCACTCTGCAGAAAGATACATGCAGCGGTCAAGTACTACACTCGGGGATAGATACCACATTGATGGAACGGCGTCAAGGACCCTTTGGGCTCCCAGCACCCTTCACAGGTTAGTATCTGCGTTGTGATAAGAGAACCATGGGCAGAGGTCGAGAAGTTACTGAAACTCATACCTCTCCTGCAGCTGTACTAGCTGTACGCCGAAAGAAAATGTACTCGAAGATCAATCGGAGATGGTGGCCACCGTGGAATCTTGCTGAGATCCCGGATGGATGATTGGCTGAATATAACGTGAAGCAGTGCCGGGGATGAACTCTCTGGTGAATTTGTATTGACGCCTTGAAGTCTGGGCGAGGGAGAGCAAGAGGAGAAAAGGCATGAGCTGATTCGCGATCACGTGATAAGCCATAACGCGTCCGAATTGGGGCGAAACGTTTCACACTTGGAGAAGCCAGAATGGGAGACATGAAACCAGCCTCGTTGAGGCATCGCCAGACATAGAAGAATTCGTTCTGCGAACGGAAAAGCTATATCCATTTAATCTCTTGCAAACGAAGGTGCATGATACGCAGGCAGATTATGATTCTTTAGAAATACATGCATGTGCGACACAGAGTACTGCCTTCACGGCAAGCTCTCGATCCATTCCAGCAGGTCCTCGTTGACCTTGTCCAGAGCGGTAAGATGTACCCACTGCGAGGTGTAGATCAGGAGCCGTTTGAATGATTGGAGGCAAACATAGTCCGTTTGGTAGTCCCTGACCGCTAGGTCGGGACACGCGTCATTCATCGACATGAGAGAAATTTCCGGGACGCAGATGCAGTCTTGTAGTATTGAAAGAGTCACGTTTGTCGTCCACGGCAACTGCACCAGTGCTGGACTGCTTGTAGCAGCACAACGGACCCGCCAAGCCACCTTTCAGCAGCTCGGCCCTCTGGCGATTCCGATCATGGTAGGGATATGTACATCCTGATAAACCGGATTATCGACCCAACTCAGTCGACTATATGTAATTCAGACCATACATTTTTCTCGTTCCTATGACGTAGACTTATTCCATTGCTATATATACTGTATTCACGGCAAGCTCTCGATCCACTCCAGCAGGTCCTTATTAACCTTGTCAGGAGCCTCAACTTGTACCCACTGTTTTATGCAATTAGCCACATTCGAAGAAATATAAAACGTAGAAGCGCATACGTGACTGGTTTGGTAATCTCTGACGGTGAGGTTGGGGCACGCGTCCTTCATCGTAACGAGCCCGACTTTCGGGACGCAGATGTAGTCCTCATGCGCGGCGGCGAAGAACACGGGCTGCTTGATAACGTAGTTCTCCTTGGGCGCCACTACATAGCGACAAATCAGTGACGTCGAACGCCAGCGGCGCTGTGATGACTCACATTTATCGTCCTCGGCAACGACGCCGGTAGCGTACTGCTTGTACCAGCATAGCGGACCAGCCAGGCCGCCTTTCAGCAGCTCGGCCTTCTGTCGGTTGAAGTCCTGTGGATGATCAGAGTAGGATATGAGGGGGAAGCTGGAGAACTGACGTCGTCAGTAAGATACGAAGGAGGCGGAGTCACTTTGTCGCTGAGGACCCATTCCTTCAGTTTGTGGCGAGGCGCCATGTCGGTCAGCCACGTTTTTGCCTCCTGGGGATAGAGGATGCTCATGAAGGAATCGATCTGTGAAAATCGATAAGTGCGGAGGAATTAAAAAGGCGATTGTTTCTCACATGGTCGGCAATGACCTTGTCGGCACCGTCCTCCTTGAAGAAGCTGCCGGATGGGATGGATTAGATCTGACACTTGTGAAGAAGAATACGCGCCTACAGCCAGTATCCGAAGCATTCGTGGCCTGCCAGGGCCGCGAAGCCTGCATAGAATGCATCGATCTCGAATGTGGGGTTCGGCTGGAGGAAGCCGAGAGCGAGGAAAGCGAATCCGACGAAGCGATTGGGATAGAATGTCGCCAATCCGGAGGTCAACGCGCATCCCCTGCACCAGAAATTTACTCCAGCATCACGATGAAGACGAAATGAGGCTTACCAGTCGTGACCAATGGCATAGACCCTCGTGGTGAGGTTCTCCTTGTCCATGATGGAAATGATGTCCGCGGACATGAGGCTCTTGGCGTAAAACGCGGTCTCGGTGGGCTTGTCCGTGCCGCCATACCCCAGGAGATCAGGAGCGAGGACACCAAATCCCAGCTTCACGAAGAAAGCCACTTGGTGGCGCCAGCATTCATACGCGTTGGACGGAAATCCGTGAAGGAAGACGAGAGTTGGTTTTCCGGAAGCTGCTGGGCTGAAGAAATAGGTGTACTTGATGCCGCGGGGCGTAATGGCGTCCTTGTATGAGGCTGGGTCCATGGTGGGGTGTAAGGTGCAATGCGTGGCTAACGAGCTTTTATGTGGTGCAGCGTGTGTTCTATTTAGGGATCCCCAGCGTAACCATATACGGTTACAGGTGTAAAGAATACGGCACTTACGATGTTCGGCCGCCGTCTTATGTAGCATCCAGATAGCGCTCAAGGCAGCTTGGAGAGGCAAATGAGAAGGCAACCTCAAGTGACGGCGCCGTTGGCACGCGAGCCCGAACCTGGACTGCGTCGACATCGCACGCTGAAGCACTGAAGCGTCGTCTGTGAGCTCTTGAAGTGATTAACACAATCAGAGGTCTCGTAAAAAAACAGCTGCGATAATTGGGGAACAACCGTGCCGGCGGCCGCGAGTTCGGTTAGAATACGCGACCACTGAATGTGGCTCAGGGCCATATTAAATGAGTGCCGTCGCCACTGGTTGGTCTTGGCAGCAGATGCCGGCTCTGGCTCAGTCATAACGACATCGCCGCGGGCCGACAAGCCGCGTTTGCGCTTCTTGCACGGTCCGCCCGAAGAAGAAGACGACTCTGAGAAGCTCATAGTGCGGAAACTTGGAGAAGAGCGGCAAGAAAGGCGGGGCTCGAGAGTGACAAGAAATAAGGCGGGAGTGCAGACTGAGATGGCGGACGATCAACGCGGCGTGAATTCTGCACGGGGATACGGCTGATGCGGAGCGAATGTGTCATTTGTGATGCGATCTCGCGTTGGCAAGAAAACACGTGACGACGATGAAGCTGAGATCAAAAAACAAAAGGTGGGGTTCGGCGACTCCATCCACCCATTCAGCTTTGACCACAAGGTCATCTGGCTCAATCGATGAGACCAGATCTCGATAATGGAGCTGGAGATCCCCACCGTAACCGTATACGGTTACGGGTCATACTTACTACGGTAGTCCTGTACTATCCCGTATAACCCTGAGCCACCGCTTGACGGTTACGGTACGGTCGTCAAAATTCTCGTATGAAGTTTGTTTAAATAGACGATTCCTTATTACATAAGTACTCGTAACGGCTTTTTTTGAACACGAGATGGAGAGCACCCACATGGAAGGGGAGGTCAACCCAGACTATGGCAGGTAAGAAGCGGTCGCATCTATCATCTGCAGCTCACTCACGTTCAGTTGGTACTATTTATCGAGAGCCGTATGCCAAATACGGGTTTACGGGTTTGCGAATTTCCCTTCCCGTATACCGTCTCGTAAGGTAGGGAAATCACAAGCCGGGTTGCCGCTACCGCGACAGCGCTTGAGAATGCACGCACGGTGTACTCTCACGGCATGATTTGAACTTAAAAACCTCAAATTTGAATTTCGCTGCGGAATGGCATACCAACGCAATACGCTTGAAGGGGCGGATTTTTGGTAGCGTGCAACGGACGATGGCGGCTCGAGCGGTGGGATCGAGGTTATGACCTCCGCCGCGGTCTTTTTCCCATTGGGTTTTGCCGCGTTGAAGTTTTCATGTGATTTACGATACTAACGACTCTTATGATACCCGTCTTCTCTTTGGGTTCATCGAGGTATTTATACCTAAGTACTATGTACGTAGATGAATATCACATTGTTAAATTGTTAAATTCACCGCGCGCCTTCAGAAGGAAGCAGAGTCCAAGGAAGCTCGTACTGCCCTCGTCGGGAACGACGGAGCCAATGTTGAAACGGACAAACATGCGAGATACGAGAATCAAGTTTGTAGTGTCTGTTTATAAGAGACTAGGTCGAAGCTGAATGGGTGGGTGGAATCGCCGAGGCCGAGCCCGGGAGTTCCGTCTCAGACTCCTAAATATTACGGCGAAAGCCTAAATATTGATTGCTTATAATAGTTTCTTTAAAGAATGTAAAATGTCCAGAGACGCGTTGGAGACGCGTCGACGCGACGTGATCACATGTCTCTTTGCTTGGATCACGTATGTGTTACAGTGGTCACAGTGTGACCCATTTACCATCTTTTTTTCTTGCCTCCATGACCCACACTTGCGAAAGCTGTAGGTACCGGTATTCATGCCAGCCCACTTTATATTCATTACAAACAGGTTCCAAGATACCTGCAGCCCACACACCGCAGGAACTGCGCGCAAACGTGGAAGAAATCAAATCAGCAATTCTGCGACACAAGGCATGCATCGACGCGCTGGAGGAAAGACAACGTGAGACGGAGAAGGATCTCACCGCTGCCCTGGCGTACCCCGTCCTCACGCTCCCGAACGAGATCGTTTCGCGCATCTTCGTCGAATGCCTTCCGAGCCACGGGCGTGTGCGACCATCGCGGCGTCGGGCGCCACTCTTACTCGCTCAGATCTGCCATGACTGGCGGAATATAGCCCTCTCCACTTGCCAGCTTTGGAGTTCTATCGACATCGATACCGGATATCCCACTTGCGAACCGGGAATGGAATACGCCAGTGATGCAGTACTTCCCCTGCTCAAGAAGTGGTTTTTCAGGGCGAAAACATTTCCGTTATCCTTGACGATCCGCTCTTCATACCAGAGACTCCCCATCTCGATACTTTATATGATTCCCGAGGTTGCTGGTCAGCTTCGTCGCCTCGAACTCAGCCTTGGCAAAGAAGATTTTCAATCTCTGAAACAACTTCGCATCTCACTTCCCCGCCTCGAGTGTCTTTCAATGGATGTCGAAGCGCTCGCGAGTTCTTCGAAATTGCGACCTATTTCCATCTTCCCTAACACCCCTTCGCTTCGTGACCTCAGCATGCATCGTCGCGGAATCGGAATCTCGATCCCCGATCTCGACCTTTACCCCAACGTAACGAGACTTAAACTGTCGGGTGTCTCACTTGGATTGGTCCTACAAATATTGGAACGTCGTCCCCAACTCATACATTTGGCGGCACATTTGGGTGAATTTACTTCGCCTACCCCTTTATCCCGGACAGCCGTTCACCTCCAGTCTCTCGTGCTGTCCGGTGGCTCCAAAGTCGCCGAGGCTGCCCTGAATTCTCTGACGCTTCCTCATCTACGTCAACTGGAGCTCCACAGGGTCTCCGGTCTGAAACCATCTTGCCTTCTCTCATTTCTCAAACGCTCAGCCTGTCCACTTGACCACCTCACCCTCGGGTTCAACTACAGTCGTACTTTTAAAGATTGTTTCGCGGCACTCCCATCCCTTACCTCCCTAGAAGTCGAGGTCAACCGTTACTCAATGGTGCACTTCTGCGAACTGCTCGATGCGCACGCCCTTCTTCCGCGCCTCCAAACCCTTTCCATGCGGCTTGATTCCGAGAGGTTCAATTACGCCGCCCTCGCCAAGGCTTTGCGGGCGCGGCGCAGCCACGCCGGCGCTTCCCACCGCATAGAATTCGTACAAATCGACCTGCATCAGGACTCGTACGACGAGGACGATGAGGATAGCGAGTGGCTCCCGCCCCGCGCGGTTGACGAGTTCACTCGCCTCATTGCAGAGGGCTTGCAAATTCAAGTTGTTTGGGAATCCGAGGAGGGGTGGCCGGAACGATGGGTCGGTGAGTCTCAGTCTGTCAATTGGGAATGAATCGAATTCTGACATGCCTGCAGATTCTTGTGGAACGTTTCCTTAGCTCAGTCGCTCACCGCATCGCGGCTCTGCGAGAGGACTGTATTACGATAGAGCTTCTCTTGCCACAATATTGTTTACTGAACCCGAGCCTCCTGGCTCGTTAAATAGATATCCATCTCGTGTCATTCACAGGAACGTCAGATAGTCTAGCAGCCTCGGCCTCTAATTGAAAGAACAGGTCCACAATCGGGCATGGAAGATGAGATAGAGATACAGAGGACTCGGTAAGACCTCGCTATTCTTGAAGAGATCGGGCACAAAAGTAGAACAAGGGAAACCTATTCGGGTGCGGAAGTCGAACCCCGCCTGTGCACACCGGTTCACCGAGTTTCTTTCAGCCTCTCTAAGGGTGGTTCATTCCCTGTGTAGTACCCGCGACGTCTAAACGCGTACTGTATGTCCGTTGTTAATTAGTTACAAGCAATACACGCCCTACTCAAGCAGCGGAGTACAATCGCAATCGTCGAACGGGTTGCCCTTGTGATCGTATGGTACTTCGCACATGAAATGAACTTCTTCTTCAACATCCAGGAACATGTACACCTCCGCCAACCGCACCGGCGCGTCCCCTGTAATGCTACTGATCAGTGTTTTCACGTCCAGGACACGAAGGCAACACATACCCCATCGATACCAATAAAACCGTCTCGGATCGCTGGCCATCTCGTCCAAGAACGCAGTCATCTCCGGCGTGCGGAACCGCGGCACCTTGACGAGGTCGAAGTTCGTCTCGTACGAGCGAAAGTTCAAGCCATGGCCGAAGTTGCCCGGCCACAGGCGGTCGGACGGCCAGTCCCAGTCGTTGCTGCGCAGCTGGCTCTCCACGGCGGAATGCCGCTGTGCGTAGTTGCTCACGAAGGGCCACATGCCCTCCGTGACCCACCCCATGTCGGGGCTCTCCCTCCGGAAGGCGTACGATTTGTTATTGACGTGCATGAACTCGAAGGGGTCGAAGCATGCGGGCTCCCGGACAGTCGAGTCGTCGTCCAGGCGGAGGTAGTATGTCAGGTCTTTAATCCGCGGGTGGGAGAAGATTTTGTAGGAGAAGAACGCGCACATGTGGTGGTACGCTGCAATGTATTAATATCTAGACTAGTGGCCCAAACAGAAAAGACCGCACCAGGCCATTCTCTGTCCCAAATGGGGCTATCCACCTCACCCGTTGCTGGAATACCTTCAGGCAGCTCGTGGTAGGTTGTGACGAACTCGATGCGGTTCGCCAGCTTCTCGGTAGCGTCCGGGGTTAAATTTTGGCGCCTTGCCGAGTCGCGGAGGCGGCTTATAAAATTTAACTGGCTTTCAGCTGTGGCGTAGGCTCCTGCGTGGAGAAGCAGGACGGGCCACTGATGTCGCCAGGGAATGTTCTTCTGCATGAGTGGGAGGGATCGCAGAAGCTCGTCGGGGTTGCGAGGACCTGGCATGACGGATACCAAGTAGACCACAGCTGCTGTGTACGGAGGCCGCTCGGCCACGTACCCCGGTAGACGGCTCTGGGGAGCCAGCGAGCGGTACCCTGCCGAGTGCGCCAGGTAGAGGACCATGACTGCCGCTGCCAGTATTGAGATCCCGATGTATCTCTTTGAGCACGCCATGGTGGGACGAAGGAAGAGACGCATCCAAAGCTGCGAAGGTGGTCGTTTTTGCTATCGATCAGTGACTCTGAGCCGCGTAGGCCCACTAACCCCGTGTTGATTAATTATAGCTAGACAGATACCGTGATCGTGATCTGTCTCACTGATAAGTCCTGAAGTTGCAGGAGGAATGCAGGAGCGATAGAATAATGCAGGACGAACTTGATACAGCGACGTTGTCCGTCAGAGGTGTGCGACACATCCTTGGTCCTCGGTTGCTCTGTGAAAATAATATTGTCCGGGGAATGGAAAAATGCGCGCAACACATGTTCCTCCGCCGTACCTCCCGGAATCTTCCGTAACGTGATTGCGGAAAGAATTCGGGGTTAATCCAGGGCCGTACTTGTCTGCACCCAGTCAATCGGCCGTCTTCTTGCCTAATATAGGGTTGACAAAGATCACTTTCGTGCTGGATTTCTAGAACTGTCTGACAATTCGCTTGGACATCCTTCAGATCTGTCCGCAGAGTGCCGAGAGTGCGAAGACTCGACAATCAATACACTTTGCCACACTGACACAAGCGAGTATCCAAAGCTCACCCTTCAAGGCTTTTTAAAAATCCGTCAAACAATTCTGTCAGTGGCGATTGATGGCGGGGTTTAGGTTGAGCGGTGACAGATTTCCCTATTCTAGGATTGCTCCCACCCTCTGTTGATTTTTCTCTGTCTCTGTCATGACCAGAGGAATGTCAAAGCCTTGAAGGTAAGGCTCAAACACAGAGCTGGATTCACTTTCCCCAGCCGGCATTTATTTTTATGATCCGGCCGCTTTGTTCAATGACAGCATATGAGGTACGGAAGCATCAAGTCTTATGAGAGACAGGTATCATTAAGCATCATTCCAAGTCAGCGTTTAATTTAACCCGCAAGATGAACTTCGATCAGTCATCCAAATGTGAAAAATATCGCGCAAACAGTTCAACTTCGGAGACCTAGGCCCAGCTTAAATATTAGGATGCGCATACAGAGTCCGTTCCATACCGCACTGGTCATTGTCATTAGTCTACAAACAAATAATTATCTACACTTGCATTCTGGAGTGAGCCGAGTAAGATCTCTTCAGGCTTATCGCCTGAGATATCTCCGAGTTTTTAGTTGTAACGCATAGGAAATTCTCGAACTTTGTGTAGCAGGCGTCGTCTGAGTACACACGCAAAGCCAATGAATTTGACCCAGTCAACACGAGATGTTGAATTCCATAACATATGCTCTTGGGGTATTGCCAGCGCTTTATCGCGTGTTCGTCAATTGCGAATGTGTGCCGCTGCTTGCGTGGGCCCAGCAGTCGACGCCGGATACGCTGTTCTAAAGAATTAACATGAATAGGTGGGTACCAGTCAACATCAGTAGTCCTGATTTAATCGGGCGTGGTGCACGATGCACAGCTGCTGGCGATGGGATTGCCATGAGTGTGTATGCAGCGAGACGGGGTTCGACTCCCCGCACCCGAATGGGATTTCTTAGGGAGTTTTATTTTTTGTGTGCCTGCACGATCTCGCTGAATATAACCAAGTACGATCAACTTCTTTCGGTGCCTCGGAATCAAGGTCAACTGTCTCCCGGCTACCTTCAGAAAATGAACCGCCCGGGGTATCAACGTGAAGATTTTTAATCGTCCTTTAATGACTTATCTGCACACTTGGGCTTAGAGATGGGCTTAAATGAACGAAGCTCGCAGGGAAATTCAAAGTTCTATACCCCAGATCTCTTCTATCTACAAGAACTGGAGCGATCCGGGAGGGATCGGGCATGCTGACTGTTAGGCTGTGTTGATCGGATCACGATTCGGATCAGCCCATCACTCCTACGCTTCGCCGTCCCTCCCTTGCACTCGCCAGCAAGAACCCCACTTGCAGCAATGGGGTCCCAATCGGAAATCCTACTATGACATGCACATGTTCCGAGACGGACCACACCACCGCACGCATTCGGCTACTCTCTCCAGATTGTCTCGACTCCAAGAACCAACGCAAAAACCACTTGGAAGTTGCGCCAAACTTTCCCACTACAAAGGAAGCGGTATCGCGATGTATTGCGTGCGATTCAATGATTGTATGCTCTCCTCACCTCCAAATCCTCTCAAAACCATTCGTCAGTCCAGAGATGCCATTCAGCGGCACGCCATAAAGCCTGCTGGAATCACGGAATGGAGACCACTGCCAATCCCGAATCCGCACTGTATGGATCACGAAGAGATGTTCTACATAAAGCTCCACCACAAAAGGATAAACTCGCAATACCCACGTCACATGGGAATGTGTTCTCCGTCATGTCATCCTTCCCGCTCGGTACATTGCCGCGAAGCCGCCTTCAAGCGCCCAATGAGACCTCATGGCGGTTCCGATAGCTGTCTCGTGGAATTGGAAGGCTGTGAGCATCTCTCGACTCCTCTTTCCGTTCCCCACCTCGATGATCCCCGTCCAGAGAACACAAAGTCTTCATAGTTGGTGGTCGGACAGCAACTCCCTCGGCGCCACCATCCCTCTTCATACGCTTGCGAAGCCGCTTTCTAGATTCCTGCACCGTCGACAGGTGTTGGGTATACTTACTCAGCAGCGATCCTCGCCACTCTCGGCCCACAATTTGGACATCTTGATGTGTTATCTCGAGTTAGTGTTCGGAGGGATTCAAATTTATCCTTTGCTGATCCGCTAGTAGATTCAAGGAGATTTCCACCTCCACCAAACTCTTGATTCTGCAGGATCTTGACGCTAGGTCCAAATCTGAAGTCGAAGCGCAAACTCTAGCTCGAGAAAATGCTCTTCCTGTGCTTATTCGTTTACTTGATTCTGCAGAGACCAGAATTGTAGCCTCTGTCCGCACACTTTTAGGAAATTTGTCGCGCTGGAACTCGGTGAAAGCCGAAATTGCTCTTCTTTATCCCGTTGAAGACTTTCGTCCGCTTCCCACGTTTCTTCCGCTTCTGACGTGAGTAGTCCGCTTTACTAGAATGAACCTATGCTTCTGACAATGACATCCAGGCCTCGGAAACAAAGGGAGAAAGAGAAAGAAGACGAAGGCTTGCCTTCGCTAAGAGTATCGCTTAAGGCGTCTCCTTCAGTTCCGACGTGAGTGTTCCGTTTTGCGAGGACCTACGCTTGAGACAATTAACTTACGCCAGGCGTTCAATTTCGTCAAGAAAAGTTCATATCAGACACAATGGACGCACTTTCGAGTCACCCCTTGCAATGTCGCCGCTGCCACTGGGCCCAGATGAGCGGCCGATGGAAATCGATACAAATCTTGAAGAGATGGACGGTATTGTCGACCATACGAACCTACACTACGGCGGCAGCGACCCAAGCTCCCCCAGCAGCGATATGTCGCATTCGGAATCTGGGCATTCGTACTCGCAGGTCGAACCCCTGATCAACTTCGGCAGCCCGCCCGGGTCCGGGATCCAGCTACAATCGCTGTTGCCGACACGCCGGACCACAACTATCAAGGCAGACTCGACGAGGACGAACTTTGATGTCCCCGAGAGCTGGGCCGTCAACTTGAGAGATTCCGAAGAATCTGACGAAGAATCCAGTTCCGACGACGACGATGGTGGAGCTGGGGCTCAACCCAGCACCACAACCAAATTTCCTCGATGGAAGATTCGGATACATGGACCAGATAACAATGGCCATATTCTGCACGTGTCTATAAACGAAACCGTAGCCGATCTTACTCCACGGTTAAACTTGAAGCTCCCCGCTAGAGAAGAGCGGGAAACCCACGAGCTTTACCTGAAGGAGTGGGGACGCGGTGGGTTAACTTTCGTGGCTTTACTACTCCGGCGACAGATCGTTGACATTTACTATAGAACGAATATTGAGTCAACACGAGCGCCCTGCCAATATTCTTCAACGCCAACTGCACCAGGCCGGATACGATGAAACCGACGGGCATGATTTACTCAGTGGGGCGGTGATACCTTTCCCTCTGAAGTTCGTGTACCGGAGCCAGTTCTACGGTTCTGCAGTGTGTTCAAAGATATCATCTCATCCCGAATTGATGCTGACTTTTCCCAAGGGCGAACAGCTTTCGTTCACCCATTTCGAGCACATCGATCTCACGGGTCGCAGCCTGAGCACCATCCCCGTTGCCCTGCACCAACATGCCGATTCCATAGTATCGCTTCGATTGTCCCGCAATCCCATGGTTGACATTCCTCGCGATTTCGTGAAATCATGCACCGCGCTCAGCCAACTCTATCTCTCCCACATGTCGATGAAAAAAGTTCCGCTCAACATTCGGCACAGCGCTACCCTCACGCTGCTCGATCTGTCGTCTAACCGCATCGTAGCTCTAGACGATGCGTACTTGGAAGACCTTTCGCATCTAACAACGCTCCACATCCAAAACAACCGCCTTCAGACACTCCCGCGGACGTTCGCGCGCCTACAAGGGCTGGCGGATCTCAACATCTCGAATAATGACTTCCACGTTTTCCCCGTCAGCGTAACCGAGCTCTCGAGCCTGTGTTATCTGGACATTTCCTTCAACTCCATCTCGGTGCTGCCTTATGAAATCGGGCACCTGAAAAACTTGGAGCGACTTGTGATCGTAGGCAACCAGATCTCCACTCTGCCGGAGGAGTTCAGCCACCTTACTCGCCTACGCGAGCTCGACTGTAGGCGAAATCGGATCGCGGATCTGGGTGCTACTTGTATGCTCCCGGCACTAGAGACGCTGACCGCCGATCATAATGACCTGCAGAACGTCACGACGTCGCTCGGGCCGTGTCTGACTGCGCTGGATGTGTCCTACAATGATATCACTGCGCTGTCTGTCCGCGGTGTCCTTAGCCGGACAGACCCAGCAATACTCGCTTCACTAGACATCTCCAGCGCCAAGATTTCGGTTCTGGACGACGATACGCTGGCACCGCTGGTCTCGTTGCGGGTGCTGAAGCTCGATCGGAACTCCCTCCGCACCATCCCCGAGTCTCTCGGCGATCTCAAATCGCTCGAGATGCTGTCGTGTATGGACAATTCGCTCGGGGAGCTGCCCCGGAGCATCGGAAAGCTTCAAAAGCTCGAGTGCCTCGATGTGCAGCGCAACCGCCTCACCGAATTGCCGGTGTCGCTATGGAACTGCGCGTCGCTCTCCCGCCTCAATGTAACATCGAACCTCTTAGTTCGTTGGCACGCCCCACCAATACCCACCGTGCCTCAAGACAAGGCGCTTCCTGCGGGACTCTCGCGACGGCCCTCCGTTCCCGGAATACACGACATCCCGCCCCTGGCGTACTCGCTCCAAATGCTCTATCTCGGTGAAAATTCGCTAAATTCGCTCACCTACGGCATCCTGCATCCGCTCATGATTTTGAGGGAGCTGCGGGTCCTGAATCTCTCATTCAACAATATCGACGAAATTCCCTCCCGATTCTTCTGTCGTCTGACGAAATTGGAGGAGGTATACCTGAGTGGCAATCGGCTGACGCACATCCCAAGCGAAGATCTGTGCCGACTCACCCGCCTTTCAACCCTGTTCCTTAACGGAAACCGTCTCCAGAATATTCCGCATGAACTCGGCAAGGTCCAGAGCCTCACGGTACTCGACGTCGGGCATAATATGCTCAAATACAATATTAATAACATAGACTATGACTGGAATTGGTGAGCGTCCGCATTAACTCTCATCACTGTGCTGAACCTGTTCGCAGGAATTTCAACAAAAGTCTCGTGTATCTCAACTTGTCGGGCAATAAGCAACTGCAGATCAAGTCCGATGTTGCCAACGACGGACGGCGACTCGGTACATCCTTGATAGACTGGCGACTCCTTTCGGGCTTCTCAGAACTCTCGCAACTCCGGGTTCTCGGCCTCATGGATGTCACAATCCCGATCACGGGCATTCATTCGAGCTCGGACATCCCCGACGAAAGCGAGAACCGGCGGGTGCGGACGTCGTCTTCGCTCGTCAATGGCCTGTCGTACGGCATAGCGGATACGCTCGGGAGAAAACACTACCCGCATATGATGGATCTCGTCCATGCGTTCCACGGAATGAATAAAGACACCGTATTCGCTATGTTCGGGCGCTCCCAGTCAGTGAACCAAACCGTCGGCACCTGCAACAGCCTTGCGAAATTCCTGAAAGACAACTTCATCCGGGTGTTCATCTCGCAGCTCAATTGTCTGGACCCCCAGCGCGCGGATGGCGTCACAGATGCCCTACGGCGGTCGTTTTTGAAGTTAAATCAAGATTTTCACAATGAACTTTTCGGGCCTGCGCGCGAAAGGATGTCACTGGCGGGCGAACCCGTGTCAACCGACCCATTTAGCGGGGCCTCCGGGATCGTGGTGTACATTGTGGGCAAGAAGATTTACGTCGCAAATGTGGGCAATACGCTAGCGATTATCTCGAGCGGCGGCATCGCGCATCCGGTGTCCCGCAAACACGAGCCTTGTGATCCAGCGGAGACCATACGTATCCGCGCGGCAGAGGGCTGGATCTCTCCCTCCAGCCCTGTGAACGACGGACTTGACATTTCGCGCTCGTTTGGGTTCTACCACCTCATGCCGATGATCAACGCGCGGCCGGACGTCTGCGAGTACGAGCGGACGGACTTGGACGACAGCATAATCATCGCGAACCGCGGGCTTTGGGACTACGTAGACTACCAGACGGCGGTGAATATTGTGGGACGGATGGAACCAGCGGCGGCAGCCCAAAAGCTGCGCGACCTGGCAATCAGCTATGGGTCGAAGGGAAGCATCATGACCATGGTCGTAAGGCTTACAGATCCTCTCGATGACGAAACTATCGTTCCCTCGGTGAATCGACATAGCGGCTCGTTCGACGTTGGTGGATCTGCTGCCGCATTGCTGCCAAATCCAGTAATGAACCAAGGTGCCGCGATAGTAGATGAAGTTGGGGTGCTGCTTGAGAGCGCGGAATTAGTCAACGAAGATTCAGACGAGAGGGCCAACACCATTCAACAGCCGGACCCCGTGATTGCTCATCCAACGAGCACCATCACTCCTACTAAGGATGCTCTTGTGGCTGCGCTCCGGAATTTGGATGAACAGACACTGGAGGAAGTATTGTCAATGTTGCATAGTGCATAGTGCATCTATGATATTGTCATTTTATGTAGCATAGGGATTGCTGCGGGATTCTACCACGGATTTTATCGAGTGTAAAGAATTTTCACTCCTCCAGTTTACTCGAATATTTGGACATGGGGAACGGTATGTCTCTTCTCTAGTATATGATCATTCTGCAAAGCACGCGCAGATGTGCCAGGCGGTTACAAGAACAGACCATTCGTGTTCCACTGCTTGAGTAGGGCTTGCATTGTTTGTAAATAATTAATAACGGACCTGCTGTACGCGTTTAGAAGGCGCGGGTACCACTCTGGAAATGAATCACCCTTAGCAAGGTTGAATTGTACTCGCTTAATAGGGTGTGGTGTACGGCGGACAATGCCGGTAGAAAAGAATGCAGCGATACGGGTTCGACTCCCCGCACCCAAATCGATTTTCATCGTCATATTTTTTCTCCGACCTCCTGAAGAATAGCCAGGTTTTAGCGAGTCTGTATCTCTATCTCATCTTCCATGCCGATTATGGACCTGTTCTTCCAATTACTTAGAGGCCGGGGCTACCAGCACATCTGACGTGTCTGCTAATGACATGAGATGTATATATCTATTTTACAAGCCAGGAGCCTCGGGTTCAGCAAACAACATTGTGGCAAGAAAAGCTCTATCGTAATATAGTCCTCTTGCAGAGGTGCGAGGCGGTCAGCGACGAAGCTCAAGAAAGCTTTCACAATAATCTACAGGCGTGTCAGGATTGGATTCATTCCCCATTGGCAGTCCGAGACTCACCGACCCGTCGTTCCGGCCACCCCTCCTCGGATTCGAAAACAACTCGAATCTGCAAGCCCTCGGCAATGAGGCGGGTGAACTCGTCAACCGCCCAGCGCGGGAACCAATGATCATCCTCGTCGTCGCTGCGCGACTCCCTGTACAGGTCGATGTGCACAAATTCGATGCGGTGGGAAGCGTCGGCGCGGCTGCGCCGCGCGCGCAAAGTCTTGGCGAGGGCGGCGTAATGGAAATTTTCGGAAGCAACCTGCATGGAAAGGGTTTGGAGGCACGGAAGGAGGGCGCGCTCGTCGAGCAGTTCGTAGAAGTGCATCATTGCGTAATGGTTGCCCTGGACTTTCAGGGAAGTGAGGGATCGGAGGGCCATGAAAAGCTCTTTGAAAACAGGACTGCAGTTGAGCCCTAGAGTGGCGTGGTCAAGTGGGCAGGCCGAACGTTGGAGAAATGATAGAAGGTATAAAGGGGTGAGACGGGGGCCGATGTCGAGCTCCAGTCGAAGTAGATGCGGGAGAGTGAGAGAATTCAAGGCAGCCTGGGCGCTGCTGGAGTCACCGGACAGGACGAGGGACTGGAGGTGCACGGCTGTCTGGGGAAAAGGCGTAGGTGACGCGGGTTCAGGCAGATGCACCGCCAAATGCATGAGCTGGGGACGGCACTCTAATATTTGAAGGACCAATCCAAGTGAGACATGCGACAGTGCAAGTCTGGTTAAGTTGGGGTAAAGGTCGAGAATGGGGATCGAGATTCCGAATCCGTGATATGCATTAGCTCGAGGCACGTCGAGGTCGCGAAGGGAAGGGGTGTTGGGGAAGATGGAAAAAAGAGGTCGCAAGTCCGGAGAATTCGCGGCATCCAGTGCAAGACGCTCGAGGCGGGGAAGCGAGATGTGAAATTCTTTCAGATCTTCAAGGTCTTCGGTGCAAACGCTGAGTTCGAGCCGATGAAGGTGACCAGCAACCTCGGGAATCATCGAGAGCACCGCCACGGGGAGTCTGACATACGGGGAACGCATCGTCAAGGACAACGGACATGTCTTCGCCCGGGAAAACCAAGTCTTCATGACGGGAAGTACTGCATCGATGTCAATGACGTATTCCATTATTGCTCCGCGCAGGTCATATCCAGTATCGATATCGATGGAACTCCAAAGCTGGCAGGTAGAGAGGGCTACAGTGGCGGCAAAAAATAATGAGTTTTGGTTTTTTTCAATCGTTCGACACAATGGAGAGGTCAAACCTCAAAACTCCAAGTGTAAAAGTTGTAGCCTAGTATGTCTAGAGTACGCATAAAAAAATCTGGGTCAATCGGCACAGTCGCGGCCGAGCTATGCAACAAACAGATCAGATGGGCCCAGATGCCGACACCAAACAAAAACAAAACAATAGAAATTTGGTCTCAAAAGACTACTAAGTACAAAAGTTGATCCTAGTACTTGGTGTAGTGCCCCTTGGCGTCATACAGCGCCTGTACACGACGCGGTATCGAGTCATACAACTTATTAATATAGTCCATACCCAAATTTGCCCATTCCTCCTGCAGCGCCGCCCATAACTGGTCACAATTCTGCGGTAACACAGTGCGGTGGCGTATGCGACGATCCAACTCCTCCCAGGCATGTTCTATGATGCTCATGTCTGGTGAGGAGGGCGCCCAGCGAAGAACTTTGATGTCGTGGTCATTAAACCACCGGTTTGCGCGCGCAGATGTGTGCTTCGGGTCGCCGTCCTGCTGGAAAACAACTTCGGAGGGTCGAAGAGAGTAGTCGGAGAGGGTGCCCAGATATGATTCTTCGAGAATGCGGCAATACTGCTCAGCATTCATAATTCCATCGACGCGGTGAAGCCGTCCGGGGCCATGTTCGGTCAAACAGCCCCACACCCTCACACTCCCCCCTCCGTGCTTCACCGTCTTCTTCACATTTTGTGGTTCCAACTCTTCGTGGGGTCTCCTCCGACAATACTGCTTCCCATCCGACCCAAAGAGATTGAATTTGGACTCGTCCGAGTACACCACATCGCGCCAATCATCCGCGGTCAATTCCAGCATATCAGCCGCCCACTCAAATCGCTTCCTGATGTGGGTACGGCTGAGCTGCGGCTTGGCACGTCGAACACGACCATTGAGGCCGATGTCCTGAAGTGCCTTGCGCACGGTCCGGTCGGGGGCGTCCTGAAAAAGCATGTGCTTTACGTCGGAACCATCGCGGGCAACACCGGTGTCAACAAGTCTGGCCGCATGACGCATATCGCGCATGGAAAACCGACGTGGGCGGCCGCTTTTACCCTTGTAGTGGTACGGGTCCCCCGATTTGACTACCTGGTGGTAGTTGCAGCGCGCCGTTTCCGTTGAAACCCCCAATTCTACGCCAATATCTTTAAATAGCAAGTTCTCCTTCTCCTTCATGCGGAGGATGCGGGCTCGCTTTGTGGGTGTGCAGACAGTCATAGGGGATGTAGGCGAGGGGGTATATGCAGTTTCAGGTGATTAGAAGCAGTAGAAGTTGCAGGAGAGTGTGTTGTGTCGTGGTTTCTGGTCAAGTGTGGAGCTCGTGATCGCGTAATTTGATGTACTGATATCATAGCTCGGCTGTGACTGTGCCGATCGACCCAGACTTTTTTGGGCGTACTCTAGACATACTAGGCTACAACTTTTACACTTGGAGTTTGGAGGTTTGACCTCTCCATTGTGTCGAACTATTGAAAAAAACCAAAACTCATTATTTTTTGCCGCCACTGTATGTTCCGCCAGTGATGGCAGATCTGAGCGAGTAACAGTGGTGCCCGATGCCGTGATGGTCGCACACGCCCGTGGCTCGGAAGGCAGTCGACGAAGATGCGCGAGACAATCTCGTTCGGAAGCGTGAGGACGGGGTACGCCAGGGCAGCGGTGAGATCATTCTCAGTCTCCCGTTGCCTTTCCTCCAGGGCGTCGATGCATGCTTTGTGGCGCAGAATTGCGGATTTGATTTCGTCCAAATTTGCGCGCAGCTGCCGCGGCGTATGGGCTGAGGGTATCTTGGAACCTGTTTGTAATGAGGATAAAGTGAGCTGGCATGAATTGCGGTACGTACAACTCTGGCAGGTGTGGGTCATGGAAGAGTGATAAATGAGTCACGATGTGACCACTGTAACACATACGTCAGACTCACCGTGATCCAAGTAAAGGGACATGTGATCACGTCGCGTCGACGCGTCTCCGCGCGTCTCTGGACATTTAAATCGTTGGCGTGTTTTCTCCGTCCAAATCAGACTCAAGAAGATCTAGATCAACGCCTGCAGTTAACTGTCCAAAGATTCTTGATCTTAGAAGAAAACACCGAGAAGACACCAATTTGAAATTAAATGACCCTGAAGCATGAAAATTTACCAGCGGTGCCTCAGGATCTTGCTCGTGGAGGTAGTTTAATCAACAAAGAAGCCAGAGGCTTCAGATTCTTGCTTACCGCACTGTGGTTCGGTCACAGTCCTAAGAGCTTCAAATTAAAGTCCAGAAGAAATCGAAACGACCACATAGCAATTAAATAGTATGCCCGTTAACTGGTTCAGAATTGTGAGCTTAACGTGTCTAAATGAGTCCTGCAACACGATATTCGAGGATTTCCGGTGCTCCCAACTACGAGAAAGTAATCCTTGATAGTGCAGTGTGGAATAAAATGAACTGCGTGCACCCTAAATTTCCAGGCATAAATTAAAATGGACATCTAATATTACAGAGGTGCCTCCGAAACTGACATCGATCCTGAGCTGATCGAACACTTGGATAGTTAATGGAAGTTCATCGTGCGGATTCAGTGGCGACTCGGAATGATATCTCTCGTATGCTGCAAACGAACGAGGGGATGGAATTATGAGAACACGAAATAGATGCTGGCTGGGGAAAATGAATCTAGTAGTACTTACTGTAAGCTGCAAATCGTATACATTCCAGCGTAAGCAAATGCTTATTTGTGGTCCATGATGAGATGTTGCAGAGGGTTCGGCCTTGGGGCTCCGATCACCATTCGGATCATGATCCGGACCATTCCTACCCTTTGTTCACAACCACCAACACTCTCCAGCCAGTGCCACTTGCGAGCGACTATCCACTATCCAGCAATGGGGCCCCAATTGGAAATCCTCAGTGGCTTGTCCTGCATAACTCACGACCTCCCGATGTTCCACGATGGACCACCCCACCATACGCACCAGCATTGCAGCAAGTGTTTCCAGATGCAGCGAACTCACGCCAAACTGTCCCTCTGCAAAGGATGCGGTATCGCGATGTATTGCGTACGCTTTCAATATTCTTCTGTTCTCCTCACATCCGAATTCTCACACAAGTATTCCACAGTCCAGAGAATGCCAAGTGGCACACTGGCCGACGCACAAAGCCGCATGCAAGCTCGCAAAGGAAGAACGGCACGCGATCGCAGAAAAGTGTGGTATCGAGAGCGCGATGCCGGATCTGCACGCGTGGATGAAGTACTACGATACGCCTATCAAGAACTGTGCCATCGCGGCGCTGCGGCTCCCAGAAAACCCGCACATGGAACGCACGGAGATGCTCTACATACAGCTCCACCACAAAGGCGATTCCACTCTTCCTGTTCACGACCGATTTTTCGTTATGGCTGTCGGTCGGCGCTCACTTGCGGAACTTCCGCCGCTGTCCGCGTTGCGCGGCACGGGGACGCGCTACGCGGAAAACTGCGAGCGCGCAAAGGTCGAACTGGGCGATCGGTTCTACGGCGTGGGGCGTGTGGGGTTCTCTGTTCTCTTCGGCGCCAACTCCAATGCGGTCAGCGAGAAGCTGAAGCATTTTCCCATCGATAAAATCAGCGCCCGGGCCAACATCGTACGCCAGGACTGGTGGATGTTGTTCAGGGAGTATGTCGAGGTGGGCGCAAAGATGAAGTTTTGCTGTGGGCGACTTCCTGGGATGGATGATATTTGTTGCTGTGGTGGATGGGTTCATGACGCGGAGAAACGGGTAAGTACGTTTTGCATTCTGACGGCCTCCCCAATAACTGGTATTTAGGAAGCATTTTCGAGTATTGGAAGACAGAACGCATGATTTCTGCTATACACTCTGTTCATCAAAAAACTATAGTATCTCCGTCTCAGACAAGTGCTTTGTGTGATTTACTATTGGATCTCCTCTGCTCACTGCAAATATCACCGCGGTAAGCTTGGTGTAGTCTTTGTCACAGCTTTTTTCCTCTCACTTCCTTGCGCTCGACAGTGTCTGTCTCGGTATATATTCACTCTAGTTCCCGCCCACTTCTAAATTACGGGACTTTCGAATTCAAACGCGACAATTGCGTTACAACTCCAAAAGTGAGTGCTACGGAATGAAGGATTGGGCTACCTTGACGCGATTGATAAGTGTAAAACGCAGGTTCTCAGGCGAAGATGAAATGTCCGAGTGGGTTAGAATCCTTAATTCTGCAGCTCGATAAACCCATCATTCCGAGGCTCTCCCTCATTTAGTTTTGACCGGAATGCCGGAGCACCACCCGGTGCTCCGTGATCGATAAGCATCAGTCTTTGTACTCACTTGACCAATGACCATGGACCCAGCTTCATACAAGACCACCATTACGTCCCGGGGCATCAAATACGCGTAATTCTTCAGCCCAGCAACCGCCGGGAAACCAACCCTCATCTTCTCCATGCCGTCCAACGTATACGGCTGGCGCCACCAAGTAACCTTCTTCGTGAACCAAGGCTTCGTCGTCCTCGCTCCCTACCTCCTGGGTTATGGTGGTACGGACAAGCCCACTGAGCCGGCCTTTTATGCGAAAAGTCTTATGGCCGCCGACATCATTGCTATCATGGGCAAGGAGGGCATCAACACCAAGGTCTACAGCATTGGTCACGACTGGAAAGACTCCTTTTGTCTTTTCCGAAGCTGTATGTACTAACTATTTGGTCCAGGGGATGCGCCTTGAGCTCCGGATTGGCGAATTTCTATCCTGATCGCTTCATCGGATTCGCTTACCTAGCCGTTGGCTATCGCCCGCAGAACACTGCCTTTACTATCGAATCCTTCTATGAAAGAACCGCGGCACTCGCTGGCCGCGAAACTCATGGATATTGGCCTCCAGTCTACTCGAATATTTGGGAGACATGGGGAACGGCATGTCTCCTCTCTACCCAACTTCCTTGCCATTCTGCGCACGATGCCAGAGTCGAAATTCGTTCATGTATACGATCATTCTGCAAAGCACGCGCAGATGTGCCAGGCGGTTTTCTTGGTATCAATGGGGTATGTTGCGCCTATGTGTCATTCATTATCACGTCAAGTGGCCCGCCGGTGCGGTCAGCAGAGGTGTATATGTTCCTAAATGTTGAGGAAGAAGTCCATTGGATGTGCGACACAAGGTCGGTTCGTGTTCCACTGCTTGAGTAGGCCTTGCATTACTTGTAAATAATTAACGACGGACGTACTGTACGCTTTTAGACGCCGCGGGCACCACTCTGGAAATGAATCACCCTTAGCAAGGTTGAATTGTACTCGTTTAATAGGGTGTGGTGTACGGCGCACCACTGCGGACAATGCCGGTAGAAAAGAATGCAGCGATACGGGATTCGACTCCCCGCACCCAAATCGATTTTCATCGTCATATTTTTTCTCCGACCTACTGAAGAATAGCCAGGTCTTAGCGAGTCTGTATCTCTATCTCATCTTCTACGCCGATTACAGCCGTTTCATAAATAGTATACGGGTTTTGATCGAGTGGTGCTCGCTCATTTTTATTTACCTCTGATTGACGCTGAGTCTCCCTCGGCTATGTCATAGCCCCACCACACGGTGTTGTGACTCCACTTCAACTCCAACGTACCCAACATATAGGTGCGCCATTCAACATGGTTTTTCACTATTCTTTACTCTCTGCCTTGAACTCAAAATATCGTAGATGTTCTTCGTATTGCCTCGAGCCATGAGTGCCAGTAGTAGAGTAAAGTCCCATGTGTCACATAGTGTGTGGTGGAGCCAGGTGGAGCCAACAGAGACTCACCGTCAATCAGAGGTAAACAAAACGAGCGAGCACCACTCGATCAAAACCCGTATACTACAGCCGTTTTGTAAACTTTAGGCGGGTTTCGTAAAAAATTGATGCTCGAAACTTGTTTACATCTGCTTGACTTGTTGACGCCGCGTCTCAACCTTTCCATGCTCCACCTCAGCTCCACCTATGTGTTCATCGACTAATATACAATATTTATTGACGCTCTCCTCATTTCACATCCCCCATGAACACAACTAACCATGCCATCGACTAGTTCGAACTCTTCTTACTACAGAGAGCACACCTGGCAGCAGGATGGATTGACAGTCCTGGTTCCTAAGGTCGGCGGCAATGTCGGCCTGTTTGCGGCGGCAATTGTAGTACTGGACAACATGCTGTTTGGTCTCTTCAGAAATATTGGTACGGCCCATGGCGGTTGACAATCGTCGAGCACGCGAAAAGAGATCAAGAGAGGGAGTGGAGCAAGAGTGGAGCGAGGACGCGGCACCAAGCAGATGTAAACAAGTTTCGAGCATCAATTTTTTACGAAACCCGCCTAAAGTTTACAAAACGGCTGTATTTATGAAACGGCTGTAAGGACCTGTTCTTCCAATTACTTAGAGGCCGGTGTTACCAGCACATCTGACGTTTTTGTGAATGACACGAGATGTATATACTATTTCACAAGCCAGGAGCCTCGGGTTCAGCAAACAATATTGTGGCAAGAACAGCTTTATCGTAATATACTCCTTTTGTATGAGGCGCAACGCGGTCAGTGACTGCGCTAAGGAAACATTTCACAAGGATCTACAGGCATGTCAAAATTCAATTCTTTCCTAATCGACAGACTGAGACTCACCGACCCATCGTTCCGGCCAACCCTCCTCGGACCCCCAAATAACCCGAATTTGCAAGCCCTCTGCAATGAGGCGGGTGAACTCGTCAACCGCGCGGCGCGGGAGGCACTGGTCATCCTCGTCGTCGTCGGCGTACGGGTCCTTGTGCAGGTGGATCTGTACGAATTCGACGTGCTGGGCGTCGGTGCGGCTGCGCCGCGCGCGCAGAGCCTTGGCAAGGGCGGGGTAATCGAATTTTTCGGAATCAACTCGCATGGAAAGGGTTCGGAGGCGCGGAAGGAGGGCGTGCGCGTCGAGCAGTTCGCGAAAGTGCACCATTGAGTAACGGTTGACCTTGACTTCCAGAGAGGTGAGGGACGGGATTGCCGAGGAGCATTCTTTAAGAATGCGAGTGTAGTTGAACCCTAGGGTGAGGTGGTCAAGTGGGCAGGTCGAGCGTCTGAAAAATGATAAAAGGCAGGAAGGTCCAAGACCGAAGCTGATGTGGAGCTCCAGTCGAAGTAGATGGGGGAGAGTCAGACAATTAAGGGCAGACAGAACGTTTTGGGGGTCACCGGACAGTACGAGGGACTGGAGGTGAACGGCTGTCTGGGATACAGGGGTAGGCGAAGCGAATTCACCCAAATGTGCCGCCAAATGTATGAGTTGGGGACGGCAGTCCAATATTTGGAGGATGAATCCAAGTGAGACATGCGACAGTTCCAGTCTGGTTACGTTGGGGTAAAGGTCGAGATCGGGGATCGAGATTCCGATTCCGCGACAATGCATGCTAAGGTTGCGAAGCGAAGGGGTTTCAGGGAAGATGGAAATAGGTCGCAATTCCGAAGAGCTCGTGCGCGTTCCGGAATCCATTGCAAGACACTCGAGGCGAGGGAGTGAGATGCGAAGTTGTTTCAGAGATTGCAGGTCTTCGCTGCAAAGGCTGAGTTCGAGCCGACGAAGCTGACCAGCAACCGCGGGGATGATCAAGAGTATCGATACGGGGATTCTGAGAGACGAAGAGTACGAAGAGCGAATCGTCAAGGACAACGGACATGTCCTCGCCCGGAAAAACCAAGTCTTCAAGATGGCAAGTACTGCATTACTGGCGTATTCCATTATCTGTCCGCGCAGGTCAAAGCCGGTATCGATGTCGACAGAACTCCAAAGTTGGCAAGTGGAGAGGGCTATATTCCGCCAGTGATGGCAGATCTGAGCCAGCAACAGTGGCGCCCGACGCCGCGATGGTCGCACACGCCCGTGGTTCGGGAGGCATTCGACGAAGATGCGTGAAACGATCTCGTTCGGAAGGGTGAGAACGGGGTACAAAACAAGTGTGAGTTCCTCCTCAGTCTCACGTTGCCTTTCCTCTAGCGCGGCGATGCATGCTTTGTGCCGCAGAATTGCGGATTTGATTTCGTCACAATTTTCGCGCAGCTGCCGCGGCGTATGGGCTGTGGGTATCTTGGAACCTGTTTATAATGAGGATAAAGTGAGCTGGCATGAATTGCGGTACCTACAGTTCTCGCAGGTGTGGGTCATGGAAGAGTGATAAATGAATCACGCTGTGACCACTGTAACACAGTCGGAAGAGCACTTTTTCTCCATTCCAGATAGATTTGAGATGGATCACCACCGCGACTCCATATTTTCATTCCTCGACAAGGAATTTGGGTTTGGCATTGACGAAACGCGTCTCTGGACATTTGAATCATTCTTTGAGCAAATGAGCAATCAATTAATCAGTATTTGGGACGGATTCGACCGAGTCCAAGGTCGATACCTCGATACCTCATACCCGGATCGGTAACGCCTCGGACCGGTTTGCTTGGACATCCCATCAATCTGATTGCCGTCGGCTTCCTCACCACGTGTTTGGTGTTTCCACTTGGGAGGCGGCTTTAGACTGTCTTTTTGCAGCACACAATATAGTCTGAGCTGTTTCGTTCCATTTACATGTCGCTCAGAGGTTCAAAAAATATTTTAAAGCAAGGAATCTGAGCAATAGGGAAGTTCAATCAAATTTCTAGTTGGAATGGTCTTGTGTGGCTAGAATTTCGACCCCGAAAATTCTCAAATAGTAATCTTGATAACGACGCAAACGAAATGTCCATATCGTTCGGGCGTCAAACTCTTAGGCTAATTTTAGAACGAGCGCGGAGCCAACAGATCCATCACGTGATCTGCCGATGCGAGCTTTTGAACTTCGGAAAACTTCACATAGCGCGTCCCAGTGCTTCCGACAGTGTATATGAGACATAAATGAGTAGAATATACCTGCAAGATGATATCCATTGCCGGGAATACTCGGAGAAAAGAGTTGATGAACTATTAAATAATGGCCGAGTATGAGGTATCTACTATAATCTAGGGAATCGCACCGTACGTATGGCTTACGGTCATACGTACGTACGTTGCACATACCGGGAGCCGTCTTGGTGCGTGCCGAGGAACCCGTACGTATACGGATACGAGTCCGGATCAAGCCGTATTTCGGCAAACCCCCTTGAACTTTGCCGGGGGGCACCATCTCGGTTTGGATTTGATTCTGATGATCTGCAGTGAGTGAATTTCAGCAATATCAATCATGCCGCGACCCCACATCTGCTGATTTGTCCCCCGAAGGTGGCCGTACACCGTACCGCACCGTATACGAAACGTGATCCGTAACGTACCGTCGGGCGGAGTCCTGTAAAAGTAACTTATTTCCTAACTTAGTAAGTTTACTTAGCCCTTCGGCTTAGGTGGCCGAACTTTACTTTACTTTTCCCATGCTTAGTGAACTTAACTTATTGAAACTCCGCCCACACAGCCACTCCCCATGTACAAAAATAAGTTTCTAGGGTTAGTATTGCTGCATACAAGCACATAATTTACATTATCCATGAGAAACACCGGGGTTGGTCCGCGACGTCCCGTTTCATCCGTACAATTCTTGACCCGTAGTAGATAGACATACCACGAGAAATCTGATTCAATCGGTGACCAAGCATCTCATTTCATGAGAATATATAATGAATGTCTGCAGGACTTGTCATGTCCGATCTCGACTCACTATGGCAGTCGCAATTTTCAACACCGACCAACACCGGAAATTCTGGCATATGTCATGATTCAGCTCAGTTGCCTGGATTAACCCGACGGTAACCCGGCCACATGACACCCCATCAGCTATTGCAAACCTGATCGGGATACTCGACACCCCATCAACTATTGCAAACCCGATCGGGACACGCGGTAGTTCCGACCCGTCCTTACACATCACAACTACCCCTCTCCGTTCTTGGCACGTCACGACACCCCTGCGTTCCTTGATTCTCCTCAGTGTCGCATTTATCACATAGATACTCTCCTGACTATCAAATAGTATATAAGTAGAGTAGAATCTCCCTGTACAGTAGATTCTACCTCGTCTATACTCAGGCTTACCTTGGCTTGACCTCGCTGTTCCCTCGGGTTATTCCGACGCTCTGAATTCTCACCCGGTCGCTCATACTACACCGGATTGTACGACCATCTGTTACCTTCCTCTACGGAAACCTCTCCGTCGTTGGCTCTCACCGATTTCCCTCGATTGCTCTCGGATTAATCCGTCCTGACCCAACAAGGAAGCTAACCGGCTCGTTGTAATCCTTGACACCCGTATCAGCCACCCAGTTGTGCCCAATATCCCCGAATGGTTTTCTGTGTCCTTTCTGGTCAAGTCGACCCAAGCCGACGCTGACAGCATACTAAATGTCTGCAACTTGTCTGCTGACTGCTTTTCCCAGTCAAATTCAATATTTTATTTTCCTCACTGAATCAAACAAGAACGACATAAGGACATTTAATGTGAGGGAAGTTGTCCAGATTGAGTCACCTTGTAACCTTCATTCAGTCAAGTTCATTTTGTTGATTCTCACTGTGATCAGGCTTCTGTTTGGAAAATCCAAGGCACAAACTCGGCACATTATGCGAATTGAGTTTGGGTCCGTACTGTACTATTACGACCAAGTGTTCATTAATGTCGGAAATTTCACTCACCGAGATGGCCGATAAATTTTCTTTTGATTTATGGTGATTTTTAAAAACCTCAGAAAAATAGGCCGTCACACGTCACCTGAACACTTGGTCGTAATGATACAGTACCTCATGCTGGATTTCGAGCATCGCAACATGGACGCTGTTCCAAAATGTCCTTGGAATGGTATTTGCACGACTGCTCAAGGCTGTTTTTGTGTAGAAGATGGCCCCAACTTGTTTGGACGAGCCATATACAAACTTTACTTGCAGTAACTTACAGAAACTTATGGTAACTGAAAGTAACTTAAGTTACTTGAGCTAACTTAGCCCGCCAAGTTCCATCAGGGAAATCAACTTATGCCATCAGATGGCATCATTTCCTGCCTTGTACACAAGTAAACTCAAGTTAACATATTCGGGACAGTGGGGGACTGATTTAAGCAATCATATAGCTGCTATTATGCTGCAATAATGTGATGGAACCTTTTACTTGAGCATAACTTTGACTGTGGGCCTGTGGCTCTGCCGAGCACTCGGCGGAAGTTTGGCAGGAGTCCAACCACGGTGTTGGAAATTTTGGATACTTCCAAATCCTCCTCACATTGCAGTCTCACAAAGTCAGCCGGCCGCTCCTGTGGAGATGAAGTAGAGAGCTCTGTACTCAATGCCAGCTGCCCGGTATTGGTGTAAAAATAAATGGCCTTGCCTCGCGACATAGAGTTCAATTTGAGCTTTGACAGCAACTTTATGTTCCAGAGGCTCCGAGTGTTGTGTGAAACATAGAGGCAAGAGCAGTATGAGAACCTAGGACAGGGATAGGGGCATTCGGATCGTGCCCATACGTATACGGATCTTCTTCCGTATTCACGTATTTTGTCACGTACCGTATACGGTACGTACGGCGCGATTCCCTAGCTCAGGTATCGACCTTTCCCTCGATTCGATCCGTAATGTTGCGGAGCCCGAGGCGGGGATCCCGGCCTTGATCTCGGCCTCGGCGATTCCATCCACCCATTCAGCTTCGACTGCAAGGTCATCTGGATCACTGATCGGTGTATATAATGGAACACACGCCGTACTTCACAAAGGCGCGTTAGCCACGCATTCCAGCTTGTATCCACCCATCATGGACCCATCCTCCTACAAGACCACCATTACGCCCCGTGGTATCAAATACGCGTACTTCTCTAGCCCAGCAACTGCTGGGAAACCAACCCTCATCTTCCTCCATGGCTTTCCGTCCAACGCATACGGTTGGCGTCACCAAGTCGTCTTTTTCGTGAACCAGGGCTTCGGCGTTCTCGCTCCCGATCTCCTGGGTTATGGTGGGACGGACAAGCCTACGGAGACGGCGTTTTATGCGAAAAGTCTGATGTCCGCTGACATCATTTCTATCATGGACAAGGAGGACATCGGCACCAAGGTTTACGCCATTGGGCACGACTGGAAAGACTCCGTTTATCTTTTCCGCAGCTGTACTAACTATTGTTCCAGGGGATGCGCCTTGACCTCCGGATTGGCGAACTTCTATCCTGATCGCTTCGTCGGATTCGCTTACCTGACCGTTGGCTACCGCCCGCCGAACATCGCCTTTACTATCGAATCATTCTATGAAAGAACTGCGGCGCTCGCTGGCCGCGAAACTCATGGATATTGGCGGTACGTGCAGTCTTTTTGATTTTCATAAGTGTCAAATCTCATCCATCGGACAGGTTTGTCTCGGAGGATGGTGCCGACAAGGTCATCGCCGACCATGTAAGTGAGAATTGAATCTCAAACCCATCCACACTTACAAAGTGGCACAGATGGATTCTTTCATGAGCGTCTTGTACCCCCATGACCCGGAGATCTGGCTTACCGACATGGGACCAAGCGGCAAACTCAAGGAATGGACCGTCAGCGGCAAAGTGACTCTGTCGCCTTCGTATATTACCGAAGAGGTCAGTTCCTCGCTTCTACCGCGTTTCATAATCTGATGGTGCGTAGGAAATTAACCAAGAGAAGGCCGAACTGTTGAAAGGTGGCCTAGCGGGTCCGTTGTGCTGGTACAAGCAGTTCACCACGGGTGCCGTTGCGGCGGACGACAAACGTGAGTCTTTACGGCGCACCTCCCGCGTTCCATGTCGCTGATAGATTGTTCCTAGTGGTACCCAAGGAGAACTACATCATCAAACAGCCCGTGTTCTTCGGCGCCGCGCTCGAAGACCGCATTGCTATTGCAAAATTCGCTCTCATGGGGATGAAGGATGCGTGCCCCAACCTCACCGTTAGGGAGTACCAAACCGATCACGTATGTGCTTCCACACTCCAATTTGAACGCTCCTGAGTGATACTTGATAGTGGGTCCAGCTTGCCGCTCCGGACAAACTCAACAAGGACCTGTTGGAGTGGATCAAGAGCTCGCCGTGAAATTAGCACTTTCAACAATAAATATGAGTTTCTGTCATAGGATCAAGAGCAATAAATGGGCTGGATTAGTCTAGACTGAGTTGGGGAAGTATGAGGATTGCACGGATCCCTGCTACACTCGGAATAAAACTTGAGGTGAATTTGGGGTGAAACCATTTCATCGTTGAATCACTCGAAATTCCAAAATTCGGCTATCCATTGATTCCAGGTGTAGGGTCGTTTTGTGAGTTTTTTGGATCTTAATATTGTGCTTTCATGAGGACGAAAACAATGTTGTCTGGTGCCTCAACCTAACCGACACCAGCCGTGCGCCCAACACTTTCGTTGATTTCAACCAAAAGTTATGATTATTATTGTCTGAGTGGTGATCTCCTTCGTGCTTAGGGATGCGGGCCTCCGGTACAGTATAATCTTCGCTCCCCTTGTCATAATACCCTGTTTGCGCAAGAGCCATTGGAGCCATTCAATGGCTTGTGGTGCGTGCGCAGATTTGGCAGGCGAATGGTTCCACGAAGCCATTGACGGCATATTTTGGCTGTGAAGCCATTCATTTGCGCACGCGCCACAAGCCATTCAGTGGCTCCAATGGCTTCTGCGCAAACTCTCTAATACTGTAAATCAAGGCTACTGGACCCAGATTCCTGCACAAATCCTCCGATTCTACTAGAGGCGAATCCTCGCTTTCGCGCAACCCCCAGCTAATACTTGATCTTCAGGTCCTCAAGAGAGGCACCGCGGTCAGGAGCAAAGGATCGTTTGAGTTCCTCCGCATCCGCGCATTCTTCTTGGTTGGCTCTAGACAAGTTGAACTGGACAATGTCAGTCGCGGCAGTCCATCCCCGAAGGTATGACTATTCTACGTGGACCGATGGAACCGACTCTGATACCAATAATATTTAGGCCCGAGCGATGGGATATCCCAGAGGCAGCGACCCCGATCCCGAGTAGTGTATGGGCGAATCTTCTTACCTTCTTCGCGGGGCCCACCAACTGTACGTACCTTTTCTTTTGTCGCCATTTTCGGACTTGATCGGCTTTTAATCCCCGTAGGCATTGGGTTCCATTTCGCCCTGACCGAGTACGTCTGATTCGTCCCAAATGTTTCTCGCATGAAATCTGATTATAAGCCTTTTTGATTCCAGGATGAAGGCCCTGCTTTTCATACTCATCCGTGCATTCGAGTTTGAAGCGGCTGTTGTCAAAAATGGGATTGGGCTTACCTTTGCCTTTTTTCAGGTGCCTGTAGTCCTGGCCGAGCAGGTGGAAACCTTCCTCTCATTCTGAGAACATACATTTCGGAATTATAATATTATATTCGAAGCGTAATGTTACATTTGATTTGAACGACATTTCCCGGGACCACTCATCCAGTTGCTCCACGCCCACGAAGCAGCTCCACAATTTCCGTAAATCCACGGGCTGAAGCCGCTTCGAGTGCCGTGCCATATTTACCACCTCAACGGTAACGTTAGTAACAACAATTCACGTTGGAACTTGATTCGTACCATGTATATTGACATCCGCACCACTTTCCAGAAGCAACTGGACAATCTCCAGGTTTCCCGAGTGCGAAGCTGCTTGAAGTGCAGCGCCGTATTCGCCCCCTGATATTCACAGGACTGATTTGGACGTAGCCCATAAAAATGAATGGCATACGCACCTTCAATATTGGAGTCTGCGCCGTTTGCGAGAAGCAGTCTGGCAATCTGCATATCACCATGAACGCACGCGGCCTGCAATGCCGTACGCCCTGTGCTGTCTTGGAGCACGATATAAGCACTTTCTCAAAATCAGACAAATTTAGACTCACCTGGAATATTGGGATTTGCGCCGTAAACTAGCAACATCCTGGTGAAGTCCGCATCCCTCCGATCCGACACAGCCAGCAGCAACACTGTTGGATACCTGGAACCTGCCACAAGGCACTGAGTTTACAGCAGCTCCAGGTACAACCACCGTACCTTCCGCCTTCACGTTGACGTTTGCACCCCGGCGAACCAAATCCCGCAGAACATCGGTACTGGTACTGGCGTGCCACTGTACCGCATTCTGCAGCGAGAAAGTAAAGCTTCTGCGTGCACCGAAAATCCGCAGGTCGCGCATGGGCAGCACCAAGAGTAATACCGCGAGGATCTGGCCAAATGACCACATGTTTAACTCGCTCAACGGGAACAAGTGCCGGTTGTCCCACAGTGTGAGTTCGATATTGAGGAGGAACACGACATTGATTGCGAATAGGAGAGTCATTCCAGCGATGATGGGAAGGAGGAAGGGGTTATACCACGCCTGCAATGCAAAGAGACTTCGGCCGACGACACCCTTGTAATGGGCCTGCGGAAGCCCCATTTTTTCCGTCGGATCCTGCGTGTGCACGTTCCGTGGGTCGAATTTGGCGGCGGCCCGTGGCCCATGGCATGCCCTGTACACTAAAAGCATACCAAAGAAAACAGCCATCGGCAGAAGCAAATTGAATCCTGGTGCGAGGAATATTGCGTAGATCACGAGCGAGACAATCCGCAATGCATTGGACCGAAGAGGGACATGTTTGCCCAGGATGATGTAGGATGAGCGACCTACAGCGCAGACGTCGGGAGCATTGGGACCGATGTTACCTGTCGGATCTGCGAAAGTACGCGGGTTTATCCAGAGCCATATCCCCAGGGCGGACATCATCGAGAGGTGAAGAGAGCCGAGGATGGCGATTACAATAACCCCGCTGACCTCCAATCCGAATATGGCCGACAATAATGACCGCTGCTTAACTTCTGCATCTGCACAATCTTGAGTTCGGTTCATTACTACGTAAAGAAAATCATACCTGCGAGGGCACTGGCGCCATCCGTCGATTGGGAGTTGGATCGTTTTGCTTTGAACCTCATTAAGAATGGACGAGTTCGAGGGAAGATATTACATACCGTGGCGGACGTCCGTTCTAGCGCTATCGGAAAACCAGGCTCGCACGCGCTTCCAGCAAGAGAACAGATCGGATCGGACCTGACGTGGACCTAGCTGACTCCGGTGCTGCATGAATAGCAGAAAGTAAATGAAGGTGTTGGTGTTGCTCATCCAGCTCAAGCTAAGGATGATGTTTCCCTGGAAGGTGGTCAATCCAGTCGTCCGAGCCTGGACCACCGCGGAGATTAAAATGGCGAAAGCGGTGATGAGCATTGTGGAGGACTGGGTCTCCACGGCCTCCAGTTCGTACGACACCACTTCTCCGTCCCAAAGGGCTGATATGGCGGGGACAAAGCCAAGTAGATTTTGTAGGTATATGGCTGCGCGGACGCCAATTCCAGAAATGTCGGCATTAATAGGGAAAATACAAGAGGAGTTGAAGCTCATGACGGAGTGAAGAAAAAGCTGCGGTCGGTCCCTGGCAAGATGGCAGATTAAGTATCTGCAGTGTGGATTCCGCGGGAAGTGCGGACAACCATCAGCAATTCCCGGCCAAGAGAGTCGGCGAAGAAGCTACATTGGAGCCACATGCCGGCGTCGTTTTGGCTGTGAGGCTCCACATATGAGGTTCGGCGGATAGGAACTTGTATTAATGAGGCGCCAGGCTGTGCATAGCCCTATGTGCTGGAGCCAAGAGGGACTGCCACTCCCGCTCTCGCCTATAGAAGAATGCCTTGGTCTTCGCAAAATAGCACGAGACTAATGCCAGTTCAACGTCATATGTGGAGCCGCGCCCCAAAATGCCAAGGTTGGCTCCAGTGGCTCTTGGACCATGGGGCAAAGGTCTGATGGTGCTTATATAATGCCTCCGAACACGGAAATGATGGTAAATAAAGCGGGTAGAGCCGACGAGCGGCACGGCCCGCTACCATTTTTGGTTCCTTTTCTTTTTAAGCTTGTAATAATTCAAAAGAAATATTTTTCCAAGGCGGCCCAAACCTCAACAATACTTTAACCAGCTCGCGTGGACACGATGGGCTGTCAAGGAGCAACTCGTCCAGGCGGCCCAAAGTTTACTCGGTTGATGCATGTGCGTCGACCAGCTCACATTGGGCCACAGAGGAACTAGTAAGTTTCCAGATGAAGTAGACTTGAACGAAGGGAAAGGCAAGCAAAGGTGTATCAGCATATCGCATTGGGCCGGACTCAGAGAGGCTGCAGTGCATTAGCACAATCATTCCGGTATAATTTCTGTCAATTCTGCAGTTGAACCCTGATCATGAGTACCATCAACATTCAACTTCAAGCACAACAGGCAAACTATGAGCTAATTCTCTTACAGCCGTTTGAAAAATTGATGACAGTCGGCACAAATAAATAAAAGAACAACTTTTGATGTGACCTTTTTCTGACCACGCACCTCATTCAATTCTCAACGGATTTGTTCGGTTTGGGTACCGTTCTAAAGGGCGTAAACAGGGCTTTCGATTCGTGCCCGGTGGAGCGTATAATTTGTAACATTTGGGGTACTCAAAATTGGCCTCCGTTGTATCCCACCGAATCTTGTCCTGCTCAATGCTCCGTCAGCTTCGAATCTGGTAGATTCTGGGTGTGTTAAAAAGCTGTATCCTTGGCATCCATCCTCAGGGAGCCAAATTGTGTCGCAGTGGTCTGTAGTCTCTCTACCGTGCGAACCTCTGATTTATTTGACCAATCATACGTACAACGGCCATGTCAGGGTCAAACCATTTTATCTCCTTGTGGAAGCGTATGCCACCACATCGCCTCTTAGACGCAACCGACCACGAGAGAATTGGTTTAGATTTGACAGAGTAATAAGAGAAACAGGTTACAGTTGTAATCACTGGAAGCGAAGTTTGACGACCTCCAATTTCGCGAATTACACACTGTGCAGGGCACTAATCGAAAGCCCTGGTTAATACCTCTCGAACGGTACCAAAGACGAGCAGATCGGTGGAGAATTGCACGGGCTGTGCATTCAGCAAAGAGCCAGATCAAAACTTGTTCTTATTTATTTTTTATGCCGACTGTCATCCATTTTGCAAACGGCTGTAATCGTCCATAGTGTATTTTTTTCGTTCAATTCGGCAGGGGGTTGTCACACGTGACAACTTGAACCAATTCGACACTAAGACTTCTTCACGGGTCGATTTAGACCGTGATGTGACCAAAGTCTTTGACACCATCCAAGAAAGATGTAGGAATGTTCAAAAGCAATCTGGGACCTTTGCAGAGCATACAGAAATGGGCAGATGCCAAGTTATTTATTTTTGGCCTGAAATGCTTATCCCACCTAGTATGTGTTGGGTTTGGGCGGAGATGAGGGTAGGAACTTAGCAAGGGAATTGGATATTACCTTGCAGGATACAGGAGATACCCCGCAATGTTCCCTGGTCATTGTTGACATCAAGAAGGATTTTCCCACATTTTTTGAACCATGGAACCAATTCGACAACCACCTCTGTGGTGCGTGATGACGAACCAAGGCTCAGCTTCAATAGGACCTGCTGTGACACATGGCCGCCAAAATTGAACGAAAAAAATACCGTATACCTGTGAAGAAGTTCAAGCTAGACCTGGAAAAAGAATATTCCTTCAAAAACCCAGTGGAAAGGCAGCACAGTTGACATACTATCGTTGCACGAGATTTTTTTTGATGGTACTTCGATGGGCTGTTGCATCTGAAACCCTGCGCAGGTGAGCCACTGTGACATCTACAGCATACCACGATACGAATGGCTGGATTTTTGAGGCAGAATTGAGACTGCACCGAAGCCGCCCGAGAAGTTACCTACTTTTGCCCAAAAGAATTACACGGGAATTTGGCAGGCAAACATTTTGATCAACCACCATTGATTCTCCCCTCTCCCTGGATCGTGGTAGGAATGTCCGCGCACTGTCTACCTATGTCACATGGATATCTTAAATTTATTTCGGGACAATTCGGGCTAAATTGACATCTCTGGATGAAATTTTGCTCTATTTTGCAAAGGTGATAGTATTTCAACCTCGTTTCCGGTTACAAAGTACGAAAGGGGCAATCATCGGCATGGGCAGCGACCGTGGGTAAGCCCGAAACATTGCCGAAACATTTTGGCGGGCAGGATATGTGCTTACGCAAAAAGAGATGACGAAAATGTGATCGTCTGCGAGTCCTGAAAATAGGGCGCTATAAGACCCTTACCTAAAGGTAGCGGGAATTCAATCGACCGCCTGAACTATCCACATTTTGGCCAAGGTTTGTGTAGGAGATGTCTCATTTCTATATTTCGGAGGTAATTTCCCAGCCAGGATTGTGATTTTTGCCACCGTTATTTTTCTGACTTTTTGTCGACATTTATAACAGCTTTGTCCTATGGTGCCTCCAATTTTATTTGAGGTCAAAAAGCAGGTGTGGAAAGCAGGGTCGAGGGCCAAAGAATCATACGAAATTAGTGGAATCATGCATTATATAATTGGTCAAACGCGTCGCGTCGCACTATTCCTCGCGTTCACTGACTCCCTCCACTATTTTGTGACTCCTATATCAGAGATTAAAAGTCATTACATCGTATGGAACATGAATGAGCTCTACTTTGAGTTTCAAAGCCTTGTTTTTGGTCTGAATTCTCAATTTTGATGTCTTTTGCTGTTCACACAAACAGGAATGTTTCCGAGTAGTTGGTGGATCAAGGGAGTGGTGAAAATTCACCATTGGCATATACATGCACCCTTGGGAAACCTCAAATCTGCAAGGTCCTGGCAGTGGAAATGTTTTGCTTCATATCTGGAGCAGACTCGGGGGCTATTTTCTTTTGTTTCACTTCTCATAAAGACAGGTCACATTCCTGAGATGATATTACATATCCTCAAAGTGGTTTTATCGGGCCCAAGGATGCTGTGGATCCTTGAAAATGGATTTGCCATCGACAGGATTTGGCTGACGGAACAAACAAGACCATACAGTCATTTATTTGGGCCGGTTGTAGTCCCCCGCCCATCCAGGACCAGTACGTGACGGTCGAATTGAATTAAACTATACAGTACAGTGCATGGCTGGTGATTTGAAGCTGGGGATAAATAAAAGCAGCAAGCCGGGGTTCGACTCTCTGGGTCCCAATTCGTCGGGGAAACAGTTTTTTTTGGCCATGTTATGGCTCGATTTCGAGCTCATCCCAGAGTCCTGCGTGGGTTCGACTGAAATCGGAGTGGAGAAAGGCATGCTGTGTAGTGCACTCAGGAGAATATGATTCCCACTTGAACAGTGTGTTCGGTTTCAAGTGCTGTGATGGACACTGGAACTCGTACATGTATTTTAGTTTACATTGCAGGAAGGAAAGCGACGTGGTGTACTGTGCACGGCTGCTGTCAGTGGGAATACATACATCGACCCAGTTATCAGGCAGCAAGCCAGGGTTCGATTCCCCAGGTCCTCATGGTTTCTGGATCACGAATGTTCTTCCCTTCCTGATTACAGCATATTTAAAATATCCAGCAAATCTTGGTTGAAGTTGACGGCAAGAATGGGACGTGGGGTGTGGTGCGCGGCTGCCCTCAGTGATGCAGATAAAAATGTGTTCAGCAGCAGGCGGGGTTCGATTCCCCGGGTCCCAATTCCTCTTCCCAATGCTCTCCCCTTTTTCCACGTCCACTCGGAAAGTTGTTGATATATTACGGTTGAAATTCAAGGAAGGAACGGGACGTGGTGTACGGCACACGGCTGCCTGTATTGGTCCCCGAGCTTATGGATAGACAGCAGCAAGCAGGGGTTCGACTCCCCGGGTCCCAATTCGGTTTCGCATATGTAAAACTTTTTTTATACTCCAAATGACAGCAGCAAGCCGGGGTTCGACTCCCCGGGTCCCAATAGAACCATTCGTCATCATTTTTTTTTGGTCAACTTGCCCTGCGGGAATACTCAATATATTTCGGTTGAATTTGAAGGAGGGGACGGGACGTGGTGTACAGTGCACGACTGTTCTCTGTCATTGAGTGACCAGCCATTACCAGCAGCAGGCCGGGGTTCGACTCCCCGGGTCCCAATTCCAGCTCATCAAACTCTTTTTGGTGCCCACTCAGAAAGTCCGGCATATATTTTGGCTGAATATAAATCAAAGAAAGGGACGTAGTGTACGGTGCACGGCTGCTATCTCTGGAGCAGAAAGGATGGCAAGCAGCAGGAGGGGTTCGACTCCCCGGGTCCCAATTCCCAGTTCATCCAACTCTTTTTGGTGCCCACTCGGGAAGTCAGAAAGTCGGGCATATATCGTGGTTGCAATTGGAGGAGAGGAACGGGACGTGGTGTACGGTGCACGGCTGCTCTCCCTGCATTGCATCTGAATGGCGGCAGCAGGCCGGGGTTCGACTCCCCGGGTCCCAATTAGTTCCATTTTGCCCTCACAATTTTTTTGCCGACCCGACGGGAAAGTCGTGCATTTATTTCGGTTGAAATTTAAATGAGGAACGGGACGTGGTGTACGGTGCACGGCTGCTCTCTGTTGCAAGAAATCGGAGACCATTCAGCAGCAGGAGGGGTTCGATTCCCCGGGTCCCAATTCGTCGTTTCGTGAAGAACATTCTTTTTTGGTGTCCACTCAGAAAGTCAGAAAGTCGGGTATGTATTTTGGCTGAAATTGCAAGAAAGAAAGGGACATGGTGTACGGTGCACGGCCGCAATCTGTTGTTAAGAATTGGCATATAACATGTTAAGCAGCAGGAGGGGTTCGATTCCCCGGGTCCCAATTATTGCTTCCCTCAACCTTTTTTTTTCGCGACTCGGAAAGTCGTGCATATATTTTGGCTGAAATTAGAGGAAGGAACGGGACGTAGTGTACGGTGCACGGCTGCTCTCTCTGCATTGCATCTGAATGGCGGCAGCAAGTCGGGGCCCGGGTCCCAATTATTGCTTCCCTCAACCTTTTTTTTTTCGCGACTCGGAAAGTCGTGCATATATTTTGGCTGAAAGTCAAGGAAGGAACGGGACTTGGTGTACGGTGCACAGCCGCAATCTGTTGTTGAGAATTGGCATATAACATGTTAAGCAGCAGGAGGGGTTCGACTCCCCGGGTCCCAATTAGTTCCATTTCGCTCTCACGATTTTTTTTCCCGAGCCGTCGGGCATATATTCAACTTGGAAATTATAGGAGGAACGGGACGTGGTGTACGGTGCACGGCTGCGCGGAGTGTGTACTGTGGGGTTGATGCATAATGTACAAGCAGCAAGCCGGGGTTCGACTCCCCGGGTCCCAATAATACCATTCATTGTTATTATTTTGGTCAACTTTCCCTGTAGGAAATGCTTGATATATTCAAGTTGAAATCATGGAAAATAACGGGACGTGGTGTACGGCGCACGGCTGTCCTTCTTGCTTCTCGGCACAGTGGAAGCAGCAAGCCGGGGTTCGACTCCCCGGGTCCCCATTATATCTTGTAGAATATTCATTTTTTGGTGCCGATCGGAAAGTCCTGCACATATTCAGTTTGAAAATTAGAGGAGGAACGGGACGTGGTGTACGGTGCACGGCTGCTCTCTCTGCCCCACCACCCAAATGACAGCAGCAGGAGGGGTTCGACTCCCTGCGTCCCCATCCCATCTCCCTTTTTCATTATTTTTTCTTCGCGACTCGGAAAGTCGGGCATATTTTGATACAGATCAAATGAAAGAACGGGACCTGGTGTACGGTGCACGGCTGCTCTCTCTGAGTCGATATACACGTTGCAGAGTTCGACTCCCTGGGTCCCCATCTCCCTTCTTCATTGCTTTTTTCATCGCGACTCGGGAAGTCGTGGCTTATTTCAGTTGAAATTGAAGACAAGAAAGGGACGTGGTGTACGGTGCACGGCTGCTCTCATTGTGCATCTTTCATTCAAGTGAAAGCAACAAGCCGGGGTTCGACCCCCCGGGTCCCAATTCGATCTCCTCCCCCCTTTTTTTCTTTTTCTTTTTGTGTCGACTCGGAAAGTTGTGCATATATTTTGGTTGAAATTGAAGGAAGGAACGGGACGTAGTGTACGGTGCACGGCTGCTCTCGGTCCAATTGCCATCTGGGATGAAGGATGCAAGCAGCAAGCCGGGGCTCGATTCCCCGGGTCCCCATCTCCCTTCTTCATTGCCTTTTTCATCGCGACTCGGAAAGTCGGGCATATATTTCGGTGCAAATTAGAGGGAGAGGAGGGACATAGTGTACGGTGCACGGTTGTTCTCCTTAACTTGAATCTGAGTGTACGGTGCACGGCTGCTCCCTCTGCGTTGCATCTGAATGCCGGCAGCAGGTCGGGGTTCGACTCCCCGGGTCCCGAATTTATCTTCTAGGCATACCTCTTTTTCTCGTGTTCATGCAAACTTCAAACTCGCACATCGTGCACACATTGAGGTTGAAATTTAGAGAGAGGAACGGGACTAGGTGTACGGTGCACGACTGCCCTCCTTGATTATGACGTGTTCGACACAGTGGAAGCAGCAAGCTGGGGTTCGACTCCCCGTGTCCCAATGAGTAGATCTAGCATCTAACATACTTGCTCTTTATTGCCATTCAGAATTGATCAACTTATTGAGGTTGAAAAGGAGGAGAGGAACGGGACGTGGTGTACAGTGCACGGGTGTTCTCTCTGGCAGGTATATAGAATGCAAGCAGCAGGTGGGGTTCGACTCCCCGCATCCCGATTCATTTGTGCAAGTTGCATCTTTTTTTGGTCAACCTTTCCCTGTAGGAAATACTCAATATATTCAAGTTGAAATTGCAGGGAGGAAAGCGACGTGGTGTACGGCGCACGGCTGCTCTCCTTAATTTGCATCTGAAATGGCAGCAGCAAGTCGGGGTTCGACTCCCCGTGTCCCAATTCGGTTTCGCACCGCATTTTTTTTTTTCATCGCGAGGAGGAAAGTTGGGCATGTATTTCGGTTGAAAGCAGAGGAAGGAACGGGACGTGGTGTACGGTGCACGGCTGCCCTCCTTTATTCGTGTTTCTCGACCCAGTGGAAGCAGCAAGCCAGGGTTCGACTCCCCGGGTCCTAATTCTAGCTCGCGAAAAACATTCTTTTTGGGCCGACTGGAAAGTCGGGTATATTTTTGGCTGAAAAGTAGAGAGAGGAAAGGGACGCGGTGTATGGTGCACGGCTGCTCTCCTTATTCCTTTCCTTTCACAGTGGAAGCTGCAAGCCGGGGTTTGGCTCCCCGGGTCCCAATGATTCCTCTTCACCCTCACGATTTTTTTTTGTGTCGACTCGGAAAGTCGTGCATTTATTTGTGTTAAAATTAGAGGGAGGAACGGGACGTGGTGTACGGCGCAAGGCTGCTCTCTCTGCAAAAGAAAGACGGATGAGGCAGCAGGAGGGGTTCGACTCCCCGCGTCCCCATATATAATTCCTCTCTTATTTTTCTTTCTTCCTTTTTTTCTTCCTCTCTCAGCTAGTCCGCCTTTTCATCCGTTGCCCAGCTCGGACACGTACGAAGACTCCCTTACGGCAAGTGCGCCCCAAACTCACACCGCCTCGCGGTTCGAATTCCCATGACAAGTTTTGATGCGGGCTGGCCGCCACGGTGCACGGCTGCCGCGGATGATTTCGCTGCGTCTAACCATATACTAAGCAGCAAGCCGGGGTTCGACTCCCCGCATCCCGATTCATTTGTGCAAGTTGCATCTTTTTTTGGTCAACCTTTCCCTGTAGGAAATACTCGATATATCCAGGTTGAAATCAGAGGAAGGAACGGGACGTAGTGTACGGTGCATGGCTGCTCTTTCTTCAGGTGGAGGTCAGAATTTCCAGCAGCAAGTCGGGGTTCGACTCCCCGGGTCCCGATTCATTTGTCCAAGTTGCATTTTTCTTTTGGTCAACCTTTCCCTGTAGGAAATACTCAATAGATTCAAGTCGAAATTGCAGGGAGAAAAGGGACGTGGTGTACGGTGCACAGCTGCCCTCCTTTGTTATGACTTGTTCGACACAATGGAAGCAGCAAGTCGGGGTTCGACTCCCCAGGTCCCCATCTTCCTTCTTCATCCCTTTTGTCTTCGCGACTCGGAAAGTCTGCAGGTAGGGGTTCGACTCCCCGAGTCCCGATTCATTTGTCCAAGTTGCATCGTTTTTTGGTCAACCTTTCCCTGTAGGAAATACTCGATTTATTCAAGTTTAAATTAGAGGCAGGAAAGGGACGTAGTGTATGGCGCACGGCTGCCCTCCTTGCCTCGTGCTTTTCAAAACAAAGGAAGCAGCAAGCCGGGGTTCGACTCCCTGGGTCCCAATTTGTTCTCTCTCATCCCTTTTGCCTCGCGACTCAGAAAGTCGTGCATATATTTTGGCTGAAATTAGAGGAAGGAACGGGACGTAGTGTACAGTGCACGGCTGCTCTCTCTGCATTGCATCTGAATGGCGGCAGCAGGCCGGGGTTCGACTCCCCGGGTCCCGAATTTATCCTCTAGACAAACCTTTTTTCTCGTGTTCATGCAAACTTCAAACTCGCACGTCGTGCACGCATTGAGGTTGAAAGTAGAGGGAGGAACGGGACGTGTACGGTGCACGGCTGCTCTCCTTGCCTCGTGTCTCTCCAACAATGGAAGCAGCAAGCCGGGGTTCGACTCCCCGGGTCCCAATTATGTCTCATGCTAAATTTCTGGTTTTCATCGCGACCACTCGGAAAGTTGTACATCTATTTCGGTTGAAATTAGAGGAAGGAATGGGACTTGGTGTATGGTGCACGGCTGCTCTCTCTGCATTGCATCTGAATGGCGGCAGCAGGCCGGGGTTCGACTCCCCGGGTCCCAATTAGTTCCATTTCGCCCTCACGATTTTTTTGCCGACCCGACGGGAAAGTCGTGCATATATTAGGTGAAAATCGAGGGAGGAACGGGACGTGGTGTACAGTGCACGGCTGCTATCTCTGAATCGATGTCCATGTGACAGCAGCAGGTCAGGGTTCAACTCCCTGGGTCCCAATCCCTCCTCTTCCTCTTTTTTTCAGTGCGACCACTCGGAAAGTCGTGCATATATTCTGGTTGAAAAGGAGGAGAGGAACGAGACTTGGTGTACGGTGCATGGCTGCTATCTCTGCAAAGGGACAAGGGATGTCAAACAGCAGGAGGGGTTCGACTCCCTGGGTCCCAATTCTGTTTCACATCGCATTTTTTTTCCCGAGCCGCCGGGAAAGTGGGCCATTTATTTGGGTGAAATTGAGGGAGGAAAGGGACTTGGTGTATGGCGCACGGCTGCCCTCCTTTATTCGTGTCTCTTGACCCATGGACAGTGGAAGCAGCAAGCCGGGGTTCGACTTCCCGGGTCCCAATTGACTATCTCGAAAGACTTTTTTCTTTGTCTATGTGTCAACTGGAAAGTTGAGCATATATTAGGTGAAAATGGAGGAAGGAACGGGACTTGGTATACGGTGCACGGCTGCTATCTCTGGAAAGGGACAAGGGATGTCAAGCAGCAGGAGGGGTTCGACTCCCCACGTCCCAATGATTCCTCTTCCCCTTTTTTCTTCGCGACTCGGAAAGTCGTGGACTTATTTCGGTTGAGAAGGAGGAGAGGAACGGGACCTGGTGTAAAGTGCACGGCTGCTCTCCGTTATACAGCGATACGGAATAGATATAAAGCAGCAAGTCGGCGTTCGACTCCTCGGGTCCCAATTACAACATTCCGTGCGGAACAATTTTCTTTTGGTGCCGACTGGAAAGTCGTGCACATATCGTGCTTGAAATGAAGGAAGGAAGGGACATGGTGTACGGTGCACGGCTGCTCTTTGTTATAAAACGATGCGGAACAGATGTAAAGCAGCAAGCCGGGGTTTGACTCCCTGGGTCCCCCCTTCACTTCTTCCTCAACCTTTTTCATTGCGACTCAGAAAGTCCTGCATATATCTTGATTTAAATTAGAGGGGGGAACGGGACGTGGTGTACGGTGCACGGCTGCCCTCTGTCATTGAGTGACCAGCTATTGACCAGCAGCAGGTCAGGGTTCGACTCCCCGGGTCCCCCTTCACTTCTTCCTCAACCTTTTTTCTTCGCGACTTGGAAAGTCGTACATATATTTTGGCTGAAAGGGAGGGGAGGAACGGGACTTGGTGTATGACGCACAGCTGCCCTCCTTGATTATGACTTGTTCGACACAGTGGAAGCAGCAAGCTGGGGTTCGACTCCCCGCGTCCCTATTATCCCCTTCTTCATTCTTTTTTTCTTCGCGACTTGGAAAGTCGGTCACATATTTCGGTTGAAAAGGAGGAGAGGAACGGGACGTGGTGTACGGTGCACGGTTGCCCTCCTTGATTTGCATCCAAATGGAAAGCAACAAGCCGGGGTTCGACTCCCCGGGTCCCATTGAGTCCTTCTGCGACCATTTTTTCTGGTGCCGACTGGAAAGTCGTGCATATCTTTGTGTTAAAATTAGAGGGAGGAAAGGGACGTGGTGTACGGTGCACGGCTGCAATCTGTTGTTAAGAATTGTAACATGTTAAGCAGCAAGCCGGGGTTCGACTCCCCGCGTCCCAATTCGGTTTCGCACCGCATTTTTTTTTTCATCGCGAGGAAAGTCGTGCATATATTTTGGTTGAAAGTAGAGGGAAAAAAAGGACTTGGTGCACGGCTCACGGCTTCCGCGGCTACATACTGAGTCCAGAGATTTTGAGCAGCAGGTCGGGGTTCGACTCCTCGGGTCCTAATAATACCAATCATCATTTCTTTGCTCAACTTTCCCTGTAGAAAATACTCAATATGTTCAAGTTGAAATTGCAGGAAGGAACGGGACGTGGTGTACGGTGCACGGCTGCTATCTCTGTAACAGTACCCACAAGTTATACGTTAAGCAGCAAGCCGGGGTTCGACTCCCTGGGTCCCGATTTGAGTCTCACCAAACACTTTTTCTCGTATAAATGCAAACTTAAAATTGAAATGTAAAGTCGAGCATATATTGCGGTTTAAATTGAAGAAAAGAAAGGGACGTAGTGTACGGCGCACGGCTGCTCTCTGTGTGCGGTTGAAGGGATGAAAACCAAGCAGCAAGCCGGGGTTCGACTCCCCGGGTCCCCATCCCCTTTCGTTCTCGCGAAATTCTTTTTTTGGCGCCCACTCGGAAAGTCCTGCACACATTGAGGTTGAAATCAGAGGAAGGAACGGGACGTGGTGTATGGCGCACGGCTGCTCTCTGTCATCCATTGCCAGACATTATCCAGCAGCAGGAGGGGTTCGACTCCCCGCGTCTCCGTTATGTTCAGTTGATTTCGGTTTTTTTGTTTTGTTTTTGTTTTTGGCCCAACGTCCGCGTCCGCGTCCGAGTCGTGCTGTTCTCCTTTCAATGAGCGCGCATTCCTCATCCGCCACGAAACGGTTATTTAACGAAAGGCAGGGAATCGATATGGAAATGGAGAGGCAGTGGTTAATATTATATCCTGCGAGTGTGATATATTCACGCGAGAGCTGCTTACATCTGACGACCATAAGTATGGATAATGAAACGGAAGACGGAAGACAGCCTGCGAGTGTTTCCCCATCTAACGCGATAGACAGCCTGGGAGGCGTGGTGGTGCCTGAGCCGCCTGAGACGAAAGGGGACAAGTGAGGCCAAGTGGGGACAAGTGAGGCCAAGTGGGGACAGGTGAGAAGCAGTGGGACGGGCACCCCATGCGGGGACGAACGCATCAAACGTCCAGGCCCATGGGAATTCGAACCGCGAGGCGGTGTGAGTTTGGGGTGGGGTGCCGTATGCCGTATGCTGCCAACTTGAAGTCGGGTAGGTGCTGTAGGGCTGTAGGTGCTGTAGGCTGTGAGACAGTAAGGAGAGAATCAAACTCAATATCCACTTGGGGGGAAGTGTCCAAATGGAGGTCGCGAGTGGTGCCCATTCAGTTGGAACTTGGAGGGCGCCACTGCCGTAACGCGTTACTTCCGCTGGGTGGCGATCAAAATGCATTAGGATCGTGCTTATGGGGGTTGGAGCTGTATAGAGCTGTATAGATGTATAGATGTAGCCGGAGAGCCTAGGAGGATTATTAATGCGCCTGGACGGCAACGCCATAGGGATCGTTAATGGACGCGGCGCGTCTATTGATAATGCGCGCGCCCATAGAAGGCTAGCGCGTTCATTAAGCCTAGTTATTAAATGCGAGATACGAGAGTACAGCCCAGATACGCCGCCCCATGCGCCCAGGGCAGAGATACGCTGCAATATGGCCGATACGAGACAGCACTAGGAGATACAGCAGATAGCCCATGGATACGCCGTAGCGACGTGGAGGTAAAGCGACATCGGGTTTCGGCCGACAATCTGCCAGGTTTGAATTGGGGCGGCCGTGGTAGGCATCGCGGTCGGGTGCGGGTGTCGACGTGGGTGGGTTTCAGCTAGCGGCTAGGCTCTTACTTGCACTGCTCATCGACGCGCGACAGACGTACGCGTCGACGAGGACAGACGTGAACTACAGCTCAAGACGCATCGGGTTATCGGAGCGGTGGAAATACATTCTAGGACATTGACACGACGTACAAATGATCGGACCTGAGTTACTTGGCGAAGCGTGTGATTGGCCGATAAGCCGGCCCATCCGTTCTCCCACTAACAAAAAGTGTCGCCTCTGCGGTCTATCGGCGTTCGTTCATCCCGCCATGTCACTAGAGTCCATGCACAACCCGCAGGGCCGCACGTACCTGCACCAGCTCGCCGCCCGCGCGCTCAACATCACCTACGACGCCTCGGGCGACCTCAACTGGGTCGACCCGTCCGACGGGAAGCTCTTTGTGTACAATGGCGGCGACATTGCGTGGGTCCTCGCGAGCATGGCGCTCGTGTGGATCATGATTCCCGGCGTCGGCTTCTTCTACTCGGGCTTGCTGCGCAGGAAGAACGCCCTCAGCATGATTTATCTCAGTATGATGACCGTCGCCGTCGTCTCGTTCCAGGTGCGCTCTCATTCGTCTTTTGACTGCTTGGAAATAATACCAACACGGCGCAGTGGTTCTTCTGGGGCTTCTCGCTCGCGTTCTCCGAGACGGGCAGCGCGTACATCGGCGACCTCAAGGTGCGTCTGTCCTCCCGTCTACTCACCTCAAATTTAATTGACAACGACGCAGTACTTTGCGCTCCGCGGCGTGCTCGAGAAGCCGTCCATCGGCAGCACCCGCATCCCCAGCATCGTCTTTTGCATTTACCAGCTCATGTTCGCGGCCATTACGTGCGTTGTCTGCCTTGTTCTGTTTACTTCCTCGTCTTCCCCCTCCCTCCTTCCCGTACATATCTTTTCAAGGCGTTGGGCGTAGAGACGGGATGCCACCCAGCGACGCACGCGCGGGTGCGGGGTGTTGTCTACGCCAACGTCTCCCGCTCCCCTGCCTCGCTCCGTCCCCGCCTTTCTGCACTCCCTTCCCCGCCCCCAATTAACCACCTCCTCCTGCCTACCTCTTTACGCGCCCTCCCACCTTTCCCATTCCTTCTTGCACTCCTTGCATTCCGCCCCGCTCTTTTCCCGCCTTTAGTCCACCTTGCCCCGCCCCTCCTCTCAAAACCTCTCTTGTTCTCCCAATCCGCTCCTTCCCCTGCCCGCCTTTGCCTTTCTCCCTCCCACCTCCCCTCCCCCTCCCTCTTTTCCTCTCTCTTTGCTCTATCCCCTTCTAACTGACAAAAAAACAGCCCGATCCTCGCCATCGGCGCCGTCGCCGAGCGCACCCGTCTCTGGCCCTTGATCTTCTTCGTCTTCGTGTGGAGCACGCTCGTGTACGACCCCATCGCGTGCTGGACGTGGAATAGCAATGGGTGGTACGTGTTTCGAAGTTCTCGATTCAAATCGTTTTTTGGGGTGTGTGGGATGGTGGGAGCGACGAGGCGAGACGGAGGCACGGCGCGATTGGAGGGGCCTGCGGCGTTGCGAGGGCATCGGGCACGGGGCTCGTTCCTTGGACCTCGCGGCGTTGGGCGTCGAGCCGCCGCGCTTTTCCGGAGACGCGGTCCTCGCTCTCCGCGTCCATTTCATAGCGCGCGCGCGCTTTGCCTTCTGCCCGCTCCACCCCCGCTGCCTTCCCCGTCCCCCCCTGCGTCCCCGCCATCTGTCGCGTGCCCCGTATCCCTTCCGCCCCATGTCCGATCTTCCTTCCCGGTCCACGTCCTGCGCCCTTCCTTCCCTCTCCGCTCCCTCACGCGCCCCATATCTTTCGCCCCGCTTTATTCCTTCCTCTTCTCCCCCTTCCCTACCCACACTAAAAACCCCCCAACAGGTCCTTCGTCCTCGGCGGGCTCGACTTTGCCGGCGGCTCGCCCGTGCACATCTCCTCCGGCTCGGCCGCGCTCGCGATCAGTATTTATCTGGGGAAGAGGACGGGGTGGGGGACTGCAAGGTTAATGGTTTACTTTGATTTGGGGCATTTGGGGGTTGAGAAGTGGACACGCTGGGTGCATCCTGGCGGCGGCAGAGGGGAGTGGCGCGGGTGCTGGCGCGTGTGCGCGTGCGCGTGCCTGCCGCTTCCTCGTCGAGTCGATGGCGCGCGTGCCGGAGTCGATGTGGCCGGTCTTTCTCCTGCAGCGGCGGAGCGTGCAGGCAAGGAGGAAGACCTGGGACTAGCATTTCTCTGCGGCTTTTTCTATCTGCAGGCGTTGTGGCGTACCGTGCAAGCTGTCGTGTCGGGTCCGGGTCGTGCGGGCTTGACAGGTGCGGGGACCTTTTGGCCTGGGCCTTGGACGGTGGACGCCGTATGCCCTTTCCTCCCTCATCTGTTGACGCGTCCCTTCCCCGTCCCCGTTGCGCGGCGTGTCCGTGTCTCTCTGCGGCAGCGTACGAGGGGGTGCTTTGGATGTGGGCCAGTGGACGTCGATGTGGGCGTGGAGGAGGTGGATGTGCGAGATGTGGGCGTCGATTGCCGACGAGGCTCCTCGCCTGGTCGGCTGCTGGCGCGTGGCTGATTGGCGCGGCGGTGTGGGACTGGGCGCTGGTGCTGGTGGTGATGCTGGAGGAGTTTGGGCACCGGGCGCGAATGTGGATGCGGATGGCGCGATGTGGCGTCTTTTCGCGCGGAAGTGGCGGCGCTGTCGTCTTATGCTTTGCGTCTTGCGCTCTGTGCTGTTCTCTATCTCCCTCCCTCTCCCCTTCTCCTCTCCTTGATGTATTTTCGCGTCGCTGACTCGCTTCGTTCGCAGACTCGCGTACAAGCCGCACAACACGTCGTACGTCATCCTCGGGACGGTCTTCCTCTGGTTTGGGTGGTTTGGGTGCGTGTTTTTTCTGTGTCTCTGTTTCTCTGTTTCCTCCCGATAGTCCGCGTCGCCCCCGTCGTGTCGATATTCTTCTTCCCCGCACATCCCCCGCACATCTACGTACCCGCCCTTTCACTATCTTCACTTCGATATGCACCCATCTTCTGGCCCCTGTCCTTCATCTTGCTCTTCCTCTTTCGCTGGTGTCGCTACCCGTCCTGTTCTCCGCTCCCCGCGTTCTCCTGCCGTTCTCTGTCCTCCCTGCTACACTCGCGTCCGTGCCCTGTCGCCATCGTACCTCCTTCCTTCCTTCCCGCCTCCAAAGCCATATCCTCCATGTCCCCGTGTCTCCGCGTATCCCTCCCATTCTTTTCTCCGTTTCTTCCTCTCCTTGTCTCCCCTCCCACCTTTGTCTCTCCCCCTCCTTCCTCCTCCTCCCCTCCCCTCCTTACCTCTTATTCATACTCCCCCGCGTTCGCGTTCGCATGACTCACCCCATCTTAACAGCTTCAACGGCGGCTCCGCCCTCTCCGCCAACCTCCGCGCCGCCAACGCGTGCATCATCACCAACCTCGCCGCGAGCGTGGGCGGGCTCGTGTGGATGTTCTGGGTGCGTGGCGTTTGGTATTACTTTCTGGGACGAGGCGGGCGCGACCGAGCGAGCCCAGGCCGGGGCCGGGGCCGGGGCTGGCGCGGAGCAGACTGGCGTGGAGGACGAACGAGTAGCGGCGGAGGAAAGGGCTCTGCGTGCTCGTCGATACGTCCGCCGCGGCCTCCTTCCTCCCCGCTCCCCGTATTCTCGCTCCCTCCCTGCTCCCCCCCACCCCTCCTCCCCCTCCCCTCGCTCCCTCCCTCTTCTCCCCCTCTTCCCGGTCTTGTAGCCCTTATTGACCCCTCGCTAGGACTGGCGCCTCGAGCGCAAGTGGAGCGCGGTGGGCTTCTGCTCGGGCGCGATTGCGGGGCTGGTGGCGATCACGCCTGCGAGTGGGTTCGTTGGGGCGCGTGAGTTGTTCTACTCTGTTCTCTCCGACGTTTACTGACCTCCTCCCCCAGCCGCCTCGGTCCTCTTCGGCTTCATGGCCGGCACGCTGTGCAACTTTGCGACGCAGCTCAAGTTTGTGTTTGGGTACGATGATACGCTTGATGTAAGTTTTTGGTTTTTCGTGTCCTCCCCGTTCCTGCTGTTATTCGACGCGTCCCCTTCCTTGCGCCTCGCGTTCTTGCACTTCCTTACGCACCCACTCCTTCCCTTCCTGTCTTCACTCCCCGTTCTCTGCGCATCATTCACACTCGTCCACTTGCCGCTCCCCGCTCTCTTGCGCGTTCACCTCACACTCACTTTCTCGGCGTGCTTTCTTGCTCGACCACTCCTTCCCTTCCTGCCTTCACGCCCGCTGTCCGCGCTTATCCTCTTCCCGCCCTCCGCTTCTGCGCACGTCCACCACTTCCACATCATTCCCACTCCACCCATCGGCCTCCCAATCCCCACTGCCACGCGCTGCGTCCACAACGTTGGTACGCACCACGCGCAGCGTCCGCTTGGCGCGGCCATGCATTCGCACATTCGTCCGTGCATTCGCACACCCGCGTGGCGCCCCCACCGTGCCACGCGGGTCGTCGCGATAAGGCGGAGGATTCCCGTTCCGCTCCGCGCCCCTTTCTTGCCGTCCCTTTCCGTTCCGTTCCTAGCTCTAGCCCAGTCCCAAACCGCCCCTACACGATGCTGACACGACTTTCCAGATCTTCGCCTCGCACGCGATTGGCGGCGTCGTTGGGAACCTGCTGACGGGTCTGTTTGCGCAGTCGAGCGTTGCGGTGCGTTTCCGTTCTTGCCTCCTTGTGGAAGGCGGCGTCTTATTGATTCTTTTAGTTCTATGACGGCGCGACGGTGATCCCTGGAGGGTGGCTCGACCACCACTACATCCAGCTCGCGTACCAGCTCGCGGACTCGGTCTCGAGTATGTCGTATAGCTTCGTCATGACCGTGCGTCCCTGCCTCCCCCTTCCTCATACGCACATGCTAACGAGTTGCGCGCGCAGACGATCATCCTGTGGATCATGCACTTCATCCCGACGCTGCGGCTGCGCACGACGGTGGAGGAGGAGCTGCTCGGCATCGACGACGCGCAGATGGGCGAGTACGCGTACGACTACGTCGGCCTGGAGCAGGAGCTGGGGCACACGCTCGAGAGCAACGGGGGCTCCGAGGCGGCGGCGGGCGGGCGCGAGGGCGACCATATACACCACCACCACCACGAGCACGAGGCGAAGGTGCTGGATGGGGAGAGCGCCTAGGCTGATTGTTCACGGTGACGATGACGGTGTCAGCGTTTGGTTCGCTGCTGCTTACGCTTACTTATTGTGCCCCTGCTTACTTATTAGACGGAGGTGCGGGGGGTGGACGGGGAGGTTAGTTAATATTCGCGCGGGCCTCTATCTATGGGCGGCGCGCTACTACAAACCAGTACACACACCATGCATCCTACTACACGCCTTAGATATTATTTTCGTTTCTTCGCCTTTTGACGACCTATCTATCTAGCTATCGATATCGCCCCTAGCTATCGGTTGCGCCTTCATTTTCTTTTCGCTTTTGTTTTACTGTTTGCTGTTACGTGCCGCGCTGAAATAAAACGATGAAACAGTAGGGGCGGGGAGGTGGCTTTCGGCGGACGAAACAGAATCTTTTGCAACGGCTTGGAGGACGTCTCTTTGGCATAGGGACGGCTACGACAGCTTCTGGCCTGGCCTCACTGAAACGACCAACTGCTCGAGTCACCGTGCCTTGGTTTCGAGTCTACCAGGACCTGACAGCAATCCATCGACCCCTGTCTCCAAATCTCTGTCTGCTAACCGATCATTTCAACGCCAGCCACCGCAATGTCAAGTCAATCCGAAACCTCGACGGATGTTCGCCGTCTGCGCGTGGAGACTTTGCTTGGACTTTAGCCAAGAGCCTGCCACGACCCGCGATACCTACCACGGCCCCGGCCCCAAACCCAAAACCAATTCAAGGTGGAGTGTCGGCCGAAACCCGACGTCGGTTTGCCTCCGCCACGTCGCGACGGCATATCTATGGGCGGCCGCCGTATCTCTGCTATTTCTCGTATGGGCCATATTGTACCGTGTTTCTGTCTCTGGGGCGTATGGGGCGGCCTATCTACTCTGCGGCGCGGTATCTCGTATCTCGCACATAACAACTAGGCTTAATGAACGCGCTAGCCTTCTATGGGCGTGTCTATGGATAGCTGCTGTACTACACATTATTCTAACCCAATTGGCAATACATGGATCCCTCATCAATTAAACGTCAACGACCCCAAATCCAAAATGTATCCACATTTTCTCAACTGTTCCGCCTTTCAACGGTTACTTACGGAATGGCTGATACCGTGCCCCGAGTGTTCCCTACCATTCCACCCTCCCCTACCCTCCCCGGACCCCCTCCCATCTTCCTCCGTCGTCCTCCAACGTGTACAGTAAGGCCGTTTCTCAACAAACCGCCCTCGGATCGCGCGACGCGGCACGTCTACGGACTGCTGTATAGCCCATTATAAATTCAACTGCCAGCCAAATGGAGTCTTGAGTCTCCCCCCAATTGGCCTCTCCTCCATTTGTTAGCGTGAGTGGATTTTGATCCTCTCCTTTAAGACTGTCTTACAGCTCCCTACAGCAACGGCACCTACACCTCCTACAGCACTGTATAACAGCAGATGTAACGGCACCTTACACTCTACACCCCAAACTCACACCGCCTCGCGGTTCGAATTCCCATCGGCCTTGACCTTTGATGCGTTGGTCCCCGCATGGGTTGGCCGTCCCACTGCTTTTCTCACAGTCTCTCAGGCTTTCCCACTTGTCCCCACTTGTCGCCAAGTGACGGTCAGGTACCACTACTTCTCCACGGCGGTTCCCAGGCTGTCCCGTTAGATGAGGTGCTCGCAGGATGCCAATCACTGGGGATGCATTACTTTGATTATTCTGTGGGCGCAGCTGTGAAGTAGTCAATATTTATTTAATTATCGATGTCGATTGTAGATCCAGCTGTTCGTGTTTCTCTGTTCTGGCCGTCCCACTGCTATGCATGCGCGCAGGTGCCCAACGCGGGATAATAATAATAAAAAACGACGGGCAACATTTTTTTTTTAAAAAAGCGCGGGCGTTTCATACGGGGACGCGGGGAGACCCTTCCTGCTGCTTCTACTTGGAGTACTGTACTATTACATTCAATTCGACAGTCACGCGTCACAGGGGTACGAAGTTGGGTTGTTGGTCACGCGTCACGGGGGGGTTGTCGAAAAATTCTAAAAAATGGCTTCCAGCAGCGGGAAGGTCATTAAAAATTCTCTTGTGCATCCCCTGAATTGAAATAGGCTATTTCTGTTGCCTTTTTCGATTTTTGCCTTCATATCAGTCCACACTCAATAAACTCTCACAAAATTGCTGGGAGAACCATTCCCAAGGCAATTAATTTAAACCAATGTCTGGCCCTGCTTCCCCAGAAACCCCAAACAACCCTACAATGTCCCTGCATTGTTTTGGGATAATGTCGAATTTTTGGGGGGTGTCACGGTCCAACCTGGGCTGTGTCGAAGTGTCGAATATGTTCCAGAAGTCACGCGTCACACCCCCTGTCGAATTGAACGTAATAGTACAGTACACTAGATGTAAGGAGGGCACATGCACACCGTACACCACAACCCGTTCCTTCGTGCAATTTCAACCGAAATATGCGCACGACTTTCTGAGTGGGAACGCAGAAAAACGTTGAGGAAGAAGTTGATGGGGACTCGGGGAATCGAACCTCTCCTGCTGTTGGATAGTCGCTGGCTTCGCAGGAACAGAGAGCAGCCGTGCACCGTCACCATGTCCCATTCCTTCCTCAAAATTTCAACCAGAATAGGTTACAGACTTTCCGAGTCGGCTAAAAAATCGTAAGAACGAAGATGTAGAAGTGGGACGGGGAATCGGAGTGACAGAGAGCAGCTGTGCGCCGTACACCACGTCCCGTTCCTCCCTGTAATTTCAACAAAATATGTTTGAGACATTGGACCGAGGGCTACTTAGGGAGTAGGCCTGACTTTGCGGCGTGACCAAGGAAAAAGGACTGCAAGCAGGAATGAGGACCCAGGGAGTCGAACCCCGACCTGCTGCTTAAAATATGGCTCAACTTTCTCAAATCATCCGTGGCAGTCGTGCCCTGTACACTATGGAAACCCAGAGCATCACCCTTTTTTAGCGAGGTCCGGCAGTGATGCCGGTTGATGGCATGTGTTTACCAATCAAGGGACCTCGAAGACCAGGAGCTTCGAGCATGCCTTGGTTGTGACAAGGCAAGCCTTGTTGCCTCTAAGGCAAAAAAAGAGGGTTCATTAGTCCAGTACACCAATATTCAGCCAGATTTTTTGGTATAAGAATTGTAACTGGCGTACAGATGACCCTGGTGCTCTGTTCTGGCCAGAATGTTGAAACATTTGAGAAAGAGCCCCACCATGGTTGCTCATTTCAGTGTTCGCCCTAAGGGCTTAAATAAGGGCTTAGGTTAAGCCTCAAGTTGTGGACCGATTTTCACAGAAGGCCTTAGATATCCATATAGGATAATTCTATTTGGCAGCCCCCCTGCCAGCGGTTTTGGGGCTGCCAAATAACATTGTTCTATTTAGCAGCCCCCACGTGATATTATCTTTCGGACCGCTCAGCTCCGGCCTGATCTGATGAAGATCGGACGAATCCTATACTGCAGGGAGGATCCCCGCGTCCCAGAGTTTTATCACTGGTGTTGAGCTCTGGCTGAGGTGACCGCAAAGTTGAGGTCTCGGGGCGAAGAGAAGAAGGGCCTGAGTGTGAATGCACTTGTTGCAGTTGAAAAGAAGCTCAGCTGGGTGAGTGTGAGCAAATGCTCATCGGACAAGGGGGTTTGTGCTGGGACTGGGAAAAAGCGCCATTCTGCTGATCGAGATTTGACATCCATGACAGATTTGATCTTATCTCCCAGGAAGAGATGTAGGCTGTAACATAGTAATCTTATATCTTGCAGGCTGGGTGTGAAGTGTAAATAACATCTTGTTAATTGTATTGGCCTAGTACTAGCTATCTTATCGGTTATCTTATCGAAGTTTGCTCACATGGGGGCTGCTAAATAAGTTATTTGGCAACCCTGCTCAAAAAGGGGGGGCTGCTAAAGAAGGGGGACTGCCAAATAGAATTATCCTTAGATATACTGACGTGTACAATTACCAAACAATTACGCGACTTGGAAATTTTCTTCTTCCCGGTCGCGTCATGTGGACAGATGGCGTGCTGGATTGCGGATGCGCAGGAAGCCAAGGCCGAGGAGGACGAGGAAAACGATGAGGAAGATGTCCCCGTTGTTCCCAACCCACTGCATCTCAACCAGCTTCACACCCCTCGCAAGTGGCAGCCCATTTCTCTCGAGCGCCTGTTTGCGAAGACAGCCAAGGAGTCCCTCCGTGCTAGGCGTGGCGAGCGAATGGTGCGGCGCGTGCAGGAAGAGGAGCAGATGTATATGCAGGTTATGTGGATGTGTCAGACAACACCCCCGATGATGGCGAGGTTGAGATCAATGATTCGGAGGTGTACGGAGAGTAATTGCTACAGTTTTTGGCGTTCTAAGTTTCCGAGAATGTATTTCCTTTTTGGGAACTAAGGCCTTCGGCGAGGCCTTATCTTAAGGCCTGAACCTTAAGCTAAGCCTTAGCCTGCCAGCAAGCCAATTTTTAAGGCCTTAAGGCGAACACTGGCTGATTTACGTGCCCGATTGGGTCCATCAAAATATCCTCGGTAAATCACGTGACCTACGCGTCAAACTCTTGTCGCATTAATTATACGGTGGGCAGCGGGCATGAGCGTGTCATTTTGTATTTGAGACGCACTTTTTTATGTATTAGTATCTTAAGTCTCTCACCATCATGCATTTGACCTCAATGAAGAGTGTACACCACTCGTTGGGAATGGTCTCTCATTGAATTGAGTATTGTGTGTGATTGTAATCGGATACTTGAAGTTCAAGGTGGGGCATTATACTCATAGCTCGGAAAATTCTGCTGCTCATTTTGTGGGAAAATAGGTAATTACACAGCACTCTGCAATTATTCAGTGTGAATCTATCCGGATTTATTATGGGACCCCATGTTTTAAAAATCATTCAAACAATGCAAGACGTATGAAGGAAAACACAGTCGTGTGACAAAATTACCGCCAGTACACACATCTGACCACCAGATTTACTCACCGTCCATCTAATATCACACCAGATTGTGTGGTTTTGCAAAATGTGTTCGCAGTTGTGGAGATTCTCATGTAACTGAAAAGCATACTATATTGTATCGAGTTAGGCCTCTGTGTTCTTCATAGACCGCAGTTCAAACCATCTACAGTACTTGTTGCAGACATGCTCCTCAGGGAAAATCTTACCAACGGTTCCGATCTGGATGAATGGTAGTTTGGAGTTCAATGTAAATACTCTGGTCATTATTTGCGGGAGTTCACCGTCGTGAAATCTGGAAATTGACCATTGAACTCCGATGACATTTCACAATTGTGGTCAATTCGTAGGCACAAAGTCGGATTCTATGATTAATATTGTCAATTATCCTTGTTGAATGTATGCTTAAACGGTGTACGGTGCCTCTCCTTGAACGGTTTCGGAGGTCTCACGACCGAAAACGGCAACTACGATGACAAGCCATCAACCGGCATCACTGCCGGACCTCGCTAAAAAGCGTGATGTTCCGGGTTTCCATAGTACACCAAGTCCCGTTCCTTCCTCTAAATTTTAACCGAAATGTATGCCCGACTTTCCGAGTCGCGAAAAAAAAAAGAGAATGAGGAAGAGGGATGGGGACCCGGGGAGTCGAACCCGACCTGCTGCTGAACACCATCTTTTTCCTGTAACAGAGAGCAGCTGTGCAACTACGTCCCTTTCCTCCTTTAAATCAACCAGAATAAGTTCACGACTTTCCGGTCGGCACCAAAAAAACTGTTCCGCACGAAATGTTGTAACTGGGACCCGAGGAGTCAAATCCCGGCTTGCTGCTGTCATTTGGGTTGCGGGGCAGAAAGAGCAGCCGTGCACCGTACACCACGTCCCGTTCCCCCTCTACTTTCAACCGAAATAGGTCCACGACTTTCCGAGTCGCGATGAAAAAAGGGATGAAGAAGGGGGATGAGGACCCGGGGAGTCGAACCCCAACCTGCTGCTGGATAGTGTGGGGGCTGTGGCATAACAGAGAGCAACCGTGCACCGTGCACCACATCCCTTTCCTTCCTGCAATTTCAACCAAAATATACAATAGTAAACTAGGAAGCGAAACGCACAAGCCGTGCCCACAATTGCGGGCTGAATAATGTCATAAGCATGTAATATTTTGTGATAGATTCGTGCTACACCTTCTTAGCTACATGGTAGGAAAAGTAATCATGAGTACTGTTTTAGTGGAGAACGAGGGTGTTTCTTTCTCGAAACCCAAATTTGGCCAAATAATGTAGAAGCGAAACATTGAAAAATAATCGAATATGCGACATCCTTGCACCCTAGACCTTCGGGATGTCCATATTCGCAATCTTAGACATCTAAAATACTCTGTTGGTACCACGGGCAGAATCTGGTGTCCCCTGCATGCAATACGTTACATGCCAAATAAATGGTCAAATAGTATGCGAGAAACGAAATCGGATTGCGCGACCGGCACAAAAACTTTTGACAGAATTCCTTATGTGGACAGAGACTTCAGATGCCATAGGTTCATTTCCCAAAATTTCGGGTCCATCAGATACCCAATAGCTACCGAACAGCGCATCGTCTCGCTTCTACATTGCGTTTCACTTCCTAGTTAATTACAATTGTATGCCCGGCTTTCTATTTCTTCGAATTTGGCTCATTGCATACAACAGTGGGTACAAGTTGAGGCTCCGGACAAGGTTAATAAGGACCTGCTGGAGTGGATCGAGAGCTTGCCGTGAAATCAACATATATAGCAATGGAATAAGTCTACGTCATAGGAACGAGAAAAACGGATGGTCTGAATTACATATAGTCGACTGAGTTGGGGCGATAATCTGGTTTATGTGCTGCTACAAGCAGTCCAGCACTGGTGCAGTTGCCGTGGACCGTGAACGACAAACGTGACTCTTTCAATACTGCAAGACTGCATCTGCGTCCCGGAAATCGCTCTCATGTCGATGAAGGACGCGTGTCTCGACCTTAAGGCTAGGGACTACCGAAAGAACCGTGTTTGTGCTTCCACGCCCTCTAATCACTCAAACGGCTCCTGATCTATACCCAGTGGGTACATCTTGCCGCTCCGGACAAGGTCAACAAGGACCTGCTGGAGTGGATCGAGAGCGTGCCGTGAGTGAAGCACCCTGTGTCGCGCATGCATATATTTCCAAAGAATCATAATCTGCCTGCGTATCATACACCCTCGTTTGGAAGAGATTAAATGGATAAATATAGTTTTTTCTGTTCGCAGAACAAATTCTTCTGTCTGGCGATGCCTCAACAAGAAAGGTGTGTGAATAATGTAAATAGATGTGGGCAGCGATGTTTTGAGGCTGGTCTCATGTCTCATTCTGGCTTCTCCAGGTGCGAAATGTTTCGCCCCAATTCGGACGCGTTGCGTTTGTCAGCTCATCACGTGATCGCGAATCAGCTCATCCTCTTCCTTTACCATGTGTTCTCCCTCGCCCAGATTTCAAGGCGTCACAATACATCATCACCCGAGATTTCATCCCCGGCACTGCTTCACGTTATCTCCACCTAATCATCCATCCGGGATCCCAGCAAGATTCCACGGTGGCCACGCATCTCCGATTGATCTTCGAGCACATTTTCTTTCGGCGTACACTGCTAGTAAAGCTGCAGGAGAGGTAGGAGTTTCAGTAAAATCTAGAACCTCGGCCCTGTTGGTTTTATCTCGTGAACCTGGTAAGATATCACTCCTGGCCGTGAGGCCTTAGGTTACAAGCTCATGAGGAGCTCTACTGTAGGTAGTGTATTTATACTAAAATCCCAATTATTCCTGCATGTTCCGGCAAGTTCCATCGAGTTCTATATCAGTCAGCGACCTCGGCTTTGCCTCGGGCTTGTGCTGGATTGCTAATCTCCAACAGGCCCACCTTAGATACTCTGATCACAGCGCAGATAATAGCCTGTGAAGGGTGCTGGGAGCCCAAAGCGTCCTTGACGCCGCCCCATCAATGTGGTATCTGTCCCCGAGTGTAGTACTTGACCGCTGCATGTATCTTTCTGCAGAGTGGGCTGCGCGTAGATTTTCTTCGCCCCTTCTTTTACTCACTTCTCGACGATGTCCCGCCGATTCAATGTGCCATCCGCGGGAACCTGAAAATATTATGCAGTCCTTTTCTTTTTCCTTCGTTCCCAGCAGCAGCGCCCCCGGACATGATCTCTGTTTTTTGAAGAACAAAAAGAGGATAGGGACGAGATGAGGATCCCGAATCCATATTTCCTCAAAGGGAAAAGCATGGTAAGTTCCGGGATTTCAAAATTTGAGTCCCCGGCGATGTCCGGCAGAGCTGACCGACCGCCTTTCTTCTTCCAGATGGCTTTCCTTCGGCATCATCACTAGGATATTCCTCCACAGGGACATGTACATGTTGGTTTTATCTTGTGAACCTAGTAAGATATCACTCTTGGCTGTTAGGCCTTAGGTTACAAGCTCTATTGTAGGTACATTATTTGTACTAAAATCCCAACTATTCCTGCATGTTCCGGTAAGTTCCATTGAGTTCCATATCAGTCAGCGACCTCGGTTCGCCTCGGGCTTGTGCTGGATTGCCAATCTCCAACAGTACGTTTGCGGGATTAGACGTCAGAAGAGCGCCTTTTTTCATTCCAGATGGATCACACCGCAGCTCCATATTTTCATTCCTCAGCAACGGAGTTTGGGTTTGGCATTGACGAAACGCGTCTCTGGATATTTCATTCTTTGAGCAAATTGAACAATCAGTATTTGGGACGGATTCGACTTTAATATTGTGGAGTCCGAGGCGGGCATCCTCGGCCTTAGCCTCGGCGATTCAGCTTCGACCGCAAGGTGATCTGGCTCAATCAGTGAAATCAGACGTATATACTGGAACACACGCCGTACTACATAAAGGCGCGTTAGCCACGCAATCCAGCTTGTATCCACCCATCATGCACCCATCCTCCTACAAGACCACCATTACGCCCCGTGGTATCAAATACGCGTACTTTTTCAGCCCAGCAACTGCTGGGAAACCAACCCTCATCTTCCTCCATGGCTTTCCATCCAGCGCATACGGTTGGCGCCACCAAGTCGTCTTTTTCGTGAACCAGGGCTTCGGGGTCCTCGCTCCCGACCTCCTGGGTTATGGTGGGACGGACAAGCCCACGGAGACGGTGTTTTATGCGAAAAGTCTGATGTCCGCCGACATCATTTCTATCATGGACAAGGAGGACATCGGCTCCAAGGTTTACGCCATTGGGCACGACTGGAAAGACCCCGTTTTTATTTTCCGCAGCTGTACTAACTATTGTTCCAGGGGATGTGCCTTGACCTCCGGATTGGCGAATTTCTATCCTGATCGCTTCGTTGGATTCGCTTTCCTGGCGGTTGGCTACGGCCTGCCGAACACCGCCTTTAAGATCGAATGATTCTATGAAAGATCTGCGGCGCTCGCTGGCCATGAATGTTTCGGATACTGGCCGTACGCGCACAGTCTTTTCATTTTCACAAGTGTCAAATCTCATCCATCGGACAGGTTTTTCTCGGAGGATGGTGCCGACAAGGTTATCGCCGAGCATGTAAGTGAAAATCGGATCTCGAGACCATCTGCACTCACCGAGTGACACAGACGGACTCCTTCATGAGCATTGTGTACCCACATGACCCGAAGATCTGGCTCACCGACATGGGACCTCGCGACAAACTCAGAGAATGGGTCGTCAGCGGCAAAGTGACTCCACCACCTTCGTATCTTACCGAAGAGGTCAGTTTTTTCGCCTCCACCGTGCTTCATGATCTGATTATGTGTAGGAAATTAACCAAGAGAAGGCCGAGCTGTTGAAAGGTGGCCTGGCGGGTCCGTTGTGCTGGTACAAGCAGTCCACTACGGGTGCGGTTGCCGAGGACGACAAACGCGAGTCTTTAGGGCGTTTCCGCGTTCCATGTCGCTGATAGATTGTTCCTAGTGGTGCCCAAGGAAAACTACATCATCAAACAACCCGTGTTCTTCGCCGCCGCCCATGAAGACTACATCTGCGTCCCGAACATCGGGCTCGTTACGATGAAGGATGCGTGCCCTAATCTCACCGTCAGGGACTACCAAACCAATCACGTATGTGTTTCTATATCTTGTAATTCATTGAATATGCCTGATCGTATAGAACAGTGGGTACAGATTGAGGCTCCGGACAAATTCAACAAGGACCTGCTGGAGTGGATCGAGAGCTTGCCGTGAAGGCAGCGCTCTGTGTCGCGCATGCATGTATTTCTAAAGAATCAGAATCTGCCTGCGTATCATGCACCTTCGTTTGGAAAGGATTAAAGGGATCTAGTTTTTCCATTCGCCGAACAAATTCTTCTATGTCTGGCGATACCTCAACTAGAAAGGCATGTTGAATAATCTGCGCATATGGGTGGCGATGCTTTGAGGCCGGTTTCATGTCCCCCATTCTGGCTTCTCGCGGAATGCCAGGTGTGAAACGTTTCACCCCAATTCGGACGCGTTCGTTTGTCAGCTCATCACGTGATCGCGAATCAGCTCATGCCTTTTCTCCTCTCCCTTCACCATCTGCCCTCCCTCGCCAAGACTTCAAGGTGTCAACTCAACAAATTCTTCCCGGACCCACGCCACTTCTCTATGTTAGCCCCAGCTACTCATCCATCCGGGATCCCAGAGATTCCAGACCATCCTGCCGCGCATTCGAACACATTTTCTTTCGGAGCACACTGCCAGTACTGCTACAGCAGAGGTATGAGTTCCAGTACAGTCTCGACTTCTGCTCACGGTACTCTTATTCCAGCGTAGATACTAACCCGTGAAGGGTGTTAGGAGCCCCAGCAGGAAAAATCAAAATTCTATGGCTTGTTATATAGATACACAGAGACACATATAGACGATATAGACAGTTGCTATACCCTCTATATCGTCTATATCTGTCTATCTATGTCTATGTAGCACCTCATAGCAATTTGGGTTTTAACTGATGCCTAGGTCGCTGGCGCTAGGTCTCATCTTCCAGGCGCTCAACCGAACGGTACCTGCCCACGGGGCTCTGATGATAGCATTAACCCTGATCTCTCTTGACAGACGTTTTATGGATTCTAGCTCGTTCCTCGCGTAATAAGCCCGCGCAATCGAGTTAGAGTCCTTGGGTACCTATGTTAGGCTACTCATGGAGAACCATACTAAGCTGAAGACGGAGAGTCTTTTTGCACAGCACGCGAAAAAGGGTGTGGCGGAGTGCGCGCTCGCTGCCATCGACAGCTGGTGCATTTGCTCCGTCAGGGCGGCGCGCTGTCTTCTGCAGTGTATTCGCCGCGCGACCCCATTCCAGCAATATACAATTTAAACTGCATGGGGTGGATGTGGGTCCCTACCGCGCGCTTTGCCTTGGCGCGAGCTCGTGCGGTTTCCCGACGTGCTCGATGCGATGTACGGCGTTCTCGTCGGCACGCAGACGTTGCGTCGTTCCGCCGAAGAGGCTGTCGATACTCCGAAACGCTTTCGGGAGAAACAAACACTTACGCGAGATTCTGTGCGCCATTACAGTGTCTCACTCAGCGACGCCAGCTCGGAGTTGGACAGAGGCGCATAGATTGTATGTTGAACGATGAGGCCTTGCTCCTTCATTACCTTTTTTTAGTCCCCTCTCATGTCGTACGCGGTTGGAACAACATCAGGAAAATCCAAAATGCTCTAAGAGACACATAGGTGGCTCTCATGGGCTATCTGGGGCTTTGGCGAGCTATGGTGAGCTATATAACTGACCTGATTGGCTATATGATGCTATAGTGAGCTATGGTGAGCTATATAGCTGACCTGATTGGCTATATGATGCTATAGTGAGCTATGATGGTCTATAGAGCTGAACCAATTGACTATATGGTGCTATGGTCATCTATAAGATTTCACTAGTATAAATAGCGGAAAGTTAGGTAACACAATGGCAAGTAAATTTATGGCTGTCATGAATGGTTATCTGGACCAGATCTTCCTTGCTACCAGATGGAACCTTTTGGGAATTCATTTTATGGTTTGCAGCAGGACAAAGCCCTTAGGCAAAATCTGTCCCTTGACAACTTTTGTTGAGCATTTCGAGCTCTACAATTTTGGTTTGGGGTTTATTTTTAGCTACTCGCAAAATTATGGCCTCACTAGTACCACTTCACATTATATGTAGTAAGTTACCACAAAGTGAAGGCAAAGACAGAGGGAGGTAGTAGGTCAGTGCCGCCCCTACCAATATGACATTGATTCTATCTATCTTAATGTCTCCTTAGTCTAGTGGTTATTTTGTCGCTTCTCAAATTTTAGTCGTACGCGCGAGGTCCTGAGTTCAACTCCCCAAGGTGGTTGCATTTAAATATACTTACTCCTGCTTATGTCAATTAGCTTATCTGTAGCCTTACTTCACACCCCATTATCCTAGTAATGCAACAAGAGAACAATACATTATGACCTTACAATTGCAACATCTCAATTTTTTTTTGTGCTCTGACCGCGACCACTATCATAGAAAACACTGTGACTATGGTGCGCTATGGTGGGCTATGGTGGGCTATGAAGTTCAAGTCCAGGGTCCCACGTTTCTCTGAGGTTGGTCAGTTTGCTATATCGGCTATGGCCACTATATAGTGCTCTGGTGCGCTATATGGTGCTATGGGGCAACTTTGGATTTTCCTGATGAAGGCTGTATGTCTCATAAGAATGATCACGTTGAAATTACAGAAAGAACGGGACGATGTGCCGTCCAATGCATGGCGAGGAGGTTACACCACTCCAAATCACTTCGGTATGCACGGCGAGGTTCAACTCCTCACGTCGCAATGCGTTGTCCTCATCCTATTTCTATTTCCCATCCATTTTGTTGTTCCAAGATCTCAACTCATCTTCATTGCTTCACAGCACACATATAGGCGCCAATTTCATGACAAGCTTTCGATCCACTCCAGCAGGTCCTTATTGACCTTGTCCGGGTCTGCCAGTTGTACCCACTGCGACGTATCGATCAGAAGGGTTCAAGCAATCAGGAGGGCGTGGAATCACATACGTGACCGGTTTGGTAGTCCCTGACCGTGAGAGCGGGGCACGCATCCTTCATCGTGGTGAGAGCGACTTGCGGGGTGCAGACGTAGTCTTGCTGCGCGGCGCCGAAGAATACTGGGTGCTTGATCATATAGTTCTCCTTGGGCACCACTGGGAACCAAGACTTAGCCATGCCGAAGGCCTGAGCGGCACTGAAAGGGCTCACATTTGTCGTCCTCGACAACGACCCCAGTAGTGTACTGCTTGTACCAACACAACGGGCCCGCCAGGCCACCCTTCAGCAGCTCAGTCTTGTGTCGGTTGAAGTCCTGCAAATAATCAGATCATAAAGCGAGGTCGGTGCAAAAGAACTGACGTCTTCAGTCAGATACGAAGGGGGCGGAGTCACTTTGTCGCTGACGACCCATTCCTTAAGTTTGTAGCGAGGCGCCATGTCTGTGAGCCAGGTCTTCGGGTCCTGGGGGTAGAAGATGCTCATGAAAGAATCCATCTGTGCCACTGTGTAAGTATGGATGGGCTTGAAATTGAATTTCCACTTACATGATTGGCGATGACTTTATCGGCACCATCCTCCTTGAAAAATCTGTTTGATGGATTAGATCTGAGAATAGTGGAAAATAATGCCCGCGAACAGCCAGTATCCGTAGCATTCGTGGCCAGAAAGTGTCGAAATTCGCTCATAGAATGATTCGAAATTGTATGCAGGGTTCGGTTGACGGTAGCCAACAGCCAGGAAAGCGAATCCAACAAAACGATCGGGATAGAAATTGGCTAATCCGGAGGTCAAGCCGGATCCCCTAGGACAATGGCTTAGTCTAGCGTTGCGGCGAAGATAACGTAAAAGGGGCTTACCAGTCATGACCAATGGCGTAGACCTTGGTGTTGATATCCTCCTTGTCCATGATGGAAATGATATCCGCCGACATAAGGCTTCTCGCATAAAGCGCGGTTTCAGTGGGCTTATCCGTACCACCATAACCCAGAAGATCAGGAGCAAGGACGCCGAAGCCCTGGTTCACAAAGAAGACGACTTGGTGGCGCCAGTCGTATGCGTTGGATGGAAAGCCATGTAGGAATACAAGGGTTGGTTTCCCGGACTTCGCTGGACTGAAGAAGTACGCGTATTTGATACCACGGGGCGTAATGGTGGTCTTGTATGACGCGGGGTCCATGGGCAATTGGGTACAGAATGCGTAACTCGACGCGCTCTTTATGTTCGTCGATTCGGCCAGATGACCTTCCGGTCGAAGCCCAATGGGTGCGAGCCCGAGCCTGCCCGAGGCCGCTGGCCTCGGAATGATTGCTGGGTTTATCGAGCTGCAGGTTATTAATACTGCACTCGGGCATCAATTCTCGCCCGTTGCTGACTGAAAGCCTTCTTTTCGCCCTTATCACCAGCTATTCTGTAGCACTCACTCTTGAAATTGAACTTGGTGTCCGCTCGACGAACGTGACACGCTTGAAATCTCCATGCGAGGTGGACGAAAACTGGAGTGCGCAGATATCGAGGTAGGCGCTCTGGACGTGACGGAAGAAAGCGACAGGAAAACGCAGACGCTGGCTAAATCTCGGGCATCAGTTGCAGCATTCAGGGTGCACTTACCTGTTCCTCAGCATCGTGCACCGATCTGCCACAGCAACAACCATCGTCCACTCCTGGCACCGAAGTGATTCAGCTTCTCACTGACTGTGTTGGAGTTGGCACCGAAGAGAGTCCAGAGCCCAGACCTCGCACTCCGTGGAAACGATCGCCTTTTGCGCGTTCGCAGTTTCCGGCGTAGCGCGTCCCCATGCCGCGCAAAGCCGACAGCGGCGGAAATTCTCCAAGAAAACGAAAAAACGATCGTGGATAGGAAGGGTCGAGTCACCTTTGGGGTAGAGCTATCTGTAGAGCATCCTCGCATTTCATGGGCAGATTTTCTAGAAGTAGCAGCGCCGCGATGGTCACAGTTAGATCCTGCTACGCGTGTCGAAGTACTTCATCTAGTCGTGCAGATCCGGCCTCGCGCCCTCGATTGTACACAGTGCAGCAATCGCATGCGGCTCATCTTGTGCGTGCAGGAGGTTTGGTGCGCTGGCTAGTGGCGCTGCCACTTTGGCATTCTCTTGTCGAATGTCAGACAAATGTTGGTGCGTATGGATAGGGTGGTCCATCGTGGAACAGGAGATCGTGGGTTATGTATGACACGCCTGAGTATTTCCGGGAGGGACATGTTGGCAGCGGTAAGGTTGGCGAGTGGTACTGGCCAGGTGGTTGTTCTAAGGTTGTTCTCATCAAGAAAAAGCAGGAGTGATGCGGATGATCCGAATCGCGGAAATATCTCGGTGTACACCTCAGATTCCTCGATGAAAAGTTCGAGCTTGCAGATCATGAGGTGGATTGAATTAATATTCAAAAATTGACTCCACTTGGGGGCTAGACGGAAGACCATCTTTCCGATTCGGGGAGGTCAGTCCTGGTTGTATTAAGTACTTACATAACACCGTAGAAAAAGAGTTTCCCCTAACGGTTCATTCTGGCGGGGGAAGTTTAACCCCTCCTCACTGGACACAATATTTCTAAATCTGTCCAAGTCCTCTTGTGAGCATTTCAACTCTCACTTTCACACCCGCGTCAGCAGTGCCCGGTACACCACGCAGCTTCGGTACCGACTGTTGATTCTTATCGAAGTTATACAAACAGAGGTGCGTCTACGTATAAATATTGACCCAGATCCTCACGCAACATTGCATGGGATGCATACAGCGCATCATATTTCACTAGCTCCTAGCTCTTACATTGAGTTGTTTGCAAGCCATCGAAGGCGATACCGCCCGTCAATCCTATATCCTCTTTGCCGCGCAAGGTGTAAAAATTGGCAACCTTCAAACTAAAACATTGACAATGTATTCGACCAGTGGATACATCCTGCCAATATATTACTGGTGCCTGAGTGGCACCTGCCAAGTACTCCCCGGCCTAGGGTTAGAATATCTAGGGATACCGACAACGTCGGCATTCAATAGTTCCATCATGTTCAGTAATACCCGGGAGCCGATGATGGAGTAAACACTGTTGAATAATGGTTCAGAAAGACGCAGATTCATAATATACGAGAAGAGGATTCGCTTACGCCATGGAGGGTCTGTGGGGATTCGTATTCATTCAGCACACCATTCGAAGGGAATAACGAGGGGACTGACACCATGAGCACTTCGGTTAAAGTTACAGGGACGGTCAGCCAGAGGAATATCTGCACTGGGTTGACGGCTGAAAATTTTCGGGCGCTTTTAGCGCTTAACGGGAAGGAAGAAACAACGAGACACTTGCCGATGACGGCGAGGAACCAAAAGACGCCATCGCGCAGGAAGAGTGTGCAGAGGGGCATCCAACTGTCTTTCACATTGAACGCATGGGAGAAGGGGATCTCCAACTTCGTGTTGCAGTTGTACACTGTGAGTGCGAACATGATTAGGCCCTGGAGGAGAAGTGATGAACGGAGGAGAGGAAGAGAAGAGCGGAAGGTGGTATACCACGACCAAGGAAGGCACAGCGAAGAAGACGAAATAGGAGGGCAGCGCTTCTATAGAGTGATTCTAAATTTCAGAAGGGATGTGTAAAGGGAAAAAGATACGCACCGGTGGAATAACATCCAGTAATGAGGCTAACATGCGTCGTCAAGCCTGATTAAAACCTAGTGGAGTCAGGAACTTACTTGACGTGTATATTGTCTAACATATACATATGAGCTCTGCGCGACAACGAAGTCAAGGGTATTGCTTACGACCAAGTGCTCTAACGGTGAGCTCTCCAATAATTATCCTAGGCGAAGTTTGAGCTAGTTTCCGAGAAGTTTGCGTCGGTATACGAACATGACAGTAGCTTCGACTATTGTCGGAGCTGTGAGAAAAATGGACACATTCCTGATGGTACACCCACCGATGATCAACGGTACGAGAAAAAACATAAGTTTGCGTGATTGGCCAAATAATGCCCAGACACTGTCGTCGTTGTGAGTCTCTCTCGAAGGAACTAATGAATCATTTGCACCGAAGCATCAGGACGGAATCCACCGTGATGACGATTACAGTTGAAGTCAAGGAACGTATTCGACCATATAGTTGGCATCTGAGTACTGAATTTGTCGGCTAGTGAATTGTGTTTGAAGAGAAACTCACAACTAGGAGGGTCAGGTTAGAAAATCGGAGGTGTACTAAAATACGGAGCCTACATCGTCGGAATCCACGTGCTGCAAATAAACTGGACACCCGTTAGGATCTCAGGCCCGCTGGGATAGCAAGAAGCATACATACCACTCGCGGATACCCTGTAATACAGTCACTATCGCGAAGAATGATGAAGATATGTGCAGGCTTACCCGACTACCAGTAACGAAAAATAGCGGTTCTGGCGGAGACGTCCAGACAAAAAGGACGAGGGAATAAAATTCCAGAGCGTACCCAAATCTAATTGCGGCATGAGTTCATTGTATTGAGATATTGCACCGACCTGTAACTCACGTAAATGTAGCGCGCTAGTGTGGGTTTGGGGCTTTTCCAGATTAATTCAACCTGACATTCCCGGTTCATTCACGGCGATCGAGGACAGCGGAATGAGTACTTCTTGGTCAAGCGTAATGAGATGGTCGAATCTGCCGAAATCGTTCAGACGCAATCTTCATCTGGTTAGCGGCGACGTACATAAGGAGAATGAAGAAGGCAACTGTGAACATGGTGTGAGGTATTGTCTTTGAGTCTCTAACATGCGAAGGAGGTTCACCGGCCATGAAAGATGTCGTCTGAGCGTCGATGGCGAGCTTGAATAGGCTCTCCAACTCGGGCCCCGGAGAAATAAGAATGGCGGACATGAAAAAAGAAATGTCGAAGGCTGAAAGGCGTCTACACTGTCCAGCTTCCCCAGCAGTCGGTCGAATACTTGTAAGTTACTGAAAGAGGGGAAAGTCGTCGATAGCGGGCCATGCCAGATCTGCATTAAGCATGTGCAGTGGGCGCTATCTTGTGCCTGTCCGAGTGGTCGTCGAGAAGCTCACAGAAATCCCCGCATCACGGGGATTTGTGATGCGGATACTGATGTCGGATGCAATCGGCACCATTAACGATAGGGGCTTTCCTGTGCGTTCTTGCAAGGCGGCAGTAATAAGAATAGCAAAGGAGCCTATTTGAATTCAATTGACTCGTCTAGGCAATTACATATATTTAATGGCACGAGAGGAAACAGTCTTCTGCCAGAAACCAACCAGAAACTTTCAAACTGACCGCAATGTACATACTTGCCAGGTAGGGCTCTTTTTTTAATCCCTGTTCGTGTAAACATGTATATAAACCGGTTTTTATATGGTGGAGCCCGAACCCCTTGTTTTTAATTCAATGTGTCAAGGCAGTGTTCAGCAAGGCCAAGTTGAACAAAGTTTGGACGAATTGATGTTCTTCTGTGTCGCTTCCGTAAGTCTTCTGACGTCTGTGACTGCATATTTGCCAGGTTGACCAGGAATACAGCCGAATAGAGGTCAAGGTACCTGAAGTTGTACATATATATCCCCTTGTACACGGATCGGCAGTCATCTTGCCCGGAGCCAGTGAACGGCAAATTTCCCTGGAGGATTGGAGTCTTCCGAGAGCTGGACGCACGAAAATCACTCAGATGTCTGCCAAATTCTCGCTTCCTGGCTTATTTGGGTGAGTGTTTATAAACCGAAAATTAAAAACTGTTTATAATTAATTGGCTAGGGAATTATCAACAGAGCCCTAACATGCTTCACTTGCGCGTCGCCGATGACTCTCGCGCTGAGGCCCATTCATCCGCATATTTTTATTATACTAGACCACCAAAGAAAGCCCCAACTAACAATGAATGTATCGAACAAACCAGAGAACGTGAGCAGAAAGCGAGTGAGTGTCCCATGTGTATCTATCTATCACATGTAAGCAAGTCTATTTCGAGGACCAGATGAATCGGAATGTTACATAAATGCGCCAAAAGCCAGCAGAGGAATGTAATTGTAAACGTGATATCCCTGCAGCATGCGGAAAACCGACCGACAGCCCGATTCCCGCGCCGAACGACGGATAAGTCACGACGGCGCACAAGATGCGGCTGATGCGGTATTTGTTGTAAAAGAGCGATCAACGAACCTAACGGGACCAAAGGCGCAAAATGACGATGCAGAAGGAGGAAGGCGGCCTACAGCAGTGATTTCAGTGTCGCGGTAGTCGGCGACATCGACTTCGACGCTCCCAGAGTCGCTGATACCACGCTGCTCGAGCTCACGACAGACGTCTTGCCCTCCGCAGTCTGTGCCTGCTCGATGCGCGCGAGGACCGCGAACAGAGCCGTGGACTGGTCGGAGATGCGAGGGTTGGAGGATTCAACGAGAAGGCGTTGGAGGACTGGCATCATCGGTGTCGGATCCACTAGAGAGGGTGCTGACATGAGAAAGGAAGAAGCCGTTGTGAGGAGGAACTGGGAGGGGACCTGAATCGCTGTCATAATTCTTCAGCGCGCTGCGGGAGAATGGAGTCCGCTTAGCGGTGATCGTAGAAGTGACCCAGAGTTCGGCGAGATCCTGCAAGAGCTCCTGAATCGCTGGGACGGTGCATTCTGACCTGGTGATTGGTCAGGCAATATCTAAACGCTCGGGGAAAATACATACCTTTAATCACCACGGCATCCAACTTCGTCCAACCAGCAAGTTAGTAAACGAGATGAGGGTCAAGAAGAGAGACGCACGACGCGAACAGATTCCTCTCTTAATGCATCGTCGAGGCGCTCAGCGGTAGCCTGGGCCATTCCGAGGCTAACCTCAACCGCGAACGACGATTTCCACCGCGGATCGACCTCACTGGTTTTCCCGTCAACGAGGGATCAAAGTAACGAGAAAAGACTCACACAAAGTTTCGAGACTGTTATTATTGTGGTCGATGATGAAAGATAACAGATGATGGGCCGGTCATCTTCCGCGCAGATAAGCTTGAACTGCTTGGTCGCGGTGCTGACGATGCGCTTGTCCGGAGGGGAACTGTCTGTGGGACAGAGTAGGAGATTAGAATGAAAACAGAAAACAAAGAATCGAGGAAATTGAACCCACATTCGTGTAATGAGTGTCGGCGACAGACGGCATAATGAAGGAGCGTATGAAGCTCTGTGTTGCAATCCTCGCGAGCCGGGACTCGGATGAGAGAACAACGAGGTCAAAAGCCGAGCCTGCTGTTGGCCTTATCTTTATTGTGCTCAGACAATAGGGCGCGGCGTCTCGCCACAGCCCCGCAATCAATCTGAGATTTGAAACTGGAAATTTTTCATCCGCGGAAGCACTTCTTGAGTACAAAGAACCAATCCAGACACCTCCGCTTAGACCTTGATAAAACGTTTTGACAAGCGGGTCGGTGCTTTGTTCATGGAAAGATTGCACGCGCGTGAAGTCACTGTGAACGAGCAAGTTGGGCGGTAAAAGAAGTTCTGCAGAGGTCAAAGATATCGCCAAACCCTGCCGGGGCCCGTTCTAGCCCGTTCTCTTGATTTGCGAGACGCCGAGCGAGACCTGCCAAGCTGTCCATCAGATTGGAGTCTGAACAAGGTCTGAACGATTTACATTCGGGCGCTTCACATATTAATCAAGCAATTGATTTCAGCGCGATTCATAGCTTGCAGGACGAACCGTTGGTGCGGAGGAAGGTAAATGAAAGTGACACCGCCACTGATTGTGTCACGCCGATTCTCCTCGGAATCGCTCGGATCACGCCGTTTACCTCCGAAGCAAATACGATCACACGCGCCGACTTTCCTTTCGACACGTTCAATTAACGCGTTTCACTCCCTTCTCGTTCCGTCGTTATGCAATCCAGTTGCTATTATGGAAGCCTACACATTCAGGACGAGCTTCTGTCGAGTGAACGCACTAGGTCGAGGGGAAGGCGCAGGATAAACAATATTAATTGAAACTCTGTGCGGGGCGTAACATCCATTTCGTCGCGTCACTATAGTGCCGTACCCTCGCTTCGGATCAGTTCGCTCTGCCTGGGAAGATTTTCCTCCATGCCCGCCGCAGGTGCCGGAAATTCTCCACCCGAGGGAGCTTCGCATGAGTGCCGGGCAATTGAGGTGGCACAGAGGGGTTTTCCTTGTGTTGCGTCTGAATATAATCCTTCGAGGCCAGCCTCAGATCGCTCACTTGATCATCGCGAAGGCCCCCGAGCGTATATATCCAACGATATTGTGTAGACTCGTTATCAGGACAAAAGGCTGGATCGTGTTCCAAAGCTTTAACCCACTTCGCGCGAACATCGGTCTTGGGCCAATCGTATTTGTCCCGCTTCCGTTTGAAGTGGTCCTCTAGTGTGATTGTGAGCTCATTCGCAACTGAGCTTCCTCCATCAAGAAAGACCTTGGAGTTTCGCTTCCCGCTGAAGTCGCCAGCTCCGATGTCCTTGAGACGATCGCCGCCGCCGCCGATATTGATGATATTTTGCAAGACGGGCGCCTTTCCTTTAGTCCCGATTTTATTTTTCCCCCCGAAATCGTTGCTGGCCTGCTGGTCATCTACGACGATGCGTAGATTGCCGCCTAGTGCAAGGCGTAGCACAAAATGTGTCCCATGGTTCGAGAAGAATTCATAGTATTGCTGCTTCGATTCCTCAGACCAAGGCGGTAGCCGAGAGATGACGCAGCGCATTTTGTCCGATATATGTAGATCCAAGATATCAACCCATACCTCTGTGGTGAGATGTTCGGAGGTGTAGATTTGTGAATCGGTCAACTGAGAAGAAAGAAAGGCTTTGGAACTGGAATAATGCCCGGAGAAACCTGCGATATGGGGCACCTCGGCATCTAAATGAAGCCGAGAAGCGACGGTTCTTCGCATTTCGTGAGTATCCACAACCTGTGTGAACTGCTCCGAATGGCGACCGCAACCGTTAATGTATTTGATGTCCTTAGACTCCATGCTGAGAATGCAGCTGCTTCCAAACTGAGTCAAAATAGGATTATAGGCGACGCCCAGATAACGCTCAGCAAGCTGGCGGACTCGGATATCAATGGCCGATTCCGGCGGCTTTCGAACAAGAGTCGTTGTTTCCGCCTGGGACGCTAGATTCAAAAGCTTAACAGGAGGAGGGACGGAGTGCTGAATAATCGGGATTAACACCTGTATGCAGTAGGATATGCTCTACTCACGATATCAATGGCTGGTTCCGGCGGTCTTCGAACAAGAGTCGTTGTTTCCGCCTGGGACGCTAGATTCAAAAGCTTAACTCCAGTGAGCACATCGAGTGCATGCATTCCAGCAAGATCGCATGTTCCATCCGGACCCGGGGCTTCAATGACGCCGCGAATCGCCTCGAATAAATTCTGATGGCTTAATTCGCCATTCGGTAATATGGGGTATTCAGTCCCCATGTTTACACCACCTCCGTTCTCGACGAAGACTGTGTGCCACGCGGCCAATTTGGGGAAAACTTTCCGCTGAAGGTCGGTAATGATACCCCTGCGTCTACCCGCCTCAATGTTCCATTGAATGTTCTTCTCCGCGGTGGTCTCGAAGTCGTCGAACTGGTTCCAGGATGACATTGATTTAGTGACGACCACGACGACGTTGGTACGGGCATCATCGACTAGACCGGAGGAGGAGAGCTTGTACATCGATATTCCGACGGGGGATGTGAACTTATCCGGAGGGTTATGGGCGTCGATTGTAATTGTGTCCCATGATGTGATTAGGAGGATGATGTTGGGGTATGTCTTGTGGCGCACTCCAAGTGAGTCACTTGGTATAGTGTCCGGAAAATACTGTTCTTTATAAATTTGAACGAGGGAGGAATTCTTAGTTCGATCACTTTGAACTGTATCTGCGTCTCCAGGTGTATCGTCGAAGGCGAGGGTTACATTAACCTTCGTGTCAGGATTGTAGTAGACGGGGACTTGCACCCGCTGGATGTCCTGTGCGAAACTTAGTGGCGGAGGCGAGAACTTTTTGAAGGCACGTACCTTCGTTGTTGATCCCAAGGTGGTTCTTCCAACCGTAAGGAGGTTTTGACCTAGAAGTCTATTGATGGTCTTCGATTTGCCGTGCCCACTGTGACCGAGGAGAAGAATCACAGCCTGATCCGGATGTCTACCCGTCGCACGAGCCGCGTCTGTGTATCTCCGATGTGGGTGATCCATAGGTGCTGCTCTGTCCCCAGTCGGACCGTCCTCCGCCAGCGTCAGAGTACTGGAACAAGGGCTCTCCATCGGAACGCGCTGTGGTTCGGACACTGCCGCCGAATTGGCCAATATTTGACATGCAATCGACCCAGCGGAATCCGGTTTCCCATCGAAGGCAGTTACACGCATACCCGCTTTTATCAGGTCGTTCCACTCGCGTTTCAAGTCATTGTCGCATGATGAATGAACGACGAGGAGTTTCCGGAACAGCGCGGGGCCTTGAAAGCCGAGAAAGCAGGTGTCTTTATCGAACGGAAAGCCGGTTGACTCCCCCTTCTTGTTGCTATACGCGAACAGTATGTCGCCGACGTTGCTGGGATCGAATGATGCTCCGGTGCTGTAGGCAAGGTCAACAAACGGACGGGAACACGGAAACGCCAAAAAAGATTACATTTTTTCGATCTGCTTCTTCAGAGCTGTCTCGAGTTCCACGAGCGTCGCCTGTTGCGGGGGCTTGGAGAGCCGGGCCTGATGTTTCGCACCCCGGGGATAGTAATATTCAACGACGTGTATCTTCTCACAGCCCCCCGCGTCTGAATTTACACGCCTGGCGGCTTTGGAAAGCTATGAGCTAGGATCAGCGATGTTGCCCCTCCAAATCGAAGAGCGTACATACAATCTCCCCTACACTCCGTAAGCCAAGTAAACTGAATTGGAGAAATGAGCCTTATTCAGACGCGGTGAAGATGGGCCCTCACATAACGATCACCTCGGACATGGATTTTCTGTCGTCGCAAGAAAATAACAGGGCTTCGGAAGGAGTGCTTTAGCATGAGTTTTTCGTTATAGCCCTTTTGACCCTGAGCGTGAAGACATGATGCGGTGAACTTTCTTGCATGATGGGGCGAGGACAAGGCCACGCAGAAAAGGCCCTTCCCCAGAAACATGGGTCGCCATTAATTCCAAATTTAAAAGCGCCATCAACTCACACTTGAGGCCTCGAGGCCTCAAGGAGGATCGAACCAGAACGCGGTCGGAAACTCGGGAAAGGCCGAACCGGGACTTGCCGATTCTATTGCATCCGCCGTCCCGCATAAACCACGCATCAACGTCGGACAAGACGGACCCTGTTCCCGGCTCTTGCGTTTTCTGCGCTTCGCAGTCTGGCTTAGGCACATTTTACCTTAGGCTTGGACCATCAAGAGCACTCAAGGCCATCAGCGCCAGACGTTCGATCGCGCAAGATTTGCACAGCTTGCTTTGCGCGACCTCCTTCAAACCTACATACATGAATCACCCGGATCGTGTCCAGCTGGCGACCACGTATACGACCGGTGTCGCAGTCCAGTTAGGTACTTACAGGGATGTAAACTCGCTTCGGAGCTTAAAATACTCGTAAATTTCGCGCCGTAGCCATGGCACGCCCCCTGAGGTAGGGAGGCTGGTAGGTAGGATTACACGGCCGGTTCCGAGAAACGCCGGGGCCCAGGAATTATTGAAGTGTACAGACCCTAGCCGAGCTCGCGATCTCAATCTTTTGGTTTTTAAGCCTGTTTCGTCTGAGATAGGGTAGGTCAAGGGTAGGTAGGAGGAGGAGGAGGTATATTATACTGACGCGGTCCCACAATTGGAACAGCCAGTTTACTATGTAGAACATCGTAACTTATGTAGGCAAAAGTTACCCGCCCTATACATAGAACACACGTACTACCAAGAGGGGGGCGGAAAGTTTAGGTGATCAAATAATATGGTAGGTGATAGTGATAGTGATAGTGATAAAGATTACAAATTTGAAAACGCCGTGGGTATGTCATGCCGCTGTTCGGATCAATCTTTAAAAGGAATCGGATTCCCACCGATCCAGATCCGATCATGCCCATAATTATGACCTTGCGCTCACCGCACCCGAATCGCGAGTCGTCGAACACATCACTTTGCCTCTGCATGCCGCCATGTTGAGGCCAAGCGATAATAGCTCTGTCATATCCCATTAATATCCCAAACATACGTTTGGGACCTCCGCTGCATGGCCTCAAGGCTCAGCGCCCTCGTATGCGTCCCGCTCCTTTCGTTTAATGTTCTAAGACCCTATCAATAGCGCAGAAACGTGTCCCGGGTGGGTTTCAAGTCGAAAAGCGGTAAGCATGGTACCTGTCCTTTAGTCCTCGTTCCTTCGCCGCGGGATAGTCACAACTGGGACTCTGACGGATGCCTGCTACCGACATGTGAAGTTTTTTGTTTCTGTGCGCAACGAGATCTGACTGATTGCAGCAGTCGACTCTCAATCATGTGAAGTTGGGCGTCTTGGAGATGAACTTTAATTCTATCCGAATTCCAGGCACTGCGGTGTTCTCATTTTTCATTCGCGTGGTGGAGGGGAGGTCCTGTCGACGCCGATCGAGTCGACGATATGGACGATGGCTACAGTGCACCTGTGGCATGAATCTGACACGCGTAGGAACGCGGAAGGGACCGTTGCGGTCTGGGTGTCCCGCCGTAGCATGCAGGCAAGCACAAGGATGTTCGCCGTTCTTGCGGGTTTAAAGCCTTTCTTACGGTAGAAACCATGTCTCCATTTTCTTCTGTTCGAAGCGGCAGTTCGACCTTTCCAGCCTTCTTGGTTGAACCATGTTTGTTATGTGCGTGTTTCAGCATCACTTTAGTTCGTTGTTATGGCTCATTTCGACCCACTCAGCATACTTGGCTTACAGAGTGCGGGCAAGACTGTATGCTCCACTATTCTCGCGTGCAACTTATCGCTGATGCGAACTCATAGTTTGCTAAAGCCGTCGGTGAACATGTGGTCGGAGATGAACATTCCGAGTCTGGTCCGCTACCATCGAAGAAACACGTGATACACTTCCCCGAAAGCTTCCGGGGTGTACGGAAGACTGTATGTACGCCCTTCGATTTGGGCGCAACATCGCTAATCCTAGCTCACAGTTTCTCAAAGCCGCCAGGCGTGTAAATTCATACACGGGAGGCCGTGAGAAGATACACGTCGTTAAATATTACTATCCCCGGGGTGCGAAACACCGGGCTCGGTTCTCTAAGCCCCCGCAACGGGCGACGCTCGTGGAACTCGAGACAGCTACGAAGGAACAGATCGAAAAAATGTAATCTTTTTTGGCGTTTCCGTGTTCCCGTCCGTTTGTTGACCTTGCCTACAGCACCGGAGCACCATTCGATTGCAACAACGTCTGCGACATACTGTTCGCATATAGCAACAAGAAGGGGGAGTCAACCGGCTTTCCGTTCGATAAAGGCACCTGCTTTCTCGGCTTTCAAGGCCCCGCGCTATTCCGGAAACTCCTCGTCGTTGATGCTTCACGCGACAATGACTTGAAACGCGACTGGAACGACCTGATAAGTGCGGGCATGCATGTAACTAGCTTCGATGGGACATTGTCCTCCGCTCGGTCGGCTCTTCATCTTCATCACACATGGGACAAGCCTCCTCCGACTTCGGAACTCCAGAGCATACCGATGATCCCCAACCACCTCAGTACAACACTGTCCTTAGATAACGGGCCACAGGCAGCATACCAAGCACAGGCTCTCGCGGTCGGGAGACACGCGGACCAAGCCATAGTTCTTCTTGTCGGCCATAGCGGGCATGGGAAATCCAAAACAATCAATCGGCTCTTAGGTCAGGATCTTCTCCCCATCGGAAAGAGTACCTTGGGATCAACGACCAAGGTGTGACAGTTCTGGATTATCATCGCGTCGCCGGTAATTGATTTCTCTTGTACCAGGTCATACAACGAGTCAAATTACCTGCGCACAGCAGTAATACAGGTGTCACCGTTACAATCGCTTTCGACGACACACCCGGATTCGAAGATACAACACACAGTGATCGAGATGCAAATGCATCTCTCATGCGCAGATACACGCAACTATGTTTCTCTCGCGGTTCCCACCGGACCTACCCCAACGTCATCCTCCTTGTCGCCTCATGGGACTCAATCACGCCGGATGCCCATAACGAACCTCAGCACTTCACGTCCGCCCTGGGCAAATCGATGTACAATCTGTCTCTTTCCGATTTAATCGACCATTCCCGTACCAACGTCGTCGTGGTCGTCACTAAATCAATGTCATCCTGGAACCAGTTCGACGACTTCGAGACCACCGCGAAGAAGAACAATCAATGGAATATTGAGGCGGGTAGACGCATGGGTATCATTACCGACCTTCAGCGGAAAGTCTTCCCCAAATTGGCCGCGTGGCGTACAGTCTTCGTCGAGAACGGTGGTGGCAGAGATATGCGCATGAAGTACCCCAAGATGCCGAACGGCGAACTGAGCCATCAGAATTTATTCCAGGCGATTCGCGGCGTCATTGAAGCCCCGGGCCCGGATGGAACATGCGATCTTGCTGGAATGCATGCACTCGATGTGCTCACTGGGGCCGGGGCATCGAATCTGGCGTCCCAGGCGGACATAGAGATCCTTGTTCGAAATTCCTTGGAATCAGCCCTTGTAAGCATCTATCTACTGGAACAAATATGCGCGTACAAGTGCTAACTTAATCATTTAGGACTCCGACCCAGTTTTCACGAACCCCCACCCTCCATCTTATCAGCGGAGAGTCCAGGAGCTCTCAGATACGTATCTGGGGGTTACCTATGATCCAATCCATCGTTCCTTTGGTCGCACTTGCGTACTTGACTTGGCTCCTTCGGCCATTAAATTCGAAAAAGGTCCGCCTCAGCAACCCGAGGATTTCATGCAGACCACGGCGGAAACTCGACAGGAGCAAGGAGACAGACCCGATGGAGACGGTCTAAAGGCGACTTATTCGAGCTCATCTGGTTTCCAGTCGGCTGAGTCGAGGAAATCAGAAAGCTATATCTTTCGCCATCTTGTTGAAGTGGCGACTATCAACTCGCCTCCATCTGGACTCCAGCTATCGACAGAGATGAGGCGACTGATTGAACGCTTGCCTCCATGGTCACTCGAATCGCAGCAGCAGTACGACGAGTTCTTTGCGAACCACGGGACACATGTCGTTAAGAGTCTGGCGTTGGGTGGCGTGCTACGCGTCCTTGTTGATTCAGCATCCAGGGTTACCAAAGAGTACCAATCCACTGTCAAGAGAGACAAGGGCGACACCACCTCCTCTAAATCAACTCATACGCGGAACGTCATGATATTCCGTGATGGCGGAGCACCCGTTGCGGCTGAACTCACACGCGTACTGGAAGACTACTTCACGCAAAATTCTCGGAGTCCCTCCCATTGGCAGGGTATTCGCACCGAGTGGATCAATTCTTTGGAGAAAGATCCTGTCTTCTGTCCAGATGACCCGAAGACGCAATACGAGTTCCTATACAATCTACAAGGTCTCGACGAACAACAACGTTACAATCTCAGGCAGGCCTCCAAGTCTTATTTGGCGCCACTGGACCACAAATTTGAGGCCAGTCCTACCCCCAGAGTATCTCATGACTCCAAGTCCGCCCTGCCGCGGAAGAGTAACCTAAGAGGGGTTCGCCAGATGTTGTCCCGAATGTTTAACGCGGCTATGGCAATGTTGACCGGTAGCCATTCGCAAGTGGCGGCCAATTGTAGAGGGTATCGCTCCACGCATCCGATGCGTGCGTGACGTAGGATTCCTTCTGTTTCTTCGCCAGTGCGAGGTATTGCTTGACCTCAAACTCACGATCGACCTGGACGTCGACGACATATCCCTGCTTCATCATACATACTTCGACATGCTCAGTGCTCACATCTTGCCACTCATTCGGAATTAGACTGCTCTCTCATTACTTCGCGTACTCTCCTTATGAACACCTCTCAAACCCCCATACCGTTACTTATTATTTATCTATCCTAGTTTAGCTAGTGTACTGCCGTGTAGGCGATATGGCCAGGTACGGCAACCAATAGAAATTCAGTTCAGTTCAGCTCAGTGTACATGTATGTTTATGGCGCAGCTCGGTTTGAATAGGATCATTACTGTGTTTTTAAAAAAATTCAATTCGACAGTCACGCATCACAGGGGGGGTTGTCAAATTGGTCGGACGGATCAGAATTTCAGAAAATTGTGTTTCAAGGGCTAAAAATCCCCATTGAATCTGTCGTACATCCCCTACATCGATACTGGCCACATTTTTGTTCTGTCTCATTTCTAGCTGCATATCAGGCAAATATCAGGCTGAACTCAATAAAGTCACTAGGCAAAACAATTAATTTAAACATGAATCTGCCTGGCTCTCCATGCTTCCGGAAAAAAGCCCCAGTTGACTGTATGATGCCCTGTATCCTTTTGGGGTGGTGTCGAAATTTTGGGGGTTGTCACGGTCCAACCTGGGCCGTGTCGAAGTGTCGAATATGTTCCAGGTGTGACATGTGACACCCCCTGTCGAATTGAACGAAAAAATACAGTACATCCGAATTGGTGAAGGCCTTCTGGCAACAGAGATGCGGACCTCGCATATCTGCCTACTACTAGTGAGAGCGTTATCGCCTGAACAGATCTTTACAAGCGCCACTGGCAGTCAGGTCCCCATTTACTGTTCAATTAGAGGCTAACGCACTTTATCCCTAAAGTTTGTGAATTTACGGATCGTGAGGGCGCCACCTTGCGTGAAGTTCATAATTTGGCCCGTGGCCGAATATTCGAAATCCGACCGCGGCCCCAATTCTTGGCGTCAGTTTCCTTCATTGGAATGTGTACAGACTAAACACAAACACATCTATTCGCAGTGTCTATCTCGTTCGCTAACGGTTCTCCCCTCTTAGAACTACGCAAGTCTATCGTTACATCGTGCAATATCTGCTGTCTGCGAGCATTTTTCATACAGTGGCCGCGCTTCGTTTCTCCTCGGGGGTTGAACACCTAATCAAGCAATCACCTCTGCCACCAGTCCCTCGTAGACAGACACTACAACACTTCTCGCTTGTTCCTTGCGTGTTGTACCCTGCCACGGTGAATTCCCATGAGCCTGAAGCCTTCCACTGCGCCACCTGAAACAGATTCATAGGCGTTTCTTCATCGTGTTGCGCCATTGAATTTCTCCAAGATAAGGAGTGCTTGCTGCGTCGCAACACGATCGTTGGTTCTATGGGAGGTGGCTAGGAGCAGGGCTGCGCACCGCACCGCAGATCGCAGGTCGTTGGCCTTTAACGCTAAATTGCTCAGCTTCTCGATCGCGATGGTCCCCAGGTCCGCCTGGGAGAGCTAGGATCCGGACACGTCGAGACGCGTTTTTCTTCTGTACTTCACAATATTCTCCTCGGATGGTATGGAGAACATTGAAGACACTCATACTGAAACACCAGGAATAGTTAGTTTGGTATCGTAGAAGCAATAGGATGTTTCCGAGGAGCAATGGGGAAAATCAGACGAAAATATTCATTCAGGGATTTCACTGGCTCTGATAATTCCAGGAAAAATCGAAAACACGCTTCAAAGTGTTTATTTACAAATAGGGCCTTGATATTTCTTCCTAGTCCCTAGTTGCTTCTACGACGAGTTTTTTTTGGATTTGATACTTTTCCACTTTTCGCCCTTGGGTTTTCTTTACTGTAAAGGCAATACTTCTTTGGGCATGGCAAGTGCGGCAGCTCGCGTTTTCAGACCCTAGGCCTGCCGCAGGGTGATTGGCGAGGCCTGCCAAATTGTCCATCAGATTGCGGTCTGAACAAGGTCTGAAAGATCTACATTCGGGCGCCTCACATATTAATACATATGCAGGACGAACCGGAAGTTGGTGCGGAAAATGAAAAGGGGACGAAGGAAGGAAGATCTCGACACCGCCACTGATTGTGGCTTTGTCAACATCCCCCGGACCAAATAATGATTCACCTTGCTCTCTACCTGCGCCCATCTCACGGGCCAATCCGTCTGTTTAGCTCGACCTTCCCCTGCCCGCCTCCGGTGACGCATCTGTGCTATGTCAAGACCTCTGCAATGCCCGTCCCCGCATCCCGCAGACGATGACCAATCCATTCTGCGACTCGGACTGCCAGTGGGGTCCTAATTCCAACCCAGCCTGCCCGTCCGCTTCACAAGCCCGCGCTCTTCAGCTCCTCTATCTTCCAGCCTGCCCGTCCCTTGCATTCCTTCACCCTGACAGACGTCTACATGCACCACCATGCCCGGAGCTACAGCAGAGCTGCACACGCGCCCTCTTCACCAATTGGCGGAATGGGGTCCACTCAATCCGGACTTGTACGCGCTCTCGCCCCCGCCTCCGCGCGGTCGCAGTCCCCACCGAATCCAGACATTGACGCGCTCAGCTACAGCGTCCGCACATCCCGCCCCGAGTCGTGTGCATTCATCGTCTAGGGCCGTACGTCGTCGGCCTGGGTGGGAGGCGGAATAGGCAGAGGAAGAAGACGGCCGCGACGCTGGATACGTGGATGCGTGTTACAGACCAGAAACGCGCGCGCGGGGATGCACCGCGTAGGAATCCGCTGGATACTCGGATATGCGCAAGCGTGGAGCCTACGACGTGCAAGGCCGGAGCCTACGACGGGGCGGCGATACAGGAACGAAGGTGGCGCAGCGCAAGACGCTCGCGATTCGCCCTCCCGCTGCTCGCTCCCCCATGGACCCAGCCCGTGTACCTGCATCCGCTGTCCAAGATCGACCCCTCCTTCCGCCCTTCCCCTCCCCCGGTCGCGCCTCCCTCTCCCTGTCTGTAAACACGCCCTCCACACCCTCCACACCCCGCCAGCAGGATCCGTGCCGCAGCACGAGACAGCCCCACGCCCACTGCGCCTCCTACTCACCCGCGTCCCGGACGTGGCCGCACCCCACCGATCCGGACGCGGTCGCCCTCGACCCGCGTCACCGATCCGGACCTACCTAGACGTGCGCGCGCCTCCCGCCACATTCATTCCGGAGTCGAGTTGTGACGAGTCCCACCAATCCGGACGTCGACGCGGCTCCCTTCCCCGCCCCGATCTCCCTCGACCCGCTTCACCAATCCGGACCAGGACGTGCGCGCGCCTCCCGCCACATTCATTCCGGGGTCGAGTCGTGACGAGCTCCACCAATCCGCGCCTCCCTTCCCCGCCCCTAGGTTTTACTGGCGGAGGAGGAGGAGGAATGCACATACGGGTGCGCGTGCATGCGGAGTACGGCACCAGATGCGCGCGTGTGGGGAGGACCGGGAAGCAGGGGGCAAGAGGGTGGATGCTAGTAGCGCGCGCCGCAGGAGGATGCGGGGGATGTAGGGAGGGCCGTGCCGGTGGAGGAGGGTGCGCGAGGGAGGTCGCTCCGGTCCGTGCTCGCCACCGTGCAGTCGTCCCCACAGGCGTCCTCCCCCACAGGCGTCGTCGTCGCCGTCGTCGTCGTCGGATACCCGCAGCACGCAGTGCGGGCCCCGGGTAGCTTGGAGGACAAAGCCGGATTCCCCGCAGGTGCATACGCTGCCTTCCATGCCGGAATCCATTCGATATCCACGGATTCGGCCTCCGCCGGGCCCGTTTTTCCTGGGCGGTGGACTCCCCGGCGGGTGGCGGTGATACTGGCGAGGAGGGAGACGGGCGCTGCTGGAGGACCAGCTGAGGGACGGGCACGGGCGCGGGCAGAGCCCGACGACGGGTCGCGAGTGAGTCAATCATCCTTGCTCCAGAAATCGCAGCCGACTGACTCCTTGCAGATGGTTTTCTGGTGAAGCCCGACGCTGGTGGAGGGGGGTGTGGATCTTTACACGGCCGCTGTGAGCGGTATGGATATGGGGTTCCTCAGAATCAGGCGATAGATCCGTTACCGCTGCGCGCGAGATCGTCCTCTAGAGCGGTTCTTTTTCAGGCGCGCACCTCGACGCGACTCCCGGAGATGCCATTGCCGGCGAGGGATGTGGGGAGGGTTTGACGAGCGAGGGGCGCGCGGGGGATTTGACGATTGGGGGAGATGGGAGAGGACGCGTGTGCGTCGGGGATGGATGACCCGTCGAGGGTGGTCGGGCGGGGCGGGTGGAGGACGCGGATAGGGCGCAGGTGTGTGCGGGTGGGGGACCAGTACGCGAGAGTGGGGATACGGAGGAGGAGGAGGGGAGGTGCGCTAGCGAGCGACTGAAGTGAGTATTGGCAATCGTCGGGCCTTGAGGAACCCCAGATGGCTGATATCTTTCCAGATCGCCACGGTCTTGTTCGTATAAAGACTTTATATTCCGAGGATGGACCGTACAGACTCCGGGTGGGGTCCCGGGATTCACGAGTGAGTAACCAGGATTCATGAGTAAGTAATCCGTTCGCTAGGAATCGCCAGAAGATTGATATTGGATGTTCTTGCAGATGGTGTCGCTATCGATCGAGCGTATCTGAAGCCAGTGAGGGTGCGCGTCGGGGCCGTGGAGCATGGCGGAATGACCCGCCGAGCCGTGCGCTGTGTCTGTGCACTCGGCGACGTGTGTTGCCGCAGGCGGAGGCGGGGACACAGTGAGAACGCGGCGTGTATCGAGGCCGGGACTCGACTCGACTCGACGCGGGGAAGATGCGATGTGCTGTACATCGCGCGAGTGGCGGACTGCAATGTCCCAGATCATTCTGGTGTCGAGTCCTGCTGGTGTCGAAGCTCTAGGAGATCGTCTTGGTGTCGAGATGCTCCTGTGCAGGGTGCGCTGCCGCCGCTGAGGACGGGGGCGTATGGGGAGTGGGGCGGTCCGTGGAGGGCGGGGCGCGTGTGCGGAGGATGTGGAGCGGAGGCGCGCGTGTGGATGCACGAGGCCAGAGGAGAGTGCGCGCGGGGGGTACTAACGCATGCGTGGAGGATGGGAGGAGGGGTTGGGGCAGTCCCCCGTGTATGCGTTCTGCTGCGGATGCGTGCGCCGCGCCCCGCGACGTGCATCTGGTGCTAATTGGCTAATTGGACGCCCGCCCCGCTGTCGGAGGAGGTGGGTGCGGGAGCGCGATGGCGCGAGGCGGGGACGTTGTCAGCGAGAGGAGACTGCGCGGGATGCCTGAGTGTGAGGGCCGCCGTGCATGCGCGGAGAGGCCCTAGCGTCTACTGGAGCAGCCGCGTATGTGGAGGGGGCCCAGGAGCGGGGAAGGCGTGTCGGGGTATGCTGTGATACTAGACTCGGGTGCGAATTTGGCGGGACGCGCGCGTGTGGGCGCGAATGTGGGTGCACACCCAGAACTGGGCAACTGTCTGCGCGCGCGAGGTGCAAAAGAAGGCACCCATCGTTGAGGCGCTGGGAATACTAATCGTGTTTTGTGGGCGTGCATGGCCTTCTGTCGTTCGGACCCGACTTGCGCCTGCGAGTTTGGGCGCCGCTGCGACACCTTTTCGAAGTTCATACCCGACGTTTGTCCCCAGCTGCAGATTTGCTGTTCGCCTCTGGTTAAGGTGCCAGTTTTGTGCCGGGAAGGACGACGACGAAGCCAAAACGGACAGATGAAGTTGGGGTCGAAGTTGGGGTCGGAGTTGGACGGGCTCAAATCGAGTCTCATCGCACCTCGCTCAAATCCAGATGTTTGTTGCTGAGATATCAATGGAAAAAAGCGGATGTCAATCAAACTGATTATCAGATTAGGGACTGATACTGAGGATCGAATACATCCCACGAGAAACAGCAATTCTTAGCAGTACACACCAAATATCAAGATAAGGATTAATATGGGAGCACGCTCAGACGGCGATGATAATCCTCGTTCAAATGGTGAAGGCGTTGTAAGCCGTGCCGCAACACGACCATCATAAGAGCATGCGTGCGCGTTCGAAGATCCAGCCTCAACGATCATCTTTCCGCAAATATCACTCGCAATTTTCTTTTCTTTTCTTTCCGTTTGGTTTGCAAAACGATGCCAAGATAATATAGAACAGTCTGAACGGTTCAAATTTGCACCCAGTTGCGGTGGGTTGGGCTGTGAATCTCTGGGCATCTCTCATATAGAGGAGGCTCGTTTTAAGCGTTTCAATGAGATAAAGGGACCCAATGTTCACGCCGAGCGGGAGAGGCATCCTAATTTGGCAACTTCGCATGTGATTGATGCCGTGGTGGCGGTGATGCGTCTTTTGATGCGCCATACTTGAACAAGCCGCGAATTCTGCGCCGAAAATCCAGACCTAATTCAACCTCGGGCGTACCTGGTTGAATGGGGTAATAGGACTGTAGCTTGGATCCTTCGCTGAGCAAACTCGGGCATTCAGGATCTCGGTAAGATTGCGCAACAGTAAGCAGGGCCTACCCACATGAAACCACGTTCCTTCAGGGATACCCTCCGATTTCTCAGGAAATCAAGTTCGTAAATATTTGTGCAGACCCCAAAGGAAAAACGGCGAACTAAGAAATCGCCTTCGCTGAGTCACAGTGAGATTCGCTGAGTGAGATCGTGATCGCGTAAATATGTCGTTGCAATGTCGTTGCGCAACGCAAATGCCAAAGACGGCGTGTCGGAAAAGCGGGTCCAGACCGCCGGTGTTGCCTTTGGGCTCAAGAGAAATACGGGGCTTGACAGAATTGGGCCAGGAAGACAACAGGAAGAGCGATAATAATTGAGCACCACGGGTTCGTCATCGAACAGAGCTTGAGCAAAAGTGCAGACAAATAAGGATGACCAAGGATCCAAGAGATGATCTGTCAGCTCGACTCGGCTGCCGGCATGATTGGCGCCTATTTGATGCGAAACGCAGTCTGCTGAGTCTCCCTAACCATGCCCTCCAACGACGAAGATTCCTACGAGGGTGAATTTGAAGCCACATCCAAGCAAAAGCGTGTCCGGAGGGCATGCGATATGTGCAGACGTAAAAAACGTACGTTGTTCCCACTCTTTCGGAGTTGTCGACTCAAAAAATTCCAGGGCGCTGTAAGGGCTTTTTGCTACATCGAATCCTTCTGCTGAAGATCGTGTAGGTAATGGAGGAGATATATGTGATCATTGCGCGAAGCACAAGTTCATTTGCACGTATGTTAAACCGCCACTTCAGGTGAATACATCTCATGTCTTGCATTTTGTGCGACTCACCAGAAGATTGTCAGGCCCGGTCATTGGCAGTTGGGAATCTAATCGACCCAGATCTCCCTAACCGAAGTTATGTTGAAGTCCTGGAAGCTCGTGTGAAGACCCTCGAGGCCCGGCTCGAACAGACGAAAACGGAGAAGAATCCAGGGTTGCAGGTGATCAGAAATGCCGTTCGGGGGCTGAACAGTCCTCTACCTGCCCCACACTCCGATGACTCTACCGTCGCCGAAATAGACGAGAGTTTCCGGGCTCTATCCATTGACAACTTCTCCGTTGACCAGGGATTCCACGGCAAGTCCAGCGGTGCAATGCTCGTCAAGGCTGCTGTTGACCTTAGGGATGGCGCCAAGAATACTGCTGCTGTGTACAAATCCCCGAGAACTGTTGAATCGGTATAGTCGAAATGATTCCCTCCCACCATCTTAAAATGCTTATGGTTCCAGCGACAAGCCGCGCCAGTGCCACCTTACTCGTTCCCAGAAGACGGTGTCTTGATGTCCTTCATCTCTTTCTACTTCGAGTACATTAATCCCTTTTTACCACTGCTTCACCGCCAAACCTTCGAATCTGGCGTGAAGCGGAATTTGCACCTGAATAACGGCGGATTTGCGAAGACCGTGCTTTTGGCGTGCGCCCTCGGCGCCCTATATTCAACCGAACCTCAAACCCCTGCGCGCGGCCCCGAAAATGTACCGCCGGCTCCACCAGGCTGGAAATGGTTTGAGCAGATCGACCAGTTCAAACATATGGTGCACAGTCATCCGACCCTCTACGATCTCCAGTCATATTGTGTAAGCACTGGATTGACTGTATGTTCGGTATTTTATACTCTTCTAGCTTGGTGCCGCATACGTGAGCTGCGCATGCCCACGGGCCGCCTGGACGCTGGTTGGGTCGGGAATTCGCCTGGCTCAGGATATCGGTGCCCATCGTTTCAAACTGCGGGACAGAGAAAACAATTTAGAACAGGAACTGGAAAAGCGCGCCTCGTGGTGAGTTATTCATATGCTTTTCTTTCCCTACTCGACAGACGCTGACATTTCTTAGGGCTCTTTGGCTATTCGATACCCAAATGAGTACTGCTCTGGGTCGCTCCAATGCTCTTCAGGCTTGGGAGTGCGTCGCAATTTGGCAACTTTTCTGATCCATGCGAGCTGATGGGCATTCAACTCTGTAGCTTTGATATCGATATGCCAATTACATGCGACGACGACGACTGGAATATCCCGATCTCAACGTTTATCCCGACTAATAAGCCATCTGTGACAGCATTTTTCAACTCCATGCTGCACCTAAACCATATCCTGTCCTTCAGCTGCACGGTGCTAGTACGCGCGGGACACACACCTCATTAATAATGTCGCTAATCAAGGTTTAACGTCCTAGTACACGACCAAACGCAGGACAATACTCCTCGGGGTGGGCGATGGCGACTGGGAGGAGCAGGTCGTCGCGGAATTCGACGCCGCGCTCGACACCTGGTTTGAGACGATCCCTGATCACCGTGCGCCTCCTCTCCCTGCTCTATGTCTAAAAAGGAATTGACCAATCTCGGTTGCAGTCCGCTGGGATCCAGACCATCCCATCGAAGACGACATTTTCTTCGACCAGTCCGCGGTGTTGTACTGCACGTACTACCACACGCGCATTATCATTCACCGCCCTTTGATCCACGCGATGCGATCCCCTCAGCGTCTGCATTCGCTGACTGTATGTACCACCGCGGCTCGCGCGTGCAGTCAGGTGGCACAAATCCAACACCAGCGTCGGCCAAAGAACCCTCTGTGGTTCAGCCAGGTACCGAGCGTCCGTTTGCCGCGGGTTCTTGTCTGACTAAATGACGCAACACCAGACGCCACTGTTCTCTTCCGCCGTTGTGCTGTTGCTCAACATATGGGGTGGATCCGCGCGCAACAAAACAACAGACAAGGATCTTGTCGATATCCACCACTGCATGGGAGTGTTAGCCGCTCAGCAACATCAGTAGGATGTTCCCTTCCATATGTAATCTTCGCTAACTCGGTTTGTTTGCAGATGGCCAGCGGCAGACCACCTACTGTGTGTCGTTAATCGTTCACCGCGGTCTTCCCTATGCTAAAAAAGCCCCTTTTAGGGATACTCTGCGGCCACTAATAGCTGGTGAACGTTCACCGACGGAGGGCCTCGGTGCAGATAGCGCCACGGACATTGAATATCCTAACCTCCCGTCGGAGCTGCAGCTCGGGCTACCATTTCCCGTTGAAATTTCCCCGCCGGCGTACGACCCACACCTCGAGACCGCGCCGCACTACCCTGACGTCGATTCTTTGGATAATGCCGTCATGAGCCCGAGCGATACACATATTTTCTCGGGCGAAGAACAAAATTACATGTATGGGCATGATCTCGCCTTCGTTCCTCAAGGGAACCCACATGCATCCATCGTTGAAGACTTTGACGTAAACATGATGGATGCACACACGATTGCGTTATGGTCTCGTGCCCCTTCAAACTTCGGGTAATTAAAATCACTTAGAATGCGGATGCGTTCATACTCATTTTCTTCTTCAGGATTGCCGACTGGGATACGTACCTTGGGCAATTTACGGAGGACATGCAGACCTCTAGGCAGTATTAATTAGGAGAATGCTGTTTTGATCCATGTTGCCAGTCCCAAAGTGTTATGACTCCATACCTACGCAGGAAATTTGAGGAACGAGGATAAGATTGCAGTTCCGGAGGTTCACTATATCAGAGTAAAATATTTGAAAGCTCTGCAGTGGAGTACTGTATTATTTGTTCCACGGTCCACAAAGGGAGAAAAAACACCGCTCTTGTTGTCCAAAATCACGGATAAGATTTTTGTGACCTTCCTGAGTCCTGACTAACGAGCCTTGGATCATTTTTTAGTTTCGTATTGCCCTACACTAGGCCCGAACCGAGGACACAATGAAAATGATGGAGATATGTGCAAACTTACCCGACTACCAGCAACGAAAAATAGCGGTTCTAACGAAGACGTCCAGACCAAGGAAGAGGAAATAAAATACCAGAGCGTACCCAGATCTACAGTTGGCATGACTTCATTGCATTGAGACATCGCGCCGGCCTGGAACTCACATAAATGTAGTGCGCTAGGCCCCTTTGCTTAGCCGACGGCCAGGTCTGGTTAGCCGGCTGTTGATGGTCTGTTTAGCGACCTAGCCGTCGGCTAAGCAAAGCTAAGCGCAGCTGCGCAACCTCAGGTGAGGGCAAGGTGAGGGCCGGTTGAAATGCAGTGTTTTTTGTGATGCGGTATGTCGGATGCAATTGGCACCAGCGGGCCGGTACATCGATAGGGGCTTTCCTCCTTGCAAGGCGGCGGTAATAAGGGCAATGGAAAAGGAAGTTTATGCTAGATTTAATTGGATCGCCCACACAATTCTAGCTAATGGCACAAAAGGAAACAGTGGTCTGCCAGAAACCAACCAGAAACTTTCAAACTGACCGCAATGTACACGCCTCACTTGCGAATGTAGTCGTGACCATATGACTCGGGTTGCGCCCCATTAATCCGCATATTATTATTACACTAAACCAGTAAAGAAAAACGAATGTATCGAACAAACGAGTGTATCCAACAAACCAGAGAACGTGAGTAGAAAGTGAGTGAGTGTCCCCCGTCTGTATCTATCGCATGTAGGTAAGTCTATTTCGAGGACCAGATGAATCGGAATGTGATGAAGGCGCTAAATGCATCAAGAGCCAGCAGAGGAATGTAATTGTAAAAGTGATATCCCTCCAGAATGCGAAAAACCGACAGCCCAATTCCCGCGCCGAACGACGAATAAGTCACGACGGCGCAGAGGATGCGGCTGTTGCGGTATTTGTTGTTTCCGCCTTTGACTTTGCCCATGCCCGCCTGGGCCTTGCTATCCCCGGATGGCACCCACAGGGCAGTGGTGTTGAAGAGCTTGTCCTCCAAGGCCATTAAGTACGCGTATCTGCGACAGACGGAGTCAGAAGTGCCATCATGCGAAGATGCAAGTAACGTACTGTTGAATAACGTAGACGAAATTGACGTTGGAATTGTAGCTCTGAGCGAGACGTGAGCTGCGGCCGAGTGTAAAAGAGTAATCAACGAACTTGACGGGACCAAAGACGGAAAACGATGATGCTGTTGATGAGGGCGGGAATGACGAATACGAAGTTGTAGTAGTTGATGTGTTGGGGTTTCAATATCAGCATGAGAAGGCCCGGGAGGGGATTGAGGAAGATTAACGAGCTGGCGGAGGCGTAGTACAACATCCCCGTCAAAAAGCACATCTTCTGGATCATGCTGAGATTCGATTTCCAAAATACAGGATTCGAGAGAAGCGCGGTGGAACCAGAGCACCAGCGCATCTGGAAGGAGACTTACGTCAGTGACAAGGAACCAGCTCGGGGGAAAATGAATGGCTCGCCTGTTGCGAGAAGTAAGCTCTGGCGGTATCGGGGGAAATTCCGCATGCAAGCGCAAGAGGAATATATTTGACGCGCCACCCTCGGGTCATAGCGTAAAATCCGGTGTGCACATCCTCCGAGTGACCGATTTCGGCAGTGCCGCCGACCGCTTCCAACGCCGCTCTGCGGTAAACGGCGTTACTGCCGACGCAGATAGCTAGCACCGAATTCATGATTAAACGGTATTGAGGAGTCGGAAGAAGAAACTGACCAGCACCCCAACGATCACGATTAACCTGGATGACGCGATAGAAGAGCTCCTGCGTCGCGCTCGCACCTTGTTCGACCCAGGTTTGTTTAGGGCAGGGCCTGAAGAACTGCGGGGTCTGTACGATGGCGATGTTGGGATCGTGGCGCATGAGGGGGAGGGTCTCCTGGAGGAAATCGGGGCGCGGACAGAAATCGGCGTCGAAGATGACGAAGAATTCGCCGGAAGTAAGGTAAAATGAATGACGGAGATTACCGGCCTTCTTCAAGTGCCCACGATTCTCCCGACGGATGTAGGTGAACCCATATTTCTGTGCGAGCGCCTTGACGGAGTCCAACCCCCCATCGTCCAGAACGTGGACTTTGAAGTTGGAGTACGAGAGCTGGCTAACACACTTGTAAGTATTTTCCAAGATTTCGAGCGGCTCTTTGCAACAGGGGAGTAGGATGTCGCTGAATAAGGTAAGATTAGCGACTTAGATGATCGATGGGAGAGTAGACACTCACACAGATGGGTCATCACCCGGAGAAGTCGCATATTCCGCCACAATTTTTCTGTGATCCTCAAGGTCGTAGTCTTTTCCTAGGTATCTGGAAAAGGCTGATTTGAAAGCAGTTGGGTAGGCAGAAAGCGACTTACCCCACGGCATACGTGATCAGAAGATTCCGAGTAACCTAAGAGGGGTTCGCCAGATGTTGTCCCGAATGTTTAACGCGGCTATGGCAATGTTGACCGGTAGCCATTCGCAAGTGGCGGCCAATTGTAGAGGGTATCGCTCCACGCATCTGATGTGTGCGTGACGTAGGATTCCTTCTGTTTCTTCGTCAGTGTGAGGTATTGCTTGGCCTCAAACTCGCGATCGACCTGGACGTCGACGGCATATCCCTCCTTCATCATACATACTTCGACATGCTCAGTGCTCACATCTTGCCACTCATTCGGAATTAGACTGCTCTCTAATTACTTCGCGTACTCTCCTTATGAACACCTCTCAAACCCCCATACCGTTACTTATTATTTATCTATCCTAGTTTAGCTAGTGTACTGCCGTGTAGCCGATATGGCCAGGTATATACGGCAACCAATAGAAATTCAGTTCAGTTCAGTTCAGTGTACATGTATGTTTATGGCGCAGCTCGGTTTGAATAGGATCATTACTGTATTTTTTCATTCAATTCGACAGTCACGCATCACAGGGGGGGTTGTCGAATACGACCTTTGGTTCGTTGTCACGCATCACAAGGGGGTTTGTCGAATTGGTCGGATGGTTCAGAAAATCGTCGAAAGTGTGTTTCGAGGGCCAGAAATCCCCATTTAATTTCTTATGCATCCTCTTCATCAATACTGGCCACATTTTATTCTGTCTCAATTTTTAGCTGCATATCAGGCAAATATCAGGCTGAACTCAATAAAGTCACTAGGCAAAACAATTAATTTAAACATGAATCTGCCTGGGTCTCCATGCTTCCGGAAAAAAGCCCCAGTTGACTGTATGCTGCCCTGCATCCTTTTGGGGTGGTGTCAAAATTTTGGGGGTTGTCACAGTCCAACCTGGGCCGTGTCGAAGTGTCGAATATGTTCCAGGTGTGACATGTGACACCCCCTGTCGAATTGAACGAAAAATACAGTACATCTGAATTGGTGAAGGCCTTCTGGCAACAGAGATGCGGACCTTGCATATCTGCCTACTACTAGTGAGAGCCTTGTCGCCTGAACAGATATTTACAAGTGCCACTGGCAGTCAGGTTCCCATGAGTAGTAGCCACCTTCGTCACTTTGTTACTTCGCGTAGGCACGCGAAACTTTGTCACTTTGATGGGAATCTGGTTCTGTGGGAGGCGGCTAGGAGCATGCACACCACACCACAGATCACAAGTTGTTGGTCTTTAACACTAAATTGCTCAGCTTCTCAATCGCGATGATCCCCAGGTCCACCTGGGAGAGCTAAGACTAAGGTTCCCCAGGGGTAGAGGTAGAGGTATTTGAGGCCCTACCTCTACCCCTACCTCCAAAAACCCCTACCTGGCAGAGGTATACCTCTACCCTACCTCTAAACCTTGGAGGTAGACCCCTCAAACCTCTACCTCTACCTTTGGAGGTAAACCTCTGAAAGATTCTCAATTATTTCTCATGTTGGCAGTCCAGCCGTGCAGATACAAACACAATTGATATATTGCGAGGTTTGCAGATACTTTACTACTTCTTTGATGCTTTCTCCTTTCCTTTTCCTATGTTCTGCCTAACTGCTGACTAAAACTCCTTGTCACCGATGAGGTCATGTTGACTCTATGACCCAAGACAAAGAAAAATGTGACAGCCCGACTCAGACACACAAGAAGCAGGAGGAAGTGCCAAAGAGCTTTTTATCTCCCCAGATGGGACATTTGATCAGGCAAGAAGCAGGACAAATGCCAAAGAAGTAGCACTTTAGAAAATAGAATAAAGTCACGTGACAATGATGCACTAGCCGGCTAAAAAGATGGTGAACCCGTCTTTTTAGCCAAGCCGTGCGTCATCGCTAAAATGGGTGCAAAATAAAAGTTACCCCTGATAAGGATTGAACCAGAGACCACTTTGTGCAATTATATAGTGGAGCTCTACCACTAGACCACACAGCCATAAAAGTTGAGATTTTTTTTTTGGTGGGGTAATATCCCCCAATACCTCTCTACCTCTGGAGGTAGGGTAGAGGTTTTGGGAGGTTTGAGAACATTCCTACCTCTACCTCTACCTCCAGCTACCCTACCTCTAACCTCTGGAGGTTTACCTCTACCCCTGGGGAACCTTAGCTAAGACACATTGAGACGCGTTTCTCTTCTGTACTTCACAATATTCTCCTCGGATGGTATGGAGAACATTGAAGACACTCATACTGGACACCAGGTATAGTTTGGTATCGTAGAAGCAATAGGATGTTTCCGAGGAGCAATGGGAAAAATCAGACGAAAATATTCATTCAGAGATTTCAATGGCTCTGATCATTCCAGGAAAAACTGAAAACATGCTTCAAAGTGTTTATTTACAAATAGGGCCTTTGATATTTCTTCCTAGTCCCTAGTTGCTTCTATGACGAGTTTTTTTTTTTTTGGATTTGATACTTTTCCACTTTTCGCCCTTGAGTTTTCTTTACTGTAAAGGTAATACTTCTTTGCAGCAGCTGGCGTTTTCAGACCCCGCCGCAGGATGATTGGCGAGGCCTGCCAAATTGTCCATCAGATTGCGGTTTTACATTCGGGTGCTTCGCATATTAATTAAGCAAATGATTCCAGGGCAATCAAATATGCAGGACGAACCAGAAGTTGGTGCAGAGGAAGGCAAATGAAAAGGGCGAAGGAAGGAAGATCCCGACACTGCCACTGATTGTGTCGCGCCGACTTGAAGCGGCTTTGTCAACATCCCCCGGACCAAATAATGATTCACCTTGCTCTCTACCTGCCTCCATCTCACGGGCCAATCTGTCTGTCTAGCTCGACCTTCCCCTGCCCGTGTTATGTCAAGACCTCTGCAATGCCTGTCCCCGCATCCCGTAGACAATGACCAATCCATTCTGCGACTCGGACTGGGGTCCTAATACCAATCCACTGGCCTGCCCGTCTGCTTCACAAGTCTGCGCTCTTCAGCTCCTCCATCTTCCGGCCTGCCTGTCCCTTGCATTCCTTCACCCTGACAGACATCTACATGCACCACCATGCCCAGAGCTACAACAGAGCTGCACACGTGCCCTCTTCACCAATTGGCAGAAGGGGTCCACTCAATCCAGACTTATATGTGCTCCCGCCCCCGCCCTGCCTCCACGTGTTCGCAGTCCCCACCGAATCCAGACATCGACGTCCGCACCTCCCGCCCCGAGTTGTGTGCAGTCATCGTCTAGGGCCGTACATTGTCGTCCTGGGTGGGAGATGGAATAGGCAGATAGAGAAGACGGCCGCAACGCTGGATTTGTGGATGCGTATTACAGACCAGAAATGCACGTACAGGGATGCACTGTGTAGGATTCCGCTGGATACTCGGAAATGTGCAAGCGTGGAGCCTACGACGTGCAAGGCTGGAGCGTACGATGGGGCGGAGATACAGGAACGAAGGTGGTGCAGCGCAAGTTCGCCCTCCCGCCTGCTCGCTCCCCCACGCCCACAGCAGGACCAAGCCCGTGTACCTGCATCCGCTGTCCAAGATCTACCCCTCCGGTCGCGCTTCCCTCCCCCTGTCTGTAAATACGCCCTCTGCGCCCCAGCCATGGGATTCGTGGCGCAGCACGAGACAGCCCCACACCCACTGCACCTCCTACTCTCCCGCGTCCTGGATGTGGCCGCACCCCACCGATCCGGACACGGTCTCCCTCGACCCGCTTAATGTTGCCACGACTCGAAAAGTTGAGTCATGACTCCGGAAGTCGGACAAAGTCAGCGGCTGACTTGACTTGACTCGACTCAGTCACATCTCAAGTCGAGTCGAGTCGCTGAAGCCAAGTTGAGTGACTTGAGTGGGGTATATTTTTACTGACTGCTGCCAGCAACTGTAAAATGGGAAATTTGAACAAAGACAGCTGAAAAGTCGCGAAACACATTCATTGACTCGTGATAGCCTCGGGCCTGCAGTGTGCCTCATGTTTGAGGTGCTATATGCCACAGTCAGATTGTGCAGCAAAGCCCAGAGCAACTGAAGGTGGCACATGATGTACTCAGGGGATTGTGGGCATGTTGAAGGCGCCCAAAAGGCATCGCAGACGGCCGCGGACGAGGACTCGTCACACCTGTCACGTATCTGTCACATCGTGTCACAAGTCACCGCACTTGCACAAGAACTTGTAAATCGGATTCTGCGTGTTCTCTGGCACAAAAAAAAAAAAACATTGGTAATAAACCCGACTTGAAGTCACTCAAGTTGACTTCAGGTCACTAGCACTGACTTGCAGGTCGAGGCAAGTCACACGTCCCGACTCGACTTTGCTCGACTCAGTGTTGTCTTTGACGGGGTCTGACGGGGTCTGACCGGGCGTCAAGACCCTTTGACCGGCCTTTGACCGTTTCGTCAAGGCCGGATTTCCTTTTTTGGAATACCCGTTTTAAACTTGTAGAACCACCGGAAAAATCAGGAAAAAATCGGATCATTGAGAGAATGGATATACCAGTCAATATTATACCAAGCGGCCTATAATACGAGCCCATTTGGAAAGATATTTATCCCACCCCGGCCATGACCATGTTTGAACCTACTTTGAAGTTCTCTGCGTCATTCTTTGGATGTTCAAAGTCACCTTTGGGCGTGTAGTGTGAGTACAATTGAATAGATGGTCTTTGCTGTGCATGGCCAGATTATGCCACATTTCTCATTGCAAAAACACCATTGATTCCTTTGACTGATTTTGAATTCTGACCGTCCTGCTGCAGTTTTGGGCCATACACATGTTACATTAATTCATGATCTGACATCGGTATCACTATGAATCTTTTCACAGGCCATTCGGGGTGCATTTGGATAGGGGGTTGCCCTGTTGTTCACATAGCAGTTTTCCATACCAGTAAATCTGACTACCTTTCAAAATTGATACTGTAAGCAGGAGATATTCGTCCTGACCACTCAGAACATTGGATTGTGGTTGGGTAAGGCTTGCTAGCATTGCACACGACCCTTAGCAGCTGTAACAAAGGACTTTTCCAAATTTGGAAAGGGTCAGGCCGAGGGTCAGACCCGGTCAGACCCCGGTCAAAGGGTCAAATGGGTCAGACCTTTTTGACTCTTGGCCTGGCCTCAGACAACACTGGCTCGACTCAAGTTGATTCCTCCAAGTCGACTTTGTTGGGTTAAGTCGGAAGTCGCGGCAACATTAGACCCGCTTCACCGATCCGGACCTACCTGGACATGCGCACGCCGCCCGTCACATTCATTCCGGGGTCGTGACGAGTTCTACCAATCCGGACGTTGACGCGGCTCCCTTCCTGCCCCGGGCTTGCACTGGCGGAAGAGGAGGAGGGATGCACATACGGGTGCACGTGCATGCAGACACACGTGGGGTACGCGACCAGATGTGCGTGCGTGGGGAGGGCCGGGAAGCAGGGGGCAAGTAGCGTGTGTGCGCGAGGATGCGGCAGGATGCAGAGGGCAGGCCGTAGCGGTGGTGGTGGAGGAGGGTGCGCGAGGGAGGTCGGGCTCATACACCGTGCAGTCGTCCCCACAGGTGTCGTCGTTGTCGTTGTCGGAGGGCGGCGGGGGATACCCGCAGTGCGCAGTGCAGCTCATGGGTAGCTTGGAGAACAAAGTCGGATTCCCTGCAGGTGCATTGTGGCAGCACAACTTGCCTCACTTGTCACATGCGGGCTTCGGGCCGGGTTCACGTGCATGCCAAACATTCCACCACATCGCGTCCATATTATGCGTCGTGCCTTCAAGACCTCCTTTCCACGCTTCTCCCCTTTAAACAATAATTCTGAACTCTGTTTTCACCAAAGTCAATCTACTGCCAGAACCACAATACCACTCCTATTCCACCACCAAGCTACATCTCTTCCTGCCACATTGTTGGTTTTATCTCGTGAACCTGGTAAGATATCACTCTTGGCCGTGAGGCCTTAGGTTACAAGCTCATGAGGAGCTCTACTGTAGGTACTGTATTTATACTAAAATCCCAATTATTCCTGCATGTTCCGGCAAGTTCCATCGAGTTCCATATCAGTCAGTGACCTCGGCTTTGCCTCGGGCTTGTGCTGGATTGCTAATCTCCAACACACATCACCATCGCGTGCTGTACAGCTCAAACCACATTCAATACAACTCACCGTATTTTATTCCAATCTCTACCTATTCACATTGACTTACCCACCTATATTCTACTCGTAGCAATCCCAACGTGAAGCTTTCCTTCCGATGCCGCTGTACACTCGGATCGCGCTGGGGATTGATTTCGGAGTGGATTGGGCACCCACTTCTGGCGCTGAGTGGGGCAGCATATCTCCCTGTACATCTTTGCGCATCCCCCGGTGTGCAGTGAGCTGAGGAGGTGAGTTAGCCGCGGGGTTTACAATGGCCATTCTACATAGTTTCCATCACCTTCCATTCCCACATTTCGCTTAGCCGATCCTTACCTAATGAATCTCCCTTTCTCCTCCGTACCACGACACAAGTTACTGAGCCTGTGTTCTTGAGAATTGATCCTACACTGAGCTAAGTTTTCTCTATTTCTTATTATACTGATTGTTCTACTATTAGAACCTCTTTTGTGATCTCACGAGGGAGGGACCTATCCCACAACTCGGCGCCGCTGCCGGCACAACCTTGACGCCACTCGGCCCACCTGCGGACCACCCTTTTCTTCTTCAGCATACGCTGCCTTCCGCTGACGCTCATGCCGAAATCTATTCAATATCCACGGATTCAGCCACGCCGATGACGGAGACCCGGCCTGCTTTTCCTGGGCGATGGACTCCTCTAGTCTTGTGTTTACTGCGGGGGTCCGATCGACTAGCTCCGTTATTACGCAATCTCAGAGTTTGAATTCAAGTCGCGCACACTTTTTCATACAGAACTGCTTGTTCCATGATATTTTGACATAAAATGGGTTGCCTGAGCTGTGCCTCAATTTCTGTCTCCTCAGAATTTGAAAATGTGGCTCATAATCCGTTGTGCAAAAAGCGCGACTCAGTCACGTGTTATTTCGACATCCAGTCTGAAAATACTCAAAACTTCCTCAAAATGGACGGTGAAAATTGGCAAATTTATATATGAGGTATCTACGTGCATTATATGAAGGTTTCAGCTCAAGGGAGGGATAGAAGGCCCCAAATACCAGCGTTTGAGATTTACCCACTAATATTCAAACTCCGTGATTGCGTAATAACGCCACTAGTCGATCAGACCCCCATGGTAAACAACAGACTTCAACAAGCGAGGCACGAGCTCATTTGTTGAAGCGTCTGTCTACGAGAGACTAGGACTCCTCGGCGGGTGGCGGTGATGCCGGAGGGAGCCGGGCTCGCGCGTGTGCGGGCGCTGCTGAAGGACCGACTGAGGGATGGGTGCAGGCGCTGGCAGAGCACGACGACGGCGTCGCAAGTGAGTCAGTCATCATCCTTGCTCCAGAAATCACAGCCGACTGACTTCTTGCAGGTGGTTTTCTGGTGGCGAAGCTCGACGCGAGGGTGGGGGGGTGGATCTTTACACGGCCGCTGTGAGCGGTATGGGGTTCCTCAGAATCAGCCGACTGAGCTCTTATAGACCTGTTACTGCTGGGTGCGAGATCGTCCTTGTAGAGCGATTCTTGTTCGGGTCGGAAGACCAGGCGTGCACCTCGACACGCGGGGATGGAGACTTCTGGAGATGCCTTTGCCGGTGAGGGGCGCGCGGAGGGTTTAGCGAGCGAGCGATTGGGGAGATGTGGAGTGGAGCCGATGGGGAGAGTGCATCGGGGATGGATGACCCATCAAGGATGGTCGGGCGGCACGGTACGCGAGAGTGAGGATACGGAGGAGGAGGAGGGGAAGTGCGCTAGCGAGCGACTGAAGTGAGTGTTGCGTCGGGCCTTGAGAAACCCCAGATGGCTGGTATCTTTCCTCTTTCCAGACTGCCGCGGTCTTGTTTGTAGCTTTGTAGTCCGAGGATGAGGACGGACCATGCAGACTCGCGGGTGGGTCACGAGTGAGTGATCCGTTCGCTAGGAATCGCCAGAAGACTGATATCAGATGTTCTTGCAGGTGGAGCATGGAGGAGTGACCCGCCGAGCCATGCGCTGTGTGTCCATGCACTCGGCGACGTGTGTGTTGCCACAGGCGGAGGCAGGGATGCAGCGCGTGTATCGAGGCCGGGACTCGGCTCGACACGGGGAAGATATGATGCGCTGTACATAGTGAATGGTCGCGCGAGTGGCAGACTGTGATGTCCATTGTCCCAGATCATTCTGGTTTCGAGTCCTCCCTGCTGGTGTCGAAGCTCTAGGAGAACTTCTTGGTGTCGCGATACTCCTGTGCAGGACGCGCTGCCACCGCTGAGGACAGGGGCGTATGGGGAGTAGGGCGGTCCGTGAGGGCAAGGCGCGTGTGCACGCCATGGAGGAAGATGTGGGGTGGAGGCGCGCGCGTGTGGATGCACGAGGTCAGAGGAGAGTGCGCGCGTGGAGGAGGGAAGGAGGGGATGGGGCAGCCCCCCGTGTATGCGTTCTGCTGTGGATGCATGCACCATGACCCGTGACGTGCATCTGGTGCCAATTGGATGCCCACCCCGCTGTCGGAGGAGGTGGGTGTGGGAACGCGATGGCGCGAGGCGGGGACGTTGTCAGCCAGAGGAGACTGCACGGATGCCTGAGTGTGGGGGATGGCGTGCATGCACGGGGAGGCCCGACCCTGGCGTCTACTGGAGAAGCCGCGCATGTGGAGGAGGAGGTCTAGGAGGGTGGAAGGCATGTCGGGGTATGCTGTGATACTAGACATGGGCGCGAGTTTGGTGGGACGTGCGAGTGTGGGCGCGAATGTGGGTGCAAGTGTGCACCCAGAACTGGCAACTGTCTGCGCGCGTGAGGTGGAAAAGAACACTGTAGGAAGTAAAAGCACTCGGTATGAGTACCGAAAAGCACTCACATAAAGTGCTTATTTATCGTAAAACACTCCTATCAAGTGCTTTCGAGCACTCACATGTAGTGCTTGTGCGCCAAAAACAGGCTTATATGGAGTACCCTAGGTACTCCGCTGGAGTGCTTTTCAGCACTAAGCGTGAGTGTTTCCAGGCACTCAGGGGTATTGCGAAAGCACTGTCCTCCAGTACTCCATGAACGGTGCCACATATTTAATGAAATCGATAAATATAATTATTGTCGCGTATCTACAAACATGAGTACAAATGCCTACTTGCGCATCTCGGGCCTGTGAGGCTGCTGGTCGTTGTCAGTGGCAAAAATGGGTGGCACAAATAATAACTCATCATGTTGCACCGAGTAGACCCATTCGACACGCACCTTCAAAACCTTGGTCGCTGCTCTGCGAGGCTAGAAAAGCCGACGCGTGAGCCGAAAGGAAGCACAATTGTTGCATATCACCACGTACAAACCGGTAAATAGTCTGAAAAGGCAACGTGAACGTGAATTTCGAAAAATGTGGTGAAGGCAAATGATTAATACATACATGTTGGTAACGGATGAGCGGAGTACCACGACAGCTTGTAGTTGTAGATAAGTCAGATTAATTCATGATATCACAAAAAAGACGTACGAATTGCGACATAGCAATCTGGTGGCTGAAAACCTTATCACCATGCGGACACGGATAGCGAGCCAGAGAGTTTTAGCCTAAGTTGGCAGCAAATGTGTATCACTCACGCAACTATCCCTAATATGCGCACATCTCCAATACCCGGGTGATGACGAGCAGGCACAGGAATAGCTGGTCCTGTGGGTATCAGACAAGGGAGGCAGGAGTGAGCCCGAGCGGGAATGGGAGAAGAAAAATAGAGGGAAAATGGATCGTTCGTACGTTACCGACAATTGTGAGAATTGTCGGGGACGGGAGATCGAGCAAATGGGGATACATGAGTTGCCAAGAGGTGAATCGTGAGCAGCGAAATGGGAAGAGGAAGGGGGCTAGTGGGAATGAAGTGGGCGTCGGGGACGGGAGATCGAGCAAATGGGGATACATGAGTTGCCAAGAGGTGAATCGTGAGCAGCGAAATGGGAAGAGGAAGGGGGCTAGTGGGAATGAAGTGGGCGCACAGTGATTGAAGAAGCCCACGGGCAAGTGATGATGGTGGGATGGTGTTGCGAAGAAAAAGGAAAGGGGACGAGGAAGAGAGCAGGATACTCATCTGAATATAATGATGAAGTCCGCACTCCGCATGCATTGTGAGGCGCGCACAGAAATGATGTGATACAACTTGCGGGCCCGATGTGGAACTGCAAATTAGAAATGTGAGTACGAGCAACAGATGGAAGAAGAACCGAGTATGCGGGGGGAGTGGGACGGCCAAAAGAGGGAGCGCGTGATTCAGGAAACCGGGGAGAAGGGAAAGGAAGGGGCGGAAGGGGTGTTCACCCCACCAACGAAAAAAAGCCCACAGGGAGCTCTGCAGAGCATCAACGAAGGGCTCTCTCATTGGTGTTGATGGAGTGTAGGATGATGGGAGGAAGAACAAAGGCAGGACACTCATCTCTGTGCAAACAGATTTCTAGGTCAGATCGACGGTGCGTGAGGAGAAGGCTACGTGGCTATTGGAAGTGGTTTCGATGGCTGACCCTACAAACGAAATAGACACAGCCGAAAGGCAGTTGTTCTTGCGTGGAGTCCTGGAATTAGCGAAGGAGGAAGCTGCAGAGGGGGATGAAATGGACATGGAATCGAGCGCAGATATGTAAGCACGAACGCTGAAATGCGCTCCCCTTCCGTGTCGAGCCAAAAAAGGAATCACGCGACTGCAAGGCTGCGAACGATGACAAGGAGAGTGGAGAGGGGCGGCAGCGGTAAAACAAGAAAGAGATACGCACCTCGACCGCCGTCGCATGTGCTCGACACGCCGCGGCGCGCGGCGAACGTCCGTGGGGGGCTTCGACAGAGACAGGCCTGCGCATGGTTAGACTCAGGCCGGCTCTGAACGGGAATAGAATTGCGATGATGGGTGTGGCGTTGCAGGGATGATCTGGTGTGGTCAAGGCAGGAACCCCAACGCGGGAATACAGAGATTAAAAATATAACTTACCGGATACCGTGGAATGTTCACAACGACGAAGAACTAACAGCTTGCGGTTATTCCGACATTATCCTTGGTATCTCTAAAGTTCGTAAGGTGCCTACGGAGGGTTAATATGAGTGCCGAAGGACCTAGGACCGCAGAATACAAGACTTCTGCGCCCTTCTTGGTGAATCTTGTATTTTGTCGTTGGCTGGGTTTCTGGGGGTAAAGAACCGTCAAGAAGGGGAGGAGACAAGGGAGATGGAGTGTACAGACCGTCTGGTACGCGTTTGGTAGCCATATGAGGACGGGACGGCCGTCTGTGGACGCGACTGTGGTGGAGAAGAGCAAGACGTGAATGCACACATGATCACGTGTGCTGCAAATATCAACAAACAAAGTTATTTGAACTACAAAGCCGCCGGCTCACGCACAACACTCACACTGCGAGACTCTTAGAATGGTACAAAAATGGTCAATGTGATGCATACTGTTGTGTACCAACTCTTTGGGTATTTTTTTGACACTTATACTGTACTATTACGTTAGGGGGTGTGACGCGTGACTTCTGGAACATATTCAACACTTCGACACGGCCCAGGTTGGACCGTGACACCCCCAAAAAATTCGACATTATCCCAAAACGATGCAGGGACATCATAGGGTCGTTTGGGGGTTTCTGTGGAAGCAGGCCAAACCAGGAAGACATTGGTTTAAATTAATTGCCTCGGGAATGGTTCTCCCAGCAATTTTATGAGAGTTTATTGAGTATGGACTGATATGAAGACAAAAATTGACAAAAGGCAACAGAAATAGCCTATTTCGATTCAAGGGATGCGCAAGAGATTTTTTTATGGCCTTCCCGCTGCTGGAAGACATTTTTTAGAATTTGTCGAACTGTCGAACCTATTCGACAACCCCCCCTGTGATGCGTGACCAACAACCAAATTTCGTCGCCGACAGGTACCCCTGTGACGCGTGACTGTCGAATTGAATGTAATAGTACAGTATTCATTTCAACGGCGCGGTTACAGTAGGAATCCTGATTCCAGCCCCGCCCCAGAGGCGATTCTAGGATTCAGATGATTCTGGGTATTCCTACAATTAAACAAATCATCCATAGAATCCCCTCAAAACCGCCTAGAATCGTCCATTCTGACTGCCCCTAATGTAAGCTCCCAATGATTATTGAGCACAAGAACGTTGAGGGTTAACATCGGAACTTGAAAGTGTTATTTTTAGTGCTTTGAGCATGACCCAAATTGTGGATGGGCGACGGGTTAGACCTTGCCTACTTGGTGTAAGAAGAAAGAGGGCATGCGTATGGAAAGTCTTTCCACTCGGGTGGCTTGGAGGTAGCGGCAGACGGAATCGAGTGGGAGAACAGGCGGATAGCGAGCAGTGCAGGGGTCGTAAGGTGCATTTTAAACGGGAGCATCAGCAGAAACTTTGTCTCTGAGGATTCCAGCACCTGAAGAGCAATAATGCAGGACCGCTCCTTCATTAACCACGTTACGACAGCTGTTGATGCAGTCGGAAAAGAAATGAGCCCGGTGGGCACCATTAAGAACTGAAACAAACATTGTATACGTGTTCAGGCATTCGGATGTATGGTGCTGGAAAAACAGCGAGCGGGAGAGCAGAGTCGAGCGGTTGTTGGTTTTACAAAGTTTTGATCATGCCTCAGAAACACAAGCCGCCGATGAACGTCGAACCGGCACAGCCAGAATTTGTGGAGTTCAGAAAGTCCGGGATTTGATGAGAAGCTGAGGATGGATCCGGACGTAGATGTGTGGTGGGCCAATGGACGAGAAAACATGTTATTGCCTTGAACTTGCACCTGGTCAATGCACGGTGGTGCTGGTAAAGACTGACAAGGGATGAGAAATTGAAGGAATATGAAGGTTCGATGTATGCCATTGTTGCAGAATGCTCCAGCGTGCGGGGATGTGGTAAAGAAAAGGCGGCAGAAACATTCCGACTCGGAACAAGACAAATCAGTGCAGTTTGAGGGGTGAATATGGTGCGAGAGGTCTTATAAAGCCAGGAATATCTCTCCGGACGGTGGTAGATGCGTGTCGAGGTGGATGCGCCTCAGAAAACGCGTCGTGGGGCAGAGATCGCGGTGGTCGCACGACAGCGGACAAATAATTGCATAGCCCCGCATCCTGGCGTGCAAGTGTGGACATTCTTTGCCAGTGGACGCGTTTATTTGAGATTTGGTACCCAACACTCATATGCAGTCCTTTGTGTCTTTAACCACACTCAATCGAAGTACCTCAAAAAGCACTACCAATTAATGACATCAGTGGCAGTGCTTTTTCGACGTAATGAGTGCTTACGCACTCACATGAAGTGTTTTTACTTTCCACAGTGAGAAGGCACCCATCGTTGAGGCGCTGGGAATACTAATCGTGTTTTGTGGGAGTGCATGGCCTTCTGTCGTTCGAACCCGCCTTGCGCCTTCGAGTTTGGGCGCCGCTGCGACGCCTCTTCGAAGTTCATACCCGACGTTTGTCCCCAGCTGCAGATTTGCTGTTCGTGTCTGGTTAAGGTGCCAGTTTTGTGCCGGGAAGGATGACGACGAAGCCAAATCGGACAGATGAAGTTGGGGTCGAAGTGGGGGTCGGAGTTGGACGGGCTCTCATCGCACCTCGCTCAAATCCAGATGTTTGTTGCTGAGATATCAATGGAAAAAAGCGGATGTCAATCAAACTGATTATCAGATTAGGGACTTCCAGCAACTCTTAGCAGTACACACCAATATCAAGATAAGGATTAATATGGGAGCATGTCAGACGGTGATGATAATCCTCTTTCAAATGGTGAAGGCGTTGTAAGCCGTGCCGCAACACGACCATCATAAGAGCATGCGTGCGCGTTCGAAAATCCAGCCTCAATGATCATCTTTCCCCAAATATCACTCGCAATTTTCTTTTCTTTTCTTTCCATTTGGTTTGCAAAACGATGCCAAGATACTATAGAAGAGCCCGAACGGTTCAAATTTGCACCCAGTTGCGGTGGGTTGGGCCGTGAATCGCTGGGCATCTCTCATATAGAGGAGGCTCGTTTTAAGCGTCTCAATGCGATAAAGGGACGCAATGTTCACGCCGAGCGGGAGAGGCATCCCAATTTGGCAACTTCGCATATGATTGATGCCGTGGTGGCGGTGATGCGTCTTTTGATGCGCCGTACTTGAACAAGCCGCGAATTCTGCGCCGAAAATCCAGACCTCGGGCGTACCTGGTTGAATGGAGTACATAGGACTGTAGCTTGGATCCTTCGCTCCTTGAAGCTCAGCAAACTCCGGGCATTCAGGATCTCGGTAAGAATGCGCAAAAGTAAGCAGGGCCTACCCCACGTTGCAATTGACACTGCGCAGTAGGATTTAAATTGAAACCACGTTCATTCCTTCAGGGATACCCTTCGATTTCTCAGGAGATCAAGTTCGTAAATATTTGTGCACACCCCAAAGGAACTAAGAAATCGCCTTCGCTGAGTCACAGTGAGATTCGCTGAGTGAGATCGTGATCGCCGTAAATATGTCTTTGCGCAACGCAAATGCCAAAGACGGCGTGTCGGAAAAGCGGGCCCAGACCGCCGGTGTGGCCTTTGGGCTCAAGAGAAATACGAGGCTTGACAGAATTGGGCCAGGAAAACAACAGGAAGAGCGATAATAATTGACCACCACGGGTTCTTCATGAGCTTGAGCAAAGGTGCAGACAAATGAGGATGACGAAGGATCCAAGGGATGATCTGTCAGCTCGACTCGGCTGCCGTCATGATTGGCGCCTATTTGATGCGAAACGCAGTCTGCTGCCAGTGAGACGTCTCCCTCACCATGCCCTCCAACGACGAAGATTCCTACGAGGGTGAATTTGAAGCCACATCCAAGCAAAAGCGCGTCCGGAGGGCATGCGATATGTGCAGACATAAAAAACGTACGTTGCTCCCACTCTTTCGGAGTTGTCGACTCAAAAAATTCCAGGGCGCTGTAAGGGCTTTTTGCTACATCGAATCCTCCTGCTGAAGATCGTGTAGGTAATGGAGGAGATATATGTGATCATTGCGCGAAGCACAAGTTCATTTGCACGTATGTTAAACCGTCACCTCAGGTGAATACATCTCATGTCTTGCATTTTGTGCGACTCACCAGAAGATTGTCAGGCCCGGCCATTGGCAGTTGGGAATCCAATCTACCCAGATCTCCCTAATCGAAGTTATGTTGAAGTCCTGGAAGCTCGTGTGAAGACCCTCGAGGCCCGGCTCGAACAGACGAAAACGGAGAAGAATCCGGGGTTGCAGGTGATCAGAAATGCCGTTCGGGGGCTGAACAGTCCTCTACCTGCCCCACACTCCGATGACTCCACCGTCGCCGAAATAGACGAGAGTTTCCGGGCTCTATCCATTGACAACTTCTCCGTTGACCAGGGATTCCACGGCAAGTCCAGCGGTGCAATACTCGTCAAGGTTGCTGTTGACCTCAGGGATGGCGCCAAGAATACTGCTGCTGTGTACAAATCCCCGAGAACTGTTGAATCGGTATAGTCGAAATGATTCCCTCCCACCATCTTAAAATGCTTATGGTTCCAGCGACAAGCCGCGCCAGTGCCACCTTACTCGTTCCCAGAAGACGGTGTCTTGATGTCCTTCATCTCTTTCTACTTCGAGTACATTAATCCCTTTTTACCACTGCTTCACCGCCAAACCTTCGAATCTGGCGTGAAGCGGAATTTGCACCTGAATAACGGCGGATTTGCGAAGACCGTGCTCTTGGCGTGCGCCCTCGGCGCCCTATATTCAACCGAACCTCAAACTCCTGCGCGCGGCCCCGACAACGTACCGCCAGCTCCGCCAGGCTGGAAATGGTTTGAGCAGATCGACCAGTTCAAACATATGGTGCACAGCCATCCGACCCTCTACGATCTCCAGTCATATTGTGTAAGCGCTGGATTGACTGTATGTTCGGTGTTTTATACTCTTCTAGCTTGGTGCGGCATACGTGAACTGCGCATGCCCACGGGCCGCCTGGACGCTGGTTGGGTCGGGAATTCGCCTGGCTCAGGATATCGGTGCCCATCGTTTCAAACTGCGGGACAGAGAAAACAATTTAGAACAGGAACTGGAAAAGCGCGCCTCGTGGTGAGTTATTCATATGCTTTTCTTTCCCCACTCGACAGACGCTGACATTTCTTAGGGCTCTTTGGCTATTCGATACCCAAATGAGTACTGCTCTGGGTCGCTCCAATGCTTTTCAGGCTTGGGAGTGCGTCGCAATCTGGCAACTTTTCTGATCCATGCGAGCTGATGGGCATTCAACTCTGTAGCTTTGATATCGATATGCCAATTACATGCGACGACGACGATTGCAATATCCCGATCTCAACGTTTATCCCGACTAACAAGCCATCTGTGACAGCATTTTTCAACTCCATGCTGCACCTAAACCATATCCTGTCCTTCAGCTGCACGGTGCTAGTACGCGCGGGACACACACCTCATTAATAATGTCGCTAATCAAGGTTTAACGTCCTAGTACACGACCAAACGCAAGAAAATACTCCTCGGGGTGGGCGATGGCGACTGGGAGGAGCAGGTCATCGCGGAATTCGACGGCGCGCTCGATACCTGGTTTGAGACGATCCCTGATCACCGTGCGCCTCCTCTCCCTGCTCTGTGTCTAAAAGGGAATTGACCAATCTCGGTCGCAGTCCGCTGGGATCCCGACCATCCCATCGAAGACGACATTTTCTTCGACCAGTCCGCGGTGTTGTACTGCATGTACTACCACACGCGCATTATCATTCACCGCCCTTTGATCCACGCGATGCGATCCCCTCAGCGTCTGCATTCACTGACTGTATGTACCACCGCGGCTCGCGCGTGCAGTCAGGTGGCACAAATCCAACACCAGCGTCGGCCAAAGAACCCTCTGTGGTTCAGCCAGGTACCGAGCGTCCGTTTGCCGCGGGTTCTTGTCTGACTAAATGACGCAACACCAGACGCCACTGTTCTCTTCCGCCGTTGTGCTGTTGCTCAACATATGGGGTGGATCCGCGAGCAACAAAACAACAGACAAGGATCTTGTCGATATCCACCACTGCATGGGAGTGTTAGCCGCTCAGCAACATCAGTAGGATGTTCCCTTCCATATGTAATCTTCGCTAACTCGGTTTGTTTGCAGATGGCCAGCGGCAGACCACCTACTGTGTGTCGTTAATCGTTCACCGCGGTCTTCCCTTTACCAAAAAAGCCCCTTTTAGGGACACTCTGCGGCCACTAATAGCTGGTGAACGTTCACCGACGGAGGGCCTCGGTGCAGATAGCGCCCCGGAAATTGAATATCCTAACCTCCAGTCGGAGCTGCAGCTCGGGCTACCATTTCCTGTTGGAATTTCCCCGCCGGCGTACGACCCACACCTCGAGACCGCGCCGCATTACCCTGACGTCGATTCTTTGGATAATGCCGTCATGAGCTCGAGCGATACATATATTTTCTCGGGCGAAGAACAAAATTACATGTATGGGCATGATCTCGCCTTCGTTCCTCAAGGGAACCCGCATGCATCCATCGCTGAAGACTTTGACGTAAACATGATGGATGCACACACGATTGCGCTATGGTCTCGCGCCCCTTCAAACTTCGGGTAATTACTATCACATAGAATGCGGATGTGTTCATGCTCATTTTTTTCTCCTTCAGGATTGCCGACTGGGATATATCTTGGGCAATTTACCGAGGACATACAGACCTCTAGGCAGTATTAATTAGGAGAATGCTGTTTTGATCCATGTTGCCAGTCCCAAAGTGTTATGAATCCATACCTATGCAGGAAATTTGAGGAACGAGGATAAGATTGCAGTTCCGGAGGTTCACTATCAGGGTAAAATGTTTGAAAGCTCTGTAGGAAAAGCAAGTTGTATTACTACGGTGGTGATGTAATAAAGGTTCAGGAGCACATTTTCTATTCAAAATTCACGATCAGAACCCAATGATTCTACCTTCAGGCATGTTTAGCCCCGTTCAACGATTCCAGCCAATACGTTTGATTGGGTTGGTCGAAATAATCCAACTTTGTTAATTCAACATTGGGGAACGGGACAGTGTTGAATAAGAGGCATCTAGGACTACACCTACCGCGTAAAATCGCCAATATAATCAGTGTATGAGCGCACCAGAAGGAGGTGCAGAGAGACTTTTAACGCCGGATAAGCACGGACAAATAGCCCCGAAATAGCCGCCATCATTCCTGCTAACAGCGCATTGTCACACTTCGTCATGCCAGTCGCTCTCATGACTGGACTCTCACAAAGCGTAAAAACAGGAATTTTCAAGAGTAAGTTTCGTTAGAGCATTGAATCGAAACGCTTACCCGAGCCTCATCTCTCTAGGGCCATGGTCAAAACTCAAACGGGCGCTCAATCGACGCCGACCAGCGCTACTGCATTTTACTCCGACAAGCCCCGAAAAACGGCCTGTTTCAAGCTCAAAGCTTATCAGTCCCACATTCCCACCGGTGGAGATTGTTTCCCCCATTCCTTTCGACACTCCTCCGGTTGAAGGCGACCACAATGAAAAACTTGCAATTAATCGCCTGCCACCCGAAATCCTTGCCGAGATGTTCATACTTTTGTGCGAAACATCCGATTACTCCGATTACTTCTGGGTCGCCTGTAGCCATGTTTGCTCGTCCTGGCGGCAGATCAGCCTTGACCTTCCTCATCTCTGGAGTCACGTCGTCTTCAGTTCATCTCAATGGACTCGGTTGTGTCTTGACCGGTCAAAGACCTCGCTGTTGATAATCGAGGCAGACGTAACGTTTTCGTTTGTTCGGCATGACCTCGTCTGTGATGTTCTTGAACTAGCAGACAGGATCGGACGAATCGACATCCGCTTCGTCATCTTGAGTGACCGCTTATTGGCGTCGCTCGCTGGTCCCTTGCCCATGCTAACGAGCATGACACTCGAGAGTACCAGCTACGTGGTTTCGCGGGACATTCCCTTGAAGCCAGACACGCCACCCTATCCGAAGCTGCGAGCTCTGCAGGTCCGCAGTAACGTCCCTTTTCTCCCTCCTCTCCCGGCTCAACTGGTGTATCTGGAAATATCCAATTCGGACATGGACACGGAACCAGATAATTTGGGATGGGACATCCTTGCCGAGGCACTCCAAATGCTCCCGCAGCTCGAGGTTTTAACGCTCCGCGACTTCCCTGTCCCATCGCCTTCGTCCTCGCGACGTCGAATTTGTCTCCCAAGCCTCCGCCAATTACACCTGTCGGCCACGCCTGCGGACTGTACTCAGTTCATTCAGACATTGGATTGTCCACCGACACAATCATACGATCTTGATCTTTGGAGCGTTTCGGATGTCGGAGCGATGTTCGAGACCGTCCTGTCAAATCTCGGGAATTCACCAAAGTCGATGTTCCTCCAGCGCAAATACGGCCACCCTACAGATGTCGGATTTTTCCAACACATCATTTTCGGATTCGCCTACGAAAATGCTCGAGATCGTAGAGTCGCCACATCCGACATATGTTTCGGCTGGAGGTACTCGTTAACCGACAACGAGCTGGCTCAAATTTTTGTCGCAATTTCCGGCATCGACTTAATCGCCGGCATCCAATGGTTTTTGCTTGTGGATTGGAACATCAGCCCACAGGGAACTTGGGGCGCGCTCCTGCGTCGGCTGATCAGCCTTCAGACGCTCGTCATCTCCGGTCTCCCCGCTGCGGGTCTGCTGTGGGATCTCCTCAAGGAGGTGGAGAGCTCTCCAGGCCGAGCAGCGCTTCTTCCCGAGTTGGTCGAGATCGACGTTAACAACGTCGACTGCTCGGCCGGCGGCTTCCTCACACGCCGCCCGCATGATAACCCCGTCAACTCCTACTTCGATTTGGACGGCGCCCGCTTCCTCGAGGTGTTGGTCTGCTATCTCGAGCTGCGGCAGACCAAACTCCCCAAGCTCAAAATCAGTAAATGCCACGGCTATACCGCGGCAGAGATCAAGCTCTTTCGGCTGTTGGTGGGGGACGTGCAGTGGGATGGCGTCGGATCGATGTTACCCTCGTATTTCCCGAACGGGGACGAGTTTGGTGCGTTCACGATCAATCACAATCTGCTCAGCCGCCGCCCCGGGTATGAGGAGCTGGATCTGAGCGACGAAGAACGATGGCGGCGACAAAATTGGGCACATTGGGGTTGATTTTATGTGATGCTGTATGTATATATTATTTAAACCTAACGAAATAAATGCACTGGCCGTTCGAAGGTACGGTAACTATGGATCTGATCTTAGAAGATAACTAGGGGCGAATGCTTGAAGTACAACGGACCCACACCAAAATCGTTTTGCGCGCGATAACAGCGAGCATTAATATTGTTCGAATTTTTTTCATCTCTCATAATAAATTATTCGCTATCGATACAGCCGGTCTTGAAGCTCAATGTCTCTGTCTCTGTCTATAAACAGGAAAAGCATCGTTAGATAAGCATCGCACAGATCCGTCACGAGGCACGACGCACACTCATGGGTTGTGTCCAGTTCGGTTAGCCCGCCAGGAGCGCCGGTGCCCGGAATGTTCGTCGAAAACATGCCGTCCAGGTTCGTAGAAAACATGCCGTTCCCGGTGATCGTGGTGCTCTCGGTGAATCTCCCCGACATTGTCGTCAGAGACGGATCGCGGAGGTTGAGCATCAGCCGGGAGATCATGATGGATGATATTCTGGTGGGGAACATAAATTAAGAAGACTCGAACAACGCAAGGTAATGACGAGACGTACACATTAGTGAAGGTCGTGGAGAGGCCCCTGATATATGGCTGAAACTCGTAAGACGTGGATTTTTTGGGGGTGGAGGAGACAACGTACCCCTCCGAACTGACAGCGTCAGAAGTGAGATTAATGAGGAACAAGGAGGGAGGACATGCTCACAATAAAAGTAAGGATGTTAGATAGGGTCGATAGCACGATCACCCTGAGAGTCGGGTGAGACTTCTACATGCGCTGCGTCGGAAAAAATAAACGCACCCAAAATAGATGGACCCTTGTACGAGTCAGAATTGCAAAGGCACTCTCTAGGAAATACACATACCGTCGCGCAGCAGGACACCCAAAAGGTCCATGCTACTCGAATTGCGTCGACTGAACGCTCGATACAACGTCAGGAAGAATATGGTGCAGTCGAACACGCCCATTCCAGCCCAGGCAATTGCAAGCCCGATGGTTCTGCATCATCTTTAATTAACGCACAAGTGAAGGGCACGGAAAGACATACTGCGACGAAGATACCAACGAGGAACATCCGATATACAGAGGTACCTGAACTCCATCGTCCCCGGGCTTTACGGTGGATCCAGAAAGGACGGACCACTGGGCGGATGTGAGAAAAAACCGACGCTAAAAATAAAGGACTCACAATGCCCACACTGATCACTCCGCCAGCGACGCATACCATTAATGCGAGGATAATCTTCTTGCGCTCATAGAGTGCATATGTTCGCAGTATCAGCATTACTGGTGTCATATAGTGAGAAGGTGTTGGCATCGCAATATATATGGCGGACGCACTTCCGATTAATATCTGCGTTACGACGGCGAAATATTGGTGGTAGGAGTGAAGATGGCCACATCTGCGAAATGAATGTGTAAGATGGGTCTTATAAACCAGCGGTATCGAAATTACATCTGACAATCGAATGGATGAGTACGCATTGAACGGCGAGGAAGAGTCTTTGCTCACTGCTAGTTTACTGGGCGTGCTCTCGATCGTCCAGAAGTTCTGAATGACGACAGGGATGGTTCCGAAGAGGGTCCCGTATCGATTCAAGAAGAACAGAACGTTGGGGGCAGTGAATGTCGATCCCCAGTACCGCGCAACCTCCCAGTCGAGCGTCAAGAAGTAGTCGTAGAACAGCAACGCTATGGAAGAGGTCAGCAAAGGTCCGAAGGCAGATAAGAGGGATGTACTGAAGGAAATGAGGTTAAAATAATAGTTGGCATTTCTACGGTGGATGCAATTTTTTCGTCAAAGGTCGTCCTTAGGTGAAGACAAGAGACGCACAGCTGTTCTTGAACCTCTATCGTGCTCATTGGGACGTAAAAACGGTGTCGCGCATGAGTTTTTCTGACGCTGCCGCCAGAAGATGGGGGTAGAGAGTCAAGCGCAGAGACGCCCAGTGGCCCAGAGACGGTGTTTAGATAAAGAAGCAATGTCTCGGATCAAAGGGTGAGTCTGAGTGCCTGCATGCAGATGGAGTGCCTGATGGAGAATCAGATCAGTCAAAATGGGCTGTCAAGCTGTACAACTGTTGTACAGGCTTACAGCACCGAGGACCGACGCTCTCCATGCCGTTGCCCGAGGCGACTGACGTCGGAGGAGGGGATAGCCATTAGCGGTAGTGTGCACTTTGGTTTGGTTGTGTGAAGCGTCTGTCGCCTGCCAAACGCAAGCAATAATTGAAAGAAATTGTCAATCAATCGCAGTCGGCCGCCGACGGAGGTTTTAGTCATTGGCAATTGGAGCGCACGATAAAACGTTGAATTATGAGTCACGAAAATAATCGCAAATTACGACGATGGATGAACTGAAGTCTGGTGGCTGAGTGTGCCATATGGGAGACCCCTGTGGCGGAGCTAACCTACAAACCCGCACGCGCCGTGGCTCGGCAAGAAAGAACTGCTGTGTGACAGCATTCCATCTAATGATGTTGGACGTGCCATTTCATAGTCGAAAAGAAGAGAACACAAATAAAATAACGATCACAAAAGGAGGACTTTTCAACCAGAAAAAAACAGCAACGTGCTTCGATGTAAATGTGCTTGTGCTTGTGCAGGGTGCGATGGTCGGAGTTCGGTTGGAGTCTTTCCAGGAGACTTGGCACTGATAATCATCTGCGATTTGACCCCGAACAATCGGCCAAGATTCGGCTGATACTTAGACCCGGCCGTGAGCTTGAGTGTCAACTGAGCGACGCAAAATCGAGTTCCGTGGGGAGCGCTGATGAAGAACAGCAGAGAACAGCCTCAGTAAAAGGTAAGGCAAGCCGCGCACGTCCACAGCGCTTCCTGAATCGGGTGCCAGTGGTTGGCAAAACACACTTGAGATTAGGGTTCGTAGAGGAAGAGGGAGGTTAGCACTGAAAATCGCCCGCCCTCGGACACCAACATAATCTGCCGTACGTCCCGGTGATACCAAAGAGACGCGCTGCTGGCACTTCGTGCTTCCTGCCACATCTGTCAGGATTTTAGATGGAGAGTGATAGCCTTTTGCTGTTATGCAACTGTGGAGCCAATTGGGGTCGGGGTAGAAACTGACAACAGGAATGGATGTGTCACTGCGATGCGGTGTTGGGTGGAATGGAAAGGGATACGATGACGAGTTGATGGTACCGACAGCACGGGATAATAACAACTACACACATCACACAACATGATCGTTTTTGCTCCCCACCAACATGTTCCTTCATCTAGGCCCAGGTGCTTGCTGCCAAAACTTCATTCATCATCCATCGATATGTATTCCTCGGCCCCGAATCTCGATGTTTAGACGATAATCGATTTTAAATGCAAACCAGCCTCCACCTTCTGGAATCTGCCCGCGCCCACGATGGGAAGCTACCAGGATTGTTATGGTCAATCTCTGCGGACCACTGCAGCGAAATGCGAACCTCGCGATTACCGATCTCCAAACATTGGAGGCTTCTATGTTTGGAGTGGAAACTGCCGCCAGCAGAGTCCACGAGTCCGCAGTCGTTCAGTCGGTAGTCCAACCGGGTTTCCTCTCCTTCGTGTTGAAGAGCAATAATCTCAGAGTTATCCCAAACAACAGCATCTCAGATCCTTTCAATTATAGCTGATTTGTGTCAAGCGCTCAAGTGTTTACTGTACACCGTCGTCCGCGGTGCTGTTGACGTGGTAAGCCTCTGATCTACATAGCTGTCAGCGACCGATTCATACTCATACCCTACCGGCTACCGACTACCTCTGACCTTGCCTTGACATCTTCTCTCCATCGCCGCCGGGTGTCAACCAACCTCGACGACATGGAGCAGCAACCCGTAGTCCAAGATTACGCGTCCAGTAAGAACCGTTTTGTTTCAAGAGCTGTTGTGAAAATCACCGCTTGGAGAATCCTAAACACCGTCGTGCTTTTGACACTGGGGATATACAAGGCCGTGACGACATACCTCGGACAGGCACCGGCGTCGACTTTAGACTGGATTATCGGTGTGGTGTGGGCGTTAATGTGACTTCTATGACCTTCGCAGTGATACAGGCACTGATCTGTGGCCCGTATACAGCTCGTACTGGGCCAGTCTCGTCGAACAAGAAAATCCCACGATTGCCCCGTGGTTCTTTGACGAAGACTTGTCGAGCGACCTGCACACCGTGGTTGCTCGAGTATCCAAGGGGCTTGGGGGCATAATTCTCATCGCAGGCAAGTGAAGTAGGATTCTCGCCGAATAATTACTAACATCCTCCCTCTAGCCATTCTGGCTATCATCTCCGTCGTTGACAGTCAGATCAACGTCGGTTCCAACATTCGTGTGCTGGTCACACTCGCTCTCCTGCTACTTTTGTTGTCTGTGATCGCAGCGGCTTGTATGGGAGTGATATCACTCTCTCCGCAATCACGCAGATCTTCTGGCACGTCATGGTTCACTCGCCTTTCCTCTGTTCTACCTCGTCGCTCAGACTGGATTCTCGGCGAAGATCGCATGTGGCTTGTGCTCTGTTACACTCTGTTGTTAGCCGCGGTGCTGATAGGGACTGGTGAGTGACAATGTGTCTTCAGTCTCTCCATTTAGACTAAATACTCGTATGAAGAGGTCGTCCAGCCCTGGGAAGTCATTTTGTTGCGCAAAGATAATCCGGTCGTCTACAGACTACTTTTTGCGGCATGGACGGTATATTCCATGGCTGGATTGTTCATCACTTTTTATGTCGCATTGGGCTTCACTCGGATGGCGTATAGGCTGCTCACACAGTCACACCAATCAGGATCAAGCAGCTAATGATACTTGCTCTGGAAAGACGCCTTTACAGTTGTTATATTACGCGCAGAATTACCGAAAAGTGTGATTTCCAACTGAATAATCTGTCGCGGCGCACCGAACTTCACCGTGGCAAGCCCAAAAAAACACTTTATCCTCCGTCTCACCAAAATTTAACACACTGATGTATTTGCCAAGGTTATCTCAAAAAGTGCCACGACCTAACGGATTTAGGTCTTTGTTTGCTCGCGCTTGCCGTTGACAGACGACGCGCGTCATCACGTGGAAGTGTTGATTGGCGTGATGGGTTCAGTTAAACACAAGTTGAACCGGAAAGATTCATCATGTCTTGAAGAGAGGTTATAAAATCCCGGAGAACCGGATGACTATAGAAGGCATGGTTATTGATCCCCATCATTGTTCAACTACAGAGTTGGCCCTTGATAGTGCAATTATCCCGAAACGGGTTCATGATTGGACAATATTGGGCCAGATGTGGACCTCTTTTTTGCCTCTTAGAACGCCTATTTATGTGCTCCAGGAGTCTATATATATATAGCAAAACTAGAACCCAAACACAGTGACCAAAGGGCCACTGGTGGATTCCGCTTGTGCATTTTAGGACTAGCACCGATTGGTCCTGGGCTCCCAAAGAAAACTGGGTGGCTCGATCGTTCTCACCTCATTTTCACCCCATTCCTTTGTTCCGAATGAGAGAAAAAATTGCCATTCTGGATCGGGATTCGATCGCTGTGGTATTATAATAACGCTTTGACCGTCTCGCTCCTTCTAGTCCTGTCGAGGTGCCCTCAAAGAATGGAACAAAGCATCTGAGGAGTCGAACGGGGATACAGGACCCAAAGAGATCGCTACTGGTGTCCGGTACATGTGCCACAATGGTTAAATATAATGCGATGTCCATAATCGGCCATTTGGAAAACTATAAAAGGTCGACGAGAAAACCCCAAATTCTCCAGCCCTCAGCCCAACTCACCCACCTGCCACTTGAAACTCCTCCTGAATATCGCCCAATGCCTGTCACCCGGACACCTACCCCGCGTCGCAGAAAAGTCACGCCAGAGGAGGCAGCGGACCTGCCCAAGCGCGTCACCCGTCAAACGGCGGCGGCGGCGGCAGTGTTGGCGACCACCCCCCCGGCTTCATCTGTACCCTCTCCAATCCCCGTTCCAGACAACGTTGTGCCGACCACCATTGGACGCTCTCCCAATTTTGCGTCCCTCCCGACTGTCCGGGAAACGCCCACCACCCAGCCCTCCTCAGCCTCCCACCAGCCCGACACCGAAATTCCGTCGAGGGGCTCAAGCGCCGATCCACCCCGGTCGTACCTCCGCGGACCAGCGGGCGATTCCAATCCTGGAAGAACGGAGAGGCGCCATACGCCTCCTGCACACAACACACAATTCGACAACACTGCGCTGGCTGGGCCGTCGACCTCCTCCGAGTCCGAGGCGGAGTCTCAAGAATACCTCACGGCCATGCAGAGATGCCTCAGTACCCAGCTACCCCCAGGCAGCGCCGCTGCAGCTCAGATATTGAATATATCCAAGCCCGCTCATTGGACGGGGATGGTAGAAGGAGGCAGCTATATGATTCGGCCTAGAAAGTAGGCTAGAGAAGCGGAAGTCAGAAGTCGTATCAGTTATATATGTGCACATACGCACAATGAATTTATGTCCCAAATATGATTTTGTTCTTTGCAGCTGAAGCTGAATGTGATATTATGCGGGGAACCTACTGAAAAATCGGCGCACGGCTTTTCTTTGCCGTAGACGAACCAAAGTTTGGACCTGCACAGTATCGTTTCAATAGAGCTGTACTGTGGGACATGCGGAAACGCAACAAAAAAGATCGCCAGAAATAATAATTCCTGCCTCTAATTGACCGTAGTCAAACCGTAGTTCACCGTGGTTTGGCACCGTCGTAAAGAATCAGTTCAGAACTCGACGTTTTTTTACCAGAGGATCCTTCCAAATCCTAATGCAACGGTGTAGGTTATCGGAGCCTAGAGCACAAGACTATGACAAGAGAAAGAACGAAAGCAGAAAGATAAAAAGACTCCGAGCTGTCACGTGGCTGTCACAAGCAAGGTGAACCGGCAATGCCCGGTCCAAGCGCATTGCAGCGCTTATCCCGGCCCGGGCGCCTAAGCTTGACTTTCACCAAACCCTCACTCTCGCCCAAAACCTTGGTTGCAAGTCGTCCTCTTGCCTTCTTCCTTCGCCCATGATATCTGGAAGATTGCCAGTTACTGCCTGCTACCAACCTGCTACCACCTCCGGGACATGGCGCGTGCTTGGCACGTGTCCACTCTTTACTGCTTTTTACTTAACCAGCCCGCCTTTCCACGGACCACCTTTCCAGAATTTTCGTCTAATGACACATTTGACCTGGACTCGGTCTCTTTCTACCCTCGATGGCAGCAGATCTCGTCGATGGCGGATATCGGTTTACAGGGTGAGTGCCATGCCTGTTATCACAAATTTAAGCTCGATCTGTTGCTGCAGCATGTCGCCAGAAACCCTCAAAATAACAGGTCCGCTTCCACGCCATCGATAAGGCCGTATTAACTCTTGACCAGCGGTGGTCGTCAACACAGATATTCAAGGATCCGTTGCCTGCAAACTCTCGGTCGGAAAAGACGTAGAATCTGACGGAGAATTATTGCAAAGCAATCTTCCCAGACGTTCTGTTCAACCGCCTGTCATGTAGGTCCCAGTACTCTCGCGAATGGCCAAAGGCATTGACCGATACAGTATTCGAAGAGGCACGGTCCTAGTACTCGGCACTCAGTTCACACACAAATATGTGTGGAAGAAGCCGGAGATTGCTACTCAGAACGTTGCTTTCCAAGACGTCCTCCGCCAAGTGCTGCCGGTCAATCCAAGTCCGCAGATGGTTCTAGCCGACGGCTCGGAAATTACGTTGCACCTCGATTTCGGTGATGTACGTGCTCGCGCTGATGCCCAACTCTCCGAGCTGATCTTGGGTCAGACACCCTACCTCCAGCATCACCGTTTCAGTTTAAACCCCGTTGAGCAACGGTGAGCATCCCAGTCTTTGATTATCCATTGCCGAACTGATTTTTCAAAATCAGACCCGTCGTGCAGATATCCAGTAGGTCGAGAACCCCGTTGAAGATAATACTATTCAGCTATGTGTTAGTGGCCAAAGTCAATCAGGCGATACCGGGGCGCGGTTTCTATTATATCGGCCTCCACGCTGGTGGATCCACCACATTCGAGCGTAAGCTAGCCAGCGCTCCATACCCTCAAGAGTTTTCTCTCTCCCCCCCGTTGTGAGTGATTTTTCGCGTGACACTTGTTCTTCTCACGGATCGAGTTGTCTAGTTCCCTTCATCCCGAGATGGATTTAAGGTTGTGCCTTTTGCGCAGGCCATATTACATCTGGCCGATAAAGTCCGTCGTAAAATCTTCTCCGCTGACGGCGTCGGAGGCGCACAAGCTCCTCCACGCAGGTCCACCGGAAGGAGTCGGTCAGCCTTTTTCATATTATACGCAGCCAGTCGCTCATTTTTTTTTCTTGCCAGAACACACCTTAGGGAAAACTCCCGAAATCACCGTTCGTTTGGTGAGTCCACGCTCCTCCTGTGTTGCACCACGCACTCAGATCTGTCGCCTGCAGCATTTGGAAAATCCTCGCGCGGTCCTCGATCAAAGCGCAAAAATGGTCTCCCGCCGCACTCATCTCCTCGAGCGTCTAGGTCGTTCCCGGAAGGTTCTGGAGAGTCTGGCAAAACTGGCGAGCTCCGCGGGCGAGGTGTGTTAGGTTTTTTATGCAATTGCATCTTGTTTCTTTAACGGTCAGCAAAGTTGCATCCGATCGCCAAGACTGTGTGTGTCGCGCTGGGGCAAATATATGATGTGGGTATCAGTATGCTACACAAGTTTCATCCTCACCTATCGAGCGCAGAATTTCGCCAAAGTCGAGGAATCGGATGAACAACTGCTCGATCTCATCGAAGATATGAGTGGTTGTCTTGCTTACGTCGACCATATCAAGAGCTTTGCCAACGTTGGACATTTTCAAGGAACGCTAAAGACCCTAGCGCCGATGATCCAACTTACAGGGAATCTGGTTCTAAAATATCCCCAACACGGTCAATATGCCCGCGTGTGTTCTATTTATCTAGACTAAACATATATATGGCATGGCCAGGGTTTTCATTTCAAACCGAGATGGGCGACTACGAGACCCTCCGACGACGCTTTGAACGCTGGACCCGTGAATTCAGTGAGGGACTCGGGGTTGAAAGTCTCAAGCGGCTTGTAGATTTGCAGGCCCTGGTGGAAGACCAAAAAGAATTCTGTAAGTACTCGCCTCTCTACTATGAAATCGTCATTCAAGTCAATTTTCGCAGTGAAAAAACATCGCAGCGACATACTTGATTGTATACGTCCACCTGGAATGGACCGCGCGCGGCCCATTCCTGGATGCCTGGAAGGCACGCGAGAATGGATTTTCCGCAAAATCGAGACGTGGCTAGACGATATAACTGCTCCCAATATTCTTTTTATTAAAGGATTCCCAGGAGCTGGCAAGTCCGCAATCGCCAGATCCTTGGCGGAAAGGGTGGCGAACTCGCGCCGCTTCGACTCCAGTTTCTTCTTCGAACGGGATGGCGGGATCTTCACTGCCCCGTCTACAATGTTGCGTACCATCTCGTCCGATCTATGCCGATATACCCCCTTCAGGGATGCCCTTGTCGCTGATTTGGAGACGCGGAAGATTGACTTCAGTACGACGAGCATCAAAGATCAGTTCATTCGCTTGGTGGAGAACCCCCTCCAGCGCCTCCTCAACGAGCTTCGGGTTGGGAACACAGTTGTCATTGTCGTGGATGCACTCGATGAATGTGGTGGTCTTGGAAGGTCTCGCCTCCAAGACCGGGAGCATATCCTTGCTGCGATCGTGCGATGGTCGAAGCTGTCCCCGTTACTGCGGCTTGTTGTTACAAGTCGCAAGGACACGCCGATTCCCGAAGTGTTGAACCCCATCAGCACGCCGCTGGAGCTGAGGTTGAGCAGTCGCCAGGCCTCTCGGGATATCGAGGTGTTCCTCAAACTCGAGTTTCGGAAGATCGCAACTACCCATTCACTTCCCGACTCATGGCCGACGGAGGTCGACATTCGGGCTCTCGCAAAAAAGGCCAACGGCCTCTTCGTTTGGGCGGCGACCGTGGTGAAATTCGTGGATCAGCCTCGACCTCACGATGTATTGCAGCAGATCTTGACGGGCGACATGAATGTGGAGGGTGATATTACTAATCTCTACAGAGTAATTCTCCGAATCGCCTTCTGCGCAGATTGTCCTGAGCCGACCGCGCGTTTTTTAGAGGAATTCAAGAATTTCATCGGTGCAATCGTGACAGCGAGTCGCCCGCTGGAGAGGCAAACTCCTTTGTTCACCATCCTTGGCGTAGAAATGTCGACAATAGGCTACGTTTGCCGACATCTGCGGTCGGTGATGATGGAAGGCGGAAAATATCTGCGGTTCAGTCACCAATCCTTCGTTGATTTTTTGATCTCGAACGCTTGCTCTGACATGTTTCGAATCAGTCCCTGCGTCAACAAGCGAAAGATAGCCTTCGCTCTGTTAAATCTCCTGAACACCGGACTTCATTTCGATCCCTCCAGATTCCGAACATCCTACGACGCGAATGGACCTCGGGACGCGAAGCGGATTCCTGGGGAGGTCGCGTATGCTTGCCATTTTTGGGCCGATGCTCTGTCCGGAGACAACAATGGCGATGGACCTATCCTGGCGGCTTTAAAGACGTTCCTCGAAACGAAATTTTTGTTCTGGCTCGAAGTTCTTAGCTTAACAAGCCAAATGTCTTGCGCGCGAGATCAATTACTCTGCGCAAAAAATTGGATTGGCGTAAGTGAAATTTTTATTCCGCGTCGCCTTTATCTTATACCGGTATTACAGCCGTACGATTTCGATCTCGGCTGCTTTGTCGCGGACGCAATCATGTTCGTGGACATATTCCAAGAGTGTATGGGGAAGAGCGCGCCCCACATCTATCTATCGGCGATGACGTTCACGCCGCAAAGTTCAAAGATACACCAAACGTACTCCCCATTGATACACCCCTGCGCGTCTGTCGATATTCGCACTGCGGAAAGTCTCAGGGTGGGACGCAGCGACATCCCGGCACCTATCATTTATGTGCCTTCTGGAACGGAAGTTGCAGTGTCCTTTGAGGGCCATGTCGACGACATATTGTCGGTGCTGTTCACCCGTGACGGACAAATTGCGTCCGCCTCGTATGATGCGACGATTCGATTCTGGGATGCTAGCTCCGGGAAACCGGTTCTGCAACCCTTTACGCATAAAAAGGCGGTGACCTGTCTGGCCGTTTCTAGAGACGGCAGCATTCTTGTTTCGGGCTCCCGGGATGGGACAGTAGCGGTTTGGGATACGGAAAGCTACGCCATGCTTGAGGGGTGACCAAAACAGTGGAAGTGGAAGTGACTTCCACTTCCACTCGAATGCGGAAATGGAAGTGGAAGTCACTTCCACTGGCTGCTTACTTCCACCACAATGCTTCCACTTCCACTACCTCATGTCACGCCTTAACCGCCATCCCTCCTCCCGCCCCGCTTCCCGCCGCCGCCACCGACTCCAGGCGCACCGTGCCGAGGAAACCGAATTTAATTCAGCGCGGCCAGTCACGGTCACCTGACTTGGTGTGGTTCCCACCGTGTCGTTGAGTGTGAAATTATCTCGAACATGAAGATATGAGTTCGAAAAGGAATATAGTTAACAGTGTAGATACAGTGGCTCTAAAATGGCAGGTAGTCTGTAATATCACCCGGTAATAAGAAAAGCTCAGAGTCATTATAGGACTCGTGGGGAAAGAATGGCGGCTCGAGAGCAGGATCAAGCTGAATACCGTGGCTTGCTACAGCATCGGCCATCCTGGGGAGGTGAAGTAGCGGGGATAGAGGACGAGTAGGAGGCAACTGAGAGAACTCGAGGTGGTCCTCCGAGTCTGACAGTCCGGCAAATTCATTCTCGTCCGGAAGTCTCTCCTTCTCCTTCTCCCCTCTCCGTTTCACCTGTTTGACGCCGCTGACAGCTTTAAGCTCCTTCTTCTTGGCACGGAGCTCCCTTGTATGCGCAGTGGAACGCTCGATATCGCCATCAATATTTTCAAGTCCATTGCGAGCTTCCGAGCGTTCCAAGGCTTGGCGGTAATGTGACGTCCGGCGCGAATCGTTTTTACGGTCACGATGGGGCTTGATGTTGAGGTGGTTCACGAGGACGCAGTTTTCCTCCATTGCGCGTAGTTGTGCTTCCGATTTGAGATCAAACCGATATGCACTATAAGGCTGTGAATACAACGTTATTCTGGAAGTTAATGACGGCGCTGACCTCTGAATGGCCTCCAACAGTGTGAGATTCGTGACGGAAAAAGCCGGGATGAGGCGCGGGGATGGGTGGCACGATCATCTGGTGGTGCTGCAGGTGTTTCTTTGCACCTGATGGCCTAGCCAACGCATAAATTCATCGATATTTAACCAGCTTTCAGCGTTTTCGTCTGTGTAGTATCCCAGTGCAACTAATCCCGGGTCAAAGATCTAGTATAACGCGTCATTTACGTGTCAAAAACGGAAATATACGATGGACCTGTTCTATGTATGCCTGCAAGCGATTTTTTCCGGCAGCAGCAACAACTTTAGACACCGAAAGTCCTGCAGGACGTGCCAACGGCGGGGCGGGCTCCATTTTGGAGGGTGGAAGAGCAGGCGAAATCCAGGTGGCTGGGAGGGAGAAAAGCAGAGAACAGACAGAGAAGCGCACTAAATGGGTGGCAGCGAACAATTCATTCTGCAAATTGCTAAATTAGGAACGCGTCGGGGCGCATCAGTGGGCAGAGTGTCACACAAGGTCACGTCATGCCTACGGGTAACGGCGCGGGTTCACTTCCACTGATGGGCACTTCCACTTCCACTGATGTCCACTTCCACTTCCATTCTCCACTTCCACTTCCACTACTTCTGTACTTACTCGCCATGCTTGCGGAGTTCGCACATGGGGATCCAGTGACATGTGTTGCCCTCTCACCAACCGGGACGGTGGTTATCACTGGTGGCAAGGACAATGGCGTCAAATTCTGGAATATTTCGGATGAGCAGCAGACTAGGACCGCCTGCCAGGATAATACAGCACGGGTAACCGCTGTGGCCTTTCTGGAAGAGGACATCGCCTTGTCTGCCTCGTGGGACAAGTCCGTCTATATGCATCACATATCCGGAGGCAGCGAAATCTTGATCCGCGGCAAAATTTCCATAAATTCGCTCGCTGTGGCGGCGACGACGCGCAGCGTTGTCGCCGGCTGCCATGGTTGTATCACCATCTGGAACTTATCGGACAAAAACGTTCCCGGCGACCCCATTTATTTGACTGGAAAGTCCCAAGAAGTAAAGTCCATTGCCGTACATGGATCCCGAATAGCGGCAGCAGTCGGGAAAAACATCGAAATATGGGGCATGCACTCTAAGCAACTCCTTAAACTGGGACCGCTGTCTGGCCACACAGATGATGTGACCTCCGTCGCATTTTCTGAGGACGGGACGCGTCTGGTGTCCGGGTCGATGGACCGCCAAGTGCGGGTGTGGGATGTCGGCACCGGAACTGGGGAGCCGCTCGGTGGTTTCCCAGACGGTTCGAAACTTGAACTTCCCGGTGGTTGGATTCGGGGGCCGAAGCGAGATTTAATCCTTTGGGTGCCCAAGTCTCATCATCGAAGATTGTGTTGGGGGCGCACTCTCGCTGTCATTGATGGAAGACCAGCCACGTACCTCACGGTGTCCAACACGCTGCTGGGTGGGCGATGGTACCGTTGTCTGAAGCGAGTCTGAAGCGAGTCTGAAGTAGAATAATGGATTCTGGTCCTGGAATTTGTAAGAGCCCAAATGAAGAGTCAGTGGTGCCGCGTGTCTGAGTATTAGCCTGTAATCCAGCAATAATTTCTCCGAACCGCACATTGATTGGATCCCACAGCATTATAGCAATCTCTCCTTCTTTCCCTCCACTCGCTCAGCGCTGCCTGGGGAAGCCTGCAATTCCAAAGTATACACGTCGGTGTTCTGAGGAAACTAGCCCCGGATTCCTCGCTGCATCATGATTCCTAGTCAACGGAGATTCGGCGAATACGGAGTCTTGATCAGCCGGGCGCCCAGATAAAACCCATACGTATCATAAGCACCCTTGACGCTCTTCTCGCCGATCCGTAGCATATCCCGCAATGGCGACCTCTGAAATCCTGAAAGTAGCCATCAACACTGAGTCAACTCAGATGATCGCAGATGAACTGACGGACCTTCCATAGAAAATTTATTGCCCAAAGGTCGACGGTGTCACTGACGCTAGCCCATCTCCTGGAGCATTTAGAAATGCGTGGAGTCAAAGCTATGCTACTAGGTCCGGAAAGCGGAATGGTAAATAATGGCCGGATTGTACGCAGAAGGCACAGCTGATCTCGTCACTCATTTGAAGAACGGCCTCCTTCTCGACGTGCATGCAGCGACTGCGTCCAAGAACCTGTGGGATCCGTGCCTGCCTCTGGATCCCGGCATTCGGGTGGCGTGTTACGAGAGCTGCGCGGATCTGATGCGCCCATCGTCCAGTGCCTTTGCCGCTCTTGCGGCGCGCTATGCGGCGCTGCTGGAGCAACTGCTCTCTGATCGAACAATGCGCGCGGATATAGGCGCGGCTGCGTTATCCACCACGCAGGAATATCCCTGGGCGCGTTGCACGGACCGCATACTGGCCGCGTATGTTGAAGCCTCTCGGTCTCACCCGGACTTCGCGATCGTATGGCACCTCGAATTCGGGTTTCCGGCTTCGATTTGCTGCCGACGTGCTTGCAGTTTGGGTATCCATTATTGTGGCTGTCTTGTCGCATATGCTGTATATGATTTCTACATTCGCGGACGTGTCCAATTAGCACCCTCATTAGTTTTTTGTACCCTGTAGATTGCCGAGATCAAGAAGCTACGATAACCGAGACCTTCGCTATCACGACATCGTACACTCCTTCTTTCTACGCTCATGGCCTCCGCCAAATCGCCCCGTGAACTGTTTAAGATTGCTATCTTCGGCGCTGGTATTGCGGGCCTGACCGCGGCTGCTGCGTTGCGAATGGAAGGACATGAAGTTCAGGTATCTAAAACCAGTCTCAATGAATCTCCCTGCCAATTTACATTCGAGGTCTTCGAATCTTCGTCCATGGACAAGGAAATTGGCGCAGCCCTCAGTTTATCCCCTAACTCTCTCCGCGTCCTCACTTATCTTGGGTTCAATATCAACAATTTGAGGGCAGGGGATTATCTTGGGGCCCTTTACATAAAAAGGTGAAATAAGAAACTGAAGAGTGTAACGTTTCCCTTGTTCTTGATCCAGAGTATCCTTCCGTCTGATAATCCCGATTCTAACAGTATGTGGTTCGATTCGAAAGGCGGCGAAGGCAAATTTGATGCCCTGCACGATCCTGATAATACCTTTGGACGTGTGATTGATTTAGGATCAACCAAAATTGATTTCGACGTTCATTTTCAGTACGGAATTCTGTGTCACCGCTCCGATCTTCACGATGAATTGAAACGGCTGGCAACAGCACACGAACGAGCCGGAGAATCTGTAACCGTACATCTTACAGCTGTTTCCGAAAACCTTGAGACGGCAACTTTTTTTTGCACACATCAAGTTTTGATGGAGTGCTAAGGATTACCGGTTTGGGCTCGGATCAGCTCCATTTGGAGATGGCCCAACCCAGGCCTTTCTCTTCATATTATTTTATTTGCGGGATAGAGTGCTGCTGAGGCACGGAAAACACCATTACTCACACCAATGGGCGTTCTGAGCCCAAACTCCTCTTTTGGTGTTTGCTCGAATTAGCAGAGAAAAAAATCTGGGCGCGCTGGCGTCGGCAAGGCGGCGACCTGGGCTTGGCAACACCAAATCCAGTAATCCTTAGCACTCCATCAAAAATCTGTGCGAGCCAAAACAAAAGTTTGTCTCAAGGTTTTCGGAAACAGCTGTAAATGCGACGTTCAGTCGTGCGATCCTGTTGCCGGAACGCTCACGCTGAAGAACGGCGAGGTCCATCACGCGGATTTGATCATTGGAGCGGATGGAATTCATGCACATATTTCTTTCGTTGGCGTTATAAATCAAGGACTCATTCGTCTCTGATAGTCGACGATTCGGACCAGTGTACTTGGATCCGAACAAGTTGCTACGGCCAGCAGAAGAGCTGCCTTCCGCTCCCTCGTCCATGCATCGGAAATGGATGGGCGCACTGAGTTTGACTGGCTTAATTCGGGGTTGGCCGGTCCGCGAGGAGTCAGGCCCAAAGACGCGAGCGGACGCTACCTATTCGGCTACCCATGCAGGGACACAACTCTGGTGAACATTGTCGCCCATATTCCCGACCTGCGCGACCAGGACAAGTTCGGTTAAGTCGATTTCGTTGCATCTTTCTCTCCACCCGGGAAATGGAGAATAGATCAGCTAACATCGCTAACCGTAGATTGGAATGCTTTGGTCACGAAACAAGAGCTGATCGAGGCATCTGACGATTGCGATGCACAGTTCACTGCTCTACTGGCCCTTGTCGACGGCCCCGTGCATCTGTGACAGATCCGCACCCTCCCCTGCATGCCCACATGGATCAATGGCTGCGCGGTGCTCATTGGAGACGCCGCCCATGCGACATTCCCCAGCATGGGCTAGGGCGCCGGGATGGCAATCGAAGATGCGGTGACAATCGCGTGCCTGCTCCCCTCGGGCACGACAAAGGCGCAGATACCCAGCCGTCTCGAGGCATATCAGACACTCCGGAAGGAGCGCGGCGAGTTTGTGCGGACGGAGTCCGTGGAATAAGTCACGCTCCCATCGAAGCGGGGGCTGTTCAGCAGATGTTAGTCCCAACCATTTATTTTTCTGAAGCGTCGTCAATTGTTCTGGCCCGTTAGCACGAGAAATGCAGGCATTCATCGTTTGGCATGATGCGGTCAAAGTGGCGAAGGACTTTTTAGCGACTCACTTCAATGTCGACTGATGTAATCTGAGTATTCACTGGCAAGTGGTTCAACTTGCCTGTGCCGAGCTTTGCCTTTATGCCCAGCGACCCTCGGCGCGATTGCGGCACCTTGCTTTGTAAGTTGAGGCAGAGCGGCGAACGACGGCCAAGCTAGGAATAGTTCGGCAGGGATAAATGTTTTCGATTGGTACTGGTAGATCTGTATGGCGGTCAAAATGCACATTTATTCGGCCGCAACTTTTTTTTCCAAATTTGAACCTGCCGCAACTTTTTTGTCCTGTTGATGCCCATGCCGCAACTTTTACGTCCTTTCAGGAATGACAAAAATAGTTGCGGCAGGTTGTGTTCTGCCGCAACTTTTTTTTTTTCGGGTGTAGCAACTTTTTTTATCCGAATGGTTGAGATGATATTAGCAATATTCCAGAAGCCCACAATCCAGCATGGAGCCATTGGCACGCTGGAACGACCGGAGCTAATCCCAGTAAGGCAATAAGTTTAGTAATCTCACCCCTTTGCTTTCTCCATCCACGCTTGTTCCCCGTCCCAATTCTACTAATGTGATAGGTCTCTCCGGTGTACACTTTTGGCTCGCTCCACTACTGCTTATGTGATGCTATACAAGCTATATGGGACTCTCCTGGTGCAATCTAGTACTCACTGTATCTAACAACCGAATCCATGGCGGGTCTTCTACCATTCCGGTCACGCTATTGCTCTCATTGATATACTATCTTCCTGCTGCCATTTAGATCAATCAGCTTGGAGCCTCCGAAAACATGTCATCGGGGATGCCGAGAGTGTTTATGGCATCAATCAGCTGCCACACAAAAGTGAGTGTACCTCGCTCAAATCTCGTCGGATTTCATCGAGGTAAGGGGTGTACAGCTGTATTAGAATCCTTACAAGAGGATAGCCAAGTATTTTCGCGCCTCAGACCCCGAACACGTCATAGGGCACGCCAAGAGTGCTTATGGTACCAGTTAGGCCTCACACAAAAGTGAGTGTATTTCGCTCAAATCCGACCAAATTTCCTTCAGCTAACAGATTTACAGTGGTGTTTTTATCCCCCCTTGAGGCTGGAGAGGTCATCTGGTACCTCCTAACTCGAATGCATCGTCGGGGACCCCAAGAGTACTTATGTTCCCTATGTCACCAATAGACCCAAAAGTGAGTGTATCTCACTCAAATCAGCTTGTATTTCTTTGAGCTAAGGGGTTAGGCAGTGAGCCAAAAGTGTACAGGAAGGGGCCTATCACATGAGTGGAATTTAGATTGAGCGGACAAGCGTGGATGGAGGAAGCGACAAGGAAGCGATAAGAAGTTGGTAGGATTACTAAGCCCTCACTTATTGCCTTATTGGGATCAGCTCCGGTCTGTTCTAACGCTCCAACGGCTCCATGTTGGATTGCGAGCTTTTGGATAATGGATAATTCTATCTCAACTAGTTGAATGAAAAAAAGTTGCGGCACTGGCAAAACAAAGTTGCGGCAGAGCTCGACCTGCTGCAACTATTTTTGGAATTCCCGAAAGGCCCTAAAAGTTGCGGCATGGGCATCAAAAGGACAAAAAAGTTGCGGCACGTTCAAATTTGGAAAAAAAAGTTGCGGCCGAATAAATGTGCATTTTGACCGCCATAGATCTGAGTTTAACGAAAGACGCAATTACTACAGTTCGATTCCCTGAGGAACTGATCCTTCTGCCGCGATTTCCATCATATTGAGGAGAACCTTCGCACCGATGAGAGAGTAGGCACTGCCACGAGCAAAATGCGGTAAGAAATGATAATGTTTTCAGAGAAAAACAGGGCGGACTTACGCCAAGGACGGCCTGAAATCGGGTTTCAGAATATGTGCGATGAAAAAATGAGTGGAACCCACATCATGAGCAGCTGGATCAGGGTCTGTCGGCCCCAGGCCCAGAGGGCGATCTGCGGTGGGGCGAGTACTGGGTGGTCATTGGGTGAGACGAGTTTGAGTGGGGGTGGGATGGAACTGACGGGAGATGACCAAAAACCAAACGATGCCGTCGCGTAGGAACACCATTGCGATCGAGTGGGTGATGTAGGGACGCGACACAGCAATGCGGCGTATGCAATTCCGGACCGTGACAAAGAACATCGAGCATGACTTGCAGATTTACATTTCAGTTGGAGTGGTGCAGCCGCTGACCTGGACGGGACGAACCACGATGAAGGACGGAATGGGAAAGACTGAGAAGTATCTGGGAACGTCTTGGGAAATGTGAAGTTTAAATGGTGTCTGGAGCAGGGTATATGCGCGATTACCTTGCGCGTAACAGCCTTTTATGAACCTAGTTGGTGTGGGATTGGGGAACAGCGTTCATTCAAATGGTGACTGCTCACCCAACGTGAGCATATTCTAGTGGCCATCAGAAAACGAAAAAGACAGCCAGTGATTTTCCCACCAGTCAATGTATCGACAGCAATTGTGGTGACGCAGAGCCTACAACGGTTCAGTTGACATATACGAGAGCACAATTTCTCTATGATTTACATTGTGACGATCTCAACTGGATGCAGATGTTATTTATCATGAATGTAGCCAACTTGAATAAAATCGAGCCCACCTGTGATCATTCCTAGCAACACATACATTATCCGACGTGATCTTTCACACAGGATCCATACTCTGTACGATCCAAGTCAATTCAGTGGTTTTCTGCCATGAGTGGTGGCACATACCGCAGGAGTAATATAATATCCACAGTGCCGATGATTATCGTGGCACTGGTGCCTTGCACCTGTTCAATTGTCAGCCAATCCGACACAAAAGAGTCCACGCTCCCAACTCACTCGCTGATATATGAAGCACCTGGACATTAATGTCTTTAGCCCATCGTGGTATTGAGCGAATAGCTCTGGCCGCACCGCTAATACCAGAAGGAAGGATCAATACTGCGCGGAAAATAGGTTGCTTAATTTACCTTATCTGACGGTGTCTGCCGTAGGTAAACTGGAAAGAAAAATGTGAGACGGGCGTAAAATTGTGCGGAGTAGGCAAATACCTGATGTGCATACACTGCGGCCTAGCATTAGCGACTCGCATCGTAGATACAATGGCAGCTTACGCGGTCATTAACAGTGCAAAGTATCGATTCTGTTCAATTCCCATTATGAGGGGAGGACGAGCAATGTTCGCGTGCACATACCCATATCTGTGCCTCGGGTTAGCCAGTGGGAAACCGAAGACTTCATGACTGACATATAGCCACTTGACGAGCGATTTGGGACGTCTCCACACCATCTCTACCTTGGGTGAAATTTGTTGGCTGGTTTGCAGACATGCCGCGACGGGACTCACCTCCCTGCGGAGAGAGATGAGACAGTCGAATCTACACAATTGGAGCGGTTATAAGTATATAAAACGACCGGAATATGACTCACGCCATGATTGTCACGGATGCAACTGAGCGTTGAAGAAAGTCAAGCCAAGGAGGAAAGTTGAAAGGCAAGCGTACCTGCGGCGTATTGCGTGATCTGTGAATCAATAGCAAGCTGGAGGAACGGATCCACGTCAGAGTCTTGGGACATCGCTGCGACAAGTGGGAATCGGATGGTAGGAAGAAGGTGGACGTAGAACTGCCTCTGTGTATAAATGAAAAATTTCAGCGTCAATTCCGATCACTGAGCAGTGCAGTGGACAGCAGTCATCATTCTCAATCAACTTCTCCCGCGCTTACCTGGATCTAAATTTGGCTCATGGTGTCCAGAGTTCCCGGAATTCGTTCCGATTTGACAGCCTGAGCTAGAACGTATAGATCATGATCATTCCCCCGACCTCATGGCATCTCTCTCTTTATAAGATTGCATGTGTCTGAGGTCGTTTAAGCTCCGACTCTCCGCTTCGGAGTTTGTTGGTTGAACGTGGACAGATGTAGTGTTATGACAGAACCTCCGAGACGAAGTGCCGCGCCCCGGCGCGCTTGGAGTTAATAATGGAGCCGAGTAAATTCATAGTCGGACTTTTCAGATTCAGAAAGCGTGGAGTGAGTCCGGTCATGAGGAAGATAGTCATGATCACCCTCGCCATCAAGCTGCTGTCTAAACTGAGGACCGGCCGACACAACGCCGTCCCATGCCACTTAGGACGCGTTTTTAATGCGTGAACTAGGTTTACCTCCTTCCAAGACTGTCCCCCCTAATTCTGGCTTGTGTTGCGCAAGGGCCCTAGAAGCCGCTTTAATTAAAAGGCCCGAGCGATGTAAATAAACCGATAGGACGAGTAGATCATTGGTGGCCTCATTTCGCCGTGGAGGGAACGATCTCTAGGTTAGCCGCTCAAGAAAGATATTGTTAATAACAGAGCCAAAATACAGCAGTACATCACCCATCATCGCGGGAGAACCGCGGTGATTTTTCGGATTACAATGAAACAGCAGATGTACAAGTAGACCATATCGATAATTATAACAATGCCAGTTCCTATGGATGTTACTGTATTATTATGTTCAATTCGACAGGGGGGATGACGCGTAACAGCCGGAACAAATTCGACACATCAACACGGCCCCAGGTTGGACCGTGACACCTCACAAAAGTTCGACAGCGTCCAAAATGGATGCAGGGGCACCATGGAATGATCTGGGATTTTTTTGCGGAAGCACGGAGATCCTGGTTTACAAGATTTACCTCGGGAATGATTTTGATGGCTTGTATGGTGAGTTCGGGCTAGTTTAGAGCATTATGGGGCTAAAATTTTATTCATGGCCCTGGATATTGCTAGTGAGCACTCAGGAATGGTAGAAAAGGATATTTGTGGTTTTTTTGACGTGAAAAAGCGTTATGAACCGTGGAACATATTCGACACCTACCCCTGTGATGCGTGACGAACGACCAATTTTCAACCCCCCCACTGATGAATTGAATAATACAGTGCCTTGCTTGGGACCATCGAAGACCTCGAGGCCATGTGGCAAAATGAGAACTTCTTATGTGTTTTGGATGCATCAAGCATGTTTATCTCTTTCCACAACTATGTATCCCCTGGTCTACAATCATTGACATTGTTTCAGGAAGACAGGCTACGAGAGCTGGAGCCGGAACCATCACAATGACCACATTGATCACATTATTCTGTGTCCTCGAATGCACACTTTTATTTGGGATCGCGAGGGGACTCGACAGTGTAACTTGTGGTTAAATTTGTGAAACATTTAGCTAGCCGAGCTGGAATGCTCCAGATTCAATAACAGAGCCCGAATCGTGAAGTTTTAGGTCCTGCGCGGATATCTTACTTATGCAGGCCCAGAAAATCTCAATTTTCTGTGCCAGATTCGGGTCTTGTCGAAATTCAAAAAAGAAAACTAGTTTATTTATGGTAAATCACCCCACACTTCTAAGCAAAGAAGATGTAAGGTATACACATGAGAGCACCTCGAGACGAATCGCAATTCCATTTTTCTCCGCCCCCCCCCCCCCCCGAGCGAGGCCGAAAGCCGACGAAGCGTGACGAGCGGCGCGTCACCGTGACGGTCACTCTTCTGCTCCTCCTGCCACTCGCGATGCATTCTCGTCTTTAGACGCGCCGCGAGATAGCATGAACCCGCACCCATGCTCGCACTACGTTCAGCTAACTCTGTACTCCTGTTTTCTCACTTATCTCCTTCTCTCGTTCGATATTGCGGGCCCGCGTCTAAATCTCTCCGTCGATATTCCAAGCCCGCTTCGCTCCTTCGATACTCCTCCACCACCGGCACTAGCAGCACCGCGATCGAGCGCCTGAAAAACCCGAGCCGGGGCGGGCAGAACCTCTCGCTGCGCTACCGCAGACTCGAGCAGTCTCTGCGGGGGAAGGAGGCGCTGCAGCGCGACATCGACATCCGCGCGCGGGCTGAAGGGGGCGGCGGTGGCACAATTTTGCAATCGCCCACGGAGAAGGACGACAGCCGGTATTTTAGAGGCCTCGAGGTACCGCAGCGGCCGCGAGCGCCTGAATCCGATGGTACGTCCCCGCATTTTGTGCGTTTTTGTGTATGAACAGATACTGATTCGGTTGTTGATTGATAGAATGCTGTATGTCGGGGTGCGCCGTGTGCGTGTACGATCTGTACGAAGAGTCGCTGGGAGCGTACCGAGACTCCCTGCAAACCCTGCGCGCGACGCTGGCTGCTGCGGGGATCCCCGAGGCGTCGTGGCCTGATAACGTTCGTCTAGGCCAGAGACCCGAAGGAAAACCTGTCGGGCTCAGCGCGTTTGAAGAGCTGGAGCGGGCGCTGCGGGAGAAGCACGCCGCGACGGACAAGGACAAGGATGATAATCAGTAATTGTCACATTTGCTGTATTTTACGAATAATCTGAATTAATCGATGCATCATCGTATTGCATCGCAGACGGGCGGCGGCGGCTCCACTACCACTATTACCGAAGCGGCCGCAGCCGAGGCTGAAGTGGACGTTCGAGGATGTGTACGAGGGTATTCGGTGGCTTGCGTTCAGCCGGCGGTGAATCGCAGAACAATAATCATCACTGAATTCTTTTGCGGCATGGCAATCATACCTGCGCGGATGATCATAACGAAACCGCCCTCTGCTCGCCTCCGCTCCTCGCAAATTTTCCTTGTCCCGCCTGCTTCTCGCCCTTTTTCTTTCAATTGGCCGTTTTCCGTAACTCCACTTGCTTTCTTGCAACCCTCCCTTCCTTCTGCTCCCCTGCGGCGTCGACGTCCTCCGATCCGAGTCGTCGCTGCATCGTGCATCATTCAATATCGTTCTTCACCGAAGGGTTCGGAGTTTGGAGGTTACCCTGCTTCTCTGGGACGGAAGCAGCGGAGGTCTGACGTGTTTGCGGCTCATTTAATGCGCGCCTGCCTTTGCCTTTGCAGGTTGCAATTGGTGACTGTGCCGCCGCACCCAGTGCTAGTCGTGTGTCAGTCGTGCATGTATGCATTTGACTCTAAGCCGCGCTGCTGCGACCATCACCCGTGGTCAAAGCGCATATTCTGTGCAATAACTAGACACTTGAACCTGCAGCTGGCCTACCGGCGATTTATTCCTCCGGCGCCCACGATGCCCCATGATCCCGAATCTGCCCTTCAAACGACACGGGTTCAACCATCTTTCTGATTCTGGATTTGCCATTCCCTAAAAATTGCATCGTGCCGCAAATCCGACCCCGTGGCGGGACTCCATGGAACGTGGGCGGCCTTTTGCGTGTTCAGCGCGAAGCTACCTGAACCACACCCGTTGCCCCGCTACCCCGCACCTTCTTTATTTCCGCGTTGTCCCCCAAGTGCAATGCAGATGGCGCCACCGCAGATCTTCGTATCCGATATTCGATATTCAATATGGGCTGCATCCAGAGCCGGCGTACGCGTCCCCGGTGCGCGATTATCGCCTGAGCAGCAAAGAACACGACGTCTCTCAAGTTCTGTCTTCTAACACCGTCGAGCCAACACTGCTGACATCTTTTCAACTGCAATCAATATCAACCACGACTCCTATTCCTATTTTCGCCGCCGCCTTTCGAGCGCGGAGCTCATATAAAAGCAGCGCCCGGGGTCTGCATCTTTAGCGTTGGCGACCTCTCAGCTAACTACCTCTCCGCTAACTTTTGCACTTCGACCAAATCATGTTCATCTCGCGCATCCTCCTCGTCCTCTCCGCCGTCGCCATTGGCCTCGCGTCGCCCACCGGTCCTACGCGCGTCGTCGACAAGCGCAGCTTTTTCCCGACCAAGCGCGCGGAGGACATCGGTATTATTATCGACCCGACCAAACGCGCAGAGGACATCGGCATCACTATCACCCCCATCACGCGCGTCCTGGGCGCCACACCGACGTCAGCAGCGGCGGCGGACACGCCCCTCCAGATGTGCCTCACCGGCCTTATCTCGGCTGCGAACGCCCTCACCTCATCCCTCCAAGCGCTGTCGGCTACGAACGCCACTGCGGGCGTTCCGGTACGTTTTTTCTTTTCTGGTTGCTTGATATTGCGGCGGGTTCCTGACATGTGTATTGTGTATTATGTATTGTGTTTTGCAGAAGGTTGAAGCGGCCGCGTTCGCGGCGCTCGCGGCGATCACCGCGTGCAACAAGGCGATTGCTGTAGGTCCCTTATTATTATTTCAATTTGTAATGCGAAATCTGATGTCACCTGCAGGCCAGCCCGCCCCTCTCCGCGGCCGACTGCACCGGAGCCTACAATACGCTGCACGCCATCGACGGGACCGTGCATGGCATCTTCGTGCTGCTTGCGGCAAAGGTGACTATTTTTGCGAGTACGTGTTTCATCGTTTTATTTTATTCGCTTCCATCCATCCCCGTAACTTGCTATTCATTCGCATACTTTCTATCCATTCTCATCCTTCCTTCGACTTGACTTGCCATTCAATTTCTTCTGCGAGCGTGCATGCATGCATAAATATTAATACTAATACCAAATACTACCCACAGGCACCAACAGCATCGCGCTCGTCGTCTCATTCTTCGGGACATTCGGGATCCAGACGGACGGCGCGTTCGACGGGTTTGTGGCCAAGTGTTTAGTGAGTATTTGCGTTTATTTCCTTCCCTGCGCGAGCGCTGTGTCCCTTGCCCGCTCCGCGCTACTACTTCTTTTATCCTCTGCGAGCGCTGTCTTCCATTCCTACTCCGCGAGGAGCGCTTCCTGCTCCACACCGCTATTACTTCCTTTCCTCCTCTGCGAGTGTTGTGTTTCCATCCTTCCCTCCTCCGCGAACTATGACTGACACGCCGCAGAACCTGGCGGGCTCGATCAAGGCGGACAAGGCCCTCTTCGATTCCGACCTCGCGGGGTGCAAAGCCACTTACGTCAAGGGATGAAGGCCACTGCTGCTTTCCTCAAGGGTGAAGGCCGCTTTCCGTAGCGTTAAATACGTTTGTCAGAGTTGAATGTTTTGGAGAGTCGACCTTTATACACGTTTGTTGTCGAATACTGATTGAATGTTGATATCAACTGCTGTTTGTCTTTGATTGAGTGGCATTCTGACTTGTCCTAATTGTCATTGTTCGAGAAATTTCTGACTATCCATCCTTGCGCGTCGGCACTGAGGAGTGAGGACGGAGCTCAAGATCGGAATCGCTTTGGAGCGAAACCTGAGTTTACATCACACTCGAGGGAGTGCTAAGTACTTACCCACTACTTACCGAAAGGAAGTTATAATTATGTGCGGTAGCAGGGCCCAAATGCTAAGTGGGTTCTACTGCCGTATTTCCAAACGTTATCGATATTGAGGAAAGCAAACTGGACTTGAACCTCACCATAGAAATGCCTCAGACGTTAGTGGGAGAGGTTTATGAACCTAACAGAAATGAAAAAAAGACGAAAGAATGCGAGGATCGAGGGGAATTATAAGGCTTGACATTCAATTAATGATTATAAGACTCGAATCGCTCGTTGCTTCGCGGGCCGAATAATGGGCCATACAGTATATATAGTATGCGAATTCAAGTCTTACAGGATTTTCGCTGATAGCTTACAACGGGGAATTGTTTGACCCACCTATCAACTTGCAGGCAGCTTACATCCGTTTTGTGCATTGCACTTCGTCTTAGCTCCGATTCGGAATGGCGGCCGTGAGGTCTAGAATCCCAGTTAGATTGTAAACGGGTGGAAGCTAGTCAGCTTCCCGGCGCAATGTGAGGTCCTGGTGAAAATACCCCAAACGTTGGCCCTACTAATTAGTTATACTGTTGTTGGTAGAGTGTAATGTAATGTGGTTCAAGATGAACGTGGAAAGGTCGTGTTGAAGATTGATAATGGGATAGTATATAGTTATCCGTACAGTTCGAGCAATTCCAGTGAAGGGTGGGTGGGAGGCCAAAGAAAGCGAAGAGCGGCTTGGGAGCGGCAGAGTGTCGGGAGCAAAGATATATAGACACTTTGATCGCCGACTGCCGTGTTCTCGCGTTAAAAACAACTGCATATTCGAGGAGTCGGTTCGAAAGCGAGGCGTTTAGGCGGTTGGTTTGATAATTCTAATTTGGTAAAGCAAAGATTTTCAAGGTTGGATTCTAGGCTGTGTTCCAAGCGTGCTGTCAACGCCCAGGCTTATTTAGAGGAGTGTATTCAGTTCAAGCCAAGAATCAGCATCCGTGCGGACGTTTCTTCCGCAGAACCATCGGAAACACTACGGCTTCGAAAGCATTTATTTCAGTTTCGAGTTCTTGTGTTTATTTTTATCGCTTGCCGAAGTGCCATAGCTGCGCTGTCTCGCTTCCTTTGTTCCCAAGGTCTGTTTCGGTTATCCACATGATTACAGACTTGGTATATACTCATACCACCTCAACAACCAAGACCCATGATGTGATTCCCGCGTCTTGCCGTTGTTTGGGAAATTATGCGTTGAAAACGCTCACAACTTGGCATTTGATGCGACATCTGATCCAATCTCGGCACCTGGCGGCAAACCCAGGAACGCACCCATAGAAGTACATTTCTGCAAGGCCCGAACGACTGCGGATGAATGTCAGCTGTCGTAAAGTAAAGCACTCATGAATGGCTCTTTTCCCAGCAAGATATTGATCGATAGGAACGTGGAAAAGGCTCCGCTTGGCTTTAACATTTATAATCGTCTTGCGTGTCCTTTATAGCCTGATTTCCCACCGTATAGCAACCTCGTTGTTCAAGCCCTGTAGGATCGCATATGCTCTCAAGGATATTTCGCCCCTCCCAGGGTTGGAATCTCATAACTTTTGTTTATAGATTTCGGCACAACACCGCCATCAGTGTTGCGATCGATAGCATCATCATCGAACTTTGCCAACACGGAAGGTGGGATTAAGTTATACCTCCCTACAGAGCTTTTCCACTTGTTGAAGCTTGAGAATTGAACTTGGTTGAAATGTGGTTGAAATCCACATCGTTATATTAAGTTGGTGGATGGACTTTGTTCAGAGTTCTACTGTTTGATTAAGGATCAGTGGGCGACTTCTTCTGCGGCGCCCGACCGTGACAGGAATCTGTATGCGCAGGACAAGGGATATATAACTCTGAAACCGGTGTTAACGTGGCGTGCAATCTTGTCATTTCGGCCGAACTTTGTGCAACAATTAGTAATGCATGCGACTCAATGTTGAACGTCAACTGAACATTGGCATCAGCTCTGGCCCGGCGGCCTTTGTGATGTGGCTAGCACGTTAATGCACGCGTGCTGATTTGACCACCGTCACATAGCTACACGCCAATATTGCGTTGAGCGACGCGTCGCGGCGTTCCTAGGCATCGTGGCAGACTGCTCCAAGGTGCGAATTTGCGAACAAATTGCAGAAATCGTTCTAGAAGTATCTCACTGCGGAGCTCACCGCCAAACGTTCGTCTCCACATGTGATTTTATCCTTTCCCCACATCACTGGCAGAAGATCACAATCCCCAGATTGGCGCCCCGCTTCCCCGCATTTCGCCATTTCGGGTTGGAGGATGGAACGAAATATCGCGTGATTTCAGCGGGAAGCAAATACCCGGCTCTTGTTTTTGACATGTTCTATCATCCCGTGCGTATTTTCTGTTCGTGAAACCACGAGGAAGCGGCTGGACTGGTTGCTCGCGCTGCGGGACCGCGCGGTTCTCGTCGTTTCACACCCACCAGCTGACCGCCTCATCATTCCGGACCCTGTTGGCCAATGTTACAGCGCTTACTTCGTACCAGCGTATAAAAGCCAGCGCCGTCGTGTTCGAAATGCAGTCCTCCAGTTTCCAGTTTCGAAAATGGTCCAGATCTCCCGCTGCCTCACCGTCCTCTCCGTCGCCGCCGTGGGCCTCGCGCTTAGTGTCAAGCGTACCGTCGCCCAGGTCGAGTCTGACATCGCGACCATCACCAGCCAGGTCACCACCCTCGACAACGCGATCGAGGCGTACCCCCTCACCGGCGGGACCCTCCTCGCTGCCCTGGTGCGTCCCTCTACTTCAATTCCACTTGATCACCAGTGCTGATACGATTACAGACGATCCACAGCGACGCAACCACTCTCATTACCACGCTCAACACCGCGACGACCGACGTCACGTCCACCGGCCCCCTCGCGGAGGCCGACGGCCGCACGATCCTCACCTCCGTCGAGGCCATCGAGCCCATCATCCTTGACGCCCTCACCGACATCGTCACCAAGAAGCCTGCCTTCGTGCGTCCCCTTCCCTTTCCCAATTATTTTCACTGTCTGATCAAAACTTCCATTCTTTTTTTTCACACAGGCGGCCCTCCCTATCGGCGGCATCCCTGCGCTCATCCTCCAGGACCTGAAGAACCTCCAGACCGCCACCGTCGCCTTCGCCACCGCACTCGTCGCCAACGCCCCCGCCGACCTCGTTGCGGAGGCTACCACCGTCGAGGACAACATCACCGCCGCATTCACCCCCGCCATCGCCGCCTACAGTTAAACGGCTTGTGTTTTGGTGCGCGTACGCTTAAACGGCGTGACGTGCTGTATTCTTCTTGGGTTTGAGTGGTGAAAAGAAACGGAAACGGAAACGGCGCGGTGCTTGTTGTACATACTTACATAGGCAGCTGGCGTAATTGAATGAAAATGTATACTTTTGAAATTCCCTCGTCGTGACGTGTCACCTTGTAAGAATCCGAATTTGAACTGTGCGTCTCTGATGCGCCTGGCGTACAAACAGACATCGCATCAGAAGCGCAACTGATCGCATCAGCGGCGCAACAAGATTCTGGCCTTCGTTCCGTCTTTCTTCGTTCTTCAACTTGTTCCCTCAATCTTTATCCTCTCAATATTCGCTACCCCACGTTCCTAGCATTGGCGTTAGACTTTGTTCTATCACATCTTCGTTCCTTCCATTGTCCCGTCTCGCGTTTCCTCATGTTCCCGCGGCGTATATTCAAGCCCACCCTGTCCTGGGCGTTGTGCGCGCCGTATCTTTATATCCTAAGCTGGAACGGACGGGGCGGGTTGGTATATTCGCGTTTCCCCCCTTCCCACATGAATCGACAAAATCCACACACGGACGTGGTGGGGCATTCCGCGTTCCTTTCTAAAACCCTCCGGTCATGCAGAACGGGGTATTGAATTATATATGACATACGTAACATTACCACACGGTGTATTGTTTAGAGGATCGCCCGAGTCGCGCTTGCACTGAAACCAATCCTCCTCCTCCTATATAGAACACGCATTTAACGTTCCCGCCATGAATATTTTTAGACATGTAGCGGGCTTATCATTAGAAGCTCGGTCATACAAAATTTTAATTCTCGAATATTTGCGAGTTGTCTTAGGGGGAGAATTCAGTTTAAGGGGTTGCAGGTGCGATCGGAGCCGGGGCCCATGTTATATTCGCTGTCAGAATATTGTGCGATATATCTAATCCGCGTGCGTTTGTTTTGAACATGTCGAGGTGTTTGAAGCCAACAGACATAGAGGCGCAGGATTGGTTGAGTTTCCCACCAAGTTGGATTGGTAGTCTAATTGTACATACACGTGTACATACACGAAAGCGCAGCCCGCGCCTGATACCGCCATCGCATTCCAGCGTTTATCAGAGGTTCGCTGTATCTAACGTCTATCAGAGGTCCGCTGCAGCTGCGGCGAGATGGTTGAAGATCCCCTCAGAAATGGCCGTGGTGTCGGTCGTAACGTTGATCTGCCATCCAAATCGTCAGCGAAAATTGCCACACGAGTGGTTAAGCTCACCATGTCGAATCCCTGAGCCGCCCGACGTGCGGCCGAGGCGCCGGAGACGCAGAATGCGGCGCTATCCCAGCACTGAGTGCCAACCGTGCGTGGGGCGAGGGAGAACTCACCATTTCTTCCCAGCCTTGTGCGTCACCTCCTTAATATGCTGGATGGCCTTCTCGACCTCGGGATGGGGCTCCGGGTTCGGCGCGGGGTAGCCCATGGCGATGGACAGATCGTACGGCCCGATAAATATCACATCTGCGCTCCTTTGTCAATCAGCAATTCATTCATTTCCCGTTGGACAGGATAGAAATGAATGATAATGATAATGATGAAATGACGCACCGACGCCATCAACTTCCGCGATTTCCTTGACGTTCGCGAGCCCCTCCTTGGTTTCGATCTGCACCATCACGAGGATGGCGTCGTTCGCCGCCGCGAAGTACTCCCACGCCGACATGTTCCAGCTCCCATGCGTGAACGAGCTCCCGAACCCGCGCCGCCCGCTCGGGGGGAACCGGCAGTCGGACGCGATCTCCTGCGCCTTTTCCGCCGTCGACACCTTCCATCAATCAATCAGAAACGAATCAGCCCCACTGCGGGATGTACAGTTTAAAGTAAGAGAGCGACAGCACCATGGGAACGAGGACCCCGCGCGCGCCCGAGTCGAGCGCGACCTTTATCTGCCAGCTGGTGCTGGTCGTCACGCCCGTCGCGGGGATGCGGACGAGCGCGCTCGGCGCGTCGGTGGTGCGCGCGGCGTGGATCGCCGCGATGCTCTCTGCGAGGCCGGCGGTGACAGCGGGCAGGCCGTGCTCGCAGTCGAGGAGCACCCACGAGAGCTTGGGGCTCGCCTGCGCCACGGTGCGCGCGTGGAAGTAGCCAGGGTTGCTCACGAAGACGCCGAAGGCCGGCGTGTTGGCTTGGAATGAATTCAGAATGGCGTGCATTGTGGATGTGTATGTCGGTGGGAGGGACTGACGTGGGGCAGTGCGGGCGCCCTGGGCCTTTCTGATGACAGACGGAATCCACAGGGAGGTCCGAATTGGTCCGAGCCCCGGCGGAGCTAATCTTGATACAACATCTGCGGTGTATGCGCAAGTGCCCGCACATGCACTTTTTTTTGCACACATAGGACCACTCATTTCCGATTCACGTTCATTCGGGACATTCCTTTACGGGCTTTCTTTGGTGGTACACCTAGTCTAATAAAAAATAATCCATTGCTTTTGCTTGATCAGAATACGCCTTACGAACGAAAAACTGGGACTAATCGCCGCGGGATAGCTCGCCTGTGCCTAGATTTCTTCTAAGCGCATCGAACGATGGCGGGTTGCTTGAACGAGTCGCGGATAAACAGTAGGTCGGTTGGATGAATCAGAGGGAATGCAAAACGGGATCCGGCGAACGAACTCTAGAAAAAGGTGTAGATCTGTGCAACGCCGACGGAAGGAAGGAGTTCCGAGTTCGCTATAATTATGCCAGGTAGATGACACTATACGCCAAATTTTGTGCGCGGGACTGAATTCCGACAACAGGAAGGAAGACGGGGGTTGCTCTGGAACAGAAAAGCAGTAAAATACAAAATCTCTGAATAGGAATGGTCAGTATGAATTCACCGCCGGAAGAGTCTAACCGACCGATATTGCGTACATGTGCAAGCGACTCGGACAACGCGTCAATCGGTCTTCTCCACCCATTTCTTGGCGTCTTCATCCCACGTAACATCTAATTTCCACTTTTGCGTGCCCGACCACTGGTCCGATAGGAACCCATCCCACCAGCGAATGTATACATTCCCGCCGCCATCAATTTCGTACCCGGCGACGCGAGGATCTGGGCCGAGGAATTCATGCCTAAGACGAGACTCACAATCACAATCACTCAGCAGATGAGAGTTGAATTGGATGCCCACCGACGCGCGACGATCTGGTCCGCATGGACGAAGTTCGTCCACTCCACGCTGGCTGGGTCGATCGTCTGGAGGTAGTGCTGGTGCACAAATTGGTTGAGGTCGGTATCGGGGTATACTGTCTGCACGTCCTCGCCGTCTTTGGAGAGGTAGGAGCGCGGGAGATGCAGTTTTGAGCGCTGGCGGACAAGGAATTTTTCCATCGGCCAGATGTGGAGCTGCCAGGCACAGGCGCGTTTGACGTCGATTATTGACTTGAGGGAAGGGCCTTTGGACTTCTTCTTCTCCTGCTCCTCCTCCGGGGACAGTGCAGCCATGTCGCGGTTTGGGTTAGAGTGCTGTGTGTTGTCGTATGTTACCTTGTTTGTTTCACATGGCCCCGCACACAAAGTGATGGCAGTGCAGAACACGTGTAAATGGTGTAAATCCTTTTTTATCAGCTTCCGAACAAATTAGACAGTATTAGAACCAATTTACGACTTGGATCCGCCCTAAGATCGATCGCTTAAATGTTCAGGATGATGATGAAGTGCAAGGTTTTGTTGTAGTAACCTCAATTCTGGTTGAATCTCATCGGAAAAAAAAGGACGGTCCTGTGAGAGCCTCAATGTTTACTAGTATCTAGTTCAAACAAGCACGGAAATTTGAGGCCAGCAAACATTCAACAATGACATTTTGATCGTCTAGCACTTCCGTATAGGCTTCGACTGGATTAATCATCTTGCTACGTCGGCCACGGTTTCCACTAAAGCGGAAGGCGACAGGATTTTACTGAAATATCTTTAAACTCGTAGGAGATCGATACTACGTCGGCAAACATCATGATGACAAGTACCCATGCCGAAATTTGGCACAAGAACATGTGTAGTATTGACTACCGACCGGACGATGACGAATAATTCATCCCACACGAAATCGTATTTTATTCGTCCTGATTTACATCTCGACACGGTCTGTTGACGCATGTTTCTTCCTGTTCCCTCGCGCGTCGTAACATGTGATCTCATCAAAATAGCAAACTTCGGAAAAATGAAAAAGCTGAAGGAGAAGATAGATGTAGAAGAAGATAGTTCAGATGCGGACTTCATTACCGAAATTGAACGCGGATATGATAGGCAAACGCGTGACAATGAAAATGAGAACCCGAAAGATCTGGCAGATGGTTCACTGGCAGATGGCTGAGATGGTTCACACCCCGTCAATGCAACCGCCATCGAGCTGTGATCAATTGCTCTTCACAGTCGAATCAGCCAGAGTTGGATCATTCCGAGTCAAAAGACAGCACAAATGGGTGGCAAGGCGGGATGAAAAACAGACAGGTCCAAATCATCCGTTATAATTATTGGGGGTCGATTATGATCCAAATTTGAAGACCCAATGTTGAGCAAGAATCTAATTGCTAACCCAACTTGTCCTTCAGGAATTGTTACTGATTTGTTCATACGCGTCTAAACACGTGATCACGACACGTGTTCTTTCTCCTCAACTGAGCTGAGAAGTTCCGAGCAAGCTGCAAGACCGAAGTCAAACCGAAGTCAACAGCAATTGGATTGCGGGCAACAAATGATTAGCGCGCCCATTCAGTAGGGTACCTGGCAGCACTAGTACGTCTCGTCATCAATTGGTGCCGGCCGTTAGATTAATCTAACCTAGTGGGGAATCTTTGACATATTACATCGCTTTCAGAAGATGCGGCGACCCTGTGCGAAAAGCGCGCTTGCCTAGTCACTCCCAAGAGGACCACCAGCTCTCAGGCGTATGCGAAGGAGGGATCGGTCAGTTCATTCACTTGGGGTAACGAAGGGCTGTGGTAAACTCACCCGTTTCCAAGCGACACTGAAGCTGTGCAAACAGAAGCTTTTTTTGGCTTTACGGAACTGCACCATCTTCGACCATTTTGGTGGTAGAATCCACCATACAGCATCGCCAAACCTCGCCAAACCGTCGATATGGAATCGATATTCAGCCACCGGCTAGTTTCTCCGCCTTCCCAGCCCAGACTGCGAAAATCGAAGTCCGTTGAAATCATCAAGTCCTTGCGCAGAAAAATCTCGTCCAAGAGCATACGCTCAGGCGACTCGGAACATCCGTCTTTGCGCGCAGGCCCACATAATAACTCGAACCCGGCATTCGAGCCTACATCCTCCCTACCAAGCAAACGACGTCTTAAGCGTCATCAACGGAGCCTCGAGGCAGCTCCTCCGATTCCACCGCTTCCTCCGGACCCAGACGAGTATCCGATGCAACTCGACACAAATCTCGAGGATATGGGAGATATTGTCGACCGTGCCATGCTTTATCACGGTGGCAGCGACCCAAATTCGCCTGACAGCGGCATGTCGCTCTCGCACTCCGGCCATTCAAACTCGCACATTGGATCCCGAATCAAATTCAACAACCCGTTTGCGTCCGGGAGCCAGCTACAATTGCCATTCCAAGCGTCCTCGATACCTGGGCCCACAGACGCCGATTCAGAGTCGCTGAGCGGGTATTTTGCCCCCCAGAGCTGGGGCAGCAAAAACAAACATGGGCCGGATCCAAAGGAGGAGGCTGGTTCCAGCTCTGACGATGAAGGTGGCGGTACCAGCAACACAGCGGAATCGTCTCGATGGAAAATCCGGATATACGGTCCAGATGACAGCGACCATGTTCTGCGCGTGTCTATAAACGAAACCGTAGCTGATCTTACTCCACGGTTAAACTTGAAGCTTCCCGCTAGAGAAGAGCGGGAAATCCACGAGCTTTACCTGAAGGAGCGGGGACGTGGTGCGTTAACTTTCGTGGCCTTGCATTCCAGCGACAGATCATTGACATATACTATAGAACGAATATTGAGTCAACACGAGCGCCCTGCCAGTATTCTTCGACGCCGATTGCACCAGGCCGGATACGATGAAACCGACGGGCATGATTTACTCATTGGGACGGTGATACCTTTTCTTCTGAAGTTCGTGTACCGGAGCCAGTTCTACGGTTCTGCAGTGCGTTTAAAGATATTATCTCATCCCGAACCGATCCTGACCTTTTCCAAGGTTGAACAGCTTTCGTTCACCAATTTCGAGTACATCGATCTCACGGGTCGCAGCCTGGGCACCATCCCCGTTGCCCTGCATCAGCACGCCGATTCCATAGTATCACTCCGATTGTGCCGCAACCCAATGATTGACATTCCACTCGATTTCGTGGAATCATGCACCGCCCTCAGCAAACTCTATCTTTCTCACATGTCGATGAAAAAGGTTCCGCTCAATATTCGTCACAGCACCACCCTGACGTTGCTCGATCTGTCGTCTAACCGCATCGTAACGCTGGAAAATTCACATTTGGAAGACCTCTCGCGTCTGACGACCCTCTATATCCAAAACAACCGCCTTAAAACACTCCCGCGGACGTTCGCGCGGCTGCACGAACTGGCGTATCTCAACATCTCGAATAATAAATTCCACACCTTCCCCAGCACCGTCACCGAGCTCTCGAACCTCCGTTGTCTCGATATCTCTTTCAACTCGATCTTCGTGTTGCCTGAGGAAATCGGGCGTCTGGCGAACTTGGAGCGACTTGTAATCGTAGGCAACCAGGTCTCGACGCTCCCGGACGGGTTTCGCCACCTCATTCGCCTAAGCGAGTTCGACTGCAGGCGGAATCGGATCGTGGATCTGGGTGTTACCTGTGTTCTCCCAGTCCTCGAGACGCTCAGCGCCGGCCACAATAATATACAGAAGGCCTCGTCGGTACTAGGGCCATGCCTGACTGTAGTGGATGTGTCCTACAACGATCTAAGCCTTCCGCTGCACGATGTCCTGAGCCGGAAGTACCCGGTGGTGCTCACTTCGCTGGATATCTCCAACGCCAAGATCTCGGTTCTGGACGAGGGCGCGATCGCGCAGATGGTCTCGTTGCGGACGCTCAAGGCCGACCGCAACTCCCTGCGCACCATCCCCGAGTCGCTCGGCGATCTCAAATGGCTCGAGACGCTGTCTTGTGCGGATAATGCACTGAGCGAGCTCCCGCAGAGCATCGGCAAGCTGCAGAAACTCGAGATTCTCGATGTGCACAGTAACAGCCTCACCGCGCTCCCGGTGTCACTGTGGAATTGCGCGTCGCTCTCGCGGCTGAATGTGACGTCGAACTTATTGGTGTTGTGGCACGACCCGCCGCCCTTTGTTCCTCAGGACGAACCACCTACTCCCCTTCCAACAGGAAAGCTGATTCCTAGTCCGACGTTCGCGCCACGCCGGCCCTCCGTTGCGAGTATGCCTGACATTCCGCCCATGGCGCACTCCCTCGAGATGCTGTATCTCGGCGAAAACTCGCTCACGGATGAGATGCTCCATCCGCTGATGATTTTGAAGGAGTTGCGCGTGCTGAACCTTTCGTTCAACCACATTCAAGAGATGCCGTCCAATTTCTTCAAAGATCTGACGAATTTGGAGGAGGTGTTCCTGAGCGGTAATCGATTGACGCACATCCCAAGCGAGGATCTGCCGCGGCTCACGCGTCTTTCTACCTTGTTCCTCAACGGAAACCACCTCCAGCACATTCCACACGAGCTCGGACAAGTCAAGAGCCTCACGTTGCTTGACGTTGGGCACAATATGCTCAAATACAATATCAACAACTTGGATTACGACTGGAACTGGTGAGCATGCGGATTAATTCACATAATTGTGCTGAACCTAGTCGTAGGAATTTCAACAAAAATCTCATGTATCTCAACTTGTCGGGAAACAAGCAACTCCAGATCAAGTCCGATGTTTCCAACCACGGCCAGCGCCCCAGTATATCCTCCATCGACCGGCGGTCCCTTTCGGGCTTCTCAGGGCTCTCGCAGCTCCGGGTTCTCGGCCTCATGGACGTCACAATAACGACCACGGGCACCGATAGGAGCTCGGACATCCCAGACGAAAGCGAGAACCGGCGCGTGCGGACGTCGTCTTCGCTCGTCAACGGCCTGTCGTACGGCATCGCGGATACGCTCGGGAAGAACCGCAATCCGCACATGATGGACCTCGTCCACGAGTTCCGCGGGCTCAAGAAAGACACGGTATTCGCCATGTTCGGGCGCGCCCAGCCGGCGAACCAGACCGCGGGCACCACCTCCAACCGCCTGGCGAAATTCCTGAAAGACAACTTCATCCGCGTGTTCATCTCGCAGCTCAACTCACTCGACCCCCAGCGCGAGGAAGGCGTCCCCGATGCGCTGCGGCGCGCGTTTTTGAAGCTGAACCAGGATTTCCACGACGCGCTGTTCGGGCCTGTGCGCAAGATGTCGCTGGCGGGCGGGCCCGTGTCGACTGATTCGTCCTTGCTGCACAGCGGGGCGTCCGGCATCGTCGTGTATATCGTGGGCAAGACGATGTACGTCGCGAATGTGGGCAATGCGCTAGCGATTGTGTCGCGCGGCGGCACCCCGCATCCGGTGTCCCGCAAGCACGAGCCGTATGACCGCGCGGAGACCATTCGCATCCGCGCGGCGGAGGGCTGGATCTCGCCTCCCGGCCGCGTGAACGACGAGCTGGATATTTCACGCTCGTTTGGGTTCTACCATCTCATGCCGATGGTCAACGCGCGTCCAGATGTCTGCGAGTACGAGCTGACGGACCTGGACGACAGTATCATCATCGCGAACCGCGGGCTGTGGGACTACGTCGAGTACCAGACTGCGGTGGATATCGTGCAGGGGACGGAGGAGGCGACGACGGCGGCGCAGAAGCTGCGCGATTTGGCCATCAGCTATGGCGCGGAGGGCAGCACCATGATCATGGTCGTGTCGCTTGCGAATCTCTTCAAGGAGGAGGCCACTGCCGTGCCGGTGGACAGGCGCAAGTGGCGCGGGATCGGCGTGATAGACCATACGCTTAACCGCTTGAAGGACGAGGTGCCGCCGCCCGTCGGGCACGTCGCGATCGTGTTTACCGACATTAAGGGCTCGACGCACCTGTGGGAAGCTACGCCGTCTGGGATGATCACCGCGATCCACCTGCACAACAGTCTTCTGCGCCGGTATCTGCGTGTCTGTGGGGGCTACGAGGTGCGCACGGAGGGCGACTGCTTCATGTGCTCCTTCCCCACCGTGCTCGCGGCCGTGTGGTGGTGCCTCACCATCCAGGTCGAGCTTCTCAACGTCTCGTGGCCGCAGGATATCCTCGAGTGCGCGGACGGCCGGGAGGTCTACGATACGCAAGGACGGCTGATTTTTCGCGGCTTGTCGGTGCGCGTTGGGATCCACTGCGGCATGCCGCTCTGCCTCACGGATCCCGTTACCAATCGCATGGACTACTTCGGCTTGATGGTCACGCGCGCGGCGCGCATTGGAAGCACCGCAGCGGGGGGCCAGATCATGTTCAGCTCGGACGTGCTGAGCGAGATCAATGCACGCGTCTTTGAGATGGAGGCTGCCACCGAGTATTCCGACGCCCAGCCAAAGGAGGCTATCGATGCAATTCGGCGCCTCGAACCCGTCGTTGTGCCGGAAGGCGAGGTTAAGCTCAAAGGCCTGGAGGTTCCCGAGATGCTCTCGTTTGTGTTGCCGGGGGCGTTGATGGGGCGCAGGTTCCACAAAGATGCAGTTGTAGTTGAGCCGACGAGCACCGGCAGTCCTGCGACTCAGTTCACCCGCCCACGCGAACTCAGTGTACGCTTGGAACGGACGGCCGCGGATCGAGTGGTGCGCTCCCCTTCTGAAGGGGGTGCTTCAGTTTTGTTCGACGGCGATAATGTCCTCCTCTCTCCGAACCCGATGGAACCGACAGATACAGAACTCACGACACTCTCTTCTCTCCTGGTCCGCATCGAGAATGCCGAAAATCGCTTGCGAACGAATCAAGCAGCAGTCCAGGCTCCACAATTAAACACAAAAGAAGCCTTGGTGTCTGCGCTCCGGAAGTTGGATGAACGGACGTTGGAAGAGGTGTGGTCCATGCTGCATAATGCTTGATTTATTACTCTTTAGATGCTTCAACCTACCCCGCTTGTCGGATATTGGTCTATCGTTACTGTGTGGCGAGCGTCTTTCTTTTCTCATACAACAATCCGGTTTTGTAGCATATATATAGGTTGTACTGGCAGCTCAACCATTTGTATATTTTGTTCTTTCCTGTCACTCTACGCTTTTATTGTATCTAGCTCGTTTGTCTGCTTTCACTTCTTGTTGTCTTGTTGTACATACATACGAACATAGAAATGCACATTTTTTCGCTCCTGCTATTATTACATCTCCACAAATCGTTATTAACCCTTCATCGAACGCCATGATTATTCCAGCTTTGGCTACCCTCACAACTTAATGTGTAGCGCCGCCACCTCATGATCGTGATGGCGGAACAGGGCGGAGTTGGGGCGGAGCTTCAGTCTGCATTCCAGCCGTGTGAAAATACCTACTTGTGCTACTTGAAAGTCAACGTATGGAATTGAAATCAAACCCGGCTGAAATGAAGGCTGATTCAAGTAGTTTAAGTCCAACAATCAGCTTAGATTTCAGCCTATTTTAATTCCAATTTGATACTTTGGGATTCAAATAGCACCTTGAGTGTGTCTAAATTTGGTATTCCTCCCCAGAACATTCAATATTCCCAAATTTAGGCACGTCAGATGTACTATTAGAAACCTGAAGTATTGACTTGGACTGAAATTGGGCTGAAATCAAAGCTAATTCAAGTGGTTTCAGTTTCAGTTGGAATTCAACACTTTGACCTTCCAATAGCACCTCAAGTGTTCCTGGATTGGTGACTACCTACCTACCTACCTACCGCAGCTTGTCTGCAGATTCTGAAATTTGAGGCACATTATCCATCAAAAAACTCAAACAGCGACATAGATAACTATACTAGTACATAGAATGAAACTTGAATATTCAAAACTTTCGAACTGGATAGCACTGAATAGCATATAGGAGTCTTCAGTTACGGCTTGTCCACTTCAAGAGGCGTCAGGTCCAGTATGTGTTTCAATTCTTAGAGAAGTTCTTCGGAATCAATAAGTTTCAAATATGCAAGCATGGGTTTTGAGCTTGGCCCGATTCAAGTTCAGTATGTGGCCTCCGGAGATTCAATCACATTTTCTTTGGGTGTCCAGGTCCAGAGTGAATCTCTCCCCGTTCCACCATCTCTGCATTGGGCTCCACATCGGAAATTTGTCTAGCTGTGAATTCCCCTATATCTTCACTTGCTAGAGTTCCAGGGACCACCAAGGAAGCAGAGTGAGATTTCATCTCAACACCTGCATTGGTCTCTACATCGGAAATTTGCCTCGTTGTGAATTCCCCCATATTTCCACTGTCAGGAGTTCCAGGGACCACCAAGGAAGCAGACTGAGATTTCATCCCAACACCTGCATTGGTCTCTGCATCGGAAATTTGCCTCACTGTGAATTCCTCCATATTTTCACCGGCCAGAGTTCCAGGGACCACCAGGGGAGCAGACTGAGATTTCATACCAACCCCAGTCTGTTCAGGGTTTGGTATTTCAACCCCAGCCATCCCAAAGTTTTGAACAGCCTCTCCCTGTAAGTTCAAATCCTTCTCTGGACTTGACTCATTAACTGTATCCCCTGCTCTGGCCTGAGAAGCAGAGAGAGCTGCCAAAGAGCTTCCTATATTCATTCCATGAATAGCATCCTTCTCTTCATTTGATTGATTGAAGCCCTGGCCAGGGAACAATGGATGATGGCCTTCTGCAGATTCAGCTGCATTGTGTGCTCCTGTGCATAGTGAGCAACCATTATGTTGCATCCTTTGATCTTGTCCAATCAAAGAAGATTGCATGGATATGGGCCTAGATACATCGCCGGACGTAACCAATTGGTACTCTTGCCTGGTACATGCGCAACTGCAACCTGAAGGAGACGGACTTTGAGCCCGAGCCGGGTATATGTCCTCCATGTGAGCAGATGAAAGGGTTGGCATAGGCCACCTCAGTTGCTGAGGTTCTTTCTGTGAATCTTTCTCAAGTTCAACTTCGGCTGGCTGTTCCACTATCCCAGACATATCCTGAACTATTTGCTCAATAGTGGGTCTGGTTGCATGATTTGTTCCCCAACACCTGATTGCAAGCTCCCAGACTGTATCTTTCATAGCAGGTTTTGTATCTGTTGGACGTTTTGGCAGTTTACCACCAACAACTGCAAACATTGCTCTGACATCGGAGAGATCGGTAAATGGAGGTTGGCCTGTATACAACTAGTCGAAATTTAAATGGCACTTAGAGTTAGAAATTTAATGGATATTAAATTCAACTTACTTCGAAAATGACACATCCAAAAGCATACACATCACTTGCTGTTGTTGGAGTGGACTGACAACCGAATCCAACTGGGTCAATCAATTCTGGGGCCATCCAGCGAAGCCCCCCCACTCGTTGCGGAGTACGTTCCAAAGAGGCATCGGCCAGGAACAACAGGCCAAAGTCTGCAAGGCAAGCTCTACGTTCATCGTTGATGAGTACATTCGCCTGAAAAAATGTTAATGCATTAATACATAGAAGCAAACCCAAATCATACACCACGTAGATCCCCATGAACGATATGGTTTGAGTGTAAATACTTGAGGCCTTGTGCAATATCCAAGAGCTATTCCCCATTACGAACTGGCAATGCACAAGATGTGAAGACACGAACCATTTCATTCACATGGCTGCTTCCATGCTGCCCAAAATATTTCACAACAGATCCGTGCTCCATCCACGGCAAAACCATGACAAGGGATGGCGAAAAGCTCTCCCGGTCGACTCCAAGGAAAGGCAAAATGTTCGGATGGATCAGGCGCTGCCAGACAAGGGCTACTTGATAAAATTTCTATATTTCAACATTGATACGATGCCCGGGTATCTTGCGAGAAAAATAAACCGCACCGAACGAAAGGCATGCAAGGCAGCACCTCGATGAAAGGTTCGAATGACCTTCATTGCTACTGGTTCTCCATTGTAATGGCCTTTGTAGATGTCAGAGAAAGTGCCTCCAGATGTCGCATGTTCTTCACGACTGGTGACATTGACGAATGGACCATCAGGTAGTTCATTGGAGAGCACGGAAAGCTTTTGGATCATTTTTCGTGCCTTTAAACTATGTTCTTGCGTTATCAAAAATCCTTTGTCAAGTATCTGCAAAAAATGAAATGAACCAACAAAGGTGAAGCACGGAGTGAAAAGGCTCAACGGTTTGGATAATATCGAGTAAGCGCTGCGCGCTGTCGCTTCCAAGCTTTGCTACAGCTGCCTGGCCAGACTCAGAGTTAAGGATGGCAATAATGAACCTTTCAATTCCTTCCTCGTCTGCATATAAAGCTTCCCGAAAACTAGGATTCCTTGTGAGACCAAGTTTTGAAGCCAACTGCAATGCATTAGTTTCAAGTCAATAATAAAGATTTCAGCCATTTATACCTCCAATAATCCCTTTCGATGGTTGGCACTGTTCACTAGCCCATCAATGACATTCTTTGTGGACATCGACTCGGCATAGCTGTTCAAAGTGAGCTGAAGCCTACAACTCTCACTGAGGAAGACAGATCGGGCAACACTTGATTTGTTGAACCGCTCACTCTGGATCCTTGGTTCGGGAGGCCTCTTGAATGAATGCGAGAAGATTCTGTTGCGAATTAGGACAACCTGCTTAAGAAACAGTGTCAGGGAACTCGCCTTGTATATCAGGATGGACGTGGGTATCTCCGAGCTGAATCTCGCAGTAACGGCGTGAAGGGTAGAGTTCTGTAGCAATCATCGGCTTATGAAGTTACGGAGAATGGTTGAAGGCACCTCTCGCGCTGGCATGGCTGGGGTACAGGCTGGGGGGTGTGGTGGGGGGGCACTGGAAAGAAGTGATACACACAGCCTCGTTGTCATACAGCGTGTCCGGTTTGTAAATAGCTGTTGGCGCCTGACGTACGAGCGTTTAATTTCTGTACGGATATCTGGGATCCAAAATTGGCAGCCGATATCATGATCGTTACTGCCTGTCTGGATGTACCTGACCTGACCTGACCTGTTGAGTGTCGCCGCCATTAATACTGGGAGAGTGCAAGTGAGGTGAGTTTTTAACTTGCCCCTTGAATCTTCCGGCTTCCACGGCCGTGTGTGCCGTATCGGATTTACCACGTGTGCTGGGAAGCATCTCAAGGCGGCAGGTTGACACCCACACTAAGCGCCGAATTGGCGCCTAATCGATTGCACTTCAGGACGACTCGGGAAGGATAGGTGTTGGATGTCTACGTCTAGTCCAAATTGTTCATGTTCAACGTCCATCATGCTTGGCATCCGTCCAGCATTTATTGGGAATCATTGCGCCAATAATAACATGTTTCTCGGGAGCTATGTCACGATCTTTGATCTTTATGCACTTTCCGCCGGTTCTTGGCCGGTTCCCAAATTATCCCATTACTTACGTGTTTGACAAATTCTAGCGCCCGACGGCGACCTGCTGTGGACAGCCCGGAGTGGGGGAATCGGGAAACTTTAACATAGAAATGTGCTCCCTAGACGTTTCACCCTCGCGTTCGATACTCGCCTATCATTACGGAAATAATTCTTCCCGCATCATAATCCGGTTGCTATATAGGTTGTACTGGCATATGTGTGAATTGAGTGGAGTTCGCGAGTTATAAAAGACCTTCTGACTAGAGACTATTTGAAGCCACTTTTAAAATTCAAATTTCAAGTGGCAAATTTTACGGTGGGGCGGGCGGGGCGGTGGAGCCACGCCAAACGAACGGCCGATCACATATAGTACGTCACTAGATTTGCCAAAAATACTGGGCGGATGGTCGAGCCGAGCTGACCAGGAACACTGAAACAATTTGTAGGATAGTGGGGAGGTCCATGGTTGAGTTAAACAGGCAGTTTGCCGCTTGCGCCCTGACGGGGCGGGGCAGTATGATGCCATTGTGTTCCTGATTTGGTCTTGCTCCGAGCGGTGCCACCAGCTCCACCAGGTTGGCATCGGTTGATATTTCAAGATCAGGGATCCATTTTTCAAAAAAAAATCGCTGAAAGGCCGCTTCAAATAGTCTCTACTCCCGAATTGGTCAAGGCACACCACTGCATCCCCGCCAACCCACGCACCCGTCCCCGTGCGTACGAACTTCTGATATTTTCCTCCATCGTTGCGGATGAATTGATATCGAAGATCAGGGGATTTGCAGATCATCTCATCTCATGTTACCCCCTTCATCTGGCACATGCTAGGCAATTACTCCGACTCAACAGGGGACATTATTCCTCAAAAATGAACATCCAAGTACAGTAGTAAGTATACACAGATCAATTCAGGGGTATCATTGAAGACAACGAGGACTAGATGTGGTATATGCTACATCCTGGAATGTTCCGAAAGGGGACCTAGCTGGGCTATCAATTTATCCTGATTCTGATCCTGGTAACCCGGTGACAGTTGGCCATTTTTTGTTTTTGTTTTTGTTTTTTTGGTAGAGAGGTTCCCGAAGGGATGAGTTCCCAAAGACTGGCTGAGCGGCGTGTGTTTGCAACCGACACAATGTCTCTGGTAAAAGGCGAGAAACATGGTTGTGTCGGGTTATAGTTGGCTGATACTTATATGCACCAGACTCACGCACCCCCATCCAAGATGTCCACAATGCAGACTTCAGCAACTCTCAAAAATCTTATCCAATATACAACTCTTGCAGCTACCACTGCAAAGGAAATTGCAGAAGCAGCCTGGGTCCTTTTTCTGATCTCGACTGTTGCATTGATTTTGTCAATCTTGAAACATCTTGAGGTATGTGTATTTCAAACAGCTCTGAAAATGGACTGACGAAAAACAGACTGTGGGAGCAGCATGTGTTCAAATGTTGGAGGCCATTCACGGAATCATCTGTACTATTCAAACTATATCATACATCTGGGACCAATGGAGTGTTTCTGACAGCCCTATTATATGACATTGGCACGCACATTCACAAAGTATACAAAATCTCTCCTGTATCTTCTGCATTGACACAATACAACAGGACCCTCCAGAAGATTTTCACAATTCTCAAAGTGCGACAGGGCCTAGGAAAAATTTAGTAGCTATTCAAGCAACCAGATAATATTGTCAAGTTGCAAACATGCCAGTGGGAACTCAACCACACTCGGAAGAAGTTCAAGGTATATCTACTGCATTTATGTGACTGCGATGTGACATTTATGTCGTTGCAGGTTCAGGCTACTGGTTCAGCACTCTCCCAAATGCTGCAAATGAAGAAGGATATACACCAGCAGCATGAAGAATTAATTGCCTTCCTGGCTGCTCATGCAGACCTTACTAGTTCAGATAGCTCCTCTGTTACAGCTCTTTGCAGAACTTAGGGCGCGACTCATTTTTTTTTTTTCCTTTTTAGGTACTTTTTTGATGGTTTAGACGAGGACAGTTGCCTTGGCCTCAGTTTTCATTTGTTTCCCTTGTCCATAGGCTCAATCGATTGGCATTCTAAATACGCAGTTAACCCCCTCCTCAGAATTTTCATACCACCCTGAGGACTGCTTCCTGAGCATAGAAATGAATATTATCTGGACATTTTTGAGCGAGCACATTTTCATGCAGGACAGCTGTGACATTCTTTTGGGGTTCCCCCAAGTCATTTTTTTTGTGGAATTTTGCAATTCGATCTATTGACTAGCGAACTGCTTAGTTAGATAGACATAATACACTCCATAGCACATTCACTGTGTGTTTTCAGCTGGAGAAGGTGAAAAATGAGAAATTGTGATAAAAGTGATGTTGAAAAATCTGAGTTGGCAGGCGACTGCGCAGTGGAAGCGTGAAGAGTATGAGCACATACACAGGGAAAACGACCAAGGGATGAGGTCACCACAGCTGTTCCGCCGATGAACGATTACATGTTGTGCTATCGGATTTCCAGGAAAGGATGTAAGGGCGAGGTCAGAATTCTGAGGTGGCAGTAAACTGCGAATTTTCAAGGCGAACAGAATGAGCCTATTGCCAAAGAAAAGGGTTGAGAATTGAGGGCAGGGCAGCTGTCCTGCTCAAAAATGCTCAAAAATGTCCAGATAATATTCATTTCTGTGCTCAGGAAGCAGTCCTCAGGGTGGTATGAAAGTTCTGAGGAGGGGGTTAACTGCGTATTTGGAATGCCAATCGATTGAGCCTATGGACAAGGGAAACGAATGAAAACTGAGGCCAGGGCAACTGTCCTCGTCTAAACCATCAAAAAAGTACCTAAAAAGGAAAAAAAAAAATGAGTCGCGCCCTAAGTTCTGCAAAGAGCTGTAATTGTAATTGTGTCCTCCCGTGTTGCCTTTAGCTGATTTGTATTAGGTGACTGGGCCTCGGGCAATAGGTCAGCTGACACCGGGGGCAAATGCCAGCACACCTGGAAGGTAGGTGCATTAAATGCACTTACTCGGCACCCGGTAAGTCAGCTGACAAAGGGACTTAGGGCAGATAAAGGCAGGCTTTGTCGGGCCCCCGCAAGCCGACAAAGCCCCCTTTGTCTGCCCTCAGCTGTGTTACCTGGTGAAGACTAAGTGCCTTGGTGTTTTCCCCCAGTGTGAACCTGTGGGCACATCAATCTAACTAACTTTGTCAGATAGCTCAGGATCCCTCTCCATACTTCCACCATCTCCAAAAACTTTCTATGGTCGTGAATCTGAACTCCACGATGTAGTACAAATCCTCATTCAGGACTCAGCCCGAATTGAAATCTTAGGCACAGGTGGCATGGGAAAGACAAGTTTGGCTACAGCTGCCCTCCATGACAAGTGGAAGCAAAACATTTCTATCAATATTTTGTTCCATGTCGTTCACCCCTCACATGTAGTGACCTGATGTCAACCATTGCAACTCATGTTGGGGTAGAGAAAGGACGTGGCTTGGCCAAAAGAGTTCAGATGCACTTCATGCATGCTGCTCTGTCACTTCTGGTCTTAGATAATGTCAAAAATCCCTGGGAATCCACCTCATCTTGATTGGAAGTTGAAGAATTCCCCTTCTAATAGGTGTTCCCCATTTGGGATTCATGGTGAGTGTCATGTTCACCTGAAAAACTTTGTTTTTTTGACATGTTCTAGATCACCCTCAGAGGCGCTGTCGAAGAAAAGGGTTGTCCAAAGGCAGACAGAGGGCTGTGTCCAGGTTGTGCTGGCTGGGTGTTGTGGCATGCAGTTAAAATATAGATGACAACTGGGAAATAGTCAGAGCAGGTGTAGATGACTAAGTAAGGTGAATAAAATGAGAAACTTAGCTCAGGTGTGTCCAAACGAGGGTGGATTCGCTCGCAGATGCTCAGAAAAATGGTGGATTCCTGCTACCTTTAGGTACGGGTCTTATGAGCACCCTAATTTCAGGCCCTGCAGTAAATCATGATTTGTTCATGTCTTTTGCGTAAGCCTCGGATGTAAAGCCGACAGCTGTCATCGCTTCAACGTGACAGCCTGTCTTCGCTCTTCGCTTTCTCTGAGTCCCTTCTCTCCCCCAGCTCCTCCCAGCTCTCCATTGTTTTCATCATCATGCCTCCTGCTGGTGCTACCTTCTGCAACTTATCTCTCTCGGCAACGTTTGATCCTCATCTCAAAACTCTGTGCTATCTTTAGATTGGATCTTGACAAACGGTGTCCGTACCACTGACACCACTGCTTTGGGTGTTCTTTCTCTGCCCTATGATTCTTGCGTTGTGCGTATGCAGCTGTGTCTTGGCACCATGTCTTCTGTTCTGTCGGCACACGCAAACCGATGGACCTTTTACTCTCTCATTGTGTTGTGACCTCCGCTGAACTCGGTATTTTTTTTTTTCATTACATCACATTTCAACCCTGAATTCATCTCTATTTGTGATTGCTTCTCCTGTTCATCCATGTCATAATGCTCAATGTGACGACGACACTGACATCAGTGCTCCCCTGGTTCGGTTTTTTCCCCTGCTTTTCTGTTTAAATGACTCACCTTATGTCACAGATGCTCCAGCGTTTCTCATGCACTCTACATGTGGCTCCTGTACATCCACATCTGCTGCTACTCACTGTCCTCCTTCCATGGAGACTACAAAATCTTTGGACATTGTCCGCGATATTCTTCTGCATCACCACTCTACACACTCTCGTATATCTGTGTTCTATGCATACCTGCCAACAATAAATATGTGCTTGCACTCCATGCCATACCCATCATGATATGTGTTTGATTCAGTGGTGACGAGCTCTTTTGCACCACATTGTGACTGGTGCCTGCAGTGATTATGTTGTAGATGCTTCATCTGTTCTGTGCCCTGACTGTTCTGCCTGTTGTGCTATCAGCCACAACTATTCTTCTGCTGTTGATTTATTGCAAGCTGTTCCATAAATTATCCTCGATGTGAATAGTAAGCAAATGCCCACCAAAAATCTATCCCTCCATCATTAAATATCTCTGTTTCTGATCCCCGTAATCTTCGATTCAAATTGCACTGTGCTATATGCAAATATCTTGAAAAGGTTTCGTCTTATGCACACTGGTTGAACATTTCAAGTTTTGCACTGAAAATTTTGGTGAAAAATGTTTTGGATTTTACAGCAATTTTTCACCACAAAAGTAGGTGAAAAACTTGAAACATTTTGGTGACTTTTTTGAACCTTGTGAAAACTTTCTGAAAAAGTGCTGAAAATGTTTTGAAGTTCAAAAAATTCATGAAGAAGTTTCAAGTTTTTCACTTGATTTTTCACTGAAAAATTGCTGTAAAATTCAAAACATTTTTCACTAGTTTTTTCACTGAAAAACTTGAAATGTTCAACCAGTGGCACTGGATAACCATTCGTCCACCTCTGTGGCCGATTTTAAAAAATTCCTTTGAGACTCATTTACATCTCATTCTACTCTCTATTGCATCATTACATTGCATTCATTTAGAACCCAAAGTCACTACCGAAGACATCCGTTTTACAGCTTTTTGCAGAACTTAGGTATAATGTAGTTCCTGGAATACCGGAATAGTGAATATAATGTTGGGTTTCCTTATTGGAACAGCAGGTTGATTGACACTAAATCTACTGAATATTTCCTGATCACTAGATTGAAACCAGGAGTTACAATCACTATCTCGGTATTTCAGGAACTACATTATACATAGAAGTCCACCATATAAAGAGTCTAGAGCAATTGGGGGTCAAACACTAATGCTAGAGCTGTCCTGCTGGGAAATGTCCCAAAATGTGTTTACTTGGGCCATAAATTTGATTCGAGAATCAAGTAGAAAATCTGAGGATACAGAAAACTGCGCATCGGAACTGTGGATCGATTGAGCATCCTCACAAGGAAAACGGACAAGAATTGAGCCCGCACCTGCTGTTCTGCCCAAAATAGCTGCAAAAAAAAAAAAAAACCACCCGCGCCCAAATATTGTCCCAATTCCCCGCCAAAAGCCACGGCTCAGGCCAAAGCCAGGCCAAAGCCAGTCAAAGCCATGGCTTTGGCTTTGGCCTGACTTCGGACTTTTGAAAGCCAGAGCCATGGCTTTCAGGCCAAGCCAAGGCCAGAACATCACTAAGAGTGAACTATGGTTTGCATCCAATTTCAATCCCTGCCATTCCATGAGCACGGCATCAGCTCCAGATGCATTCCGACGCAGGGGATCTTCGGTCAATTCAATTTTTGGCCTTTGCAGGAGCAAGATGTCTGAACATGCGGAGATTTTCAACTGTTCAAGTGTAGACCTTTCGTATTTCAGTCAATAAATGTAGTGCTCCCTAACATATTATCCATTCATCAGCTGAACCTTTGTTTGAATATTGAAGTTCAACAGTGCTTTGGGTATCTCAGGCGAGTCTTCCTATTGCGATGTTCAGTTTTTCCATCCAATTTACCGACCGTTTAACCATCACTCCGGCATCTGGTACATGTATTTTGCCTTTTCAGGTCCTTGGATCAACTTCAGTACGTGTCTTTGTCTTTTCCAACTGTTTGTGTTTACAACCACAGTTCAGGCGTCTTGAGCAACTGACTCCACGGCGGCAAGTCCTTACTTCTTTATTCATTCTGATCTGAATTCCTAGTCTTTCCTCTTGTCACGACTGCTGGACCAAGGCTAATCACTTACTTACAAGCTGCTCGAAGCAAATACCCGCTAACTATAGGGATATCATTACTAGTAGTCTCAAACCAAGAACGTCCACATGTGGATGGTCTTTTACTACAATTGGGTTTTTTGGTGGTGAATGTCAAGTTTTTAAATTCTGTTCAGGATGCTCTATTGGCTCCTCAGTCAGCTCCTGTGAGTAGAGCGGATGGCACAGAGAGTAAGGAGGTGTGAGGCAGTCATAAGGTGCAATACAAAAAACGATCAAAAATGTCTCCATATGGTAAGAAATCACATGATTGTTATCATCTTTAAAAAAACCTGCCTCAACGGCAATTCGATGCTACAGCGCCAGGGAGGAGTTTCAGGGTATTAGATGGCTGGTACACCGCCGTTTGTCACGGAGGTCACTCAAATGTTTTTTCATTTGACATTCGTCGAATGTTGCCTTAGACATCATGAAAAGATCATATCGCCTATCCCCTGAGGCTTTTTTGACAACAATATTTCTGAGATGTAGTGGCCAACATCTTACCAAGGTTCCACGGGACATTTGTTTCATCTCCGTACCAACAATTTGATGAGCACATTAAATATTTATTTTGACTCTACCTACATACAGTAGGAAGACGGCGGCAATCAGGGCGCAAACACAAAGGGTTTGTATCGGTGAATGACGACGTCCACCAGCGTCCACCACAAATCCCACCCAATTTCAGATGAAGTGCGTACCATTTATGCTCAGCCAGCTTGCCTCCCACCCAGGGTCACATATAGCATCAAGGGCACATTACAAGGTGTTCGGTGGCAGGACAGAAGTTGACACGTTCACTGCGTTCAGCGGCCCTCTAGCCGTGGGATCGGCTATATGTTACTAGCCAGCGCTATGTATAGCGTAGATGTTTGATGGTCGCCTAGCCAAGGTCGCATAGCCACGGCCTGATTAGGTGTGGCTAGGTCATCCCCAGCCGACATAGCCGCCCTGCGGCTAGCCTACCCTGTCGAACCTCGCCAACCCCTGTGCCTCGCTCACGTCGCTACACCATGGCTAACCTTGGGACCTCTCCTCGCCAGCTCGGTCTGGCCGCTAACCATGCGTCTGTTGTACTGTGCAACTCAGTCTTTGATGCCACCGCTTGCTATCACAAATATTTTTTTTTTGCCGATCTTACCCTGCCAGCCTGGCGCGGAGCCGCGGATCATGTGGTTTTGTGCAAAGACATAGCAAGCGGGATTTCAATATACCTTGGAGTGCGGATAGTCATATTTCATGCCTGAAAATCAAATGAATTTTCTTTGAATTTTCTCGTACTGGCATCATGGCTCAATTGTAATGTGTAATGGGCTGGGCAGAGGGTGGCTAGGGAATGGCTAGGCCATGGCTATATGATGTAGATAGGGCTGGCCAGGTACCTGGCTCGAACACTGAGGCAAAGGTGTGGAGAGGTATGTCTAGGTGGTGCTAGCTTAGCAGTTGTCGCTTAGCCACACCTAGCCGCACGTGCCTCGGCCGGCTAGCCGGACACGTGCGGCTATATTCGGCGAGGCGGTGCTGTGGCTATACAGCCTCTGAACGCAGTGGTTGACGAGTCTTGATAGGTTTTCGCATTTGAGGCCCATTTGCTTGATGATGTTTTCAGTAGACTTGAGAGCATGGGTGTTTGATGACAGAATTTGAGATTTGGGTCAAAGTTTGGTCGAAGTGCAGCCCTGTGCGACCTTTGAAGCACCGGTTTGCAGGGATTTTGAAGCACGGTGCGAGTCACATCTTGCAGTCTTCTGAGGGGGTTATCAGCCGTCATTTCAATCTGATGGTCTGGGAGATGGAAGGCCAGAGGAACGAACGGGGAGAGCAGACGCTAGCAACGAGATGGGGGAAAGCAAGGAAGACGAAATGGCATGAGAAACATGCACGTGATTGAGCATACAGTGCCAAACAACGTGCACGGACCACCGAGTTGTTCGCCTGCAACAATGTGTCTGCCACGCTATACCGTAGTAATATGATTAGGTAGAATTCATAGGCTTCACAGCATGCACACGACTCAAATCTAGTTCCTCCGCTGTACTCGAGACAAAGCCACAAAGTCGAGCAGTTCGGGAGTCGGTTGATTGCACTGCGTCGCGACGTCAGTCAGCATTGAGGATTTGCTCGAAGACACATAATATGTAGGGAATCATATATTATATGTTGTCCATGGCTGCCGGTAACATCCCTGTAGTTATACGGAGTCACTCAGAAACATGAGGAGAACCTTGAATAGATGTTCCACTGATATTTTCCTCAAAATGTCTTATAAATGTCTCTACTCACATAGGTCAAACATTTCATAGGATATTTTCAAGATATAGAGGCCCAATGTTTCAGAAACAAAGATCACAAATGGCGGTGTAATGTAAGATACTCTCCATACCAATACTATGATCACCTTTTTTTCAACTGTTATTTACACTCTCCATACACGTCGAGTACCCTCTTAAAGGGTTGTATTATCTTAGTTAATTTCTGTCATGTTCCTGTCGATGGATTTTATACCTCCTTGCCGGAATTTCATTGAGTGATTCTTCAGAGGCAAAGATGCGGAAACCACTTCCCATATTATTCAAGGTGTAATCATGATCAAAAACCATTACATTATCCATTTCTATCGGCTGCTGATTTCTCGTCTGTTCTTCGTCCGTTAAGACTAGTTCTTCGTTCAAATCCAGATTTGGGACGGTTGGGTTCCATTTTGCTCGAATACTGTCGTATCAAAATTTTAGCCGTTTCAACACATTCTCCTGGATGCTCACAACCAAGTTGTGCAGTGTTTTTACATGCACGTATACTACGTGCCGGCGAGTTCGAACCAAGTGCGGAGTTGATGATAAAGACTGAAACTGATGAAATTCAGGAAACTGAGACACTGTCTCTAACTTTCGACAGATCAGAAATCCCTATAACATTTTCATCAGCACTTTTGGGTGGTCTCCTGACTTTACTCCAAAATACGCAGCGAGATGTACCGCTCCTGATCTGCTCCTCTTCAGATTTCTTATCGCGAGCTCTTATCAAAGAGAGAATTTCTTTCGAGAATGACATTTTAGACCCAAATTTCCGGCTTCTGAGAGCCGTGGTGGCAGCCTTGAATGAGAGAGTAGCTCGAATTCAATTCAAACAAGTCTCCATCAACCCTGCTAAACTATTGCCCAATGAACACATCCGTGCAATCCATGTTGATACTGAAATTGACATCATGTTTGAGTCCCCAGGCATACTTCTATCGCGAGGTTCACAAAGATTTTTCACCAAGGTTATAAGAATGTTAAAGCCAAGACCTGTCCGAAAATCCACGTTTATCAATTTGGACCGCATCCGATGCTCGGTGGAAGAAATTTCTAAGTATACCCCAACGGACGAAATGATCTGGAGATCCGTCCGGTCAGTATCACTCCAGCGCCTGACACGAGAATTTCTGTGGAAGTGCATACACAACACATTCAGAGTGGGAGATTTCTGGTCTCACATTGATACACAGGAGGTAAAAGGGTATTGCCGTAGCTGCAATGTACCCGAAACTCTTGAACATATTGCCTTAGAGTGTGATATGCACAGTCAAAATTTGATATGGAAGCTAACACAACAACTTTGGAAGAAAAAATACATGTCCTTGCCAACATTGAACTGGGGACTAATATTGGGATGCAATCTCTTACGTTTCAAATCAGAAAAGGGAGTTATTCAACCAGAGAAGGGAAGACTTTTCGCAATTTTAGTGAGTGTAGCATGGCATCTGATATGGAATCTCCGAGTTGGCAGAGTCATACAAAACCCTGACAGCAGCACAAGTGCAGCCGGAATCCACAATCATTGATTGAAAAATGTCAATGCGGTCTTACGACATGACCGCATCTTAACTGACAAACTCAGATTTGGGTCACTCGCTTTGAAAAAACAGTTGGTATTAAATACATGGAGTGGCTTACTCATGGACGAAGACGCACTGCCGGATGATTGGACATGCACAGAGGGGGTTTTAGTGGGTATACGACCCATGAACGACAGACATGGGATAGGATAATATTTTTTTCAGGTCAGAGTCCCACACTGGTTTAATTAAATGTGCGTAATGGCATTTCCTCCTGGACAAACTTCCCCGGCAGCGACTGGCTGATACCCAGCAAAACAAGCGGATGAGCTTGGAATGCTTCTGCAGACTTTGTCTCATTATCCCAAACACTCCAAAAAAAAAAAAAAAAATCTGTCACGTAGTCACGATGATTTGTGTGCTCGTAAACTAGTAGGGAAACTCGAAATGTTTATACCCAAACACAAAGTTCGTGGATATAAGCAAAAGCCTATACAACCGACCAACAAAGCGCAAGATATAAGACGTAAGATTCCCAGTAGAAACCGACGAGTGTCAGTCCCTGCTTCAGAGTCTTTAAAAGGTTGAAGGGAGAGGTTTTGGGTAGGAGAAAGTGTGTAGAGTACTGTGTTGCGGAGATATTGCTTGCTTGTGCAAAACAATATATCCAAAACGGTAGATATTATAATGCTTCACAGCGACAAGGCAAGGTTGAGTGTCCGGAGACAATAGGCGCAATACCCAAGACCATGTGGTGAGTTTACAACTCCGTGGGGTTTGTGGTGTGTGTGTGTGGATATAATCCAAAATAGCAATTCCGACGTCCAAGGCAGTGTTCTAGCAGCAATCCGATGTCCAAGGCAGTGTTCTAGTGGCAATCCGACGTCCAAGGCAGTGTTCTCGTAGCAGTTCCGACGTCCAAGGCAGTGTTCTCGTATCAATCCGACGTCCAAGGCAGTGTTCTAGTAGCAGTTCTGCCGTCCAAGGCAGTGTTCTAGTATCCCATATAATTCCGATTCAAATATACATCCAATAAAGTAAGATTTCGAGATGCCACACCCTTCTATATGGTAGTGCACAACTAGAAGATCCCAGATCGCCCCGAATCGCAAGCGTATGCCTACTAGTCGTGGGGTGATGCTGTGTCCTTCTAATAGCGACGACCAACTACTTATATACAAGTCCCAGAATAAATAAGTACAAGCAGATATAAGAAAATATGAGTCAAACAGCCACGTATCCGTCGGATAGTTATCCGGTATGAGTGAATCCAGTTGGTGCCATTGGCTGCAAGTCTCGAGCACGCCATATTACAGTCATCCGCCAAGACAGAACCTCAGTCAGCAATCAGCTGAAAGGCCAAAAGCTCAGTCAGCACTGACCTTATTTCCAATCCGCCCAAACCGGCATCAGATACAGGATTGATTCCTATATCCTGCACCCCTCGCTCGTTTCCCTTCAGCTAGCATCCCTATACCGTGTAGTATAGTGTCGCAGCTTTCAAACGATACCCCTTACGGCTTATATCCATAATTGGGTTCTTGGTAGAAGTCTAGTCTGACCCTTTGGGAATCTCCGATCAGGCTGGCAACTACGGGTATAGTTGAGCCCGTCGGGTATAGTCGGGTATAGTCCGAAACAAGGTCTGACCGGTGTTCTAGGTCGTCATCTGATCTAATGTCCACTTCTCTAAAACCCTAATGCGTCACAACGGTATTGCAATTCAACCCAATTCGTTACTTGGGCTTATACCCAACATAACCCAATTGAATATGAAGTTACTCATGATGTTTAGCGGACTACACAAACCCTTACATGTTTCAGGGCGAGTGCAGCCAGTCACCTCAACGTATTACCCCCTCAATGACCCGTTACTCTGTGATCTCAGCCCAACCAGCTACCTCTGAGTCTCGGTACTAGTTCTGGATATAAGATAATATGCATTGCAAACACAATTGAAAGGCGCAAAATTAGCGTGTTCCACTAGTGGTTATTTGCACGGCTTATCAACGAGAAAACGTAACAGTATCTTATCTACACTTAACTAATAACCATCATCTTGTCTACACCTAACTGTCTCTGTTGTCGACATCGCTCCGATCCAAGACCTCTAGGCAACAGGCAAGTTCATATCACATTGGATTCTATAAACAGTACTACTGTTACACTTCAAGGACTGTAAAAGATTTAAGGTCTTTACCACTACAGTTCGAGCCTGACCCGCCAGGATCTCGCTCGGCTTGTCCCTCAGTGTGAGGCCCCCAGGTCTCACAGGTAAATATTGTAGCTATACATGTGTTCTACACATCTTCCACTTGGAATCAAGGCAACTAGCACGATAATGACTGAGAAATGGGGAAACAAAACTTGACATTCCCATAGCAAGCTTTTGATGTTAATCTAAACCCCCACCCACGTTAGTGGGTGGGGGTTTATATGAACCTAGAGATATCACAGTGAAAGTTCAATGATAATTACCATCATAACAATCCGAGGGCGGTGCAGTATCCTGGGTCCGACTGTCCAATCAGGCAATCTCCAGCCATCAAACGAGTGTGGTGCTCTGGCTTTCCATAATTTGGCTATTTATGTAGCCACAGCTATCTAGACACCACCATCCAGCTGATGTGAGCTAATGGCTAGCTCACTTAGCAGCATGCGTAGGTGATCGGCCAGACCTCGCCACAGTCTATGGCTAGTTTTGTTCTTTGCCCACTGGTGCCCAGGACTGTTTCTATTCTTCCTCTCCGGTGACCACTGATTACTATATTTCTGACAGGTCTGATAAATACAAATCACTATTAAGTTTTTCTACTGATCACAATGTGCACCATAATAAGTTGGCCCTGGTATGCGAGCACTGCACATTGGCCGAGATTTTGATCATTTTGGTACCATTTAAAATACAGGGGCTACACAGCATATGGCTAGGGGCTAGCTAATTGGCATAGATAAGTCTAGGTACATGTAGCCAGGGTACATCAAGCAGAGGGGCTATGGAGGTTGGCAGAGGTGTGTGGAGTTGTGTGGTAGCCGGCTCACCAGAGCTAGCTGAACCTGACTAAGCTGGCTAGCCACACGTGCCTGGCTATATCCGGCGAGGTGGTGCTATGTGTACTGGGCTGCTGAATGCAGTGAGTGATATGTTACATGCAACACCCACCTCTGTGGTACATTAGGCCATTGCTCAGTATAGTTTGAACTGCTTGACCAATTACCTTGAAAGTCAGACTGCCCCAACACTAATTAATAGCTTTAGGTTAGCCCCACCCCAGGTCAATCAGGTTCCCCTGCCTGCAACCAGCTCATTTGGGACATAAAGCCCAAATGCAACCGTCTGCCGTCGGCTCTTGCTGAGACAATATCAACCATGAGATATGTGTAAGAAGTTGAGTGAATCGAATCCATGGCATTCTTTTCTGTTCGTCCCAGATCTCTGTCAACAGCCCTACGATCCATGGCAAGTTTTCGTTCCTTGAAGTATTTTTCCATGTGCAGCTTCTGTAGCCAACTTGAGATCCCACCCACTAATGATTCGGCTGGATCGGAATAGGGCAAATTTTTCACATATTTTATCAAAAAGTGCTGAAAACAATCTAAATTTTTCACACACTTTTTCAAGAAAGTGAAGGAGTTTTTCACCAATATTCTCGCTGAAAAACTTGAAATGCTCAACCAGTGCTTGGTTCATAATCTTCCTCTGCATTCCAGCAATGACCACCATAGATATATCCATGGTTACAATATGAACAGATGTCTGGATATTCTGCACATGCTGGTTCATTATTCAGGCAATCAGCAACATAGGCAAGTCATCGGAGCACACAATTGAGATGGGATAGGTGTCCACAGAGCACAATACATCCAGCACAGTAGAAGAATAAAAGCCCTAGTGGATGAGCCTGGGACAGGAAGAATGAGCTCCACAGGGGAATATGAATGCCATCATGGAACCACGAGGAAAGCACACATAGAGAAATGGGGGCGAGGATAGTACGGAATAATCACCTAAGTCTGTGCCGCAGGAGTATCCTCCAGAGTCTGTTCTGTGCCGCGACTTGTCTATACGGTGCGAAGAAACTGCACCGCCAGATAATATGGTACACAACGGAATGCAAGGGAAATGCAGCGCCCGTCGCGGGTTGAATACCAGTGCAGTGGGCCAAATCCGTGCATATCACGGTGCAAATAGAGCGCGTGGCCTCCAGCGAAACGACGCCGCCCTAGCAGGAATACACGCTGCAGGGAGAAACTATTACCTCCCAGGCACGCGGAGGTCGCGAGCAAAAAGTGCGTACATGCACCACGGCGGCCCAAGAAGAAATACGCGCTGGAGGAGCAACGAGCACCTTGATGAGAATGCAGGCTGCGAGAGAGGTACGACTGCCAAGAGGAAATACGCATCGCGGGAGGGCAAATACTGCGAGTACAGCATGGAATTCTGGCGGTCCGAGCCCGAAATACCCGTCGCAGGAGCATCCAGAGCGAGTGTTGCGAGCATTGTATGCCTTTCGCGGGCAGTCCATGCGGCCCGAGGACTGAGACGCCTCAGGATACGTGCACTCCAGGCAGAATACAGATGAGGAAGAAGAAAATCAGGGCCGTGATGGACACCCGAGTAGGAATAAGCCCACCAGGAGCAAAAATATGCAGTTCACTGTTTCACGACGAGCCTTGCGGAGCGGAAAGGGCCAGTGCGTCGGCGACGAGCGACGAGTGATAAGTTGTGAATGAGAAGCAGTCGCAAAATGGCACAATGCATTCAAACGTGCTGAAGGAGAATCGGAGCGGAGTGCGCGGGTTGGTGGAATACAGGAAGGGGAACACACGAGGAGGATAGAACGAAGGAGAGCACGACTGCGAATCTTGATGTGGTGTCTAAAAGGCAGGGTAAGTAAGTGTTGCGCAGCCACGGATGAAAGGGCCCCACGGTGGAGGGCGGGATGGCAATGAAAGGGAGGCGATATATCGCGTAGATGGAATACGGATAGAGTGGCATTGAAAGCTGCAGATGCAGTCATCCTCACCGCCTCGCTTGTGGAAATGAGACACACTGAGTCTGCAAGCACGAGCTGTAAAACGGAGCTCTCGCCGAGGAGAGGGGTAGGAAGAACGCAACGATTAACGGATCTAAGAACCGTAGCGGATAAGCGAAAATATGGGGGGGAAAGAGGTCATGCACGGGATGCACCAGCACGGACGTAGCGGGAAAAACCTCTAGCCAAGTGGAAGGTGTCTGGAGGAGCGTGGGTGGAAGGTCAAGAGACCAAAGATATTCACGGAAGGAGGAGATGGGAGACGTAGGGATCTCGTGCGCGATAGACTTTGGGACTACTAGTAGCACGATGCAGGCGGGCGCGGATGTTCTGGGACAGTTGATGCTAGAAGTGCACAGAGATCATAGATCATAGATGTAGGATTAGACGAGTTGGGACACGCTGCGTACTTTGGCTGCCCCTGCATAATGGTTTCACGTCGCCCAGGACAAATACTTGGATACAGTCCTTAACCGTGAAGCGAAACGCCACCAGGAAGCGAAACGCTCTGTCGTTCGACACCTTAGAGGCAAGTCATGAACCCGAATTTTTGTGACATGAATTTGTTGCATATAAGGTCCCTGCAAGTGAGAAGAACAGTAAAAATAGTTGTCGTAACGCCCGCACGGTGCGACTTTGTTTGGGGCATTGTTTGGCATATTCTCCTGGGCAGAGAAAATACCATGCGTTGGTGCACATGTGAGCTACCCGGTGCCACCAGGCTGGTTTTCAAGGTCTTTGAGGATGAATATGACGATTCCAAAACTCCAAATTCCATGTACGAGCCAACATTCAATTATTTATAGTGTTTCGCTTCCCCGTGATTTTGCCACATTTGGCCTCCGAGAAAGATTGTCCTCGTTCTCCACGAGAACGAAACATAAACCCAAGGTCATTTGCATTCCAGGTAGCTAAGAGGGTGCTGAACCAGTCTACAACCTGTGATGATGTCATTGGAGCTATATTGAGCCCACAATCAGCCGTGCCGTCTGAGCGTTTCGCTTCACGGTTAAAGACTGTACACCCAAACAAGAGGCACCCACATCAAAAATTCATACACTAAGGTCGCGCTGGACCCTCCCTCCCTATGTGATGTCACATCAGTCACATCAGATGGCTATGTCATCACCCAAATGCGGATTTTTTTTGGGTCGTTGCTCGTTTACTTCCAATCACATTACAGCTTTTCACACCTGGAACAGATCATTGTGCATTTACACAGGATTAACTACATGCGCTGTCTTTTGCGCGTTCTACCTTCTGCATTTGTGCGGCACTCGTCGTCGCAATACTATGTCAGTGATGATGTCCCTCTTGCAAAATTCGCAATACTGAATGACGATTAATAGTCGGTCATAGCGGTAAATTCGAGGGATACCTTCACCAAGCGCAAGAAAGAAGCTGACCGTGACGTGGCGCTGATACCGACGTTTGATGGCCAACGGCAATCTTTGGATGGCCGGTGCACAGTGAATTCAACGTTTCGAGCCGGCCTCTGACAAGGCTTTTCCCCCCCAAAAAACACTTTTTTTTTCTCAACTCTTCTAAACGCATTTTCGCGGCCCTCCGAACATTTTTCCAAAAAGTGAAATAAGGATGCACCTCCTAGCTGATGTCTCGGCATCTTCCGGCGGGTGCCTCTTGCACCCAAATTAAACCCGATTGTTCGGAGAGATACAGCAGCGCAGGTGGTTCAAAGGGAGGGCGGGGCCGTGAAAATGGATTTTTCTAGTGATTGCCGAGAGCTCCTAACAAAATCGGGGGAGAGCGCAAACTTCAAAGAGAACGAGAGGAAAGCGGGAGGTCCAGTGGCGGTGCAACGGCCCGAGTGTTCCGAGCACTCTCGACGCCATGTACTGTTTGCGAACTTCGCACTGTGGAGCCCGCTCTTCACCACGACTCCGCCCGTTCTCTTGCTCTCGGCTTGTCCATTCACCTCAGGCTTCTGAATCTGTGCCGAACTTCCGCGGATGACCTCTGCAAGTGCTCTGGGCGAGCTTTGGCCACGAATCTCTGCGACGTCTGCATTGAGCGCGTAACTTATACATCCACGTTCACTCAGCAACGCCGGCTCCTCCGATCTGTTTGCACCGTTGCTTCTTGCCTGCCGCTGCTTCGAGCGACCTTGAATTCTAAGATACAATCCAGGCTCTTTCTGGACTGGAGACGATCCGATGGCGTGCAAACGCGCCTGCTTCCCATACGCGAAATCTCGTGTACATTCAAGCAGAATTGGGTCATGGTCCGTGGAGCGTTAATTTTTCTTTTACTTCACCTAACTCCCACTAATCAAGGTCTATTCCGCACAGCGCTGGTCCTCCCTCCGTAAATGCGGCAAATGCCTCCTTCCTGCGTGATTCCCCTCCATTGATCTTTCTGTATTCCGATGTAAGTAAAATCCCGTCGACCATATACGTCGGGATTAAAGCGAGGCTTAGCACCCGCAGGGACATAATCATGCTGGTTCATTAGCCGTCAATTAAACATGCACGACGGCCTGATGGCGTGTGGACACATACACACATCTTATGATCAGGCCGAATGCGATATGTGGGGCACCCGTTCGACTTGATATCGGGTCATGCGCAGTGACAGCCCGATTTCTTTGTCCCTCTGATATTCCCGCTCATATGTATTCCTCATTCATCAGGCAGATTTGTTTCAAATTCATTTCTTAATTAAATGCTGGCCTCATCAATTTCTCCTTAAATCATCCTGGTTCATTCGAATTCGTTCGCCTATAGTCACAACCAGATGGCGTGTGAACGCCTCTGCATCCTATTGCATGGTGTAAAATATTCTTTACCGTTTGACCTGAGGTTAGGCCACTCCATGGTGATAAGATTTTTCCTGTTTCTCGTGGGTCGGAACGCAGTGCCTTTTTGTTTAGTTGAGCCACACCGACGACGATTGGACAAGAATTGAGCGAAAGCGAATGCATTCTGCACTTGTAGAACATTTTGCAGTGCAAAGCTAACATGGGGGGCAAAACCCGTGGCAGGTAAGCTGAGACTGCCGTTAGCCCGGTTGTGGAGCAGTATGAAGGCACTAGCAATGGAAGTACCAATTCAGTGCCGTTGTTCTATGACCGTCTTTCGACCATGAGACCTTACGCAGTGATGGCCAAAAAAAAAATGTCTTGTTCCAAACACGATCACATGGCCGAACTTTCCTAAAATGGAATCAGAACATTCATGGGAACATTCATGTGATTTGTATGCGGCGAGCACTCAGATTATGAGGTACTTGTTGTCCCACTACCTTGTATTAATACAAGAATTTCCTGATGTGTCAGACATGTCAATCATTCAAGAAAAGATTCGAAGGTCGACGCGTCGTCCTTCAGCCGCAAATGCTCTCCATGTGCAGATCAACACAACACCTCCTCCCCGCCATTGTAGTCTTTTTGAAGCTGTTGTTGGGCTTCAATCTTTTCATGAGCTTGTCGGGTGGAATGTTAAACTGGGTATCCTGCTGGACCATTCTTCCTGCAGCAGGCAGAGCAAACATAATTCACCAGCATGACGACACAGTCGTAGGTGGAAGAGGAACAAGAACCGTAACTACGATCCCACCTTTTGACAGATGAATGATCCCACAGTCGACAGATGTGTGATTGCTGCAGAGAACAGTAATGTATTCTGAACTCGTCTGCCAGGTAGGTGCCCAGATCACTGCCATTCACCTGCTCTAACGGCAGTTTGATTTCACCTGCCGTGGGTTTTGCCCCCCGTGTACCTAGAAATGTTCAAATTTCGATCTGATTCGGATTCAATTATTCACCGCAAATAATTTACGCTGAACCACGACTTGGTGGCGAACGGTTTGCATGCCCAAATTTCAATCCCCTGTCTCGCCCTCTGAGGACGTCGCCTGTAAAACTCAGGCCCGAGTCATGTAACATTGGGGAAAGCTGTCTTTAATTTGACTTTCCGTCTGTTTCAAATTTCTGGCTTGCTATATACATCTGCGCGAACCTTTCCACCCACTGCTTATCCCATTTTCTCATTGAACAAATCCTACCTGGGTTTCACTGGTTATTGATTCGGTGGCGGATGGTCCGTATCCACAACACCTGAACTGGGTATCAATACTATAATTATTTTAAACTCCTCCCTCAGTCTCCGTCATACAACTACAGTTAGATTGCTTCGTATATGAATGTTTCTGACATATTCCATCAAATGCCGTACTGATACATATGGCCTATTGAGTTGGGAAACGCCCTCCATCTGCGGAGTCGACCAATGAAAAAGCCTCGGCTTTCTGTAAACAGCGCCCGTGGAGTGGAAGTGAATGAGGATTTGCTAGTATGCTTCAAACTCAATTGTTCACTAGCACTGGTCTTTCGGAATTCTGTCCACAAACAAGCATAACAATTACATGTACTAGGTAAATATTAATAGCGCCCTTGAGCGCGTGACACTTGCAATACAGTTCAAACTCAACTATTGACCGCGCAAACCACCACGATCACTGATCTTCCGACCAGCTCGCACATATAATTATCAATAAAGCACACCCTAGAGGACATATGCATGGTTACGCGCAGCTCAGGCTCCATCCAAGGCTTAGTACTTCGCGGGTATAGTGCGTACATAACAAAAGTAGGTAAATTGTCCTGGTCTCTCACGGTCAACTCAAAAGGGTGCGTGCGTCGGCTCGATCCGAATTAAATCCTCAGCGCTTCCATCTCTGTGGCCTTGGAACTCGTTGCAAACAGTAAATTTAAAGATCGACACAGTTCATGCAACCCAACGACTCAGCTCGGACCGAATTCTTGAACACGGCGCTGTGAGTGTCACCAGGAGTAGTACTCAAGTTTGCTTGATGCTATTTTCAACCAAAATGATAAAGATCCTTCTCGCGACCTTCTCGGACTCCTACTCCACAGCATTGATTAACCTTGTAATAATCCAGTGAGCGGTGTACTCGGGTGCCATGGTGACCGAGCGGAAGGAAAAAAAAACTGTCCTCCATTCAAAAATTGGACGTCCTGGACTTCTTAAAAAGCCGTTGTTAATCGAGGAGATGCACCAAGATTCGGATTCTCCCCCCCTCTGAGTCCTGCAAACCCCAATCAGTCACTCATAGACCTGAATCCGATGCTATTCAGCAACCTCGTCTTTGCTGCTGCTGCTTCAGCAGGGGCACTCGTACATGCCGCTGTGATTGGGGTTCGTATACGGAAATATAATCCATCGCTCAGCACACTGATCACCAATGCAGGTCGTACGCGCGCCAGCCCCAAACCAGATCCACCCGTGGGGGCAAGTAAGCGTACGCGACACCCCAGCCGAGGACCCTACCCAGGCGCCTGGGGGCGGCGTTATCGTGTATAGGCCCCGCGACACCCCAGACGAGACTCCCGTTAACGCGCCCGGCGGCGTCATCGTGCCATATGGACGCCGCGACACCCCAGATGAGACTCCCGTCAATGCGCCCGGCGGCGTCATTGTTCCATATGGACGCCGCGACACCCCAGATGAGACTCCCGTCAATGCGCCCGGCGGCGTCATCGTGCCATATGGACGCCGCGACACCCCAGATGAGACTCCCGTCAATGCGCCCGGCGGCGTCATTGTTCCATATGGACGCCGCGACACCCCAGATGAGACTCCCGTCAATGCGCCCGGCGGCGTCATCGTGCCATATGGACGCCGCAACACCCCAGATGAGACTCCCGTCAATGCGCCCGGCGGCGTCATCGTGCCATATGGACGCCGCGACACCCCAGATGAGACTCCCGTCAATGCACCCGGCGGCGTCATCGTTCCATATGGACGCCGCGACACCCCAGATGAGACTCCCGTTAACGCGCCCGGCGGCGGCGTCATCGAGCCATATGGACGCCGCGACACCCCAGATGAGACTCCCGTTAACGCGCCTGGGGGCAGCGTCATCGTCTATGGGCGTCGCGACATCGTCCCGGCCTAGGCCCCGCCATGGCGCAACATGCTTGCAACATGCTCTACAAGTTTAGGATCGGTGAAAGCTGGGAAGGAATCGAACTCTTGAATCGTTTGATGATAAATACTGTAATGTAGATGCTCGTACTCGTTTTAGTACGCACCGAGGCAGTTTGCTGGAATATTTATGATTACGGAACAATGAAGAAAACATGTTTCATTGCGACTCGCCATTCGATTCTGAAGACGCGCCTTCGCAGTTTTCGAACGGTGCGGAGTGATAACTATCGTCTTGCCGGTTACAAAGAAAAATACGTCGAGAGGAGAGCAACTATTGACTCTATGAATATAAAGCGAAATAAAGGGGAGTGTTCTGACCTACCTATCTGAAATAAATTACAGCAGCTCCCCGGCTCCAATTTGCGTATTACTCCGCACGACAACGTCAGGATCTTGGTGCTCTGTAGACCGGGAAACCGCTCGTCCATGTGGGCCGCGAACTCGGCATCCTGCCCGGCCTGCGGAGATTCTATCAAACTGAGGTCGAGACAGTAATCGAACCGGCTCAACGGCGGCACTCGAATGAAGCAAACACGCCGCTATCCTGCAACGGCACCTGCTGCTCCCGATGTCCACGGTGAAGACCAGATTTATGTGCTTGATGTTGGGGATGGTGTCGGGGAACGCCGCGACGTGGGATACACATCCTGGGGAGCGCCATCGGGCGGAGCCGACTTGCTGGATGTCGAGGGTCCAGAGGATGATATGCTGAGCGGCAGTGCATACCAGGGAGCAAGCTTTGAGAGACTCTGAATCGTCGACTAGACTGACGATGGTGTCGACAAGCCCCTGCGGCAGAGAGATCATGTTCGAGATGCTGGTGGTTCGTGAAAAACCTGCTCTCATATGGCACAAATACTGTGTAAAAGATTTTCATGCAACTCTGGTCCGAAAACACCAAAATCACAGTACAACTTAGGTAAAAACTGGGAAATGTGGACAACTTTTTTGGCTTGCAACTCAATGCCCACAAATTTCTGTAACTGTTTTCTGTACAACTATCAGTTTTCCATCATATCTGCACGCAACTGTAATTTTTTTTTTTTTTCCATTTTGAAGTCAACATGGTCCCGTCGGCGAGCAGTTACGGAACTGACAATTCTGATCCGTGTGTTGCCATTTCACTGCCGAACTGATGGTATCAGCGATTTGACAAGCAGCTAAGAGCTTGCGGCTTGTTCAGGCTTGGGAGTTTGTCAAAAAGTTCACAAAATTGGAAGACACACCACGTGGAATCGTAAATCAAGTGCAGGACGAGCCTCAAAAAAAAAAAATCGGAAAAATTCTGAGCTTGTGAAATTTCGGAGATGATTTGTGAGGCGGGATTGACGACTCTCCGATCCCCCCACACATTAGAAGCCCGGCATATTCCCTCAAAACGCGGCACATTCAGCGCCACCCCCTGCGAATGTGCCGTGGTTTAGCTGAACAGCGCTTAACGGCACGAACCAAGGGATAAAAGCGGGATGGGCCATAGCGCTTATTGAACTACCATCCGTTATTCATTCACAGTCCTTGATATAAGATTAGTACGAGTTAAAGTTAAGGACGAAACAATGAGGAAAACTCAAGCTATCCATCCATGCATCCTTCCGGGAATCCGAAACGGGTCGTTGAATTGTCGCCCAAATTTCGCGGCGTATTGCTCTGCCGCAAGGTCTACGTGGAGGGCTCTATTTAGCTGCGATGCGCCGCGCATATCTGGTTAGACTATTGCGGGAAGATTGGAAACAGACATGAAAAAAAAAAATGAAGTCGCCCATGGTGATCAGCAGGTTATACTTTCGCGGAGTGTGCAAGAACCAACTCCGCCCGGGAAACGCAGTGACGGGCTTCTGCGCCCAGGATTATACTCCTGAAACGTGCCCCACAGAGCTCGATTTCGGGAGTGAGAGGAGTGTAAATTTGCCGCTGGCCTATTGCAAACCAGGATACTTGACCAAACACGGATTTTCAAAAGCTGAATTATAATTACGCACGCGGATTCCGCTATGTCGGCCTGAACAATGCAGGGCGAGTTACGAGCATGACGCAAAAATGAAGTTGTATCCATCAAAGACTCGGCAGAGAATGAAGTCTTTGGGCTGCTGATCGTACCTTTTCAAGTCTCAGTCGTACAAGTACCATATAGTGTCCCATAGCGCGTAATTCCCGGGGGCCCCGGGGATAAGAAAATCCGAAAGAACTCCATGCTTCCCATGCGTAGTCCGGGCAGTAAACCCATGAATGTCCACTGAACTCGTCTGGGGCATGGCGGGCGGGCCGTATTTGGAATCACGGCGCCGAAATAAATACAGTAAGTTGTTCGACTCGGCGCAATCAATGAACCCTCACCTGAATACGAAATCGAGCTCTTCGAAGCTCAAAGATTGGAGCATCTTCATCACGCCGTTTGACGACCAGGTCGAAGAATGTGCTTGGAGTGGGCAGTCTTGATTGAGCGCTCTTCCTTCTCGGCGTTTCGTCCACATAACTTAGATGGGCAAGGACAGTTCATATCGTTAACTGAAGTGCAAAGACATCCGAAAATGGCTGCAAACTTGATTGCAATTGACGCCGCCGTCCGATACGTGATATTGATGTTCTACCCGTATCATTTGAGTGGGGTGTACAGTGCATGCAGATCGCCGCGGGCAACGCGCGGTGTTTTCCAGACTGGAGAAGATGTCATCCTTAATGTGTGAGACAGAAGACCCAGTAATTTATACGTGCAGTCGCGGAAACGTTGGATTGAGGCTCTGGATGCGTCGTTTCCCTAGCGTTGTGCCCCGCGCTAAGTTTAGGAGGGTGCGACACGAGGTTCAAACTTTTCGTTTATACAACATGGAGTTCCCCAGTTAGAACGCTGACAGCACTCACAAGATGGTTAAAATATCCCGATGGATCACGAGGAACCAAAGAACGGCGCCGAATGAGACGCTCGGCCCCGCAAAAGCGCACACCACCAGAGAAAATTGCGCTCGAGATTCCACAAATCACAAGTCGAGAATACCGAAGGGCAGACTCGGGGTTGGCTCGGCGTGCATTTCTTCGCTGTGATGATACTTGGATGGAATTACAGACCGATAGAGGGTGGGCATACAGATGTGAGTGAAGCGTTTCGAGAGTCCCGGATGTGGACGAGTGCCCAAAACTGACGAGGAATCGTTTCTATGGGTCAGAAGAAGAGTCCCGGGATCAAATAGACGAAGGCATAGCTGCGGCTCCCGTATGATTCGCAAAGTATTTGTCAAGAACAGTTATCTGTGGAGTCAACAGACGACGGCCGGGCGTGTGATAATGAATTCCAGACACGTAGTGGTATACTGGTCGGAAAAAAACGATGTGGAAGTGACGCCTGTTTGAGGCTGCTCAGCGCAAGGTGGTTTTGAATGCTGTTTGAAGGTGGTGGTTCCGGAAAAGGAAGAAAGCAGTGTCCGCAATGCTGGGGACCAAACACGCACAAACTTCTCTTGTCGATTCGACCACCATCTCGCTTTCCGCGATCCTCTCGGCGAACTAATCTCCTGTTTACGAGACATTCGATGTCATTCTCCGTGCCGCGTTTCTCGTACTAGTAGGGCAACACCGACTGGCCGCGAAGAGTTACTAGCCAAAATCATCTAAGAGATGGCGCACGTCTGGAGGTAGCTGGATGCGTTCCCTTAACGGCGCCTGCGTTGCTATCTGCGCAGTTACTCCTCGTCCCTGCCGCGACCCTTTCCTACCCATCCCTTCCCTCTCCCCCGTCCTTCTCTTTTATCTTATCCATTCCATTCATTATTCTATTTCACGCTCATTCGTCCCTCGCGCACTGGCCGCTCGCTGACGCTCGTTTCCCCAGATCATAATCATGTACATTATTTAATATTCTCAGGCCCCTCTCTGCAACGCATTGGTGAACGCCAAAACAATCACTACAGCGAGGGTGCGTGCTTTGCGCTGTGTTTTTGTTTCTTTTTTGGCAGTATGGGAGTGGCGGCCGAAGTGCCGTCGACATACAACGCCGTTGTCGGCGAGAGCGAGGGAGGGAGCAGGTGCGGGGCCGTCGGCGTGCGGGTGCGCGATCACGGGAAGGGCCGTGCCGAGGCGGCGATGCATCGTCCCCTCCCCTCCCCTCGTCGTTCTTTACTTTACCTCTGCCCCCCGTACTCATCTCCCTCCCTTCTCCCTGTCTATTCACATGTCTTCTGTCTATCCCTTCCTTCTTTTTTCATTCCGTTATTCATGAGTGTATGTACTGATCGCTTTCGCAGAACACCCACCATCGTCACTAGCCGCGTCCGCCCGCCGTCTCTCGTTCTCGTTCTTGCTGCAGATGGCGGGTAGAAGCGCGGGCGAGCGACGGGTGTGTCTGTCGTGTCCCGCTGTTTTCCTCAGAGAGACGTGCGGCGACGCGACGCGAGGGTGGGTGTCTGTCCACGACCCCGTTGACACCGGTGAATATTACTCAGGGAAGTGTCCGTCGGCGCGGAGGCAGGCGTCCGGGCGAGTGGAGCGTGCGATGGCGAGTGGGCGTGTACGGCAACGAGTGGGACGTGTCGTCCTGTGCCCACGGAGCCAGTGCATGATGAGGCCGCCTGGAGGAGCACCATATACGTCGGCGCGCGTGCGCTGGGCGCATGAGCCGCCGGATCTTCCATCCGGGCGAGCTGCGGGAGGCGCGGCCGCGCAAAGAAACGAACCCAGATCGCGGGGCAGCACAATTATGGCATTTATTTAACTACAACTGTCTGCCAAATAAGAGCAAGATATCTACTGTCAAGATATAGTCGGAAATACGAGAGAAAAATGGGTCTGTACCATTCAATAGGGTAAGTCAGAGTGAACGATTCACGGTCGATTCTGGGTCGATTCGGCTTTCGATTCTGGGCCGATTCAGAGACCAGAATCCGTCGAGAATCGCGTATCACTTTGACCGCTTCGATTCTGATTTCGATTCAGCGCCGATTCAACAAGTCGATTCTCTTTCATCATTTAGATCAAATGGGACACGCGTATCAACGGATCGATTCTCGGATCGATTCTGGGTCGATTCTGTGTGTGTTCCTCCTCCCGAGGAGGAACAGCGATTCTATTTCGATTCTGGCGACGTCGATTCTCGGCCGATTCTGGTCTCAGAATCGGCTCAGAATCGAAGTCCGAATCGAGCCAGAATCGACGTAGAATCGTCCACTCTGACTTCCCCTAATGCAACGAATGCATGACTGCCCCCTATTCCCACAAGTGTACCATACATTCTCTTATCTTCCCAGTGATTTAATTGATCAACTGCTTCATTCCTTGATACTTGCAATTACTGGATGGCTTTGACTTGTGGATACTCAGCAAGATATCGATATCCAAGTGATTCAATCAAAGCAATGCATTCAGCGATTCCCACAGCAAGATATAGATGTTTGGGCCATATTTGATCAAGTATTTGGCTCTTGTATGCCAACCAGTATTGCATTCCTCAACTTGCAATCCACCATTGCATACCAGTGTTCAGTTTACAGTACATTACTCAAAATCAGCACAGCATCCCGGGCGTTGGTCAGATCCTTCCGGCCATTGCAGATTCGGATTCGGCCTGAAAATCCGATCCTAGTACATCCAAAAATCATCCCAAACGGGGGGATTCTGGCCTAGATGGACACACTAGGTTTTAATTGGAAACTAGACGGACAAAAACCGCCAAGTCTGGCTAACACTCCAGAAAAAAATTGGCCGATTCAAGATTTTCGGGACCTGGCCTCCAAAGGGATTATCATGAATCCTTTGCTCCTTGACTTTTGCTGACGGTCATCCAAAAGTCGTCTCCGCCCGTCGGTGTCCTTGATTTTCTGTGTTTCCCAAGGTTATGCCGGTTCCTCGGATTGTTTTCCCCGTGGCATTGGACGAGATTGGACGAGACGTTGGACAACAACAACCGAGGTACAAGTTTCTCAGTTGAAGCATCTGTCTAGGAGAGACTAGAAAAGATCGTTGTTTGAGGCTTTCACTGTCATATCTTCCTCTGCAATGTGATTATTGATTATCTGCCAGCAAGTTGAAGGAGCAATCCCCTGGAATATTTACTGCTGGAATCCGGCACACTATGAGCTACAATCTATCTTCGACAGTGCAATCCACTCTGACTACGTATCTTCCGTTTTCCATTTGGCGGAATTTCACCTTAAAAGGTTCATGTGCCAGTAATGAACAACGATGAAAATAGGCCGACCCCATGACCCGAGCGTATTTGAAGGAGTGTTAGAAGGTGATTGCGTTGAACCGGCAATTTGAAGTTCCGTCCGAGTGAGACGGAAGTCGTGGTTTCAAAACACTTCTGATGAAGGGAATGGTTAATTTTACAAGCGGCTGAGGGATCGCTCCGCGGTCCCTCTTTCTCTTTCCGATTCCACTGAGGATTTGGCAGCGGCGGGATGCCGGTGATGGTGACATCGCCGAGCATGCGGGCCGAGGCATGTCGCCTTGACTTAAATGTCGAGTGTGGACTCACAGACATTCAATGATAAACTCAGAGGGTCCGTCTTGAGTGGACAGTGAAGCTTTGGTGAAACTCATATTGAACTTGTAGCAAATTTCAGTTGCATAGCAAAATAAAGTAACTTTTGTACATAGTTCCACGAAGCCGCCGCCGACATGCCGGTGTCGCGAATTCCCGAACTTCTTTGAGTTTAAAGCTGATATTCCAAAATGTCGGTGCTGATTTATCCAAAGTGTCGGTACTGATGAACCAAAAGCGAAGTTTAAAAAGCTCGGACACGGACAATTTTATCAAGAGAGAGATGAAGACGACAAGTTTAACGACATTCATTTACCCTAACTGAGAGTGCCGCTAAAAGCCGTTGTTCGCTTTCAAAGCAAAGTGGAGCTTCTTTGGGGTTTAGAAGCCTTTCTCGTCCCGTGTTATGTGATTCTGAACGAAGACGCGTTCAGTGCGGCGGAATTCCTGAGTTATGGCAGGCCTATTCCGTAAGCTGTCGATTAGATGCCGACCACCCATAAAATGGCCCAGGGAATGGTCGGGTGCCAGGCCATTTCCCCGCTCCGATGTCGTTTTCCGCACGGAAGGACCTTTTCCACGCCATGATCATTCACAAGATGCCTCCTCACCTCTCGAAGCATGAATTCGAGACAAAACTCGAGGCCCTCATTGATGAGGTGCTTCAGCTTCCGCTGGTGCAGAAGAACGTGCTCAAAGTTGAGATGGTGCGTATTTTGATCCTCGACTACACCACATACATACCTCTTACCGGCGGACAGATCTTTCAGCAGGACTTGTTGGATGAACATGTCAAAGCATTTGGATTTCCGCCGCGAGAGCCTGTTGTCTTCGTCGCGGTGCATTGTGAGGTGCGTCTTGCAACATAGTTGTAACTTGGGTGTCCGAATTCACGCGCTACTCCATTCAGACCGTGGATAATCTACTTGCGGTGAGTCCGTTCCCTTGAAGTCTGATTGTGGGGTTGAATTATATGACAGCTGTTAGGAGCTGCCGAGGTTCAGAAGGTAGTCGAAAAAGGCAAAGAATTCGGATTGCATAGCAATAGTTATGGCTTTTCGGCTGAGGTCGTGGCGAAACACGACAACCCCGCCCTCAGGATGGTGTGCACCTGGTATGCGTGTACAATGTCCCGCCTCATGTCTCCACCCAGCAACATGACCAAAAGTTCGAAAACTTCATCGACAATTTTCTCAGCGTTCCCGCAGTCAAGAAGAACTTTGTGAGATTCGAAATGGTGCGTGATATCGAACACTTTGAGTTGCGCTATTCACTTTGTGGTGTTTCAGTGGCAGCACAATCACATGCTTGACGACCACATTCGGGCCTTTGGCTACTCGGAATCTGGGCCTGCATTTATTCATCACGCCATAATTGAGGTACGATCCCTTCCGTTCCGTCAGTGGTTGATCGTGAACCGTCATTAGAGCTGGGATAGTGCTATGGAGGTATTAATGCTGTGCCTTATTTGTTAGATATACCTGAGCAGTCTTTCCAGATGATGAAAGATCCGGAGGCCCAGCACTTTGTCATGAACGCCGGGAACGACGGGAAGGATTTTAATCTCAAAACAGGCGGCTATGTCTTCGCGGGCCGCGTTGTGACGAAGATTGACAAGTCTGTTTAAGCTGCTACTTCGTATCACCGCTATCTTTTGTGTATTGCTTGTACTCCTATGTCTGCCATATTCCTGCGACCAAAAATAGCTGTGAGTTCGCGAGGTAGCGCACGTCCTTCCTAGACGAAGTTGTTTCACCCAGATCTAGGCCTTGCGACACTGATGCATCTGCTTGTGCTCCTTCCACCCGTCGCGCAGGCACGTAGTTCCACAGAAGAAGACGCGCCCTTTACAACTCCCTATCACGGAGACCGTTAGTCAATCCCTTCTTTGAATTTTATCGACACAGAAACATACCGCCGCACTTCTTCCATGGACCCGCCGCAGCGCACGAGAAGCACCGCTGCCAGAACCCTACCTTCGCAATACGCGCCTCTTCCTCGAAATCGACCTCCTCAAAATGCCCGCCGGGGACGTCGATGCGTAGCTCCCACACGTCGCCGAACGTCTTGGCGAGCAGCTTGCTGCGGGTCGGGATGTACTGGCTGTTCGTCCACCCGCCGAAGAGGTACGTGCGTCCGGTGTCAGGATCGCACTCGAGGCGCGCCTGGCAGCGATACGTCGGGAAGCCGGGGGTGAGGACGTGCTTCCACTTCGGCGCAGTCAGAGTGGGCTCGAAAATGTTGCCAGCGCCGGAAGAGGGGGGCATCATGTCGTAGAAGAACGTGTCTGCGACATACGAATAAGGGAAACACTCCTCGCGGCCGTCCTCTCTGCGGAGGTAAGTCCGTAGATTTGGGCAATAGCCGCCAAAGATAATCGCCTTCTGCAGCTTTTCGTTCTGAACGACGGGTGAGCAGCGGTTATAGTGAAACGAGAGACAGATAGTTACATATGCACAAGCCATTTCATTACGAGAGCAGGGCGGGTTACCCGCGAGGCGCTCTTGTCTCCACGCTTCGTCGATGATGCTCCAGCTCCAGAAATCACTACATCCGAATGGCACAGTCTCCCCATGCAGCTCGTTATTCATATATGCCGTCTCGCGATCGAAAATCCCGAATAGGATATAAATACGCGTCTTGTCTGCGCTCACCCAACTTGCGGGGGTTTTGCGCGGGCCAGGACAGGAGTAATCTCCGTGCTCGGTGACGCGGACGGTGCCGCTGAGCCGACGCCATTTTTGCGTCGATAAATTGAGCTCCATGAAGAGGTTGCAGCCCATCCGCGTCGTGTTGTGTCCACCGCCGAAGACGTAGATTTTGTTGCCGAGGATCTGGATTGTGTTGTCGCAGGATGACTTGCCTGGATATGGCCAACCGCCGACAACTCCGGCGGCGATATCTGCTGGGGTGGGTGTATACGTCGTGTGGAACGTGCTCCACGTTTCGGTCTTGAGGTCAAAGACATCAACAGATGGCCGTCCCGTAAAGAGGATTGCGGTGTCATTGTAGACGACGAAATTCAGGCCCATGAAGAGCCCAGAAACCTCGAATGGGACAGGGTAGTCTGGGAGTTTACGCCATGCATCCAGTTTAGTGAGATCCAGAGTCCAGAGATCGCGATAATATGGCCCCTTCTCCGACTTTCTACCTCCAGCAACATACAAGCGACCTGAAAATACCACGATTACTGAGATGTGAGGCCATATTTCAAGGAACACGTACTGTGCCATATAAAGCTCGAAAAATCCTGGCGTCCTTCGGTAAAACCACCCTGCGTTGTGAGTTGAAGTTTGGTCCACGATCCTCGAGTCTGTAAGGCGGGAATGGTCACACGTGCGTTTAGCGTTGCCTGTGAATCAGGATGGCGGGACTCGAGGAGTTTATTCACAAGACCCATATCGAGGAGAGACTTGAGAGCGGCATTTTGGTGTGTATCGGGTAGGTTAACCGTTGTTGAGATCGCCACCCAGCGCCGCGTCGCCGCCGTGGCAGAATTCCCCAGAGAGGCGAAAATTTCTGAGGCAAGCCAATTGCCAGATGATCTGAGGAAGGTCATCTCGGGTATGTCTATTGTCCAGGTTCTCCAATCTGTGGAGACTGGTGTTAGATACAATAGTGTACGAAACAATTGGATCACCATACCGTATAAAGGATGCTCAGATGTGAGGTAGGTAGTTCGGTGCAGGGAGCTGATTTCCTCGCACCATGCGAGGGCCTGTAACGCGTAAAAAGATGTTACCATAAAGAACAAGAAACTATTCTTACCATCTCTAGGTCATTTTCTTGCCGAAGACACTTGGCCATCCCGAGGCAGCAGCCCATGAGGTTTGTCTGGTCCAAGGGATTCAGACGAATATATACGTCGCACTGGACACCAAAGTTTCTTTGCGCGGACGTCGCGGGGATCGTGAAGAAAGGCCTAACGAGTTTGTGTGCTTCGCGCAAGTAGACTGCCTTGGCTTCCGCGAATTTACCCGCTTGAAGGAAGATATCGCCTTCTCGGCTACTCCCAATGAATGAGCGGTAGCGATAGAAATAGCCGATGAACGAACTGTGTGAGGGACTCCTGTATTAGCCTCCTGAAAAAAATACTTTCGAGTGCATCCATGGTCTCGACTTCATCCATGACTGCACAGAAAAGAAAGTGGCGGTCGCGGCAGGAAAAGATTGCTGATGACGTGATTGGTACACAGAGCCAAATTCCCCGTATGATAGTTCCCACGACGTCATTCTCCCAACACCATGAGCAAGCAGAGGGTCCTCATCCTAGGGCAACCGGCCAAACGGAGAGTCCATACTACATGCCTTACTCAAAGAACTCGAGTCTTTTTACGAAATTTTCTGTTTCCTTTGTGGATCCCCTCAATTTTAACCTTAATTTCGACACGGCCCGGGCAGGACGTCGAAGCTCTGGTGCGCCCATCTTCAGCGGAGAAGCCACAAGTCAAGAACCTTACCGGACTTGGTGTCAAAATTCATGTCGTCGACATTTCTGGGCCACTGGATGAGCTCCGAGTCGTCAGCGTCTCTGACGGGAATCGATGTGTTTATCAGTGCGATCGACACGATGGGGCAGCTAGCGCAGATGACATCACGCGTCTCCTCTGCTGGTACGGGCGGCGGATCGGTCTCATCGCCCAAGGCTCTCGAGCGGACACTCGCAACGACCTCGGCAGTCCGTCGACTCTGACAACCATCACGAAGCGCACGGAAACGAGCCCTGCGCGCGCGTTTTCGTCGTCGGGGCACGAATCCAATACTAGTGTAAGTGCTGCGTCGGACGCGGAAGACGCTCACACATCCACGAGATGCCTTCGCCCTCCCTTGTTCTTTCACCCTCCAGTACACATCCAGGCTCCGTGTCTGATGTCGAGTCTGGCTTCACGTCGAAGTACCCACAAAGACTACTGTCCGTTTTACGGGCTACATCGAGCGCGTCGACGAGGATGCTGAAATCGCTGCCTTCGAAGCGCAGCGCGCGGCCGAGCGACGTAAGCGCGCAGGAGCCTCGGTAAGCGCCGGCAGCAGGATGGACCCACACAGGATACCAACCTTGAGGTGAGGTCCCTGTCCCAATTCCAGATCGTTCGCATGCACTTTGCTGATATCCTGCCGTAGGAGTTTGGTTAATCCCGATATGTAAGCGTGTCCGTGGTTGAGGAGCCGCAGTGGTTTGTAAGAGACAAACATGTGAGCAGTCCGAGAACTACTATCAGGCGCTGAGAACCTGGCCACCTTAGCTGTTTTCGGCCAGTAGTCACTTCTTCGAGCGTACTTCTGGGAGCCCGAGGGCGTCAATTGTGCGGCATACATCCTGTGAACAAATGAAGCCTATTTACACCAATTTTGGTGAAGCTTTGACTGTGGCGGATTTATTTCGGCCGGAACTCCCAAATAGGCAAGTGACAGAGTACCTGGCCACCAGCGCAAATCCATCGTTGCCGGCTCGATCAATAGCTTTGCGGTGTATAATAATGTTCAAGGGATACAGATGGTATATTGTACACCTTAAAATGTCATGTTGGACCCATTATAAGGGTAGCACCGGATGCTTTTGATGAGAGGGGGAGCGGCGGGATCCAGACTACCAATAAACACTGGAGGCAGAGTACGGCGCACTTGAAAATCAAGTGCATCCAATGCATGTGCTTTGCACCTGTGAAGACAGTGAACAAAGAGTAGACAAAGTCTCTTGGGTCGACAAAGAGCAGACAAAGAGGAGACAAAGGGCAGGCAAAGATTCCTGCCACCCCAAGAATGTTTGCCTGCCCTTTGTCTCCCCTTTGTCTGCTCTTTGTCTGTGCAAAGAACTTTGTCTACTCTTCATTGCCTGTTGTACCAACTGCAAAGTACATGCATTGGACGCACTTGGCTTTCAAGTGCATCGTACTTTGCCTCCAGTGAAAACCGAGGCTGCGCAGCAGTGAGAGGGCGGGCTTGGCCAAATAAGTTGCTGGAGGATTCATCTACTTCTTATGAAAGTACCTGGACCCTCTGTTTCATACCTGAGTCACACCGCCGAGAACCCGAAATTCAGACATTGTTGCCACTGAAAATAGGGTGATTATTGTATCGGACGACATTGAACGAGGTATCAGAAAAATAAAATTAAGTCATACATCTACAATTGAAGCTTCCATTATCATTACAACCCATGTCGAGTGCTAGACCCTTAGCATAGAAGGATTGTTTGCCTGGCCGGTCGTCGTGTTGCCGTACTCAAGGCCGAATTGCGATCATTTGTCCGAGTTAGCACAGAAGGGGGCCGACTTCTGGAGCGATTTCAGTGGTCAAATGAAGCCCGAGATGATACAAGAGGATCGAGCTCCCGAAGTCGTGGATTGAGAAAGAATTGGTGGAGAAATGAGCGACATGGTCGCTCGGAGTTAAGAAAATGATTTTCGCTGCCTTGCCACACTTTCGGCTCCTTCTGTGTTTGGTATAAGACAGAAGAACATACTCAAGCCGTCTTTGGGACATGATTCAGTGTGCCGTCGTCGAGCTGCAACTACTTCATTCATTACTTGTTGGAGTTTTCGTACAATGGACATCAGGGTTACATCGACAAACATACTAGCAATCATTGTTAACTCAGCCAAAGATGGCGTTAACGAGATCAGACGACTATGGTTGGGACTTGTCAACCCAAATGTTCGGTCTCAAAGGTAGAGCACGAACCTCGGTCAACTTCTGGTAACGAAGAGTCTTGCCAACAATGGTGTCCACCTGGATTTTTACGAGTTTAAAGTCATCAAACGGCAGGGGAGAAGAGACTAACACGAGCACGCGATACAGGACCGAGGTCATACTTGACGTCGTGGCCGCCATGCTCGGTGCAGTAGACTTCGTGACACTCCTCGCCCTCGGCAGAAAGCTTCGAATGCAAGTCGTCGACGATCGCATCATGGCCGCGGTGAGACTCGTCCATAATCCAGTCTCCCCATTTGTCAGCAAGGCGGAGACTGTCAGCCGCGTGGAGTACGGAGCCGACAATTGCACGATTCATTGGCCCGGGGTCGCGAGTCGGTTTCTCGAGCGTGAGATACGTTCCCCTGCGCACATCCCGCAAACGCATGAGTTCGAGCGGAACATATGTGCAAGTTGGATCCTCATACCCAGTGTCCGTGGCAAATTTTGTGTAGAATTGCACAGCTTTCTGAGAAGGAAGCCTGGGTAAGAGACGGAAGAAACAAGATTGTGCAATTATACCTTGTATCTGTTGATTTCGGGGATGCAGCCCACCACGATCTTCGCCAGCGACGTTAAACAGAGCAACGAGAGGTAAAGTCAGGACCGTACAAGTTGAGTGTCCCTCATCTTATAACTGTTGAGGATTCTTTCGGCAGTTAAGGCTGTCGCGATGTAAGGCTGCGCGAAGAACCAGATGACCCAGTTTGCTCACCGTCAGGGTGACTTGCGGGAATACGGTCGCCAGGTTCACCGATGCCGTGCGGGGGAGAGTCGGTGATGAGGATGACAATCTTCTTCACGTTCTGCCTCCAAGACGAGCGGAGGACCGCATCGAGTGCGTCAATCTGCGCCTCCGGTCCATCACCGCCTCCAGACGCGACGAGGGCGTCCAACTGCCGCTGCAAGACGGAGGGATCCATGGTGAATGGGTTCGTGTCATGCACGATCCACGCATCACCTTGCTCCTTATGATCGCGAAAGGCGACGACACGATAGCGCGTGTCACCGCCGTTACGCTTGGCCCGAGCTTCAATAAGGGGGATATTGTCCGTGACATACCGGCGCGCGACGTCGATGTAAGGCTGCTGACTGCCGGTAGCATCGTGAAGAAATACAACATCACTGGATAAAATTGTCAGACTGCTGCACAAACACGCGACGGAAAAAGCCTTGCATATTAACTGGCTTATTACTGCTTGGCATATTAATGTTGCCTGGCATATTGCTGAGACTGAGGGCGCTGCGGCTGATGCTGAGCGTATCCCGAGTGGTAAGCTTATATACGTGCTGTCCAGGTGATGACGAAAACTCCAAAATCTTTGCACTTCCAAATCAAGTGCGGCCCTCGGCAGAACTCTGTCGGAACCGACGGCGAAGGACAACGTTAATTGAACAATGTGGGGCATGCCAGTGCCTGTGGGTGCGCCTCCGGCGCCTGGTTTGTCCCGGTTGCCTCTTTCGGGGAATGTGATTATCTTTCGAGCAAGCTGTCTGTTACAACCGTCTAAAGATCCACCAGGTGATCAGAGACTCAATTCTTAGAGATTCACTGCGTTCCGGCCCCCTGTAGCCGAACGTCGGCTACAGGTGTCTACGTCTTCTTACATGACGTAGACGTGATGTAGAAGACACATAACCACATCACGTAAGAAGACGTGATAGTGATAGTGATAGAATTATACACGAGTAGACTGTTAGACGACACCTGTAGCCGAACCCTAGCCGGGTTCGGCTACAACGGGCCGGGACGCAGTGATTCTCTTTGAACACCATGAAGGGTCCACGTATACACACCTTCCATGCGTGCCTTCAAAGGCCGTCAACAGCTTCGGTCTTGCCTGTGGGAACCAGAAAAGAACTCGACGATACATAAGGAACGCACCTTGTCGTTGTTGGCCATCTAAGCCAGGCTGTTAATTGAATGGATCTGCAGAGCGGGTGAATGCAGCTTGTTTTACAACGAATTTTCAACAAACCGGTCTACACTTGAATGACATTTGAACCGAATTACTAGCGTGCACTCAGCGGCCCGCTCTGGGTGTTTGTTAGGACACGGAGGGAGCTTGCGGCCGGCATGGGTGAAAGAAAACGCCGAGAGTGAGCTGGAAGCGCATTGACAGGACTCGGAATCTTCCACCATCGTGGAAGAAGGCACAAGGAAAAAGGGGGCATTGTTGATCTGCCGGAATGCCAGACTCGGAAGGGAGGCCCGGTCCTCCAGCTCTGCCGATTTGCCCTCGTGTCGGTTGAATTAGTTTTTGAATGAAAACAAAAAACAAAAACACAAATTCTTTCCAGCCTCTTGGCCACCCCCGTTGAGCCAACCCCTTACGCCACGTTGACGATAAAAATGGCGTTATCTTCCGAGCGAGCTGTCTGTCATCAACCATATAAGGCTCCACCAGGTGACCAGAGGCCTGGTCCTTACGCCACGTTCACGATAAAAATGCAAGCATGGCGGTGCTTCTTTGATTGACGCGTTATCTTCCGAGCGAGCTCTGTCACCAACCGTATAAAGCTCCACCAGGTGACCAGAGGCTCAAATTCTTCAATTGGGCCGATATCGGACAGGTACAATCAAATCCCGTATTGGTAGTCGGATACAGAGGTATAATATTCGCCCCCGACGTCAAGTAGCAAGTCGGATTTTTTGATATTGACCCCACTCTCCCAGACTTCAACTCCCACCGTCGCCACACTTCTCTTCCTCGTATGCCATGGCGCCTAGCAAAGCACAGCTTGTGACTCTCTGGCCCAATCCTGGCCCTTCCTTGACGGCGGACACGCCTGCCCGATGGCCCGGAAGCTCCCCCGAATCCACCGCAGCCGCGCGGGGATACCTGCAACAAGACTATGAGCAACACCATGGGTATGCACAGTTTTTCACATCCGATGGACTTTCTAACCGCAACCCATGCAGGTTCTTCAACTACAGGGGCGCCCACAACCACACACCCTTCCATATACTCGTAGAATGGGCGTTGGGAGGGAGCCCGGAGCATCTAGAGGCGATTTGGAACCAGCACGACGTTCTCGAGCGACTCGCGTACCGATCACCGGGTTCCATCACCACACAGACATTTGTCGACCATCTGGGCGACGAGGAGTACTACCAAGCGTATCTCCACTTCTTTTCCGATCTTGTGCTCAAAAAGCCTGTTCACGCTGTGGTAGAGGAGTGGATTTTCTCGTCCAAGGCGAATTTTGACACCAATAACCACGGGCAGCAGCCTGAGATGCTGAATCGGTTACTGGCGGGCATCCTGCATCCCATGCTTTATCTCGGCTATGGAATCGAGTTCAGGTACATCATTATTCTCTTTGGCTCTCATCTCACAGACGTGCTCAACCCTCGTTTCGCAGCCTGCCCGGTCTTGTAGCTGAGGGTACGCGTATCCCTATTCTCTACGGCGAGAAAGCGTTAATTGATGACGACGCCAATAGGACTCGCACAAGCCGCTGTACACAAAGTCGCGTCGTCGGCGCTGTTACCGAGAAACATGTTCGACACGTCGACCATGGGTGTGCATCGGCCTGGAACACACGCATTCAGTATCGCGTCGCGTATCCTGCGTGATCGCAGGTTCAATAACTCCATCGGGTCGTTCGACGAAGTGCAGTCGAAATTTGGCGAGGACATACAACGGTATGCGGCGGAGTGGATCGTGGACGGGGAGAATCCCAAAGAGGTCGCCAAGAAGGTGCAAGAGCTGACTTTCCTCAACGTGATGATATATGCGGTGGGCGGATGGCGCGACGGGGAAGGATTCCATCAAGCTGAATTTACGTTGTGAGTTCTTCCGCGACAAAAGCAAACGTATACTGATTCCGTCCTATGCAGAATGCACCTTGTTACCAGCTCGATGACCTTGTCATCGTACATGGCAGTCATCTCATCCCCGGCATCGAAATCACTCCTCCTCCGCGCATACTTCGCGCGTTCGCTTGCCTATTACATTTCCCGCGGCCGGCCTAACCTGCCTATCCGCTCCTTCTTTTCGTCACCGATCCTCACGGAGTTCCCGGGCCCCGCGCCATACCCATCCGCCTCTGCATTCCCCGAACCTACTTCCCCCTTCGCGCTCACTCCGAACCTGTGGCTACAGATCATCCAGTCTGCACTAGTGCACCCTGACGATCATCTATCTAAAGTCCAGCGCACGCTGGCGCATTACGGGTCGTTGTACGGCAACATTGCCCCCGGAGAATTCAAAGATACGGAGCTGGAAGGCAGCGAGCTGATCGATGGAACGTTATTTGTGAGGACAGCTGCGTTGACGATGGAATGGATGGGGAGGATCCGGGAGGGTGAGCCGGCTAGGTATTGGGCGGACGATCCTAATTTTCCAGAGTCCGAGATTTCGTGAGGGCGATGAGGGTGAGAAGGATGTTGTTTTAGTAGTGGCAGGATGGATTCTTTTGCGTTGTACCACCAGGAAATTATCAGCATGGTATTCTGAACTTCAACATGAGCAGCCGCCAAATCTTGGTCGTCTGGCAGGAAGTGAAGGGGGCCTCGAAGCTTAAGGTTCACCTGATGCGTAGCGCACCAATCACTCTGGGACCACAAAATGATGTCCGGTGACGCTCATTCCTATGTCGTACGTGCCGCCAGTCCTTCAACTCCACCTTCACTAAAGGCTGATTATTAATTAATTCTTTTGGTCATTTGGAGGAGAGTAAAGACTCATCATCCTCGGGAGAGCATTGATCCTATTGCAGCTGGAGTTCCTGCGGTTTTTATATATTCCATTGCGATCATGCGAGGTTTTTCCTGATGCGAAAGGTGGAAATTTTGAGTCCGAAGCTGCCACCGAGCTTTTATATGAGCGCAGCACGTCGGGACGGGATGAACAGCTGACTTGAGTTTCGGGGGCAGTGAGCACAGCGTTGAGAAGCTTACTTGACTGCGGGAACAGCTCGGCAGAAGCGCGGCAGATCAACCTTAGTTTTGGATCAGCCAAATTCAACTGGAGATGACGGACTTTGAAGCGGACTTTAAAGGCTTCTGGCGGTCGTAATTTTATAAAGAGGTTGACGAGTAATGCCGGCGGCGGGCCCTCATGATATATAGATCTTTATCAGTACGCGAAGCAAACCTCAGGGCACAAAGTCAACAGGAGCAAAGCGTCCCATTCCCGGCTCTGGTCTGACAATTGGCTTTGACATGAATTTCAATAGATGTCGTCTAAAGAATAGCTCTTCCATGTAGCAAAAAAGGTGAGCAGAAGTATATTTTCCCGTTCAATTGTCGAAAACCTTTAGCAGAAAAATGGGACTTCCATCCTAGGGTATGCCTTCTTCCTTCATAAACCATCAACTTCTTCAGTAAGACAGTCCGTTGACAAGTCTTCCATTTCATAGAAAACAATTCCAGGAACAACGTCTTGTGCGTTGTGGATATAAACGCTCCTAACCTTGGTCAGGCTTGGTGAGAGGACCATGAAACTCTTCTCCTTCCTCTCGTCTTTGATCCTGGCTACTGTCATCTCCAGCACCTCTTCCAGCCTATGTGAGCCTGGAGAGAAAGCGACTATTTTCTGGGAGGAGACACACGATGCAAGTGGACAGAACCTTACGCTCACCTCCTTCACCTGCCCATCTTTCAATGCGCCAATGACTCTGACTGTTGAGACACGCCAAACGATTCCAAACATCTGCGTCCTCTTGGGCTTGGCCAATCCCTGTGCGTGGTCTTGTTTAAGCACTGCTGTCTATGGCACAAGTTATCTCTATTTCCTGTGACCAAGTAAACCCAATGCCGCCGGACGTTCTCGACTGCTCAGTGCTCACTTCCGCGTTGGTTTGTGCGTCTCCCCTTTCTCAACAAGTGGCTGGATAATAGCTAACTGAATTGTTTCCGATAGCTTCCAATATGATATTTACTCTCGCTCCCGGCGCTGCCGTGAAAGGCTCACTGCCATTCCCCAACACTTGTAAATACCTCCTTATAAACCTGGATTTGATCAACAGCTATCAAGGATGCGGTGGTGCTTTCGTGAGTCGCTACCAGCGTCATACCAGAGCGTACTAAATTCTTTTCGTCTCCTTAACAGAGAGTTGCGGCCAATAAAATCTGGAATGCCTGCGCAGCCATTCATGTCTCGGGCGTTGGGACGTCTCCCATCAATCCCGGTGTCGAGGCATTCCAAGTGCGGTACGTGTCCAGCCTACCATCCTACTAAGTGTTCATTTTACTTATATTCACTGTCTCGTCTCTCCTTGTCTAGCGTCTTCCATGCTTTGTTTCATACGCATTCTTTTTGGATACTCAGTGGAGCGGCTTTAGGTTTTTGGGTTTAATGTTAGGGCCATGCTTCTGCAGTTACATTTCAGTATCAATTTCGGATGCATATACGAGTCCTTCAATAATTCATTCGTGGAATTCTGGAGAATAAACCTATTCAAGAATGCACCCCTCTGCCAGTCTTTCGATACTGTAACGATACGTCTTTCCCATATACCTATTTTCTCACTCCCCTTCTCACCCCATCTCCACAATCCTTACTCCTTGTTTCAACCTCTATTTCAACTTGTTCCTTGTCGCGATGCGATCGCCATTACACTCGTTACGGACTTAATTCGATCACCTAGTTACTTTATAAGACTCTGTTGTACGTAGATACGTCTTCGGTCAATCTACATCTTACACCACTTATCCTCTCGTTGGCTCGACCATCCAACAACCTTTTCTGAACCTACCTTGTGCCGAGACTAGCCGTCGACTCTACACCGACTGCTCCTCGTCACATCTTTTTAAGTGACAACTCTCGTCGCCGCTTACTTGGTTACCCCTCGGTTTGATCCACCTAGGCCACCACTCTGTCAGCGACTCCAGAACAGACCGAAGAATCTATTACCATGGATAACGTCTACCATACCCGTGCGCGGACCCGCTCCGGCGCACTCCCTGCTCCGCCACCCCTATTCAGCCCCGAGGCCTCCCTCCTTGGTACTGCTATCCCTGGGGACGTCGGCGCACCTGCTATCGCTTCGGCGATGAAACCTGGCTACGCTTCGGCGGCAGCTGGTTTGCCCAGCGCCTCGCGCGCTGGTGACCGCTCTTCGGAGCTCCCCTCGCTTTCGAGCGAGGGTGGCCAAAGTGACCATGGGCTTGCCCATGCGTCCGGCGAGGACGATGACGCTGGGGCTTGGACCCCCGTCAGTCGCAAGAACTCGCACTCGCATCGTGAGCGTAGCTCCAGTAAGGATAAATATACCCGTAATAATAATTCCTCTGCGAATACGTCCGATTGTGAATCGACCGTTGAGCTTGCCATGAGCAACATGAGTTATGATGAACTCACCAGCCTTGCTCGTCGCCACGAAGCCTTCGCCGCACAACTGCGGTCGAAACTGATGATCGGGAACACTCCTGATTTCAAAGATGATCAGGGTAATGGAGCTGTCAATGTCGGACGGACCTTGACCCAGGCCCCAACCCCTGAGCATGCCTTGGAGCATGAATCATTCCCTGTGCAGTCCCCGAAGTCGTACCGGGCGACTGTTGAAGAAGTGGAAGATGAGGGAGACCTCATCAACTTCGCGCCGCTAGCTGGCCCGTCCCGCGACAAGGGGAAGGGCGTTGATCCTCGCAATTGGGGAGCGATTAATTCGTTCCAGCAATTCACTGAAGAGGAAATGCAAGAACAGATTAAAATGTTCGAGAACTACGCGGAAATTAATCGCGTCGTGAAGGAGGAAGAGGTCACCGCGCCTCCCAATTTCTTTGCGAGCGTAATTCCTCCGCGTCAATCGCCCTTGAAATCGCGTAAGAAGCGTTCAAGGAGCCCTAAGTTGAGGAAGACTAGGCCAGCGGAAGTGGAAATTCCCACCTTAGTTGAACCGCTCGCCCAACCTTCCGAGAAGGTTCAATATTCAACCGTTGAACCCGAGGAGTTGAAGAACTCCTCAGCTGCCCCCAACCGTGAGCTGAGTGATGGCCACGATTCCAAGTCCGGACTTACTGTGGAAGAAATGTTTGCCCGCCTGACTGAAAGGATCAGCGAGCTTGACAAACGGCAGCGTGTCAGTGAGGCACCGACTAGAAATAAGTTGGAGCCGCGGCACAAACCTCTGCAGCCGCGTTCCTCAGAAGTGTGCGACACGCCTGCTCCCCGGGGCGTAACCCCGGGGAGACTGGCAGCGGAGAATTTCTTCGAACGAGCTCTGCGGGGAACGCCTGCAGACTCTAAGAAACCCAAGGCGCCGCGATCCGAGACGTCCAACGATCCGAGTGATAGCTCGAGCTCCTCCAGTTCGAGCTCCAGCTCATCTGACGATGGCGACTCTGGGCCTTCGCGGCGCGCTTCGAGTCCACGCTTGTCTTCAAAACGCAAGCGTGGCCATAATCGTAAGCAGCGGATGCTGCTTAAGCCGATTCCGCCGACTCGTTATAATGGGGAACCTAATTCTAATGCAATTGAGCGTTTCGCCAGGGAATCCAAGACTTACGTCAAAATGGGCCGTGTGCCCAAGGCTGACCACGTATACTTCATCTCGTATTATCTGGATGGCAAGGCGTTGGATTTCTACAACCAAGTCGTTCTCCGGAACCAGGACGTGGGCTGGGACTTGAAACGATTCTTTATTGAATTATTTGAGTTCTGTTTCCCGGTTGACTTCCGCAACACGCAGAGGAAGCGACTTAATCGTTGCTTCCAAGGCCCCAAAGGGGTTGCAGCGCATGTTGCAGAGTGGGACGAGATCTATAACACGATTGGATTGGGAGATAATCAAGAGAAGATTGTTAAGTTATTCAACAGCTTTACCTTCCCTGTTCAGACCGAAATCCATCGAAAGGGTCTTGACCCCGAGAGTTCCACCTGGGACGAGATTGTTAAGGCGGCCGAGAAGGCCGAGATCTTGTTGAAACTTGCAACTAGAAACCAGGAATCCGGAGGCGGATCTTCGCGGCGCGCGGATCCTCCGGCTCAAAGAACGAACGGCGGCAGAGCAGCGCCTAGCTCGCAGCCTCAGCGTGGAGGCTTCCGTGGCCGCGGTCGTGGCCGCGGAGGGCGCTCGTTCTCCTCTCGACGAGATGATGCTTCGCACCCGCGTGAGGAGTCCATGCGCACGTCCTCCGCTAGCATGCCTGCGAAAGGTGAACGTAAATATGAGTCCATGACTCCGCAGCGTAAGAACGAAATGCTTGCGAAGGGACTTTGTTTTAATTGCGGCGATCCCGGGCACTTGTCCCGTAACTGTCCCAAGAATCAGACAGTTCAATCTAACAAGAAGGGCAGACCGCCCGGTATGAGCACGCACGCAGTCCACATACCTTCGGGATCGAGTTCGCGCGACGCGCTGTACGAGAGTACCGAGGTGCTTGAAACTTTTGCGATCCACTTTGACAATCTAGATGGAGTCGCGGAGGGCGGGGAACCCCTTCAAAATTTTGAAACTTCTGAAGAGTTCATAGAACCCGCACCGGCTGAAGAGTACGGCTTCAAACCATGCGGCCCCACTTGCAATCACCTCAGTCACGCAGACCTTAACTCTGACTTTCGCATCGACTCTGAAAATGAGTCGTTTGAGTTCATCTCTGAACCACGCTCCCACAATTCTGATTCCGAGGGCGAGAACCCACCTTCGCGTCCGATAGGCGACTTGTACGCGTTCTACGCGTCCTTAATGCTGCAAGCAGCGCAGCCATACCCAGGGGACCCTCAGTCAATTTCTGAGGATAGTTGCTTTGACGAAAAGCGATTCTACATGTATACCATCTCAGACGATGAATATATTGTCGCTGATCATGAACGAGGGGAACTTACCCTTAGTATTGAGTCGTTACGCAACCCTGAGTTCATGCCGGCACTTTGGTACGCCCAGGCGCTATCCAAGGAGATGGGTCTTGATCCCGAGGCAGCGTTATTAGAAGAACGTTACCTTGAGGAAATAGGCGACGCACTAGCCGGAGCAGTGAAGATCATGCTCGAGCATGAAGAACTCAGAACCTGTAACGAAGGTGAGGAGTCGGCATGGGCGGACGAGCTTGAAGTCTGGCGGGAAGGCGATGGCCTGGTTATTTCTTCCCGAGTCAGCTGCATGATCCTGACGTTGCCGAGGCACTCACTTCTGGACCCGGCCTTTGACTTGACCCGTTGGTACAAGAACGCCGCCAGGGATTACTGGAGTCTTGACTCTGAGGACTCGTCAAGGTGGTCCGGATCCGAACCTGAATTGGTGTTGAAAGGCGATTCTATACCTTCGCTGCAGTCAGTCAGTGAGTCCAACGATGAATCAGAAATATCTGACCATGGCTCTATGCCCCCTCTGCAATCAGTTAGCGACTCAACCGATGAGTCATGCAGCGAATTGTCTGACGTGGTAATGCCTGGAGATCCCGGCGAGACGATTGATGATCGCCTGAATACGTGGGCCCACGCCGCTGAAGTCTTCTGCCAAGGAACGCGGCGAGTACCTGTTGCAAGATCGCGCCGACTAGGCGATGTTTTGGGCAACACAGTCGCGGCGCTGTTGGATTTCTTCCAACCTTATCCCGGAGATGAGCGAATCTTCTGGGGCGATGAGCGCCGTGACTCTGTTCGATTCCGTGTTCTGCGGCCCAGCGATTATTGCTTTATTATCGAGGACACATATTCCGAGGAAGTGGCCATCTTACCTCTTGAATATATTCGAGTTCCTGCGTTCCATTTGTTGGACTGGTATGCACGCTTCCGCGCAAAGTCTCTAGGAATTGCGTACTACGAGACTTCGGCCCTTCACAAATTTCCCATTGAGGAACTACTTGGCGATGCTATTCAGCAGTATTTCCGGGACATAGGTCGTGACACACCTATGTTCGACGGAGTAGGCGTCGCGAGAATTTGCCGCGAGCCTGACGACCTAGAAGGGCCCGACAATTATCTCATTTCCATCCCCATTGGTGAAGGCGACTTGCATGAGCGGATTTCTGAGATGACTCTGCTCAACCCGGAACTTGACTTGGCTGGTTGGGTTTTGAAGCGTCAGCTAAAATGTATTTTTCGTGAGAATGAACGACAGAATGGTTTAAATTCTGCTCACCGTTCTAGCAATTACTTTGGCTCAATGTTCGATGAACCGGTCTCGAGTACGGAGGGCGAGTTCATCCTATATTGCGGAGGAGTTCAGATTCCTGCTGACAGTATGAAGGGGATATCACGCACCGCGTCGACACCTCGTTTGACTAATCGAATTGTGGCGCGACCCCTTGTCATTGTTGTCCGCGTGAATGGCGAGCCAATTCGCGCACTGGTCGATTCAGGGTCTCTTGGAGACTTGATCTCGACCTCATTGGCCGACCAATTGCGCCTTAAGCGGCAAGAACTCGCGGACCCAATCACGCTTCAGTTGGCGGTCCAAGGATCGCGCTCCAAGATCAATCACTCCACGAAGGTTAAATTCGACTATCAGGACATTTCTGAGGAGCGTACCTTTTTTATTGCCAACCTTAGCGGATACGACATGATTCTCGGTACGGCATGGCTGTTCCAACACAAGGTGAGCATTGGTCTAAATCCGGCTCGCGTTTGTATCGGAAGTGCTAATGCCTTACCTGTTGAAGGTGTTGCAACTGCACGGGTCTTTGCTGGAGCCGTTGGTCTAGGCGAATCCTCGCTCCAAGCCGCTCGCGACGAGTTGATGGAGTATGCTAAGCCAATTTGCAAGACAGCCGCTGAAACCGGCTTACCTCCATTTCGAGATATTAATCATACGATTCCGCTTATTGATGAGAATAAAATCTTGCCTTGGAGACCTGCACGTTGCCCTGAAGCGCTGAGAGAACAATGGGACCTTAAGCGACAGACTTACTTGAAAGCTGGTCGATGGGAAGTCACGAACACGGGCAACACTGCGCCGATGTTGCTGATTCCCAAGGTCAAGACAAACCCGCCTAAACTGCGCGTAGTTGTCGACTTGCGGGCTCGCAACGCGAACACTCGTAAAATGACCTCGCCGCTTCCGGACATGGAAGGAATTCTGCGGCGCGTAGCACGCTGCAAGTTCCGGACTCTCATAGACGGGCAGGACGCGTATGAGCAGATCAGGGTAATTCCTGAGCACGTATCGCGGACTGCCGTGAGTACCCCAGACGGGAATATGGTTAGCCTCGTTCTGCAACAAGGTGACTGTAACGCACCGGCGACTTATCAGTCGTTGATGAACCACCTGTTTGGACAGTACATCGGCCGCTTCATGGACGTATATCTTGATGATATTATCATCTATTCCAACTCGCTTGAAGAACATATTAAGCACGTTAAGTTGGTAATTGACATACTGAAGCGGGAGAAGCTCTTTTTGAGCGCGAACAAGATTCAGCTGCTCCGAGAGGAACTGAATGTCTTGGGACGTGTGGTCGACGACCAGGGAATCCGGATGGACCCTCACAAGGTTGACACCGTCGTGAATTGGAAGACGCCGACGAACCGCGACTTGCTGCGCGGATTCCTCGGTTCGGTCACCTATCTCGGTGGAGATGTGGCCGACGTCCACATTCCTATGGGAATTCTCCATGAATTAACGAGCGACTCTGTGCCATTCCGGTGGACATTTACTCACCAACGTGCTTTCGAGGACGTGAAGCGCTTGGTTGCCCTGTATCGGAGTCATCACCGTAAGCCGCTGGACTACAGTGCGAACGCACCGCAGATTTGGTTGGTTACAGACGGCTGCAACTCCGGAGTCTCGGGTGTTGTGTGCCAGGGAGATGATTGGAAAACGGCCAAAGTCGCGGCCTTCTTTTCTGCGAAGTTGAATTCTGCGCAGCAGAACTACCCCGTTCACGAGATAGAGATGCTGGCTGGCGTTGAATCGATGCTCCGTCACGCAGATATTCTCCAGGGATGTCAGTTCATCTGGGTAACGGACCACAAGGGACTTATTCACCTGGTTAATCAGAAGAATTTGTCCGGGCGCCAGGCCCGCTGGATTGAGAAGACCTCGAGCTTTAACTTTGAGGTTAAATACATCCCTGGAACAGAGAATGTACTGGCTGACGCCTTGTCTCGAATGTATTCGAACGAGGCGCCTGGAACAGTGCGAGCGAGATCTGAATACACGTACCACGATGTCATTAACAATGACTCGCTTGATATCGCATCTATCTCCATGCCGGTATTTGCTGGATTGGAAGCGATGGCGATGTCTAGCGACCGCGTAACGCGCTCGATGGCTCGCACCATAATGAAGGAGGCTGACGCGAAGTCACACCTCAGCGCCGACGCGAAGTCAAGCGCGGCGAACACGAAGTCAGACCAAGAAGTGTTTGGGCCCGATCCCCGTATGTCCCCAAAGGAGGGCAGGGGTACCACCAAATTGACGAAGCCTAGGCGGAGTACCAGGATTGCAGACGGTGGTAAGAAGCAAAGAGGAAACACCGTTGATGATCTGGCACCGCCACATGTCAATCAACCTGATCCGGCACCTCGTGTTCTTTTCACGGAACCAAAACCCACCGCCAAGACGAATCACGCAGATCTCCCCACATCCGGGGCGGTTGATCTTGAACAAGAACTTGAACAACTTGACGGCTCTCTGCTGAATGTTGTGAACTCTGGTTGGCAGGGTTTGGACCTGGTGAAGCTCGTCACCAATCGCTATGCCGATGATCCGTTCTTCAAGAACATCTTGGACGCCCCCAAGTCTTTTCGCAACTTTGAGTTGGAAGACGGGCTAATTTACCTCCGCGACAACGACCACCGTATGCTGTGCATCCCGCGGATCACTTACCGCGACCGAAATCTTCGCGAGATCGTCATTTCAGAAGCGCACTCTTTACTGGCTCACCTCGGATTACGGAAAACTCTGGACTACCTCCGTGATCACTTCTGGTGGAAGGAAATCGTGGATGACACGAGAAGCTTCTGTGAGTCTTGCGCAACTTGCAAGCGTAGCAAGCCTAGCAACCAGAGGCCATATGGTCTCTTGCATTCCTTGAATCCGCCGCTGGAGCCTTGGGACTCTGTCGGCGTTGATTTCGTTGGACCTCTTCCTGAGTCCAAGAACCGGGACTCTGTGTTTAATTGCCTGGTCGTCGTAATCGACTTACTGACTGGGATGGTACATCTGATCCCATCACGCATCAACTACACCGCTCGCCAGATGGCTGAGCTGATGTTTGAACACATCTACAAGCTCCATGGGCTCCCGAAGTCTATCGTGAGCGACCGGGACTCTCTCTTTACGAGCGTTTTCTGGAAACGATTGCATGAGTTGATTGGAGTTAAACTCCACATGTCCAGTGCGTACCACCCTGAGTCTGACGGCGGAACTGAACGCGCTAACCGCACCGTCACTCAAATGCTGAGGCAGTGTATTGGACCTAAACAGAAGGACTGGGTCACGAAGTTACCGGCAATTGAATTTGCCATGAACTCTGCTCGATCTGAGTCTACGGGCTACACCCCATTCTTCCTCAATACAGGTCAAATGCCTCGTACTTTGCTCTGGAACTCTGACCGCACCCGCGACTACCCTGGCGTTGCCAACTTTGCATTGCAACGCCGCCTCGCGATCATGGCTGCTCACGACAGCATGATTGCAGCTCGGGTCAAACAGACTCGCTCCGCTAATCGCAAGCGCCAGCCTGTCCCTTTCGAACTCGGAGACCTGGTTTATCTTTCGTCCAAGAACCTGAAGTTTGAAAAGGGACTTGCGCGCAAACTTATTCCCAAGTTCATTGGTCCCTACGCGGTTATTCGGGACTTTGGGAACACTTCGTTCCAACTTGACTTACCCGCGAGCATGAAGCAGAGGGGAGTTCACGATGTATTCCATGCCTCTCTACTTCGCATCCACGTTCCCAATGACGACCGCCGTTTTCCTGGACGTCTGGAGTCCCAACTTGGTATTTCTCTGGACGCTGAGACGAACGAATGGGCGGTTGACAAGATTATCAACCACTATGGACGTCGAACCAAGGCTTTATTCGAAGTCTTGTGGAAATCTGGCGATAAATCCTGGATGCCTTATGAGCAGGCTAAGCGCCTGCACGCTCTGACAGATTATCTTGAGACGCTGGATATCTCTGACGTCAAGGACCTCCCCTATGGCTCGGGCCGACCCCCTGTTGATAGCGAGGAGCTCCACGTCGGATCAGCAATGTCTTATTTCTGGGCATATAAAGGAGACGAGCCCCTTCAGGAGTTCTGCCCTTCCTTTTCTCCCACTACCATGGTCGCTCACTCTGTCTTTGACGCTGATTACGCTCCCCCCGTCTCTGAGCTCTCGGACCGCTTCCGAGCATTCAACCGCACACACGACGTCTTGCAGCGCATCGACAAGCGCACCTTCCGCTACACTGATCCTCTCCTCGAGCCCGTCCTCTTCGACTCGCGCACTATTCGCCTCTATGCCGACTATAACGTCGCACTCTGCTCTGGCGAGGGCATTCCTGAAGCCGTCCCCGCCTTCTATGTTTACTTCGCCAAGGAGATGAATGCGAAGGACGACTGCGGGTACGGATGGGCTTACATCGAGGAAGGCGTTATCGTGTGGGACGAGAAGCTTACCGTCGCCGACCCTGACTCCTATTGCGTCCTCGACACCGAGACTACCGACCGCATCATGCCCGTCGGGCACGTCGCTGTCTCCGAGGCGTACCGCGCCAACGCTGAGCGCCTCATTCTTCGCGCCAGTTTGCAGGACAACAAACACACTCGAATTCGTGAGCAGAAGAAGGCGCTCAAGGAGCGCGATTCTGGTCCGGATATCCACACGGCTGACGCGAAGGACGCATTCGCTCGCAAGCGCAAGGCGATTAAGGACGCTGCCATCGCCACCGCCGCCAAGAAAGCTAAGATAGCTGCGGATGAGGCCGCGGGTCCCTCGGGCGCTCCCGCCGACGGCTCGACTGATACCTCAATGGTCAACTAGTCCCCCGTAGACGTGGGCCTGGAGGGCGGATGTAACGATACGTCTTTCCCATATACCTATTTTCTCACTCCCCTTCTCACCCCATCTCCACAATCCTTACTCCTTGTTTCAACCTCTATTTCAACTTGTTCCTTGTCGCGATGCGATCGCCATTACACTCGTTACGGACTTAATTCGATCACCTAGTTACTTTATAAGACTCTGTTGTACGTAGATACGTCTTCGGTCAATCTACATCTTACACCACTTATCCTCTCGTTGGCTCGACCATCCAACAACCTTTTCTGAACCTACCTTGTGCCGAGACTAGCCGTCGACTCTACACCGACTGCTCCTCGTCACAGATACTTCCGGTGGAAAGTGGAACAAGTGACATCGTTGGCTATCTAGCGAGCGTGCACAACACGAAGATGGCACAGGGGGCAATCACTTGGGCAGGTAAACCTCACCTGTCGTGGAGGCACGTGGACTGGAGATTCCCAAGAAGTCTATGTTCAGCCACGAGGCTGGCGAGTGCTTGCCCGCCGAGCACTTGGCCGAACTTGGATCAATTCATGATCACGTGCGAGCTGTCCGATCGTAAATTGGCGCGTGAATTTCTCACACAATTTGCATTCAAGTTTATAAACCTCAAGAAACAAGCATTGGATTTGTGTATGTGGGTTAAACACCGCACTTGATTTGTTTAACGACTTTCCCTTGTTTTTTAATCCTATTCTCTCAGTTGATTTAGATGCTCGATTGCTTTCAAAGGACACAGCGATTCTCCCATGTCCAAGTGTCTTTTTGACACTCGAAACTGGGAAGAGGTTCAGCAATTTATCTTGCCCGCTTCCTTCTGAAAAAATCTTGACCCCGGTGTCAAATTGTAATTTTCCTCCTCCCCTTCATTGATTCCTATTACCCCATATCCCATTTTCACCCATTCCCTTATTGCCCCTCACCTTTCGCCAAAACTTTTGTTGTCTCATAGAGGATATGTTGCACTAGACCAGATTCAAATTTGGAGCCTCCCGCATTTTTTTCTACTGCTCTACCATCAAAACACGTACATGGAATTATAGAATTTAAGACCTTAATTGGGTGGCTTCCCATAAGACGAAATAATCTCTGCTGATTATCCAAAGGGTGCCAACGATGTCGGCATACAAGCTTTAGGCACTGCATTTATTCATGTGTGGTTCCCATAAGAGTATTCAAGAATAAAGATAACTACATTATTTCACAGGATGTTCGCACCAAACAACAACTCGCAACACGTCTCACGCGCCATCGAACACGTCCCAGCCGCTATATCCGTGAATTTCAACGCGTTATTTGGTCATTGTCGATGAGTTTGACAAGCAGTTTTCGCGTTCTGCAATCATGGCAAGGGGCGCACTGCAGCTCGCTTGATCGCCGGGTGGTGGTCGTCCCTCTGTCAACTTTGGGAGGTTAATGTCGGAACTTTAATCCCGCCTGCCTCTTGCCTTTTGTGCGAGGGAGGAAAGAGGGGGGAAAGGGAGGGAAAGAAGGGAAGGACGCACAAGTCGACGGCTGGTTGAGAGGGTTGTCGGGTCCGAGGATGACGAGGCCTGCGTTCTCATCACCAACAACGCCTCACCCAATAATGCGAGCAGGCAGACGCAACCTGAGTCTGCTACGCAATCCACTTGATATCAAACCTCGTCCCGTCGTCTTGGTACAAATACCACCTCGTGCAGCTGGCCTTCGAGAGGGCGGTCGCCGCCGGGAGGAGCAGCGCCGAGAGGAGTGGGGATGGAGGACTTCATTTGTCGAGGCGAGTAAATTTGGTATGTCGATTAGCGAGAGTGAAGAAGGGGAAGGAGGGCCCGTCGGCGTCGAGCAAGAGCAGCGGCAAGCGAGGGCAAGTAAAAAGGTAAAACGTAAGAGCAAGAAAAAAGCAAAAGCTAGGGGACAAAGGGGGAGACGGAAAGAGGTGAAGGTGGGAACGACATGCGGACGCCGCGCGCGGTGTCAGCCGGGTGGGGGAATCTGACTGATCTCCGGCGACAAGGCGTCCCTATAAATCTCATCTCAACTGCGCAACGCGTCATGGGCATGTTGTCATTTTACTAAAGCCATTCTCCCTTCCTCGGCCTGTGTTTCTCAACAAGCCTTGGGTTGAATATGGAGTCTGCGCCATTTTCGTGACTTCGTAACTTCGCTTAGCGTAGTGAAACTTCGTAACTTTGATGGGAATCGGTGAAAGTTCGTGAGTATGATGGCATTCTGTGAAAGTTCGTGAGTTAACTTCCGGGCTTGTCGAGCGGCAACTCTTCGGCACATCACGGAGTGATGGGAATCATCAGTTGCCGAAATGGCCGGTTAGTTTTGGGTTAGCTGGTTAGGGGTTAGTGGTTAGTGGTTAGGGTTAGTGGTTAGTGTTAGCAAGGGATCTATACAAAAAAAAAACACGCCCGGCCTTGTTGAAGCAACAATGATGGCTGAGATTCCGGGTTCTTGAACGTGCCGAGTTGAACTGACGAACTTTCACACAAACCAGGCAATGTGACGAACTTTCACATAATACCATCAAAGTGACGAGCTCTCGCAACGCTAAGCGAAGTTACTAAGTCACGAAGGTGGGTACGACTCTTGAATATGCCAGCGGTTTGGCTTGAACAACCGTGCATATGATGGTACCACGAACATTTACAGTAATTTTCACGGCGTTTCAACTTCCGCGGCCCCCAGAGAAATGGTACGAGACGGAAACGGAAACGGATCTGCGGCAAGCATGCCAATAAGATTACCCCGTGCTCAGGAGGCTGTTGTTGGATCCGAGATCAAAGTTGAAGTAAGTATGCTATGTATTATGTATATAGGACTCAGTTGAAGCGGAGAACGTCGGTCATCACGTGTCAGGCGCGCCGCGACGGGCGCATACACAAGGGTCAATAAAACTAAGCGCGCTGTGGCTTTTTTGTATGAAAATACTTGGTAGCCGAGTATCCCCATCCCCGCGTGTGTTCGATTCAACCGACACAAATTCTACGCTTTTTGTGATGTGGTACTTCATTTTGGTAATTATACAACATCAGCAAAACCGGATCCGCTCTGGAGAACTTTCAAGCCCTCCAAAGTGCTCCAAAGTTACCCAAAACAGTCAAAGTGCCAAAGCAAGGGGTACCCACTTGAGAACGCTCCAAAGTGGTCCAAAGTAGCCGAAAGTGAACTAAAAATAGCCGAAAGTAGCCGAAAGTGTCCGAAAGTAAACGTCCAAACTGCTTTAAAGTGATCTGAAGTGGTCCAAAGCAACTAAAGTAACTCAAAGTGGCTTGTAGTCATTTCTCTAGGGCACTTTGAGCTACTTTGGGTTAATTTCCGCCACTTTGAAGCATTTTGGACGACTTTGAACTATATTTAGCTACTTTGGAGCGCTTTAGCTCACTTTCGGTTACTTTGGAGCACTTCGAAGTGTTCGAGAGCGCTCTGCATTATTCTGGAGCACGTTGGGTGAGTGTTTAAAAGTATGTTCGAGCACACATCTAAAGGTGTAATAAAATGACATTCCAATTCTACGTTACTTACACGTCCTACTCCACATATTAACTTACCGTTCGTAACAGATTTCCCCTTTGCATCTCAGATTCGGCCTCCACATCGGGCGCACCGACGCTGAAGCGGAGCTGCCGCCACGCCGAGTCTGCAGGGGTATGTGAGCAACGGCGCACAAAATGTACCGACCCTGGATGTGTTGACTCACTCGATGATATTGTCCCAATAATCGGGCATGTCCGTGACGTCTGCGGAAATTTAGCGCTGGAAGAATCGTAGCTGATGCAATCGCACCTGCACGCATGTAGATTGGTCCATTTGCATCAGGAATTCCAGAGAAATCTTGTCGGGAGAGTAAGATTCTTATCGCGACCAAAAAGAAATACAGTATGTGACTTACCGTAATCGAACTTCAACAGATACACCAGCTCATCCGCTGACTTTTGAGGCCAATGGTAGGTTGATAGAACATCTTGATGAATCGTGACTCGCGACGCGCGCGTAAGGTCTGCGCCCGTAATTAGTAGGAAGTTTGACGACGGTGTGTTCGGCGCCCCCGACGAAGACGTGGACACATTTCGAGGTGGAAAATGCGATTGAACCATACATGGGGACCTACGCAAGTCCATGGTTAGCATTTACCGTTGCGAGTATAATTAATTAATTCCACTCACGGCTTGCAATCTGGGAGAGCTGCGACGAGCACGGCGAGTTGAAGGCTTAATGGAGGGAAGGAGTGCAATATCACACCCATTTCCTCATTTGCAGTGATTGCATGTAAGGAGTGAAGTAAGCATAGACTCGCAAGGGAATCCCGGCAGCAACGCACCATTCGATACAGTCGAGCCGTGCTGCACCATCTCGACGTGCGCATCCATCACCTCCACGCCTGCCCACCCGATGCCGCAGCTGCGCGTCGAGCAAGCTGCTCAGACCGAACCGCCCAAAGCGCCCCTTGTCTCCGTCATCATCCACCTCCACCTCCTGTCCGATTGCCTGCATGGGGATCTTTGTTGTGAGCGTGACCAGGGAATTGAGATGCTGAGCACGAAGTCCGACTTGGTGTAGCAGCCGCCAGGCGTGGCGGAGGGCTGAGGCGCGGCAGTAGGAGGACGCAGGATCTCGAAGACGTCCCTGGAACTGGGACATGTGGCGAAGGACAGTGCAGAGCAGAGAACGCAGGCGATGAGCGGGACATGCCCTGCGTCGAGGAGTATGAAGCGACTGGCGCTAGATACTCTGGAATGAGGTGGGTGTGGAAGACGAACCACGAACAAATATTTGTTTCGTCACGTGCCCCTGACTTCCAAATCTCCAAGTCCGTCGCGTCTTGCACAATGCAGTCTCCTCTCAGCTCCTCTTCATTTGTCTAGGCATCAAGGCGGATTCTCTCGGAAATCTTGAACAGGTAGGTCCCGGGGGAAATTCCTCTTCAAATTCCCCGCCGTTAGCCGCTGTTTTCGCTCGTTTCCGGGACCCTCAAGCACCTTATTCTGGATACCCTGCTGTCTATGTATGCCGCCCCCATCGCCAACACCTTCGTCCGCTCCGGCCCTGTGAGAGCGCCATCGGCCGTGAGAACGCGAATCGCACCAACCGCTCAGCGCTCCATGTGCGTATTGCCCTAATTTGACGTTGCCACTACAGTTATGTCCCCGTTTACAGTGCTGCGCATTTTTCGCCGTGTCCCACTCGCACTTCCAACTCGACTATTGTCGAAGCCTTGACATGCTCGAGCGCTTCCCATGTCCTCCCCGCACTCACATTCCAGATATCAGCACCACGAGTGCAGGAGTCTCGACACCCTGCTGCTCAGGTCCTCCCCACCCGTGCTCTCTTACATGTTGGATACTTAGCACACCGCCCTTGCTTCCCGACGCACCGTTGTTGGGGAGCATCGTTGACTCGAGTGTTGCTTAACTTCTCATCAGCAAGCTCTTCAACGCTTGGCACCCATTCATTTATTCAACATTGGATCCGCACTCAGGCTCCATCTTTTTGTCTTGCAACTGCCGACACCTCAAAAATAGCCTTGAAGGTCCTAGAGATCTTCGATCTCTACGTATCCAGACGGTTGGGAATGACTATTTCCATGCTCTCTTGCGCGGAAGTCCGTTTCCTTCTTTCTTTCTTCCCCTTGTTATTATTTTATTAATGTACCGACCGAAGACTTAATCTTGTGAACAAAGGTCTTGGCAAGCCTTAAATACTGCTCACACCATATGAGCACGAACGGCGGGGCGTCGAGGAGGAGCTGTTCAAATCCGATGGCGCATACTCTCGCTTGTTCCTGGGACGTGGCCCCGACGCCTTCTAGCTCCCCGGCGGCGTCGACGCGTAAAAATTCATCCAGATGTTCAAGCAGAACACCTTCTTCAAATCGGAGGTCGGCGCTATCTATTTTGCGAATGAGCTCAACGAACTCACGGGCGTGCACGTGCTCGGCGGCCCACCGGGAATGAAGCTCGTAGTGGGCAGAGGCTGACTCCGGGGCGTGTAATGCGCGTTGTGGACGGGAACCAGTTCCAGCTGCAGCAAGAGTGAATGCACATTCATTTGGGCTTGATGTAAACTTGTGCTGAGTGGTATTCAGGGTGAAGATGAACAGTGCGTTCCGGATCCATGTATTTGCGGGCGACCTGCGGATGATGAAGCACGCGCTGGACAGGTTCGCGGCGTTCCTCAACTTGCCTGCGTCGTTCTTCAACCACCATCGGGCGAGCACCAATGTATGCTTCTCAATCGTCGATGGGCCATACCGACGACGAGAAGAACATACACATAGCCAACCCGTGCGTTGTTCTTATTGGCTTAGCAATTAACGACGGCTGACCTTTGCTGCAGATTATTTACGTTCCTCACCATCGTTTGGACACACTGGTATAGTTGGGAGATCGACGACCTGCCCAGCCCGCTGCGGCTCTACCGCTTGAAGGTCTACGGCGATGCACTGTTCAATCACCGTGTGCCCGAGGCGGAGACGGACACGCTGCTGCACCACAAATTCTGCGTGGCCATGCAGCAAGGCGCGATCGTTGCGACCGGACTCATATGTGGGCGCGATCGTGGAGCTCAGCGAGGACGGCTGGTTCGACCTGAACGGTTCGTCTTCTCTCCTGTCATGGGAATCACTAGGACTGATATTTTCTTGTACAGATTGTTTTTGCTGGATGTTTGGAGGTACCCCAGACGGAGCAGAAACCCTTGAAGGGGAGATTTTGAAGTGATTAGGAATTTGAAGATAATCGTCAAGATGTAACATCATATCTTTACAATTGTAATATCCCTCAGCGCTGACCGCATCATGATCGCGACCTCCTCGTCCCTCCTCCACACCCTGTCACTCTCGCTTCGGAGAAGAAACTCACTGCTGAGCAGAAGGATATTCCTTTTTTTCTCCGAGTACAGTAACCAGACGATCTTTTTAGTTACTTTTTTGAAAGTCGAAAGTAGACCGAGTCGTACTCCAAAGTAGGCCGCTTCTCCAAAAAAACAGTCCTACTCCAAAGTGCTCCAAAGTAGACCACCTACTTTGGAGTGCTTTGGAGGAAGCCATCAAAATCCGGTTTTGCTGATGAACGCCGCACACACAAACCGCTCAATGGTCTGTGCTCTATATTCATATCCAACCCTCTCTTTGAATTCAACTTATCAGTCCCACATCTAGTACTTCGACTTGCATCCCAGATGAAGAAATTCCCAGCGCTTTCTGCGCTTGACTCGTTCGACCGTGAAGGAACTTATTTCATACCAGATGCATCCCACGAATTTGAACTCGTCGATGTGGCTCCACAATCAAACTTACAGTGGTCCCAGCAGGAAATACTCAATTCATGGAACACGTTGCGTCAATAGGAACTCGGGAGAAATGAAACCGGGTGACACCTGTTAGATTTGCAATGAATCGGAATAAATCTCCACGTGTTTGAATAATTTACATCCAACCGTCGTTCGAAGCTGAAACCGAGTCCTTCCTTTGTCGGAAAATCCTAAATTACCTGACATGGTCATGTCAAGCAATATCAGGCCCTGTCAGGCCGTCAGGTATTCGGAGGGTTGATCAGGTTCAAAAACAAATTATAAGTGGGTGATCAGCCTGACCGAGGCTGACAAGCCTGATGGAGACTGACAAGCCCTGATCATAGTTATCTGGCGCAAAACTCTTATCCTCTTTCGAGGGCGCTGCTGTTGCAATGTGGAAGAGTCAGTAAACGCAGCAAAGGCAGTAAGATAATGAAATAGAGCATAATGTAAGGCATCAAGCAAAGTATTAGATTTTCTAAGGGTATACTACCAAGTTACTTGCAGGTTGCACGTTGGAAGGACACCACCTGAGTTTTGTACCTCGTTCGAGCTCACGATTAATCATGTGACCCCGCTCGCTACGGTTCATTTATTCATCTTTTCGAATGGTTCAAGTGCTTCTAATTACTGTACAATGCAGTAAGATTCATGTCCAAGCCTCCTCATAGTAGGTTGAAGAAGCTTGGAGAGGGGGTCTCTGATCGAGCCTGACCAGTGCTGACGCAGTCTGATATTACCTGATAGCCTTCTCACCTGAGCTTGACAGGGCCTAATAGGTCGGTCAGGCCTGATCAGGTAAATTAGGATTTTCCGACATTGTGTATCCACGGAAGGTCTCTCAGCGGCCATGGGAAGGATTACTGCACAGCGATTTCCTTTCCCAATTGAGCGGCGCTGTACCTTCCTTGCAGAATCGGATCAGACGCAGCTCGTTCTATGGATTCCTAGATTCCAACAAACTTGGTGTTGTTCGGGGGGAATAATCCCGTCTAAATCCCATCTCACTGGCGAGCATGAAATACGCTTGACATCGGACGCGATAATTTACGAATCCCCGGGCTAGTAGATATTGCGGTTGGGATGTTGTCTCAGGCTGAGTCAAAAACTAGAAGCTTTATGTTCCGTCCTTTAATATATACCGTTATCCAACAGTTTTGGAAAGACTTCTACCGTATATCAGCCTGCAAAAAAAAAAAAAGTCCAGTGTGAACTCGAACGTGTGTCGATCTTAGCTCTGTACTAAGTATTCAATTCGTCATATTCTCCGAATCAGTGAGTGCGCGATAGTTGATGATCGCGGAATTCCCTGGCTGTCCGGCATTACATATGAAGCGTGGATCTCACGGGAGGAACCGCTAGTTAGTTGTGTTTGAACTCTCGTTTGATTGGGCCGACTGCATACAGTGTGTTTCTCTATCATGGGTGTGCAAAAAACAGAATCCAAATGTGGCTCGCAATCGGGTGTTGAACATGAATGTCCGAGAAAAAGAAGAATTCGTTTGTATGCATCCGCGCAAAGCGCGACCAGAGTCAGACGCCAGGCCCTCTCATCCAACACCACAACATCCTAGTGCACAGACAGAATTCACCCCACCATCGATGATTCTGCAATATTGACTTCGCCTCATGACTTCCAGCTGCAGACTTTCTCGGTCTTCCCATCCTTCTTCTCTGAGATTTTGTTGCAATGGATTGAGAATTCCGACTCGCTGTTCGTGCCATTACGCTGAATTCGCGCTTGGGTTACGCTCAGTGTTCACCAACGCGTCCGATAGAAAGGGCAGTGAAGTGGAGAATACCGTGATAAAGTCACTGGCGCCCATAACTCTTATTCTCGCACGACTCGTACATCTTTTTGATACTTAGCAGAAAAAATGGTGCACATTGTTTGGCCTTGTGGGGCGATACGCGATCGGCGCGCCGCGTCACGTGAGTGCATCGCATCTTACTGCCAGCACCATGTCATCCATGATCTTTGAATTTGTAGCCCTCCCGGAAGACATTGTCCACGACATTCTCTGTGTCTGCGATATATATTCCGTGATATGTATCAGCCAGGTACGACTCAATTCTCTGTTGTCTGCCGACGCTAATTATTGTAGACGAACAAGTACCTTCACGATCTCGTGGCATTCACCCACACCATCTGGATCGCTCTGGTTGAGGATCTCCGGTATCGGGGATTTATTGACCGACTCACTGTCATGGATATCCGTTCGATGTCAACACGGAGTCTGGTGGCACTCGTGAGGCGCCTGGTCATCGGCCCAGTGGCATGGTCGCCAGCCAAAATTGAGTCTTCGAAACCTAACTCGTTCTCCAAAATCCTGGCGAAAGTTACCAACCCTCAAGGACGACGCGCCAAGGATCCGCCTCCAGTACAAGCGAGCGCGCACGTTGTACTGCATCCGTCCATCCGTCTCGGATCGCTCTGGCCCTACCGTGAAACCTTCAAGCTTCTTCGGGGAGGCAAGTATGTCCTGTTTTGCTTGTGGAATACGGAAGATGCGGCAGTTCTCGGATGCTGGCGAGTGGCCGATGATTCGCTCCTGGGAACATACCGCACCGAACTCCCCCTGCACAACATTTCTGAGTTCGACGCTGAAGTGCTCCACGGCGGTGAGCGCGCGAATATCATTATGTATGTCGGCACGGGTACAATGTATCGGTAAGGTGACGGCTCCAGCGGAATCATGCTCCTGACATTTTGCTTTCGGTCCAGTAATTTCGTGGAGGTTATCAGCTGGGATTTTGCGACTGGAATCACAGAGCGGCTCTCGGTGATTAAATACCTTGGGTCGCAATTCAGAAATATGTTCCTTGGTAACATTTGTGGCGACTTTGCTGTTGTGCACATGGACAACCAAACGCCGTTACCCGATGTCTGTATCATCATCAACTGGCGTGCACAACAATATTGTAAGATTATCTGCCCGATTCCAATGGTATGTCCCCGTCGTGCTCAGCTCGCTATTCCCCTCATGCTCCTCGTTTTAGGGCATTAATTTTCGGACGAAACTCATTCCAGGCCACTTCATCATCACCTGGACCTCAGGCATGACACAAGAGCTCAGGGTTATCGCCCTTGCCTCTCTTTCCGGTCCGTGGGCACCGGTGGTAGAACAAGATACTCCCAATCATGTGCTACTGCCGAATATCCCTCACATTGCATTGCACACGGTCAAGCCTGAGGGAGCAAAAATCAATATTCGACGTGGAGGAACACTGGCAGTACACGAAAATCCTCTTCAGAGCGGCACCTACCGTGTATGGCTCCTCCTCCAATATGATGTTGCTCGACTGCGCGGTAATTACATACCTCGTGCTCTGTTGTGCAGCTTCTGCCTGTCCCTCCCGGGGCCAGGCGGTCATCGATTGACCTGGCAGCAACGGAGCTGCGCCGCAGTGGCATCATCTCCACGCAATTCGGGAATCACGTATTCTGGTCACACCAGGGCTCACCTCTGGGGTAGCGAACCACACCGGATCTTCCCACCAGACGTCCATTCTGCGCCAATAAGCCTGAAAATAATTCCCAACACACCGTGTTTGGCGGGCCTTGTACCGTACAGCGGGGCCGTCGGATACACAGTGCCAGGGCACACATTTGTCCTGGACTACTTTGAATAAAATGTGGTAGGTGAGAACTTCGCATCTCCATTCGTTCGTCAATCTTACATTAACCCCAGCAATTCCGGAGGTGTGGCGGGAATGATGTCTCAATCGTCTTGGAACAACTGGTCTTCATAGCTTCACCTTGACACTAGATAGTGGATCCGGGACCGTCAAAGTCAGATGTTTTGGAAACATGTATCTTGATACAGATATATGCCGCCGCTCGCTGTGGTTGCAAACGGTTGAAGGTTTCACGACTCATTCCGCCTCGACTTTTACTTTGGCCCATAAAAAATACGGGTGTCATGAGCCTGAGGTTGGTCAAACATCGTCCAGCGCGTAAGAAATCCACATCTCTATAGGCCACGCCCTGGCATGTTCCGAAATATTGAATATTATCCTGATTCTTAACTGAGTCTTATCATAGCAGGTGGATTGAGTAAATGCAACTATTTAGATTTCTCTTGTTGAAGATCTCCGGAAGCGGAGCTTCGTCGACCGACTGTCCACAGCAGATATATGAGCAGATATATGAGCGGTGTCAACGCAAAGTCTAATAACAGTGGTGAGGCGTTTGGTGGTCGGTCCAAAGTCATGATCACCCTCGCGGCGAGCCACCTCTGTCTCCAACATTCTGTACAAACTGGCGGGTCATGGACGAGCACCATCGCCTGTGAAACCGGGTGCGCAGTTTGTACTGCATCCGCCGCCAAGGGACGAACACTTCAAAATTCTTCGGGGAGGAAAGTATGGCGTATTTTCCGATGTGGATGCGGATGATGTACCATCCCTCGGATGCTGGCGGGTGGTCGACGATTCGTTACTCGGGATGTATTACAGCCTACTTCCTTCTCACATCATCCGCGATTTCCGAAGGTGAAATGTTTCACGCCACGAACACGCGAATGTTGATATGTGTGGACTCTAGGACGTTTTATCAAACCCGTAAGCATGCGACTCTGATACCGTTGAGATTCTGATATTGTTTTATAGTGGTTTTCACTCTAGTGGCTTAGGCTATTAGCTGGGATTTTGCCACCGGAATGATAGAACTGGTCTCGACCGAGTACACAGGATGTGATATTTTCAACCCATCTAACTAAATCACGCCAAAGTGATTGGAAGCTGTGTAGCACCGCCACATCGTGATGGCAGAACATTCCACAGCTTTTACGTCTCTCTTGGATTTCATCTCCCTTTGCTTTTGGAATGGCGAGTGCAGCCCGCCCTGAATCTTTGGCAGTCGTTCTCTCACCAGCTTTTTGGCCATGTTCTGACGACTCGGAAAATACGTGGCGATCTCGATCTTTCCATGGTCTCACAGCGTACAGCTGCCGTACTACAGCATTTAGGTCCCGTCAGATTCGTCTCGTCTCACTGTAGAGTTCTTGATCCTTTCAAAAAAACGGCATCCCGGGCGGCACGTTTCACGACATACAATTCCCGCCCGCGTCACAGCTTTCACCGCTTACTCCACCCACGCCTCCCAACAATCAAATGATCCAGCACCTGCGCGCAAGACGCCGCCTACTTAACGCAGAACAACGTCATGCGAGACCCCGCTATTCGTTCTTCACGCCCCCCTCCCCTTTTACTTCCTTCGCCTCGTCTTCGTTCTTCGTTCTTCGTCTCTTTTTCCTTCGGGCCCAGTCACCCTTCAAGGACATAAAGGATGAAGTTGCTCGCCCGCTTCTTTGGGGCTGTGGGAATCCCCGCGCTGGCTGCGCTAGCGCCCGTATTCCTGTCTTCGTTACCACCAGGTGCGTTCTACGTGGCATTCTCGTCAAATCCCCTCCTAACGGATCCCAGTATCGGCGTCGGTCATCGGCGTCGGCCCGCGCAGCATCAACGCGAGCCTCATTCCGACGGAGTGCGCCTCCGCCTGCCAGCCCGCCCTGTCCGCCCAATCCGTCAGCCCCATCCCTCCAAACTACATATGTCCATCCAGCCACTGACGGAACTCGTTTGTTCGTTTTGCCTCAGACATGCGGCACCGACTTGAAATGCCTCTGCACGGACGCCAACGGACACAGTTTCGCGCAGTGCATCGACTGTGCGGTGGGCTCCAATCCGGATACGCTTGCGCAGAGTGCGGGCGAGGGCGTACTGAGTGGTGCGTTTGTCTCTCTCTCTCTCTTCCTTACGAACCCCCCTCCGTAATTAGTTTTGTTGTTACCGTCCCGCGTCTTTGCTGTGCCCGTCCATTTCTATTTCCGCCAGTGCACGGATAACGATCGCTGATACGACCCGACTCAGACTACACCGCCAAATGCGCGCAGGACAGCGTGCCCATCTCGTCGCTCACGCTCTCCTTCAACACGTCCGCCCCCGCCGCGACGGGTACCATCGCCAAGGCCAACAGCGCACGCACCCTGCTGCTCCGCGCACACCCACACTCACTGCTGCTGGGGATCGCCGCGCTGGCGCTCGCCGGGGTGCTTGCGGCTGCGCTGTAACAGGCGTACGGTGTAGGATGTAGGGTGGAAGGGTGGAGGGTGGTGGGTGGAAGGATGCGAATGGAAAGAAGCTGAAGTCAATGTTAATGTAGCGTTAATATTTTTTTATTGTGTATTTGACATGTGCAGACGTTGGGGCGCCCATTTGGGAGCCGGAGAGACCAACAGTCGCGCTTGTGCCCTGAAAAAACGACTGGCAAGGTACAACAGGATTGATTGGTATTGTGCGAAGAGTACAGATGGATAGCAGAGCAGAGTGAGTAGATGTACAACGTAGAACAAGTGAGACGCGGTGGCATGGGGTTCATATCGCATAGGCATAAGCATAGTGCATAGGATGTCCGGCAAAAAGAAAACGCAGACGCGCTCACAACGCCCTCTACTCGACCCCGCGCTCCAACAGCGCAGCGGCAGCAGCCTCCTCCTCGTCCTCGTCCAGCGCGTAGATCCACACCTCGCCGCCCTCGTAGTCATCGTCGTGCGCGGGCTCCGCGATGGGCGCGAGCACCTGGTGCGCCATGCTCGTGAAGCCCGAGAACGAGCGCGAGCGGCGGCGCGCGCCGCGCTCCGTGGTGGCGCGCATCTTCACCGGCGCCGCGTGCTTGGTGGTACGAGAGCGGAGGGAGAACGAGAACACGCGCCGCACGGGCGCGGGCGCGAGCGCGGTGGTGGAGGCGCACGGGAAGGACGTGAACGCGGAGGCGGAGGCGGTGGAGGAGGACGCGGTGGGGCTGGGCGGCGGCGCGACGGAGCCGGGGCCGTGCGTGACGATGCTTTGTCTGCGCTGGAAGATGCCCGAGACGCGCCCGCGGAGGTTGCCCATGGACGGCCAGGTGCGGCGGCGCGGGGTAGGCGCGGGCTCGGTGGGTGGCACGTCCGCGTCCGCGTCTGCATCCGCGTCAGAGTCCGAGTCATGATCATGGTCGACGAAGAGGCGGCGGACGGCGCGTACGCGGGTTGGAGCAGTGGCAGGGGTGTCGAGGGCAGAGGTGATGGTGTGCATGGGGGCCGGGGACGCGTGGAGGAACGGGACGCGGGCGCGGGTGTTGCCCGTCATCCCGAACTGGCCAAACTCCGAGGGCAGGTCAGCGAGCTCGGACAAGTCCATCGAGCTGGGGCGCGAGCGCACGAAGACGCCCTTGAGCGAGCTGGTGGGGGAGTGGGGACAGCGGAGGTTGAAGGTGTTTGGGTCGTCAAAGTGGAGGGTGACGGGGCTCGGGAGGTCGGCGGCGTTCTGGAGGGTGAGGATGGCCATCGACGACATCTGTGCGGGTGGGGAGGAGATTAACTCTAGAGTGGCATGAGGGCTGGGGCTGGCCTTATATACGGCGGCGTGCAGGTCTTTGTTTTGCCACCCCGAAAGGGTAAGTATGGCGAACAGTGCATTGTGGACTATGGGGCCACCCGGCAGTCCAATTTGGGAAATCTATTCGTCCGAGCCTTGAGACACACATGGACGAGATCCCAAGAAATCGGCCACGCTTTGGACAATACACATTGAATACTGCAGAAATCATTGGCCATATGTCGAGGTGATAGCGCCCGACGCTTTGGTTTCTTGACGCGCTTTGAAGGCGTTCAGGGTCATTAGTGAATACGCGCTAATAGATACATGTACATTGTCAGACAGAGGATAAAGGGTGCCAGCAGCCAAGAGCTCGCGTACAGGCAACCCGATACGACTCCCAGGGAGCTGAATTTCCGGGGAAGTCGAAGAGAATTCCGCCGCAGGACTTGGCAGAGACAACTCAGAAGATAACGCGTCTTGAAATGGCTTCAGCTCTTCACATCCTCTGTCCAGGCGGCGTTCCAGAGGATTGAGGCCAGTGTTTTTTTGCCAGTCGGATGCAGAGAACTTCAAGCAGTGTTGTCAAGGTCAGACAAAAAAGGCCAAGAATTCTTGACTTAACGGGTCTTTGACGGGTCGTTGTCCCCAAGGGGGTTCTGAAAAACAATTATCATATCCTATGCCGTTTTTTGGTAAAAATACCTTCTCGGGACCTACCTACCACGTGACATCCAAATCGGGTAATATTTCACGTGTGTACCCCCCGGAAGATGCCGCAAGTTCAACGAGCAGTCCGACCGTGGAACCTCCCAAACTCACTCCAGAGGGTATTTACGGAATTTGTAGTCTAAATTGGACCTGGACATGGCTGAATATCGCTTTGCATGAGGTTCGAATATCGGGGCCTCAAGTTGCACACACATCTCGTAAGATCTCTACAGCTCCCAGTGGGCCGCCAGTGCCAAGAACCCAATCTAATGGGCCGCAGCCACCGGGGTGTTGGCCCAACCAAGATTCAAACCGCCGGCAATCCAATCTTCCTGAGTAATATTCTCAAGATGAATACCATTTCTCACCGTGCGGTTCGAATTTGAAATTCGTGACGTTTGAACACTTCTCGACCTGGGTTTTGATTTTTTGAGTTATATCCGTTGTCCAGTAATGGCTTTGGAAAGGAAGCCAGGCATCTGATCGGTATGCACCAAGTTAGTGGCTGACAGCTGAATCAGACTGGTGGCGGTCAATGTATTACCCCAATTCGGTTGATATAAAAAAAGGAACGGGCCATACTACATTCTTATTCCGTTCCAAGTCTGGGGATTTGACCAGAAAAACACGCTTGGCAAACCCGAAGGAAGAGATGTAGTCATATACTAAATTTAAAGTCATTCACCATTTTGAACAGAAAAAAATGTCAACAACTTGAATTAATATTCTATAATCCCATAGCGGAGACACCGGTTCGTACTTCTTCAAGTTCCTCAACAACCGCCCCTCGTGCCACGACTCAACGTCTCTCAACGTATTCTCAATGTCCTACCACTTGTCTCTCACCGCCGAATTTGAAATTCAATACAGCGTCTGATGCTTGGCGACAACTGTCTTGCAGTCGAAGATTCACTTGTGGAGAGCGTGGGTTTTGGTTTTTTTTTTGAGTTATATCAGTCCTCTGCAAAGCGTCTGATCATAGAAGTCAACAAATTCACTTCTCGACGAGTCGAGATGGGTTTTTGATTTTTGAGTTAAGTGTATCAGTTGTCCAATACTTCCTTTCCCAGCATCTGATCCTCGAGAAGTCAACAAGTTAATTAGTGGCTGACAGCTGAATCAGACTGGCGATCATCGCACATAAAAGAGGAACGAGCCGAAATACCATCCCAAGTCTGGGGATTTGTCCAAAGCAACAAGCCCAAGGAAGAGATGTGGACATACTCATTTTGACCGGATGTTCAGTCACAGGTCAACAGCCCATTTTTTTTGATGTGTGCAAGAATCGCCTTATTTCAGAAGAAAATTTGTCGGGCATCCCGGACATCCAAAATTCCAAATTGATGAACATCCGTTCGAAATGGTATAGTATGATATGAACAGATCATCATTTTGAACAGAAGAAAGCGTCAACATTATATAATCCAATAGCTGAGACACACCACACTACACAGCTAGTTCGTACTTCTCTAAGTTCCGCAACAACGTCGCCCATCTCCCCTCGTGCCACGACTCTACGTCCTTCCACTTGTCGGGCAGAACTAGTTTGATCCACAGGACATACCCCGCCATCCACAGATCCGCGTAGCAAGGCGTATCACCCATAAGATACTCCCCCCCACCCGCCCGCACCCACTCGTCCATCTTGCCAAACCCCTCCTTGAGCTTCCCCCACGCCACTACGTCCGCCTCCCCCTTCGGCGTCATATCCTCCATCGTCGTGCGATAATTCGCCTCGCGTGTGCTCCGGTAATACGCTTCGCTCACGGGGTTGAGCCGTGCATTCGATGCGGGGAGACCGTACGGAAGGATCGGGGCAATCGACGCCGTCGCGGCGGCCTCAAACGCGCGGAACAGCCCCTCGGTGCGCGGGGGCATTAGCCGCGGCGCATCTGGGTACGTGGCGTCCAGATACACCGCAATCTTAGTCGAGTCGGAGACAACCGCGCCTATAAGTAAAATTTAGTCGATGTCATATCGTAATTTACAATAAAGCATAAGTGCTTGAAGCTTCGCGGGTATGTACTTACCTGTTGATGGGTCTTGAATCATGGGGAGGGTGTAGTGTGGGCGGCCATCGGGCTTGGTGGTAGTCGGCGCAGCCCCGAGCTCTTTACTCAGCGCCTCGATCTCCGGGTACTCGACCCACACGGTCTTGTACGGGATGCCCTTGTAATTGAGCGCATATCTGCATCAATTTCGGTCGATCTGAGAGATTATCAATCCCGAATCAGAATGAGCGTGCCTTGTCTTCCAAGTGTTGGGCGACCAGGCCTTGTGGGGGATGGTCGATGGGATATCGTAGAAAACAATGGGGGTCGACATCAGTGGAGGAGAGAGGAGGCACCCGCACTGCGGAACAGAGGCTGACTCAGGCGAATCCGGAATTAGCTAATTTCGTGACCGGTTCACCAATAGCCGACACCTTCTCGCAAGTGGCTTCCCATCTTCGTGGAACCCGCTCCCTGGGTAACACAGATCGCATCCCGCACAACAGGATGTGACCCGGACTCGGAATATCGCGAACGTGCATATCCATCATGAGGATTTTTTACCACTGACAAGTGGCAACGGGTATTACAGTGCTGCGACATAATTACCTCTGGCACATCACAGTTAATATCAGTTTAATATCTTAGCGGGAGACCTCCTGTGTCGGGCTATTGTTAACCTGACACTGGACAGCCTCCAGAGTCCAAACGCATTTAAGACCGACTGGCCCAAAACTTACCCCAGCTCATTGTGAAAGGGGAGATTCAAACAGAGGGTGCTCAACGTATGCTCAGTAGATAAAGTAGTCAAAAAATGCGATATATTTGGTTCATTAAGCAGTTTGAACATTCTCTGAGCCTAACTTCGGCCAACTTGCATCAATTACCTCATCGCAGAGCAAAACGGGCCGAGTAAGTAAGACCGGCGGAATACGGCCCAGGTTGAATGATGGTAACGACAAGAAAAGCAAGCGGCCGCAGCGGCCGGGTAGGAATGTAACGAGATTTGCGTCACTGATACGGACCTGGCGTTCCAGCATGTCAACAGTTCTGAAGTTCCGATCTACAATTCAAGCTGCTGTGCAGAAATTCCCCAACAGGATCTCCGGAAGGAGTATAAGAACCACCTGCCTCACCGTCGGTGTACCAAATTGTGCCTGACGGTAATGTCGCCGAATCGCTCGTGGCTGCTTCTCGCAGCGTTTACAGCATACTTCTCAGCTTCTTTTGCCGTTACAACGTGCAAATGCCTGGCCGGTGCTGCATGTTTCCCCAATGCTACAGAACTCGCTGCGTTCAGCGCTAGTCTTTCACATCCGCTCATCTCCGGTCAACGGCCGCCCGCGTCTGTGTGCTATAGCGACTCTCCCGATTTCAACACCGCAGCCTGCTCACTCATCCAGGCCAATGACGGAAATGCCACATTTCTGGCGGAGAGAATCAACGCAGTTCAGTACGGCAATTTCCAGTCAATCATCAACAGCACAACCATCGAAGAGTGCTCGTACACTGTCGTGCCAGGTGCAACCTGCCAGCAGGGCCGTGTTCCGCCCTATGCTGTCAATGCGACGACGGTGTCCGACATTCAGGAAACTATCGTATTTGCAACAAAACATAATCTGCGCTTGGTTGTACGAAACACTGGGTCGGTGGATTTTTTGCTTACCGTTCTGTGGAGATTAATTATCTTTTTTTGGTTCAGGCACGAGCTCATGGGCCGCTCATTTGGAGTGGGGGCTCTAGAACTCTTCACACACTACTTGGACGACATCGAGTTCTCGGATACGTTCATTCCAGTTGGCGCGCCTAAGAACACAGCCGGAGAGTTCGGTACGAATACTCTTTGAACCTTGTACCACCTTTGCTAAATATTCGGTAGTGGTTACAATGGGTTCTGGTGTGCAATGGGGAACAGTTTACGCCATGGCGGATCAACACAATCGCTCAATCGCGGGAGGGTTCAGCCCTGGAGGAACTGTTGGTGCGGCAGGTGGCTGGCTTTTGGGCGGCGGACACAGTGTGCTGTCGCCTTTCTACGGTTTAGGTGAACGATCTAAATGTTCATCAAGGGATATTTTACTAAACAGCCTCGCAGGCGTGGACAATGTTTTACAGTTCTCGGTCGTTTTGCCCAACGCCTCATTTATAATCGCGAACCAGTACCAAAATACCGACATATTTTGGGCGCTGCGTGGAGGAGGTAAATTTGCGTCATGATCTCATGCCGGTATTTAACTATTTGAAAGGTGGTCCTAGCTTTGGTGTCGTTGTTTCGGCGACCGTTAGAACCCACCCAAATCTGCCGTACATTGTTGTGTTCTACACCGCCACAGGGAACTCCACTTCAGCATACCACCAGCTTCTCGAGCTATGGATGCAGAACCACAACCCGATGTCGGATGCAGGCTGGTCGGGAGTGTGGCCCTTCCTTGACAACACCCTATTCATGACATTCTTTACGCAAGGCGTGCCGGCCACCCGCACCGCCAATGAAACTATGGAACGCTTCTTCGCCGACTCGAGAAAGATCCCCGGTGTCAATGTATCGCTTTCTTTGGTTCATCCTTATAAATCATTCGAGGAATTCAACCAAGACAATCTTGTGGACAGTTCGAAGGGCTTCGGGTTCAATTTCACCGCTTTAGCGCCCGGTGCCCCTCGCATGGTCATCTCCTCCTGGATCTTGCCCCGTAATTTGACGAGTCCCGATAACGCGACAATGCTTGCAGACCTGTTGGTGAATTTGCCCGACGGTGGAAACCCATTGTTTGTGTCTCTTTGTTCTTCAAAGCTTCCTTCTCATGAGTGTCATTCTCAGCATGGTTGGCGGCGGCGCTGTTGCTCAGATCGATCCTGATTCGGCCGCGGCACGTCCTGTCTCTTTTGACACATGCTTTATCTAACTCGTACTTCATATCTAGGTCACCCCCGCTTGGCGCACTGCTATTACAGAAATAGAAGTGCTACCGTCCTTCAGCGATCCACCGACCACCGACATTCGAGTCATCCAACAAGAGGCCTTCAATTCTATCCAGCCGTTCCGGGAGCTTGCGCCCCCGCCATTCGGTGGACAGTATCTCAACGAGGTCAGTGGTATATCACGCCCGTTGTGCGTCTCTTAACATATTTATTCCCGCAGGCCGACATCCTGGAGGTTGAGTGGCAGCAAGCGTACTGGGGGGATCACTACCCACGTCTGCTGGCGATCAAAAAAGCCATTGACCCACACGATTTGCTCCTCGTTCAGAAAGGCGTCAATTCCGAACAGTGGGACGACCAGATAACTTGCAAGACTACTTGATTAATCCACTAGAATCATCGCTCATATTTACTGCGAAGTCGATAATAGACTAGCTTTATTTAATTTAACTCATTATTTCATTGCTTGATGTTTGTAATATGTCTTCAATTGAACAACCCCGAGATGCCCGAAGTTTGGTTCAACTCTTGTGATACTTGCGGAAAAAATTGGGAACTTGCAATACGATGTCTCTGTGCCTGTTTAACTCCACAGTATTGTGAACTGATTCGGATTCTTCGTATTTTTGTTGGGAAACGTGAAATTTTCATTGATTGATTCCGAGTTGCCCCAGTCAACTCGGGAAAAAGCTTGCCGCCTTTTCCCCCACTACCATCCGTACTATATCTCCGACTGGTGAATCTACTTGATTTTAATCAGGTGTTGCGACATCAACATTCCGTGGAGCTCGAGGATGAGATCAGTTTTAATTATCCGCCGTGCATGTCGTAACAGCTTTCTACGAACCTGATACTGTATCAAGACCCAAAATTCGGGGTGTCATGAAACGCGCTCCACCAGAACAGGACCCCGACGCTCCACTAAAATACCTGTCCATCACAATTTTCGATTCGAATAAAACATGCTCAAATTCGGCGCGATCCCCAGGCCGAATTCTTCGCTATTTCCTACGCCCCGGCGTTCCTAAGCGGGACCGGCCGTGTGTAATCCTACATACTTATCTACTTTTTTTTTTTTTGAATCTTTGTTTTATATCCTTTGTGTCTAAGACATATGGTAGATATAACTTATCTACTTACGGATGGGAAATGGGGTTCTGAGCGCGCGCTGCCAAGGCAACGAATTCGGACAAGTAGTCGAGGCTTGAGATTAGGCCAGGTTAAATTCGGATAACAAATCAAATTGGTCATCCATGTTGCATCCCACATCAGGGTTCATCACTGATATATAAAGCTGGTAGGGCAAACGAGCGGGACGGTCCGCTACCATGCTTGAATTAATATTTCTTGCTTATTTTGGGCCTTTAGCTCAACTTGAGGCAAACCGAAACAAATTTCAAGCGGCCAGGTAATAGAATTAAACACATCTCACGAAGATAACTAAATGTCAAGGATGGTCTCCTGGATTCATCCGAAATAAACACCAGGGCGGTCAAATTTTTGGTATTAATCTAACTGCCTACAATACCTATTCAACTGCAGAAGATGAGGTCCTCGCGGCTGGCATGAGAATACGACTAAGCATGATTACGAGCCACTTACGAGCCTCCCATCCCATGGCAATCATCTGCGCCGAAAACATTTCAGCGGGGCAGGGAAGTGCTTACGCAAAAACCGCTGACGAAAATGTGATTTTCACCAGGAAGTGAATTTAGGGCGCCCTAGAACCCTTAGCTAAAGGTAGCGGGAACACAAGCGGTCGGTATTTTCTGGGGGTAGTGATGTCGCGGATGCCGCAAGCCTCGAGATAGAGTCGAGGCTGTCAAGCTCGCCTCGGAGCAGCTGCTTTCTTTGGGAGTCCGGACCGAGCCCACGTGCGCAACCCTGGGAATAAATCCGGGCCAAGTAAAGAGATTGTTCGGTTAACATCGGTCAGCGCCGACGAATATGCATGGATTTGATATAAGCACTGTGTAATGTATATGAGATACGTATTTTTTGGAGCCTCTGCCAATAAGTACTGCACCTGATGGCCTAACGGGTCAAATCAAATAGATTTCCGAATATATCTTTAACCACTTCACTTAAACACACTCTGAATACACTGTTCAACGCATAAATGCCTTTTCATGAGGCCTCCGTGGTCAGATAAAATTTAAGAAATGTGCAAGGCACTCAGTGTATTATTCTTTAAAAAATTCACCGAATATGGTGTAACGGGTCAACTTTCAGCAACGGCCGATCCTTCCCTTTCGCCTCTCCTCCACCTCTCTTTCTTCCTACCTCCGTCTACTGTTGCTCCTGCTCAATCTACAGAAGGGTAAGGTCAATATCGCACCAATTTGCGACATGGGACAGGTTTCTGGGTGAGTCGTAGTCGTGTTATGTGGCAGAAGAGATGAAAAATATTGCTCAGGTTCATCAGCGAATAACTCTCGTGTGAGGGGCAGTAATGCCACGGAAAAAAAATCCTCCTTGCGCCGCACAATCGGAGATGAGGTCCCCAAGAGGAGCAGTGTACTGATTGAGTATGAAACAAGCTATTCTGAATGTATCAAAAGATTTGGTGGAAGTTAACTTTCGGCTAAAAACAGGCACCACAACAGCTCCTCGGACTTCTTTATATATCCTGCCTGGTAAGGATGTCGAAAAATATCTTTAAAGTGAGCCTACCAACCTACATGCCCCCCGACACCGAGATGCTTGAGCTCTGGTCGCAATTGCAATTTATTTGTCCCAAAAAGGCAATCTTTTGGGAGTCGTAGACTTTAGGATGCGATAAAACAGGGGGAGGTTCTCTGAGCAGCTGGAGTCTTCTTCAGGTCATAGATGATATGTACTCAGAACTTTGTACAGTTCAGAACTATGAAAAAGTACGTAGAAAGAGAGCATCGGTGCTTTGACCCGTTAGGCCATCAGGTGCAGTATACTTGATTTGACCGCAGTTTCGACTGTGTGGACCACCAGCGCAAATATGAAGGTCAGCGACAAATTTGGGTTCATTTTGGGCCCATTCATAAAAGGTTATTTTTTTTTCCCGGCCTGACAGGCGGACCTACCTCGGTGCCGGCTTGACCGGCCCGAACCCCTTAGTTGTTCCAGTCAAGACTGCGATCAGGCCGATGACGTCACTGTCCGCCTCTTGTTCTTTTTTCGAATGTTTTGAAGACCTCGGCTCACTCGGACATTTCGGGCCGTGAGTTTGGCCAGTCACAGACAAGACTTGACATTCTCCTAACCCTGTCATAAACCCGTCAAGGACAGTCGGCGATGTCGGCAATCAATCTGCACCGCCACATTTTCCTCCCTTCCTCCACGTCGCGACCAAGTCGCCACTCGCCATTCCTCCAAGCTGCATCCACGTACTTTGTGCCGTTGGACTCTGTCAGATTTTAGCTCGTGATCTCGACTCTGGCTCGCGAGTACAGGACGGCGTCAAGTCCCGTGGCATCGGATGTCGTTTATCTTTGACCTTTGCGCACGGAGACTCTTAAACTTGAAACTGCCTGATTTGCTAGAAATTGTCATTCATCTTTCGTTAATTTCAAGAGGTTTAGACACTGCGTCAGCGCCTCCATGTACGCAATGCTCAAACTCGGGCTACTAATTATATCCGCTCCAATGCCGCCCTCCGATCTTCGATACTTGCATTCAATTGTTCGGTCATGCGTATGAAACCGATCTACACTGGCCAGGCTTTGCTCTCCGGAAATAAACCAACCCGGGAATGCAGGCGTAAGTAATTATGAAGCACCTCCTCCAAAAATATCCCCTAATTCGATCTAGGCACAACCCGAAGTTGCGGCCAGGCAAGATAAGAAACTCGTTCTCTTCAACTTCGCGAGCAAAGTTCTCAATGGTTGTCAGTCATTTTGTTGTACTGAACGTCGCTGTCAGTTTGAATCGTCGGTTGAGCGGCGGAATGTCAGTCACCCTGGTTTCGGATAGGCAGGAAGAACGATGGGGAGGCACAACAAAAGATTATCCTTCGTCCCCTATATCCGAGCTCCCAGCGAGCTCCCAGCCGCATGATCGGGACCACAGGGGTTTCGTCAGTCAAGCAAACGCCGTTGGCGGGCCAAGTTGTTCACTGTCGATATTCACGTTTATTCTCTCATCGGCGCTGTACGGATTCCGGCGAGGTGGGAAAATTTCCACTGAACATTCGGTATGAGGAGCATCGCAACGCACCGGCTGATTCATTATCACCTTCACTCCTAAATGAATCTCCTAACTCGATCCATGATCGCCGCGGAATTCTTGTCTTTAAAAGCGCGAGATGACAGGTATCTCAGTCTCATTTCTCCCCCTCCGGTCCTCCCCACCCACATTAATTCTCTCCAACCATGCGTTTCACGTCGGCTTCCCTCGCCTCCCTCACTCTCGTTACTCTCGCCACTCTCACTCGTGCCTCCGTCATCGAAGGCCTCGTTCCCCGCGGAACACCCACCGTCTCGAATGATGTCTGTGGCTGCATCGACTACGTCGTAGTCGGCGGTTCCAAATACAATTTTCCGGGTACGTCTGGATCCCGAGTTTCTATCCTCGCACGACTGACTGACACCCCTTTCCAGCGGAAATCTGCTCATGCACGAGCATCTTGCAGGAACTTATAGCAGCCTCCACCGGTACCCTCCGCTCCGCGTACAACAAGTACGGAAGCGACAACGTGGTTCGCGCCCTCACGAACCAAGTGCGCATTATTATTCCTACTCTCGTCGCCCGCCTTTCAACTGACGTATCCCCCCAGATCAACAGCTGCGCCGACAAAGACAAGAAGACCTGCCAGCACCCCTCGAACTCGCACCCGCAATGCTCCCGCCAGTCCCTCTGCGGCTACACGTGCCAGAGCGGGTACAAGGACTGCTACGGGCAGTGCAAGCAGTCCTGCCCCACCGGCGCCGCCGCGCACCCCGCCAAGCGCGACGCCGACTACTGGGGCCACCGCGTGCAGAAGAGCTGCGCCGCCGGCTGGACCGCGTGCGGCGTCTCCGGCGGCGGCCCCCGCGACTGGGAGTGCGTTGACACGCACAACGACCTCGAGAGCTGTGAGCCCCCCTCCCCTCTTCCCCCATACGCCCCTTTTTTCTGACTTGTGTGCGCTTCGCAGGCGGCGGGTGCCCCACCGGCATCGTGTCGTCGCTCACGGGCGCGTCGACCGGCACGGACTGCACCGCCATCGCCAAGGTCGCGGACGTCGCGTGCGTCGCCGGCGGCTGCGCCGTGCGCAAGTGCATGCCCGGCTACGCGGTCTCCGCCTCGGGCTCCTCCTGCGTGGAGGACAACACCGGCTTCCTCCGCAATTCCCTCCAGGCCGCCGCGGCGTATGGCTTGGAACACATTCCGTTCCACAAGTAGTAGTAGTACATTCGGTACTGCGCTACATATCACTCACGACTCGACTCGACTTGTGGACGGTTTTTTATATGGACGGTTTTTTGCAGTACTTACGCGTGGGGAGACTGTTTGTGTGCGCTACGCAGCGAGTACTTACATTGTCCGATTATTTAATTATTAGAGGGAAATATTTATCTGTGCTGGCGTTCTCTGATTCTGTTCCGATGTTTACGCATTACGAATCAATCTTCTGGTATTTCAAGGAACAACCGCCGATCTGCAATTAACTGTAATTGTCTACTTCATCGGAACCGTTAATCAAAAGCTAAGTCGACATCGGATTTTGATGAGGAAGGCGGATTGGACGAGCTCAGGGGTTTTTCCGGATTTTATGGCCGGAAAGAGCGCTGTGAGCTGGAAGGCGGAAACTTGAAAACAGAGTCACCCGGGCCTGGTCCCCATCCCGTCTCGCAGGTGTATCAACTTCTTGAATATCAACTTCTTGAAGGTGATTTGACGGTTTGGTCCGACTCCTGCTGGAAATGGCGACTACCCTGCCTGGCGTCCAATTAACCTGTCATGAGCAGGGTTTTTGCTAATTTGATACCCGGGCCGCTGTGGAATTTAGAAATGCCACTTTCAAATGGAACGCCTGCACTTCAAGTTATCCCATGCCTATAGTCGATTGCGCATCATATCGTTTCCCAGCGCAACAAATTCTCTCGCTGCAGAAGCAGAAAGCGCGTTGGCTCAAGGATTTGGCGCTATTTAATAACGGACGCATTTTGAACTCGGAGAGGTGCGGAGAGGTAGAAGGTTCCTATCCGAAATGATCCGTAATAGACAACGACCACTACCATTGACCACGTCCGGGTCTTGCCTACGACTACACGACTCAGAGCGTTCTGACCTGGCAACGCGACTTCAAGGTAGATCAGCCGACTCTCATCCAATGCCCTAACAATTCCTCAGCTTAGTTCAGAGCTCAAGGTTGACTCAAGACGGTATCAATTTCAAGCTAATTTTAGCTCTAAATCCTCGATACAAAATGTGTTGCGTGAACAAAGCATTCCGCACTTTCGAGTTTTCGGAAGGAGCGAAGAAATTAAATCTTCAGCCAAAAAAAATCAGGTGCTACAAAATTTTATTGCGTGGGCCTACTATCACGCGCTGGGAAGCTGGCCACACGGGGAAGCTGGCCACTTGCTAAATATATGCATGAATACTGCTGAATGTTGGGGGCTCGGACTCGGGGGAGGGAGTAGGACCTCTGACGCCCATGTATGCCAAATTTGGGAGGCACGACAACTTTAGTAGCATAGGCGTTCGGACCGGCATCCGAATGCCTATCGATCAACGCACGGCCATCAATCACATCATTTGTGCCGACATTGTTGGGTTAGGGGTTTGTGGTTTTGAGAGTTAGAGGTTAGAGGTTAGAGTTTAGTGGTTAGGAGGTTAGAGGTTAGGGTTAGTAGTTAGTGTTAGGTTCAGGGATATTTATTGCTGCTCAAGGAGGGACTTGTGCAAAATCTGAGGATTGATGGCTGGTCAATTGACAATAGGCATTCGCGCCATCAATAGGCGTTCGGGCAGCAGCCGAATGCCTATGCTACTAAAGGTGTATGTACTCCAAATTTGGAGGCAAAATGATGAGTTGATCGAAAGTTGTGACGCGTTTGATTGCCCTGCGGAGTATGATCTGCGTGATGTCAAGACCAACATAATTGGTGAAAAGGTTCCATGACGACTCAATAGGAATGTTGTCAGTGCTCTTGAGGGCAACAAAGGCTGGTTCATCCTTGACGGTGATATCTGGCATACACTGCTGACTGTAGCATTTATGTGTTAGATTAATAAAAATGGGGCAGTGTTCACTTACCGCAAAGCAACGTGCACTGCATACAATTCTCCAGTTTCGGATCCGCCATTGACTGTGGCTTGAACAAAAACTGAATCCCTAGTAAGCACAAGAAAAAAAATACGAGTGGAGACAGCACCTCCATATTATTCAACCAGGTCAAGATAATAGTGTCCTACCATTGAAGAACAGCAGGCATTTGGAACAATCAAAAACTTGACCATTTTGCTGCTGGAATGACAGCGTGCACCATATATATCAATGCCAACGGGGCCCATCTGTAATGCTTTGAAGTTCAGCTTCTCATGGCCGTCAAAATGAAGCTCATAGAAAACTCTGGTGTCAGTCAAGTGTCCACATTGTTTTGGCTGATGTCTGCATCCAGGAAACCTAGCCTTGGCACCATCCAGGCCAAGATCAAACATAACCCAATGAACAGTATCCCTGGATGAAATGCAAGTGTCAAATCTTGAGAGATATGGCAAAGTTAAGCTCACCAAGGAATCTTTGCTCCATGTTGAAGAGAGATCTGGGTCTGAATGGTGCGGGGGCCATTGCGAAAGGACACATTGTTCATCATTATTTCTGCGACCAAAGTGGCTGAAATGTGATCAGGCAGCGGTTTTTTGACTGCTTTAACCTTGAATTCTCAATTGAGATTTTTCAGAGTTGTTAATCTACCAAATGAAAACAGGTATCCAGACCTTCCTCAAGAAGCATGAATGTGCAAACTGTTGTCACAATCTCCATCTCAGCCGTGATGGATTTGCAGAGAATGTGCACAAAGAATCTGATGAGGAGTAATTCAAATCAACACACGTAGTATTTTGGCTAATGAAAAGAACATATATTTGATTTGATTCACCATACACAATTGTTTCTGTTTAAATATATTGTTACCAAATCACAACGACAACCCATTCCCATTGCATGAAATTGAATGTGGAAGTTCATTAGCATGTTAGCTGAATTACTGAGATGTTTTAAAGTATTTCTAAGCACCCCCCATGCGCCTCGATGATGGGTTGAAGAAGCGCAGATAGAGGGTTGATCAATGCCATCAGTCAAAAATCACCGGAACCAAATGCCGATGTCAAATGTCAAAATGCCAAAAATGAACCTCGACCATCCCGCCTACCGTATTGCGGGCCGAAGGGTGAGAAAATCATTTTCTTAACTCCGACTGGCTATCTCGCTCATTTCTCCACCAATTCTTCGTCAATCTACGACTTCGGGGGCTCATTCTTCTTACCTGGTCTCAGGCTTTCTTCTAGGCATAAAAAGATCTTCAGAACTGAACCCTTTCTATGCTAAACCCCAACATATAATTGCAATACAACCTTGAGTACGCCAACACGGTGACCCGCATAACAAAGGATCCTTCCCCACCACGGGTCTAGCACTCTACATGGGCCATGATGATGATGGAAACATCATTTGGACATGTATGCCTCAATTCTATCTATTTAATACCTCTCTCAATGTCGTCCGATACCCTAATCACCCGATTTTCGGTGGTAACAAAGTTTAAATGTCGGGTTCTTGGCAGCGCGACTCAGATATGGAGCAGAGGGTCCAGGTACGTTCATAACAAGTAGATGAAGCTACCTGGAGCTTATTTTGGCCAAGTGCGCCCTCTCACTGCCACACGGCCCTCATTTAATTAGCGATATGGATCCCGCCGCTCCTCCTTCTCATCAGAAGCACCCAGTGCCACCCTTTTTATGGGTCCAGTGTAATATTTTAAGGCCTAGAATATATCATCTACATCCCTTGAATATATTATGCACCACAAAGCTATCAATTGAGCTGGAAACAATGGATTTGCGTGGGTGGCCAGGTACCGTGTCAATTGCCTATCTGGGAGTTCTGACCGAAATAAATTCGCTACACAGTCAAAACATCACTAAGATTGGTGTAAGTGGGCTTCACTTGTTCAATGGATGTATGCCTACCATTTAAAGCCCTCGGGTGCTCTGAAGGACCCTTGAAGAGTTACTAATGACCAAAAATAGCTAAGATGGCCAGGTTCCCGGCGGTTGATAGTAATGGATGGAGTGGTTGGGGATTTGCGACGATAGCTCCGTTACTACGAGGACCATCTACCAGAAACCTAAATCTATGCGTTTTCTAAGAGTTCTCATGCCGCCGAGGTCGGTCACATGTACAGTAAGTCTGGCTCGTCCGGGTGGGTCGGGGGGTGGTAGGGGTCGAATACGCCTCAAGACCCAACATCGGGACATAGTTCCACTAGTGATATCCCCGAACAATCCGCCAAGCCGACAGGCCGATTACAGCTCCGAACGCCGAATAAACCCAGATGGCACATAGGATGCGGCTGTTTCGGTACTTATTGTTCCCACCTTTTACACCCTGTTGTGCCTTGGCGTCCCCGAACGGAACCCACAGGGCGGTGGTGTTGAAAATCTTGTCCTTGATAGCCATGAGATAGGTGTATCTATCATTGACCAACTGAGTCGACAGCGGCGCCGCCGCCGCCGCCATTTAAAGCATAGTGCAACGTACTGTTGAATGACATAGACGAAATTGACGCTGAAATTGTAGCTCTGTATAATGGAGAGGTGAGCTGCGGCACCACGTAAAATACTGATCAACGAACCTGGCGGGACCAAAGGCGGAAAACGAGGACGTTCTCGATAAGGGATGGTACGACGAATACGAAGTTGTCGTAATTGACGTGCGAGGGTTTCAATATCAGCATGAGAAGGCCCGGGAGGGGATTGAGGAAGATCAACAAGCTGGCGGAGGCGTAGTACAACATGCCCGCCAAAAAGCACATCTTCTGAATCATGCTGAGATTCAATTTCCAAATTACAGGATTCGAGAGGAGCGCGGTGGAATCTGGAAGGAAACTTACGTCAGTGACAAAAAATTGTAGCTACATTTTTTTTTTTTGCCCCAGAAATATGTTCTAGGTGCTGTTGGCTGTTGGCTAACGAGAACCAGTGAAAATGAGCAAAACCGAGCTCAACGTGGACGAAAGGATCTCACTGGGCCTAATTGGGCCATATTTGGCCGCAATTTGGCTAGATCCAGAGATGCAGACACAGATTTTTTTTTTCGCGGTCTCGTGCTACATCGCGAGGCTATCAAATCCCTGTGATAACGTGTACATCACGTCTGGGGGACATGTAAAGGTACCTGATAGATGATTTTAGCGCAAAGACTTAAGGGCCAGTGTACTTGGTTGTTGCACTGTGAAGATTTTCGTTGATTTTCAATATATTTGACTAGACATTATTGGTATGCTCCAGCAAATGGACGGGCAGTCCGGGCGTCTGGGGGACATGTAGAGGTAACTAATAGACGATTTTAGGCGTAGAGACCCGAGGGTTACTCCACTTTTTTCTTGCACTGTGATGCTTTTCGTGTATTTCAATACATATTCATAAACATTATTGGTGTACACCAAAAAATGGACAGGCAGTCTAGGCGTCGTGGGTCCTAGTCGATGCTCTGAATTAGGCACACAGTTGGTTAGAACCATCGAGACAATGGATTCGCGAGCCTAGCGAACGGATAAATTCGAAAATCCAAGCCACCTGGTGTTACTTTTTAGCTTTTATTTTACACAATGTCCATATGTGTTTAACCCCTCCTCCGGATCATAATTTTCAACTCATCCGATGCCGAATGTTACTCATACAGCAGTCCCATAATCCATTCGCTCTCATAACTATACTTTGTAAGTGGGCAGGAGGAGTGGTGGAATCGAGCGCACAGCTTGATGCGGAGTCAGACCGGTTCCGCCTGACTTGCCAAGTTCGGACGACAACGAAAACGAGGCTCAGCATCAGATCTGGGTATATGACGTGGGATGTCGTGAGTCTGACAGCCAAATTTACCCTCCCTTGTGTGCCGCAACAATCATTCCTTGTGTCGTCCGTGACAGATCCTGGCCCGAAGTAAAGACATCTCCTCAAATAGCATTAATCTATAATGATTATGCTGGTGGTGGGACAGAGAGAGGTGAGAAGATGCGAATCTGCCCAATGGACCACGGTTCACGGAAATTGAGGTGGTGGGAATTATAAGCATGTTGGCATGGGTGTTCACCATTCTTAGCCCGGCTTATTATTATGCTCCACTAGGGGTTCAAAATAGAACGCTACCCCATCCTACCGCAATTAAGGACATAGCAGTCAGCCGGCTAACCAGAGTATTGTTAAGATCAACGGAGATAGTATTGCCTCGAAGATGCATACATAGCACTGACCCACATCTCGACAGCTGTTCCACCAAGATGCCCCACCAGCCCACTGTCACAAACATCCGCCTCAGCGGCATCATCGACAGTTTGAGTCCCATAGTACCACTCCTGGACAAGCTCAGTGTCGCTTTTGGTGCCTCATTCATTCAAGCCATCTCGAGTACAACAGTCTCTTTGATGACTGCAGTGCAGGTAATAACTTGTAAATATGAGGTCTACAAATTCTGATATGATTTTCCAGAATGTCAAGAGAAACAAAGAGGAATGCATTCTACTTATGGAAAATATCCATGGCATTCTCTATGTTATAATTGACTTCCATATCAAATCTGAAACTGTAGGGAGGTTGCCACCAGTGATATTGGATCATATTGGGAAGTTTACAGAGTATGTTTTTAAAATAATTGAGGTTCTGCTGGCACTGACTAGTGGTAGAACACTTCATAAGATACACACATTTGTTGAAGGACAACAGGATAGGAATAAGATCAAATATTTTTTCCGACAGAATGAGATGAACACACTGTGTAAGGATTGTCACACAGGGCTGGAGGAGGCATTGAAGGTTTTCAAGGTCAGTTATTGATTATTCATTTGTGCAGACAATTAACAGCCATTTATTGTAGGTTGACATTGGTCTCATTGTTGCCAATAACGTAGCCGAAATGCAGAAAAAGACAGAACTCATGCACCAGGAACTACTTGAATTGGCCGAAAACTCTTCTGATGGGACAACTTCTGATAGGGCATCATCTGTGGGTTGTATCTCAATATGTTTTGACAGTATACACCTCCTGATCTGAGAAATAGATCTATGGGAGCACCACCAGCTTAAACAACAGGTTGGAGCATAGAGCTATCGGTGTATCCCTGTGGATAACCATTTTCACAGTTCAAGCTCATTCTCTATGTTGCCTGCCCAGCCAAAAATTTTCCATGGACGTCAATCAGAGCTGGGGGATATTGTGACAATTCTCAGCCAGGAATCATCCCACATCGCTATTCTAGGCCCTGGCGGAATCGGGAAAACAAGTCTTGCAAGAGCTGTCCTACATCACTCTGAGATTGCTGCAAAGTATGAACACAGATTCTTCATTGCTGCAGATTCTGCTGTCACGGGCATTGAGCTTGCAGCCCTGACTGGGTCACATTTAGGACTGAAGCCAGGGAAAGATCTCACCAAGGCAGTTGTTGAGTTCCTCTCTAGAGGCCCACCCTGCCTTTTGGTCCTGGACAATCTGGAAACATCATGGGAACCACTTGAGTCACGTAGTAGGGTTGAAGAGTTTCTTTCTCTGCTTACAGATGTCCCACATCTTGCATTGATAGTGAGCACATCACCATTTTGAAAATTCACCCATTAATATCCTGAAAGATCACAATGCGAGGTGCAGAGAGACCAGGCAAGGTCCGCTGGACTCGGCCCTTCTTGGATCCTTTGAACCCCTTGTCACATGCTGCTGCCCGACAGACCTTCATTGAGATTGCAGATGATTTCCATGAAATACAGGACATTGACCAGCTCCTCCACTTGACTGGTAACATGCCCCTTGCAGTAGATCTCATTGCACATATGGTCGACTATGAGGGCTGTTCCACTGTCTTGGCTCGCTGGGAGACAGAAAAAACAGCACTTCTTTCAACTGGCTATGACAAACAGTCAAATTTGGACACCTCCATTAGCATGTCACTTGAAAGTCCCCGCATGACTCCCAGTGCCAAGGCCCTACTAAGCCTTCTCTCAATCCTTCCAGATGGGCTCTCAGGCATTGAACTTGTTGAACCTGATCTTCCTATCCAAGACATTCTGGGGTGTCGGGCTACATTGCTCCGAACCTCGCTGGCATACTCTGATGACAAACAGCGCCTGAAGTCTTTGATGCCTATTCGTGAACATATCCATACTTCCTCTCCACCATCCCCCCTGCTCTTTCGCCCTCTTTCCAAATATTTCTATTTGGTGCTGGATTTGCACAAGAAATATCGTGGAGCTGCCCAGAACAATGCAAGAGTCAATCAAATCACTTCAAATCTTGGCAACCTTGATCAATTATTGCAGCTAGAATTGCATCCAGAAAATCCAGATCTGACACATGTGGTCGATCATATACTTGCTCTCAACTATTTTAGTCGAATCATGGGCCGTGGTGGTTTTACATTGATGGACTCTATCCCTGCTATTTTCCCCCAGCCCTGCAATCATCAAATGGAGGTGAAATATATTGTTGGCCTGTTCATTGGTGTGGAATCCCACCGAATTGACAACCCAGAACTCCTGATTCAACAAGGCATGGCCCATTTCAACCACCTCAATGATCCTGTACTTGAGTGTGAGTTTCCAATATTATTTTCCTCTCTGTATTTCTGACAGGCTACTATCACCATAGGCAACTTCTATATTGGAGTTGGGCATTACTACCGGCAATGTGCCAATAATATCTCTGCAGCAACACAATTCTATGAAAAGGTACTCTCATTAACAAGATTTTGTGGAACCTCAAGGCAGCAACACGGTGTTCACTTTGCAGCACTGCAGCAGTTATTTTGGATCAAACGTCACATTGGTGATTATGCAGTGGCACAAATGCATGCCCATGAAGCACAGGAAATTGGTCGGCTGTCTGGAGATCTACTGATGGAAGCAGAAGCACTAGATAATGAGATTGTATGTCTCACAGCCCTGGGTGATCTGAAAGAAACTGTTGCCTTGGGTCAAAGAGCCAGAGAGCTTCTGCAGCTGTGTGGCATGCAGGGTGGACAAATAGACAATGGTGTCATGGCCCACCTGGCAGAAGCCCATTTGGTGAAATCTGAGTATCGAGAAGCCCGGAAGATCCATCTTGAACTTTCCCAAAAATATTCTTCATTGCAATCTCCTTATGGACTAGCCTGTTCCCTGAGCAACATTGCAGCAGTTGATGTTATGGCTGGTGCAGATGCCCTCGAGGTGCAACAGAACTTGGAAAATGCAAAGAGGAAATTCAGTGACTTGGGAATGATTGGTGCAGTAAATCGATGTGAAATAGTTGTGGCAGACCTTTGCCTCCGGGAAGGCAATGAAATGGTTGCAAATGAGTCACTACAACAGTGTTTGAAGTCAGCCTTGGGAAAAGATTCTAGTGCTGTGTCATACTGTCTGGAGAGACTCGCTGATGTTGATCGCTGGACTTCTACCACCATCAACTTGTCATGCAGATGGCCAGTGATATACTTGGCACAAGCACAAAAAACCCAGGAGAAACTAGCAGTTCACAAGGCACTCTGCTTCATGGGTGATGTTTTGCTTTCTCAGGGTGATAAAGACACAGCATACAATCTTTTCATTGTGGCACTGGAAAGATTCACCTACATGGATGTTCACCGCAGCAGAGCCAATTGCATGCTTCGTCTTGGGGACATTGCAAAGTATAGAGGACAACTGGCAAAGGCAGTGGACCATTGGAAAATGGCTCGTCCACTGTTTAAACGGTCATCACAAGCTAAGGACATGGCCCAAATTGACATCCGACTTGCCTCAGTTGACTAGACTATGTTGGATGCACACCAAAAAACCCTTGCACTTCTGGACAAGCCAGAGGCACCTACCACATTAGGCGAGCTCTCCATAAACAATATGGGCTTGAAGAGTGAGAAATTGATGGTTGTTGAATGTTGAATAGGAGGGTATAGTTCATGCACCAAGAAACATGTGGCTTGCCGGACAGTAATTTGATGTCCTATTTATTTGGGAGAAGGTTATGTCTAGGTTTTACATTGTTCTTGTTCTTGTTCTTCTTGCACCATTACTTCTGGAGTCCCAGAGCCGGATATACCTCTATTCTCTGGCATCTCCTGTAGCACTTAGTAGGTACGGTGTTATTCTTTTAATTGAATATCAATGTCATTTTATTTATTTTCGTACCAACTAACTCAGATAATGCGCCAAGCGATACATCTTGTGCTTACATATCTTTCCTGACGCACTTGGTGGAAACACTCCCAGATTTAAAAAAACTCGGTTGAGGATATTGTAGACTCAGTAGTGGACGAATGCAGCGGGATTATAATTACGCCAGATTTCATGGACTGAATATAAACTGCACATACTCAACCTGGACCTGACTTGTGATTATTGTACGGGGCACTGACAACAGATCTTTAACGATCTACAAATAACAGTTCAAATTAGGCTTGCAACGAGAAGAGTCGCAGGGTTTGTACGCTAGCGCTTGGAATCACATCCCTTTAACTTCTGAGTATCAAGTCATTCGGCAGTCACTGTCCAGGAGTCACCTGTTGGTAGCTACTTACATGTTCGTTAATATCAGGCGACTCAGATGTGAGATGCGGATGAATTTGAGTCGGTTGTCTGGCTTCCACGCTTCCGAACACGGTTACTTATGAATTGAAGTTCTGAAAGAGGTTCGGAAAGGGGAAGGATATGGTGTGTGTTGTACCGTTGCAGATACAATTCTACCATACAGTGAATGGCTGCATTCAATGGTTGATATCAGGCAATGATTTGCAGCAGGTCGGGGTTCGCCTCCCCGCGTCCCACTTCCGCTGATCACTTCTGTTTTTATCTTTATTTGTGAGGCCACGCAATCGAAGGAAGGAAATCAACCCCCCCCCCCCCCCAATCACGCACAGCTCAACTCTGATCATTTTTTTGCGTGCTCATGATCGGGTCTGAAGTCTGAACAATACCTATTCCATTATATGAATGATTGAACTGCGAGCGAGTGTTTGTGACGCCAACTCCTTCAGAAGTCTTGCATATATTTGGGTTGAGATATAGATGAGGAAAGGGACGTGGTGTACGGTGCACTGCTACATTCAATATACCATAATGAGTACTGAACAGCAGCAAGTCGGGGTTCGACTCCCCGCGTCCCAATAAATGTGCCCGTGCGTCATGTTTTTTTTTTGGTTTCTTATTTCCTCACCGGCAACTTTCTAAATTCCGTTGTTATATATGGAAGGAACGAGTAAGGGTAAGAAATGGGACGTAGTGCATGGTGCACCGCTGCATTCAATAAATATCATGGATTGATTGAACAGCAGCAAGCCGGGGTTCGACTCCCCACGTCCCACATTTGCCAACCGTTTGAATCTTTTTTCTTTCGGCTGGGGGGAATTCGATGGACACAGGTTCTCTACCCTGAGACGTCTGGTTGGACTTGAATGAACTACCCTCACTCTGGTGATTGTACCCCCGGAAATCTTCCTACCTTCTCGACTTGCGAACAAGGGAAAATAATGGGACGTGGTGTATGGTGCACCGCTGTATTCAACTCCGATGGACACCTGTGAAGCAGCAGGCCGGGGTTCGACTCCCCGCGTCCCACTTGAAATGCTCCGCCAAACGGTTTTCTTTTGCCTCATAAAGATTTATTTCCTCGCTGCTGTTCTTGAATTGCGCTGGTATAAATGCAGGCAACGAACGAGGGGAATAAATGGGACGTGGTGTATGGTGCAGCGCTGCATTCAATCAATCGATCCGAAGTAGTGAACAGCAGCAGGCCGGGGTTCGATGCCCCACGTCCCACCTGAAATGTTCCATCAATCGGTTTTATTTTGCCTGATAAAAAATTATTCCGCGGTGTTGTTCTCGAATTGCGCTGGTATAAATGCAGGCAACGACGAGGGGAATAAATGGGACGTAGTGTACGGTGCACCGTCGTCTGCAGCTGGCATTCAATGAAGAAGTTAAGCAGCAGATCGGGGTTCGATTGCCCGGGTCTCACATATATCGGGATTCGGCGGAGCCGCTGAGGCCGTCTTTTTTTCCTCAGAGACAACTCAAAAGATAACGAGTCTTGAGATGACTTCAACATTTCGCATCCTTCCAGACAGCGTTCCAGAGGATTGAGGCCGGTGTTTTTGCCAGTCGGACTGTCGGAGAAGTGCGGAGAACAGAGTCGAAGATATCGGCAATCAATCTGCACCGCCACATTTTCCTCCTTCCCTCCACGTCGCGACCTCGCCATTCCTCCAAGCTGCATCCACGTACTTCGTGCCGTTGGACTCTATGGGATTTTGGCTCATGATCCCGATTAACTCTGGCTCGCGACTCAGTACAGGACGGCGTCAAGTCCGGATCGGATGTCGTTTATCTTTGTCTTTGCGTACGGAGACTCTTAAACTTGAAAATGCCTGAATTGCTACAAATTGTCATTAATCTTTCGTTGATTTCAGGAGGTTTGAACACTACGTCAGCACCTCCATGTACGCAATGCTATACCGATGCCCAAACTCGGACTACTAATTATATCCGCTCCAATGCCGCCCTCCGATCATACTTGTATTCAATTGCAGGCGTAAGTAATTATGAACCACCTGCTCCAAAAATATCCCCTAATTCGATCGATTTAGGCACAGCCTGAAGTTGATCGGCCAGGCAATCGTTCCCTTCAACTTCGCGAGCAAAGTTCCCAATGGTTGTCAGTCATTTTGTTGTACTGAACGTCGCTGTTAGTCTGGTTTCCGATAGTTAGTCTGGTTTCCGATAGGCTGGAAGAACGATGGGCTGGACAACAAAGATTATCCTTCGTCCCGGCCATATAATGGAACCGATCTACACTGCTCTGCGGAAATATATCGAGCTCCCGATTCATTGTCACCTTCACTCCTAAAACAATCTCCTAACTTCCATGATCGCCGCGGTATCCTTTCCTTTAAAAGCGCGAGATGACAGGCATGTCGCTCATTCCTTCCCCCTCCGTCCTCCCCGCCCACATTAATTCTTTCCAACAATGCGTTTCACGTCGGCTTCCATCGCCTCCCTCACTCTCGTTACTCTCGCCACTCTCACTCGTGCCTCCGTCATCGAAGGCCTCGTTCCCCGCGGAACACCCACCATCTCGAACGATGTCTGTGGCTGCATTGACTACATCGTAATCAGCGGTTCCAAATACAATTTTGGGCGTACGTCTGGATCCCGAGTTTCCATCCTCGCACGACTAACTGACACTCCTTTCCAGCGGAAATCTGCACATGCACGAGCATCTTGCAGGAACTTATAGCAGCCTCCACCGGTACCCTCCGCACCGCGTACAACAAGTACGGAAGCGACAACGTGGTTCGCGCCCTCACGAACCAAGTGCGCATTATTCCTACTCTCTTTGCCAAGCCTTTCAACTGACGTATTCCCTTAGATTAATAGCTGCGCAGACAAGGACAAGAAGACCTGCCAGCACCCCTCGAACTCGCACCCCCAATGCTCGCGCCAGTCCCTCTGCGGCTACACGTGCCAGAGCGGGTACAAGGACTGCAACGGCCAGTGCAAGCAGTCCTGCCCCACCGGCACCATCTCGAACCCCACCAAGCGCGACGCCGACTACTGGGGCCACCGCGTGCAGAAGAGCTGCAAGACCGGCTGGACTGCGTGCGGCGTCTCCGGCGGCGGCCCCCGCGATTGGGAGTGCGTCGACACGCACAACGACCTCGAGAGTTGTGAGCTTCCATCTTCCCCTGTACGCCCCTTTTTTTTCTGATTTCGTTGTTCTCTTCGCAGGCGGTGGGTGCCCCATCGGTATCATTTCCTCCCTCACGGGCGAGTCTACTGGCACCGACTGCACCACCATCGCCAAGGTCGCGGACGTCGCGTGCGTTGCCGGCGGCTGCGCTGTGCGCAAGTGCATGCCCGGCTACACCGTCTCCGCCTCCGGGTCCTCCTGCGTGGAGGACACCAGCTTCTTCCGCAATACCCTCCACGCCGCCGCTGCGTATGGCCTGGAACACGTTCCGTTACACAACTAATACATTCGGTACTACGCTGCATATGACTCGCGACTCGACTTACGGAAGGTTTCTTACATAGACGCATTCACAGTACTCACACTGTTTGGGTGGTCTCGCAGCGGGTACTTACATTGTACGATTATTTAATTATTAGAGTAAACATATTAATCTTTCTGCTGGCGTTCTCTGCAGCATCATTATCATTCTGTCGCGGTGTTTGCAATCTATGCATCATTTCGGGAACAACCGCCGATCTGCAATGAACTGCAATCGTCCAATTCATCGGAACCGTTAATTAAAAGCTAAGTCGACATCGGATTATGATGAGGAATGCGGATGAAGACGAGATGAACGAGCTCAGGGGTTTTTCTGTGGGCGAAGGATTTTTGGCTGCTGTGGGCTGGAAAGCGAAAAATAGAGTCACCCCGGCCTGGACCCCATCCCGTCTCGCTTGTCGTTTGCGCAGGTGTATCAACTTCTTGAAAGTGATTTGATGATTTGGATGTCACCTCCGGCTCCTGCTGGAAATAGCGACTATCCTGCCTGGCGTCCACTTTACCTGTAATGAGCAGGGATTTTTCTAATTTGATACCCCGGTCGCTGTGGAATTCATGAAATGCCACTTTCAAATGGAACGCTTGTAGTCGATCGTGCACTATATGAGTTCCCAGCGCAACAAATAGAAGCATAAAACACGTTAGCTCAAGGGTTGGCGGAGCAGCGTATTAAATAATGGACGCATTTGCGTTGAACTCAGAGTGGTGCGGAGAGGTAGAAGGTTCTTATCCGCAATGATCCGTATCAGGCGCGGCGCCGCACAAACAATTTGAACCACGGCCGGGCCTTGCCTTCGAATACACGACCAAGAGCGTGCTGCCCTGTGAATGCGACTTCAAGGTCGATCGGCCAACTCGCATCCTACAATTAATTAATGAATTGAAGTTCTCAAAGAGGTTCGGAATGAGAGGGACAGGGTGTGTGTTGTACCGTCGCAGATGCGAATTCTACCATACAGTAAATGGCTACATTCGATGGTTGAATATCAAGCAATGATTTGCAGCAGGTCGGGGTTCGCCTCCCCGCCTCCCACTTTCGTTGATCACTTCTGTTTTTATTTTTATTTGCGGGCCACGCAATCAAAGGAAGAAAATCAAACCCCCCAACCACGCACAGTTCAGCTCTGATCAATTTTTTGCGCGCTCACGATTGGGTCTGAATTCTGAACAATTCTTATTGCATTATATGAATGGTTGAACTGCGAGCGAGTGTTTGTGACGCCAACTCCTTCAGAAGTCTTGCATATATTTGGGTTGAGATATAGATGAGGAAAGGGACGTGGTGTACGGTGCACCGCTACACTCAATATGCCCTAATGAGTATTGAACAGCAGCAAGTCGGGGTTCGACTCCCCGCGTCCCAATTCGGTCTCTCTGTTATATTTTTATTCAAGATTTCAATCGATCTACCCTGAGACGTCTGGCTGAACTTGAATGAACTACCCTCACTCTGGTGATTGTACCCCCGGAAATCTTCCTACATTCTCGACTCGCGAACAAGGGAAAATAATGGGACGTGGTGTATGGTGCACCGCTGTATTCAATTCCGAAATGGGCACCTGTGAAGCAGCAGGCCGGGGTTCGACTCCCCGCGTCCCACTTGAAATGCTCCGCCAAAGGGTTTTCTTTTGCCTGATAAAGATTTATTTCCTCGCTGCTGTTCTTGAACTGCGCTGGTATGCAGACAACGAACGAGGGGAATAAATGGGACGTGGCGTACGGTGCATCGTTGCATTCAATAATAAAAATTTGGTGGTGCTTATTGACCAGCAGCAAGCCGGGGTTCGACCCGCGGCCCACATATTTCTTGAAGTTTTTTTTTTCCTGGACTGGAGTTGGTCCTTGAGAAGGTCCTATGAAAAATATGATAAGCGAGCGAAAGCGCCGGTCCTTATTAATATTTCGCCATGGATTCTGGTTTTCTAGCCGTTATGGTCTTGATTCTTCCTCGCCCGCAAGTTCCTAAATTCCGCGTATAAATCCAGGGAACGAACAAGCGGAATAAATGGGACGTGGTGTACGGTGCACCGCTGCATTCAGTTGGCATTTGATAACGAAGTTAAGCAGCAGGTCGGGGTTCGATTCCCCGAGTCCCACATCCCATATCTTTTTTTTTGGCTGAGAGGAATTCGATACGCCCAAGATTCTGAATGACCTAAATTTGAAGAAGGAGCAACTATTTGTAACCTCTGATAGATGGTTGAATTACTCTCAATCCCGTCTATGCTGATTGTACCCCTGGAAATTATGGTAGATTGCCGACGAGGGAGCAACTGAAATAATGGGACGTGGTGTACGGCGCACCGCTGGATTCGATACGTGAGATAATACATACGAGTTGAACGGCAGCAAGCCGGGGTTCGACTCCCTGCGTCCCAATTGCCGTGAGCAGGAATACGTGCACTTTTTGTCAATTATTCGTTTAATTTTTTGTGCCGGGCGTATTGAGGCTTACTGGGGTGAGTTTAATACGGCTGTCCTGGATTGAGAATCCTGCTGGCAGAGGTTGAAGTTCAACGTCGAACCTTGCATGTGTGTATCCCTGTTTGCACTGGACGCCGGTGGCAAGCAGCGCACCGCCACATACTGATATCTTCTCCGCCTTTGCCCGTCTGTACTGTGTCGACGAACTGAATCCCTTTGACGCTTTATCGTTTTCGTTTTCGTTCCCTGGGTCTGGGGGACTTGACTTGGATCACAATTCTCGGATATTCTAGATCTCTACATGCAGCAGACCAACAGCAGACGGTCTCTCATCCTTCCCATTTCCGTGCGCTACACCCGCAGTCATGCCACTTTCAGCCGTTATGCTGCCCACACGCAAATGCAGAGATAGAGACCTCTCCGCGCACATCCTCTGCCACGTGGCGACGCAGGATCAGCTCGCGCAGTGCACGGCTGCGTGTCTTCGCTCCTCCTCCTCCCTCTACCTGCCACTCGCCATCGTCTCGTGTACCTTCCTACCCGCATCGGTTCTTCCTACTTAACCGCATCCTTTCCTGTCCCACTCTCGTCCCTCCCTCCCTCGCACGCATCTATCTCTCATCGATGGCTACCGAATGCATCTCTCCGCGTCCTCCGTCCTACCTCTTGCCTCGTGTGTCCCACTTGAACTTCTGTCCATCTGTTCCTCCACCCATGTCCCATACTCCCTTCCTCCTCGCGCTGCTCATCCATGTGCACACTCCCTCCGTCGCTCACTGTTCGCTCCTCCTCCATCTTTCTCTTCCAGACCCCTCATCCATTTTCTTCTCCGGCTTCCGTACCTTCCTCTCCTTCTCGCCCCGCTCGTCATGATGCCCTCCATCTTGTATTCAAGCGCGTGCCCCCGCTCGTCCATACACACGTCCCCCTCCTCCTTTATCCTTCATCTCACACTCGCGCCGCCCGCGGCTTCCCTATCCTCCCTTCCGCATCACATCCTGCTTCCCCGCGTCTACAGCTCCCGTTCCGCCCCCCGTACTTCTCTGTCCTATTCATCCCCATCCTTTCCCTCATCCTATCCTGCGCCTCTGTCTCATCTGCCCTCCATTCACCCCCATCCCATCTCCTTCATCTCTGTGTCCTTGTACTCCTTCCCTCCCATCATTCATCTTCCATCTGCGCCCCGTCCCATTCCCCTCCGATTCCCACTTCCCGCGTCGGAGCCGCATGCGCTGAGTGGCGATATGGTCGATACGCAGCGCAGACGGCGCGCGGGGGGCGCGGAGGGCGTGACGGCGGGCTCGGCGCGCGACACGTGGCGATGGCAGGCGCTTCCCACGTCGGAGCCGCATGCACTGCGCGGCGGGCGGCTCGCGGCTCGCGGTAGGGTCGATATGTGGCGCAGACGGCGCGGGTGGCGTGACGGCGGGCTCGGCGCGCGATACGTGGCGGAGATGGCAGGCGCTCCCCGCGCCGGAGCTGCATGCACTGCGCGGCGGGCGACTCGCGGCTCGCGGTATGGGCGATACGCGGCGCAGACGGCGAGTAGTGCGCGCTTGCGAGGTGCGCGTGTACGGCTGGGTGTGGTGGCATGTTCGCGCTCGAAGCTGCGATGTGCGTACAGCGGGAGCTTGTATGGCCCGTGCGTGACGGGCTCGAGCTCGAAGGCGCCGCTGGTGTTTGCGACTCGGGGATGAGGTGTTTGTGACTTGAGGAGGAGGTGCCCGCGTCGCCAGGAAGGGGGGCGTGCGCGGAGACGGGGTGTACAGGCCGGAGAGTGAGGGTGCGCGGTTTGCGTGTTTGCAGTGGGTGAGTACATTTGCACAGGCCCTCGAGCTCGAGGACGCGCGCTGTGTGGTGTCTGGGGCTCGCGCGCGCGCGGTGTGCGGCGTGCTAGGGCGTGAGAGCCGGGGCTACATGGGCCGCGTCGCAGTTGCCGCTCAAAGGGGGTGTATGTACAGTACGGAGGGTGGAGACGGTCGAGTGCGTGGGTGTGCGGCGCGGGTGCTTGCTCAACGACGGCACGGTGCTGCTTGCTTGCGTGCTTGCGCGCGCGCGAAGACGGTGTGCGAGTGGGCGCCATAGGCGGACTCGCGGACAACGTGGCGGACGGCGGATTGAGTGGAAGAGGGCACGATGCTCGAGGTGCCCGTGCGTACAGATGCCTGTTGGTGCGTGTATCGCCGGGAGTAAGCCGGGGATGCTTCGATGTGCTCGAGCTCGAGGATAGGATCGTGGAGGTCGAAGGCGGACGCTTGCTGCTCTTGTGGGTGTGCTTGAGCTCGAGCTCGAAGATCGGAGTTCTTGCTCGGGGCATAGCCGGACTCCTAGGCTCGGAGGTGTATTCGAGCCTGAGGGCGGCTGCTTGCAGCTCGATCCATTACCTTCGCAATCTGATCCTGGCGAGCCTGTAGGATGCTTGCGGCGATACACTCTTTTGAGTTCGGACTTGGTTGCGGATGCTGCATGTAAGTAGTTTATTAGACAATTTGTGTGGTGTTTCGTCTGACGTGGATTCGCAGCCTACGCCCAAATACCAACAGGAAAACTTATTCCTAGTATTATATCTTCTCTTGTCTCCCTCAACCTTTAACCTCGACGGGTTATATCCCAGTAAATGCACAGTACTATGTTGTCGTATTTGGCGGCAGTTCCAAAAATACGCATGACGTGCCTCGTATTTGCCTCAAGTTTGCCTATAGTTGCGGACATTGCTTCATGTCAAATTGCAATTTTGAGCAAAAACCCTTAGATCTTCGAGATTTAGCAGGAACATAGGGTTGGTTTACCTTCAAAATTTCCATTTCAGAAAAATTGGGGTAACCCTAGCCTAGGGTTAAAAATGGCGAAATTTTGGACAAAATTTTTCAAAGTTAGTGTACCTAACTCGCCGCCATGGCCGTCTTTTTATAAGTGTGAACCTTCGCCTTTCGTTTCTCCCACTCAGCCCTGGCAATATCCAAGTCCCTCGCTTGAACTCCACGGTGGGAACGATACCGCTTGACTGCAAACTCAGCAATTGGTCCTGTGGCACCCAGCCGATAGACGCAAGCATAGCGATTTGCACGCCGGAAGAATCGGCGAATTGTAGGAAGTGGACAGAGTTGAAGGGCCTCTGCAGCCAGATCTTTGGCCTTCTGCCAATTTCCATTTGATCTTTCTCGGAACCACCTTTTGATCCAAGCCCAAAAATATTCAATAGGGTTCATTTCCGGGTGAAACTTTGGCAGGAAATGGCACACCATGCCTGGTGCTGCTTCGATTAGCTATCACAAAATTAGAAAACAAAATCAAGGGTTACTGAAGCACTCACAAGTTCTAGCTGAGATTTCTCGCCTGCAAAATCTGGTTGCAGCGAGAGCAGCCTTCACATGCAGCAGTCAACTGGGCGCTCATCTAATTCTTCCTCAGTGTCATTTCCATCATCACCAAACATGTCACCCTCCTCATCTGTGGATGCGCCATGGAGATGGGGTTTGCGAGACTTTGCAACCTTGCATGCTTGACAATCCCCAATCAAAGTTTTGCCCTTTCCATCCTTTGTGTATCCCCGTTCAGCCAAAATAATCTTCATGCCTTTTGGAAGGCCCTCAAATTGTTTGTATGGGTGATCATCAGGCAGCTTTGCATCAAAAATCATTTTCTGAACCTTGCCTCCCTGGCCATGGGGATTATCAGTGGGAATGATAGTGTCGCGCATTTCAGGAACCTTTCCACCAGGATTGACATTCATCTTTGTTGCTGTGAGCGCATTTTTGGCAAGGCTGCCATGGGCTGAAGAGTTATCAAAGACCCAGTGGATGATGGCTTTGGGAAAGAGGCGACGGGCTATCAGGATCGCTTTTATAAGCTATTGTTGACAAAACTTGTTGAAATCAATTCAGCTGCATAAATAACAGACTCACTTGTTCAATCATCTGTTGCATGTTCCAATAGGCATCCCCTCCGGCTTTATTATCTGGATATATAACTGTTGTCGAGTCCGTGATGGCAAGACGAAGTTCTGCTGCCATCTTCTCATTTTCGGCAACCATCTCATCCGTGAGTGCGAGGAGGCCATAGCGCTCACATAAGAAAGCAGAGATCATGATGAGACGGCCACGACCCTTCTTCTTGAGCACTTGTTCGCCTTCCTTGAGCCAGTAATGATTTCCATCATAATCATTTATGGTTGATTCATCATGGACAATGACGATATGCTCAATATCATTTTCTCCAAGTTCTGGCATCACTTCCACCATATCAGGCTCTGCAAATTCAGAACGGAAGGGCTCGAATGCCTCAAACTCTGCAAGATATGCTTTACATCGCTGCTTGACATCCTTCCGTTCATGGCCATCCCAATAGACTCCTTGGGTGTGACATTTACGACGATAGCCAAGCTTCCAAAGCCATCGCTGGCATTGCCGAATTGTTATAATCTTTTTCTTGAGAGCAAGTGATGGGAGGAGGGTCTCGTTGACATGTTTTTGCAAGAGCTTTGGATTCACCTGAGAACAATGTCAGCATTTGAATAGAACTTGAAACTTCACTTACTGTCCCAACCTCAAGTGTTCTCAGCCATCGCTGAACACCTAGACAAAAACCTTCATCATCAAGGAGCCCATTGTGCTTCTCCCGCTTCCCCTGGTAACTCGGCTTCAACGAGCCATTGGCCTCGAAAAAACGAGCTTGTGCACACAGCACCCGCTGGAATGCTGGACCACGGCCATGGTTTTTAGCGATTCGCAGAGCTGCTCGGAGACGTCCCATGCGAGGCATCCAGTGATAGAAGTCGACTAAGGCTGCAAACAATACGGTGGAACGATAATCTTTATTTTTTCGTGCAGCCTTCAGGCAGTCTGAAGCCAGAGATTGAAGTTGGTCTGTCTCCAGAGGTGCAGCATCCTCCAGAATTGTGTCAACCCATTCAGCAATATCATCTGCTACAGCAATAGAGTCCACAGCATCATCTCCTTCTTTTTGGCGAGCTGCTGATTCAAGTTCTTCAAGAGATATAACTGTGCTATTTACACTCTAGAATGGATGACCAAAGGTTTTCTGAGCACGTAGTAAGGGTTACTAAATTTGGACACAAACTTGTCACGAGGTTATGTCCGCAACCATACCCGCCTTGCCCTTGCCCTTGCCCCGTCAGCCCTGTCCTCCATGTTTCCAGACCACAGGTCCTGTGCACGGTGGCGTTATGAATTCTCGGATGCATTAACTTACCCACTGAGCAACCGTTCAGGGAGGTTCAAGGCTGTTCTCGCTTGGTTCGGCCTTGGCAGATAATGGTGTTTACAAGTGTTAGGGGTTGACTTATTAAGTCGTTACCGTACACCGGTACAGATGCGATGCATGAGCTATCGGCACGTGTTATTCCCCTATTCCGCGTACACTGCCACAGTACATCATACGGTCAGATCCATTCTGTGTGAACTGGTGTTTTTAAATCCGGGTTTTGTGTTTTGCTCAAGTCTTGTTTTGCACGCAAGTTTTATTGATTTGGGCATACATAAGTCACTCTCCTTATGCAAATATTTCCGTAGCAAATTCCAGCAAAATCACCTTGCGAAAGCTTCAAGCGGTTCATGGCAGTTTGGATCACATCATGACAGATTCGATCACGACGGAACACGTAGACACCCGTGTATCACATCAGCAAGATCACAAAAAACTTGTGACCTTGTGACCTTTTTATCTTGTTTTGAAAAAAAAAAATTGCAGAAATGATGCCTGTAATCTAATGGGATAGGTTAGGATTTTTTTTTTTGATGTCTTGTGGGATTTTGGACCTGGCTTGTTGTCTTGTGAGCTTGCGAGCTTTCGGACCTTGTACGTGCACATACAAGCACGTACAAGCACAAACAAGCAAAGTGTGGAAAACGCGATGCAGAGATGCCATGCCGCTAAAGACTAGTAGTGCTGTACTAGTAGTAGGGTCTATTCGCTTTGCTCCTTCTCCCCGCCTTTCATTCTCCAGTCTATGCAGCGAGCAACCCTATGAACGCGGCTCAAATCCAAGCGCAGCTGTGCGTGTTCCCTCGGTACTGAAAGCAACTACTGCTAATCAATGCGATCGGCAGGAACTCTAACTACTATTTTAATCTCGTTTCTTTCAGTGGGTGCCACACACACATCTAACCAAATTTGCGTCTCATCGTTGCGACAGCACTCCTCTTCTACGACTACTTCCTTACCCTCGAGTGGGAAATCTCGCGATATTGGGGCTCAGCATTCACATGGCTGAACATTCTGCTCTTTGCGAATAGATACGGCACACTGTTGGGAAATATTCCCGTCATCAGCGAGTCTTTCTGGAGCACCAATGGTACCCCAGAGAAAGGAGTCTATACTAGAAGAATGGGACTCACGACAATGGGACTCGGCTAACTTGGTCCGCCGATTCTACAATCAATTGATCATCAATCTCAGCAACTGCTCGGCTTTCTGGGGGAAGGCTCCCACCCTTTCGCTGGTGCGGCCCTTTCCGTTGGCACAGAGCCTCCTTCGAGGCCTTTTTATTTTTTCTCCTATTTTTTTTACAGCTAATTATGTATTTATTTGGTTACATCTTACGCGGGGGAGACCCCCGCAGACTCCCCTTGTCGCTCGCCGCTGGGCCCGCTGTGCGGTGCATTTTCGCTCGCCGCTGGGCCCACTACGTGGTGCTACCGCTCGCCGCGGGGCCCACTGCGTGGTGCTTGCACATTCGGCACTTGCGGCACCTGCGTAGCAGAGCTTAAACTCATCTGATGTGTTGCTACCTGAGTCCCATTCTTAATCATTAAGCGATGTTAAGCGAGCTAAGCGACGTTAGCGAGATATTAGCCGAGTCCCACCGTCGCGAGTCCCATTCTTCTCGTTGATACTCCAGAGAAAGTTACGGTCAGCTTGCAAATATTTTTGTTCAATGTGTATGCTCAACCACCCTAGACGTGCGCTTGAATCCTCTTGCTAGACCTCTTACGCTCACATTCAGTCCAGATGTCGGCATTTGGAATCCTACCACCAGTATTTTATTATTGCGACACAGGCTCTCGTCGCAGGTGCGTCCAATTGGCTAGACAATCAATATAGCTCCTCATCACCCCCAGCCCTGCTCATCTTGCGGACATACGCACTGTATGACCGCAACAAACTCGTCCTAGCCTTCATGCTTTCTGTGACCGTCGGAGCTATTATTGTGGGCATTGTGGGTCGATCTCCTATTCATTGGTTGGAATTCCACTCACACTCGTGTCAAGTCGTCTGTTGCCACAGCAAAGGCCGGAGACGACGGTACCAATTTACGACTGTACTCTGGATGTAACTACGCGATCTCTCACTCGCAGTGCGTCGGCGTCCCTCCCTCTCATCCTAGTTCATCTCAAGCTGTTCGGATGTTTCAGGGGCATAAGCTTGGCTGCTGCCTGGGCTGGAGTGGCAGTCTTCGACTGCATGATATTCCTCCTGACACTGTACAGAGCATGCACCCGATGCCGCCCAAAAAGTAGAGATCTTTTCACTGTCCTACTCCGTGACGGTACGTCAGCCTTTCGGCTCATCATCCCCTTGCTCATTTACTGTATCAGGTTCCGTCTACTTTGGGTGCGTTTGATTTTCGGACCCAGCCATGATCTGTCGGGATCTTAATATTCATTTCAGTGTCATCGTCGTGTCAAACTTGTCTAACATTCTTACGTTTGTTGTGAGTTGAGAGCAGGTGCTGATCAGGTTCTAGTTCATTAATCCATTTTTCACAGCTCGGCAGCGGGTATTAGCCTTCTTCGTCACTTCGTTACTTCGCTTATTTTCACGAAACCTCGTCACTTTGATCGCATTTAGGGAAAGTTCATTAGTTTCGATGATTTTCTGTGAAAGCTCGTCAGGTAATTAAATTCTAATGAAAGTTTGTGAGCTCACAGTTCATTCGATGTTGAAAATCACGTGGCACGTTCGCCCTTTCCCTTCTACCACTACCACAACCATCGCGCCTGCACAAGGAATCCGCGGGATCGCCAGCAATGAGCGCCGACATCCAAGACAAAGCTTTCACCACCGTGGTGCGTGTATGGCATTCCCTTCCGTGCTGCATACTCGACATGGACACAAAACTCGCACCATGACGAGCAGCATCGACATCTCCTTCACTCGGAATCGTGCAGGAATAGGGCGGGCGGTTTTCTATTCAGCATGGCAAGGCCACTTCTCCGGTAAGCAGTTGTTTTGGTATTCCATGGCTTGTGTGATGCATGGCCCTGGGCAAACGCGGCGTGAGGCGCAGAGGACTGGAACTGGACGTGTAAGCATCGTAGGTGCCGGTGTCACGCTTGATTCAATAGCTTCTGCGCATCACATCGCACTGCGTTGCGGCCGGAGACTCCGTCGCGCCGCAGCAACGTGGCAACGGCACGCGTCGGGGAGCTGTCTTCTACTCCATGTTTGCTCCTCGGCACCGTCGCTGATTGACGGCCGCCACAGCATCCACACTAAGCAATCATAATCATGTACTCACCCACCTTACATATTTTCGCACCTACATTTCAGCGCTGCAATTACATATCCGTTAGACCATTGCATTCCCATTGAAAACATGAACTTTTATCTAACTCCCCCACTGGTAGTTTGCGGTATGTAAAGTGGTAGGAGGAGGTTCAATGTACATAAAGTGACGAAATTTCAATGGGCTAGCGAGAGGTGACGAGCTTTGGCTGAAATTTCGCTGAACTCACGAACATTCATTGAATGCCATCAAACTGACGAACTTATACGAATTTAACTGAAGCAACGAAGTGACAAATTTGGCGCGGACTCCTCGGCAGTGTATGTTCCCGCCTTTCCCGTTGACTATCATGATCCTGATTTAACGTCGCTCAGCCTTTTACCCGAGGCATTGCCATGGCCTTTACAAACATGTGAGCTCGCGTCGAAATCTGTACTACACTGATTAAATGGCTAGAATATCATCCATCATGCTATTGCAGCTCATGCTCAACCTCCGCGACCCGGCTCTTTCTCACATATCCAGGCGATCGGAACTCAACACCGAGGCGACTATGGGTGCGGTACCAGATGCTAGAAATCGAACAGTCGAACTGATGGTTTGATTTTCTCGTAGATATTGAACTTTCAGTTGTAGAATCTTCACTTGGGTCGGTATGGCGGGTGTGAATAGAGGCACGATTTCGTCGCCTCATTGAGTAATAGACATTCACACCCACGATACCTGCACAATATTTACGGTGATAAGCGCTCAGTGCTAACCGTTGGCGGTTTGTCCATTTTGGTGTATTGTCAAAGGCTTCCTTCCAGTGGCCAAATTGTCTCGTTGAGACTGTTGAACACCTATGAAACAGCTTCTTCTTATAATCATACGATATCGCTTTATTTTACCTAGATCGAGCCGAGAATTTTTGAATGGACTCAGAGTGCGGCTGTTAACTCGACACATCGTTATTATCCCGGAGTCGCCGATACTGAAAATCAACATTCAATTTGCGCTGGTCTTTGCTCGAAGCGAAGCATTTGCACGCCCGTAACTGTCCACAGTTGATCGGATCATTTTCGGTCGGAGCTTGAAGAATGCCGTTTCAAACTCCACCCGGCCTAGTCTCGAATCCAGACGTTCGGGTGCCTCTGGATCACAGAGTTTGAAAATGAAGTGTAGGGATGGCACCCAAATGTCTGGTGCACTCCACTCAGTGATGCCCCATTGAGTCACACTCATCCAGTTCCTCTTGCCACATCCCTTCCCTGACCCTCAAAGTATATTTGGGCAACTTCTACTGCACCCAAATCACATTTCCCAATTTTTCATATTTTTAATTGAATGCAACATACCGAAGCCTAGCCCTCTTTGAGACACCCCTAATCATTCTCTTGCGAGGTCGTTATGATATTGCCCACATCTACCTTGCTAAATTTTTTGGTGTAGGGGCTGGAACATTGTCTGCTGATGAAGTGTCGATAGCAGGATATTCCGGTGGAGACTCGGGCTGAAGGGGTGGCCATGAGTCATAGGATGATGTAGATGAAGGCAAAATATTGGGGGGGTATCAGAAGCTGGGGAGGTTGACAACGAGTAGTTGGTAGCTTGGGGAGGATATTCTGCAGTGAAGGGATAGGACATCTGGAGGCAAAGCCGGGATTAAAGCCTAAGAAGGTGTCAATGTCAGCAGCAGTGAATTGGAACAACAACTCAGGACTCCCAACGTCTGAAACCAAAACTGAGCCAACAAAAATACCACACGAGAGCCTCTAGTGGATCTGTCACCTAATCCTCCAAAACTCACTGCAGGTAGATGCACTCAGGAGCGGAAAGAAATAATTGATAAAATGCATATTGATGGCTTCCTATCAGAGGCAAATTACAGTAGATTGTAGGCCTGCCTCAGGGCTGGACAAACTCAGTCCATTCATGGCAACTGTGACATGTGACTGGACCTCTGTCCTGCGAGCTGCCTTTATATCCATCTGGTGCTCGACTAAATAACCACATGCAGTTCCCATGCTCTCGGTCCTGCTCGGTGCCCGCCTCATCGATCTGTCAGTTTGTAATAGTCCGACTGATACTCCGCGATCTGATCGGACAATTTACCAAACTTCCGCTGTTTCGAATGGTTGCGGCTTGTGCAGTCTCCATTTGTATTAGCCAAAATGAGGCCCGACTTCGCAGTTAGGGTTGTTCATACCGATTCTGTGCCTTTCATTACTGGAACTAGCCACCATAGCACGGTGATCAGAAGTGGGCATTGTAAAAGCTCAAATGATTGGGCGATTGCAAACATAGACCAAAGGACTTTAGAATTAGGAACGAACCGGGCAGGGGCGCATTACCGTTAGGAACGAACCGGGCTCTCCCCTTCCGGCATCGCTCCCTTCGGGTAGCAGTACAACGAGCTACAGTAAGGTTCTGATGGAGTGCCGGGAGAATACAACGAACTACAGTAAGGTGGATTGAGCGAATCAAAGAGGCAATCCCAGCAGGTCTGCCCAATATCCTCTATCTGGAGGGGAGTGCAACGTTCTTTGATGGACTGTTGGGTGCAGGACAGGATGCTGTCTGGCTGTTCGGTGAATGGTGTGGCACACATGATAATGTCAGCGGCAGAGGCCAAAGCCGAGACAAGCGCCGCTTCGAAAGTGATGAGGGAGGTGGGCGGAAGCCGAATGGAGTCAAACACCGGGCGCATCAGCGATTATACGATCTGTGATTATGTTGCAGGCTGTCGTCGCACTGCGCTGGAGTCAGGTGAGGGGGGGCTTTTAGCGAATAAAAGGACTCAACATACATCAGTGCTGTTGTACAAGCAGTGTTCTGCAAGAACCCGCTCGATATGAGCCACCCTCAGGACCAGGTCTGCTTGCGGAGCAGTCTGCAGTAGCTGTATCGTAGGACGGACAAATTTGAGAAAACGGGGCCTTCTGCTCAAGAACGCTTCTTAAGCCGGCCAATCGACAGCGTGTTCCCCGTCAAAAGTACCTGGAGATTGGCGCCTGGCAGTTTTGATGAAAGTCTTCCCGATATGCGCTTTGATCCGGTTATCGGTTTAATGATGAGGCCAGTTGTAGGGTACGTGTAGGAAGTCTTGTTGTTGTTTGTAATCGAGGACCCTTTCCCATAGACAGGGGGCAGGCAACCGCGCCGCGTGGAACGGCGTGAAAAACACCATTCTTTGTGGAGTAAGACGATCTCAGGTCCTACTCTAGGCATACTGTAAGCCAATAGTACCCGGTGTCGCGCGCCGCTTTATATAACGGCCCTGGGAGATTCGCTCCACATTGAGTGATACCTGAACGGCAATCGTCGCATGTCGACGCCGCCCACCAGGATACTCCATTGATATGTATCGATAGACCGTGTGCTCTGTTAGCGCGTGATCACGTCGTTCGCGGAAACCACGCGATAGTAGGCAGGCATGGCTCATGTCACGATCGCGGTTCAGTCAGGACCTTTACGAAGGCAGTCAAGTTTACCCGAAATCCTGTTCTATTAAAACCTAAATGTTGGTGCCCCGATGCCTGGACGGCGGCTTCACCGTGCCTCACACGTCACGGCGCCATCGGCCCAGTTCTGCGTTTCTCCGGGAGGCGCGAACTGATTATAGTCGGGATGGAGAAGAGCGAGAGAAAAAATACTCAAGATTGTGCCCTCCCCGCGGATTTAGAGTTTTACATGCTGATGGCATGTTCAGGCTCATTTGGCCAAACTGCGCGAAATTTCTGAACTTTGCATCGCAGGTTGGTAGAACATAGTTTATAACAATTTGAGTGGATATGAGTGTATCCGTCTTTCAAGGGAGGGTGGAATGCAAAAGACGTAGCAAAATCGTGTGACCCTCTGGCAGTGTTGCATTTAAGGGCTAAGCCCTAATTAAGGGTAGGCTTTAATAACCCCTTAATATTAAGCCCTAGCCAAACCGCCCAGGGGTAACTATCACTGCGTTCCGGGGCCACGTCTGCATAGCGATGCGGACATATGCGGATCAGGTGCGGATCAGTGTGGATCGTGGGATACACAGTGTGCCGACATTAGATCGGCCGAATTGGTCAGACATTCGTAGACTAGGTGTAGAACGTGCGTCTGCAGCGGGTTGGCGACCCCGGTCCGCACAGTGGGAACACTCAGGCGGGACTGCGCCCCCGGCCTCCTTCTCTGCCGCTACCGCCTCCCTGGACATGTCCAAGACATGTCTAAGACATACATAACCGAAGTTTTGAAAGCCGGTGATGGGGGTTCTATATTTGGCCATGTTTCAGGTTCTTGGAGTCGGCGAAATCTATCACTTCACACAAAATCCCTTGGAAAATGCTACAGATATCCATTAACCATACATTGGCTCTTTAATGACCCCAGAACATCATTTTTTTTGTTCAAAGTTGCTTCAGTTGTGGGCATTTCGGAGTTACTTCCGGATTTATCAAAGTGCTGTGTGTTTTGACGTGTGAGTGCCATGCCAACATCACCTGTCAAACCAGCCCCAGATCCTCGTCGGTCAGCAAGGTGTTTAGAGGACGAATGGGTGCCCACGGGATGCCGAGAAAATTCTGGAGGAGATCGACATAGTGTGCGGATGCACGAATCTGCAGAAATGTGCGGACGGGGGTCGTACACTGCATGTGCAGACGACCCCCCGGAACGCAGTGTATTAACTAAGCCTTAAGATTATATACTCACTTGGGAAGCACTCCTAATGGAGCTTGTTGCTGCAGAGGAAAGTGACGAGGCGCCAGACGACGGCTTTCTGTCTGGGTCTGGAGACGAGTACGAGGAGTAATTCATCCGGGCGATCGTCTGTAGTACACTTTCCCTTTTTGGAAATTTTTTATCAAGCGTCTAAGCCTTAAGCAAAAATCTCCGCCCTTAATAACCCCTTAAGCTGCAACATGCGCCCGGGGCCTCTGGGGGGTATTACCATGCGAATTGCCCCAGACGCAACCCAGACGCGCTTCATTTTTCAAACTCCGACCGGAAATGTTCCGAGAAATCTATTATTAGAAGAATCGTTCCCTGGCCGTCTTATCCCTCAAGAACGGCTGGTAACGAGACTACACCCGGCCGCCCGGCGCGATCGCGGTGTTAGAAATCTGAAAGCTGTGTCTATCCGGCCAAGGCTGTATCCCCTCTTTACTTCCTTCCTCAATGCGCCCCTTACAACGCACAGGGAGCCTTCACAGTTGGTGGTCGGATAGTAACTCGCTTGGCGCCACGATTCCCCTCCACACGCTTGTGAAGCCTCTATCGAGATTCTTGCACCGTCGATAGGTGTCGAGGATCATTTCTCAGCAGCGCTCCTTGCCGCTTTCGAAAGAAAATTCGACATTATGTTGTGTTATCTCGAGTCAGTATATCAACAACTTGCATTTGTTCTGTCTTCACTGACGGTCGCGTAGAACGGACTCGGATGAAGTCTCAATCTCCACAAAATTGGCAGTTCTGCAGAATCTCACTGCCAGGGCCGAAGCAGAAGCACGAACTATGGCGGAGGAAACTACCCTTCCTGTGCTCATCCGGCTGCTTGATTCTCGGGAGCCCAAAATTGTAGAGTCTATCTGCTCTTAGGAAGGTTGCCGCCTTTGCAAGATATTTTGGACACTTTTATCGGTCATCTCGAGTAAAGGTTAATAGATTCGTTCTCCTTCTTTTCTCACGGTACCGTAGTGCCCAGGACAATTCAACCACTGTGAAACAGTTGATTCTTCAAGATCTTATCTCCAGGACGAAATCGGAATCCACAGCGCAACTTTCAGCGCAGGAGAATGTCTTCCTCGTCCTGATTCGTCTTCTTCATTCTCCAGAGTCTGACATTGTAGACTCCGTCTGCACTCTGTTTAGAAACCTTTCCATATGGGAATCTGTGATCACGGCGGCTGTTCCTCTGGCTCCATGCAAGCAACTTGTTTCCCTTGCAACGTGAGGATTCCCTCTTGATTCAACCTCCTGTGCCTGATTCTGTGTTGGTTCAGAATTTCCAATGAACCAGTTCCCAAGCGATTAATCCGTGCTTTGAGTCGGATTAGTCATTGCAAAGTCGGCGCTCGTGCTATAGCTGAGGTCAACGTAGAGGGTCTAGCTGAAAAATTGCTTCAGTCCGAGGATACCAAAGTCCTGCATTGGACCTGCCGCATTTTGAGAGATGTTGCTCGACGGGAGTTTCTGATGATCATGACTGAATCTAATGCGTACACGTACCTGGATTCCCTTCTGGAGTGAACGAGACTGATTTACGCATATTCAGTCACTGCATTCCGTGGGGTTGTAGGCACAGGCTCTGCCTACCCTTGTAGGCAGAGGTAGACCCACCTCATAGATAAATCAACAATTTCGCTATATCCCGAGCTCTGTTTCTGGTCCAAGCCGTGTTAAAACATGCTCTTGCTTCACTGTGTAACCATTGAATGTGGGAATGTGATTATTTTTAATGACACAGCCCACGGCTGTCAATCCTCGGCTCACTCTCGGCTAACTTACGGAAATTGACACGGTATGTCCCGGTTGTAACTTGTTGACCAATAAATAAATATTGACTTCGGGAACACGACAACCGGTAAGAGCAATACTGTACTATTTCGACCGTAGGTTCAGGTGACGGGTGACGGAGGGTCATGAACTGAACCTATTTGTTACCAGTGACGGTGACGGCGAACTTTTGTGGCCCAGATAGGCGTAAAAATGCAAAAAAACATATCCTCCGGCACTTGCCGGATTACCATGTATGGCAATTTTGATGTGATTGCCGAGGAACGAACATCTAACCCAGTGAACATGTAAGGTGACGGGTGACATGATGTGAACCTACGGTCGAAATAGTAGTATTAGCCAAGTGGGAATGTGGCAACACCAACATAACGCCCGATTACCAGGATAGGGTGGCCTGAGTAGACCGACAGTAGGCAGAGGGTAGACCCAGGTAGGCCCAATTTGGCCTACGTCACGTCGGCAGACTCGGCCTACTGGGGTAGGCCGATGTAGACCGACGTAGACTCAGGTAAACCGACCGTGCCTACGGGGCCTCGGAATGCAGTGAGTGTGCTGATTATTGTGGAAGGCATCCTGATCCATTCGTTCAAAAGGAAGCGCTGTACGCTCTGACTTGCATCCACGAGACGGGAGGCCCAGGAGCACGTAACGACCCTGAGTTCAAGCAACCAAATTCCCGTGGAAACCTTGGTTATCAATATTCTAAACGAAGCTAGTGTCGAATCGTGCCAGTCAAGACTTGCTTCAGTCCTTAAGTGCGTGGAATTCTTTCTGGAATTTGAGCAGGCTATACTCTGATTTTACTATAGGCATGCTGACCTCTCGTTCCTGCTTTCCGTTTTGAATTCGGAAAATGCTATCCTAGTTCGGGTCGCAACAGTTGAAATCGAGTATATCAGTCAATTTGAACCTGGTGCCAGAGCCGTAGGCACTTCAAATCTGCTTGCCGGGTCATCAAGTTGTTGGAAAACCAGGATCCCTCAATTTTGCAAGCTGCATGTCGCATCCTCACTGAGGTCGCCCTTTTCTGCCGAAATGAGGTTATGGAGCTCAATCCATATGGCAAGAGGGAATAGGACGTGGCGTACGGCGCACCGCTGCCTTCAGTGGGCCATAGTGTATGTTGGACAACAGCAAGCCGGGGTTCGATTCCCCGCGTCTCACAAACAGAGCAATTGAAAATTGTGTTTTTATTCCTCTTTTTCGCAAGAAAGGACGGTTCCGCAATCCGGACACTCCTATGAATTTAAGTCCCGAACCGCGGAAAGGAATGTAGCGTGGTGTACGGTGCACCGCTGGATTGAGTAGAATGACGTTCATGATGAATTTGCAGCAAGCCGGGGTTCGACTCCCCGCATACCACTGTTGCGAAAGACCCTTTCTTTTGTCTGGAAAGGATTTATTTCCCTCGGCCTCAAGCTTCTAAATCCCCCTGATCTAAATGCAAGGAATGAGCGAGGGGAAGAAATGGGACGTGGTGTACGGCGCATGGTTGCCTTACATTGCACATTAGCCAGTAGAATGTGGTGGCGGGCAGGGGTTCGACTTACCCGGGTACAGCATCAGGTCGGGGTTCGCCTCCCCGCGTCCCACTTCCGCTGATCACTTCTGTTTTTTATTTTATTTGCGGGGCCACGCAATCGAAGGAAGGAAATCAACCCCCTAACAACGCACAGTTCAGCTCTGATCTAATTTTTGCGCGCTCACGATTGGGTCTGAAGTCTGAACAATACCTATTCCATTATATGATATGGTTGAGCTGCGAGCGAGTGTTTGTGACGCCAACTCCTTCAGAAGTCTTGCATATATTTGGGTTGAGATATAGATGAGGAAAGGGACGTGGTGTACGGCGCACCGCTACATTCAATATGCCATATTGAGTACTGAACAGCAGCAAGCCGGGGTTCGACTCCCCGCGTCCAAATGACCAAGAATCCTCAAAGTTTTTCTTACTCATTCAAGTTTTTGTCACGCTGGTACTCACACTTACTGCGATACCCAATATAACTATCCTTTCTGCACCCAGGATTTCGGTGGTAGTCGAGGGGGAAAAAAATAACTATCGAACCTTAGCCCTGTTTGGTTTAGACGCCGGTGGCAAGCAACACCGCCACAGCCTGACATCCTTCTCGCGTTTTGCTCCGCGCCTTGTCTCAGGAATTGAAACCCAGTGCTGCAATATGTTGCCTTGGGCCTTGACGCTGTATCGTTTTCGTTTTCGTTCCATGGGTCTGGGGGAACTTGACTTGGATCGCGATTCTTTGGCTTTCACCCATCCTTCCCGCTTTCGTGCGCTACAGTCATGCCGCCTTCAGCCGTTATGCTGCCCACATGCAAATGCAGGGATAGCGACCTCTCTGCGCGCACCCTGCGCCCCGTGGCGGCGCAGGACCAGCTCGCGCAGTGCACGGCTGCGTGTCTTCGCTCCTCCTCCTCCTTCCTCTACCTGCCATTCGCCACCGCCTCGTGTGCCGTCCTACCCGCGTCTGTTCCTTCTACTTAACCGCCTCCTTTCCTGTCCCCTCCCTCCCTCCTCCTCTGAGCCCCCACGCATCTATCCCTCCTCATCGATGTCCATATCTCTCTGCATCTGTCCTCCGTTCTCCGTCCTACCTCTTGCCTCGCGTGTCCCACTCCCGTCCATCTGTTCCTGCACCCATATCCCCCTCCCTCTTCGCGCTCCAATCGCGGGTCCACGCGCTGCTCGTCCATTCGCACACTCCGTCGGCCCTCCTCCATCTTTCCCCTCCAGACCCCCCTCATCTATTTCCTTCCGTACCTTCCTCTCCTTCTCGCCCCGCTCGTCACGATGCCCTCCATCTTGTATTCAAGCGCGGGCCCTCGCTCGTCCATACACACGTCCCCCTCCTCCTTTATCCCTCATCTCACCCTCGCGTCGCCGGCACGGCTTCCTTATCCTCCCTTCCTCTCTCTACTCACCCTCCAGCTACCCCATCATCCTGTGTCGCCCGTCCTTCTTTGTCCTTTCCATCCCCATCCCCTCCCTCATCGTATCCCGCGCCTCCCTGTCCTATCTCCCCTCCATTCACCCCCATCCACATCTTCTTCGTCTCTTCGTTCTTCTCTCCGTCCCTTGACACCTTTCATCTTCCCTCTGCGCCCCGTCCCACTCCCGTCCGATTCCCACTTCCCGCGTCGGAGCCGCATACGCTGAGCGGCGGTACGATCGATACGTGGCGCAGACGGCGCGGGGGGGCGTGACGGCAGGCTCGGAGCGCGATACGTGGCGGAGATGGCAGGCGCTTCCCGCGTCGGAGCCGCATGCACTGCGTGGCGGGCGGCTCGCGGTTGGTCGATGCGTGGCGCAGACGGCGCGGGGGGCGTGACGGCGGGCTCGGCCGGAGATGGCGAGCAGTGCGCGCTTGCGCGGTGCGCATGTACGTCGGAGTGTGGTGGCATGTTCGCGCTCGAAGCTGCGCTGTGCGTACGGCGAGAGCTCGCGGCGGGCTCGAGCTCGACGGCGCCGCTGGTGTTTGCGACTCGGGGATGAGGTGTCTGTGACTCGAGGAGGTGTCCGCGTGTCGCCAGGAGGGGGGACGTGCGCAGAGACGGCGGGGTGCATAGGCATGAGTCGCGGCTGCGGATCGAGGGGGTGTACAAGGCGGCTCGCGTGGAGACGACGAAGTGCGTGGACGCGCGATGTGCAGCGTGCTGCGTGAAAGCCGCTACGTGGGCGGCGTCGCAGCTACAGCTCGAAGGGGTGTACAGCACGGAGAACGAGGGCGTGCGGTTTTCGTGCTTGGAGTGGGTGAGTACGTTTGCGCAGGCCCTCGAGCTCGGGGACCCGCGCTGTGTGGTATCTGCGGGGTTGTGGGCGCGCGGTGTGCGGTGAGGTGGAGAAGGGCGTGAGAGCCGGGGCTACGTGGGCGGCGTCGCGGCTGCAGCTCGAAGGGGGTGTACAAGGCGGCTCGCGTGGAGACGACGAAGTGCGTGGACGTGCGATGTGCTGCGTGCTGCGTGAAAGCCGCTACGTGGGCGGCGTCGCAGCTGCAGCTCGAAGGGGGGTGTACAGGCCGGCGAGCGAGGGCGCGCGGTTTTCGTGCTTGGAGCGCGTGAGTACGCGTGCGCAGACCGGAGAGCTCGAGGATGCGCGCTGTGTGGTGTCTGCGGGGTTATGGGCGCGGCGTGCGGCGTGTCGCCAGAGCGGTGGGGTGCGTGGAGACGGCGGGGTGCATGGGCATGAGTGAGTCGCGGCTGCGGCTCGACGCGGTGTACAAGGCGGCTCGCCTGGAGACGGCGTGCGCTTCGTCGACGACAGCGCGGCGCTCGAGGGCATAGTGGTACTTGCGTGCTTGCGGGTACACGAATACCTGGACGCCATTGGCGGACTCGTTGGCTGAGTGAAGGAGGTGTTGCAGGTGCCTGTTGGTGCGCGTATAGCCGGGAGTGCTTGCGGGCGCAAACTGGGGATGCTTGCCTGTCAGTGCTCGAGCTCGAGGACGGGGTGATCGGGTCGAGGGCGGACGCTTGCTGCTGCTGTTTCGGGTGTGCTTGAGCTCGAGGATGGTCGGGACGTGGAAGCGGAGGCATAGCCGGACTCCCGGACTTGGAGGTGTGTGCGATCCTGAGGGCGGCTGCTTGCAGCTCGATCCAGCGCCTTCTCAATCCTATCCTGACAGATGCTTGCAGTGATACACTCTTTTGAGTTCGGGCATTGGCCATGGTTGCGGATGCCGCATGTAAGTAATTTATTAGACAATTTGTATGATCTTTCGCCTGACGAGCATTCGCAGACTACGCCCAAATACCAACAGGAAAACCTATTCCTATTATTATATTTCTTCCCTTGTCTCCTCCAACCTTTAACCTCGCTGGGTTATTCTAGCAAATGCGACGGACTGTTGTTATATCTGGCGATTCTCATAACGTTTTGTCTCGTGTTTACCTAGCCACCTTGGCTTATGCGTATGCTTCTGAAATCCACGAGGACATCCCCGCATATCGGAAAGGTGGAATAGTTGCGCGTGCAAATCCATCTCTAGGCAAGACGTGTACGTTTGTCTCGAGAGCTATTAGTTGCGCCTACGCGTCCGTGAGACGGCGCTGCTGGTTGACTGGCCTGGTGGGTGTGCATCGATTGGCACGGGGAGGAAGGATGGAAACATTGTCACTTACCTCGATATACTGACTCAAGTCGCTTCGCGTAACAAGTAACTATATAAGGGAGCGGCAGAGTAACAGCAGAAAGACCGATTTGTTCTTCTCCAAAGAATCCATCCGTGCGCAGTGAAAGGGGAAAAAGAGGGTAATTATTCAAGCACGTGTTTGGCTATCCTCCTAAGGAGGAGGAAATCCGAAAACTACATGGAAACCTGGATTAAAGTTGAGTCTAAAATGTTAGAAATGTGTCCCCGAGAACTTGAAGCCCAAAGAATTCCAAGTCAACAGGCACAGCAGTCGCATCTTCCCGCCTCCACCAATACCTGGTTGAACAGGACCGGGAAGGGGTAACCGAATCCGCTCAGAGTTGGGTCTAAGGCCCATTGAACGCCCGTTCGATATTGATGGATTTCTTTTTGATTGGCATTATCTTGGTTCGCCGCTTGTCTCGACCGAGATGTTCTATTCCAATGTTGATATTTTCGTCAGGATCTTGAGAACAGCGGCTCGCCGCCGAGTGATGTCCAAAGTTGGCGCCCAACTCACGCAAGAATCTACGCCAACTATACACCGGGGACGGAGAAGCGATTCGAACTGGCGAACCGGGTGTGACGGCTTCGCATACGGTGCATATGGGGCTGATGGCCCGCCGGGTCAGTACAAGGCTTTATTAAAAGGTCCAATATTCAGTTGAATATAAGGAGGGTGCATTAAAATGGCCTCTAACGGTGAAATATTTACGGTCAAGATCAAGAGTAGTTTCGAGGACGAGAGAAGGCCTCCAACAAGATCCAGGATGAATAACCGCTCAGATGTAACGCATTCAAGCTCGACGCGGACATAATGGGTCTGGAACTGCGTCGATACCGCTTGAAAGAAACTCGGGCCCAAGATCCAGAGCCAAGACGGGAGCAGAATCTGCCAGCGGAAATTCTGAGAGTGGCAGCACCAAAACCGACGAATTTCAAAGACCGAATCGTGGAAAATGAGTGCCAGACAACTAGGGTCTCACTTTTATCGGCGGAGCCGCTGAGGTCGTCTTTTTTTCCTCAGAGACAACTCAGAAGATAATGAGTCTTGAAATGGCCTCAGCTCTTCGCATCCTATCCAGACAGCGTTCCAGAGGATTGAGGCCGGTGTTTTCCCAGTCGGACTGTCGGAGAAGTGCGGCCCGGGAGAAGAGGATATCGGCAATCAATCTGCACCGCCACATTTTCCTCCTTTCCTCCACGTCGCGACCTCGTTATTCCTCCAAGCTGCATCCACGTACGTAAATACTTCGCGCAGTTGGACTCTACGGGATTTTGATTTATGATTTCGATTAACTCTGGCTTGCGACTCAGTACAGGACGGCGTCAAGTCGGATCGGATGTCGTTTATTTTTTAGCTTTGCGTACGGAGACTCCGAAACTTGAAAACGCTTGAATGCTAGAAATTTCCATTCATCTCGTTAATTTCAGGAGGTTTGAACACTGCCATGTACGCAATGCTATACTCGGACTACTAATTATATCCGCTAATTATATCCGCGATAATGCCGCGTCGTTGAATTGTTCGACCATATATATGAGACCGATCTACACTGCTCTCCGGAAATAAACCATCTGGGGAATGAATTATGACGCTCCTCCAAAAGAGTCCCCTAAATCGATCTTGACGCAGAGTCGAACTCGATCGACTAGACAATCTTGGCTACAGTGTGTAGATAAGAGGCCCGTTCAACTTGGGCAGCAAAGTTCCCAATGATTGTCGGTCATTTTGTTAAACTGTTAGTCTGGTTTCCGATAGGCAGGAAGAACGATGGGCTGGACAACAAAGATTATCCTTCGTCCCGGCCATATAAATGGAACCGATCTACACTGCTCTGCGGAAATATATCGAGCTCCCGATTCATTGTTCACCTTCACTCCTAAATGAATCTCCTAACTTCCATGATCGCCGCGGCATCCTTTCATTTAAAAGCGCGAGATGACAGGCATGTCGTCTCATTCCTTCCCCCTCCGTCCTCCCCACCCACATTAATTCTTTCCAATAATGCGTTTCACGTCGGCTTCCATCGCCTCCCTCACTCTCGTTACTCTCGCCACTCTCACCCGTGCCTCCGTCATCGAAGGCCTCGTTTCCCGCGGAACACCTACCGTCTCGAACGATGTCTGTGGCTGCATTGACTACATCGTAGTCGGCGGTTCCAAATACAATTTTGGGGGTACGTCTGGATCCCGAGTTTCCATCCTCGCACGACTAACTGACACCCCTTTCCAGCGGAAATCTGCTCATGCACGAGCACCTTGCAGGAACTTATAGCAGCCTCTACCGGTACCCTCCGCACCGCGTACAACAAGTACGGAAGCGACAACGTGGTTCACGCCCTCACGAACCAAGTGCGCATTATTCTTACTCTCTTCGCCAAGCCTCTCAACTGACGTATTCCCTTAGATCAATAGCTGCGCAGACAAAGACAAGAAGACCTGCCAGCACCCGTCGAACTCGCACCCCCAATGCTCACGCCAGTCCCTCTGCGGCTACACGTGCCAGAGCGGGTACAAGGACTGCAACGGCCAGTGCAAGCAGTCCTGCCCCACCGGCACCGTCTCGAACCCCACCAAGCGCGACGCCGACTACTGGGGCCACCGCGTGCAGAAGAGCTGCAAGGCCGGCTGGACTGCGTGCGGCGTCTCCGGCGGCGGCCCCCGCGATTGGGAGTGCGTCGACACGCACAACGACCTCGAGAGCTGTGAGCTTCCATCTTCCCCTGTACTCCCCCTTTTTTTCTGACTTCTTTGTTCGCTTCGCAGGCGGTGGGTGCCCCGCCGGCATCGTTTCGTCCCTCACGGGCGAGCCTACTGGCACCGACTGCACCGCCATCGCCAAGGTCGCGGACGTCGCGTGCGTCGCCGGCGGCTGCGCTGTGCGCAAATGCATGCCCGGCTACACGGTCTCCGCCTCCGGGTCCTCCTGCGTGGAGGACACCAGCTTCTTCCGCAACACCCTCCAGGCCGCCGCTGCATATGGCCTGGAACACGTTCCGTTACACAACTAACTTGGGGTGTGGGGCCGTGGCAGTGCCCGGCAGGAACTTCGTACTTATGAGTTTTGTATGTCGTATGTTTACCATCCTAGATAATCACATTTCAGTACTGCCAAACACTCTCGTCGGGTGGTAGCTGGGGCCACATACCTGCCAGTCAGGTTTTGTATAATCCCACACTCAAACAACTATCAAAGATATCCCGGCCTGCATACATGGTTAAATTCTAGGGAGGTGCGGGATCGGTGATATCCGAGCAGGGGCTGTGCCCTCCAAGCCGGGCGATTGCCGTCCGGGTATTGCCGCTGTCTCGACCGCTCTTCTTCGGCAGATGCGAACACGTGGCGGGTTTTGCTTTCTTCTCTTACCGCCATGTAGGTGAGTACGGCCGCACATTAAGATAGACAGAGTGGATCATCATGGCCAACCTTGTCCGAACCAGATTTAGATGCCGCAAAGTGTACAATACTATTCCGAGGGAGAAGAATACCTCATATGTCTGACCATCCATTCGACCGTTGGAGGAGGAAAATCACCGACTTTGAATTTGCGAACACAGCCATGACCAAGATAGACTGGTAGTTGGGCACAGCGAACAGATCCAGCTAGTGTTGGCAGGGTGAGTAACCGAAGGGAAAATCACGGCAGAAACACGCCTTCTCCGTTACAACCGTGGAGCATCTGGAGTTTCAAGGAAGCCCAGAATTCCAACACCCCACTTTAATTGCACAGGAAAGAAGGGACCTGTTAGCAAGGCAGAATATTGTTATGATGATGGGACTAGGGAGAAACCGTGGCTCGACGGTGGTCCGTGCTGACCAACCTGACCTTAGATGCTGCTTTGCTTCATCAGCGCTCTCACTTTCTTAATCATCCATGACTTACCACGCGATACGAGCAGTCATAGAGTTGGCTAAAAATAAAAAGTAATAAGGAGAAAGGGGAAATGAAGGATTTAAAAGAAATGCGGATGAGGGGAGTCGAACAGGCGACCTCCAGATTTCGATGGGGGGTACCGCCACTAATATATCACAAAAATCGTAGTGAAAGTTTTTAAAAAGCATTCAACACAGCCACTATTTTACCAGGCACGAAAAATGGAACAAGGAATGAGAGAGGTCGCAAAATCCTCATATCGGTTTGTAAAATGGACGATCACTTACTTACATAAGTACTCGTAATACATCCGGTACTACGCTACATATCACTCGCGACTCGACTTATGGAAGGTTTCTTCCATGGACGCATTCACAGTACTCACACTATTTGGATGGTCTCGCAGCGCGTACTTACATTGTACGATTATTTAATTATTAGAGGAAACATATTCATCTTTCTGCTGGCGTTCTCTGCCGCATCATTATCATTCTGTCGCGGTGTTTTCAATCTATGCATCAACCTTCGTGTGTTTCGGGAACAACCGCCGATCTGCAATGAACTGCAATCGTCCAATTCATCGGAACCGTTAATTAAAAGCTAAGTCGACATCGGATTATGATGAGGAATGCGGATGAAGACGAGATGAACGAGCTCAGGATGGGCGAAGGATTTTTTGGCTGCTGTGGGCTGGAAAGCGAAAAATAGAGTCACCCGGGCCTGGACCCCATCCCGTCTCGCTTGTCGTTCGCGCAGGTGTATCAACTTCTTGAAAGTGATTTGACGGTTTGGGTTTGGATGTCACCTCCGGCTTCTGCTGGAAATGGCGACTACCCTGCCTGGCGTCCAATTTACCTGTAATGAGCAGGGATTTTGCTAATTTGATACCCGGCCGCTGTGGAATTCATGAAATGCCACTTTCAAATGGAACGCTTGTAGTCGATCGTGCACTATATGAGTTCCCAGCGCAACAAACAGAAGCATAAAACACGTTAGCTCAAGGGTTGGCGGAGCAGCGTATTAAATAATGGACGCATTTGCGTTGAACTCGGAGTGGTGCGGCGGAATAAATGGGACGTTGTGTACGGTGCACCGCTGCATTCAATGCGTCAGACTGGGTACTAGTTGACCAGCAGCAATCCGGGGTTCGACTCCCCGCGTCCCAATAAATGTCATGTTTTTTTTCGGTTTCTCATTTCCTCACCGGCAACTTTCTAAATTCCGTTGTTATATATGGAAGGAACGAGTAAGGGTAAGAAATGGGACATGGTGTACGGCGCACCGCTGCCTTCAATGTGCCATAGAGAGTATTGAACAGCAGCAAGCCGGGGTTCGACTCCCCGCGTCCCACCTGAAATGCTCCATCAGTCGGTTTTATTTTGTCTGGCAAGGATTTATTTCCTCGCTGTTGTTCTTGAGCTGCGCTGATATAAATGCAGGCAACGAATGAGGGGAATAAATGGGACGTGGTGTACGGCGCACCGCTGCCTTCGATGTACCATAGGAACATTGAACAGCAGCAAGCCGGGGTTCGACTCCCCGCGTCCCACATTTGCCAACCGTTTGCATCTTTTTTCTTTCGGCTGGGGGGAATTCGATGCACACAAGTTTCAGAATGCTGTAAATTTGAGTCCCAAGCGTGGAACTATTCAACTCTACCCTGAGACGTCTGGTTGAACTTGAACGAACCACCCTCACTCTGGTGATTTTATCCCCGAAAATCTTCCTACATTCTCGACTTGCGAACAAGGGAAAATAATGGGACGTGGTGTACGGTGCAGCGCTGCATTCAATGAATTGATCCGAAGTAGTGAACAGCAGCAGGTCGGGGTTCGCCTCCCCGCGTCCCACTTTCGTTGATCACTTCTGTTTTTATTTTTATTTGCGGGGCCACGCAATCAAAGGAAGGAAATGAACCCCCCAACCACGCACAGTTCATCTCTGATTATTTCTTTTACGCGCTCACGATTGGGTCTGAAGTCTGAACAATACCTATTCCATTATATGAATGGTTGAACTACGAGCGACGCCAACTCCTTCAGAAGTCTTGCATATATTTGCGTTGAGATATAGATGAGGAAAGGGGCGTGGTGTACGGTGCTCCGCTACATTCAATATGCCCTAATGAGTATTGAACAGCAGCAAGTCGGGGTTCGACTCCCCGCGTCCCAATTCGGCCTCTCTGCTATATTTTTATTCAAGATTTCAATCGACCGCATTGGAAAGGGGCCAAACAACTTTGCGAATGCCATAAAATTGAGCCCAATGTGGAACTATCCAATCTACCCTAAGACGTCTGGCTGAACTTGAATGAACTATCCTCACTCTGGTGATTGTACCCCCGGAAGTCTTCCTACCTTCTCGACTTGCGAACTAGGGAAAATAATGGGACGTGGTGTATGGTGCAGCGCTGCATTCAACTATGAATTGGGCACCTGTGAAGCAGCAGGCCGGGGTTCGACTCCCCGCGTCCCACTGAAATGCTCCATCAGTCGGTTTTATTAAAGATTTATTTCCTCGCTGCTGTTCTTGAATTGCGCTGGTATAAATGCAGGTAACGAACGAAGGGAATAAATGGGACGTGGTGTACGGTGCACTGTTGCATTCAATAATAGAAATCTAATGGTGATTATTGACCGGCAGCAAGGCGGGGTTCGACTCCCCGCGGCCCATATATCTCTTGAAGTCCCTTTTGTTTCCCTGGTCTAGAGTTCGTCCTTGAGAAGGTCCTATGAGAAATATGAGAAGCGAGCAAAGCGCGGGTCCCTATTAATATTTCGCCATGGAGTCTGGTTTTCTAGGAGTTATCATCTTGAAAGTTCTTCCTCACCCACAAGTTCTTAAATTTCGTTGATGTAAATCCAGGGAACGAACAAATGGAATAAATGGGACGTGGTGTATGGTGCAGCGCTGCATTCAATGCGTCAGACTGGGTACTAGTTGAACAACAGCAAGCCGGAGTTCGACTCCCCGCGTCCCAATAAATGTGCCCGTATGTCATGTTTTTTTGTTTTGTTGGTTTCTCATTTCCTCCGAGTCACCGGCAACTTTCTAAATTCCGCTATTATAAACGGAAGGAACGAGTAAGGGTAAGAACTGGGACGTGGTGCATGGTGCGCCGCTGCATTCAATAGGTATGATTGATTGAACGGCAGCAAACCGGGGTTCGACTCCCCGCGTCCCACATTTGCCAACCGTTCTGAATCTTTTTCTTTCGGCTGGGGGAATTCGATGCACACAGGTTTCAGAATGCTGCAAATTTGAGTATCAAACGTGGAACTATTCAACTCTACCCTGAGACGTCTGGTTGAACTTGAATGAACTATCCTCACTCTGGTGATTGTGCCCCCGGAAATCTTCCTACCTTCTCGGCTTGCGAACAAGGGGAAATAATGGGACGTGGTGTATGGTGCACCGCTGCATTCAATGAATTGATCCGAAGTACTGAAAAGCAGCAGGCCGGGGCTCGACTCCCCGCGTCCCACCTGAAATACTCCGCCAGTCGGTTTTATTTTGCCTGATAAAGATTCATTTCCGCGCTACTGTTCTTGAATTGCACTGGTATAAATTCAGGCAACGAATGAGGGGAATAAATGGGACGTGATGTACGGTGCACCGCTGCATTCAATCGCCAGATTGGGTATAAGTTGAATAGTAGCAAGCCGGGGTTCGACTCCCCGCGTCCCAATTAAAATTTAACGGGCAGGAATACGTTCACTTTTCGTCAAGTATTCGTTTAATTTTTTGTCCCGGGCGTATTGAGCCTTACTGCGGTGAATTAAATACGGCTATCCTGCACTGAGAATCCTGCTGACAGAGATTGAAGTTCAACGTCGAACATATAGCATGTGTGTATCCCTGTTTGCATTGGACGCCGGTGGCAAGCAGCGCACCGCCACATACTGTTTTGCCCGTCTGTACTGTGTCGACGAACTGATTCCCTTTGACGCTTTATCGTTTTCGTTTTCGTTCCATGGGTCTGGGCGACTTGACTTGGATCGAAATTCCCGGATATTCCAGATCTCCGGCAGCAGACCAACCGCAGACGGTCTCTACACGGCCCACCCGCAGTCATGCAACGAGCTAGAATCGATAAAGAGTCTGTCAAGAGAGACTACAGCCATGCCGCCTTCAGCCGTTATGCTGCCCAGATGCAAATGCAGGGATAATGACCTCTTCGCACACATCCTGCGCTACGCGGCGACGCAGGACTAGCTCGCACAGTGCACGGCTGCATGTCTTCGCTCCTCCACTCGTCATCGTCTCGTGTACCTTCCTACCCGCGTCGGTTCCTCCTACTTAACCGCATCCTTTCCTGTCCCACTCTCGTCCCTCCCTCCCTCGCATGCATCTATCCCCCATCGATGTCCACCGAATGTATCTCCGCGTTCTCCATCCTACCTTTTGTCATGCCTGACCCATTCCCGTCCATATTTTTCTGCACCCATATCCCCCTTCCTCCTCGCGCTGCTCGTTCATGCGAACACTCCCTCTGTCGCCCACTGCTCGTTCCTCCTCCATCTTTCCCTTCCAGACCCCTCATCTATTTTCTTCTCCGGCTTCCTCTCCTTCTCGCCCCGCTCGTTACTATGCCTTCCATCTTGTATTCAAGCGCGCGCCCCCACTCGTCCATGCACGCGTCCCCCTCCTCGTTTATCCCTCATCTCACACGCTGGTGTTTGCGACTCGGGAATGAGGTGTCTGTGACTCGGGGATGAGGTGTTTATGACTCGAGGAGGAGGTGCCCGCGTGTCGCCAGGAGGGGACGTGCGCGGAGACGGCGGGGCGCCTATGCGTACGTTGTCGCGGCTGCGGATCGAGGGGGTGTACAGACGGAGAACGAGGGCGCACGGTTTGCATGCTTGAAGTGGAGTGCGTGAGTACGCGTGCGCAGGCCCTCGAGCTCGGGGACGCGCGCTGTGTGGTGTCTGCGGGGCTGCGGTCGTAGCTGCAGCTCGAAGGAGGTGTGCAGCACGGAGAACGAGGAGCGCGTGAGTACGCGTGCGCAGGCCCTCGAGCTCGAGGACGCGCGCTGTGTGGTGTGTGCGGCTTGCGGGCTCGAGGACGCGCGCTGTGTGGTGTCTGCGGGATTGTGGGGCTACGTGGGCGGCGTCGCAGCTGCGGATCGAATGGGTGTACAGCACGGAGAGCGAGGGTGCTTGGAGTGGGTGGGTACGCTTGCGCAGGCCCTCGAACTCGGGGACCCGCGCGGTGTGTGGTGTCTGCGGCTCGCGGGCGCGCTAGGGCGTGAGAGCCGGGGCTACGTGGGCGTGTGTCGCGGCTGCAGCTCGAATGGGTGTACAGCACGGAGAGCGAGGGTGTTTGGAGCGCGTGAGTACGCGTGCGTAGGCCCCGAGCTCGGGGACGCACTCTGTGTGGTGTCTGCGGGCTTGCGGGCGCGTGGTGTGTGGTGGGCTAGGGCGTGAAAGCCGGGCGGCGTCGCGGCTGCAGCTCGAGAGGGGTACAGCACGGAGAATGACGGCGCACGGTTTGCGTGAGTACGCGTGCGCAGGCCCTCGAGCTCGGGGACCCGCGCGGTGTGTGGTGTCTGCGGGCTCGCGGGCGCGCGGCGTGCGGTGAGGTGGAGAAGGGCGCGAAAGCCGGGACCGCGTGGGCGGCGTCGCAGCTGCGGCTCGAGGGGGGTGTACAGACCGGAGAGCGAAGACGCGCGGTTTTCGTGCTTGGAGTGGGTGACTACGCTTGCGCAGGTGCTAGAGCTTGAGCTCGAGGACGCGCGCTGCGTGGTGTCTACGGGGTTGTGGGCGCGGCCTGCGGCGTGTCGCCAAGAGCGGTAGGGTGCGCGGAGACGGCGGGGTGCATAGGCATGAGTCGCGGCTGCGGATCGAGGGGGTATACAAGGCGGCTCGCGTGGAGACGGCGTGCTTCGGCGCAGCGCTCGAGGGCGTAGTGGCACTTGTATGCTTGCGGGTGCACGAAGACCTGGACGCCATTGGCGGACTCGCGGGCTAAGCTCCAGGTGCCTGTGTGATGCCTGTTGGTGCGCGCATTGCAGGGAGTGCTTGCGGGCGCAAACTGGGGATGTTTGCATGTGCTCGAGCTCGAGACAGGGTGATCGAGGTCGAAGGCGGACGCTTGCTGCTGCTGTTGCGGGTGTGCTTGAGCTCGAGCTCGAGGATGGTCGGGACGTGGAAGCGGAGGCATAGCCGGACTCCCGGATTTGGAGGTGTGTGCGATCCTGAGGGCGGCTGCTTGCAGCTCGATCCAATGCCTTCGCAATCTGATCCTGGCGAGCCTGTAGGATGCTTGCGGCGATACACTCTTGAGTTCGGGCCTTGTACGGATACTGCATGTAAGTAGTTTATTAGACAATTTGTGGGGTCTTTCGCCTGACATGGATTCGCAGACTACGCCCAAATACCTGTAGGGCAGATGTATTCATAGTATTATATGTCTTCCCTTGTCTCCCCCAACCTTTAACCTCACCGGGTTATCCTAGCAAATGCGAATTACTGTGTTATATTTGGCGATTCCCATAACGTTTTGCCTCGTGTTTACCTACCCGCCTTGGCTTATGCGTATGCTTCTGAAATCCACGAGGACATTCCCGCATATCGGAAAAGTGGAATAGGTGCGCGTGCAAATCCATCTCTAGGCAAGATGTGTACGTTTATCTCGAGAAATATTAGTTGCGCGCACCTCCTGTAGCTTGCGGAGGGCAGAATGACGTGTGACGGTGTCCTCCTTCCTGACGATCACGTCGCCCCCGCAAATCTCGCAGGGCAATATCAAGACTGCCGTCTCCGACATCTCATTGACGAAATCTTTTCCCACCCACCCACGCCTTTGACCTTTTGATTTTCAGATCCTGGTGGATTTTTGCGCCTGCTCAATAACCCGTTTCAGCGCATGAGGCCTTGACGCCACAAGGTGGTTATCCGTTTGTTCCGATTGTGCAGCTCCCGAGCGAGGAGTTGACAAAATGTTATGGACTTTTCCTGTTCACAGACGGAGACAGAGAGATCGAGCTCGAAGACCGGCTATATCGATAGTGAATAATTTATTATGAGATGAATTCGAGCAATGCTCGTTGTTATCGCGCGCAAAACGATTTTAATCTTCTAAGATATGATATGATACGGAACGCGTTCTACCCACCGCAAAACCGGTACTTACCTTTATTTCGTTAGGTTTAAATAATACATGCATGCATCGAGATACCATTATACTCAACCCCAATGTGCCCAATTTTGTCGACGCCATCGTTCTTCGTCGCTCAGATTCAGTTCCTCATACCCGGGGCGGTGGCTGAGCAGATTGTGGTTGATCGTGAACGCGCTAAATTCGTCCCCGTTCGGGAAATACGAAGGTAATATCGACCCGACGCCATCCCACTGCACGTCCCCCACCAACAGCCGAAATAGTTTGATCTCCGCCGCGGTATAGCCGTGGCATTTACTGATTTTGAGCTTGGAGAGTTTGGTCGGCCGCAGCTCGAGATAGCAGACCAACACCTCGACGAAACGGGCGCCGTCCAAATCGAAGTAGGAGTTGACGGGATTATCGTGGGGGCGGCGTGTGAGGAAGCCGCCGGCCGAACAGTCGACGTTGTTGACCTCGACCTCGACCAACTCGGGAAGAAGGGCTACGCGGCCGGGAGAGCTCTCCACCTCCTTGAGGAGATCCCACAACAGACCCGTAGCGGGGAGACCGGAGATGACGAGCGTCTGAAGGCGGATTAGCCGACGCAGCAGCGCGCCCCAAGTCCCTTGTGGGCTGATGTTCCAGTCCACAAGCCAAAACCATTGTATACTGGCAATTAAATCGATGCCGGAAATTGCGACAAAGATTTCGGCCAGCTCGTTGTCAGTTAAGGAGTACATCCAACCGAAACAGATGTCGGACATGGCCACTCTACGATCCCGAGCATTTTCGTTGGCGAATCCGAAAATGAGGTGTTGAAAGAATCCGACATCTGTGTGGTTGAGAGTAGGTCGATTCGGGGTGATCGTCTGACCGTATTTACGTTGGAGGAACATCGACTTTGGTGGATTCCCGAGCTTTGACAGGACGGTCTCGAACATCGCTCCGATATCCGAAACGTTCCCAAGATTAAGATCGCATGATTGTGTCGGCGGAAACTCCAATGTTTGAATGAACTGGGTACAATCCGCAGGCGTGGCCGACAGGTTTAATCGGCGGAGGCTTGGGAGACAAATTCGAAGTCGCGAGGACGAAGGTGATGGGACGGGGAAGCCGCGGAGCGTTAAAATCTCGAGCTGCGGGAGCAATTGGAGCGCCTCGGCAAAGTTGTCCCATCCCAAATAATCTGTTTCCATGTCCATGTCCGGATTGATTATTTCCAGGTTCACCAGTTGAGCCGGGAGAGGAGGGAGAAAGGGGACGTTACTGCGGACCTGCAGAGTTCGCAGCTTCGGATAGGATGGCGGATCTGGCTTCAAGGGAATGTCCCGCGAAACCACATAGCTGGTACTCTCGAGTGTCATGCTCGTTAGCATGGGCAAGGGACCAGCGAGTAACGCCAATAAGCGGTCACTCAAGATGACGAAGCGGATGTCGATTCGTCCGATCCTGTCTGCTAGTTCAAGAACATCGCAGACGAGGTCATGCTGGACAAATGAAGACGTTACGTCTGCCTCGATTATCAAGAGCGAGGTCTTTGACCGGTCGAGACACAGCCGAGTCCATTCAGGTGAGCTGAAGACGACGTGACTCCAGAGATGAGGAAGGTCAAGAGTGATCTGCCGCCAGGACGAGCAAACATGGCTGCAGGCGACCCAGGAGTAATCGAAGTAATCAGATGTCTCACACAAAAGTATGAACATCTCGGCAAGGATTTCGGGTGGCAAACGACTAATTGCAAGTTTTTCATTGTGATCGCTTTCGACCGGAGGAGTGTCGAAAGGAATGGGGGAAACAATCTCCGCCGGTGGGAATTTGGGACTGATGAGCTCTGAGCTTGAAACTGGCCGTTTTTCTGGGCTTGACAGAGCAAAATGCAGTGGCGCTGGTCGGCGTCGATTGAGCGCCAGCTTGAGTTTTGACCACGGCCCTAGAGAAGTGAGGCTCGGATAAGCGTTTGGATTCGATTCTCTCATGAGACTTACTCTTGAAAATTCCTGTTTTCACGCTTTGTGAGAGTCCAGTCATGAGAGCGAGTGGCACGACGAAGCGACAATGCGCTGTTAGCAGGAATGATGGCGGCTATTTCGGGCTATTTGTCCGTGCTTATCCGGAGCTCAAATCCAAAAAACTCGTCGTAGAAGCAACTGGGGACCGGGAGGAAATACCAAGGCCCTACTCATAAATAAACACTTTAAAACGTGTTTTCAATTTTTCCTGGAATGTTAAGAACCAGCGAAGTCCTTGAATGAATATTTTCGTCTGACTTTGCCCATTGCTCCTCGGAAACAAACTATTGTTTTACGATATCAAAATAACTATACCTGGTGTCCAGCATGAGTGTCTTTAATGTTCTCCATACCATCCGAGGAAGATATTGTGAAGTAAGAAGAGAAGCGCGTCTCGACGCGTCCTAGCTCTCCCAAGCGGACCTGAGGATCATCGCGATCGAGAAGCTGAGCAATTTGGCGTTGAAGACCAATAACCTTCGATCTGCGCTGCGCTGCGCAGCCCTGATCCTAGCCGCCTGCCACAGAACCAACGATCGTGTTGCGACGCAGTACACACTTCTCCATCTTGGGGAAATTCGATGGCGCAACACAATGAAGAAACGCCCATGAATCTCTTTCAGGTGGTGCACTGGAAGGCTTCGGGTTCATGGGATTCACCGTGGCAGGGTACAGCACGCAAGGAGCGAGCGAGAAGCGTTGTAGCGTCTGTCTAGGAGAAACTAGTGACAGGGATGATTCCTTGATTAGGTATTCAACCCTCGAGAAGAAACGGTCGCAGAACGCAGATGTTACACGATGTGATGATAGGCTTGCTTAGCTCGAGGGTGGGGAATCGTCAGCGAACGAGACCGAGCCGTAAACACTACGAGACTCGAAGTTGAATAGATCCGATTGTGTTTAGTCTGTACACATTCCAATAATGAAGGAAACTGACGCCAAGAATTACGAGAGACGGCTGAACTTGAACTTGAACCGTTCTGAAATCCTCTCCTCTCGGATGCTGATTGCACCCTTGGATACTACATTCCCGACTACGGAGCGAGTGAAAAGGATGGGACGTGGTGTATGGTGCACCGCTGCTCTCAATGCGGTATTGTTAATATAGTTAAGCAGCAGGTCGGGGTTCGACTCCCTGCGTGCCACCTAAAAAATTGTGCCAAGACCTTTTTCCTTTGTCCGGCAAGGATTTATTTCCCGCGGCCCAAGTTCCTAAATTCCCCTGATCTAAATCAGGAATGAGCGAGGGCAAGAAATAGGACGTGGTGTATGGTGCACCGCTGCATTCAGTGGCGCCATGGAGAGAATTGAAAATCAGCAAGCCGGGGGTCGACTCCTCGCGTCCCAATGCGTTTTTCGAGCTTTTCATATTTTTTTGTTTGTCATTTTCTTGCCGGCAAATTCTCAAATTCCACCCATAGAAATGAAGGTGAAAAACGAGGGGAATAAATGGGACGTGGTGTACGGCGCACGGGAGCAAAAGAGTTAAGGACGGGGTAGACCCTCACGGCATTTCCCGACCGGCCCGACTCGCTCACCGCCACCATCCCAATACGGCCAACGACGCAATAAATGTCTCAAATATTCGATCTTGTCCTCAAGAATAATGAGGCAAGGGTATTTCGTTCTTATAACCTCTCGCATTATTCCCTCTATGATTCCTATCTACTCCCCAATTGTTCCGACTCATACACCAATGATCCGGCCATTTCTGACTTACGGTACCGCTACATGTATAAAAGACTTAGCTACTGTATGAATTCATCAGAATTCTCTCGCTCTTTTTGACGTCTGACCGGACTCAGGCCCGCCTCCACTAGGCCGACACCACACTTGATCAACGAAATCGTGTACCTCGGCCATTATGTTTCTGGCGAAGGTGTATAAATTAATCCGGACAAGGTCAAACCGATAACCGAATGGCCCTCACCTACGACTATCACCAGAGCTAGTGGTTTTTACCGCTGATTTATCCCGAACTTTGCACACGTTGCCAGCCCGCTTTATAATCTTCTTCAAGGTTCTCCGAAGAAGGGTGCTTTGATTACCTGGTCCGATACTTGTCAACACGCTTTCGACGCACTCAAACGTGCACTTACAGCAACTCGTATGCTCATCCATCCCACTCTGTGGTGTTTATTCGTAATTGACACTGACATCTCAGGAAACTGCATCGGCACGGTACTCCAGCAATGCATCACTCTTAATGAAGGGAGGGATGTTAGCGCCGATTCTGATTCTAAATGGGATTTCAAAGACAAGGACTTACGGCCCATTGCATACGAGTCTCGATGAATGATGCCTACCGAGCAACGTTACTCTGCACAAGAAAGAGAGATGTTCGTCCATTCGCTCAAAAAATGGTGCGAATATATTGAAGGTATGGGTTCACCTACATCCGTCGGGAGAATCGTGGGCACTTGAAGAAGGCCGGTAATCTCCGTCATTTTACCTTATTTCCTGCGAGTTCTTTGTCATCTTCGACGCCGATTTCTGCCCGCGCCCCGACATCCTCCGGGAGACCCTCCCGCTCATGCGCCACGACGTCACCATCCCCATCATACAGACACCACAGTTCTTCAAGCCCTGCCCTGAACAGACCTGGGTCGAACAAGGTGTCAGTGCGACATTCCCAGGCCTTCTCATGGTGATATTGAAACCCTCGCACGTCAACTACTACAATTTCGTATTCGTCGTACAATCCCTTATCGAGACTGTCCTTATTTTCCGCCTGTGGTCGCGTCAGGTTCATTAACCACTCTTTACGCAGTGTCGCAGCTCACCTCTCCATTCTACAGAGCTACAATTTCAACGTCAATTTCGTCTATGTCATTCAACAGTGCTTTGCACTAAGCTTTAAATGACGCCTTCGTTGACCAGTTGGTAAATGATAGATACACATACTATCAAGAATCTATATAAAGGACAATATTTTCAACACCACCGCCCTGTCGGTTCCGTCCGAGGCACAGGGTGCTGGTAAAGTTAAAGGAGGAAACAACAAGTACCGAAACAGCCACATCATGTGTGCCGTCTGGGTTCATTCGTCAGTTGGCGCTGTATGTAATCGACCTGTTGGCTTGGCGGATTCTTCAGGGATATCACTAGTGGAACTATGTTCCGATGTTGGGTCTTGAGGCGTATTCGACCATTATCACCTTCCGATTCATCTGGACGAGTTAGACTTACTGTACATGTGGCCGACCTCAGCGGCATGAGAACTCTTAGAAACCGCATAGATTTAGTCGGGGTTTCCGGTAGATAGTCCTCGTAGTAACGGAGCTACCCGTCGCAAATCTCTAACCACTCCATTCATTAGGCCTACGCAATAGATTTTGCAGCATCCGATTTTTTTGGCCGAAGAAAGATTTAATTTCTTCGCCACTTCCAAACGCTGTTAGCGGAATGTGTTCTTGTTCACGCCCATATTTTGTATCAAGGATTTAGAGTTGAAATTGGCTTGAAATTGATACTGTCATGAGCCAATCTTGAGTTCTGGACTGAGTTAAGCTGAGGACTCTTTAGAGAGTTAGATGCGAGTTGGCTGACGACCTTGAAGTTGAATTCGCAGGGCAGAACGCTCTGAATCGTGCAAGGTTCCTGGTCGTGGTCAAGTCGTGGTGGTCATCGGTTGTCTATCTTGGCGCCGCGCCCGATACGGATCATTGCGGATCGGAACCTTCTACCTCCGAGTTCAAAGTGCGTCCGTTATTTAGTACGCTTCCTTGAGCTAACATATTTTCTGCTTCTGCAGAGGGAGAATTTGTCGTCCTGGGAACCATATAGTGCACAATCGACTACAGCCGTGGAACAACTTGAAGTGCAGGCGTTCCATTTGAAAGTAGCATTTCGTAGATTCCGGGCATCGAATTAGCAAAAATCCTACCTATTACAGGTTAATTGGAAGCCAGGAAAGGTATTCACCATTTCCAGCCGGAGCCGGAGGTGAAATCCAAACCGTCAAATCACCTTCAAGAAGTTGATACACCTGTGCGAACGACAAGCAAGATGGGATGGGAAGACTCTACAGCACTCTTTCTTCCGGCCAAAATTATTTCGCCCAAAGGAACTCCTGAGTTGCTCGTCTTCATCCGCCTTCTTCATTCGATGTGGGCTTGGCTTTTAATTAGCGGTTCCGGACGATTGCAGTTCATTGCAGATAGGCGGTTGTTCCTCGAAACACCGGAGGTTGATGCATAGATTGCAAACACCGGGACAGAATGATAATGATGCTGCAGAGAACGCCAGCAGAAAGATTAATATGTTTACTCTAATAATTAGATAATCGTACAATGTAAGTACCCGCTGCGAGACCACCCAAACAGTGTGAGTACTGTGAATGCGTCCATGTAAGAAACCTTCCGTAAGTCGAGTCGCGAGTGATATGTAGCGTAGTACCGAATGTATTAGTTGTGTAACGGAACGTGTTCCAGGCCATACGCAGCGGCGGCGTGGAGGGTATTGCGGAAGAAGCTGGTGTCCTCCACGCAGGAGGACCCGGAGGCGGAGACGGTGTAGCCGGGCATGCATTTGCGCACAGCGCAGCCGCCGGCGACGCACGCGACGTCCGCGACCTTGGCGATGGTGGTGCAGTCGGTGCCAGTAGACTCGCCCGTGAGGGACGACACGATGCCGGTGGGGCACCCACCGCCTGCGAAGCAAACAACGAAGTCAGAAAAAAAAGGGGGCATACAGGGGAAGACGGGGGCTCACAGCTCTCGAGGTCGTTGTGTGTGTCGACGCACTCCCAATCGCGGGGGCCACCGCCGGAGACGCCGCACGCAGTCCAGCCGGCCTTGCAGCTCTTCTGCACGCGGTGGCCCCAGTAGTCGGCGTCGCGCTTGGTGGGGTTCGAGACGGTGCCGGTGGGGCAGGACTGCTTGCACTGGCCGTTGCAGTCCTTGTACCCGCTCTGGCACGCGTAGCCGCAGAGGGACTGGCGCGAGCATTGGGGGTGCGAGTTCGAGGGGTGCTGGCAGGTCTTCTTGTCTTTGTCTGAGCAGCTATTTATCTAAGGGAATACGTCAGTTGAGAGGCTTGGCGAAGAGAGTAAGAATAATGCGCACTTGGTTCGTGAGGGCGCGAACCACGTTGTCGCTTCCGTACTTGTTGTACGCGGTGCGGAGGGTACCGGTGGAGGCTGCTATAAGTTCCTGCAAGATGCTCGTGCATGTGCAGATTTCCGCTGGAAAGGGGTGTCAGTTAGTCGTGCGAGGATGGAAACTCGGGATCCAGACGTACCCCCAAAATTGTATTTGGAGCCGCCGACTACGATGTAGTCAATGCAGCCACAGACATCGTTCGAGACGGTGGGTGTTCCGCGGGGAACGAGGCCTTCGATGACGGAGGCACGGGTGAGAGTGGCGAGAGTAACGAGAGTGAGGGAGGCGATGGAAGCCGACGTGAAACGCATTATTGGAAAGAATTAATGTGGGTGGGGAGGACGGAGGGGGAAGGAATGAGCGACATGCCTGTCATCTCGCGCTTTTAAAGGAAGGGATGCCGCGGCGATCATGGAAGTTAGGAGATTCATTTAGGAGTGAAGGTGAACAATGAATCGGGAGGTCGATATATTTCCGCAGAGCAGTGTAGATCGGTTCCATTTATATGGCCGGGACGAAGGATAATCTTTGTTGTCCAGCCTATCGGAAACCAGACTAACAGCGACGTTCAGTACAACAAAATGACTGACAACCATTGGGAACTTTGCTCGCGAAGTTGAAGGGAACGAGTTTCTTGCCTGGCCGATCAACTTCAGGCTGTGCCTAGATCGATCGAATTAGGGGATATTTTTGGAGCAGGTGGTTCTGCATTCCCGGGTTGGTTTATTTCCGGGGAGCAAAGCCTGGCCAGTGTAGATCGGTTCCATACACATGGCCGAACAATTGAATACAAGTATCGAAGATCGGAGAGCGGCATTGGAGCGGATATAATTAGTAGTCCGAGTTTGCGCATCGGTAGCATTGCGTACATGGAGGTGCTGACGTAGTGTTTAAACCTCCTGAAATTAACGAGAGATGAATGACAATTTCTAGCAATTCAGGCATTTCCAAGTTTAAGAGTCTCCGTGCGCAAAGGTCAAAGATAAACGATATCCGACGCCACGGAACTTGAGGCCGTCCTGTACTGAGTCGCGAGCCAGAGTTAATCGGGATCATGAGCCAAAATCCTATAGAGTCCAACGGCACGAAGTACGTGGATGCAGCTCGGAGGAATAGCGAGTCGCGACGTGGAGGAAGGGAGGAAAATGTGGCGGTGCAGATTGATTGCCGACATCGCCGACTCTTCTCCGCATGACGGGTTTGTCGGCAGCCGATGTCCGAGTGAGCCGAGGTGTTCAAAAACATTTGAAAAAAAGAACAAGAGGCGGACAGTGACGTCATCGGCCCGATCGCAGTCTTGGATCAACGACCCCGGACCCGTCATCGGCCCGTTAATTGCTTGATTGTCCTTGACAAGTCCTCCGCATCCGACTGGCAAAAAAACACTGACCTCAATCCTCTGGAACGCTTTCTGGACAGAGGATGTGAAGAGCCATTTCAAGACTCATTATCTTATGAGTTGTCTCTGAGGAAAAAAAGACGGCCTCAGCGGCTCCGCCGATATAAGTGAGACCCGGGGAATTGAACCCCGACCTGCTGCGAATGTAACTTCTTCAGTGAAAGCCAACTGAATACAGCGGTGCACCGTACACCACGTCCCATTTATCCCCCTCGTTTTTTGTCTGCATTTATACCAGCGCAATTCAAGAACAGCAGCGTGGAAATAAATCCTTGCCAGACAAAATAAAACTAACTGGCGGAGCATTTCAGGTGGGACGCGGGGAGTCGAACCCCGGCCTGCTGCTGTTCAATACTTCGGATCAATTCATTGACTGCAGCCCTGCACCATACGCCACGTCCCATTATTTTCCCTTGTTCGCAAGTCGAGAATGTAGGAAGATTTCCGGGGGTACACACTGCGTTCCGACCCCATGTAGACATACCCTGTCTACATGTGTCTACGTTCATTTACATTAGTCTACGTGGGTAGACAAGCAGGTCGGGGTTCGACTCCCCGCGTCACACCTAAAAAATTGCACATACTGTTTTCTTTTGTCTGGCAAGGATTTATTTCCTCGCCGGCAAGTTCCCAAATTCCACTGATATAAATGCAAGGAACGAACGAGGAGAAGAAATGGGATGTGGTGTATTGTGCACTGCTGTGTTCAATTTGCACAGTGCATGGCATACAGTGAAGCGGCAGGCCGGGGTTCGCCTCCTCGCGTCCCTTTGTTTGTTATTTTCTTGCCGGCAAGTTCCCAAATTCCACTCATAGAAATGAAGGCGACAAACGAGGGGAATAAATGGGACGTGGTGTACGGCGCACGGCTGCCTTACATTGGACAATGGCGAGTGTAATGCGGCGGCAGGCAGGGGTTCGACTCCCCGCGTCCCAACTTTACGGGTGGGTACGTGAATTTTTCGTTACTGATTCAATTTTTTATCCCGGGGGTATTCATACTTGCTGCGGTATATTTAACCCTCCTTTTTTCACCCAGGATTTCGTCGGCAGAGGTTGAAGTTTTGTCGAACTTCGAACATTGTGTGTATGTACCCCTGTTTGCACCGGATGCCGATGACAAGCAGCGCACCGCCACATCCTGACCATCTCTTCCAAGACCTCTTCCGCCTTTACTCCGCGTCCTGTCTTAGCAATTGAGCCTCGGGGCTGTACTATGTCGACAGACTGAATCCCCTGGGCGGTCTCCTCGTTTTGTCCCTGGAGGAAGACTCAGACCGCGACTCTGATATCCTCTGGCAGCAGACAGGCTCGGCCCTCTGTCCGGATTCGCGAAGCTATCTTAGATTGGCAGCGGCGGAAACCACTCCCATGGCGCCTTTCTTAGCTGCTTTATCCCTCTTAATGAATCGTGAGTTCTTGAATGCATCGGAGCGCACGACACCGATTATCCACTCCATGCAGACATTCCTGTTCCTCTTTGGTGCACACATAAAGTTTCTTTGTTTCTATCGTTACGAGTCCATGTCACTTACCTCGACTTATCGTACATGCTCCCTGTTTATCGCACCAAAATCGCTCTCCCCTTAGCTGCTGTGGACTACAGCAACCTTGCTGCGCACAGGCACGTTCGCAGCCCCCCCAACCTCTGGGAACCCATCCACCTTCACGCCCTTCCTGAACAGCAGACAGTGCGACGAGCCCCCAAAGTGGAACATCCCCAGCTGGTCGCCCTTCCTGACGTGCTGCCCCTCCTTGACCGTAATCTCGCACGTGCTGACCTCGTCCATGCCCACGCCAATAAACGCCATCAGCCCGATATCCTTGTTATCCGCCTCGATGAAGATCACCGCGCGCGTGGCGAGAGCAGTGAGGTACCCCTGCGCCAGGCCGATGCCCTTGATGTTGATGTCGTGCACGCTCGGGTCGCCGATGCCCTCGAAGAGCGGCTCGCTGAAGTACGTGCCGTCCTCGACGAAGGCGCGCACGATCGTGCCGCTCACGGGCGCGTGCCAGCGGTGGTACGACAGCGCGGACAGGAAGGCCTGGTAGATGGTCGCGCCGGCGAATTGGGCGGCGAGGGGGTCGTGCGCGAGCATGTCGAGGACGGAATATGGCTGGTTTTTGATGAAGAACTTGGCGCGCAGCTGGGCGTCCCTCGCGACGTTGTAGACCTTGGACTCGCAGCAGTTGGCCACCACGCTGTCGTCGTCTGGGGAGGCTACTGGCCGAGCGTCCTCGTGGACTTGACGGGTGAAGAAGTCTGTCAATGCCAACGGGGTCAGCCGCGTCGACTTTCAGGTTCAGAAAAGTGAGGAAAGCACGAACCATCCCAGGACTTGTAGCCGTGATGCTTCTTGGTAGGATCGCAGATGAACATATCCTCAAACTTGTGATTCGTCTGGAGCGGCGCATTGGCCACTTGCATGATGTCCTTGTTAGCAGTTTCCCCGAACCACCCCTCTTTGTGGTCGCCAAGTACGTACGCTGACTCTGGGGACTTCAAGAACTTGCCCCACTCGTTCAAGACCTTCTTGAGCATCTTGTTCACGTCGGGGTCCAGGAACGCTGAGTGTCCGCTACAACGTCGTCAGCGTATTGCAGCCACCAGACGACCTCGTTAATCTCACCTCGGGGTACCCATGACGTAGTCAAAGATTCCTACAATCGGCACCCCAACCATGCCCACGCCAGCAGCCGCATCGGTCCACTCGGGGCCCTTGGTCAAAACATGGTTCAGGACGTCGAGCATGTGGACGTAGTCCCGGATCTGCCGCTTGCCCGTCGGGTCCTTGGCGTACTTCGGTTTACGCGGGATCTCGTCCCACATCTCGGTGAAGTACATGTAGATCCGTGCGTTGCCATCGATGAGGTCCTTGAACTCCTGCAGCACTGGGATGAGCGCCTTGGGGCCGTTCTTGTCCACGTGGTCGACTTGGCGGGAGAGCCACTCGTGTTGCACACGGTGGTCGGCCGGGAGCCATGCGCCGGGTCTACAATATTCAGTTTATGGCGCGCAGGGAGAGTACGGCGGCTACTTCTGATCATTCTTGTGCTCATCCGGGATATCGTGCTCGTCGCCGTGTTGGTGAACCATCTTGCGTATGGGTTTTTCCAAGGTCTCAGGCCTCGGTCTTTTGTACTCAATCCTGGTTCGAGGCGGTCATGATGACGTCGATCTCCACGCAACCAAAATGGGGGCCCAACCAAAAATAAGATGCGACACATGTGCCGCACTTAGATTTATAGACCAGCACGGATGAGCCCGATCCATTCGCGGAGGACTTTCCCCAAGCTGCGCGAGCATGGAGGAGCAGAGAAGAGAAGCGCATGTCACGGATGTGACGCGTTATTTGTCGGATCAGTTCCGAACGGCTCAATCCGGACCGTAACGGGTTCTGCATTGAAGCTGAACGAACATGAACATGAAAAAGAAGCAAGGATGGCTGGAATTCATGATTGAAGCATTATTTGCTGCAGTCTGGCCTTGCCGGATCAAGCCCAGCACAAAAACGACCGAGGAACTTTTTATCTGAGTTAGAGCAACGAGCGATTGAACTCGCTGGAAATCAACAAGAGGCCTAAACGAACGGTGTGCACAAGGAAGAACAGTGATTAATATTCTGAGAGGCGCTTGTGCGACCTGAACCCTCCACCATCCGAAAAGTCAAAATGTCAACATCAATATTGTTAACATTGAAGCATACAATACTACGATACCAGAGCTGCAGACGAGGACTTCACATGCTCCAACTTGATTCGGGCTCACTGCGAGTCCAGACCCGGCCCGGGCTGTCTCATGACCCCGTCGACATTGAAATAACGACTCGTCCCACAGTTGACATTGTTTAATAGAATGCACCGCCGCATTCGGCTTAATTATATGACACACTTGTGAAAGTTCATTCCTCGCAAGTCTAAATTGGCTGCCGATAGAGTCACTTGTGGACAGTGGTGGGACATCCAGTATGCGCCACAGTACCTCTCATGGACTGTAAATTGAAACTTCCTGTGCCAATTTTACCAGAATGGGCGTTGATTAAATTTCAACCACACAGTGCGCACACTTGTCCGTACGTACGTAGGGTTTTTGGCACGGGGGCCTTACATCGACCACCCTCTTCTTGTCCCCTGTGCATCTCTACCCCCTGTTCACCTCGCTGCTGGCGAATGTCTAATCTGCAGCCCCTGGTCCCCGTGTCCCACATCTCCGATCCGCGCGTGTCGCTGGGGCAGCCCGGGCCCGCTCTTCTGCCGCAGCCCGCGATAACCGATCAGGACGTCGGCGAGTACCGCGAGCAGGACCGCTTCCTCCCCGTGCGTCTCCCTCCCTTCTCCCTTCCCTCTCTCAGCCTGCCTGCTCACGCGACGTACGCATGTAGATCGCCAACGTCGCGCGCCTGATGAAGGCCGCCGTCCCCCCGAGCACCAAGATCGGGAAAGACGCGAAGGAGTGCGTGCAGGAGTGCGTCTCGGAGTTCATCTCGTTCCTCACGGCCGAGGCCGCGGAGCGCGCGCTGCTCGAGAAGCGCAAGACCCTCGCGGGCGACGACGTCCTCGCCGCCATGCGCGCGCTGGGGTTCGACGACTACGCGGAGGTGCTCCGCATACATCTTGCGAAGCTGCGTGAGGTGCGTGTGTGATTCATTTTGGGGGCGTGAGTTATGGGTGTTGATTAGTTGTGCGACAGCATCAGACGGCGTTGGCTGACGCGCGGAAGGAGCAGTATGTTGAGCCACGCAGTGATGAACCGTAGTGTTCAGGTATTGTAGTCTCATGTATGCTTGTGGGGGCCGCGGCCGTTTGCAATACCTGGGAGTGTTATTATTGTGTAACAAAACGCGAGCGAGTGTATGATAGGAATATGTAGTCACTCACCATGGGATGTGGCACTTTAACATCAGACGAGGGGGATTTGGGAGCTTTGGTTCCTCCCCGTGCCAAGGATCGCGATACGGGCTCTTGTCCTGTTTCAAAATATTCAGAACATGTTCCAGTTCGGAATCTTCGGATTCGCGACCGTGGAATATGTGTGGGTAGGCAGGTAGCATCGACAGCGATGTTGCCCTGAATAGAAATATCAGCGTGAAAATCAGGATGGCTATCAATCACGGTGGAGAGAAATTACACCACCTGAAGCGCATCTGAATCGCGTACGGTCAAAGCAAACACAAGATTATCACATACTTATGATGCGAAATAAATTAGATAATCACATCTGAATCGCTGACTGAATCACTCCTTAATCGCATCTTAATCGCCTATTCTGACTGTCCTTAATATAGATGTGTTCATAGTACGCGGCCTTTATTCAAAGTCTCTTTGCTGTCTACCTGTTGATACAAGTGGGAAATGCAATGTTTATTTTACCACGTCAAATTTCAACGACCTGTCAACGATTGTAATGTATATGCTTTCGCACAATCATTCGCAAGAAGAGAAGAAAAGAAAGTAATGTTTTTTTGATCGGACAAAGGACTATATACATAGACGGCATATATGCATGGCCCGACTAACAAAATTAGTTCAAATCCCTATATGAATAAAAGGCATCCAGCGCTCATACGGAACCTTCTGAGCCTTCAATTCCTTCATCGCCAACTGGAGAGCCTCGGCCGCATCACTTGCCTGAGGCACTTCACCATGTCGAAAAAGGTGGGAGTAGACAATCTCTGCAACCAGGGGTCCATCTGAGTCGTTCATCGACCACAAGGTTGCAATAGCGCCTCGGAAACCTGCGGCAATAAATCCCCCACCCAGGTGAAATGATTCATTTACCAGTTCATCGTCCCCCATAGCCGTCTGACACGCAGCAAGGAACACAAACTGTGCATTAGAGAGTGGCATCCGAAGGATTTCTCCGAGTTCTAAGCTGCCTCCATAGAGCAGAAGCTGGCTCTTCGTCGGCTCAAGTGCATCTTGTTTTCCATGGCAAGCCAGATGAACCCAAGAACAGTCCTGCAACTGGTGCTTCACAGCATCCACTGTGGCTTGTTCACCTTGAAGACATTCAACAGGTTGTTTGATAATGGGAATGATCCGTTCAATTTCCTGCTTTACACCCTTGAGAGTGTTCATTCCCTGGGGACCAGTGTGTGTTACACCGACAATACCGAATTTTTGTGCTGTTTGTGACGATTTCTTGGAATATGCCTCCAGAAGCGATCCTAATGTGGCCGTATAGGAATGCACAAAATTATTCTTGGAAGAGCCCGCATGCAGAGGCAATCCCGTGAATGCACCAGTTGGTAACCACCATAGTCGTCCACCACAAATGCCATGCTTGATGGAAAAATGTTAGTTATGACTCAGAATTACCGTTAACACTCACTGATTCTAGAACACTATAGACAGGCCCGAGAATGTAAGTGTCCATCCAGGCCAATATCTCTTCAAAACATTCTGCAATTGGCTTTAATGTGAAATGCTCCCAATTCCCAAACAGTCGAGTAGCTGCTGATTCTCCTCGCACACTGACATTGCAGCGGCCAAGCAGCTGTTTGAATGTCAACCGTTGTGATTCCAGCTGATCAACGGTCATAGTAGGGAATGACACATGAACTGGCTCTGAAGTTGGATTCAAAAGTATTAGCCCATCACAACCCATTTTGTGACTGTTCAAGATAACCACCGGACCTCCTTGGGCTGCCTGACGAAGAAAATTGTATGGCTTGGGGAGGAGAAAATATTCCATTCCCGGTTCTTTGCGGATGTCGTCTAGCAGTGTCTTTCTTTCAACTGCATCACCCATCGAATCGGCTGATGTTCCATTATATAGAGCAGATGAAAGGTGCTGCAATTTTTCTGCATGATCTGAGCGGAGACCAGCAGTGCCTGTCTTCAGCTGAAGCATTTGTTGAAAGATGGTGGCTAGTCCCTGCTCCATAATTTCCACAGCAGAGACTAGATCAGACAAGTTGATACAGGTTCTTGTAGCAGTTGAAGTGGCATCTGGAATGTCAAGTCTACGGATGGTTTTATGACGTGTATGTATTGAATGGCTCATCCAGAGAATCTCAGGTAGCACATGAAATGCAGCTGCATATGCAGTTGAACAATCTGAAGGCTGGAATTCTGCTGCAAAGGAAGCCCATCCAAGAGTGTTATCCCAGAATTGTTCTGGGATCAGGGTACTATTTGTGAAGGAGGCAGTGAAGTGATTGTGAACAGCTTCAAGGTCCTTTGAGTCTCTGAACTTTTCATATCTACGAATCAAGCGCCATGCAAGGCCTTGAAGACGAACTGCTCGAGCTGGGTGTCCTTCTGGAGTGAGCTCAAGAGCTTTCTGGTGGTTCTGCAATGCAGATTCCAGGTCCTCCAGGTTCCCCAACCTTCTATATCGAAATGTGAATGAAATACCAAGGCTAACCAGGCGACTTGCCAGTTCAGGGTGCCCTGCTGGAGTGAGATTCACAGCCTGCTGCATGACTTTTAATGCTACCTCCAGATCTTTGAGGTTTCCCAATTTTTGATATTGATATCTAAAGGCAATACCAAGGGTTGTCAGACGAGCTGGACGCCGAGGGTGTCCTTCTGGAGTGCATTCAATGGCTTCTTGGCTATTCTGCAATGCACTTTCTAGATCCCTCAGGTTGGCTAACCTTTGGTATCAGTCTATAAAGGAAACTGCAACACTTTCCAGACGACCTGCTCGTTCAGTGTCCCCTTTTGGAGTCAGATCGGCAGCTTCCTGTTTTCTTTGCAGGGCTACCTCCAGGTCTGCCATGTCCCCTAACCTTTGATATCGATCCCTTAATGCAAATGCAAGACTTGCCAAATAGGCTGGTCGGTTAGGATGCCCTTTGGGGGTGAGATCAACAGCTTCTTGACCATTGTGTATCGCTGCATCCAAGTCCTTCAGATCCCCCAATAGCTGATATTGATCTCTGAAAGAATATGCCAGGCTCGCCAGATGACCTGGACACTCAGGATGCCCTTCTGGAGTAGCATTAACAGCTTCCTGATCATTCTGCAATGCCAGCTTCAAGTCCTTCACATTCCCGAACCTTTCATATTGATCTGTAAAGGAGTATGCAAGGCTAGCCAGGTACCGTGCTCGTGCAGGGTGTCCCTCTAGAGTGAGATCCACAGCTTCCTGTTTTAATTGTAATGCTGCTTCCAAATCTTTGAGGCCACCCAGCCTTCAATATCTATCTGCAAAGGAAATTCCAAGGTTCATTAGAAGACCTGGACGCTCAGGGTGGCCTTTAGGAGTAAGATCAACAGCCATCTGGCCATGTTTCAAGGCTGTCTCTAAGTCCTCTGGCTCCCCAAACCTCTGATATCGATATGTGAAGGAAGCTGAAACACTTCCCAAACGATCAGCTCGCTCAGGGTGGTCTTCTGGAGTGAGATCAACAGCTTCTTGACCATTTCGCACAGCAGCCTCCAAGTCCTCCAGTCTTCCTGTCATTATATACTGGTTTATATAGGACCCTGCAAGACTTCTCAGACGCTTTGCTCGCTCAGGGTGGCCCTCAGGTGTGAGGTCAATAGCCTTCTGATCATTTTGTACTGCAGCCTCTAGATCCTTTGAGTCTCCCAGCCTTTGATATCGATTGAACAAACACAATGAAAGCCTCGCCAGACGAGTTGCTTGTTCAGGATCTCCTGCTGGGGTGAGCTGACAAGCCTCCTGATTATTTTTCAAGGCAGCCTCCAGGTCCTTGAGGTCCCGGAACCTCTCATATCGATCTGTGAAGGAAACAGCAAGACGTGCTAGAAAATCTGCTTGCTGAGGGTGCCCCTTTGGAGTAAGATCTACAGCTTCTTGTCTCTTTTTAAGTGCTGCATCCAAGTCTTTCAGCTCTCCATATTTGCGATATCGAGCTGTCAAAGAAACAGCAAAGTTTTTCAGGTGAACTGCTCGTTCAGGGTCACCATCTGGGGTGAGATCTGCAACTTTCTGATGGTTCAGCAAGGCTGCTTCTAGATCCTTTATGTCCCGTGAACTTTGATATTGAGTAATAAAAGACACTGCAAGGTTCTCCAGATGACCTGCTTGCTCTGTAGGTTCAACTTCCTCCCGATGATTGTGGAAGTTTGCCATTGCCTTTAGGTCTCCAACCCTGCAATGTTACTCTGTAAGAAAATATCCCCAGGTTCCTTGGACAATGTGCTCACTCAGGGTGTTTCTCCTGCTGTCCAGAATCCTATATGGATGGTCTGAGAGCGGATCATCCGCAAGTAACACTGCACTCACTGGAACATCAGAGACTTTGTCCGGGGCATCCGAGTTGGAAATCGAGCTCAAAGCCTATTCCAGTCAGTCTGAGGTTCAAACTGCAAAGATGTTCTTACCTGTTCAAACATCTAGGCAGGAAGAAGAGAGGGGGATCGATTCCGATGTCATCCACTTAAATACCTTTTGTCGTCGCCTATTCGCATCTATCGATCCGTCAATTCTGATTGGGGCATCAGCAAGATCAGACTCACTGCGTTCAGTGGGTTGATAGCCGCGGGTTCGGCTAGGTTTCCCGAGTATGTATAGCTAGGTCGCCTAGCCAGGGTCGTCTGATTAGGTTTTGTGAGGTCACTGCGAGGCCCTGCAGCTAGCCCTCGGCTAGCCCATGCGCCGAACTCGCCAAGCCCGCTACCTGACGCTAGACGATGGGCAGCCCTAGCCGCGCGTGGACCAGACCGGCTAGCTGGCATCTAGCGGCATCTAGACGGCACCTCCGGCTATCTCTGTGCTGCGGCTATCCTGAATCCACCCTGAATGCAGTGACTCGTGGTAGATGAATATCTCCGAAGTAGTCCGAAGTCCTACTCGAGTAATTCACCAGGCTATAAAAATGCGAGGTACGAGTATCAAATTTCCAGCGTCTGTTTATCAGAGACTAAGCACAGGCGGGGATTTAGCAGTTCCGCCTTCTCGTCATCAACGCTTCGTGCTGCTCGCTGCAGCTGACGCGTGTCGAGGATTGACAGATTCGGTGATTTGTTGTCTTTCTTGTTACCATCTAGCGGGAAGGCCATGTTCCGTGGGAGTTTTCTCATCCTTTATACTTACGGATATCGATGAATTCCCACGAATTCCTACGGATCACGGATGATGTGGTGTTATTTGCAGTCGTCCTCGCACGCTTACTCGGCAGCAACGACGCTCGCGTCCTCGCCCTCTGTGGACGCGTACTCCCTAATTCTTGATACCCTATCCTATCTCTATACCATAGTGTTTAATCCGCTTCCTCCCCGCTCCGTTAATATCCCACACTCGGCTCGCTTGACGCCTCCCGATAGCTCACCTGTACAAGCACGGGCGGGCCCTTCCAACGAGAACAGGCCTGCGGCCAACGTTATTCCGTCCAAGTCACGAAAGATAAAGCAGAATCTATATAATAAGAGTGATGACAATGCCTGGGGCTATACCGATGCAGAAATAAGTGGTACGTCGACTTTGCAAGGCCGACTTCGTGTTCTAACACGAAATATCAGAGGCCGCAACTTCTAGCTAGAGATCCAATGTCTAGTATGCTCATTATTAAATCTCTCTCAAGCGTGACGAACCCGTTGATCGCCCGAGATCCATGCTATTCATATTCAAATGCAAGCATAATTCCGACTCGGAAGATCATCCACCGCAAGAACACGCGTGCGCGAAGACAAGCACCGGTACAAGTAACCTTACTAGGCACACTGCCGACCAATGTGATCACGCACGTGGTGTCGCGATCCAATCCGAGACAACATCTCTAGTCCCCACTTACTCAGAGGCTCGCTATCGCACCCTTCTCGCCATGCATTGCGCGACTGACCATCGGCCATTTAACTATGTTACAGAAAAATATTCCAAGTTGCAAATCGAGATGTTTTTCCCCGGAACCCCATTCCTCATCCCACAACAGTCTCCCCAGATGCGAAGATCCTGTACCTCAAAGTCTCGGCCAATGTGCGGGTTTACCTTGTGGTTCGTATGAAAACATTGTTTACTTGCGTCAATTATTAACTGTATAATAGACCCGCAATCGCCCCGTCCGCATCGTGACGGATGGATGGATGGACTTGCCGACGTCGGAGTTATGGTTGGGAATCGGGATTGTCTGATATGAGACCGGGCAAAGCTATCGGGCCATCCTAGAGTTCGTGAAGTCAGTTATCTCTTCCTCCAAATCACTGGTGCACCACTATCTCAGGTTCGGTATTGCACACTTGGTACGTTCTTTCAAATGGACCTCTATTTCTCTTATTCTTCGCACGTTCAGGTCTTTACTATGAACATGGATAGCGCGGTAAACTGTGACACGACTGCTTTACATTATAAATGACTTGTACCTTCGTTCTCAGCACTCCTCCGGCGGATGCGCTGTTTTTGTCACATACTAAATCTCATTGCAAAGGTGAACAACGATCATTATTCTATGGCATTCGTGCTAATGGTCTGTCCAGGTTTTTATTTCGTTTTTCTTTAAGCAGTGCAAGGTCAGCCGTGGAGTCAAGCGGAAACGCGGTCAAGTTCTCGTGTACTCTACTCTAACTGAAGATCCTGAAGCCGAGAAGCTTGCCTTGACGAGGGCGAACAGCTCCCAGCGGAGAGCGTGACCTTGCCCAAACTCTGGTCGACATAGAGAACGAAGCATCCATGGACAACGGGCAACAATCTCATGATGACGCCGCAGTTCGCACCATTAGGGGCCGGGCCATTACGGAGATGCGTGCGCGCGAAATTGTGATTTCGGATGACCAGAACAAGATGGCGCTTGGTATTTTCCCCAAAGTCGGACTTCATTGTTACATTGTTGCGACTCGAATGAATTGGTTTCAGGTATCTAGACTGGCACGTCTCGTCCACCACAGCAATGCTACACTGGGAACGAGCTTTTTTCGAAACTTGTCGAGAGCGACCCCGATCTTCCGGGCGACCGTGACACCCACGCGCTGGAACTCAGATTTGGACTGTCGCTTCGCACATTTATTTCCGCAATCCGGTAGAGTCTTTAACCGCCGTGATTTCAAATAATCTCCAGAGTTTTCGTTTCTCTAACGACCAGTGGGATCTTGCTATTGTTTTCAATGATATCCTATCTGTATGTGCCGATTTTTTCTGCCCTTTTATCTATGTACCCATGACGTTCTAATATTCAGATTTTTGAACGTCCTACCAAATTGTTTTCAAGAAAAGAGACTCCCCTCGTCCATGAAATTATCCCTATGCACGAAGATCTTGAACGTGCTCTACTCAAAGTAGAGCGAGCTGGTGATATGCCTTCTGTCGTCCGTGTTGCTGCGCACCTTGTCCTACAGAAATACCATTCGTTAACTGATGAGTGTGAAATGTATCGAATTGCGATCGGTGCGCAATCCTGGTTTTACTCCCGTTCGACTTCAAGTTCGCTAACGTCACATGTTAGTTATGTGTCCAGACAAAAAATTGCAATGGTTCACCAACCGAGGGTGGGAGAACGAATCGATTGAGGAAGTGCGGCAGCTGGTTATACGACGCTGAAACATGTCATACAAGTCACTCGCCCAACCCGCACCCAGCGACGCCCCGACATCGACGATGGTACGTGACAGTACTCTTTCTTATATTCACCTGATATCTGTGCAGCGAGGCTCAAGATGGATGGAGCCTGAGACTACGGCACCCATTCGCCCGGCCGATGACATCTTGGCCTACTTAACTGACCCCGTAGTATCGTCTGCTATCGTCAGCCCCACTGGCAAAGAACACGGTGTAATGAAGTACTGGCATTCGATGTGCGTCGCCACGCTAGTTCTTGCTCAGATGGGTTCTGACTTCTGCTCTGCCCCAGGTACGTCCTCGCAATCAATTTTATAAATCTTTAAATCTCGGTAGACTTATCATAATCGAAATTATAGCTTCATCTGCTGATGCTGAATGTGCGTTCTCCGAAGGTCGTCGCAGGTTCGGTTTCATACAACACAACATGTCGTCGCAAACTTTCAGAGCCGAGATGGCGTTCGGCTCGTGGGACGAGAAGCCTTTTCCCCTGAATTGCACGATGTTGTTATGTTAAAGGCTAGCATGGCGTATGGACGGCGACTAATTACATGTCCTTGTACAACTGAGGTCGAAGGCCTGCAGTATGAGAGAAGATGCGAGTTGTTCCTGGTTTCGTCTTAGGATCCAGGTCTGATTTCAGATAAGCTGGATAGTACAAAATCGTGGCTTAGTAAAGTTGTGCATCTTGCAATGCTGTGTAGCAACGCCTTCCTGCCCATCTTGCGAATAATAATTGAACACAACTGAGACCCGGCTGGAGGGCCATGTACTGGCCGCCCTTGCCGCCAGGAACGACTGAAGGTCGGCGACAAGCGACGTGAGGTGGCAGGCTGAGGAGTCTCAATAATTATGGTATGGCACCTAACATACAGGGCGGCAGTGGAGGTACCAGGGTTGCCCGGAGGGCTTTTCTATGTTTATTGAATGATCGAGATCGATCGTCGGAGTGAGAAATCGTAGAAAGCTCATTCCCATAGTTGCTCGTGCTGACAGTCGAGCTCAGACACTTCTCCCGTGAATGAGACACTGACATGTATTTTTTTCCAGCCCGGGCTTGAATGCACGACGAATCCCGAAGCATGTGCCTTGGTAGTTTTAGGGTTTTTGAAATGTGTCATCAGGTTCGGTTTCAGGCTCCGAGCTACGTTCGCTCAACTCGTTACATACCGCGACATGTACGTAGAATTATAATGTTATTTTGTTAAACCCATTAATATCGAACATTTTGAGCATTGCGAGAGCATCCTACTACCTAGAGGACCCGAGATTAATGTAGAGTGCCCAGAGTAGACTTCAGTACACTCCAGAGTAGCTCAAAGTACGCCAGAATACGCCAGAGCAGCTAAAAATAGCTCAGAGTGCGCCAGAGTAGCTCAGAATGCACCAGAGCAGTTACTCTGACCCACTCTGAGTTACTCTGGGGTACTCTAGAGTGTGTACTCTGGGTGTATCTGGGCCACTCTGAGCTGCTCTGGGCTACTCTGACCGACTCTGGAGCACTCTTAAGCGAGGGGTTTACTCTGGCGTACTCTGGGCACTCTGGACTGCTCCAGAGCGGGCCCAGGTTTTGCAGATAAGTTCACGCCGCCGTTCCGGCCTCTCGGCCATGATTTCTATCCCCCTTCCTGTCTTTCGAACGTTGAACTCTGCCAACAAGAAATTTCTGTATTCGGACTCCGGAGTTGGACTTTTCAAACCGGGTAAAATATATAAATCTTTTTGTTTTTGCTTACCAGAACTTGCAGGTGAATCGGACGCATAAAGATCAACTCAATCTCCGAGTTTTCAGTCCAAAATTGAAGGGGTATGCTCGCCGACGCCGAGGCACGCATGTACCGTTAAACATGGAGAACTCGGAGGTACGACACCATGTAACAGAATGAATTATCACAAGGTCTGATATGATTTATGAGACGATGACAGACGGGATGTTGGCACGGCAAAGAGTGATATTTCAATATGATAAAGGTCGAGGGATCCTAAAATATAGTAAAAATGTAAGGAAACATTGATACATGGGGCGGTAGGAAGTGGTGGATGGTGTCCGCCAACGTGATGCAGGCGCCGTAAGTCAACTTATGCGCGGGCTTCAGGCGCGGGGCTAGGGTTTGAAAAATCTGAAACCCAAGCCCTAGGCCCACTCAAACCTGGGTTGGGCCCAGCAGGGCCCGGCCTGGCCGCGCCCTCCCTGATCATCACTAATGACACCTAACATATATACAGGTGGCAGGGTGTTTATTGAATGATCGAGATCGATCGTCGGAGTGAGGATGAATCCGTACCGGGCGGATGTCATCCGCGGATCGCGGTCTTTGAAAATATCCACGGATTTCGTCCGGATGTCATCCGGGTGATCTATACTGGTCCCGGACTCAAAACAAGTTCGGTCCACTTTCGACAACGGCAATGGAAATTTTTGACCCCGGCAATAATTTTTTCTCTGTGATGATACAATCATCCTACATGTACAAATATCATTTTCTCTTCTCGACCACCACTTCGGCCTACGAGAACCTCCTCGTTGCCTTGAAATGTAGGCCAGGAGTTTATTTTTTGAACTAACGTAAGCCATCGGAACTTGTCCTATATTTAGTCTTCTCCCATTCCCGCCGGTCAAGGATCTCAGATATTGGGATCCCCTGTCAGGTACAATCATAGAGCTCGGCTATTTCTATGGTCTTGCCAAAGAGGTTCAAAGAAATTTGGTGGTAAAAAACGACACAATAATCCTGTTTCCTCCCCCAAATTCGTCCGATATCACCACCAACTCAACTCCTTGAAACAACACCAAAACCATGTTTGCGAGCGTAGTGAGCAAATCTTCTCTAATGCATGTGACAGGCATGGGGCTAGGATTTGCAGCAAACAAGTACTGTATTTTTTTCTCGTTCAATTCGACAAGTCACGTGACACGGCCCTGTGCCAGAAAATCCCATAAATCGAGAAAAAATTATTGCCGGGGTCAAAAATTTCCGGTGTGACGCGTGACTGTCGAATTGAACGAAAAAATACAGTACAACGTAACTGACGGTCCTTGGAGGGCCTCAAACTCGTTCACTTCGAGCGCTATTGCGACGGCGTTAGTCGCAAAAGGTGGGGTTTGCTCATACGGTTCGAACGGTGTCGGACATCTGGACCCAACAGCAAAGAAAAGACTGTCCAAAAAAGGAAAGGGTCTAGACCATGCTGTGCAAAGGCTTTGTCTGCTGCGCGAGCTTACCGCGCGGCTTCAGCGGATCCGTATTATTTCCGTATAGCAATATACTAGCGAGTGCCCCTGAATGCCCCGCATTTTGTAAATCTCCGGGGGTTACTTAAACTCCGATCTATTTCCATTACACGAAACTAACGGCGATCAATACCGGGGCCGGTTAACGACGGGGCTATAATAAGTGTGGCGCCGCTCCTATAAATCGTTCAGCTCGGTGTTAATGCTCTTGACCCATACTTCTACCATGCCTCCTTCATTCCAGGTTATCGACGACAATGTTGTTCCTCACGGCGGCTCCTACGATAGAATAACACCTCGAGAGCATACAGTTCGCAATGCAATGCTCGTCATGACCGTCGCTGCGCCGATTCTTGGCTCCTTCATCATTTGGTTGTTCTCGCGGAAAGGCTGGTCGTATAGAAGTTCTTGGTCGTATCCTCGTCTTGCGATACTGTGGTTCTGGTACCTACCTTCTCCTTGATCCTGCTGCATCCATTTATTCATTCTGCAGGTCCGTGGCGATATTCGGCACCCTGGTATTCTATCAGCGTGGAACGACGAACCGAACTGTGAGTCCTCTTCCGAGGAAGCTCCACATTGATCCTGAGACATCTGTCTAGACGTTCATGTTCGCCATCTTACACACGTACGTATTATCCCGTTATCGCGATGTTCAATGGTTGAATTATAGTCTACAGGCAAGTCGAGGTTCTCATGAACGGCCTTCTGTTGAATTTCACTGTCCGGAAGTCTTTGGTATTGGCCGGCCTTTGGGGTTTCGTCCTCTTTACAGCTACACTGGCTCTGCCGAACATATCGCTCGTGTTCATTGCTTCCTCCGTTTTGGGCGGCGCAAATGACTTTGTGGTGGTAAGCCATCATGTGGTCTCCATTCTTCGGATCTTCCGCTAATCCATTTAGGTGTTATTGCTGGCATATGGCAAGAAGTGGCTCTACGCACTAGGAGCTCTGTTCCATGTGGTAAGTTCATGTCAAGTTCCGCTCCGGCTAATACCAACGAAAGACCAGTTCAGCGCCGTCTGGGTCTTTGTGGATTCGGCCATCTTCGTCAATGTAGTGCTGTACAACACCCTCAGTGCGTCATTCATTCCATTTCATTGTATATCCCTGCGCCTCAAACATTGCACTTCAGTATTCATCTCCTTGTGGTATGTTTGATTGTACCCAGGCCTCTGTGGCGTTGCTGACAAGACATTTCAAGGCTGTACATCGCGTTTACGACCGCCGCCATCCTGCACGATTCGCGGATACCAGACGAAGGATTTGTCCGGTTGCCGCTGGTGGATCCCCACAGCGAATCAGAGGGGTATTCCATGTCTGACGGCCAGCTCACGGACGTGCAGAACCCATTGCATGATGTTAAAGTACCGACTTGGGCCCTTCGTGCCATGATTGTGATATCGTTGCTGGGCTCTAGCTTCATTACCGGTTTGATTTATGTTTTTGCCTAGCTATATGTCCGGTTCATTTGGGTACCCAATTTCATATTCGTATCGTATTCACGCCCCAGGCTCATATCGTATCTGTAATGTATCGTATTCATATTCAGAGGTTGAATACTAATATATTTTGAATATATTCTGTTGGTTCCATGAGTGCCAAAAAGTTGCATCAAATGAACTAAAAATTCGTCTTCTACCTCACATATGTGCATGGGAGCCTCTTGATTGCCAACTGGGGCGATAATGCCTGGGATTGACCCCGAGGGGAATATTACAGGATTATGATCCAAGCGAACTCAATCAAAGTCGCACTCTCCGATTCGTAACAGATCTGTTGGAGATCTCGGCTGCAGGGTTGACTTCCTAGTCGGCAAGTCGTACTTTTGAAGAATACATTCAAAAAATATTTTCCCGTATCGTATTTATGGCCAGCACTATCTAATAGGTCAAGGTGCATCTCTATAACTCTTGACATTCTGAACACATTTCTGGCTTGCAGCATGTCGCTACGGCCATTCCTTGTGTTGCTACGGAGGGTTTATGTTTTGGTACGGTCTCAATGGGATGATAAGGGTATTTTTAGTTTTTCGACACGCCCTTTGGAGGAAGAGGAGGAGGAGGATTGCCTGCGCGGTCCCAAATTGTGCCATCCCATTCGTACGCCAGCTCAACAAGGATGCAGCCACATAGGTCAATCCCCCAAGGGCGCCATCTAAGGGTAAGATTCATTAGATGATGAATGATTGCGATGAAGTCGGATCCGCCACCAGGAAGTTAAAGACAAGCAACTTAACCCGATTCATAGGTGCCGAGTAATAGGTGCCGAGTAATGGTTTCATAATCCCGGTGATCTCCGGTACTGCCGGCGGCATTCCACTCTGCCGTTGATTGGCCGATGATGCACGATGCCGCATGCACCCAACACTAAATTCCGCATTTTTAATATTTGAAGAGCAGGGAATGACTTAGATGGCGATCAAATAACCAGATACTTCGCGAAAATAAGTGTTATATTGCACAAATGGAGCCTCAAGGCACCACAAACAAAACAGACTGAAAAATATCAGTTGAACCTTGGTTGAATCGCGACTGGCGTCTTCAGAATCACTGAAAATTAAAAATCCTAACGAGCTGAAAGAACAACTTGTATCTCTGCGGGGTCTCTGCCCAAAGATTCTGTCGAATAATGACATCTTCACGACCTCATTGCCCGAGAGATTAGATTTAAAACTCCGGTCCGGTACCATTGCGTTGAACGCAATCCACCAAGTAAGTTATTTCTGTAGGGGAGTAGTATGGGCGTCGTCACCCAAATGCTATAAACAGGTGATTATGGACTACTTTATGAACCCAGGTCTCTAATATCCAGCTCACAGTTCCAACAGGTCCCAACCAATGCGAGTCTCCCGGTGTCCAGGTCGGCCGAAGATGAAAGGAAAAAGCGCAGTGGCCAGCGACGCAGAGGCATATTCATACGACACTTACAGATGGTAGCGAAGAATTCTACCGCCCAAGCCAGCCCAAGAAAAGAAAGAAGCAAGTTGAGGTTTGGCGACTCAGCGTGCCGCGCCGGCAGAGTCACATGACGTCCTGTCAGGGAAATCTAATTAGACCCAAATTAGACCAATCGAACGGCCCAAGCGGCCCAAGCGGCCCAACCCCTATCGCCCAATAAGACACAGCTGGCACCCGCTCGTAATTTTCACATATAGAAAGGCGCCGCGAGCTGTTTCAGTCTTCAACATGTTCTCACGTGTTCTCACGTGTTATCCTCGAGCGTTGCTGAGATTCGCCCCTTTTATTGACTAGGTGTGTTTGTCACTCTGTGCACGATATCGGCCATTACGGGAGGATCCACGGCAGGTCTCCTTGAATATTGGATGCTGCATAGCAGCATTGTTAACCCAACCACCCCGGTATTCCAGGAGCCCCGTAATCAGGGCATCGATAATTCGGTACAAGCCGTAACTTGTCTGACATTCACCTCTCGACGTATGGTTTCACAACGACAAGCCGGATCTCCTTTCTCTCTTTATATGTTTCGTACGTCCGTCCGAAGCTCCGCTTTTGGCTCATCAGCTCCAAGACTTTGGAACATCACCCTTAAACTTTTGGAAAGGGGTGGCGGATCGGCGGTCTCCACCATTCAAGGGAGTTTCAGATATCCTATTTCGCAGCCAACTTCAGACCCTATTTCGACCCCAACTTGGCTCTAACTTGGGCCATCATTTATCAGGATTTGGTCCCGAGAAGTACAATGGGCGGGCCAAATCGAAGTCGGGTCCCAAGTTGGGCTCGAAATAGGATATTTGAAACACCCTGATAGTCATTGTACCAGGCCAGAAAAATTTGAGTCGCCGGACGATATCGTTATGAATAAATTGGTGCATAAGAGATGTATTTTGCTGCCAGAAAAAGCTAAGGGGTGTTTGAATAGCTGGCAGAAATTCCGATTCAATAGCAACTCTTGTTTTGAGAGCCAAATGCATGGCAAAATCCAGTGGTAACTCATGTTCTGGGCAATTTTCAAGCAATGCCACTTCAATACTGTAGAAAAGCTCGTGCCCAAAAGGTTCGAGGCCAAAATTTGAGGTCGAACCTGATTCAAAAATTTCAGCGTTTGTTCGGAGGCGGTGCCTTCCCATTGGGGAAATAGTATGTGGTACTCGCGTGGTTTATTATTAGACTAATGAAATATTATTAGCATAAGTCATAGTACAGGCACGGCCATACTCGGGAGCGCAAATGCATATAGTTGCACACATTGTACGACTGAGCTTATCATGGCCTCTTCTCTGCTCCCCTTCTTCTCAGCCTTTCTCTTCGCGCATGCAGCAGCAGCAGCAGCTTCACTCCCGCTAGACTATAAGACCATCTCCCGCGACGTGGTCGTCATTGGCGGCGGCTCGTCAGGGACGTATGCGGCTGTCAATCTTCTTGCCCGCGGACGGTCCGTCGCTGTACTCGAGCAGCAGGGCCGGCTAGGTGGTCACGTCGAGACGTACCATGACCCGGCGACCGGGGAGCCGTTTAACGTCGGCGTCACTGTCTACTACAACAACACCCTCAACAACGCCTACTTCTCGCTACTCGGCGTGCCGACTGCGCCCTTGCCTGAAGCAGCGACGGGCCACGTATATCTCGACCTGGCGACCGGAAAGACGGTGCCCGACTTCGACGTCGTGGCCCAAGTCGACTCATTCCTCCCCACGATGCTCGCCTACGCCGCGTACGTTAACGTGACGTACCCGTATCTCACGCTCTCGTACGAGAATCTGACATACCCCGTACCGGACGAGCTGCTGGAGCCCTTTACGGTCTTTGCGGCGCGGCACAACTTCACCGCCCTGCTGCAGTTCTACGAGAGTTTCGCGCAGAACATTGGCAATTTGTGGCAGTTGCCGACGTACCAGGGCATCCACGCTCTCGACCCAAAACTCATCGAGTTTATCCTCAAGGGTTTTATTAACGCCGCCTCGGGCGACAATCAGGACATTTATACAGCCGCTGCCACGTATCTCGGCGCACAGAACGTGTTTCTCAACAGCACCGTGCTTGATGTTGATCGGTCCGGCGGGTGTTTTGGACTGGCAGAAGAAAAAGAAGGCGGCGTCTGCGTGCTTTCTACCTCCCCGTCGTCATCGGGGAATAAGACCACGCTCGTCAAGGCCCGCAAGCTGCTCGTTGCCATCCCGCCCTCGCTCGCCTCGCTCGCATCCGCGCACATGGACCTCGATGCGCACGAGCGTGCCATCTTCTCAAAACTCCACGGCTTCACATACGGCGTCACCGTCTTTGCGCACCCGGGGCTCAACACCAGCATCGAGTACATCAACATCGGCACGCACACCCCAGACAACCTGCTCTCGCTCCCGGGCGCCTTCGCCTACTCGCCGCTCGGGTCCACAGGGCACTTTGCCGCGTGGTTCGGCGCGCTCGAGGAGAGCGGTTACACCGCCGCCGACATCGAGGCGCTTATCCACGGCGAGATTGACCGCATGATCGCGCACGGCAACGCCGCGGGCGACCCTGCGGACGTGACGTTTGATTTTCTCAAGATCCACGCGCCCTTTCGCCTCGCCGCGGCGCCGCACGATGTTGCGGATGGTTTCTACAAGGAGCTGTATGCGCTCGAGGGCCGGCGTAACACGTTTTGGACGGCGGCTGCCTGGGCCGAGGAGGACAGCTCGCAGATCTGGTGGTGGAGCGAGCTGTCGCTGCTGCCCAAGATGGAGGCTGCTCTGCGCTAGCGGGAGGAAATCAGATAGAGCTGTTTGTAGTCTTAGAATTATAAATATGCATGCCAATACTGAATGTTGCAAGTTTTCTTCTCTTGCCACTTCTTTCCGCCGCTAGAGTCTTCGCGCATTCCCCAGATCCAGTAAGTTCTTTCCGCAAGACCTGCTCGCCGCTGAGACTCAGGAGAAGACGAGTGAAACTAACTTGGTTTAGTGTGAAGGCCCACATTTATTTTGGACCTGCCTTGCGGAGACGCGGCACTAGAACGCGACCCGAAGTCGTGCGTAAGTTTAGGTTGAAATTGATTGAAGGAAAGGGACGTGGTGTACGCTGCACCGCTTCATTCTTTGAATGGATATTTGCATCGAGGAATATGTAGCAGGCCGGGGTTCGACTCCCCGCGTCCCACATGTTGACTTGAATCTCATGTTTTTCTTTGCCATTTCCTCCCGGCGAGTTCTTAAATTCGGCTGATATAAATGCAAGAAACGAACTAGGGGAAGAAATGAGACGTGGTGTACGGTGCACCGCTGCATTCAATTCAGGATCTATGAGTCATATATGTTGCAGCAAGCCGGGGTTCGACTCCCCGCGTCCCAAATGGAGATATTGTTGTAATGTTTTTTTCTCTCATTTCCTCGTCGGCAGCTCCTAGATTCCGCTGATATAAATGCAGGCAACGTGGGGAATAAATGGGACGTGGTGTACAGTGCACCGCTGCAATGTGTATCTCCACTGAACTCGCACTTACTGCAGCAGGCTGGGGTTCGACTCCCCGCGTCCCACATGTGGAGAGATGTCTTGAAGTTTTTATTTCTCTTTTAGCGGGAATGGACACTCTCAAAATCAGGAACCTCGTATAAATCCGAGTAGCGCAAGGTAAGCGGGAATGGGACGTGGTGTACGGCGCACCGCTGGATTCAATCATGTCGCACGAAGTATTAATGAGCAGCAAGCCGGGGTTCGACTCCCCGCGTCCCACTTAGCAATTGTTGTGAAAGACCCTTTTCTTTTGCCTAGGAAGGATTTATTTCACTCGCCCGCAATTTCCCGAATTCCACCGATACGAATGCAAGGGACGAACCAGGAGAAGAAATGGGACGTGGTGTACGGTGCACCGCTGCCTTCAATAGGCCATAACGAATGTTAAACAACAGCAAGCCGGGGTTCGACTCCCCGCGTCCCACCTGAGGTGCTTCGCCAGACGGTTTTATTTTGTCTGGCAAGGATTTATTTCCTCGCTGTTCCCGAATTCCACTGATATGAATCCAAAGAACGAGCGAGGGGAAGAAGTAGGACGTGGTGTACGGTGCACCGCAGTATTCAGTAGGATTTTATTCAAGAAGTAAAGCAGCAGGCTGGGGTTCGACTTCCCGCGTCCCGCATATCGCTATCGATGTGATATGCAACCTTTTTTCCCAGGGCTAGTAGTTCTTCCTTGAGAAACTCCTATGAAAAATATGATAAGCAAGCGAGAGCACCGCTATCAATATTTCGTCATGGAGTCTGGTTTTCTAGGAGTTATCGTCTTGATTCTTCTTCGCCCGCAAGTTCCTAAATTTCGCTGATATATAAACCCAGGGGACGAGCAAGCGGAATAAGTGGGACGCGGTGTACGGTGCACCGCTGTATTCAATTGGATTTCAGATGCATTGGCGACAGTGAAGCAGCAGGCTGGGGTTCGACTCCCCGCGTCCTACATAGGAAATGGAATATAAAAACTTTTTGTTTCGCCTGTATCTCATGGCAGGGCTTTCGGTCTTGGGAGCGTCCGACTCCGCTACAAGTTTGAGTGCCCACGTCGAATTAAAATTATGAGTTGTTTCCAATGATTCGAGCACTGACCGATTTGTGACTTCACAAATCTTGCATCTATTTGGGTTTCAGTGTACAGGGAGAAAAGGACGTTGTGTACGGCACACCGCTACAGAGTACCAAATATCCGATGGTGTTGTATCAGGTCGGGGTTTGACTCCCTGCGCCCCGCTTAAAAATTATTGCAAAAGATCCTTTTCTTTTGTATGGCAAGGATTCATTTCCTCGCAGCCAAGTTCCCAAGTTCCACTGGTATACATGCACAGACCGAGTGGAGGAAAAAAATGGGACATGGTGCACGGCGCACCGCTGCATTCAATCATTTGATAGGATTATTGAACAGCAGCAAGCCATGGTTCGACTCCCCGCGTCCCATCTGCAAGACTTTCTCAGGATTTTTCTTTTGTCTGGCAAGGATTTATTTCCTCGCACCAAAGTTCTTAAATTCGGCTGATATAGATACAAGGAGTGGGTAAAGCAACAGATGGGACATGGTCTAGCAAGGATTTACTTTACTCGCCCGCAAGTTCCTAAATTACCCTGATATAAACCCAAGGAACAAACGAGGAGAAACAGGACATGGTGTACTGTATTTTTTTCGTTCAATTCGGCGGGGATTGTGATGCGTGACTCCTTGAACCAATTCGACATTTCGACAACTGACAAAATTCAATAATTAGCGTGACACAAGCGACGATTACGACGCGGAGTTTCGCAAAACCAGCACTTCCAGGCGAACCTGGTCGATGTCACGCTGAGCGAATTCGACACAAACCCGTGTGACGCGTTACGGACAACCAAAGTTCGACGTCGACAGCCTCCCCTGTGATGCGTGACCGCCGAATTGAACGAAAAAATACAGTATATCTCAAAATCTCAATTCTTAATGCTTTCCCAAGCTTCTCTGGGATCCTGCTTAGACTTGTGCTTCGACTTTGGACTTGATAATTCTCTCTCGCCTAGAACCTTAGCCGTGGTATCTGCTGGACTGATCCTTCAATATATCGGGAAACCTGAAGTAATAAAAACTGTCCATCAAGTTCCCGAATTGTTTAGACATCTAAGTACATGCAGACGGTGGAACCTTGGAAACGCGATCTGCGTCTCACGGGACATGGATGCGCACACATCCACACACATTCCGGTCCGGGGAAATTGACGCGGCAGGCGCGCACTGACGCGCACTGACGCGGCAGCGGCGCGGACCGGCGCGGCGTTGACGCGGCTTGGCGCGGCAATTTTAAACCTTTTACCAGGTGTTCCACAGATTGAAGACAGCTCAGAATATATCGTAGGTAGTATCCCTAGTGAGTAGATATTAATAGCCCAGTGAATATCCTTCTAAAACTAAGGACTTCGGTGCAAAATCCTGGCAGTCGAGGGCCAGGTCCCTGTCTATTAAGCCCTCAAACTCCAACTTGCTTCACAGCATATTACTACCCATTCAGACATATTTTGGAACCCTCAAAACACCCTAATCAATATGTTCTTGCCGCATCGACGCCGCGTCATTCTCCGCGCCGGTCCGCGCCGCTGCCGCGTCAGGGCGCGCCGGTGCCGCGTCAGTGCGCGCCAGTGCCGCGTCAATGCGCGTTGCTGCCGCGTCAACACAGCCACCGCCGCGTCAATGCGCGCCAGTGGCCCTCCCTCTTTGCGAGCCTCTGCTCATGATCTACATGAAATTGGGATCATACTGGGGTCTGAAAAAACACATTTCCACTCTGCCCTTCAATTAATCCTTCAGGCCTCAATGAGATCCTATGTTTTTGTGCGCGGCATTCTGATTGAACACGCAGTAATTTGCCATGACTTGCAAAGTTACTGCACTGGGTTCCAACGACTCGAATTGTAGAAGAAATTGACAGCACTCCCCAGAAAGACCACGCGTACAGTGGTGTAATTGCCTCAGTTCATGACGAGGGCCAAGGAATGACACCATGGCAGGAGACGAGATTCACACTATAAATTTGATTCATCTTTCATAACTCCAAGAATTTTCACACAGCGTATAAAAGTCTGGGAGACAGTGATAAGTATTACAGTCTGGAAAGGGTCCTGGGTAAAATTCAAAGATTATTTGTGAGAAGATGAATTCCAACAGTTTGAAAACTGTGATCTTAAATGGAATCCGCGCAATTCTGGAGTCTATATGAGGCACTGTGCTCGTCTTCTTGCCTTGACTTCATGGATGTATGTATGAGCTAGGGAGACAGGAATGGCCATTGTTTTATGTAGTAGTACGATGTTCGAGCACCAAATGTGCAACATCTGTCAGTGGCGGTTGTACATCACAATCTCAGCACCTATCCCATGTTTTTCTTTCCTACCACACGACCACCAGGCATGCTTCCAGATGTGTAATGTGTTTGATTTTTGAGGCCCTTTGTCACATTTTCTCTGTGTTCCATTCCCCCATCAGTCGACATTCGACGCACCAACTGCTTTAGATCATTCCACTGCATTTTTGCTGATGCCGGCATTAAATCACTTTCTGCTGCGCTTAACCTTAGCTCCATAGTTTTCTCTGTGTAGCAGTGCGAGGCTGTTGATTGTTCAGGTAGTATGCTTTGACCAGATTGTTCCTGGCACTCCGAGGTCATATGAGCAATTCAGACTGGAATTTTTATCCCGTTCCGTACTATCAACGGCTGAGTTTCATAGACTGCATCCCACATATTGGATTTACTCCATGTATTCGTCTTTCCCCTGTGGTAGGTCCTGGCTGAACACATTTGTATTCACTGTGAAGGTTATGTCAGGTCCTCGTCTCATGGGACATATTCAACATTCAACCTCCTCCTTCGTTGAAATCTGGGTTGACGCCTGAAGTTCATATTGGATCCTTTATCTGGGTCATTATATTGGTCATATATATATATCAAAACCTCACACCAAGTAGGTCTCGAGTCCCCACAATTGTTTTCAAACCCCGCTAATATTATATTTGCAAGGGGTGAGCATCGGATACTTCAGTTGGAAATGGCAGCCTCTGGTGCGAGAGTGATTTGTGGTTGGTTGCAGCTTGTGGATTCATTAAAGTAATGCAGAGCTCTCCTCAAAGGTGCTATTGCTTAGTAAATACCGCTGGGCTCCATTACGATCCCTCCAGCTGGCATAAGTAATTCCAGCGATTGTTGAGTTCCAATTTTGACATAGCCCAAAAACGAATCATTTGTAGAACCCTCTGTGTATCTAAAACATATAATGGTTGGATCATCTGGCCTATATTGCATCCCCGTTTGGCTTGGGATGTTGGGAGAGTTTTTGCGGATCCCCTGGGCATTTATTTCCAGACTCTGAGACATCAGTTGGTTAATGCAGCTGAATTCAGTGTGTGAGCAAAAATCAGAGGCTTGGGGAGGTGAAACTTTATATACTGACTGGATTTGTGCTCAAGTGATGCTTTTATATCATTAACTTTGTGCGGATAGCCTTTGGACTCGACTTTCGGAGCCGAGGATGTTAGGCACATGCCGATCGACGCGTAAATTTTAATAGGTGCACAACGAGTCTCAGAATATAGATGGCATTACATATTATTTTCGTTTGAATATTCCTCTCCGGCGGCGTAGATCCATCTCAACCAGGGGAGGAGTGTACCTCACTTCCCATACATATCGTAGTCGCGTAATTTCAATTTTAATTCACTGTGGGCTGGCTGGAATTCAAATCCATGTCTGCAGACTTGTGTTAAATTCTTATTTTCAATCCAATTTCCGGTCAAGGAATGATTTATGTAAATTCTCGAGGTCCAAGAACTGGGCAATGGACTTAAGCTAATCAAATTTTGAATTCGGGGTCTAATATACGGGTATACTGTTACAGAGAATGGGATTTTGGGTCAAGGCAGCGAGTAAGAGGCGGCACACTAGTACCACAGCCAATAACCACTAGGAGTCTGGACTAATTAGCGCTAATTAGTGAAAAGTAAGGTAAGGATTTTTTGGTCTCAGATCATGGATTTTGATCAGTAAACCTTGCGAACAGAGGTCCCGAGCTCAAGGAACCAACCTGTGATTAGTAGGATGCGGCGCGCCAGTTGCCGCGTCAATCGCGCGTCACGCCGCGTCACAGCGCGTCACTGCCGCGTCAACGCGCGTCAGTGCCGCGCCTGCCGCGCCAATTTCACCAGACCCCACACATTCTTGTCATCCTGCAGTTAGCTGATAATCGGCACTATTCTCGATAGATCCTTCCAACTGATATCAACTGGGCCTCGTACCCAAGTCGGCCCTCCTCTTGTTAGTTCTGATGCGAACTTTGACATCCCATCACCGTTGGTTTCCGAGCGCTACTGCGCCACATTCGTCGCGCGCCCACACTGATCAAAACGTCTTACTATAATTGCCGGCATTTCTCTCGATTTGGGTGTTCCCTTTCATCGGCAAGCATCAGAGACTTCGGCGGAAACGCAGAACAACTGGGATGCTGCACTCAAGTACAAGGGCACTCTGGCGATAGCATCCGGCGATCAGTTTACCTGGTTTCTCAATCTTTCCTTTTTCGGATCTCGCCTTGTCACGGCTCGCTATAAGTGCCTTGCGCGCAAATGAGATGGATAAGAGCCCTGCCATCGCCCAAGCACACCAGAATCTACCATCTACCACCTCCCACCCACCCGAATCTCCAGAACCACCATGCAACTTAACATTGTCGCCACGCTCGTTCTCATTTTCGGTGTGTCGGATTTTTCCGCAACTTGTCGTGGCGGGAGCTTGACTTTGAAAATTTCAGCTGCTTTCTTTGTAGCCGCTGCCCCCACGCCCTTCAGCTCTCCCGTCGATGCCGAAGCTCGCGAGGTGCGCTTTCGGTGCTGCGTCATGCATCCCGTACTTAACAAGAATCTACACTACAGGCTACGGATGTAGAAGGCCGCGCCTGTCGCCTGTACACTTGCATCTGACACGGCGCCACCCCACTTCCTGACACCTCAAGCTCAAGTTACACTTATATATCTTCGCCACCCACTTCACCCTTCATTTTGCCCCGTCCCAGCTGTGTAGCCGTAGCTTTAGAACCATCCTAATTATGATTTCGTTTTTCCTTTGTATAAAAGACCCTTCGAGTGTGCCAACCCCACACCACGTTGACTGTCCTGTATTAATATAACAAGGTAAGACAGCTCTAATCTCCCGCGAGGGAGATCACACCCGCACGAAAGTCAAAAGAGATGATGGACAACACTAAACCAATCCGTAGTACACAGAGACGTCGACACGCTTAACAGTGTTATACCATGCGGGATACTGAACGGAGATATGTTAGTGTGACGTCAATACGATGACTGAAATTGAGATGCTGTATTTTTTCGTTCAATTCGGCACTGGGTGTGATGCGTGACAGGTTGAACCAATCAGACACTTCGACAACCAGCAAAATTGGCGTGACAAAACCGCCAATTTCGACGCGAAATTTCGCAAAACCAGCACTTCCAGGCGAACCTAGTCGATGTCACGTTGGACGAATTCGACACAAACCCGTGTGACGTATTATGGACAACCAAAGTTCGACGTCGACAGCCTCCCCTGTGACGTGTGACCGCCGAATTCCATGAAAAAATACAGTACGGTGCACCGCTACATTCAATAATCCAGGTCCATCAGCTATTTAATATACACTACAGAAACCCATTCCTTGAGAAGGTCCTATGAAAAATATGATAAGCGAGTGAAAGCGCTGGTCCCTACTTCGCTATGGAGTTTGGTTTTCTAAGAATTAACGTCTTGACTCTTCCTTACCCACAAGTTCTTCAATTTCGCTGATATAAATCTAGGGAAGGAACAAGCGGAATAGATGGGACGTGGTGTACGGCGCACCGCTGCATTCAATGCGCCAGACTGGGTACAGGTTGAACAGCAGCAAGCCGGGGTTCGACTCCCCGCGTCCCACATATAGCCCACAAGTTTCCGAATGCTGTGGATTGAGTCGCGAACCTGCAACTATTCAATCATAACCTCAGACAAGATGGTTGAATTATTCTCAATCCCGTCTATGCTGATTGTAACCCTGGAAATTATGGTACATTGCCGGCGAGCGAGCAAGGAAACATAATGGGACGTGGTGCAGGGTGCACCGCTGCAATCTGTCCTGTAGCACGATTGTCTACTGCAGCAGGCCGGGGTTCGACTCCCCGCGTCTCAAATGTAATTTTCAAATAAGTACCGTGTTTTTTGTTTCCCATTTCTTCGCCCACAAGTTCACAAATTCCATTGATATGAATGCAAGGAGTGAGCGAGGGGAAAAAAAGTAAGGAGCCATCCCCTGCGGATTTACAGTGCGAATCAAACGCGCCCTGCGCCGAGATGAACGGACGCGAATCCAGCCCAGAACAGATGATATACAGAAAATGATCAAAAATGACCCAAAAAAGCAAAAATAGTAGCCGCGCCCTAAGTTCTGCAAAGAGCAGTAAATAATAGATTAAACCTAAATGATGCACCCTATTGTATTAACATATCTGAATTTTCAAATGGACGGCTCACAGCTCACAGCGACCCTAAGAAACCAACTCGCGCAAGTGTCAACTAGAAGTATAAGGTATAAGTTCAAGTTTAAACAGGGGAATCGGTGCCTCGGGCTGCAGCGATCCGAGTCGAGTGGAAATTATATGGAAACCCGGAACATCACGCTTTTTAGCGAGGTCCGGCAGTGATGCCGGTTGATGGCTTGTCATCGTAGTTGCCGTTTTCGGTCGTGAGACCCCCGAAACCGTTCAAGGAGAGGCACCGTACACCGTTTAAGCATACATTCAACAAGGATAATTGACAATATTAATCATAGAATCCGACTTTGTACCTACGAATTGACCACAATTGTGAAATGTCATCGGAGTTCAATGGTCAATTTCCATTTCACGACGGTGAACTCCCACAAATAATGACCAGAGTATTTACATTGAACTCCAAACTACCATTCATCCAGATCGGAACCGTTGGTAAGATTTTCCCTGAGGAGCATGTCTGCAACAAGTACTGTAGATGGTTTGAACTGCGGTCTATGAAGGACACAGAGGCCTAACTCGATACAATATAGTATGCTTTTCAGTTACATGAGAATCTCCACAACTCCGAACACATTTTGCAAAACCACACAATCTGGTGTGATATTAGATGGACGGTGAGTAAATCTGGTGGTCAGATGTACTGGCGGTAATTTCGTCACACGACTGTGTTTTCCTTCATACGTCTTGCATTGTTTGAATGATTTTTAAAACATGGGGTCCCATAATAAATCCGGATAAATTCACACTGAATAATTGCAGAGTGCTGTGTATTTACCTATTTTCCCACAAAATGAGCAGCAGAATTTTCCGAGCTATGAGTATAATGCCCCACCTTGAACTTCAAGTTTCCGATTACAATCACACACAATACTCAATTCAATGAGAGACCATTCCTAACGAGTGGTGTACACTCTCTATTGAGGTCAAATGCATGATGGTGAGAGACTTAAGATACTAATACATAAAAAAGCGCGTCTCAAATACAAAATGACACGCTCATGCCCGCTGCCCACCGTATAATTAACGCGATAAGAGTTTGACGCGTAGGTCACGTGATTTACCGAGGATATTTTGATGGACCCAATCGGGCATGTAAATCAGGCTTCAGCAACCATGGTGGGGCTCTTTCTCAAATGTTTCAACATTCTGGCCAGAACAGAGCACCAGGGTCATCTGTACGCCAGTTACAATTCTGGCTGAATATTGGTGTACTGGACTAATGAACCCTCTTTTTTTTTGCCTTAGAGGCAACAAGGCTTGCCTTTTCACAACCAAGGCATGCTCGAAGCTCCTGGTCTTCGGGGTCCCTTGATTGGTAAACACATGCCATCAACCGGCATCACTGCCGGACCTCGCTAAAAAAGCGTGATGCTCCGGGTTTCCATAAAATTACTGTACTTGCAGAGATTCTTGGTTAACTTATTGTTAGTGCACGCAATATCATGAAGGATGTGCGACATATCATTAACGAGGATGTCTTTATCCCAAGCCTTTTGTGCCATCCTGCGAAATTCAACAACGGGTGTTATCTGCGTATGCAAATATTCAGGGTGAGATTGCGCGCAGGTGGTGGGAAGCGAGATTCATAATGTGCTTTAAATTCACAGATTATTTCCTATGTGCGAACCCAACGGAGAGGTTGAAGACTCGATGAAAGAGGTAGCCATCCAGTTCGATTTGTTGTTGTTATTCTCCGCTTCGAGGGATGTCAATTTGCCAGATGCCTTGAAGATTCAAAGTACTGTAGTATTTCGATCAAATCGACCTGGGGTGTGCCGCGTGACCTAAATTAACAATTCGACCATCGGAACGAAAATTTAGGTTTTTCATGTGGATAATTCTAATCAGCAACCCCCGTACCGTTGCCGCTATTCACAACCCTCATGATCTTTACTATTCAGCAATCCCCACCCGGATCAATGCTACCGCCGATGCTGCCGTTGTCATGAGCAGTACTGAGTACTCCCGCCCTTCTTCTCAACAAATAAAGTGGTTTTTGTCCAATCGGTCGATTCCGAAGTCTCAAAATTGCAAAATAGTGCGCTATAGGCAATGTTCGAGAGTCGAGAGGCTGTGAATGCAGTGCTTCAGCTTATAAAACTCCGGTAAAACATATTGCAGGTTCAGAGTGGAGCGGAGTTTATCACAAAGTGTATCACGACAGCCAAGGTGCTTGAAATGTCAACTTCAACTTGAAGGTGTTCCAAAGGCAGTCGAAATTTCTAGATCCCACTGGCAGTGCTACAGATTGATGAAAATTTTGAGGCTGTCTCGTCAAATGCTGTCCATAGCTATTCAAACAAGATGATGCGCAACATATTCTTACTCTTCTGGTAATTGCGAGTGGAATGCGGCACGGCACGGTATGGCGGAGCACAGATTATCCTAGCCGAGCTTATCACGTGGGGATTGCTGATTAGAATATTCTATTTAGCAACCCCCCATACCCAGAGTACGGGGGTTGCTGATTAGAATTATCCATTTCATGTCGCGGGCGCAAACTTTGACATTTTGGGGCCTGCGTGACGGATTTTATGTCAGCGGGGGCGTGACGCGTGACGCGGCGCGGATATTCGACACCGACTAGGGGGTGCGTGATGCGTGACGGTCGAATTGAATGAAATTCTACAGTACATGGTTGAATTTATGCTGAGGAAAGCGAAATCAATTTTGGTTTTCGCGACTGGAGGTGGGACTGAAGGAGATAATCGTTAGAAAACTCTAATTTTTGACATAGAGGTGGAGAAACCGGACACGTGTACTAGGGAACGCGAACGCGCGCCAGATCAGCACGTGAGCGCGATTCAAATTCCGCTTCCACCTTGCTCTGCTCTTGTCGTCCAAGTCGTCGAGTCTTGACTGGCCGATAGGATGACTCCCTAGCTGCTCGACTTACGGGTACACGCCCTCGCCGTAGACTGCAGTTCCACCATGTCTTGGCGCACAAATTCTCCGACTGGGACCTGCAGGCTTCAATATCCGGTGGTGCATCTACAAGACTTCTACAAGGCTTCTGCGCCGTACACCCGTCATTGCGTACGCTACAATACATGTCTGTCGTCCATCTTTCCATGCACTTCCACAACGGCGCTGGCTCAGCCCTGCCCGTCAGTACCGCCGTTCCAATCCTCCACGAAGGCAAGCAACAACGCGCTGCTTCAGCAATCCGGGCGTGGATGATCCTCCCGCCCCGTCGTGTACAATCGGCTGCCGGCGCTGGGCGCCAAATACGAAGAGGGTGGAGCAAGACACCGGATTCGTAGATCCGGGATGCGTATGGACCAGAAACGCGCGCTGGAAGCAGGAGGTAGCGCGGTGATTCACCCCTTCTGTTCTACCTCCCGCCTTAGCTAACTCGAGAGCCTGCTTGTCTGGCCGCATCTACTCTACCCCTTCCCACTTCCCCTCTCCCCCATCATACTCTCTGCTTGCTTGCATACGCCTCGCGCTCACAGCTCTGCGTCCGTCACTCCGAGTCGCCCGGCCCGCTTCCCTTCACCACGCCGCCCGTCCTTTTTACGCCCTCATTTGCCGGACGCTGAAATCGCCTTCTTGCGGTTCCACCTTCCACCCTCCCATTCCCATCCCCCGGTGCCAATCCACCACGAATCCGGACGTGTACGCGCTCACGCCTCCCGCCCGCGGCGCGCATGGATTATTCCTAGTTCTCCACCGACCCAGACGCAGACGAGGCGTGCGTGCGCGCTCCACCACGGACGGAGATGCGCGCCACCGACGCCGACGGAGACGACACGCGCGCCACCCATCCTCCCCGAGGTCGAGGAAGTGGGCCAGGGGAATGAACGTCAAATCCGCGCACGGACGCGCTAGTGGGGTACGCGCGCACGCAGAAATGAGCCCGGGGCGAGTGCACAGCCGCGCGCGAGGTGAAGTGCTCCTCCTCGAGCCCGGACTCCCGCATCGTGCAGTCGCGCGACTCTGCGCACGTCCCCGCGTGTCCGAGGAGGCGGAGGGGGAGAGGCAGGGGAGACCCGCCGTGCACAGTGGTACGCTGCCAGTCGCGCCCTTTTGCGGTCGCGCATAGTTGATGTCCACATTCAGCTCCTGACGACGACGACATGCTGCTCCCGGGCTGTGGACTCTTCCCGGCGCGGCGGTGGTACTAGCGACGACGCCGAAGAAGACGAAGATGCGGGCGCGTAGTGGGCTGCGCATACGAGGATGATGCGAACGGGGACCGCTGGGGAAGGAAGGGTGGGGTACCGCTGCGGGAGCACGGAGGATCGGAGACGAGAGTGCGCGCGTGGTGGAGAGGAGGGGCGAGTGACTAAGTACCTGATCCGCGACTCAGAAATCACAGCGGGCTCATATCATATCGTGCAGATTCTGCTCCTCCACGTAGATCTCGCGTTATGGGTGGTGGCAGTGTGCGGACACACCACGGAGGAGGGTGGAGGATGCGCTTCGTGGTTCCCGAGCGAGCGAGTGAGCGATATGGGGCTCCACGTGAATTGGCGAGCGATATGGCGTTCCTCGCAGATCGCGAGAAATCCGTTCTTGCAGATGGCGAGAGATGCGCTTTCGCAAATCGCGAAATCCGTTCTTGCTGGTGTCGCGATCTTGGACACCCTCCTCTTGCGGAAGATGCGTGTTCGCGGTGGTGGCGGGAGGAGGCGCGCGTTTCGACGTGGGATGACTTGACAGCGAGGGACGCGCGGAGGACCTTACTTTGTCAGCGATGGACGAGGGACTTTGCCAACGAGCCAGCGAGCCAGTGAGAAAGATGTTTAAAAGGACATCATCATTTCCATTGTCCACAACTCTGCCAAGTTGAACCGGTACGCTACTTACAAGGAATATTGTTCCACCTTAAGCGACAGTGACACCAACAGGGAACCGGAACGTATCCTTCGGGTCCAGTGCAGCCTTGAGGGCTTTGAGACGCGGGTAGTGTGTTCCGTAGTATAAGTTCGCCGCTGATGAAGTATGAGTAAGTAATTGAGCGAAGGTGAAGAAATCAAAACGAAGAACAAGACATACCATTTAGGAGCCTGTCATCGATGTAGTTCAGATATGTGCTAATTCGGTGGGAAAATAATAATAATTCAGCTTCCGCCAGCATACGACAAGAGACGCACCCATAATTCCAATCGGCAGGCTCATTATTCAGGATACTCGCAACCATCCCATCAAGGAAGGTAAACCCACCAGCCGGGTACGGCGGTGCAGCGCTCGCAGACACAAACTGAATTGTAAACAAGGTGTCGCGCTTTGCGAACGCGGTTGAATCGAGAGGGACGGCGTTGATCGCGCTAGCCGACCCGCCATACAGCTCTACCTCCGCGAACCACTCCTATGAAGCAGGTAATTATTATAAGCAATACGAATCCGAAAAGCGATGGTCGGGCTAGGCTTACCGTGGTCGACGAAAATCCCTCTGTCGTCATGTATGTGGCGAACGCCTCTATGGCGGCCGCGGACATCGGGGCCGCGCTGGGGGTCATAAGCGACTTCGTGTAGAAGGTGTCAGATTCATCCGGCGCCGCGCTCGTGTTCAGCCCCTGCGGGCTCGCAAGCGTCACGACACTATCAATGTATGAGCCAGGAAATATATTCGCCGAGCTCGTCGCCGGTAGTGTGTTCAGGTACGGCGCGAATGTCGCGTTGAATAGCTCGGGGGCGCCGTACCACGCGCCGTTCAGTTGCAAGTTGACTTTGCCACTGGAGGAGCCCTTGGTGAAGAGCAGCTCCGCGCCGAGTTCGGGGGGGACGTTCGTGGCGGCGAAGGTTTGGAAGGACGTGATGCTGTCGGCGGCTGTGGAGATGTCTAGATCATTCCAGATGTACTCGAGGACGATGGCGGAGGGCGGCGCGGGGAAGGTTTGTACTTCGATGGAAGTGACGATTCCGAAGGACGGCGAGGCGCCGCGGATGGCCTGCAGGTATTTTGGACTCAGTCAGAGGCATGCGCGGGTTTCAAAAACGCACCCAGTAAAGGTCCGGGTTTACGTTCGCGGAAGTAGAGACGATGGTGCCGTTACCTAGAACTACAGTTGCAGACTTCACAACGTCGAGAGCGAGGCCCCATATTCGTGAGGTGAACCCGAACCTAGAACAAAACCGGTTAGAATAGTTGACACGTCTGTTTTTAAGATAGTAGGCCGAACCCGCCATAACCTAGAGCCGCGTTGAGTTTATAATTAACAGATGATCCAATAAAGGCATACCACTGTGTCCGCCGATTCCCACCTGGTTAGTGGAGCAATGTGATGAGATTGATATCCCTAACACAAATTTGAACCTGCTCGACTCACGTAGCTGCACGTCCCATGGGGCATTGCTCGCCCCTTAGCATTTAACGCCAGAGCCACATCGCCGAGCCGGTTGCCTGTCTCGATCAAAGCCGTATTGTTGGAGGACCGGACGGTGATCGCTTTGAGCTTGCTCATGTCCACCACCAAAGCTCCGTCCTTTCCACCAAGGCCGTTTGCAATGTACGAGTGCTGTAGGGGAACGGTTAGAAGAAGACTGAACAGCCAGAAGTACGTCTACGCACCCCGCCGCTTCGCGCAACGACTTCAAGGTTTTGGGCCGCTCCAGCAGCGACGGCGGCTGAAACTTGGGCGACGGAGGTAGGAAAGGCGACAGCGATTGGGGAAATTGTGAATCGTCTATTAACTAAGGAAAAGCCAATCAACAAATGAGAATTTAGTGCCCTTCAGTCGAGAGAAACTCACAGGCTTGACTGACGGTCGTGAAGTTTTCATCCGTAGGATACACAGCGAAAACTCCATGCGCAGACAACGTGTTTTGCAAGTCAGTGATATTTTGAGCCACAGCGCTGAGCAAGATTGCCGCGAGATTGAGCAGTAAAAATGCAGCCATGGGAAGTTGGATTGTGTGAATCTGGGTGAACCAGGCTCTCATTAAATAGCGACGAGGAATAGGCGGGAGTTCCAACCGGAGAAGATGTTCATCATTGAACTCGAAGGGCCTCCCCGGCCCTGGCGAGCCCATACCGATCATATGATGACGCAGGGCGTATTTGCTGCGCTGTTTCTCCTCGTCAAAGCTGCCTCGGTCTTATCCCATTATGCCGCTTGCGGCCCAAGGTGACAAGCCTTGCTTACAGTCGGGCCACGGCTCCGCTCCCGCTCATTAGCTCATCCTGTATGTTTAAAGACAGTCATTTTTCAGTCTTGCTGGAATATAACAGCGAGAGACCGAAAACCCGCTCAGAACCGATATCTGACCCACATATTTCCTCTCCACACTGGACCACAGTTTCTCCGCGCTCTGATGGACTTGTGATTCTGCTGCGAAACCTATTGAATCCTGACCTTCACGTCCCCAATCCGAGAGCATGTTCAACGGCGAGAGTATCGGCTAAATATGTTTGCTTGGATGCAAAAAATCCGAGACGCTGCGTCGAAGTGCGGAAGAAAGGACGATGAAATCATTTGATCAAGAATGTTTGCCGAGTGATGGCCGGATTGAAGTATCGTAATAATCGTATCGGATCTTGATCGGATCCGTAAGTTACACAAAGTTAACGAGAGTGGTTTTGGTAAACCAAATAGCCCGGATAATTCTATTTGGCAGCCCCCTTTTCGAGCAGGGTTGCCAAATAACTTATTTAGCAGCCCCCATGTGAGCAAACTTCGATAAGATAACCAATAAGATAGCTAGTACTAGGCCAATACAATTAACAAGATGTTATTTACACCTCACACCCAGCCCGCAAGATACAAGATTACTATGTTACAGCCTACGCCTCTTCCTGGGAGATAAGATCAAATCTGTCATGGATGTCAAATCTCGATCAGCAGAATTGCGCTTTTTCCCAGTCCCAGTGTCATGATTCGGCCTCAGTTACCCGGATTAACCCACGGTAAACCCGGTCACATGACACTCCATCAACTATCGCAAACCCGATCGAGAGGTGCGATCGTGGTAGTTCCGACACGCGTCGCAATTACCCCTCTATGTTCTTGGCGCGTCACTACGCCCCTGCGTTCCTTGATTTCCCCTCAGTGTCGCATTTATCACATAGATACACTCCTGACTAGCAAATAGTATATAAGTATAGTAGAATCTCCCTGTACAGTAGATTCTATCTCGTCTATTCTCCGGCCTTACCTTGGCCTGTTACTCTGGACTTGTACTTGCTTGAAGGCTCCTTCACTTCAGCTATCTCATTGACTCGGGTTCTCCCTCGCTCCGCTCGTCATAACCCTTGTCTCCTATTCTCGGCCCCTATTCTGAACCCCTACTCTGACTCCTGTCTTCAGTCTCAGTACAGGCTCAGTCTACGACGTCCTCGGTGGTGGTTATCCGGTTGCACCCAGGCCTCTAGCAGACCCTTGCAGAGTACCATTGTTAGGTCCGACTCTGCGGGCTTGATGCACACTAGTCCTGGATGGTTCGGGTTCTTGTTACGAGACAACCACCAACCTTCACCACCCATCTCTCCTACGTCTCTTGATCTATGGAGCGTAGAGTTCGAAGGAACATCTGTCGAACATCCGGAGATCCATCATTCACTCGCCTGGCAATAATCCGCTCCTGTTCAACTCGCTATGCCCCTTCGGTAAACCCAGGTTAATCCGGGTTAATCCCGTTGGGCCACTCGGAACTCTCACGGTTACTTGCCATGCCCCTATCCAGACTAGTTGAACCACATTACATGTGCTTGGTTCAACTATCGCTAGATGGATCTTCAGTCACCGGCCACTCGCTGTGGCCATTCCTCTCAACACCTGGGCTAGGGCTTGCTGTGATGGTCGCAATCAGGCTGACCTAAGTGCCGTCGCTGACACCCAGCACAATTCTCCTTGTCCGATGAGCATTTGCTCACACTCACCCAGCTGAGCTTCTTTTCAGCTGCAACAAGTGCATTCACACTCAGGCCCTTCTTCTCTTCGCCCGAGACCTCAACTTTGCGGTCACCTCAGCCAGAGCTCGACGTCGGTGATAAAACTCTGGGACACAGGGATCCTCCCTGCAGTATACATGGCTATCCCGGCTTTCATCGGAATTTGATGGGGCGGATATCCGTTGGAATTCAACGGGCCAGAAATGACTGATTTTGGGATTCTGGTATCTCGAAGAATCGGGTTATTGAGCGAAGGGCCGAGAGACTATCTAGCACTATTTTCATATTTTTTTGAATGCAGGCAAAAAGTTGGAAAGAATAAAAACTGCCATCAAAACCGTTAGATTCCAACGAATATCTTTCCCGTCAAATTCTGATGACCGCCAGGATAGCTGTGTAGGATCCGTCCGATCTTCATCAGATCAGGCCGGAGCTGAGCGGTCCGAAAGATAATATCACGTAGGGGCTGCTAAATAGAACAATGTTATTTGGCAGCCCCAAAACCGCTGGCAGGGGGGCTGCCAAATAGAATTATCCAAATAGTCCGTCTAAATACATATTTGTCCAATGTTCCATGGCTTAGATTAGGCCTCTCCGAGGCAGTAGCTAAACCTTTAGGGATTTATGACACTATCAAGCTTGATTCAAGTTAATAGGTGCTGACGGCGCTTAGATGAAGGTCCTGATAATCACAGCCACAAAAAAGGAAAGTGTGATCTGGCTAGGCAACAACAAAATATTCATAAAACATGGGGGGCCTTAATTTCCTACTACTTGAACAGCTGTAAATTAATTCATATAGGTAAACTTACTACACTCTGCTTTGCTAATACTCACACCAAGAAAAGGGTCATCTGGCCCTGGATGTGCGGCCAACAAATGCCGTGACAGACTGTGACCAAACTCCGATGCTTACCACCAGGCTCATGTACTTATGTCTGTGGCTCTGCGAAGAAAATCGAGTTTTCAAGTTGCGGAAAAAAAAAAAGAGACGAAACTAGGAGAGATTCAAAGATTCAAGTGGAATTATTTACCCAAAAATCTAGAGCATCAATGTTGCTCTAGCGCTGTAGAAGAATATTTTACATCTTGATTTTATGTCCATATCCAGTACTTACGGAATTCAAGGGCTATGTCCATCGGGGATATGTCTGAAACATAGCCCTAGCAAATGGAATTCAAGATATTTATAACAACTACCAGTGTGTTGCTTGACGTGTCTCTTCTAAGACCCAGCTTCTGCTCTTCTGCCCTTTGTCCATCTTGGGCGTGGGACTTCACAATATCTGAAGCACCAACCATTTCTGGCTGAGACCCAAGAAAAAAAGAAAAAAAAAACATGTACACTGAATACTACATTGCTTGTTCACCATTTTCTTCCTCAAACTCTGATATTTTGAGGGTGTTATGGATACATGCGGTTAGCATCTTGGCACACAACTCACTAACAATCTCTCGCTTTATTTATTTTACTTACCATGCCTATCCTCTCTCACAATCTATTACAATTACGACTACTTACGATTATCTTGTGTTACATAACTCGGAGAATATATTCCTGGTACCGACCTAGGGACCAGGTCTCAAACCTGTAACCTTGATCGGCAATTTTTCCCGTCTCGATCATGACAGGTAATTGTTTAATGCCCGGACCACGTGCATCCTACCTCTTCAAAACCCTGTAACCCAGACGGCAAAAATCTGTGTCTCGATCATGACGGGCTCTTCGTTGTTCACCGGCTCACGTCTTAGCGCACCCAAAAAACACTGTCCAAAAAATTCGTGTCGATCACCACGGCTTCCATAATCAAGCCGGCCCCCTATCTCGTTTCAGAGATTTCATATATGTGAGTTAACCGTACTTGTGCCCGCACCAAACACTTGGCCCTCCCTAACCTTCTTGCATCTTCTCCCCCCACACATCCTGCTATGAGACCCACTGTGGAGACTGTTGAAGAAGAAGATGATGCCCCGTCGACGGCACCCCTATCAGGCTGGCATAACGTGCCGACCTGACCACTATTTTCAACGGAATCTGGGTCGGCTGTATCGGTACCAGGGGTGCCCGGAGGGCCTTATGAAAATTTTTATCTGCGAGTATGTTGACTTGTTCAGTTGATGCCGGGCCGGTTCAGCTGACAACCGAGATCAAGAATAACGGTTCCGGAAACCCGACTCAGGGATGAATCATGAAGAGTTATGACTTGGTAGCGTATGACTCAGTAGATTAGTATATAAATAGGGAAACCCTCTTGGAAGAGAGGATTATCTTTAACTCAATACCATCTTGTTCTTCCATCTCTCTCAATGTAGGAAGATTTCCGGGGTTACAATCACCAGAGTGAGGATAGTTCATTCCAGCTAAGTGAAAAACGTTAGACACCTTTCAAATTTCGAACAAAGTTCGGGCCGAGGAACAAGGTACCAAATTTAGTTCGTCGTCGCTGAAAAAAAATGGTTCAAAAACCAAGTTGGAGCACTGGCTGTGGAGCTCCAATGTGGCCCCAACGCCAAAATTACACCGACGACACTCGGCCCGAACTTTGCTCTAAAATGCAAAGGTGTCTATTGTTTCTCACTTAGCTGTCAAGTTCAAGCAGACGTCTTAAGGTAGAGTTGAATAATTCCACGTTTGGTATTCAAATTTATGGCATTTTGCAAAGTTGTTTGACCCCTTTCAAATGGGGTCGATTGAAATCTTGAATAAAAGTATGGTAGAGATAGCAGATTGGGACCCGGGGAGTTGAACCCCGGCTTGCTGCAAATTCATTATAAACCCATTGGACTGAATGCAGCGGTGCACCATACACCACGTCCCATTTCTTCCCCTCGCTCATTAACATTCCTTGCATTTCTATCAGCCGAATTTAAGAACTTGTGTGTGAGAAAATGAATTGTTGTCAGACAAAAGATAAGAGTCTTGGTAATTTTTTAAGTGGGACGTGGGGAGTCGAACCCCGGTTTGCTGCTGTTCAACGTGCGATACCAATTCATTGAATGCAGGGTTGCACCATACACCACGTCCCATTTCTTCCCCTCGCTCATTCCTTGCATTTTGATCAAGGAAATTTAGAAGCTTGAGGCCGAGGGAAATAAATCCTTTCCCGACAAAAGAAGAGAGTCTTTCACAACAGTTTTAAGTGGGATACAGGGAATCGAACCCCGGCTTGCTGCAAATTCATCATGAACGACATTCCACTCAATCCAACGGTGCACCGTACACAACGCCTCAATCCTTTCTGCGGTTCGGGACTTGAACCCATAGGAGTGTCCTGATTGCGGAACCGTCCTTTCTCGCGAAAAAGAGGAATAAAAACACAATTTTCAATTGCTCTGTATGTGGGACACGGGGAATCGAACCCCGGCTTGCTGTTGTCCAACATTCACTATGACCCATTCAAAACCAAGTTAGTTTCCCTCGTCCTCTCCTGTCTCTTTCAATCGCAGTAGCGGCGAGCGTTCGTGCAGAAAGGGGGTAGCGAGGTGTGTATACGACATACTGAATTTGGAGGATGTACGAAGGCTCTAGCGACGGAAAGAGGTGGCAAGAGAAGAGAAGCAACATTCAGTATTGGCATGCATATCTACAATTCTAAGACTACAAACAACTCTATCTGATTTTCTCCTGCTAGTGCAGAGCAGCCTCCATCTTGGGCAGCAGCGACAGCTCGCTCCACCACCAGATCTGCGAGCTGTCCTCCTCGGCCCAGGCAGCCGCCGTCCAAAACGTGTTGCGTCGGCCCTCGAGCGCATAAAGCTCCTTGTAGAAGCCATTCGCAACATCGTGCGGCGCCGCGGCGAGGCGAAAGGGCGCGTGGATTTTCAGAAAATCAAACGTCACGTCCGCAGGGTCGCCACCAGCATTGCCGTGCGCGGTCATGCGGTCAATCTCGCCGTGGATAAGCGCCTCGACGTCGACGTCGGTCCAGCCGCTCTCCTCGAGCGCGCCAAACCATGAAGCAAAGTGCCCTGTGGACCCGAGCGGCGAGTAGGTGAAGGCGCCCGGGAGCGAGAGCAGGTTATCCGGGGTGTGCGTGCCAATGTTGGTGTACTCGGTGCTGGTGTTGAGCCCTGGGTGCGCAAAGACGGTGACGCCGTATGTGAAGCCGTGGAGTTTGGAGAAGACGGCACGCTCGTGCGCGTCGAGGTCCACGTGCGTCGATGCGAGCGAGGCGAGCGAGGGCGGGATGGCAACGAGCAGCTTGCGCGCCTTGACGAGCGTGGTCTTATTCCCCCCCGATGACAACGAGGTAGAAAGCACGCAGACACCGCCTTCTTTTTCTTCTGTCAGGCCAAAACACCCGCCGGAGCGGTCGACGTCGAGCACGGTGCTGTTTAGGAACACGTTCTGCGCGCCGAGATAAGTGGCAGCGGCTGTGTAAATGTCCTGGTTGTCGCCCGAGGCGGCGTTGATGAAGCCCTTGAGGAGAAACTCGACGACTGTTGGGTCGAGAGCGTGGATGCCGTGGTACGTCGGCAACTGCCACAGATTACCAATGTTCTGCGCGACGCTATCGTAGAACTGCAGCAGGGCGGTGAAGTTGTGCCGTGCTGCAAAGACCGTAAAAGGCTCCAGCAGCTCGTCCGGCACGGGGTATGTCAGATTCTCGTACGAGAGCGTGAGATACGGGTACGTCGCGTTAACGTACGCGGCGTAGGCCAGCATCGTGGGGAGGAATGAGTCGACTTGGGCCAGGGCGTCGAAGCCGGGCACCGTCTTTCCGGTCGCCAGGTCGAGATATACGTTGCCCGTCGCCGCTTCAGGCACGGGCGCAGTCGGCACGCCGAGTAGCGAGAAGTAGGCGTTGTTAATGGTGTTGTTGTAGTAGACAATGACGCCGAGGTTGAACGGCTCCCCGGTCGCCGGGTCATGGTACGTCTCGACGTGACCGCCTAGCCGGCCCTGCCGCTCGAGTACAGCAACGGACCGCCCGCGGGCAAGAAGATTGACGGCCGCATACGTCCCCGACGAGCCGCCACCAATGACGACCACGTCGCGGGAGATGGTCGTATAGTCCAGTGGGAGTAAAGCTGCTGCTGCTGCTGCATGCGCGAAGATAAAGGCGGAGAGGAAGGAGAGCAGAGAAGAGGCCATGATAGCCTTCAGGCGGTCAGCCGTACAATGTGCGCACTATATGTCCCGAGAATGACAGAGGAAGCATCGAGGAAGCATCCATCCAAATTTACAAGCGCCGGTCCGTCACCCCGTTCAAGGGTGATGCTCCAAAGTCCTGGAGCTGATGATTGGCTGATGTCAGCCAAAAGCGGAGCTTCAGAGGCACGAAATTAACGAAGAGAGAGAGGATCTGGCTTGTCGTTGCTCCTCCATATGTACGTAAATATTCGGGGTATTCCGTAATCTCGGCTCCTGTGTACCGTTCCTGCCGAGATCATTGATGGGAGGCAGAAAAATGATGAAAATTTAAAAGATGCGCGGAAGGCAGCGGAAGGCCACACCCACGTGCAGCTCGTAGTGTAGACACTCCCACGGCTTACACAGACATATTTCAAACTCTTAAGCCTCCATTATCTTTGGAATGAGCTATGGAGGACATATAGGACACAAAAAAACGCGAAAAAAAACACGTTCAAAGGGGGGCTATCTAAGGAGTCATCATTTTGCACACTTCTTAAAATCTTTACAAAACCGAGCTCCAGGTGTTCAAGGAGTGTCTAAACCACCCAGAAATAGGTCCAATATGCACATGGATAGTTTGCGGCTACCAAAATTAATTCTACAGGCCACATATCCTTCCAATTCCGCAGGTTTTCGGGATTTGACTGGCAGGCATGAGGAAATTGATTCAGGATGAAATCAAGAAATCTAAGGACATCATTAGGGTCGTTCACAGTTCCCTTTTTCGGCCCTTTTTTATTCCCTTTTTTCTCCCTTTTTTGTATTCCCACCGTTTTTGTCCCGGTTTTTTCCCCTTGTTCAATTTAGGCATGTAAAAAGGATTGAAAAGGGAAAAAATCAACTTTCTAAGTGCAAAACTGAATGAAACCAAGAAAAAAGGGAGCAAAAAAGGGCCGAAAAAAAGGGAACTGTGAACACCCCGGTCTGCGGCTCCCTTTTTCGTCCCTTTTTCGCTCCCTTTTTGCGTTCCTTTTTTCCATAATACATAGATTGGACATTTCAATCACCCCTGAGACCTACCTCCTAATGTACATGATGAGACCGTAGGGTGTGGTTAGATAAAATCTCTGAAGTATCTCAAAATTTAAAACAACCAGGAACAAGAAAAAGGGAGAAAAAAAGGAGCAGAAAAGGGCCAGAAAAAGGGAACTGTGAATGACCCTATTAAGTCCAGAATAGGGTCATTCACAGTTGCCATTTTTCCAACCATTTTTTGCTCCCTTTTTGTTCCCATTTTTCCGAAATGTCGATAGCAGTTTTCGATTATCTAAGTCATTTGGACATTGAACCCACTGGTGGCGCAGGCATTGACCGTTAGTCTTAGACATGAACAACCTGAAGGCTTGGAAGAGGAATTAGAAAATGAAGCACAAAAGGGAGCAAAAAAGGGCTGAAAAAGGGAGCGCCGGGAGGGGGGTTTCACAGTTGCCCTTTTTTCCTCCCTTTTTTGAACTCGTTGCTCTCCTTTTTGATCAAGCTTTGCACTTGGGGTGCGGTTTTTTCCCCCTTTTCAGCCCTTTTTACATGTCTAAAGTGGAAAGGGGAAATAAAACCCGTCAAAAGTGTTATTCTGCAGGAGAGAGCCCACCACGTGACTCAAGCTCTCGTCTACTAAATTGCACCAGATGTTATAGGGCAACGATCTGCCATCAAATTTTCATCAAAAGCTGCCTCATATCATTTCAACACTGGGACCTTATAAATAGTACCATGAATGTTGCCCCGCGAACGCAGTGAGCGAGTTGCCCTATAATGTCTGGTTACGAGACTAGGATGCTCTAGCTCTAGGTTCATTTCACCCGGCAGTTGAACTTGAACCATTCTCAAATCATACCATGAAGCTGATTGCACCCCTGGACCATCTTCCTACATTCCCGACTCGCGTCTCGCTAGCAAGAGATTCAGACAGGAATGGGACGAGGTGTACGGTGCACCGCTGCATTCAGTGGTACCGTAGTGAGGATTGAACAGCAGCAAGCCGGGGTTCGATTCCCCTCATCCCACCTGAAATGCTTCCCCAGACGGTTTTATTTACGTGGTGTACTGTGCACCGCTGCATTCAATTGTGACGGCTAGTCCGATATAGCAGCAAGTCGGGGTTCGACTCCCCGCGCCCTACCTAAAAAATTGGGCGAAAACCATTTTCTTTTGTCTGGCAAGGATTTATTTTACTCGCCCGTAAGCTCCTAAATTCCGCTAGTATAAATGCAGTCAACGAGATACGGAAAGAAATGGGACGTGGTGTACGGTGCACCACTGTATTCAGTTGGTTTTCAATGAAGAAGTTAAGCAGGAGGTCGGGGTTCGATTCCCCGGGCCTCACATATATCGACTGAGCCGCTGAGGTTGTCTTTTTTTCCTGGGCCGGAGTTCGTCCTTGAGAAGGTCGTATGAAAAATATTAATATGATATGCGAGCGAAAGCGCCGATCCCTATTTCGCCATGGAGTCTGTTTTTTTAGTGGAATCTGGTTTTCTAGGTGTTACTGTCTTAATTCTTCGCCCGCAAGTTCCTAAATTCGGCTGATATAAATCCAGGGAACGAACCAGGGGAAGAAATGGGACGTAGTGTGCGGCGCACCGCCGCATCCGATGTGCCAGAATACATATGAGTTGAACAGCAGCAAGCCGCGTCCCACATTTGGTAGCGGAAAGCTGACTTTTTTTTGTTCCTTTCATATAAGGATTTCGGTCTTTGGAAAAGTCTCACTCTCAAGATGAATGTAAGATAAATATATCAGCCTCTTTATAAAATTACGTCTGTCTGTCCGTCCGTCCGAAGCCTTTTCAAACTCCGCTAATCTAACATCTGGAAACGACTTTTGGGCAGGTGGAGACCGGCCCGCACTGTAAATCACCGGTCACGCGGTAGAGCCCGATAGAGACCAGCCTTCTCTGTAGAGTCACGTAGAGAGCCATCGTCTACCATCGAGACGTTGCTCTCTGTACATCCTTATGTTCCCTCCTGACACTATACAGAGCATGCACCCGACGCCGCCCAAACAGTGGGGATGTTTTCACTGTCGCCGGTACCTCAGCCTTTCGGCCGATACCATCATTTGCTCACTCGTTTACTGATCATGAATCAGGTTCCGTCTCCTTTGGGTGCGTTTTATCTTTGGATCCAGCCATGATCTGTCCTGATCTCAACATTAATCTCAGCGTCATGGTCGTGTCAAACTTGTCCAACATTCTTACGTTTGTTGTGAGCCGAGACCAGGCGCTCGCCAAGTTCTAGTTCACTAATACATTCTTCATAGCTCGGCAGCGTATGTTCTCGTCTTTTCCATTTACTATCATCATCTCGATCTAACGTCACTGAGCCGTTCACTCGGGGCATTGCCACGACCTTTACCAACATGTGAGCTCGCGTCCAAATCCTTACTACGGGTCCTTGAATTAAATGGCTAGAATATCATCCAGTTCGATTTTTCCGTAGATATTGAGCTTTCAGCCGCGGAATCTTCACTTGGGCCCTATGAATAGAGGCAACGATTTCGTCGTGTACTTGGGTAGACATCAACACCGACGATACCCGCACAATATTTACGGTGATACACGTCAAGTGCTAACAACCGGCAGTCTGCTAGTCTCAAATCAAGACCTCACATGTTAGTGGGAGGGATTTATATGAACCCTAGGCTGTCTGCCCATTTCGTTGCGTTCTCAACTGCCGCCTTTCAGCAGCCAAATTGTCTCTTTGAGACTGTTGGATTGGACAGCTATGGAACAGCTTTTTCTTATAAAGGTACGATATCGCTTTGTTGCGGTGCAGTGAGAAAGTTACCTAGATCGAGCCAGGAATGTTTGAATGGAGTGCGGCTGTCAACTCGACACATAATTACTAATTCGATCGACTCGCGTTTGCAAGTCCGCCCGCCATTCGCGCTCGCGAGTCCCGCCCGCCTCCTTGCGCAGTCTTCGCCAGCATCCCGCGCGCCCTCGTCTCCTGAAGACGCGATCCTCTGCGTGCCGCACACGCAGATACGTCCGCGAATTCGCGGGTCGCAAGTCTGCGCTCTCCTGCTCGCGATTCGACTCGCGTCGCAGGCTCCATCGGCGTCAGTATCCCACGAGAACGGGTAAGATGTGATGTGCGTTGCAAGTTCCCGCGAGCACGTCAATCGGTTGCGAGGTTGTGAATCGCACCAACCACTTCAGCTCGCAATGAGTCCACTCGCCCACCAACTCCCTGCCTGCTTGCAGCCGGCACATCCCCGCCGCGCACGTATCACCCTCCTTACAACGGCGACGGCGCGAAATAGACGGGCGCAAGTCGAGCGGGATGCCCGCGAGGGTACAGTGTGGAGGGAGTGAACGCGCCGGCACAGCGCGATGCCGGCGCGCGGACTGGAAGTCTCCCGAGTCTCCGAGTCGAGCGCCGGGGTGGATTCTTCCACAGCGCGCACACGGATTTCGCTGCGCGAGGCTCCTCCATACGGCGCGGGCTGCGGCCACCGAGTCTGCAATATGGCGGTGGCGCGCGCCATGGTACAGCGGTGGAACTCGCGATGTGCGCACAGCTCCCGCGAGCGCCGAGCAGGAACCTCTCTGCGCGTGTTGTCATTCGACGTCTATGAGCCATAAGATATCATGGTAAACGTGCCGCCTTTGCTTCCCGATGCACAGTTGTCGGGGAGCATCGTTGAGTGTTGCTACTCGTCAAGACTCTTGAACGCTTGTATACCCAGGCATTCACTTTTTTTTCAACATTGGAATCTGGATCCGCACTTAGGCTCTTCAATCACAGGGTTAAATGCACATTTTTTGTCTGGCAATGCAGTTCGACTGGCTGCATAATTCCGAAACTTCGGTTGTCGAGTACGTCATTTGATACATTTAGAATGGCAGGGTTCACTGGCGTGTATAATCTAGAATATTATCTGAAGGACATCATTCCAGATAAGACGCATCGCACTGGCAGCACGTTGAATCGAACATTGTGGATCATCCCACAAACGATCCCGATATTTCGAGGCATGTTTTTTTTTCCTGGTCTTCGAGACCCGATTGACTTACTTGACCTCTAGATTGATTTCGATTGGGTTTCTTGTGACCGTCTGGTGTTGACTTCTTTATAGATTTACAAGCTCTTTCGTCGGCTGCGCAATTTGTCCGCAACAAACTCGCCAAAAACCCTCGCACGGTCCTCGTTCACCATCAATGCAAGTTACCTGGGACCCGGTGTTTCAACAACCGCACAGATTGAAGCATGGGTTAAATCAAGCCTCCAGTCTCAATCTCACACCACTGGTACATGCTCGATGCAACCTCAAGTAATTGGCCCTGTCGTACACTCGATACGAAATTCCTGAGCACGCGTCGTCCGCGTCCGGTCTCTGACTGGTGATCGCAGCTACTCAAAGTCTCGTATTTTGCTTTCAAAACATACTTTATGCCCACTGAATTTCTCACAGTTCCCGGAATTGTTTCGGGCGTGATCACTGGACTCTCACTGCCATCATGAGCACGTCGAGGTGTCTTGAATACTAGTCACGTATATGTAATCAGCTTGTTAGACTCCAGACCCCAGCGATGGCAGTCTGGATTCAGGTATTTATTGACCATGTTCTGTAGGGATTCTAATTCTTGACACTGTGGGAACAGTGTCGACCTGAAGCCGCCTGTTAGACTTCTTTTTGTGTATCACTCCATTCAGTTCTCATAATGCAATACGTTGCATGCATTTCTAGTGAATTTATTGTGGGTGAGTTCCGCGAAGGCATGCGTACATCAGACTTTTGACATTTTTGTTGTGGCGTTGTACAACGCCAAGCAACGCCAAAAAACGCGTGAAAACGCCGCAACACACGACAGTTTTTCTAAAAATTCCCACAACGCCGGAACAAGATCGGCTGATACCGCTGTTAACCACAACGGCTTTCGACCTCCCCAGGAACCTCCCATATCACCCGCGTCACTGTGCTCACTTCCAGCAACCTCTATCGTCCACAACCCTCTGGCCAGCCTCAAAAATCTGGGAGGACAACACGACAACGCCAAAAAACACGTACAACGCCACAATCAAAATGTCAAAAGGCTGATGTATAGAATTTACAAGACGAATACATTACTCACGACACCTATAAACAGACTTACTTACTCCCAGGGCATTCCAAAGCAGGGCTGTTTCTCCAAAGTACTCCAAAGTAGATGATCTACTTTGGGACACTTTGGAGCATTTTGGAGAGCGACTTCGTATTTGGGGAAAATCCAGTTTTGCTGATGGCCACCTCCCTGTCGAATTGAATGAAATGATACAGTAGTACACTGTAATTTTTTGTGTTTCCCGAATAAATACAGCTACGAACCATAAGTATTAGGGCCCAGGGGTTGGTCCTTATTAAGTCGCAAATATGCGCTGATATTCTCCCACTGGCCAAACTCCATGAACTATGAGTTATCAGGCATGTGTTATTCTCCCTGAGTCCCCGTACTCAGGTAGTACGTAACTGTCCCCGTAGGTCCACCGACCCCGTCGGACTCCGACTCGGAGGGGGACGCCAGGGAGGACGACAGTCTGAACGCATCTTCATCACGCAAAAACCCGCGTATCAAAGATGCCGTAGTAGGGTCTCTCGGCTCCTTCACCCCGCTTTTCATTTCCCAGTGTCTGCAGGCTCATGCAGCGAGCAACCCTATGAACACCGCTCAGATCCAAGCGCAGCTGTGCGTATTCCCTGTCGTGAAAACGACTACTGCTAATCAATGCGGCCGGCAGGAATTCTAACTACTATTTTAATCTCGTTTCTTTCAGTGGGTGCCACACCGATCTAGTCAAATTTGCGTCTCATCGGTGCGCCAGCACTTCTCTTCTACGACTACTTCCTTACCCTCGAGTGGGAAATCTCGCGATATTGGGAGTCAGCGTTCACATGGCCGAACATTCTGTTCTTCGCAAACAGATATGGCACACTGCCGGGAAATATTCCTGTCGTCATCCAGTATTTCTGGAGCACCAATAGTACCCCAGCGAAAATTACGGTCAGCATGCATTTGTTTTGTCTCTTAATGTGTATCTGAATTTCCCAAGACGTACGCTTGAATCCTCTCGCTAGACCTCCTACGCTCACAATCAGTCTAGATGTCGGCATTTGGAATCCTATCACCAGTATTTCATTATTGCGACACAGGTTCTTGTCGCAGGTGCGTTCAATTGACTACATAATCAACACAGTTCCTCATCACCCCCAGCCCTGCTCATCTTGCGGACATACGCACTGTATGACCGCAACAAAGGCGTCCTAGCCTTCATGCTTTCTGTGACCGTCGGAGCTATTATTGTGGGCATTGTGCGTCGATCTCATATTCGCTGGTTAGAATCCAACTTACACACGCGTCAAGTGGACTGTCGTCACAGGAAAGACCGGGGACGACGCTTCCAATTTACGACTGTACTTTGGATGCGATTACGCGATTTCTCACTCGCAGTGCGTTGACGTCTCTCCCTCTCATCCCAGTTCGTCTCAAGCTGTGATGGTTCAGGGGCATAAGCTTGGCTACTGCCTTCGCTGGAGCAGCAGTCTTCGACTGCATGATATTCCTCCTGACACTGTACAGAGCACTGTGCACCCGACGCCGCCCAAACAGTGGAGATCTTTTCACTGTCCTACTCCGCGACGGTATGTCAGCCTTTCGGCCGATACCATCATCCCTTTGCCCATTTACTGTATCAGGTTCCGTCTACTTTGGGTGCGTTTTATTTTTGGAACCAGCCACGATCTGTCCGGATCTTAATATTCATTTTAGCGTCATGGTCGTGTCAAACTTGTCCAACATTCTTACGTTTCTTGTGAGTTGAGAGCAGGCGCTCATCAGATTCTAGTTCATTAATCTATTCATCACAGCTTGGCAGCGTATGTTCCCGCTTTTCCCGTTGACTATCATGATCCCGATTTAACGTCACTCAGCCTTTTACCCGAGGCATTGCCACGACCTTTACAAACATGTGAGCTCGCGTCCAAATCTGTACTACGCTGATTAAATGGCTAGAATATCATCCATCATGCTATCGCGGCTCATGCTCAACCTCCGCGACCCGGCTCTTTCTCACATATCCAGGCGACCGGAACTCGACACCCAGGTGACTATGGGTGCGTACCAGATGCTAGAAATCGAACAGTCGAACTGATGGTTTGATTTTTTTCGTAGATATTGAACTTTCAGTTGTAGAATCTTCACTTGGGTCCGTATGGCCGGTGTGAATAGAGGCACGATTTTGTCGCCTCATAGGGTAATAGACATCAACACCTACGATACCTGCACAATATTTACGGTGATAAGCGCTCAGTGCTAACCGTCGGCGGTTTTTCCATTTCGGTATATTGTCAAAGGTCCTTCGCATCGAAGGTAGTCGTTCCGCGAGGGGGTCGTCTCTCGCCGGTCCTTCGCATTGAGAGTGGTCATCCACTGGGGGGGTCATCTCCCAGAGGTCTCTCGGTCGTCGAAAGCCATGGTCGAAAAATAAAAATGGATGTCGTCGATGAAGTCGGGGTCAAAGTAGGTCGAAAGAACAAGGTCGACTCATGCACTGGGCAACAAGAGCGAAATCGGGGCAGCAAAAGCGAGTTGAAAGACATCTAGGCCCATAATCTGTGAAGAGATTGTCGTGGAGCAAGAGCAAGAGTCCTGATCGGTAACACGACTGGGGCGAGTACATATAAGGTCGACCAAGTTGCGACCTGGGCGAAGACCATCGACAAATTTGATGATGCTCTAGAGAGATGGGAAAAAGGCCACCCCACTATGGAGGGGCGAAGGCTAATTATCATGATGGTAGTAGGGGGAATGACACAGTACCTGGCGAAAGTGCAGGGAATGTCCCTGGATGTAGAGAAAAAACTGGAACGCCGAGTACGGTCCTTCCTTTGGAATGATAAGAGCCTAATTGTAGTCAACAAAGAAACTGTATACGCACCTATCGAGATGGGGGGCCGAAACCTCCTCGACCTAGTCGCACGCAATGAAGCGATAACGGCAACATGGTTGAAATCCTACCTGAACTTAGGGCCCTCGCGCCCGCTATGGGGCTTTGCCACTGATGAGCTAATTGCGATGAGTATAGAGGCCAAAAATAAGACGGCGGTAGATGAAAACCTCCGCACCTGTGTATTCCTGCAGGCCTGGAACACAGGCCGCACCCTCAAGCCAAAAGACTTGGTCGACATGCTAAAAGTTGCACAAAAGAGGGGAGTCCAGATGGATGGCCTCACCTTCTCCAGAGAGATGATGAGGGAGGCCACCATCTGGTACCACATTAAGACCACTGCTAATCGAGGCCTATTCAACCTTGGGGCAGAAATCACCTGCCTCAAGGCGAACTACAAAATCAAAACAGTGGGGGAAACTGAAGTACTTGCACGACGGCTCACCAGTCCACACCACAACCGTTCCAACTGCGCGTGCACAGGATGCAGGGACACCCACACGGAATGCCCCGGGTACGGCCCCAGTTCCTATTGCCACATCCCTTCCCTGACCCTCAAATTATATTCGGGCAACTTATACTGCACCCAAATCACACTTCCAAATTTTTTCACATTTTTGTGGGCCCTCCCCGCGGGTTTAGAGGTTTTACATGCTGATGGCAGGCGGGGTTGAAAGATCGTGGCCCCCGCCGCCCTTAACAACTGTGTGGTATACTGGAGACGACTAGGTCGTATGTCTAAATGATCCGCTAAGGCGGTGATAGATGAGTACTAGATAGTACTACTCTTAATGCCATCTTGTTCCACATACATGCTGATGGCATGTTCGGGCTCATTCGGCCAAACTGCGACCAAAATTAGGGCTCTAAAACGTCCGTCTCGTAAGACGGGACGGACCTTTACGGCCGTTTTGGGGCCACCCGTCCCGTAAAGCTGAGTTCCAGACGGACGGGTCCCGGGGGGAATTTTTTTATGTTGAACAATTCTGTGAGCCTAAAAATCTCCATTTCCGTGTATAAACCTCCTTAAATGACCCTTGCCTGACCCATACATTTTTCATTGGCATGTTCCACGTACCAGAGACGAGAAAGCTTCACTATGGATGGTCTAAGCGGGCGGCTATCAGTATCTCGGAGAATGCCGATCATTGCTGAGCCAGTAAATCAGCGAGAAAACATTGATTTCCGCTAGGTTCGGATCAAGCCTGCCGTTCAATTGCTTGTTGATGCGTGTTGATGCGGGCTCAAACAATGGAAGGGGCTTGTGCCAAGATAAGTGAAAAGGGCAGGACCTTCCTCACGTCCTAGAGCATTCAAAACCGCGTCAAACGCCTAGCGGTTTTGAGGCGACTTTTCATTTTTTAGTCAACTTAGACTTTGGCTGGCTCGCATTTTTCACAGTAGACCCAAATAAAGTGTAGAATGGCTCTGATGTGAACACTCTTCAAAATCTGAGTCCACCCATAATGCCATTCTCCAGGCCCAAGTTGAGAATCTGAGCTGGTAATATCCTTCAGTTTCTATCCAAACTCCACTTTCTTTCGTTGAATGGCTTGAATTGTGCAAGATGAGGGTACACCAAGGCAAATTCTGACTCGCTTGAATTCGTCGGTCGTATTTCCGTTTTGGGAATGATCGGCAAAAGCTCGCAACTTTTTATATCTTATTCGATGGCTTCCACACAACCTCAGAACAATTCTGAAGAGGCAGAAGTTCTCAATTTTGATATTACTTTCAATAGAGGCCATAAAATCCCCAGTCCAGAACACTCAGATTCCCACACTGGGTCGAATTGGTTCTACACGAGTGACGCGCGATTACGTCTATGAGGCACAATATTTGGGTAATAAAATCTGGAATCATAGCCATATCATTCTTAGGCATATAAGATATGATTTGGCTGCTTAGATTTGAGACAGAAAGAAGAGGTGACATCGCAAAACATATTCAAAGGTCCTCACTATTTTGATTAGTTTGTCCCAAGCCTCTCTCCGAGATTGTCCGGCTCGCCGGACCGGAGACAGGCTTGCTCCGAACCTAGATTTCCGCGGTTTTCATCCCAAACTGGATCGCTTAACCTCACCGGACACAACCGAGCCGTTGCCGAAAGCCTTTTGACAGCTTTTAACTCAGTTTCTTCCCAGATTTAACATCCACCCGTAGACCCGTTCACGGCCGGGTACGGGTTGCCCGTAGACGGTTCGACCCGTCCCGTACCCGTTCCGTGCAAACCTCTCCCAAACTGCCCTACGGACGGGGCCGTTCCCGTAAAAACGGGCCGTAGACCCGTCGAGAACGGGAACGGATGAGAGCCCTAACCAAAAGCCATGCGGGAAATTTCTGAACTTTGCATCGCAGGTTGGTAGAACATAGATTGTAACAGTTTGAGTGGATATGAGGCATCCGTCTTTCAAGGGAGGGTGGGATGCAAAAGACGTGACAAAATCGTATGACCCGATGGCATGCGAATTGCCCCGGACGTTCTGGAGGCTTCATTTTGCAAACTCCGACCGGAAATGCCATATCCGAACGATCGAATGACTGGTAACGAGACTACACCCGGCCGCCCGGCGCGATCGCGGTGTTAGAAATCTGAAAGCCCGGCCAAGGCTGTATCCCTCTTGACTTCCTTCCTTAATGCGCCCCTTACAACGCCCAGAAAGCCTTCACAGTTGGTGGTCGGATAGTAACTCGCTTGGCGCCACGATTCCCCTCCACACGCTTGCGAAGCCTCTATCGAGATTCTTGCACCGTCGACAGGTGTCGAGGATCATTTCTCAGCAGCGCTCCTTGCCGCTTTCGAAAGAAAATTTGGACATTATGTTGTGTTATCTCGAGTCAGCATATCAACAGACTCCATTTGTTCTGTCTTCACTGGCGGTCATGTAGAACGGACTCGGAGAAGTCTCAGTCTCCACAAAATTGGCAGTTCTGCAGAATCTCACTGCCAGGGCCAAAGCTGAAGCACGAACTATGGCGGAGGAAACTACCCTTCCTGTACTCATCTGACTGCTCGATTCTCGGGAGCCCAAAATTGTGGAGTCTGTCCGCTCTCTCTTAGGAAGGTCGCCGCCTTTGCAAGATATTTTGGACACTTTTATCGGTCATCTCGAGTAAGGGTTAATAGATTCGTTCTCGTTCTTTTCTCACGGTACCGTAGTGCCCAGGACAATTCAACCACCGTGAAACAGTTGATTCTTCAAGATTCGTCTTCTTCATTCTCCAGAGTCTGACATTGTAGACTCCGTCTGCACTCTGTTTAGAAACCTTTCTATATGGGAATCTGTGAACACGGTGGCTGTTCCTCTGGCTCCCTGCAAGCAACTTGTTTCCCTTGCAACGTGAGGATTCCCTCTCGATTCAACCTTCTGTGCCTGCCGCATTTTGGGAGATGTTGCTCGATGGGAGTTTCTGATGATCACGACTGAATCCAATGCATACGCGTACCTGGATTCACTTCTGGAGTGAGCGAGACTGATTTACGCATATTCAGGGTACTGATTATCGTGGAAGGCATCCTGATCGATTCGTTCAAAAGGAAGCGCTGTACGCTCTGACTCGCATCCACGAGACGTCGGAGGCCCAGAAGCAGGCAACGACCCTGAGTTCAAGCAACCAAATTCCCGTGGAAACCTTCGTGATCAATATTCTAAACGAAGCTTGTGTCGAATCATGCCAGTCAAGACTTGCTTCAGTCCTTAAGTGCGTGGGATTGTTTCTGGAATTTGAGCAGGCTATACTTTGATTTACCATAGGCATGCTGACCTCTCGTTCCTGCTCTCCGTTTTGAATTCGGAAAATGCTATCCTAGTTCGGGTCGCAACAGTTGAAATCGAGTATATCAGTCAATTTGAAGCTGGTGCCAGAGCCGTAGGCACTTCAAATCTGCTCTGCCGGGTCATCGAGTTGTTGGAAAACCAGGATCCCTCAATTTTGAAAGCTGCATGTCGCATCCTCACCGAGGTCGCCCATTTCTGTCGAAATGAGGTTATGGAGCTCAATCCATATGGCCAGCTCATTTCACTTTTCAGGTCTTTGGCGGCATACCCCTAGCTCATGATTAGGAAATCACTGACTATTTCTCGGATAGTCATTCAGACCAGTCTATTGAAGCCATGGCCATACATACTCTCTATCGTATATACTTCAATACGGCCGAAGTTAAACATAGCGCGATGCACGTCCTGGCTCAGCTGCTGCAGTCTGCCGACCTCCGTCTCGCTCCTATGGCCGGCAACATGCTACGAACCATGGCACGAAATCCTACTTCGCATAGGGAGATTGTGTAGTCGGGCTGTTGTGCACATATTACGCTGCCTCTCAAGTAACGTCCAACCGCCCTTACCTCCCCAATCAATTCTTGATTGCCCTTCAGAAGCAGTTTAGTCGTTTACGCCCTTTCGACTTGCCAGAGCCTTAGCACGTCTGAAATCGGGGCTTCTGCTTTACTCAACGCGCACATGGTCGACAACCTCATCCTACTGCTTGAGTCTGGTAATGCAATCCTTTATCGAAAACAGATCTGCCGGATAGTCGGAAGCATTGCGCGTCATCCGCCTCTACGTGCGATTGCACTTCAACTACAGTCTGAGTCACATAGATGGATATCCCCATCTGTGGTATGGCACGTCACACTATCTTACTCTATCCTGTAAACCATTCCTGATTATATCGTTTCAAGGTCTCCTCAAGAGAGCGGTGTGAAGGAGGCAGCAGACTACACTCTTTCCACCTTAATCACTAATGAAATACAACCCGAAATCCGCGTTGTGGGCGAGTCAGAAAACGAACCCGTGACTCAGGAGGGAGTGGGAGAAGAGAGGGCAGAGTGACAACGATTGTGATGATTGAAAGATTTTTCATAGGCTTCAGGGTTCCATGAGTAACGTTGTACAGTAACTGAACTTCATCCGACATTTTTCAACCAATTTTGAGTTTCCTAGCACGTGCTTGGTGGGAGGAGTTCACACCGGGGGCAAAGCCTGACGCACCTGGATTCCAGGTGCGTCTGAGGCATGTGCTCTGCAGGTGACATCAATCGGATAAAGAGGCCGTTGACTGACGTGTGATCCGGATGCACAAAGTAAAATGTATTAGATAATTAGATAGCGCAAACGTATGTGGTTGGTTATAAGCACTTAACATTTCCTTTGACCTCTTAGATTGTGTTGGAGTACCGCTGGAGTCCCATATACTGAGTGCTTTTTATAGTGAGCCCCGGGTAAGCTGCACCAAAGGTCTAATTATGTGTAGAAAACAGTCCCAGATCAGACCTTTAGTGTGCCTTCCCCAGAGCTCACCAGAGCATGGCCTCGGTGTATGATATCCACAAGGTACTTCACTGAGGTTTGAATGGTCGAAGAGAATAGTAAGGCCTTATAATCAACAAGATTTCCTCATACTATCTAATTATTCAATACTTTTTACTTTGTTCATCCGGATCACATGTCAATCAACGGCCTCTTTGTCTGATTGATGTCACCTGCAGAGCACATGCCTCAGACGCACCTGGAATCCAGGTGCGTCAGGCTTTGCCCCCAGTGTCAATACTTGCATTCTGGATGCTCTAAATTTGAGTTTCAAAAGTAGAACGAAGTTTTGGTAACCTACAAGGGAACTATTCTCACTTCACTCAGACAGTGGGAATTTCGTCCTAAAATCTTTCTACATTCGCGACTTGCGAACAAGGAAAAATAATGGGACGTGGTGTACGGTGCACGGCCGCATTCAATTAGGAATTGGGCATCATGACGGTGAAGCAGCACGTCGGGGTTCGACTCCCCGCGTCCCAATGCGTTCTTCAAGCTTTTCACATTTTTTTGTTTGTTATTTCCTCGCTGGCAAGTTCTTAAATTTCGCTGATATGAATGAAATGAAAGGAATGAGCGAGGGGAATACATAGGACGCGGTGCACGGCATTCAATAACCCGGAATGTTCAGATTTCAAATGTAATGTTCAAATAAGTACCGCGCTTTTTGTTTCCCATTTCCATTTCTTCGCCCACAAGTTCACAGATTCCGTTGTACGGTGCACCGCTGCATTCATGTAGCTTTCAATGAAGAAGTTAAGAAGCAGGTCGGGGTTCGACTCCCCGCGTCCCACATATGGAGAAATGTCTTGTTTTTATCTCTCTTTTTCGCGGGATTGGACGCTCTCAAAATCAGGACCCTCGTATAAATCCAAGTACCACAAGGCAAGCGGGAATGGGACGTGGTGTCCGGCGCACCGCTGTAGCAGGTCGTCATATTTGAACAAAATTTGCAGCAGGCCAGGGTTCGACTCCCCGCATCCCACTTCGTTCGTTCCGACTTACAATCGTAAACTAGGAAGCGAAACGCAATGTAGAAGCGAAACGATGCGCCGTTCGGTAGCTATTGGCTATCTGATGGACCCGAAATTTTGGGAGATGAATCTATGGCATCTGAAGTCTCTGTCCACACAAGAAATTGTGTCAAAAGCTTTTGTGCCTGTCGCGCAATCCCATTTCGTTTCTCGCATTCTATTTGGCATGTAACGCATTGCAGGACACCAGATTCTGCCCGTGGTGCCAACAGAGTGTTTTGAGGTTTATGATTGCGAATATGGACATCCAGAAGGTCTAGGGTGCAAGGGTGTCGCATATTCGATTACTTTTCAATGTTTCGCTTCTACGTTATTTGGCTAAACTTGGGTTTCGAGAAAGAACGCCCTCGTTCTCCACCTAAAACAGTACGGATTCTCATGATTCCTTTTCCTACCATGTAGCAAGGTGTAGCATGAATCTATCACAAAATATTACATGCTTATGACATTATTCAGCCCGCGATTGCGGGCACGGCTTGTGCGTTTCGCTTTCTAGTTTACGATTGTATCTTTTAGTTGAGGAAATCAACTCCCCTCGTCCCAACTATGCATGGTTCAGATGTTATGTTTTTGTGCAGGCTCTAAAAAGCCTGAACAACATCTATTCACACGTCCGACATAGGAAAATGCTCTATGAATAGTTGAAGTTCGAGCGATTCTTCTGGCGCCAATTCCTCCAGAAGTCTTGCATATATTTGGGTTAAGATATAAATGAGGAAAGGGACGTGGTACGGCGCACCGTTGCCTCGACTCAGATATCACGAGGTGGATTATTGGCAGCAGGTCGGGGTTCGACTCCCCGCGTCCCACATTTGGCAACCGCATCTGAAACTTTTTTTTTTCTGGTGGGAAATCCAAGTACCACAAGGCAAGACCGCTGCCTGGACTCTAATGTCGCAAGGCGGATTACCGGCAGCATGTGGGGGTTTGACTCCCCGCGTCCCACATAAATAACTGGCCTACACGGTATTCTTTTGACTGGCAAGGATTTATTTCCTCGCTGCTGTTCTTGAATTGCGCTGGTATAAATGCAAGGAATGAACTAGGGGAATAAATGGGACGTGGTGTACGGTGCACCGTACATTCAGTACGGTAACTATATCCGATGAATTTGCAGCAAGCCGGGGTTCGACTCCCCGCGTCCCACATGAAGCGTTAGGGGTATTTTTTGTTTTGTTTCGCATTTACTCGACACAATGTTCCAAAATTCCACTGATATAAATGCAGACAACGAGAGACGGAAAGAAATGAGACGGGGTGTACGGTGCACCGCTGTATTCACTTGGCTTTCGTTGAAGAAGTTAAGCAGCAGGTCGAGGTTCTGAATCGACTCCCCGCGTCCCACATATGGAGAAATGTCGTGAAGTTTTATCTCTCTTTTTCGCGGAATGGACGCTCTCAAAATCAGGACCCTCGGAATGGGACGTAGTGTACGGTGCACCGCTATATTCAGTAGGCTTTCAATGAAGTTAAGCAGCAGGCCGGGGTTCGACTCCCCGCGTTCCACCTACAGAAATTATCAAGACCGTTTTCTTTTGACTGGCAAGGATTTATTTCACTCGCCCGCAATTTCCCAAATTCCACTGATATGAATGCAGGGAAGGAGCTAGGGGAATGAATGGGACGTGGTGTACGGTGCACCACTGCATTCAATAATGTCACATAAAGTATCATGAGCAGCAGGGCGGGGTTCGACTCCCCGCGTCCCAATGCGTTCTTCGAGCTTTTCATATTCTTTTGTTTTGTCATTTCCTCGCTGGAAAGTTCTTAAATTCCGTTGATATGAATGCAAGGAATGGACGAGGGATAAATAGGACGCGGTGTGCGGCATTCAATAACCCGGAATGTTCAGATTTGAACAGCAACAAGCCGGGGTTCGACTCCCCGCATCTCAAATGTAATGTTCAAATAAGTACCGCGTTTTTTGTTTCCCATTTCCGTTGATATGAATGCAAGGAATCAACGAGGGAAAGAAATGGGACGTGGTGTACGGTGCACCGCTGCATTCAATTGTGACGGCTAGTCCGCGACTGCAGCAAGTCGGGGTTCGACTCCCCGCATCCCACCTGAGTAAGAAAGTCGTCTCTCTGATTCCCGCCCCCCCCCTTTTTTTTCGGGGGAAGGATTTCGGTCTTTAGATGGGTCCAGTCTTACTCTGAATATGATATAAAATATAAATGTCAGTTAACTGTGTCCTGGCATTCATTTTGCGATCCCAAATTCCTAAATTTCGTGGTGCAAATGCAGCTAACGAACTAGGGGAATAAATGAGACGTGGTGTACGGTGAACCGCTGCATTCAATTGTGACGGCTAGTCCGATATTGCAGCAAGTCGGGGTTCGACTCCCCGCATCCCACATATGGAATGTCTCGTCTTTTTCGCGGGAATGGACGCTCTCAAAATCAGGACCCTCGTATAAATCCAAGTACCGCAAGGCAAGTGGGAATGAGACGTGGTGTACGGCGCACCGCTGCTTCAGTTAAGGAGTAAACCTTCAAAATGACATGCAGCAAGCCGGGGTTCGACTCCCCGCGTCCCACCTAAAACTGTGCGAAGACCGTTTTCTTTTGTCTAGCAAGGATTTATTTCACTCGCCCGCAATTTCCCAAATTCCACTGATATCAAGGCCGGCAACGAACTAGGGGATTAAATGGGACGTGGTGTGCGGTCAATTATGACGGGTAGTCCGATATTGCAGCATGTCGGGATTCGACTCCCCGCATCTCACATATCCTACTTTTTCGCCTCTTTTTTGGCTGGGAGGAATTCGATACACGCAAGATTCTGAATGACCTAAATGTGACGAACGTGCAACTATTCAATTGTAATTTTCGACAAATAGTTGAATTATTCTCAATCCCGTCTATGTTGATTGTACCCCTGGAAATCATGGTACATTGCCGACGAGCGAGCAAGGGAAAAGAATGGGACGTGGTGCACGGTGAACCACTGCATTCGATTCGCAAGACACATGGGCTACAGTGAAGCAGCAGGCCGGGGTTCGACTCCCCACGTCCCACATATCTAGGCCGAACCGCTGAGCGGGCTTTTTTGCCTAGGCTGGTAGTTTGTCCTTGAGAAGGTCTTATGAAAAATATGATAGGCGAGCCAAAGCACCGGTCCCTATTTCGTCATGGAATCTGGTTTTCTAGGAGTTATTATTTGCATCTTCCTTACCCGCAAATTCTTAAATTTCGCTAATATAAATCCAGGGAACAAACAAGCAGAACAAATGGCACGTGGTGTAACGTGCACAGCTGCATTCAATGACCCGGGACGTTCAAGTTTGAACAGCAACAAGCCGGAGTTCGACTCCCCGCGTCCCACCTAAAAAAAGAATACGAAACCCTTTTCTTTTGTCTAGCATTTATCCGCCCGCAAGTTCCCGAATTCCACTGATATGAATGCAAGGAACGAACTAGGGGAAGAAATGGGACGTGGTGTACGGTGCACCGCTGGATTCAGTAGAATTGCATTCATGAGCTGTATACACTCGCAAGCCGGGGTTCGACTCCCCGCGTCCCAATAGCAGAAATACGTGCACTTTTTGTCAAGTATTCATTTAATTTTTTTTGCGCCGGGGGTATTTAGACTTGGGGGGAGTTTAGTAGTTTTTCTCCACCCAGAATCCCGCCGGCAGAGGTTGACTAGTTCAACATCGAACATTGCGTGTGTGTATCTCTGTTTGCACCAAGTTTGCACTGGACGCCGGTGGCAAGCAGCACCGCCACATCCGGACATCTCTCCGCCTTTGCTCCGCGTTCTGTCTCAGCAATTGAGCCTCAGGGCTGTACTGTGTCGACGGACTGATTCCCCTGGACGCTTCTTTGTTTTGGCCCTGGAGAACTTGACTTGACTTGGACGGCGATTCTGATATCCTCTGGCAGCAGACAGCCTCTATCCGGATTCGCGAAGCTCTTCTGACTGGGAGCGGAGATAGCACATAACATCTCCTCCCACTCCCACTTTCGTGCAATACACCACCAGCCATGCCCCCGACCCGCCACGCCCGCCGCGAGGGCCGCAACCTGCCCGGCCCCACCAGCGTCCGCGACTTCTTCAGTTTCAGCAAAAACCGCGAGCCGCCGAGCCCCACCGGCGTCAGCGAACTCCCCGACCTCAGCTTCCTCCGCCCCGACCCGCCCCACCCCGACGGCGCCAAGGGCTATAGCACCGACACCACCCCGCTCTTCCTCCGCCGGCCCCAGAAGAGCCGGCGCACGGACGACGTCGTGCAGCGCGGGCTCGACGCCTCGCAGCTCCTGCAGAGCATCAGTAGCTCGATGAATTATGAGGCGTTGCAGATTGTGGCGAGCAGCTGTGCGCTGTTGTTTACTACTGTGCAGGTGGGTGCTGCCTCTAGTGGATTATCGGTATTTATGCGGTGGCTGACGGGTAATTCATTGCGAATAGACGGTCCGCACGAACAAGTCGCAGTGCATCCAGCTGCTCGAGCGCGTGCACCAGATTGTGCGCTCCATCATCAATTTGTCCGGCGACGCGGCGGGGCTCATGGCGCCCGCCATGGTCCGCAGCATCGATCAGTTTACGGCGTGCGTCTCTTTCCCTGTCTTCCTCCTCTCGCCCTCCTCTCCCCGTCGCTTCTCTCGCTACCCGACGCCACCAGTGCTGACACCTCCCCAGAACCCTCACGCAGGTCCACGCCTTCCTCCGCACACAGGCCGCGCACGGCCTCTTCGCGCGCATCCTCCGCCACGCGGAGACGCAGGACCAGCTCGCGCAGTGCACCGCCGCGCTGCAGCAGGCGCTGGACTTGTTTGGGGTGAGTTTCTTGCGTTTCTTCTTTGTCGTTGGGATGCGTTTGGGGGACTGTTTTTGGGGGGTGGGTGTCGAGTCGTAGCGCCCGTGTATGCCACCCGCGTCGTCCCCGTCCTCTGTCGCTCTCGCGTATGCCACCCGAGGCCCTCGCTCCTCCGTGTACCACCCGTCCTTATCTCTCCTTTCCGCGTCTGTTCCTCCTTCCATCCGTTGCCTCCGTGCCTCCTTTCATATCATCCCCGTCCACTCTCGCCCCTCCTTCTCAATCCACCTATCTCCCCACCTCGCTCCTTCCCTCCGCCTCCTCCTCCTTTCAGCCTGCGTGTGCGTCTCCTTCCCCGGCGACCTATTTATCGCAGCTCCACACACTCCCCGCCTACCATCTCCGTCCCCCCTTCCCCCACCTTCTCATCCCCCGCCTGCTTCGTTCCTTCTCGGGTCCGAGTCGCAGTCCCGCTCCTCATTCCTCCTCCCGCTCCCACTCCGTTGCTCATGTCGTCGGCGCGCGCCCTCTACGTCCTCCTCCCTCCGCTCCTTCGCGTCCCAGCCAATGCTCGCCCCCGCTCGTCCTACGTCCCACGTCCCACTTCCCAATCGAAGTCCCGCTCCTTCCTTCTCTCGTTGATCCCTCCTCCCCCTCCCCCCCCCCCCCCCCCCCTCCGCTCGCGTCCCCCGCCCGTCCCTCTTCCCCTCCCGCCGCGCCCTCCGTCCCTGCCTTCGTCCCTCGAGCGTCCCTTCCTTCTTCGACCGCGTGCGATACCCATCTCCGCGCCCCTCTGCTCCTCCTCCTCCCCCACGTTCGCCTCGTCTGCCTCCCAAGTCCAGCCCACTCACCTTTTCATCATCGTCTCCCCGTCCCTCGTCTCGCCCTCCGCTCCCCCTCTCATCTTCCATCGTCCATCTACGCTTTCCCCTCCCCATCATAATATCCCGCTCCTTCCCCGCGTCTGCGGCTGATACGTCTCCGTCCCCTCGTCATTCACCTTGCCCTCCCCATCATGATATCCCGCTCCTTCCTCCGCGTCCGCAGCTGATGCGTGCTTGTCCCCCTCGTCCTCTTCCATCTCGTCCCATCTCCACCACCCCCCTCCACCCTTGTCCCCGCCCCCGTCCCCGTCCCCGTCCCCGTCCCCGTCCCCGTCCCCGTCCCCGTCCCCATCATGCTATCCTCATCCTTCCCCCGCGTCCGCAGCTACTGCCTGCGTCCGTCTTTCTCGATCTTCCCATCATGATATCCCGCTCCTTCCCCCGCGTCCGCAGCTGATGCGGCTCGTCCCCCTCCCCTCCCTCGTCTTCGGCTTCGTCTCGTCCTTCACCTTCCCCTCCTCCGCGCCGTCCGACGTGTCCGTCCCCGTCCTTGTTCCCTCCCCTCCTCATCTCTCCTTCCCCCGCTCCCCTCGCATACTCATCCCCCTCGTGCTCCTGCTTCCCAATTCCACCCCCTCCTTGTTGTCTCCCGTTGCCGTGCCATCTCCCATCTTCCCCCTCGTCCTTCCGTCTTCCACCCCCGTGCCATCTTTCTCTCCCATCCCCTCCGTTCCTATCCGTCTCTTCCGAATTCCCTCCATCCCTCGTCCCTCTTCCCTCCTCCATCTTCCGTCTTCCTTCGTCTTTTCCCCTTCGCGTGGTGTGGCTGATACGTGGCGGGACGGCGCGGGGTGCATGAGCTCTGCGGCGGCGGTGGGGTGTGCTCGCGGGCGGCGGGCAATGCGGCGGGGGGGTGGTGCTTGCGTGCTTGCGAGCGGGCGCGGATTGCGTGGGCGTGCCCATTTGTCGCGAGGAGGACGAGGAGGCGCGTGCTTTGGGGCTCGGCTTGCGCGGGGGCAGCGAGTGGTGCGCAGGCAGTGTGGCGGAGAAGGGCGCGAGCCGGGTGGGCTAGACTTCCAAGTCGAGCGCCGGTATAGCGCAGAGAGCGAGTGGTGCGCGGGCCGTGTGGTGGAGAAGGGCGCGAGCCGGGTGTGCTTGAGCTCCAGGAGGGCGTGCCCGTTTGTCGCGAGGAGGGCGCAGGCAATGTGCAATGCGGCGGGTGCTTGTAGCTAGGGTGCTTGTGGGGCGTGTACGGTGCCCGGGACGCGGTGTAGCGAGCAGGCGTTCCTTGCTGGGGCGCGCGTATGTACGGCGGCTCCTCGCTTTTCTTTACTTCTCCCTCCCCTCTCCCTCCTCTCTCCCTCCCCCCCTCCTTCCCCCGTACTAACCCCCTTTACACTACAGGTCCAAACAGGCCTCATAACGCACACGGGCCTCGGCGGCCTGCGCAAGTCGGCGGCGGATCGGCACGCGGAGGTGTTGAGGGCGCTCGGGCGGAAGCGCGAGGGGGGGTTATGAATGGAAGGGGGAGAGGAGAGGGGTTGGGGGAGGGGGAGGGAAAAGGTGGAGGGGGAGGGGGGAGAGGGAGTGGAGAGGAGGGGATAGGGGGAAGGTGGAGGGGAGGGAGAAAGAGGAAGGAGGAGGGAGGGGGGGAGGGGAGGGGAGAGAGATGGAGGACGGAGGAGGGAGAGCGGAAGAGGGTGTCGGTGGTGGTGGTGTCCGCGCCCGCGCCGGTGAAAGACCCGGTGGTAGTCGCGGAGTTCGTCGTCGCAGGGAACGCGTCCGTCGACGCTGTGTCCGGCGTCACTGTGCGTCGTCGATGTGTCCGTGCCCGCGCCAGTGTAGGAGGCGGTGGTGCTGGCCTCGTCGGCGGTGCTGTTGGCGGAGGCGATGATGCTATTGTAGGGCTTCTTGAGCCTTGTGACGTCGTTGCATGTCTGACGTTTTCAGGCTTGGGTCGGCGACGCGCGGTACGCGGTATCCCGCTTCATCCTGTCGACGACGCGCTGTAGCTTCCCGTGTGGTGGAGGCAGAGGAGGGGAACGTGGCGGAGAGAGGCGGAGGAGAGGTTCACGGAGGAGAGCGTTGGGGACGGATTGGTGACGCCCACATGGACGCACCTGCACCACGACCGCGGCGTGGCGATACCATATCCAGCGACGGCCCGCAGCATAGTACGGAGCACGACCGTACCACACCACGCGCTATCCACCGCCGTTTTATCCCGAAATCGAAGGCACGCGGACCCCGCCCTCGCGCCCCACCTTCTTGTCTGCCGCCTATCCTCTCGCGAGTCACCAAATCGACATCCGCTCCACGCGTCTGCGTCATAACGCCGTCTACTCCATATGGCGCCACGCGATGTCCTGTCCACTTTGTCGACGAAGTCTGTCCGTCGACCAAATCCGTCCGCTTCGTCGAGAAAATCCGTCCACTTCGTCGACCCGCAGGCTGGTAGCATCGACGCTCTCGCCGCGCGTACCACGTTCTTCGCCCACCCTTCCGCTAAAGTACGTCCGCGTCATACGAGTCCATCCGCGACTTGCTGGTGGAACTCTGTTGATGATGTACGTCGAGGAGGGGATGCCGACGACGATAGACTGAAGCTTCACCGAGGACGCACCACCATATGCATCTTCTCCCCAGCCTGTCCGTCGACACTCCGTCCGCGATTTGGCCGGGCTAGAAGATCTCTCCTGCATCTTCGACGTACATGTACATCAAGGAGCGCCGTTGGCCCAACTCTGCTTCGACGACGGATACGATTAACGCAGTCGCATCTAGGAGCGCGAGGGGACGTACACATCGTCCCCTTGCCCGGCCTTCGTGATCTGCGCGCGCGGAATGCCAGCACATCCCCAGCTGGTGGCATGAACGCAGGTCTTCGAAGTCGAACACCGTCCGTCGAGGAGTGCAGCGTCGATTTCAGTGGATGTCTGCCAGTCGAAGCTTCGTATCGTCGCTTCACTCGAGTTGGAATGACAGGCGCTTTGTCATTTCCGGGACCACAGATACTCGGAGTCGGGCCTGTCGGTGATGTGTCGTTTCGGCATTCCGAGGGTATGGGCCAGGCCGTAGGAGTCGCTTGTCGCATCACGCTCGGGCGTCCGCTCTTCGCACACGCTGGAATATGGAGAGGGACGCTTTGTCATTTCCGGGGCCGCAGATACTCGGATTCGGGCCTGTCGGTGATGTGTCGTTTCCGCATTCCGAGGGTATGGGCTAGGCCGTCGGAGTCGCTTGTCGCATCATGCTCGGGTGTCCGCTTTTCGCCCGCGCCAGAATATGGAGAGGGGCGCTTTGTCGTTTCCGGGCCACAGATACTCGGAGGCGTAGCGCGACTGCAAGTCGCTTGTGGGCGGTCGCTCGCGGCTTCGCCGCGCCGCGAGATGTCTAACGACGGCTGCGCTCTTTCGCCAGCCAGTTTGTACCTGTCTGCAGTTGCTTGTCGCCACTACGCCCGTCCTGTGCCTGCGCTGCGCATCGAGATATCTCGGACCACAATTCGCTGTTGCCGATGGCGGGAGAGGCTTGCGCGCGCGTCTCCTCCTAGACCTGCCAGGCTCATTGATATCCTCCCTTCCAAACGCAGCTCATCCTTTCCCGCGCATGCCTGCCTGTGTGTCTATTATATACATACATACAGACGTGTCGTCGCAGGCCCAGCCCCTGCCGACGTCGTGTCTTCTGCTCGACGACCCGTTTCACGGACCTACTCCGGCCGTCTTTTCCAGCGGCTTTCCGCTTCCGCTTTCGACGACTTTCCGCGCTCCTCCTAACCTTCTGTTTCCACTCTCCCCAGGACGAAGCGCGTCTTCCGCCATTCCAAGTCAATCCATTCTGCTCCCCCTCTGTCTGCACCCCCGCGGTCTTGCTCCGCATCTTCACCCCCCTCACGTCGTGTTCTCCACTCACCTCTCCGCCCTCCTCCCCACTCGTTTTTATGCCACCCGCATCGTTTTACACTCTCCAAGGACGAAGCGTGTCCTTGCCCACCCCACCTCAATTCATGCCCGGACCCTCTTTTCCTCCCGCCCCGCCGAAGTCTGCGGCCAACTCGCGTCACACTACATAATACTCCACCTTTCCTCCTTTTCGTTCTATTCGTTCTATTCGTCTTTCCTCGCGCCACGGTCCTAAAAACTGATCCTTCCTCTCGTCCCTCCTTCCTACTCCGAAACATCAAGTCCGTCCCGTCTAATCGCGAGCCTGTCTAAGACGCATCGCGCCGCATAAAACACCCCATCTTCGTCCTTCCTCACTGCCGCGCAGCTCTCCCTATGCGTCAAATAAACTATCTGGGCTCTGCCGCCTTTATTTGTACGGGTTCGCGCGTACGCTGTATTCGTTATGCCCTATTCTGCGATACTTATGTATATATATACTGCTGTACATCAATTGTACATACCAAGCCCCTCGCACATACTTATGCATATGCTATCTGCCTCGATGTATTTATATCACTATTTATTGCCTTCATCCGGGTTTGTACATATGGCGCAGGCGCGTCGGGGATAGCATGGTGTCCTTGTCGCCTAGATTTGTGGGGTGGACAGCTGTGGTTCCGCAGGCTGAGGCATCGATGTAGATTGACGTTTGAGCTTGACGCGTCTGAATTGAGACGCGTCGCGGGCACGTGCTGGGAAACGGGTAAATGCGGTGCCAGTCAATCAACTCTTCTTTCTAACCACCACCATCGCTTTTTTATGTGGACCTGCAACTTGACGGAGGAAAGCTCAATTTCTGGAACCCACCCACCCCTCTCCCCTGAACCAGGTCCAACACAGAAGCAAGGTCCAAGTCGACTTGAAACCGCGTTGCGTGCTTCTCGGAGTGGCAGATCGTGGTGGGACTATTCTATAATCAAGGGGAGGATATCTATCAGCGACGATGTTCTAATGTTCAACATCTCAGCTTTTGCACCCAGCCACACCTCTGTCCCGAAGCAAGGTCTGCAATGCGGTGCGTGCTTCTTGGAGTGCCAGAGCGTGTTGGGACCATTCTAGAATCAAGGAGAAAATGTTGATGAGCGGCGCTGTTCCAATATCCAACCGGATTCATCCTTTGACAAAGGATCCTGGAGGTCCTGTCGAGGTATTTATACGGCGAGGCATCGTCGTGAGTTGGCAACCAGTACTACCCGATGGTGAACCTCCTCAGCCTCATCGCTCTATTCTCGGCCACTGCTACTCTCGGTTCAGCCATAAACTGGCTGCATCGACCACCGACCTTGCTGTAGCCGCTGCGAGCACGAGTCTCGTCCGCATCCTCGACGTCGTGGGTAATGCGTTCACCGTCGATGGGAATTATAACGGCGGGCAAGAGTTCGTCCCGGTCAATAGCTTCGCCAACGGGCCGTTTGTGGGCGCGACCAGTCAAGATGTGGGTTTATCCTGGAGTTCATGTCGTCTGACTGACATTATTTGATTGCGCAGTGGATCCTGGTGCCCCAAACGGCGGACAACAGCACCTTCCTGATGCAGAGCGCCGTCTTCCCAACGACCTTCCTCTCCTACTCGAGCATCGGCGCCAAAGGCGGCTCCGCGGGCGAACACGCGCAGCTCAACACGCGCTTCCAGCCTAACGCCGCCGTCTGGAGCTTCCAGGCCCAGACGACACCGAACCTCATGATGTATGTAAAGTCTCCCGTGTTGATATTGGTACTGCCGACTTATTTTTTGTGTCGTTTCATTTAGCGTTGCGGTGCTCGGTATCGGCAAGGGTGTGTATTCGTGGGCTCAAGGTCCGCTGGCACCCGGGAACCCTGGCGCACCGGTAATATTCATGCACTGACGCTGCATAGTGCGTTGCTGACTTATCCTCAGCTCACGATGTCCATCGAGGGAGGATCGGCCGCTCAGTTGTTTACTATCCTCTTGCGCGGTAGGTCATGTGCTGCGCTAACGAAATGCTCACTAACACCTCTTCAGATTAATCGTCCGTCCACTTCAACTCCTTGTCGATCTGTCTGCTCGTTTTCGCTTGCTTCGGTGTTATTATTGGTGTCAATGAATTTTGGTTTCATGGACTATTCGGCTCAATCGAAGTTCTACGGCAGATCGAACCTAAGTTACCGGTGTTCTGGCTCGTCTCGGAAGACAGCCCGCCACATTTTGGAGACCAGATCCCATTCCTGATCGTCGTTGAGCATATTGTTGGAGGAGGGGCTTGGTGTCGAGCCCGTGCCGGCTCTGCGCGTCGCGCCCTTTCAAATTCGCGAGTCCGTGTAGAGGAGGCACGACAACTTTAGTTACTTATGGACTCGTAGACATGAATAAGCCCGGTGACATACAGCTACTGCGCACATCATACTGGCATGCAACGATCAAATGCAATGTGTGCTCTTCCGGTGAGGGTATTACTCGGCTGGTGTTCCATCCTCACGCCCTCTGATATGATGAGAATTGCGATGTTGTGCAGGGGGTGCAGGTGGGTCAGCATTTGCGTACGCAACTTGTAAAAACGAAACGTTGCGTGAGGAGGACAGAAATCATCCCACTGCGGAACGAAAACGCGGTCACGTACTAACATTTAAACGCAGATACATTCCAGTCAGGCTTTGTTTTTACCTCTGTGAGCTTGCTTAGATCGCATTGAGTTCGACTTGCACTTGGTCACAATTATTCCTTGAAGAAACCAACGAGAAGGACATTAGCGCGCTGACACTGACTGCGGCGCAGCTCCTCGTTAAATCATCTGAGAAATGAGCAACACATAAGCCAAAAATCACGTCAAGTAAAGGTCCGTTCGCTAGCAAAGCGTGATGGCCACGCAATTGATGCCAAAAGCGGCGAGATAAAATGAGAAATGCGCGAAAAAACCGAAAGGAAACGAGACTCCCAGGCGCTCCCCAAGAACTAAAAATCCTGGCGTAGAATGCTATACAAAGAACAAGTCTAAAAATAAAATTTTAGGACTCGTAATGTAGTCCAGTCTTTCTTCGACCCCATTCGGACAAGGCGACGTAGAGTGGCGCCACGGGTGGTTCTTGAATGATCCTGCCGAAACAACTTCTTCCCACTCCTTTTTTACCTTGCCGACTAATACCTTCGATAATATACTCAATACTCGTGCGCCGCTATGTTCGCTGAGCGCTTGCTCAATACTAATAATAATCGCAGAGAAAACTGTTGAATGATTTCCCCATTCTCTGAGTTCCACAGCCTGTCCAGATTCCGCTAGAAGATCATCTTGCTGTGGGGCGTCTGAAAGGGCTGGCCAACAGCTCTGTGACCCGAGTCGTATCTACTCGTATCTGTCTGCTACGAAACTCAAAACGCCGAAAGGATGAATGAAAACAGACAGCGCTGAGCGCTTACATAAATCGTCGTCAGAGCGACGCTACTCCAAAGTTGCGGTCATGTGTCGCCGCGTGTGGAGATTTGCGCGGCTCAGCCGCAGCGCTTTATAAATGAACACGGCTAAAATTCACTTGACTCTTCGCTATTCCTGACCCTCTCTCTAATGCGCTCCCACTCTATCCTTTTTGCCGGCAGCCTAGGCTTCCTCTCCCGTTTCTCTTACTCGTATGCTCTGTCACAATCGTCTAACGCCATAAGATGGGTCGATTGTGCTAATAACGTGCCTGTGCCGCTGCAGGGCATGAACTTCACCTCTCCGCTCCCATCAACCCTCCACTGCGGCCAGCTGGACGTCCCGATGAACTATTCAAAGCCCATCGACGATTCGAACACAATCACTCTGGGATTCACGATGTACCGCCCTAACAACTCGCAAGGCCTCATTAACTTGTGAGAACCGGTCTTTTATCCCTGGTTTGACTCGATTCTGATCTGCGAAAATTTCCAGTAATCCAGGTAACGTTTTCGCTACACTCGGTTCAAACTGAGAGACTGAAACTGACCAGGCGGCCCCGGCCAGGAGGTCGCTTCATATTCCTGGGAGATTGCACTCAATTTGTCCCGAGCGTCTTGGTTCGCAGGCCTCGAAGGCTACGACATCTTGGGTGCGCATCTGACACTGCTTTATGAATTTCAACCGAGTTTGACCTCGTCCGCAGCGATCGACACCCGCGGCTGGTGGTCCTCGAACGCCCTGAATTGTTCTCTCGGGAATTGGACGCTATCGTCCTCACTGTGCGCCTCCACGCATCTCTGCATCATATGCAGCGACTAATAAATCCGACTCGGGATATCTTCAGCCCGTCAACCGAATCCCAGTTCGACGCATTCCAGACCGCAGTGCGCACATACGCGCAAACCTGCATCGACCTGTCGACTCCCCCTGGTATCGTGCAACTCATCGGTACTAGTGAGGTTGTACAAGACTGGGACCGCGTGCGCGCGGCCCTGGGGTACGATACTATGCACCATTTCGGCATCTCGTAGTACGTTCATGTCGCCTTCGTCTCGCTGGCTCATCCCTGGCTCATCCATTCAATTTCATTCAGCGGGACATACTACGGTGCTCATTACGCGGCCGCCTTCCCAGAGCACGTCGGACGCTTTGCGCTGGATGCTGTATTCACATCCGGTATCGTGGGTCCAAGCCTTTGTTTCGGGAAAATCCATGCTGATTTGTCGCAGTCCAATGTGGATCTCATATCCGCGCAGTACGCCGCCCTGGACCGCTCGCTCGTGCGCTCCGATGCATACTGCCTCAACGACACCAGCTGCCCGCTCCACGCTCAGGGTAAAGGCGCCGTTCTCGAGGTTCGTTAGTTCTCCTCAATAGCTCGTCGACAAATTATGGATCATGCGACTAGGCCTTCAAGACCGCCGTCGATCTCGCGAACGGGACCGCATCCACGGGCAATGTCTCCGCAGACGACGTCCGCTTCTTCGTCGGCCTCCGCTACCTCGTCGGCGACCCTGACTTTGCGACGCTCAACGAGGCGCTCTACGCCGCGACGCAGGGCAACTGGACTTTATTGGACTACAATGAGTTTGCACAGACCTTCACAAGCTCGATCGTCCCGATCTCGCAGACGTACTGTCTCGATTATCGTGCGTGCCGCGGGCAGGTTTCCTACTCATTTATTCATCATACGTGTGTACAGACGTCGACAACAACACCTTCGAGGGGTATTCCAACGTCCTGAATACCGGCGAAGAGAGCGACCCGCTCGGGATCAGGTTCCTCTTCTTCATGGTGCTGCATACGCTTTGCACCGCCTGGCCGTACACCGCCGCGAGAAACCCCACGGTGCCCATCAACGCGTCCATGGTGCTCGTCACGGCGGACTTTGACTACAAGTGCGTGTTTTGCAGTCTCTGCGTCTCATTATTCATTCAATTAATATCTATCCCAGCACCCCGACGGAACTAGCCACCCTCGAATGGGCCCAGGCCCCAAACTCAGTGCTGGTCGTCCGGCACGGCGACGACCATGGATCTTACAACGGTACGTACATCGGCGCGACTGATAATTTAATTATTTCGTTTACTGACAACTTGCGCATGGACACAGTCCCGGGCCCCGCGCGTTCCGCGTTCATTGACTTCCTGGCGACAGGAAACCTCCCGGCCGCCACGAACCAGACGTTCGCGACGATTTACGAGCCCGGCAGTAAGAGGGACCCGATTCCGGACCCGTACTCGGTGCCGGTGGGGGTGGCGGCGGGGGATATGTGAGCGCAACGGGGATGTGCGAGCGCGGTGGGGATATGTGATATATTCAAGTTACCCCGGCGCGCGACAAGTGCAAGTTCAACATCTTGGGACGCAGCCACTGGATTCAAAATTTCTACCATCTTCTGTGGTCGAGTCGTTCGTTGGATATTTATTATACACAAACAGACAATACACAATGGTTGAAATCCGATAATGGCCGCAATCTTTCAACCCACGATCAATCCTATACAATTACTAATTAAGAATTGAGTCCTCGAACGAGACATAGGAACTCAACGTGCACAGCTGCTCTTACTACTAGCTGACTGCATTGGTCGGATGGGGTTCAACTGCGCGTACCCACACCCCAATTCGGAGCCGTTGAGGAATTTTTTGTCCGCTAGCTGCTCATTATATTTGATTGAAATTCTCTCAAGAACAAGGAGGAAGTTGGAGATTCTATCTCATAAGTCTGTTTGAAATAGGTCCAGGAGTAATATATCGAAAAATCAGAATATTTGGGCCCGGTTTGAAGGACGAGACAGGTTTTTGGTGCTCCGATCACTGTTTTCAGTCCACCAAAAAGTTATCTCGTCCGCCAGTTCCAGACCGAAATCCTCGAAGATATTCCTATACATATTACAGCTGATTTCGAAGCGACTGGCCAGAGAGATTTTTTTCGATTTCCCCCTCGTTATTGAGAAATTCGTCATTAATGGCACCGACCACCCTTGGGTGCTTATGGATGCGGCTTATCTTATTTTATTCCATAGAGTGGAATGGAGTGGAAGCTGAGCCAGGAATTTAGCGAGCAGATCTAGACTAAATAGAACCAAAGAAAAAAGAGGTGCCATACATACGGGCAAACATTCGACAAGAGCATTGAAATCTTCAAGCAGCCAGATGATATCTTCGACGGGCGTTTGCGACAGCTCACGAAAAAAATTCGATCCCTCCTTACAGAGGTAGCTTGGTGCGCCGAAAATGCTATGGTTTGCCTTCAGATAAATATATATCATTGACTGTGTGCTGAGAACTACAACTTGAAGCGCGGGGAAGTATAAATCCCCACGAGGGATAATGAAGTAGAATAATAAATGATTGTCACAAATGATGCCATTATTCCCCCAGCATCCAGCAGAAATGAGCGTGACGCAGAGATGAAGAGATCGTGTTGGGAATCTCTGTTCCGCCATTCCGTGCGCGGCCCAGTACACATGAAGTTTCGTGTTTGCGCGCCTGCGTGCCTGCAGACAGATTTAATTACCAATCCACCCCGTATGTCTAGACCTCCTTCCTAAAAATTCCTGGTGGGTATATATGTACATGTTTACCTCTGTACGCGACGCGACGTGGTCCCGTGACCGCCTCCTTGGGGTTGAAATTTTAATGATGTTAACAAATGCAACAACCTAACGGTCGTCGCCGTAAAACCGGAAGGTTAGGGTTAGAAATCATTTAAATCGTAATTCTGCCCTTTGCTTTCCCGTATTTTCCCGCAACCTCACTGTCGAAGCTCGACATCCGACTGCGATGGCATATGTATCAAATCAGACCCAGTCACCCAGGAACAAAAACTTGCCCTGGCCCTGTCGCACGACTCAGACAAGAATTGAGTTACAAATAACCGGTAAATTCAAGGTCCAACATAGAAGTAAGGTTGTGGACAGATTCAACCGTACTTCTCGGAGCTTTCCAATTCCTTCCAATTTATTTACATCCACGAGTGCCTCGGCAGAAGGTGCGGCTGGGGACTCAGGTAGAAATTGATTGTAAGGCTGTTTAAAACAGAGCTAGGGAGCTAGGGAGCTGCGTACTAGCATGATGATAGTCTCGTGTCCCCCTTGGCACTCGGTTTCCCGCCATCTCACAGTGCTTTGATCAGCCCCGGTATGTAAACCATTTCTGCAATGCGAATTTTGGGATCAGCCCCCGGAACCAAAAACAGTTCAAGGTCTCTTGGCAGTGGCCTCATGTCGGCTGTGGGTTTGGCCGGCTTTGTAATTAGAATCGGTTGGCCTTGGCGTGGCCGGAGATTCACGCCTGAAATGGGCATTAAATCCCATCAAGTAGCCATGACTTGATGGCTTTCACGCCAAAGCCAGAACATCACTATATGGTTACACGGGCAGCAACTAATGAATTTATTCATCACATGCAACGTTCAATACAAAGTACCGTCTCTGCATAGATCTAACCGCGCTTCTCGGAACGTCCCAATCTATCTACAAGCTTCCACGACTCATGACTCGTCGAACCACACTCTTCACAGTGTAAAAACGGTATAGAGCATATTCCATCATACTGAATCAAGGGGCCCACGTCTATTAGGAAAGACTTCCTTTCTAATATACACCAGGACTCTGGCTTGGAGGAACAACCAATCGAACGGATATCTATTTGCGGCGAACGATATATAAACAGCCAAAGTGTCACGAAAGTTTCAACCGTACAATGGTCAACTTCCTTAGCCTCGCCATTTTGTTCTCGGCCGTTACTGTTGGTTCAGCCTTGAAAGTGGTTGGATCGACCACCGAACTAGTTGCCGCCGCGGCAAGTACTAGTCTTGTCCGGATCATTGACATACTGGGAAATGCCTTCAATGTTGATCTGGACTATGGAGACAGCGAATTTGTCCCCGTCAACAGTTTCCCCAACGGTCCATTTGTCGGTACAACCAACTCGGATGTAAGTCTGCAGTCCAACACCTGTCAATGACTTCGTGGGGTCCTAATCGCATCCTACTCACAGTGGATTATGGTCCCTCAATCAACGAACAACAGTACCTTCCTCCTCCAGAGCGCCTTCTTTACAGATCTGTTTGTGTCATACTCAACTATCAATATCGTCGGTAGTGAGTTAGGGCCTGGTCGACACGCCGCGCTCTTGTTGCGCGCAAAGGCCAATGCAGCCGTCTTCAGCTTCCAAGCTACCAGTGCGGCGGGCTTGTTCAAGTAAGGACACCCTTTTTTTTATTACTCCGGGCTCATTTTCTTCCATAGTGTGTTGGTTCCCGCTGTGGGGCAAGCCGTATGGTCCTGGTCTCAAGGCCCTGAGCTCGCAGGTGACCCCGCCGCACCGGTAATTTTCAATTCCCAACAGATGTCGTTGTGCTGATCTTCCCTCGATTTAGCTCACTCTCAATGTCTTGAGTAATGTGACCACTCAACAGTTCACCATAGTTGTACGAGGTAAATTTGAAATGACACTGGGCAAAGATAGACTCACTGAGACTCGTGCAGAAGAGTGATCCGCTGGTCGTCGATTTCAATCCTTGTTTATATGTGCTTCCTGTACCATGTTTTCCGTTTCTTTTACTGCTGCGGGTGAAAGTCCGAATACCGCCTGTACTTCACTGCGGGAACATTCCCCAGTCCAGTCTACGTGCACAGAGTTTCGTATTCAGCGGCAATGACCAGAGAGCGGGGAGACTGACCTGAACTGTCTTGGTGTGCATCTTCGAAAAAGCTGACAAAATTGAGGAGCGCTCCGCACCGACATGGACACATAAAGATTATGCGAAATGGCTCGCCACAATCCACCACGCTCCGCGACACAGCCCTTCCGTCTCGCAACCGCGGTCCGTTTGAGCTTTGATGTGTCGATGAGAGCGCGATAGCAGGTCAACCCACAACCAGTGATGCCCATGGCCCGGCCTGAGGCCCTCAAGCCCGCCAGGATGAGCCCTTGCAGGCCCGAGCCGAGCCCGACGACGGGCTTGAGTACTCGCTATGAGGGGGTGGATTTGCAGCCAGAGTCTTGGACCCTGAGTCAAAAAATCTACTTGTATTTCTGGTTAATTTTCTATGTCACTGTTCAATGAAACCACTTCGTTTCCAAGAGCCTAATGGAGGTTCAAAATGTTGAACTCTGGATCCCAAAATGGAAATTATCTTCGGTTTGGTTCAAAAGAGCATACAAAACATGGGGAGTAGTCTGCAGCAGCATTAAAACATCCCCATAGCATTTGGATATGATCTAGCACTCCAAGGCATCACCCGAGGTCATCTGAAGAAACTGCTCTCAAGCCCGGGTCCAGGCCCAAAGCCCCGGGCTTCAAGCCTTGGCTGAGGGCTCGGGCTCGAGCTTGAGAAATCTGAAGCCCGAGCCGCCTCAGGCTGGGCCCAAGTATCAGTTGCACAACTGATAGATTTCAGCACGTGTCCAAGAATCGCTGTGCGCATGGTCGACGATGTACAGTCAGTTATTGTAGTCTGGAATACTGGATCCTTGGCCCATCGCTGCCTAGATATCTCGACGCTCGTTGGTTCAAATAAATCTGAAGTCGTTGGGGAATTTTTAAAGCGCGTGCAACAAATATTCCAGTCAGACTGCGGTAGATTAGTCAATTGTGAAGCTATATTTTAAACTACATCCATAGCTCCTACTCTTCGTCGGTGTACTCAGTGATATTGCTCGGGCTTGGACGCGAGAGTTCAAAGAGTGGGCAGAATTCGGAGGAATTCGAGGAGATGATCGGCAGTCATGGTGCCGCTCATAGGCTTGCCTCCGCTGCCTGTGCTCGCTGCTCTGCCGCCTGCAGCGCCGCCCGCAGGCCTGCCTCAGCGACCTGCGCCTGCTCCTCCGTCTCCTGCACCCGCCTCTCGGCCTCCCGCTCCACTCGCGTCATGCAGCCCTGAATCTGCTCCTGGATCTGCTGACACCTACTGTGACCATTCGACCACAGCCGAAATTTTGCGTGACAGACCTAAAAAAATTTCAACCATAGGAATGAAAAATTTGGTGTTTGCATGTCGCGGGTGCAAATTTAGGCATTTTGGGGGCTGCATGACGGATTTAGGTTTGACCAGCGGGGCGTGACCCAGCACCGACACTGAACAGGGGTGCGTGATGCGTGACAGTCAAATTGATTGAACGATCTCCTGCACTGCGGTGATGCATTCCTTTTACTATGTGTAAAAAAGGTTGTGAAAAATGAACCTCATGTTCTAGTGAGTTTTACCGGTGATTTTACCACAAGTAAAAGTTGGGTAGTTTTTTCTAGTCTGAAATTCAATCATTTTTCCGGGGGGAAAATTCCGCCCCCCGCCAAAATAAAATTCCCACCCGCCAACAGAATTTTTACTCAAAGGAAAAGGATTCCTTTTCGGGCCAGAAAAAATTACCTAAATTTTACTTTGGGGTAAAATCAGCGGGAAAACTCACTGGAACATGAGGTTCCTTTTTCCAGCCTGTTTTACACCTAGTAAAAGGAACGCATCACCGCAGTGCTGGACAAGACCGAAACCCGCGGCTTGTTCCTGTAACCACTTCTTCTCGTTGTCGCCATCCAGCCGGCTGAAAAAATCCTCCGCCTTCCGCTGGTGCGGCGAACATGCGGACTCCAGTCCCTGTCATCCTTCGCTTTCGTCAGTCCAAGCTTGTCGTAATTGGCATTGATTTTGACGCCGTCTGAAGCCGGATAAATAGTAGAAGATTCTGTACTGAGTTGTTGCTGAGTTGTCTGGGGCAGAAGTCAGAATATCAGCCAGTCAGGACATCTGTTCATGTCCGCAAGGGGCATTACTTGTCGGTCGAGGGCGGCCGCGCGACGGTCCTTTCGGCCGACTTGTACCGAGACCTCGGATTCGCGTCCCGGTGAGGTGAAAGGCCTTCCGTACTTTACGGGTGATATTCCATCCTGATATGCATTCGAAGGGCGTGAAGACATTTCGTGGTAAAATAGGTCAAAATGCTATCTCCGTTCACACCGCGCCGCCCGATGAACACGTATCACGTTGCATTTGACAGCTGTCTGCCAATAGGAGCGTCTGGCGAGCGCCCGGCAGCACGATCGTGCGTAGTGTCTCTCCGTATTTAGGCTCAGTCCGCAAGGTCCGCATGTTCTTGTAGGACCGGAAACCCGAACGATACATATGCTCGTAAAAAATCTCTTATATAGTTCATGATGATGAATCATGTCTGGCTTTCCGCAACCACCATGTCTAGAATGTGAGTCTGCATGTATTTCCCACAGCTCTTCTCCGTCCTCCTCCCTCCATAACCACCTGCTAAAGATGTTACACCTCTAGCCTCTATCTTCATGGTAAGTATCTTCCCACGATTGTCGATGAATTGTTTGTTATGTACTCATGGCTGCTCCTAGATATTCAAGTTGAATCACTCTCCAATCCACATGATGATCTTCCGGCTGGCATGCAAATGTTTGCTCAACTCATAGTGGACGGAACTATTATCCAGCAGTCACTCCCCGTGGACTCAGAAGGCACCCAAGATCGTCCAAGTTGGACAATAAAGGGTAATTGTGACATGTTGGTATCTTGCTGAACCAACTCCCCACAACACTTATTTCCTGTCCCAGTCCAGCACACTCATCGGACTTCTTGGTAGCAATCCTGCGCAAAACCCATAAGGGAACTCGACTCCTTGGCTCTATCAACATTGAGCAAGGTGAAGGTCTGATGTCTGTGGAACAGTGCAAGTGTATGTCTAATATTTACACGGTAAAATAATAACTGACAATTTCAACATAGCCCTTTGCCTACCACTTGTTAAAGTGAATGTTGATGGCCCTACACTTAATTTGTGTACTGCTTTCTCAGTCTCATCATCGACCCCAGCGCCAGAGCCATCAGGGAGCAATAACAATGATATGATGGGAATTCAAAGTAAGATGGAGCTCCACTGAATGCAAAGCAATTTTCTAAACACTCTGTAGTTGGCTCCGCAAGCAACAACAGGATCATCACCCACCTGCTGCAGATGATCGATGATGTGAGCAGTGGAGCTCTGCTGCCCTCTGAAGAACTTTTGGTGATGCACGAGAGGATTCTACTCCTCTCCATTGCAGACACAAAGCGAGGGATGCTTCTGAACCTACTTGGCAACATCTGTTTCCTCCAGTGGAATGCATCCCATGTGATGGATGAGCTGAATGAAGCAGTCTGTGCTTATGCTGATGCAGTACGTGAGAGTCCAGCAGAAATCGGTTACTTGGAAGCACTTGGCATTGCATTGCTACAACGTATTGACCATCTTGGTGATCTTGGTGATATGACAAATTGTGTCTCCATGATGGAAGATATAGTTCATCTCACTCCAGATGGTGATCCTGAAAGGCCAAGCAGGTTGAACAATCTTGGAAATTGTTTCCGCACTCGCTTTGAGCACCTTGGTGACATAGCTGACATGAATATGTCCATTGTTTTGCAAGAAGACGCTGTCCGCCTCACCCCAAATGGGCATGCTGACAAGCCATCAAGGTTGAACAATCTTGGAAGTTCTTTTATTACTCGCTTCACCTGCCTTGGTGATCTGGATGACCTCAACAAGTCTGTGGTGTTGCAAGAGGATGCTGTCCATCTCACCCCTGATGGGGACCCAGACAAGCCATCGAGGTTGAACAATCTTGGAAGTTCCTTTGCCACTCGCTTCAAGCGCCTTGGTGATCTAAATGACCTTAATAAGGCTGTGGTGTTGCAAGAGGATGCTGTCTGCCTCACCCCTGATGGGGACCCAGCCAAGCCATCGAGGTTGAACAATCTTGGAATGACCTGCCGCACTCGATTTAAGCGTCTTGGTGACCTCAATGACCTCAACAGGGCTCTGATGCTGCAGGAGGAGGCTGTCCACCTTATCCCAGAGGGGGACCTGGACAGGCTATCAGTGTTGAATAACCTTGGGAATTCTTTATTCATTCGTTTTGAGCACCATGGTGACCTTGGTGACATCAATAGGTCTGTGTCATTGCTGGAGAATTCTGTTCGCCTCACCCCAGATGGGCATCTTGACAAAGTGCCAAGGTTGAACAATCTTGCAAATGTCCTAGTTGCTCGCTTTGAGCACCTTGGTGATCTGAATGACATCAATTGGTCTGTGTCATTGCAGGAAGATGTTGTCCACCGTACCCCAAATGGGCACCCCAACAAGCCATCAAGGTTGAACAACCTTGGAAATTCCTTTGCCCTTCTCTTTGAGCGGTTTGGTAATCCAGATGACCTCAACAAGTCTGTGATGTTTAGAGAAGATGCTGTCCGTCTCACCCCAGAAGGGCATCCAGAAAAGCCATCCTGGTTCAACAATCTTGGAGATACCCTCCTTGCTCGCTTTCGGCACCTTGGTGACCTTAATGACCTCAACAGGTCTGTGTCATTGCAGGAGGATGCTGTTTGCCTCACCCTGGATGGGCAACTTGAGAAGCCATCAAGGTTGAACAATCTTGGAAATTTCCTTGCAACTCGCTTTAAGCATCTTGGTGATCTGGATGACATCAACCGGTCAGTATCATTACAGGAGAATGCTGTCTGCCTCACCCCAGAGGGACATCCTGACAGACCAGCCTATTTAAACAACCTTGGGAATTCATTCTTTACTCGCTATGAGTGTCTCCAAAACCAGTCTGATCTACAAAAATCAATTGGTCACTACTCCTCTGCTGCACGTTCAACCACAGGCCCCACTCATATTAAATTTCAGGCTGCCACATCCTGGGCCCAATGCACAGAAGTAGAGGACCCATTGGAACTCCTCGAGGCCTACCGTATAGCCCTCAATCTCCTACCAGAACTTGCGTGGCTTGGATTGTCCATCAGTGACCGGCATTACCACCTCTTGAAAGCTGGCAAGGTAGTGAGGGATGCTGCTGCTGCTTCTATTGCCTCTGGGGATCCTCAGCAGGCAGTGGAGTGGCTGGAACAGGGCCGTTCAGTCATCTGGGGCCAGTTCCTGAGCCTTCGTTCACCTGTGGACATTCTTGAACAGAGCCACCCCAAGCTGGCCAATGAGCTCTGCTCCCTATCTGCTCAGTTGGAAGGATCCGGAACTAGAGCAAGTCATCCAGATATAATTCAATCTGGGGCCCACCAGTCACTCCAGTTCACAGCACAGCATGCTCATGAGAATGCATACAAAAGAGAGAGGCTCCTGAAGAAAATCCGAGCATTGGAGGGGTTTGAACAGTTTTTGCTGCCTAAGACCATGTCCCAGCTCTTCCCAGCTGCACAGCAAGGGCCTGTTATCATTTTGAATGTTGGCAAAGACCACTGTGATCCTTTGATTCTCATGCCTGGTCAAGTTGATCATAAAGTTATGCACATTCCCCTTCCAAATTTCAAGCCCGAGCATGTGGAGGCATTGGCAAAATCTTTCCATAATCTTGTGCCCTCAAGTGGGGGAAATGATAGACTGTCTGGACAGCGTGAGGGAAGTATGCTTCCAGAGGATGAGTTTGCGCACATTCTATCAGAACTCTGGGTGCAACTTGTGAAGCCTGTCTTAAATGGACTTTCAATCATGGTGAGCTATGTCAGTGAGAACTCAGACTTACTTCAATACTCAGCTTTACTTTAGACTCCAAGCAAGGTCAATCCTCAGCGTATTTGGTGGTGTCCCACAGGCCCCCTCACATTTCTGCCCATTCATGCAGCCGGTCTCTATGGAAAGAATGAGCCCTTTGGCTCAAAACTCTCTGACTTTGTGATTTCTTCGTATGTGCCTTCATTGACTGCCTTGATTGAGTGCTTCCGCCCTCAGTCAAATTCCAAGAAGGAACCAAAACTGCTTGCTATTGCTCAACCATCGGCAGTTGGTCAAACATACATTCCAGGAACACAGAAAGAACTTGATCACATACAAAGACTTGCTATGGGAAAACTTCCTATTTTGCGATTGGATGAAGATATGGCAACAGTTGAAAGTGTTCAGCAAGGGATGAGAGATTCCAGTTGGGTGCACTTTGCATGCCATGGTGTACAGAATCTGTCTCGTCCCACTGAGAGTGCACTTCTTCTTGCTGAAAGTTCATGCCTGACCCTTTCGAGCATTATCCGACTAAATCTCCCTCATGCTGATTTCGCATTTCTCTCTGCATGCCAGACTGCAACAGGGGACAAGAGCCTCCAAGAGGAGTCGGTCCATCTTGCAGCCGGGATGCTTTTAGCTGGCTATCGGGGAGTGATTGCAACAATGTGGACAATTGGGGACAATGATGCACCACAAGTTGCCAGAGATATCTATGAACATTTGTTCAGGAAATCATCCCCTGATCCGACCCAGGCAGCGGAGGCATTGCATTTAGCCATTCAAAAGCTTTGCCAGAGATCTACAGGGAAGTCATTTTTCCACTGGGTACCCTTCATCCATGTCGGTGTCTAATGTGGGGATAATTGGCCAAATGTTAGTCTCTCTTGACAGACACTTTATTGATACTAGCTCGTTCCTTGCTCGATAAAGCCAAATGTCCCATATTGTGGCAATGCATTGTGATTTCAGACTTCTCCCTGCCGTGTGTATGATAAATGGTGCAGTAGGTAATTTGGTGTCAGATACCATTTCTTAATATAATTTTTTGTGTGGAACAATGAGCAGGAGAGGCAATTTCCCTTGAATAACATATTCGACCTAAATGTCTTCACAATATTGTAACTGCAATAAAGTTTATCCTAATGCCTACTTTCTTAGTGTGATTACAGCTGTTCTCGAAATCAATGAGATCAATATATATAAAATCTTGTTCCCAAAAGGAACATCACTACAGAAACTACAGGCGGTACACATTACATAGTGGCTATATAGTGGGCCCAGGGTTTGCTGATGGAGTGGACCCCTGCATCCTCGAGAAGGATCCTGAAGAATCCACAGAAATCAGAATCTTGATGGTGACGGTTTTGACAAAAGATGAAACACAGGTTGGAATGGAAGTTCGGCTAGGGCTCTGTTTATAATTCCCCAGTCAATTATAAATGGTTTTTAATTTTGGTTCATAAACACTCACTCAAATACGCCGGGAAGCGAAATTTTCGGTCAAATCTGGGTGGTTTTCTTGCGTTCCAGTTCCGGGAAGGCCCGAATCCAGCAGGAAATCTGCCGTTCATTGATTCCGTGCAAGATTAACCGCCGTAACACGCACAAAGGGGAATATATGCACAACTTCAGGTACTTTCACCTCTATTTTGACTGCATTCTGGGTCGACCTCACAAAATATGCACTCACAGAGGTTAGAAGACATGCAGAAGCGATGCAGATGAACATTATTCGTCCAATTTTGGTCGACTTACCCTTGACGAGCACTGCCACCTTGAATTAAAAACAGAGGGTTCGGGGCCCAGTATATAAAAACTGGGCGTTTATAAACATGTTTACAAACATGCATTAAAAATAGAGCCCTAAGTTCGGCAGACTGCAGTAGGGAGGTACGTGTCTGTACCCACAGGACACCGGCCACCGCGCTCAAATACTTCCCTCGCCATGTGCTCCATAGCTTCTCTCAGGTACGCCAACTTGATTGCTATGTGCACTGGTCGACAAACAGATGATGAAAATGGGAATCACTCATCGCGGACCGGCTCACATGTCGCAAAGAAAGCAGGAAGATGTCAGAGTCCATACACGGAGTTGCGGCCACCGAGCGGCATGCCCCACAACATAAATAAACTTACAGTCGCACCTGAGGGGAATATGACATGGAAATACCACATACGAAGCCCTGGACAGGGTTGTTGCGACCGATAATCCATAAGCATTGAGATGAATTGTGAAGTTCTCTGTTCCAAGTAACGAGCACAGCGAGGAATAAACAGACTGGTGCGAGCACCCCGACGGTATCTATGTAAACCAGAAAAGCATTTCGAGATCTCAAGACCAAGAGGAAGCAGAACCAGATCGTCGTTGCTCGCGCCACCTCGAGTCCGAAACCCTCCGGCAAGGACACGTTGAGGCCCGTTGTACGCGTCCCGACCTCCCCGCGCACCATCAAGTCTGCAAGCAAGCACCTGCCGTTGGTGCCGCACGCACCCGCACGTTATATCGGTTCCGGATACTGCCTGCCCCATCTCCTAGCGAGTCCGCGAGTTCGAGCACACGCCATCTTCGAGCTCCAGCACCCTTGTCCGCGCTAGTCGTCGGATGTGCCCGGCGTACGTCGCTCGAATGACTCGGACCCGCTGCTCCGCACACCACTCGCCGTCCGCCCGCAGCCTATCCTCGAGCTCGAGCGAGGATGGAACCACCGCCGCCTCCTCGGCCCACATACACCAATAAGCACCCACCCAGACGTACGGGCGCACCCCATCCTCGAGTGGTAAGCCCCACGCGCCGCCCAGAGCTCAAGCCCATCTGGCCTTCGCTGTCCGCCGTGCGTGAATACCTGCGCGCGTTATCTCTGCGCATCACACTAGCCCCCGCGTTCCGAGCACCCGAGCTGCAAGCACTGCGCCAGCCCGAAGCGCCGCCACGCCCATGCCCACGCCCACGTCCACGCTCACGCTCATTCGAGCCCGCATACCACCCACTCGCGTACTCCGCGCACGAGCAGCACGCCCACTCCAATCCGTTATACATTGCAACCCGCTCTACATCGTAATCCGGTACGGGGAAGATGGATGATAGAAGGACGAGGGGGAAGCTGGAGGATGAGAGGGAGTGGGAGCAAATGCGGCGACTGCAGATGCGGGGGACAGAGCGAGATACGATGGGGGGGGGGGGGGGGGGGGGGGGCTAACGCGTCGGACTGCGCAGAGGGGCTGAAGGCGAAGGATGAGACGAGGACGAAGACGAGGGGGGGATGGGGGACGAGCTGCATCAGCTGCGGACGCGAGGTAAGGAGCAGGATATCATGATGGGGAGATCGAGAAAGAAGGAGGACGCAGGCAGTGGCTGCGGACGCGGGGGAAGGAGCTTGGAAACAGGGGCGGGGACGGGGACAACGGCGGAGGGGGAGATGGGAGATAGGACGGGACAGGAGTGGAAGATGGGAGATGTAGGTCGAAGGAGGACGAGGAGGACACGCGGGACGAGTGGGGGACAAGTATGCGTCGGCTGCGGACGCGCGGGAAGGAGCGGGATATTATGATGGGGAGGGGAGGGGACGCTGACGCGTCGGACTGCGCGGAGGAGCGTAAGGTGAAGGATGAGGGGAGAGGAAAGCGCAGATGGGCTATGGAAGATGGAAGACGAGGGGGAGGAGCAGCGGGGCGGCGAGACGACAATGAAGATGGGGTGGAATTGGTAAACAGCCGAACGCGGGGGAAGGAGGGGAGGAGCGCGTAGATGAGTATCGCACGCGGAAAGGGACGAAGACGCGGCGGGGTATGATGGGGACGCAAGCGGAATGGGGGTGGGAGGGGGAGGAGGGGAAGGAAGGGTAGACGAGATAGTGAAGTAGCAGGGGCAAGACTGGAATTGGGAGGTGGGAGGTGAAACGCCGGACGTAGGACGAGCGGGGGCGAGCGTCGCCTGGGACGCAGAGGAGCGAGACGGAGACGACGGGTAGAGATAGAGGGAGGGCAAGGGAAGGAGAAAGTGGGACGCGCCAACGACGTGAGCAATGGGTGGGAGTGGGAGGAGGAAGGAATTGGGATTGGGATGCGGGACGCGCAGGCGGGGAAGGAGCGGGGTGGGATACTGTAGATGGACGCGTCGACGACGTCAACAAGTGGGAGCGGGGAATGGAGGAGCGGGACTGGGACGACACTGGAGGACGAGAAGGGAGACGGGAGGAGGCGGGCGCGGGGGTAATGGGCATGGATGTGCTCGGATTGGGGCAGCAGAATGGAGTGTGCGAGAATACGGGAAGGGATGTGAGAATACGGGAACGCGAAAAGGAGTGGAAGGAGGAGCGGAGGGAGGAGGGGCGCAGCTGGGACGCAGGGAGGAAGGGAAGAAGAACGCGGGGGTATTAGGAAGAGAGGACGGGAAGGAACGAGAAGGAGCGCAGCGGTATACTGCGCTCGCTAGTCCTGGGTCTCCGCGTCGCGCAGGATGCGCGCGAAGAGGCCGTGCGCGGCCTGGGTGCAGAGGAAGGCGTGGAGCTGCGTGAGGGTTCTAGGGAGGTGTTAGCACTGCTGCTCGTCGAGTAGCGGGAGAAGAAACGGGGAGAGGAGAGGAGGGCGAGGAGAAGGAAGACAGGGAAAGAGACGCACGCAGTAAACTGATCGATGCTGCGGACCATGGCAAGCACCATGAGCTCGCCGCACAGATTGATAATGGCGCGCACGATCTAGTGCACGCGTTCGACTAGCTGGATGCAATGCGTCTTGTTCGTGTGGACCGTCTATTCGCGCAGGTCAACATCCACGCTCCACATCGCATACGCAGGAGAGAAGAAGGGCATAACGGACCTGCACAGTATCAAACACCAGCGCACAGCTGCTCGCCATAATCTGCAACGCCTCGAAATTCATCGAGCTGCTGATGCTCTGCAGGAGGTGCGAGGCATCAATCCCGCGCTGCACAACGTCGTCCGTGCGCCGGGTGGGTCGCGGTGTTTTGCTGACACTAAAGAAGCCGCGGACGCCGGTGGGACCGGGAGGTCGCGGCCTCGCGGCGGGTGTGGGGTTGAGAGCATCGCTGGCGGTGCATAACACGAAAGCGGGGAGAAAATGGAGAGGAGAGGCTATGTGCCTTCTCCGCTGCAAGAGAGCTTCGCGAATCCACAGAGCTTGTCTGCTCACTGTGCTGCCGGAGAATACCAGAATCGCCGTCCAAGTTAAATTGAGTTCCTCCAGGACCAAAACACAGTACAGCCCCGAGGCTCAACTGCTGAGACAGACGAGGACGCGGAACAGAGATGTCAGGCTGTGGCGGTGCGCTGCTTGCCACCGGCGTCCAGTCCAAACAGGCGTACATGCACGCCGATTTTCGTTTTTGAACTTCAACCTCTGCCGGCGGAATTCTGGGTGCAAGACAGCCGTATTGAATTCACCCCAGAAAGTCTGAATACCGCCCCCCCCGCCCCCCCCCTCGACGGGACAAAAAAATTGTCCGAATACTTGACAAAAAATTCACGCATTCATGATATTGGGACACGAGGAGTCGAACCCCGGCTTGCTGCAAATCCATCGGAAGTAGCTACCGTACTGAATGTAGCGGTGCACCGTACACCACGTCCCATTTATTTTCCCTTGTTCTCTAGTCGGAAATGTAGGAAAGATCTCAAGGATGCAATAAGAGGAGTCAGATTATTCATTCAAAGTCAACCAGTCGGCTCAGGGTAGAGTTGAATTAAATAACTCCACATTTGGTACTCAAATTTATGGCATTCAAAAAGTTGTTTCACCTCTTTTAAATTTGATTTAAATTTGAAATCTTGAATAAAAATATGGCAGAGACTGGATTGGGACGCGGGGAGTCGAACCCCGGCCTGCTGCAAACTATCGAGACTAGAGTCAGACCATTGAATGCAGCGACGCGCCATACACCGCGTCCCATTAATATATTATTTTCCCTTGCTCGCAAGTCGAGAATGTAGGAAGATTTCCGGGGTGCAATCGGCATCATGATAGGATTTGAGAATAGTTTGTTCAAGTTCAACTCTGCGTCTCCTTCGCAGGGTGAAATCAAGTTGATTCCAGAGCATTCGGGCGTTTCCCAACAATCAACTCAACCAGGTAAAAAAGTAACGGCGGAGGAATTATGCGGAACGCGGGGAGTCGAACCCCGGTGTCGGAAAAATCCAAAGTTGCTTGTATCGGCACTGAACCGGACCCAACCCGTTTGAAGGTCCTAATTTGTTTGTGGCTTGGAACACTCGGTGAAGTACATTCAACCGGTTCCAAGCCAGGCCAGGTGTTGCAATCCATTCAAAGATGGTCTTTGGATTTGGACATTGGGACCTATTCTAACTCGTTGGAACTGGTGCAGCCAGTGTGGATAAATAAAAAAAGAATAAATTAAATGATTTAAATGAAACTACAATTTCGGTGCTACGGAATGTTCAGGGGCCTTGCTCCTTGCTCTTCACTGCAAGAGCCGCCACGCCCCGTGCGCCGTTGTAAGGAGGCCAGTTGCCAACTTCTCTACACGAGCACCGACGTTGGGAGGGTGGTACTGACGAAGATATCCGACGATGCTGGCCGCTCCTGATCATCATCGTGGGACGGGACGACAGCGAGCTCATCGACGAGCGCGAGCGCTGACGTGGGGAGAGCGCCCGGCGATGCTGGCCGTGCTCCTGATCGTCGTCGTTGTCCTGCGGAACTGTTGGACGAGCAGCATGAGGTTTGAGGTGTGACGTACCTGGGAAACATTGCGCTCCACAGCCGATGTGTCGAGTTCCTCGGATGCCACCACATTGGAGCACTGCCGGAAAGAGCCAAAGCCTTCTTCGTGTCGATGCTGGGAGCTGTGTCAATGAAAGGTAATTCAACAGATGTGGTGAGCACACCTAGATCCCATCCCAATCCCATCCAACGAGTTTCCCGACAGAACCCAGCAAGACGAGCATGGCGGATTGAGAAGACTGTGCAGTTGTTAGCAAATGGCAAGGAAGTGGGACGGCGATGAAGGTGACAGCGGGGCCAGCGGCGGTGGGGAAGGCAGCGGGGCGAGTGGCAGCCAGGTGATAGAGGTGGTGGTACGAGTCAGAGAGACGTGTGGAGTCGGTGGGTCCATTTATGTCCCGCGTGGAGTAATGACATCATGGTTTAGGGCCAGCCCCGGCTATTGCTTGAATTGTGAAATCTATGCAGGTAAAATCTCGGAATGCAGGTAAAATACTAGATTGTAACAAACTATACAAGGTGTGTATTTTATGCATGTTTCTGCACATCCATTATTTAATTTTATATTATTCCACATCAGCACGCCCAAATAGCCTATGGACTCGCAAGCTGTTCAAATCCGGCTGAAGTCAAATAAGGGTCTCGGAGCACTGTCAACGTCTCGAGTCCGGTTGCAAGCCACCCCGCTAGCGGCTTCGGACTGGTTCCAATCCGATCCAATCCAAGAATCCGACCCAATCCGTTCCAACTGATTCAGGGTTTTTCCGACAGGCTTGTTGCAATTTGGGCATACTAATATAAATGTAATGAATGCAGCTGTGCACCATACATCACGTCCCATCCCTTGCATTTATACCAGCGGAATTCAGGAACTTGCCGGTGAGGAAATGAGAGCCAAAACAAATCGGAGCTACGACGCATATGGGACGCAGGAGTCAAACCCCTGCCTGTCGCTGCAATATTGCTTGCCGTCGTTCAATGTAAGGCAGCCGGAGGCCGTACACCACGTCCCATTTCTTCCCCTCGTTTCTTCCTTGCATTTATATGAGTGTAATTTAGGAACTTGCCGGCCCGGAAAGGAGAACCAAAACAAATCGGAGCCACGATGTATGTGGGACGCGGAGAGTCGATCGCGAACCCCGCCTTTGCTGCAATTAAGGCGCGCAATCAGTTATTGAATGCAGCGGTACGCCGTACACCACATCCCTTCCTCCATCTGCATTCAAACTTCAGTAAGTGCGAGACTTCTAAGTAAATAAGTTCGCGCCATCAAATTTTCAGTAGATCAATCCCCAGGTCGTACTCTGTTTGTACATTTAATTATACCCAGTCATAATTATCAAGCCCTGGCCTTCTAGCTCTCAAGTGGCCAACTAGGTAGGGTGGCCAGGTATCTGGTCCCAAATAGTACGGGTCTTTGATGTTCCGGTATAGGGTAGCGCTGACGTATCGCCGCAGGTCGAATTTCTTTAGGCTCGAGTCCAGGCCGTCTATCGAAATAGTTGCGTCGATCAACAGGTATTCATAGACAGACGGTCACCGGTCTAGAATTGCCTCGGACATAGGGAATGAGGAGTTGACATCAGGCACTCCGGGAAATCCGCTGTTCTGGAGTCCTGAAAAATGTTTCCAAGAAAATTAGGTTTGGAACGGTTTCGAGAACCTTGGAAATAAATTGATTTCTGGCCCAAAAACCAAAGGCCCCATTGAATAGGCCAGTTTCAGACGGTGAGAAACCAAATTGTCTCTGAGATTCCCAAAACCATTTCCAAAACTAATTGTTTTGGGAACGCTTTTCGGGGCCCCAGAACAGCGGATTTCCCGGAGTGCCTCATGTCACTCTCCACTCCCTATGCCCGAGAGAATTCGACCTGCGGATTGGATGAGGCTTCTTAATTGATCAAAAATGTCATCGCTTTTGGCTCGGTACGCGAGGGCAAATCTCTGACGGTTGTCTAAATCAGGAAAACAGGTGGGACTTGTCTACCAGGCTAGATGGGCACTATATCGCCTAGTAGCAGTCAGTAGCAACGGTAGCAGTGGTAGACAGGTCCCGCTACCGGGCTACCATAACTATACGGCACTTCATATAAGTCCAGTAGCGAAAGAGGTTGTTCCTGATGTAGCGGTCCGTAAGCGCATATATCGGGGTCTGTCGCTTTGTGACCGTGTCTGTAGCCCTCTATCGCTCTATATCTGTCGCGGGATATGTCGTGTCTATTGCGGTAGAATGCTTTTCCAGAATTTTTAGACACGTGTATACTCTACTTTGAACATTGAAAGTGCCTGTGTCAGATACTGCCGAGCTAGAGTAGATATGTCGTGTCTATGGCGCTAGAATGCGTTTCCAGATCTATGATATAATGTTTGAACACGAGGAATGCGAGTAATGTGTATACCCTACTTTGAAAATTAAAAGATTCTTCTGCTCCGCTTCTTTATCTCCCTCCCCTTTCTGCTTCCGTGCCCGCTATCCACTCTTGTCCGCTGTCCGCTCGTCCGCTCCTAATTCAGAACCGATCTTTCATCAACGCGCAACTCTCACTCCACAAGTTCGCTGCCTGATTGACGTCATCCGTCATCTCACTATTCTCGGCGCATCATGTCAGAACTGGGCACATCCGATGTCTGTCAAGTTTATTTTCGCGCGTTCTGTTGGAAGTTTCCCGTGCATCTCCTGAATTCCGTTCTCCTTCCCGTTTATTTTGAACGACAAACGAAAGGCAAAAGAACGTGCAAAGGTTATCGCGACATTCCCAAACTTCACATACCAACGTTGCACCACTTCAAAAGCAATCTACAGTTTCGTTACAACGAACAAACTTGTACATTGCCGTCAGAACCGATCGTTCATCAACTCTCACTCCACGCAAATATCGCTACGGCATCACATACCACCATTTGTTCTGTCAGAACTGGGCGTGGGGGCTATCGGAGGCTTTCAGTATATCTTCAGACCCGTTCTCCTTCCCTTTTATTTTGCGCAACAAACGAACAGGGAAAAAAAGTGCAAAGGTTGTCATCATGACAGTCATAATTCGCCTTCTTCCCGAATCCTCAAATAATGATATTTCACAGCCATGACACAGGACACGCGACCGCAAAAGCCCTCACTCCATCAGGACCTGGCAATTGCACAATTTGCAGGTCAAAGTCCGCCATCTATAATTCATGGGCCTTCATTTTTCCGCAACAGCGTTGCAGCTACCAATCAGCAATGTGCTATTTCCGCGACCGTTTAACGTTCTTTAAGGAGCGGTATTTGCGCCCAAGAACAATTGCGAGGTGAGTTCGGTTGCAAGGCTCGCAGCGCTGAACAATGCTTACTGCATTTAGATGCCCTCGACCGATCCTGCCAGGTTTGCCGAGAGTCCGCCGAGCCCCGCCGAGGTCTGCCGAGGGACCTAGGCAGGTTCCGCCGAGGCCCCTCGGCTGACCTCGGCAGGGTTGGTCGAGGGGTGGGTGGACGCAATTCTTAAGTCATTGTTTCAACTCTCATACATTTATGTGAATAGTCTAATAGCGTTTTCGGATCATGGCGCTGTAATTCCTGTTTTCTTCTGACAGCATACGGAGTTAGAGCGTTCTCCACTTGGAACGTGGTTGATGCCTCTCACCCTTGCTTTCGCAATACATTTCACCAACCACAAGCAAAAAATGCCGGTATTGCGACAAATCACGCTGTCATGACGGGTTCCTTCGAGTCATTCAAGGTATAAAGCAGGGGCCATCCAGTGCAAAATTATCACCGCTCATCCAGTGAACCAGTGAACGTCCCTCTTCATTTAATCCACAATGTTCGCCCTTCGCTTCGCCCCTATCCTCCTCCTCGCCACGAGCTTCGTGTCTGCTATCCCCGCCCCCGCCGGCGCCGACGTTGAGAAGCGCTCCTCGACTGCCGACGTTGTGAACGTGTTCAACACGCTCAAGGGCTCTACCGACTCGATCCTCCCTCGCATCAGTACACGCTCCGTCCGATTTCCATCCGATATTTTGCTCACATAACTGCAGACTCGCTGGTTTCTAGCGGAACGGCCTCCGACGCGACGGTGACCCCGCTCATCAGCCAGCTCACCACCGCCTTCAGCACTGCGCAAGAGTCTCTCGGTCAGCTGTCGCCCGTCGAGTCCAGGAAACGCCAGTCCGATGAGGATGTTGCCGTCCTCGTCGCTGGTATCGTCACTGTATGTTTATTGGGCTTAATTATTAAATCTAATTATGAAACGACGGTCTGCAGGACACCACCGAATCGCTTAACGGACTTAAAGGCCGTGCCCCGCACATTCCCGCCCTCGCCGGCCTCATCGTTCAAATCGACGTCGCGCTTCAGGAGCTCCTGGTTGGCCTCGATGTTGTCCTTGCGGGCGTCCTTACCCTCGTCGGGGGCTTGTACGTGCCGCCCCACCTTATATTCTGCCTTTGATATTTACAGCTTTTCATAGGCTTGTCGGGGTCGCTAGCCTCCTGAACTCCGTCGGTCTCGGCCTCGTCCTTCTTCTACTCGGTCTCGGCCTGTAAATCCCCCGAGTCTTGGACAGGCGAATGGAATGAAAGATGATAACGGCCCTTTTACTTCTGAATATGATTCACATTTGTTCTCAATTTCTGGACTCCGAGGATGATGGTTTAGTAGCTTTCATTTAACTGATTAGAATGATTGCTTCGATACCAAGTATCCAATATATTGATGTTTTGGTTTCTTGAGTTGTGATTCAGGCACTGAAGCAAGGCCTGGTACTCGACCAACGAGCGGCACAACCTGGTTATTTTTATAGTACAATTAACTTTTGTACATTCGAGGAGTCTTCGCCAATTCAACACTCAAGTCAAACACGGCGGAACTTGAACAACAATATAGTACAGCTGATGTGTGTCGCAAAGGCTGGGCCCGAACTTCAAAAACTCATTACGAGGGCTTTAACTTGGCCTGAAAGAGCCCTAAAATCGCGGAGGTTATGTATGCTCTCACAGCGTGTGCGGGTTTAATCGGTCGCATGGCCGATTTGCGATCACCCTCGGAATGGCGGGAGTGCCAGAATGTTACTTCTTCCTAGTTTCTCAGTGGCAATCCACACCAGAACAAAAAGGGAGACAAAGACTTGAAGCACATGCCGTTGGGGGGAGTCGAAACTCCGGGGTCCTTCAATCATGTTTTCGATCACCAAGTCAACGATGGCCCTGTCACAAACCAGCGCCGAAAGCGCCAACAAAACACTCGCGCGCCCATTCCTAGAGAGTGTTTCTTGGGTTAGGGTCACTCGCAGGGAATCCCAGGAAGATTTCGGGAGTTCTACCCAACGCCATATACCGGGAATCATCCAGTTAACCAACCTTTGATAACCTCTTCGTTCAAGTTGACTAATTCACCAAACTCTCGCGGAATCCCAGATAGATTTTTTGCTTCTGATTGACCTCCTCTAACTAATCCCAAGCGATCTTAGCCATGCTCCAGGTCACTCGACGCGACGCGTCTCTTTGCGTTGTATCACCGCCGCTTATCTCCGAGCGGATCAATACCGCTTCTCTTCGTCGTCCCTTCCTTGCCTCTTTCCACCACCCCGCTCTATCACGACTGGTCATCCCACATCCGATACCCATTCTGCTGACGCCGCCTTCTCCTCAGTAGACGCCCAGTCAATCCCCGTCCGATTCTCCCGCGTCCGAACCCGTTCGATCATGATGCCGCCCCGGCGATACTTTCCCTCGCAACCCTTGCCTTGCGCCTCTCTCGTCGGATCCCAGATCGGTTCTTTGCAACGGCCTCCACCTCTCCGTTGTTCGGCGCCCATCTTGCGCTAATCTGACATCGGGACGCGCTCAAATTCAACGGATTGAACTCCAGGGACGCGTAGTGATCTCATGCCATTTGGTCTGTGCTCATTCCCCTTTTTCACAATTCCCACTCGCGAGCATCACGCTCCTGGTCGGTGCGTGGCCATGCAGAGCTTTTTTGGCTGATTGACTATGCAAGCATGCTCATCGGCTGGGCATGGGGCGAGCCGCCTGCATGGCCGCCGCCTCTCCGTCCAAGACAAAATCCTCCTTGCCGCGCGCCTCGCCGCCGCGCAGCAGAACCTCGTCCCAGGTATACCACCCGTGCTCCAGGTACCCTTTCTCCACCATCCAATCTACCCCATTCAATTCAATTTCCCAATAGCTCCAATCCCTCACCTTCTACGGCGCCTTCCTCGACGCGCGCGCCTCGGCCGTGTCAGCGCCACGCTCTTCATCGGCACCTTCGCCATGGGCGCCCTCCGCTCGCGCGTCCCCAAGCTCGCGCTGATGGGGATTTTTGGCACGATTGTTATGAATGTGTTTTGCTCGAAACACGATCGCAAAGATGTTTCTGATCCCGACGACATGCTACGCCGCGATAGCGTTCGTGTCGCTCGTGCTGATCTTTCCGGAGAGTTTGAATCATATGTGGTTGTGAGTATTGCGTTCCCTCCCTCCTATTCTTATGTCTCCCATCCGTATCATTCCTTGTTCCATTCTTATCTCTCCCAATTTGTGGATATCCTTCTTCTGGTGTGCTTAATTGAATAGAAGCTGACGAAAAGAAAACGCAGGACGACACTCGACTGCACGTTCTTGAGGTCCGCGCTCGCCTCCCTCTCACTGCAATCCACCGCGCTAAGCTCTCAACTTGACTGACTTGTAGTCCGATTCCTAGTATTTCAATAAAATACAGCTTGTTCTAACACAAATCCCATTCAACTAATTCTGGTTCTAACATCAGAGCCTCTGAAACTATGCAATTAATTTTGAATTTAGGTAAAACCAAAGTGTAACTCTATTTTTTGTGTTTAGAATTGCACTTTGATTGGACTGAGATTTGACTAACACCGGTGTGACTGAGAAGGGAAGGAAGCATCTGTAAAAGGCGAAATTAAGCACCATATATAGAAAAAACGATACCCACACTTCCATGACGTCAGGGGGCGGGTTTTGTAGTTTTTCGAGTGGTAAGATGCCCCGATATAGAACGAGTCTACAAATGAATTTTTAGGACTCATGACCTATGACGAAACCGGAAAGCGTGTCAAAATCAGATTCGCTGCATCATGTGCATGTCCTTTTCCTTATCCACTCCCTCGACGTCGTATCACGCCACGGTAGACAATGTTTTCACCAGGGGCGGATCCGGCGTTCCCAGAGGATCTTGAGAGATGTATATTCGAGAGCGCGGCCTTCTTCCACACAGATTGTATTCCCGCGCTCCTGCTCGTTGCCCACCGCGTTAAGATATGGCAAGTCCCCATCGTCCAGTTTGGTTTTGTGTCCCAAGACTCAAAAAAATACTGTTTTCAGGATTGAACCTTTGTTTTATAAAGTGGTCACCATCTACGGGCTCCCGCTTAAGAAGGCACAAAAACCAAACACGAATTTTCGGCATTCAGTACCCGCATTGTACAGCCTCATTGAATCGAAGCCGACATCTTTCTTCTCCGACAATGTCCGCCATGTACAAGTTGTTGGTGTCCCCATTGCGGAGATTCTCGCGGCACTCGCAGCTTGCAACGCTACCACAAGTCTCGCCCTCTTCGATGTTCCCTGCGTCAAGGGCGACGCTGCCCTCCTCGAGCTTCTCGGGGCATTTCCCTTGAAGCGCCTTTCCGCCCCCGAAAACTATTGGCTGTGTCCTGGTGGGTGGGACTTCGGTCACCCGCTCTTCGCGCATATAACGCACCTCGACCTTCCCGGCGACCTTAACCGTCAAGGGGCGAAATGGTCGTCGTTCGCGTTAATACCCCGGCTCACGCACCTTTCTTTCTCGGAGGACATGAGTCCCAAATATACCCGCTCCATCTCCTTCACTATCCTGGAGCACTGCAAATCTCTCCAAGTGCTTGCGATAGTATTCTCGTCTCCGGCTATGCTGAAATTATTTGTCCTGAACGCAGAGCTTCAGCCGTCGTCATTCGATCCACGAGTTGCTCTTCTCGCAGTGATGGATCGCCAAGCAGATTGGGAGATGGGTGCGAGGGGCGGTGACGACTATTGGATCGCCGCCGAACGGCTTGTAGACAAACAGCGTGCAGGGGACTTCAATGGCACGTTCCCTCGCTCGGCACTCTCAACACTAACTGACCATTTTGCCCTATCAGACTTTTCACTGGGGGATTTCAGCGAGGATGATTGGAAAGAGTTAACTTCAGAAGAATCGTTTTGTCAGATTGCCTGATACCAGGCTACGCGGGGATAGCAGTAACAATGTCTAAGACTTGGCCTGAAACTTGGAATTTTGTCAGGACCAGATTTCCATCTGAACATCTTGTCATGGATGGTAAGAGACTCGTATGACAAGTGGACCTGCCCGCTAGAAGAGGATATACTGATAGATGGCGTTTACTTTGGTTTGGGCGGCACTGCGTGCGCATGGTAGTAGGAGTCCTTGGGCTCAACATCGACCCCCAAGAGGACAAGAGTTAAAAAAATTGCAAGACACCTAGCAAATTCAGACGCGGGGAGTTAAATCACGGATTGCTGGTCGGCAAATTTACTCGGTGTCTAACATTTATCCTACCACTTTCATGTGAGCCTGTTGCAAATATTTCTTTACCTTGCATTATATATAAAATCGGAGGGTCTGGCCGTAAAGGGGATGGCACCGGGCGAATCTTAGGTGGAATGGGTTCAGATTTGGAGGGTGGGTCGGGGTGGTTAGTGTGTACCTGCTTGCCCGAGATCGGGCCGGTGCAGGCCTTAGTTCCCTCCAAATGAGCGTGTGTGCCGTCTTTTTCCGTTCTGAGGCCCAGAACGTGTGGCTATGGAGTCCACACCATTTTCGTCACTTTGTTACTTCGCTTAAGTTCGCGGATCTTCGTGACTTTGATGGGAACCTGTGAATGTTCGTCACATTGGCATGTTTTTGGGAAAGTTCGTGAGTTGTTTGTTACACGGCAACTCCTCAGCGCATCACAAAGTGATGGGTATGAGCAGTGTGCCGAGTGTGGCCGGTTAGGTTCAGGTTAGGTGGTTAGGGTGGTTAGAGGGATAAATATATTTGGAAACCCCCCATGTTCGGATACCCGGGGTTGCCGCTATGTGAAAACCCCATGATTTGTAAGACAAGATCTGATGGCGGCTGATGGCGGAGGTGGCGGGATGGGGCGGACTCTTGTCAGAGTGTTTCTGGTGGCTCAAAAGACCTCTGATATGTTCGAAAAAATTATGTGAATCAAATGCTGCCTTGAACAGTCGGCTGCAATTTTTTCCCCTCATTTTAGGCCCCCAAATTCACCTGTGATTGTGAATTCAAAACACTTTTTGTGTGAGAATGGCCGAAAACCCGCCCGGCCTTGTGCCGAAGGAACAACGATGGCCGATGCTTCCAGGTTCTTGAACATGCCGAGTCAAAATGACGAACTTCCACAGAAAATCATCAGAAGTAACGAACTTTCCCTAAATGCGATCAAAGTGACGAGGTTTCGTGAAAATAAGCGAAATAAGCGAAGTAACGAAGTCACGAAGATGGCTACTACCCGTGGCTATGTCCTGGCTCAGCTGCCCGTGGCTCCGCGAATTTTTTTTAAATTTGGAAAATGAAAAGCGAAAGGGAAACAAAAGTAGCTGTCTGATGTGACGTTCTTTTTATCATCTACGTCGTTGCTAGGTGCGCTGAGAAATAGCGTTGGAAGGCGGCGGGGATTGGCGTTGATTGAGTGGCACTGGATGCCGCGGACCCACTAAACCATTCAGAATGTTGCTAGTGGGTTCATCGTGTTGTAGCTTTCCTTCCTCCATTGAATTCAGCTTCCGCCCGATACAAGGCCAGCCATTTAGTTAGGAAGACGTTTATCTCTCCTCCATTTATTCCGCACTATGGTCACTCGAGGTGTTGCGCAGTAGATTGAAAATTGATCTCGCACAGATCATTGTGACTGGACACCTTGCGTGAATGAATCAATGTTTTGGACATGCTTTTACTGTACAAGCCAAGGACTAGATATCTGCTGAAACTATTTGTTCTTTTGTAAATTTTTGATACCGGTTGGTTACTCCATCCAAATTTGCCGGAGAGAAGCGAAGGCATGTCTTGTGCGTGTAATGCAACAGTTTCAGGCTATTACCATCTAAATTTCAAGCAAAAAAGGAAGAAAAATGCATTCCAAACCAATGCCAAACAAGGAAAGTTAAGATAAATTGACAATTTTTGTTGCTAATTTATTTTGGAGGTCCAAAAAAGCTAACGTCCTTACAACTCTTTGCAGAACTCAGGGCGCGGGTCTTTTTTTTTTTTTGCTATTTTGGGCAGAACAGCAGCTGCGGGCTCAATTCCTGTCCGTTTTCCTTGTGAGTATGCTCAATCGATTCAAAATTCCAATGCGCAGTTTTCTGTATCCTCAGATTCTTTATTTGGTTCTCGGATCAAATTTGTGGCCCGAGTAAACACATTTTGGGACATTTCCCAGCAGGACAGCTCTAGCATTAGTGTTTGACCACCGATTGCCCTAGATTTTTTATATGGTGAACTTCTATGTATAATGTAGTTCCTCAAATACCGGGATAGTGAATATAATGTCGGGTTTCCTTATGGGAACAGCAGGTTGATTGAGACTAAATCTACCCAATATTTCCTGATCACTAGATTGAAACTAGGGGTTACAATCACTATCCTGGTATTTCAGGAACTACATTATACATAGAAGTCCACCATATAAGAAATCTTGAGCATACTCACAAGGAAAATGGACAAGAATTGAGCCCGCAGCTGCTGTTCTGCCCAAAATAGCTACAAAAAAAAAAAAAACGACCCGCGCCCTAAGTTCTGCAAAGAGCTGTAATTGAACTGATTTGGGAGAATTGGACCTTGGCATTTGGGGGCAATCTGGCCTTATTCGCAAAGTAGGTCTTCCCTGATGGTGTCGGCACTTCACGGATGGCGCCGCCACATGGCCGCAAACAAACACGTCGCGTCGGGACGGAGCGAGGCGCGGCAGTGGGTCGGTCGTGGGCGGGACGTGTGCAGGCACGCTGTAGGGGCGGGAGCCGGCCGAAATTGGAGACGGGGCATATCCCTGCATGGGTGGGCAGCGCCAGTCGCCATCGACGACGGTGGTGGTGAGAAGAGAAAGGATCAGGATGACATAATATTCAACAAGTTCAACTGAGCTCACGAACTGTCAACAAACATATCTGTAATCCAACGAACTTTCTCAAAATTCCATACACCTCACAAACTTTCACAAGATCCCATCAGTCCGATGAAATTTCGCGAATTAGCAATGACCTGATGAAAAAGGGTTCATTGCCCCGCTCACCACCCCATCGTGCTCCCAGCTAAGGAAGATCGACGAGCCTTGTTCCTCGGCCTGTGTCTGCATGCTCTGCAGATAGACCTGGAGCCCATAGCTCGCTAGCCCTGGGACGCGTGCTTGGATCTGCAAGCTGTAGTTTATGCCGGCCAGCGTGTATGTAGCCTCGCCGCCATCGTCAGTCTCGTCTTTGCTAATGCTGGTGTCGAACTCAACGTACACCTGACTCGAGGTGTACGGCGCGATCTGTTAGAAGTAAACAAGCGGAGCGTGGCGGGAGGAGAGCCAAGCGGAGTGTAGCGGTAGGAGAGCCGAGTGGAGCGTAATCAGTAAATGAATAACAAGAAATACACACACAGCAGCTATTGGGACGCGGGGAGTCGAACCCCGGCTTGCTGCTCTTCAACACTCTGCAGCGGTGCGCTGTACACCACGTCCCATTTCTTCCCGTAGTTCATCCCTTGCATTCGTATGAGAGGAATTTGGGAACTTAGCAGCGAGTAAATGAATGTTTACCAGGCAAAAGAAAAGTATTTGAGCAATCTACTTCTACTAGGAGGGACGCAGGGAGTCGAACCCCGGCTTGCTGCCTTTCAATACTGAACGCACGAGATCAATTTAATACAGCCGTGCTCCACACACCACGTCCCATTTATTCCTCTCGTTCGTTGCCTGCATTTACATCACTGGAATGTAGGAACTTGCGAACTTGCGAACGAGTAAAATAAATCCTTGCTAGACAAAAGAAACTTGCCAATTGTTTAGGTGAGACGCGGGGAATCAAACTCCGGCTTGCTGCTCCTGTTCAATTCTTGCCATCGTCGAATGTAAGGCAGTCGTGCACCATACACCACGTCCCGTTACTTTCCCTCGTTCGCTCCTCGATAATGTACCATAATTTCCAAGAGTTCAATCAGTATAGACGGGATTGAGAGGAATTCAACCCTTTTGTCAGAGGTTACAATTAAATAGCTGCACGTTTGGTACTCCAATCTAGCCCATTCAGAATCTTGCGTGTATCGAAGGCTTTCCCACCAACAAAAACAAGGCTCGACGGTTGCTATATGGGACGCGGGGAGTCGAACCCCGGTCTGCTACAAATTCATCGGATGTAAAGGCCGCCTACTGAATGCAGCGGTGCACCGCACACCACGTCCCATTCCCGCTTCCCTTGCGGTACTTGAATTTATAGGAGGGTCCGGATTCCGGGAGCGTCCGTTCCAGCGAGAAAAACAAAGATTCAGATGCGGTTGGAAAATGTGGGACGCGGGGAGTCGAACCCCGGCTTGATGCTCAATACTCAATACCAATTCATTGATCACAGCGGTGCGCCGTACACCACGTCCCATTTCTTCCCCTCCCTCATTCCTTGGATTTATATCACTGGAATTTAGGAACTTGCCGGCAAGGAATATAAGATGATAAACAAAAAAACTATGAAAAGCTCGAAAAACGCATTGGGACGCGGGGAGTCGAACCCCGCCCTGCTGCTTAACATCATTTTATTAAGACATTGAAAGCCAAGTATACAGGGGTGCGCCGTGCACCATGTCCCATTTCTTCCCCTCGCTCGTCCCTTGCATTAATATGAGTGGAATTTGGGAATTTGCCGGCAAGAAAATGATAAACAAAAATATGAGAAGCTCGAAAAACGCATTGGCACGCTGGGAGTCGAACCCCGGCTTGCTGATGTTCAATGCTCAATATCAATTCATGGATTACAGCGGTACACCGTGCACCACCTCCCGTCCTCATCTATCTTTCCTCCTCGAATATACAGCATTAATTCAGATGTTGAATTTGCGTCGAATCCCTGGCAAACACAAGAGAGTGGGATGCACCCCGGCTTGCTACATGTAATGGAAAACTTGGTCTGTAATATAAGAACAATACTCAATACTCTCACATACACAAATCTGATGAATTGACATAATTTCTGAGTCCGTACAAGTACATACATATTTCACAACAGATTCAGATTCCCATATGAATAAATGGTACCCATCGGTCATAAGGAACCTTTTTGTCCTTTAACTCTTGCACTTCCAACTGCAGCGCCTTCGCTGCATCAGTGACCTTAGGCTGCAGACCATTACGACGAAAGAGGTAAGAATAGACCTTCTCTGCAACCAAGGGACCATCTTTGTCATCCATAGACCACAACGTCCCAATGGCGCCTCGAAAACCTGCAGCAATGAATCCTCCACCAAGGTGAAAGGATTTATCGACAAGTACTGCATCCCCCATCGCTGTCTGGCATGCAGCTAGGAACACAAACTGTGCATTGGAGAGAGGTATGTGAAGAATTGTTTCCAACTCCAAAATTCCTCCATATAGATGGAGATAGCTTTTTGCGGGCTCAATCACATTTTGATGTCCATGACAGGCTAAATGAGCCCAAGTACAATCCTGGAGATGCTGTCGGACAGCATCTACTGTTGCTCCCTCCCCCTGAAGACAGTGCACATCAGGCACTTCAATAATGGAAAGAATGCTTTGAACTTCTTGTTCTACACCTTCCAGGAAGCCTGTTCCATCCTTATCAGTCTGTGTCACTCCGACAATAGTGAATTTGTCTGAATGATTGCTCGAATCTTTAGCATAGACATCCAAAAGTGATCCTAAGGTTTCTGTATAGGAGTGGATGAATTGATTTGTAGGAGAGCTTGCATGGAGAGGCAGTCCAGTGAATGCCCCAGTTGGTAGCCATCATAACCTGCCTTCACGGATGCCACGCTGCTCAATTAAATAGATGTTAGCTAAGACCAAAATTGAGATGATGTGTATGTTCACTGACCGATTCCAAAACCTTTTGAACAGGTCCCACGACATATGTCCACAGCCAGGTCAACAGATCGGCAAACCACTCTTCAGAGCTCTTGGATGAATGCCCCTCCCGCTGACCGAAGAGCCGGATGATGATTCCCGATTGACATTTCGGCCACCAAGGAAGTCTTTGAGAATGGTCCGATGTGATTCCAGCATAGCAATTGTCAGCTTTGGAAAGGGAACATGAACTGGCTCTGAAGTTGGATTCAAAATTATGATTGCATCACAACCATCTTTGTGACTGTTCAAAATCACAATTGCATCTCCTTGTGATGCCTGGCAAAGAACCTCATAAGGTTTAGGAAGCAAGAAATATTTATCTTGTCGCTGACGAATATTTGTCAGTACTGTTTCTCTTTCAATGGCAACATCTCTGGGATTAGGAGAGGTTCCACTATAGAGCTCCAAGGACAGTTCCTGTAATTTCTTTGCTTCATCAAGAGGGAGTCCATCAAATTCTGTTCTCAGCTGGAGCATTTGCTGAAACGTAATTCCCAGTCCCTGTTCCATAATTTCCACTGCAGAGGTGAGGTTGAAGACAGGTTTTTTGCAGCAGCTGAAGTGGCTTGTCCAACATCAAGTCTATGGATGGCTTCATGCTGCACACCCAAGGTATGACCAATCCAGAGAATCTCTGGGAGTAGCTGAAAGGCATTGGAATAGGCAGTTATGCACTCAGAGGACTTGAACTCTTCTGCAACAGAGGCCCAGGTGAGGGCTGCATTCCAAGAGTGCTCCGGAGTCGAAGTCATACTTTTGAAGGAGAATGCGTAGTGAGTGTGGATGGCATCTAGATCCTCTGGCCTGCCTGATCTCCTATACTTGTCGGTGAAAGAAATGGCAAGGTTTTTTAAACGTGTTGAGCTATCAGGGTGCTTGTTTGGGGTAAGGTCCACTGCTTGTTGATTTATCTGCAGTGCAGCATCAAGATCATCCATGTCTTTTAGCCTCTTATATCGTGAAAGACACAGCAAGATGTTGTAGACGTCCTGCCCTGTCTGGGTGCCTTTCTGGGGTGAGATCCACCACTTTCTTTCTGGTCTGTAATGCAGCCTCCAGATAATTCAAGTCCTCCCAAAGCCCGGTATGCATCTGTAAAAGAAACAGCTAGGTTTTGAAGGTACATTGGCCTTTTAGGGTGGTCTTCAGGGGTGATATCTACTGCCAGCAGGACATTGAGCAATGCAGCCTCAAGGTCCTTCATATGGCCCAGCCTCTGGTATCGCTCTGTGAAAGACAACCAAACTCTGTAGATAGCCTGCCCTGTCAGATTTTTTCTGGGTAAGGTCTACTGTTTCTTGTTTAATCTGCAATGCAGCCTCAAGGTCATCAAGATTTCCAAACCTCCGATACCGATCTGTGAGAGAAATAGCAACACTGCGAAGCCGCTGTGCTCTATTTGGGTCACCCTTCGGAGTCAGGTCCACTGCTTCTTGATTTGTCTGCACTGAAGCCTCAAGGTCCTTTAGGTCCCCCAACCTCAGATATTTAGTTGTGAGGGATACACCCAGGCTTTGTAGATGGTCTGCCCTGTCTGGATGTCCTTGAGGTGTGAGTTCCACTGATTCATTAAATTTTTGCAATGCCATCTCAAGATCCTTCAGGTCTCCTCCCATTGAGCTCTAATATCGATCTCGGAGAAGATTTTGCAGACATGCTGGCCTATCTGGGTGATCCTCTAGGGTAAGGTCCACCACTTCTTGAAATTTACACAAGGCAGCCTCAAGATCAATCAGAACTCCCTGCCTCTGATATCAGATTCCGAAGCATATTCCAAGGCTTTGAAGATGCCTTGCCCTGTCAGGGTGGTTGTCTGGGGTGAGGTCCAAAGCTGCTTGATCATTCTGCAAAGCAGCTTGCAGGTCGTCCAAGTCCTGTGAAAGTGAATATTTCTTTCTGAGCCATTGACCCATATAGTGATGATATCTGGGGATATTTTGATCTCCTATAGATGCCTCTTCAACGAGCTCTTGCAGTCTGGACATCATTTCTTCGATGGCCCAGCCATAAGAGCATAATTCCAGTTCCCATTGAATTGATCACTAGTATTCACTCACAATGTCTTCAGAGTGAGCAGAGTCATTTCCATCCATTGAGGGGGATTCTGAAGGTATTTCTTCAGAATTATTGGAAACAATAACAGCATCCTGTCTCCAGTCAATATAGTTTATCTTTTGAAAGTTGAATTGAAACAGCAAAAGCTCTTACAGCGTCAACTTCAGACATGGACTCGGATATTTCTGATCACTGAGAGGTATGAATGTCTTCAGCCTGGAGGCAGATTCAAGTAACTATATTCCTGGTACCGACCTAGGGACCAGATCTCAAACCCGTAACCTTGATCGGCAATTTTTCCCATCTCGATCATGATGGATAATTGTTTAATGCCCGGACCACGTGCATCCTACCTCCCTCCTGTAACCCAGACGGCAAAAATCTGCGTCTCAATCATGACAGGCTCTTTGTTGTTCACCGGCTCACGTCATAGCGCACCCAAAACACTGTCCAAAAAATCTGTGTTGATCATGACGGCTTCCATAATAAAGCCGGCCCCTATCTCGTTTCAGAGATTTCGAATATGTGAGTTAACCCATGCTAAGTTGCCGTTGTGCCCACACCAAACACTTGGCCCTCCCTAACCTTCTTGCATCTTCTTCCCCCACCAGCACCACACATCCTGCTATGAGACCCACTGTGGAGACTGTCGAAGAAGAAGATGACGCCCTGCCGATGGCGCCCCTTGTCAACACCCCATATATTGTTGAACAGCTATTCCCCTTGTCTGCTGCTGCCCTATCACAGAATGCTGCATCTCCCGTTATGGCCCCAGTGTCTGTGCAAACACCCACCTTCGAATCCGACATCGCAGCCGGCAAACACTGTGCCAATGACCACTCTCCTGATGCCACCCCTCGCACTACACTGAGCCCATCCCCCGAACCATTCCGGCCGCCCCCCCCACCCTACCAAAACCTCTGTTAGTACAACTTCTACGCTCTTACACCTTACTTAATGCCTTACAGCCGTAAATGACGCGGGTGCCGGCAGCAGCCAAATTACCTTACCTGTTACCGCCGATCGTCAAGCACGCGACGCTCCAGGTACGTACATGGAGTCCACCTGTCTCAATCATTCTAACACACGTTGCGCAGCACTGGTACAAGCCACAACACCTGTCGACCCTCTACAAGGCCTGCCCAATATCAGCAAAAGTGCACACGGTACATTGGATAATTGCGTACATCATCCAGCGTACAACAGTCCAACATTCACTTCGTCCAATGTTACTTTGTCCATCATTCATCGTGATACCATATCCTCCTTGCCACAATGTGCAACTGTGAATTCAGATCAGCTAAACAGTCGCTACGAATACGTTGGGTTCAAACCGTCCCATAAGTTTATCCCCGACCACATTCTGGCATGCAAGTGTGAGGATGTCATTCCTATCTGCCTTCAATTACATGAAGATTCATCTGCTCTCCCTTCTTGCCAAATTGCATGGCTTACCTGAGTCAGCGCGGCGATCCGCTCTCACTGCTGCTACGACCTGCCGCGGGAACGATAACTTGTTGTACTTCAAGTCATTGGTGAGGCCACGTACCAACATCATCCAAAGCCCCTACACCCCAACGGCTGATATCCCTACTGTGGTTTTCAATAACGCACCTGCAGATTCCAACGTCCAGCCTTTCACGACCTTTGAACTCAACCGTAACTACGACCTTGTTGACATCAGCGACCTCCACAGCGTAAACAACATGTATTCTCGATCTGCTGAACATACCATTTGTTACTGCCCTTCTCTAGCCCAATTCGTCATCCACTACCTATCCTTGAGCACTGCCCAACTTCTAACTCTGTCACGTCATCACCGGATACAGGTCCGAGAGGAGTCCAACAAACCCTTTTCCTTATTCAGCAGTTCAGTCGCCACAACTGTGCCAACCACTGTTCCCCCACATACCTGGTGTTCATCAAGTGGCTATACCCCCGCGCTACGCCTTTCGTCCCACACAATATTACTCCGGTTGTGCTGCCTACACAAGCTCTGACTCTGACCGAAATGGCCGATCTTGACGCGCTCGCGGGCATCTTTAATAACGAGATTCAGGTAGATGTCGAGGATGGAATTACGCATGCGTCTACATACCTGCTGAACAGGTCCTTCGACTTTGTTGAAGTGGTTTCACCTGTTACTTTACTAACACTACATCACGCTGACATCGGTGTGAAGTTTACCGCTGTCGCACTGCATTGTATTGCCAGTCTGGTGTCGATGTATGATCACTTCACCTTGAGTCAGCTCATTGACATAGCAAAGCATCATTGTGTCCCTGTGTCCAGATGCAAACCCGAGCAGACCATAAGTGTACTGTCCCATCATTGTAGTGTGTCATGTCTGGGGTATAACGATGTCTTGCTCTTCGCAAGCCTTTCAGCAATTTGAACTGCATCTTGTAATACAGAGACCTCCTGAATCGCTGGCAGATAATATGCATTGAGTGTATGTAGTTGTACATCGAGTGTTTATATGGCATGTTTGTTTTTTCGACCACTTTTAATCCAGCGCTTTGGCTTTGTACGGTATTGCATCGGGAGACAACTCGGAGGATCAGGCTGGCATAACGTGACGACCATGACCACTATTTTCAACGTTTGAGTGGGGGGAGGAATCTGGGTCGGCTGTATCAGTACCAGGGGCGCCCGGAGGGCCTTATGAATAGCATATGACTATTCTAGGAGTTAATATATCTGTAGCGCATAAGGGTTGATATTGATAAATTGTCTTCAGTTACAATTCCGTACCAAATTAAGGATACACTATATACAGATAAGTACATACAATGTTCAAAGATGTTTCAATTTTTGATGGTTAGATTTGTTGCCTGTGGGATCTGGGAACGAGGAAGCAGAGCTGACGAGGGACAGTTCGGAGGTGCAATGGTGAAAAGAGCTAAGAACTAGTCTCTTGTGACAGTCTATTGAGGAAGTGAGGAGATGATACTTCACTCTTTAAAGTTCAATGACTTTCGCGGAACACACACCTGGAATGAGGGGCTAACCCAGAGATTGATCTGGATGGAGAATGGAATGGTTGATATAAACTGTACTTTTGACTAGCTCGGATGTATCAAGTTCAGATCTTCCGTGTCAAAATTTGTGTGGTGAAGGCTTTAGGGACATTGTTAACCGGGTTGAAATTGTAATTTCTATTGGGGCATCAAAATTTCGCTGGAGGTGGTACCACAAACCCCGCCGTAATTGCCGGGAGGAGCTACACCATCATTAATTAATGCTGGCATCCGCAGGACCTGACGCCACGGCTTAAGCACCTTTCGTAATCAATATTCTACTAACCCCGACTGACCCTCTCTAAATATATCACTTTACTCCACTACTGCCTCCACATTACTCCTTCTCGCCTCCCGTTGCGTGCTAACGAATTCAATATGACAGTTATTATCGTTTTTTATGACTTGGGATTGGGCCTCTTCGAGGCGGGTGCTGAACCTTCAGGTCCCGATGTTGGATAGACATCAAATTCTGGCCACAGGTCTCCTCCAGTCAAAAAATCTTTGGCAGAATTCCCAATTTGGCCATGGATGATGGAGAAGCATTCAGTTTACATAAATTCACAGAAGATGGGGGCTTCCACCTGGTGCAAATGTAGAGCATGATCCCCATTATATGACTGGCTAAAGTATCACACCGATTGTTTTCTAGAGCTCACAGCCATTGGTCAGGACATAGTAAAATTCACTCAACAAATCAAAAACAAATAGGGCAAATTTTTATCTTGACCAGCAGTCATTGTATCCTGATTGATAAGCATAAAAAGCATGTCTATCCAAGTGAGAATCGGGTAGAAAACCCTTGTTCTGTCCTCACTTTCAGGGTATACACGATACAAAGATCGAGTCAGATGATAGCAGTTCTGAATGGGTAAACTTCCAGTCTATGCCAAGGGTTCCAGTTTTGCCACAAAAAAATGGGGGAGGAGTTGAAGAATGACCTTGACCTGTGCAACCCAGAGAACTGAATCAAATTTTTGAACCCACTCAAGAACCCACTGTCTGTCGGAACCACCACAAGTTCATGCAGAACCACTCCAAGCCAGAGAACCAGTCACAGTAAGATTGTTCAAGAACATAGACATGACATTGTACAGAAGTGTCAGGAGCCCAAAAGCTTAGAGTTGTATATACAGATCTAAGCTCAGAATCAACTGCCCATTCCAGAGTACTGTACCGACATGTATGGAAGCAACACCCCGGACCACCGTGACATTGTCGTTGCTTATTTTTTGAGCAACGACAATGAACGTGACCGTGACTGTTGCCTCTTTGGGCAATGCTGATGCGACTCGGACACAATTTTTTTATCGGTGAGGAGAATAGCAGCGACAATTATCAACCTGACAGTGATGAAGAGGAGTAGGAAATGAGCTAATACAAATTTTCTTGAGAAATTTACATCTTTTTTTCATTGTCACACTATTTTTTGGGCAACGGACCCCTCAGTGACCGTGAACCCTCGAAAAATTGGCAACGCAACGGACCCCATCGTGACTGTGACCGTTGCCTCCATACATGTCGGTACAGTAGTGGGCATGGCGTTCGAGGACGAGGCACAGGTCAAAGCAAGAACCAAGTATTTGTGTGGACTGCCACGCTAGCTTGAAGCTCAACCCTCGTGGGTACCTCTAGCTCAAAGTTCACTGACCCTCTCTCGGGTTGTGTGATCAAGTCCAGTCCGATCAAGTCCGAACATAAAGTTGAAATGACTAATTCACGGATACTGTGCCGAACACAAAGCAGAAATGACTAGTACTATAAAATACAACTTGGGGAATATCTTTGGTACCAAGGATGAAATAAACTTGCACCCAAGGATCCAAGCCTGTAATAAGTTAAAAAACATATGCTGGAATTTTGATTTATTTCTACATCTTGCCCATCTTCTTTTGAATTTATTTTGACAATGTCCAATGTTGCATGACTAAATTTTTGTTTGTACATCACTGGTTGAACATTTCAAGTTTTTCGGTGAAAAAACTAGTGAAAAATGTTTTGAATTTTACAGCAATTTTTCAGTGAAAAATCAAGTGAAAAACTTGAAACTTTTTCATGAATTTTTTGAACTTCAAAACATTTTCAGCACTTTTTCAGAAAGTTTTCACAAGGTTCAAAAAAGTAACCAATATGTTTCAAGTTTTTCACCTACTTTTCACTGGTTGAACATTTCAAGTTTTTCACTGGAAATATTGGTGAAAAACCTCCTTCATTTTTCACCCATCTTTCACCGAAAAAAGAGGTGAAAAATTCAAGCTTTTTTCACTACTTTTTTGACTGGAAACCAAGGTGTAAAATTTGAAATAAAGTTGGTGATTTTATTTGCAAGAGGAACAGCCATAATTCATGCACGTTCACACCTGAAAATGATGGTGAAAAATTCAAAACTTTGTTCACAACAATTTTCGCCACAAAAACCACAATAAAATGTGTGAGTAATGTTAGGTGAAAATTTGTGTAAAACTTGAAACCCAGGATCTAGGTTTTCAATCCTTTCTCACCATCTTTTTTTCCACTTTTTCACTGGAAAATGAGGTGAAAAAGCTACCTTATTTTTTTCACATGTTTCAGTGTAAATACAAGTGAAAATGTCAAAATATTTTCCTGGCATTTCCCGCCAGCAATCAAGGTGAAAAGTGTGAAATAGGGTTCAAGACTTTTCTTCAGACATTTTTGGACAGAAAACAGCTTTTGAATTGGTCACTGGAAGATACAGAGAGTTTTCAAAGAAAAATTTGGGTGTAAAAGGGCTACCAGAGTGCTGAAGACTTTGAGGCTAAGATGGTGTAAAATTCCAAACATCTACACCAGGTAGTTGAGGCTTTTAATCCACGAAGCCCTGAGCCAAGCCAAAACACCTGTCAGCTACTTCAAAGTCCCACGGATATAATATCTGTGGCCAAACTGAGCCAAAATCACAACTTTTCCTCCCCAGCGAGGCAAGAGTGGCATGGATTTCTGGTCTGTGACTTGTTTCACACTCACACAGATCCACCAAGCCTTGAGCCAAGCCACAACATCTGTCAGCCTCTGCAAAGTCCCACGGATATAATATCCGTGGTCAAACTGAGCCAAAATCATGACTTTTGTGGGCATTTCCTCTCCGCCAGGGCAATGGGAGTCTGGTCTGTGATTTGTTTCACACTCACATGGATCCACCAAGTCCTGAGGGAAGCCACAACATCTGTCAGCCTCTTCAAAGTCCCACAGATATAATATCCGTGGTCAAACTGAACCAAAATCATGACTTTTACGGGCATTTCCTCTGCGGCGAGGCAAGAGTGGCATGGATTTCCAGTCTGTGACCTGTTTCACACTCACACAGATCCACCAAGCCTTGAGCCAAGCCACAACATCTGTCAGCCTCTTCAAAGTCCCACGGATATAAGATCCGTGGCCAGATTGAGCCAAAATCATGAATTTTCCGGGCATTTCCTCTCCACCAGGGCAACGGGGGCATGGATTTCTGCTCTGTGACTTGTTTCACACTCACACGGATCAACCAAGCCTTGAGCCAAGCCACGACATCTGTCAGCCTCTGCAAAATCCCACGGATATAATATCCGTGGTCAAACTGAGCCAAAATCATGACTTTTGTGGGCATTTCCTCTCCGGCGAGGCAAGCGTGGCATGGATTTCTGGTCTGCGACTTGTGTCACACCCACAGGGATCCACCAAGCCTTGAGCCAAGCCACAACATCTGACAGCCTCTTCAAAGTCCCACGGATATAATATCCGTGGTCAAACTGAGCCAAAATCATGACTTTTGTGGCATTTCCTCTCCGGCGAGGCAAGAGTGGCATGGATTTCTAGTCTGTGACCTGTGTCATACTCACACGGATCAACCAAGCCTTGAGCCAAGCCACGACATCTGTCAGCCTCTGCAAAGTCCCACGGATATAATATCCGTGGCCAAACTGAGCCAAAATCATGACTTTTGCGGGCATTTCCTCTCCGGCGAGGCAAGCGTGGCATGGATTTCTGGTCTGCGACTTGTGTCACACCCACAGGGATCCACCAAGCCTTGAGCCAAGCCACAACATCTGTCAGCCTCTTCAAAGTCCCACGGATATAATATCCCTGGTCAAACTGACCCATAATCATGACTTTTGTGGGAATTTCCTCTCTGCCAGGGCAATGGGAGCATGGATTTCTGGTCTGTGACTTGTTTCACGCTCACACGGATCCACCAAGTCTTGAGGCAAGCCAAAATAGCCGTCAGTCTCTTCAAAGTCCCACGGATATAATATCCGTGGTCAAACTGAGCCAAAATCATGACTTTTGTGGGCATTTCCTCTCCGGCAAGGCAACAGTGGCAAGGATTTCTGGTCTGTGACTTGTGTCACACTCACACGGATCCACCAAGCCTTGAGCCAAGCCACAACATCTGTCAGCCTCCGCAAAGTCCCATGGATATAATATCTGTGGCCAAACTGAGCCAAAATCATGACTTTTGCGGGCATTTCCTCTCTGGTGATGCAACGGGGGCATGGATTTCTGCTCTGCAACTTGTTCCGAGATCATAGACATCCCCACACCTCAAGCCCAGCCAAAACACCCATCACCTCTTCAAAGTCCCACGGATATAACATCTGCAGACAAACCGGGCCAAAATCACGACTTTCCCAGTGATGTGCTCTCCAGACCAATGGATGGATGCCAGATAAGTGTACAGCCCCATGGCAGATAAATGCCCAGCTGCTCAATTCAATCCGTAAACCTGACGGAGAGTGAATCCCCAACTGAATAGTGTTTTAGCAAGTGGCCAGGGCAAATTGTGTTTGTCCATGGATATTATATCTCTTGATACACATACAGCGCGTCTGAGAGTGCGAGCTGATAAAACAAATACCAGGCTCACAACTCCAAGTATGGCCGATATACCATGTCTGTGCGAGTAGGCCAAACCATGCTCAGTGCTCGTATGGGTGCGAACAGTGGTGAAGGCAGGAATGCAGGGATACAACAAGTTCACGTGACGGTGAGCAGTGGTGGGGACGACGAGAAAGCAAAACGACACTAATAGGAGGTGTATGACAAGAGACAGGATGAGAGTGGAGACAGAGGCGGACATGAACAACGACAAAGACTCAATGCAGTGGCATACAAAAGGTGGGATCAAAACGGGTATGATCAAGTCTGTCTGTAAGGAGAATCCAAGTGCTGTATATATAGTGAAAAGGTGAAACAATAAAGGGGGGAATGAATTATAATGAGGACAAGGCTGTACGTCTCAGTGCTACGTTGTCAGAGAAATCGCTAATAAATGAGGAAATATCACCAATAGGGGCAAAAACAATATATTCAGACAACGGGGTTTGGAAATCCATGGAAACTATGAGAACACCGCGAGATATGACAAAAATTGATACAATGTGAAGGACACTTGGAACGAACGTGTTGAAAGAATCTAAGGAGACAGATTTGACCGGACCGATTCCATGATCAGCGAGCAGTGCTGCTCATCACCGTGCAACGTTGAAGTGGCTAATGGGTGTTTTGGCTTGGGTCAAGGCTTGGTGGATTTGTGTGAGGGTGAAACAAGTCACAGACCAGAGGAAATGCCTGCAAAAGTCATGATTTTGGCTCAATCTGGCCACGGATATTATATCCGTGGGACTTTGAAGAGGCTGACAGATGTTATGGCTTGGCTCAAGGCTCGGTGGATTCGCATGAGTGTGAAACAAGTCACAGACCAGGAATCCATGCCACTCTTGCCTCGCCGGAGAGGAAATGCCCTCAAAAGTCATGATTTTGGGTCAGTTTGACCACGGATATTATATCCATGGGACTTTGAAGAGGCTGACGGATGTTATGGCTTGGCTCAAGGCTTGGTGGATCCGTGTGAGTGTGAAACAAGTCACAGACCAGAAATCCATGCCATTCTTGCCTCGCCGGAGAGGAAATGCCCGCAAAAGTCATGATTTTGGCTCAGTTTGACCATGGATATTATATCCGTGGGACTTTGAAGAGGCTGACCATGGTTGTGGCTTGCCTCAAGGCTTGGTGGATCTGTGTGAGTGTGAAAGAAGTCACAGACCAGAAATCCATGCCCCCGTTGCCCTGGTGGAGAGGAAATGCCCACAAAAGTCATGATTTTGGCTCAGTTTGGCCATGGATATTATATCCGTGGGACTTTGAAGAGACTGATGGCTGTTTTGGCTTGCCGCAAGGCTTGGTGGATCCGTGTGAGCGTGAAACAAGTCACAGACCAGAAATCCATGCTCCCATTGCCCTGGCAGAGAGGAAATTCCCACAAAAGTCATGATTTTGGCTCAGTTTGACCACGGATCTTATATCCGTGGGACTTTGAAGAGGCTGACAGATGTTGTGGCTTGGCTCAAGGCTTGATGGATCCGTGTGAGCGTGAAACAGGTCACAGACTGGAAATCAATGCCACTCTTGCCTCGCCGCAGAGGAAATGCCCGCAAAAGTCATGATTTTGGCTCAATCTGGCCACGGATATTATATCCGTGGGACTTTGCAGAGGCTGACAGATGTCGTGGCTTGGCTCAAGGCTTGGTTGATCCGTGTGAGTGTGAAACAAATCACAGACCAGACTCCCATTGCCCTGGCGGAGAGGAAATGCCCACAAAAGTCATGATTTTGGCTCAGTTTGACCACGGATATTATATCCGTGGGACTTTGAAGAAACTGATGGGTGCTTTGGCTTGGCTCAAGGCTTGGTGGATCTATGTGAGTGTGAAAAAGGTCACAGACTGGAAATCCATGCCACTCTTGCCTCGCCGCAGAGGAAATGCCCGTAAAAGTCATGATTTTGGCTCAGTTTGACCACGGATATTATATCCGTGGGACTTTGAAGAGGCTGACAGATGTTGTGGCTTCCCTCAGGACCTTGTGGATCCATGTGAGTGTGAAACAAATCACAGATCAGACTCCCATTGCCCTGGCGGAGAGGAAATGCCCACAAAAGTCATGATTTTGGCTCAGTTTGACCACGGATATTATATCCGTGGGACTTTGAAGAGACTGATGGGTGCTTTGGCTTGGCTCAAGGCTTGGTGGATCTATGTGAGTGTGAAAAAGGTCACAGACTGGAAATCCATGCCACTCTTGCCTCGCCGCAGAGGAAATGCCCGTAAAAGTCATGATTTTGGCTCAGTTTGACCACGGATATTATATCCGTGGGACTTTGAAGAGGCTGACAGATGTTGTGGCTTCCCTCAGGACCTTGTGGATCCATGTGAGTGTGAAACAAATCACAGATCAGACTCCCATTGCCCTGGCGGAGAGGAAATGCCCACAAAAGTCATGATTTTGGCTCAGTTTGACCACGGATATTATATCCGTGGGACTTTGAAGAGACTGATGGGTGCTTTGGCTTGGCTCAAGGCTTGGTGGATCTGTGTGAGTGTGACACAAGTCACAGACCAGAAATCCTTGCCACTGTTGCCTTGCCGGAGAGGAAATGCCCACAAAAGTCATGATTTTGGCTCAGTTTGACCACGGATATTATATCCGTGGGACTTTGCAGAGGCTGACAGATGTTGTGGCTTGGCTCAAGGCTTGGTGGATCTGTGTGAGTGTGAAACAAGTCACAGACCAGAAATCCATGCCACTCTTGCCTTGCTGGGGAGGAAAAGTTGTGATTTTGGCTCAGTTTGGCCACAGATATTATATCCGTGGGACTTTGAAGTAGCTGACAGGTGTTTTGGCTTGGCTCAGGGCTTTGTGGATTAAAAGCCTCAACTACCTGGTGTAGATGTTTGGAATTTTACACCATCTTAGCCTCAAAGTCTTCAGCACTCTGGTAGCCCTTTTACACCCAAATTTTTCTTTGAAAACTCTCTGTATCTTCCAGTGACCAATTCAAAAGCTGTTTTCTGTCCAAAAATGTCTGAAGAAAAGTCTTGAACCCTATTTCGCATTTTTCACCTTGATTGCTGGCGGGAAATGCCAGGAAAATATTTTGACATTTTAACTTGTATTTACACTGAAACATGTGAAAAAAATAAGGTAGCTTTTCCACCTCATTTTCCAGTGAAAAAGTGGAAAAAAAGATGGTGAGAAAGGATTGAAAACCTAGATCCTGGGTTTCAAGTTTTACACAAATTTTCACCTAACATTACTCACACATTTTATTGTGGTTTTTGTGGCGAAAATTGTTGTGAACAAAGTTTTGAATTTTTCACCATCATTTTCAGGTGTGAACGTGCATGAATTATGGCTGTTCCTCTTGCAAATAAAATCACCAACTTTATTTCAAATTTTACACCTTGGTTTCCAGTCAAAAAAGTAGTGAAAAAAGCTTGAATTTTTCACCTCTTTTTTCGGTGAAAGATGGGTGAAAAATGAAGGAGGTTTTTCACCAATATTTCCAGTGAAAAACTTGAAATGTTCAACCAGTGTTTGTGGCAAAAAAATCCTGTAAAATCCAAAACATTTTTCACCAAAATTTTCAGTGCAAAACTTGAAATGTTCGACCAGTGCATGTAGCAAAAGAGAACTAAGCTCAAGTTCCCCAGGGTAGCCAAACCTAAAGGTTCAGCAATTATTACTTGCAGGTGCATGGTTTCTGATGCAGAACTAGCTGTAAACTTTGAACTTTTTGATGCAGTGCGAACTTTCAACTTATTACTTTGAATCACGGGCCGGTCTATTCCGATCGCCGAAACTGACATAATAAGCAAGAATCGGGAGGGGGCACGGGAAGGCGGGGACAGGGACACCCTTTAACAACTGTGATCATGATTCTCCTCATAAAATTGGGGTGTACAAATTAACAGTCAATACAGCTTGCTGTCCTGTCCCATATTTGAATAGGATGACGGGGATGAGGAATCTACTTTTGAGCTCAAATTCCAGTGCTCAGCAAAACACTCAAAAATCGAGATTATACCCACCAACCTGGCGGGAATGTGGAGGCTGATTAAAGAGCGGGCCAGACAGGAATCAATGCTTAGCAATTCAATACCTCAGTGGTAATTTGGTGATAATCGCGCGCCAGCGGCGTGGCTGAAACACAGCGGCGCAAAAGTGGAAGCGATGGCGCATCAAAAAATACTGTCAAATGTGGGAAACCATCATGCCAGAAGGACATGCCATTGGCAGCCGAGATCAATCAACCTCGAAGCCTGCAACAAGTGCAAACTACAGACCACGAAGTTCACATTCCCTGAGAAACCAAAGGGTACAGACTCAAAGTGCCAATAAATAATGAAAAAACTCTCATAATTCAAGGTTTTCAAATTTCACCTTCGAATGAAGCCGGTTCAGGGAAGAAACATGACGAATTTTCCGCGACCTAGATTGCGTGTGAATCCTTCGAACGTGAATCAAGTCAGAGCTTAGTCATCTTCCAATCTTCCGCCAAAGCAGCCAAAATTACGATCAGCGAGGTGAGGTGGAACCAAAACAGCACGGTTCCCAGGCGCCAAATCCAGTAAAGAACTCACACGCGGAGACCGAATATGGGACTCGGGGAATCGAACCCCGGCACTGTCATCGAATTCCCAAAGGATTGAATACAGCGGTGCCATACGCCACGTCCCATTCTCATCCCGTATCTATAACAAAGTTAGCCACCAAAAAAAAAGAGAAAATAAAATCTGAGAATCGGACGCTGGCCCCGTCCTGTTGCAGGAACGTCTATCCTCCATGCTCAGTATAAACATCAGTACGACGTATACCACGTCTCATCCGTTCTTCCCACTCGTTGACCATATATATGCCCAATTTCACAGGCGCAATCAGTCCGAAGAATATTGAGAACAGTTCAAGTTCATCCGACATCAACCCGACTATGGTTGCAATCTTACTCACTTACGCTTTCCTCGCATTTCATGTTACAGTCTTCCACAATAACAATCATATTCCAAACGGCGGCTCCCATTGAGACAAGGACTGCGGGAAGACTGTATAAATCAATCATGGTCGAATAATTAAAGGACGCCAGGATGAAGGTCCTCTAACGATGTACGCATTAATTATAATTCCCCGAGAGAATTCATGATCCCCGGCTGTAGGTGTCCTCCTCATTTAGCCTCCAAGTATGTCGATGCCGAGGTCGGATTGGGTTACCGGTCACCAAATCCACTCACCCCCACCAAAGTGTAAATAAATAAAAGTGCACCGCGGCTTCCCGTTCACTACAGCTTCATTAATGGTCCAGGTATTGAGGAGGTGGTTCTACTGTCCCCTGCGACTCCAGCTCGCGCTCCAGCATTCTGATCCGCACCTGGAGGATCTCATTCTGCTCCATCGCACGGTCGGGGCCATGATCAACTGCGCCCCGCAGGTCCTCGAGCTGCTTCTGCAGTGTGCGTAGCTGCATCGCCAGATACCCTTGTCCGTCCTGGATCACCGCCTTGCTCGGTGCTCCATTATTTTGGCGCATTGGTAGCTGAACCTGCTGCATTCCGCCACCGTCCGCGTGGAGTCCGATGAAAGCGTCGACGTTTGGGGCCACCTGGAGTTTCCTGCGGGCCCGGCGGGCGCGTAGAACGAGGAAGAGGCTCAAAATCAAGAGCGCGACGACACCAAATACGATGCCGAAGATGGCGCCGACAGTGAGTGATGACCTGGGTCGGGAGATATCTCAGATACGTGGACGGCAAAGGTGGACAAGATATTACTTTCGACGGGTTTTGGTGAGTTGTGTTGTGGTCGAGCTCGGAGACCCCGATGAACTCGTTGCACTGGATGTTGAAATCGTCGATGATGTTGGTGGTGCCCCGCTGGTAGTGGCCAGACTGGTATCATCGACAATTTTGATCGTATTTCCAGTGATAAAGTCGAAGGTGTCGTTGCTAAGGAAGGCGAGAGTATAATCTCTGCGATGGTACCATCAATGAAGAATGTTTCTTTCGAACAGCCGAATTTACCCCAGTGCGAATGTAGGGAGAGTAATTGTAGCTCTGAACTTCTGGGCGTCCACATTGTTTACAATTGGAAAGATAGATGTGGTCTAGAAATGCATTAGTATCCATCAGCTAACGAAGACGGCAGGAAACGGTACATTTTCCAGCCCTATAGCGAATAACCTATATCGCCAACCACCGACTGAGACACAAGTGAATCAAGCAGAATCACAGACGTACACGATGCTTGTTCCTCCCCAGGTCATTGTCAGCTCTGATCCTCTTTGGAGGGTGGTACCACTGGGAGGGTACCCCATAATGACGGCGAAAACTTTGGATGCCCCCAGGGCCACAGTTATGCTGTAGTGTGGATTTAACGCCAAATGTACGGAGCATTGTCTGTCACTGACAAGGTTCGTGTACTCAACCTGGAGAACATAGTGGTGAAGCGGGTGGCGAAAGGCGATGTAACTTGGAAGTATCAAGTGTCAAGTATGGAAACCAAATAGAAACAGCTTTCGGAGCCATGGCTCCCATCAGGTAGAAGAGCAAGTTCTCTATCCGGTGAATAGGGCCTTGTTCTAAAACACGACATTGTGTGGGATCGCTCGCATCTGCCGACGGCTTTGGACTCTGTATCATCTCTGATTGCCCAGGCACTTGGTAGATATGGCCGCCGCTCGCAAGATGTACCAGAGTCATGATTGATACGCGATGGCGTCCCGCTTGTCTCCTAATAGCTTCCGATGTTCTGGATGTACTGTTCCAATCATATGAACACCACCCGCAGTCCTGTGATGATTGATTCGATAGTTCCATCCATAGCAACGCCGTTTCCGAGGATCGAAACCAAACCTAACTAGTAACTACCGTTCAGGCTTTCGGATGGGGACCGCTAATGGCTGTCCTGTGATCCAACTTGAACGATTGGCCATTTCTAGTGACGGCACCTAACATGTGAGTGGATGGAAGAAAATAAACCTGTTGCATACAGCATCCAGCGAGCATCAGTTGCTGGGCTCCGGGCACAGGCACTCGAATGTTGCCCGGGTGGAGACGGGAGACGTTTCAGGTGGCCATAATAGGAAGTTTATGTGGGAGGATATGAACAAAAACAGACCGGGCAAGGGAGGGACATGGAGGATATGGGGGCGTAAGGCCGAGACAGCCAAATCCAAAGAAAGGCGAGCTATATAGGCTTGTCTCTCTACGTAGGGCGGGACCCGGATGTGCGCACAGGGTGGGTGCGCAGGAAGGAGGGATCTGCATGGGTGTCACCGTGCGAAGGACACTCAGTCTGACAGTGAGACACAGACGGTGACGATATTGCAGCCGCATCGCGGCGGACGTTGCTGATCGTGCGATCTACGAGCCAGAGCGCCGAGCATTCGGATTGAGCTGCTGATATAACCGAGCGTGGGATGGAGACCAGCCGACGACGACGTTGTCAAAGCGGGTAACGTTCGTTCGGCCGCCACCTCCGACTCATCTTACGGCTTGCAGAGGAAAGCAGTATGGGGTCGGCAGAGAATGGAATCTTCCTCAGCAGTAACCATGACACAGCCGGGTGCGTGTTAAGAGAGGGACGTAGCACGAGATGAAATTAAGAGGGGACGAAATGTGGCTGTGTGTGATTGAGCGGGTCTGATGGCGGAGGATCTAGCTTCCGCCATCATTCCGCCATCATCCGCCATCTGTACAAAAGCTTCGGTGCTCACCGATTGAGGATTCCATTTGCCACCGACATTCATCCCAAACAGGGACAATGTTCATTTTTGCCGTGTTCAAACGTCAAAAGAAAGTGTCGGATTTCCGGATACCGATCTTGGCAAATGAATCCATAGAATACGAGCTGACTCGCGTTTCAATCTTCCACTGTCCCAACATATGGAACCATTGGCGGTCGAGAAGTAAAGGAGGAGTCCCCCTAATTTCCAATGCTAGACGGAACAAAGGATAGGCCCGCCAATATCCTCCAGGCACTAAAGACGAACGACTCATTTCCGGGAAAAAACATCAGGACGCGGGGAGTCGAAGCCCATACTGCCCCGGCCAGTATCCCATCTTATTGAATACAGTGGTGCGCCGTACACCATGCCCCACTCGTTTCTACGGATGTACAGTAAAGAATAAAATCTATCCGCAACGCTGTCTCAATCGGGATGTGGCACCATCACCTTCTCGTCAAACGAACCGGCACTTTTCCAACGCCGAGCGTCATCACCGTAACCCCTTTCATAACTCTCGCGCGCCACTGGCTCCGGGTTTCACCCGGATTGAGAACGATGTGAAGTTTCCAGTCGCGGAGGACGTTGCTCATGAATGCGACGCCCTCTGTCAGCGCGAACCTGCGCCCGATACCTGCAGAGTAGACTCAAATTAAGTGGATGTGCAGAAAAAATAATGGCATGGCTGACATGCGCGAGGGCCCATTGAAAACATAGACATGTCACTCTCGGACGCGCCGTACCATCTTGAAGGACGGAATTCCTCGGGCTCGGGAAAGTGTTTGGGGTTGTAATCTGTCGTATATTGTTAAAGACGGCATCGTAATTTAAGACTCGGCAGTGAGCACGTACGAAGTCCGACGACATCAACGGCGACTCTTGTGCCAGGCTCGAGAATAATCTGACCACCGTGGCCATCCTCTTCGTCCGTTGTTACAACCACTGTCTCGGTTGTTTCTCGGAACATCATAAAGGCGGCAGCTTTCCCCGTTGTAAATATCAATTACGAAAGAAAATTATCAGGTACATACGGAAGAGACGAGATGCTTCCAAGAAGCACGCTTGAACCTTGATGAGCCGCGGGTAGTCTTTGAAATCCTGGTTCTCATTAGATGCGCCTAATGAACATGAATCGCACTGACGATTTTACCATCCGCCGATGTCACCGCGAGGATCTCTTGGTATACTTCCTCATGAATATCTTCATACAGAGCAAGAAATCCGATGGCCGCGTCAAGTGCTTTAGCCGTAGTTTCTGTTGCGTAATTGTCGGAAAAAACTAAATAGCCTTATAAGCTGAGACAATCTTATAAGGCCTTATCAGGCCTTATTACGGCTTATAAGGCAAAAATCTCAAATCCTTTTTTGCCTTATAAGCCATTTTAAGGCCTTATTAGGGCTTATAAGATTGTCTCAACTTGCAAGGCGATTTGGGTTTTTCCGACATATTAGTTGCATTTGAATTCGCATATATTCATGGACCGCAGCAGACTTACCATGGCCTGCGAATAACAGAAGAAATGTGTTTCCACTCTGCAAACTTAAGTTGAGCAATACATGGGAGGTCTTTCGAGATAGCTTGACCCACAAGCTCCTCGTCCGTCATCCGCAAGTTTCCTTCGCCTTCACTGGCACGTATCATTAGTCGGAACACATCTTTCCGTTGAGCATCGCGCTTTTCTTCCAGTGCCAGGTCTGCCCGCCTAGCGGCAATGAGGGTCTTCATGAAGTCTGCCAGGGAAGTATAGGCCGTCTCGATATCGTGTAATCTATCTCGGACGGTGAGGTCAAGTTCAAGAAAGGGAACTGAATTCCGAACTTCTTTATGGGCAGCTTGTACATCCAGCGTGGTGTAATCAAACGGACGATGTGCGATGCGGAGACAATCGTGAGTGCCTCTCCGAAAGGCATACCGGAGGATTGAGCCGGGGTGTCCCATGAGAGCTGTTGCCCGAAGCCACATCGGGCTATGAGAATCAGAGCAAACTAGCACGCCGGCGTCAACCAGGCAGGGTGAGAGAGATATTGGCGCTCAACTTTGGTAGTGATCTCATTAATGGGGGAGATCAGCATGTCGGTTTCATGGATCCAGCCTTCGGCTGTCATCATCTCCTGATACAGCCTGCCAACCTGGTCCCAGACGAGGGCATTTCTATCGCCAAAAGAATGAGAGTCCGTACATCCATCGTGAGATGAAACGACTCGCGTTTCGGGAGTAAAGGCGGGGTTCAGGATGCGTCGATGACGACTCCATGGAGCTCCGTTCTCGGTGAATATGTTTCTGCTCCAAAGTCTGCATCGACTCCCATTAGCGTTGCGCGAGAGTAAGCGAGTCGACCTCACAGCATGATCACAAGTGTCTCTTCGGGTTTCTCGAAATGCCCTTTGACCGAAAGGAATTGTCGCGCCACATCCGCAGAACGGGTGTAAATGGAGGGACCACCACCGAGATAGGACAGCACCGACATGGTGTGTACGCCACACTTCTCGTAAACTGCCTCACCGTCAGCACACCCAGGAAGGGTCAGCATCGAGTGTGGCATCACCTTGATTGCGCCACTGCCACTGCCAGCTCAAGCCCGGATTCCAGAAGACTGTCGGGATAAGGGTGTCAAGGAGAGATGCGGGTGAGAGCATGGACCGGACCCCAGGCAGATTCGATAGTTTCTGAAGGAAAGTCAATATGTGAGATTCTGGTCCGAGTGTTGGGTCTTACTCGCGCATTCGCCCTGAACTCGAAGACTTTGCGGGTCGCATAGATAGCGAGAAACCCAGCGAGATATGTCCACCAAGACATAATGTGGAGGGTTAAGACACCAATTCGTATTGTGTGTCCACTTTTAAACGCCGCCGCAAAAGAAGGCTCACCGTTCGGAACTTCCCGTGCTTCCGTTCAATTCGCCGCCGCCCCATCAATCTCCGAGGAGGAGTCAAAATCAGAACAAACCCGGCAGAATCTGTAGCGAATTGAGATATCTGATTCTAACTCCCGAAGGTCAGTGAATTGCGCTAGTTGGAGAGCGCGCTGTTTGCTGTTGTTTGGTTGAATCGAGACGCGTCTTCCGAGGCACGTGCTAGAAAACTAAACAATTTTTTTCTTATAGCTAATTGCGGAACATAGGGCGCGGCCATTTTTTTTTCCATTTTGAGCTGTTTTTGATTGTTTTCACTGTATCGCTCATTTCGGGCTCTGTTCTCAATGGATCGCTTCGAAAAATTTATGGGCGGACTTGTGCTGCGATTCTGGAGGGCCTGACGTGCTCCGTTTATTTTTATTCAGCTTGTAGGAAATGAGATACCAAATTTTCCTGTTTTCATCTGAATCTCCTCATATAGGAGGAGATGTAAATATAATATTTCGAGTCGTCATTAGGGAGGACCTAAGAACATTACGGAGGTCCTATAGTCACCATATTTTCTCTATGGGTCTCTTACGGCGTGAACCACGCCATTGAATCCGAGAAAGTGAGCTTTGAGCATCCATTGCTCAACCACCATGTTCTGGCTTGTTCTCTGGCTTGTTCAGCCAGATATTTTATCAGAGCTCACCTTGGGGTCTTTGGAAGAGACTTCACGACTCAGATTCGGTTCAAACGTCCATGCATTGTCTCATTACGCGACGCGCTCCAATCTGCCATCAGTCACGGGTACGTGTGGTTAGGCGTAACCATTCTCGTGACTGATGGCAGATTGGAACATGTCGCGTAGTGGGACATGGACGTTTGAACCGAATCTGAGTCATGCAGTCTCTTTCAAAGACCCCAAGGTGAGCTCTGATAAAATATCTGGCTGAACAAGCCAGAGAACAAGCCAGAACACGGTGGTTGAGCAATGGATGCTCAAAGCTCACTTTCTCAGATTCAATGGCGTGGTTCACACCGTAAGAGACCCATAGAGAAAATATGGCGATGATAGGACCTCCGTAATGTTCTTAGGTCCTCCCTAATGACGACTCGAAATATTATATTTACATCTCCTCCTATATGAGGAGATTCAGATGAAAACAGGAGAATTTGGCACCTCATTTCCTACAGGCCAAATAGAAATAAACGGAGCACGTCAGGCCCTCCAGAATCGCAGCACGAGTCCGCTCATCAATTTTTCGAAGCGATCCATTGAGAACAGAGCCCGCAATGAGCGATACGGTGAAAACAATCAAAAACAGCTCAAAATGGAAAAAAAAAATGGCCGCGCCCTATGTTCCGCAATTAGCTGTAAATTGGTTGAATAACAATGTTCGATTCCGTTCCATTATAATGTTTCCCATTCGGCGTTCCGTGGAACCCTAAGCTTATCAGAATTGTTTAATCGGCCCAATACCGTTAGCACTGGTCCCACTCTTCTCCCTCCCTCCTGGTCTTCTGACTGGACTCAAAACGAGGATTTCGGGTCGTATTCCACCAGCGGTGGAAAGAGCACAGTCTACTGCCTCTGTTACACCGCTCTGTTCGGACGGCCTTGAAATGAGGAAATAGCTTCGAGGGTAGAGTAAGATAGTGCGACGTGCCATGTCATAGATAGGGATAGCCATTCATGTAACTGTAGTTGAAGTGCGATCGCACGTAGAGGTAGAGGCGCATGACGCGAAATTTTCCTGACTATTTGGCAGATGTGTTCTCGATGAAGGGTCGCATTGCCAGAATTCAACAGGGAAATGAGGTATTCGAGCATGTGTGCCTTGACTAAACCAGAAGCCCCGATTTCAGAGGTGCTGAGGCGCAAGCAAATCGAAAGGGCGTAAACGACTAGACTGCTTCTGAACGGAGATCAAAAAGTGAATGGGGGATAAGGGCAGTGGGACATTACTGGAGAAGCAGCGTAATACGTGCACAACAGCCCGATTCCACAATCTCCCTATGCGATGCAGGATTTTGTGCCATTATTCTTAGCGTGTCGCGGGACATATGAGCGAGACAGATGTCAGGAGAATGCAGAAGGTCAGCGAGGACGTGCGCCGTGCTATGTTCAATTTCGGCCTGATTGTAGTATATACGATAAAGAGCATGGATGGCCATGATTTTGACAGACTGGTCTGGATGACTATGAAAGCACTCGTCAGTACTTGAATAATGAGCTGAATGCCGTGTAAGAACCTGAAAAGTGAGATGACCTTCTCATATGGATCGAGTTCCATAATTTCACCTCGATGGAACCGGGCGACCTCGACGAGAATACGAAAGGCTGCCTGCAGAATTGAGGGATTTTGACCATCTAATAATTCGGTGACCCGGTAAAGTAGATTTGAAGTGCCTATGGCTCTGGCACCAGGTTCAAATTGACTGATATACTCGATTTCAGCTGTTGCGACCTGAACTAGAATAGAATTTTCTGAATTCAAAGCCGAAAGCAGGAACGAGAGGTCAGCGTGCCTGAGACGTATGGCGTTCAAAGTGCACTTTTAATATTCCGCTACATATTTTGCTATTTTTGTCATTTCCGCTACCTCTTTCATAAAATTCATGTTTTTCCGCTACTTATTGGACTTGAAAATGGACCAAAAGAGGGAGCAGAAAAACCTAGAATTTCCGCCGAAATCCCGCTACCTCTATTGGGGTAGTTTGTAATTCCGCTACTTTTACATAATTTTGTGATTCCGCTACTTTTGACAGTTGCGACCAAAATCCCGCTACTTTTCACTTTTCGGACTTGTGAAAAGTAGCGGGATTTTGGTCGCAACTGTCAAAAGTAGCGGAATCACAAAATTATGTAAAAGTAGCGGAATTACAAACTACCCCAATAGAGGTAGCGGGATTTCGGCGGAAATTCTAGGTTTTTCCACTCCCTCTTTGGTCCATTTTCAAGTCCAATAAGTAGCGGAAAAACATGAATTTTATGAAAGAGGTAGCGGAAATGATAAAAATAGCAAAATATGTAGCGGAATATTAAAAGTGCACTTTGAACGCCATAGAGACGAATCAATGTATAGTCTGCTGTTCCGGAAAAAATCCTACCTACTTGAGAACCGAAGAAAGTCTTGACTGGCACGAGTCAACAATACTGTTGTTCAGAATATTGAACACCAGGGTTTTCACGGAATTTTGATTGCTTAAACTGGTCGTCGCGTGCTCTTTGGCCTCTGATGTCTCGCGGATGCGATCCAGAGCGTACAGCGCTTCCTTTCGAACGAACGGATCGGGATGCCTTCCATGATAATCAGTGCACTAAAGATATGGAAATCTGCAGTCTTCGCTCACTCTAGAAGAAGCGAATCCAGGTGCGTGTACAGTTGCGGACAATCAAAGCCCGCCTATTTTGGGAGCGTGGGAAATCTGGATACGCCGGTCGGCACAAGTTGTCTGCAGCCTCAGCAATCGTATAAGGGGTAGATTTAGATGCAAATGAACAGATTGACACGAGCAGAATGTTGAAATTGTGACATTTTTGATGATCCGACCCCAAAATATTGAGAAAAGTCCAAACAAATAACTAAAAATACAGAAAAATCGCCAATCGACTCCTTTTGACAAGGCGGTTATCATTCCCTCAAAAACAGGGAATTCTATCGAAGAGTTGATGTGGGAAAAATGATTTGATTTACCATCAATCACCGCCAAAAATAGTTGAACCCCCCTTAAAATGCTGCGGTTTTCTATGCTGTAAAGGAGTATTCATTGGAGAAGTGGTAGAGTTATCCATCTGCCTACTTTAAGGTGCATGGTACCCTCCAAGGCCTCAGATAGGTACACACAATTTCGTTCGAGGGGTCCAAAATATTGAGAAAAAATGACGGCTCGTGGGAAAAACTTCGGAGGACCATTTTTAGGCTCCTTTTGAGCCGTCGGATCTGATTCTGAGCTCAGATTTATCCAGAAAAGGCTGGTTCTCGTGATATGAGATAAGTGGGCTTTGATTGTCCGCAACTGTATGCGTTGGATTCAGTCGTGATCATCAGAAACTCCCATCGAGCAGCATTTCCCAGAATGCGGAAGATCCACGGCAGGACTTCGTTATCCCCGTATTGGAGCAGTTTCTCTACTAGATCCTCTGCATTTCCCTCCACTATAGCACGGGAACCATCTTCCCAATTGCTAATCCAACTCAAAGCACGGATGAATTGCTTAGGAACTGGTTCAGAACGTCTAACCAACACGCAGTCAGGCATGACAGGTGAATCGACAGGTAATCCTCACGTTGCAAGAGAAACAAGTTTCCGGCAGGGAGCCACAGGAACAGCCGCCATGTTCGCAGACTCCCATGTGGAAAGGTTTTCAAGCAGGTCGCAGACCGAGTCTACAATGTCGGACTCTGGAGAATGAAGTAGACGAATGAGGACGAGAAACACATTTTCCTGCACTAGAAATGGTGCTGCTGTGGACTCCCATTTCGTCCTAGCGGTAAGATCCTGAAGAATCAACCATTTCACTACAGTTGGATTTCCCTGGGCGCTCTGGTGCTGTGAGAAGAGAAAGGGTAAGAGCTTTGTGATATTTACTCGAGATAACTCATGAAACTGTTCAAAATTTCTTGGATAAGTGGCAAAGTTCCTAAGAGGGAGCGGACGGAGTCCACGAGTTTGGTCTCCTTGGAATAAAGTAGATGAATGAGGACAGGAAGAGTCGTGCTTCGGCTTCGACTTCGGCCCTGGTAGTAAGATCCTGCAGAATCATCAATTTTGTGGAGACTAAGACTTCATCGGAGTCGGTTCTACACGATCGTAAGTGAAGAAAAGTTGAGGCTTCGAGACACTGACTCGAGATAACGCAACAGAGTGTCCAAATTTTCTTTCGAAAGCGGCAAGGAGCGCTGCTGAGAAATGATCCCCGACACCTGCCGACGGTGCAAGAGTCGCGATAGAGGCTTCGCAAGCGTGTGGAGGGGAATCGTGGCGCCAAGCGAGTTACTATCCGACCACCAACTGTGAAGGCTCTCTGTGTGTTGTACGGGGCGCATTGAGGAGGAAGTCAAGAGGGGATACAGCCTTGGCCGGATGGACAGCCAATGAACAGCTTTCAGATTTCTAACACCTTGCTAACACCGCAGCGAGCGCGCCGGGCGGAGTTTGAAACGGCATTTTTCAAGCTCCGACCGGAAATGATCCGAACGATTGTCCACTTTTCTTTACTTTTTAACTTTCTTTCCGGGCGTGCAAGTGCTTCGAGGAAAGGCCATATTTTGAGATTGGACGTTGATATAGTGTATAGTTTTAGTATGGGCAATTCCATTCAAACATTCCTGGCTCGATCTACGTAATTTTCTCACTGCGCCGCAATCGTATCTTTATAAGAAAACTGTTCCATCACTGTCAAATCCAACGGTCCCAAGAAGAAAATTGGGCCACCAGAAGGCGGCAGCTGAGAATGCAGCGAAATGGGCAGACCGCCGACAGTTAGCACTTAACGCTTATCACCGTACATACTGTACTATTACATTCAATTCGACAGGGGGGGTGACACGTGACATGTTGAACATATTTGACACTTCGACATAGGCCATGTTAGACTGTGACAACCCCCAAAAAATTCGACACCATCCAAAAATGATGTGGGGACATCGTGGATCTGTTTGGGTTTTTTTGCGGAAGCAGGGAAAGCAAGGCAAATATTGGTTTAAATTCATTGTCTCGGGAATGGTTCTCCCAGTGATTTTGTCAGAGTTTATTGTATTTAGGTTGCTATGAAGGTAAAAATTGACAAAAGACAATATATCTAGCCAATCTCAATGCAGGGGATGTACAAGATATTTATTTGTAGTTTTTTCGCCGCTGAAAGGCATTTTTGGAATTTTGTGACCTGTCAAACCTATTCGACAACCACCCCCCCTGTGACACGTGACTGTCGAATTGAATGTAATAGTACAGTATTGTGCAGGTATTGTGGGTTTTGATGTCTACCCAAGTACACGACGAAATCGTGCCTCTAATCATACCTGCCATACGGATTCTAGTGAAGATTCTGCAGCTGAAATCTCAATATCTACGGAAAAATCAAACCATCAGTTCGACGAGCCTTCGAGTTCCAACACCTGGTACGCACCCATAGTTGCCTCGGTGTCGAGTTCCGGTCGCCTGGATATGTGAGAAAGAGCCGGGTCGCGGAGGTTAAACATGAGCCGCGATAGTATGATTGATGATATTCTAGCCAATTAGAGGAGCCGCAGTACAGATTTGGACGCGAGCTCACATGTTTGTAAAGGTCGTGGCAATGCCCCGGGTAAAAGGCTGAGTGGCGTTAAATCGGAATCATGATAATCAACGGGAAAGGCGGGAACATACGCTGCTGAGCTGTGAAGAATGAATTGGTGAATAATAGAACCTGGTGAACGCCTGGTCTCGACTCACAACAAACGTAAGAATGTTGGACAAGTTTGACACGACCATGACGCTAAAATGAATATTCAGATCAGGTCAGATCATGGCTGGGTCTAAAGATAAAACGCACCCAAAGTAGACGGAACCTGATACGGTAAATGGGCAAGGGGACGATGATACTGGCTGAAAGATTCACGTACCGTCGCGGAGTAGGACAGTAAAAAGATCTCCACTGCTCGGGCGGCGTCGGGTGCATGTTCTGTACAGTGTCAGGAGGAATATCATGCAGTCGAGGACCGCCACTCCAGCCCAGGCAGCAGCCAAGGTTATGCCCCTGAAATATCACAGCTTGAGCTCAGCTGGGATGAGAGGGAAGGACGCCGACGCACTGCGAGTGAGAGATCGCGTAGTTGCATCCAAAGTACAGTCGTAAAATGGTACCGTCGTCCCCGGCCTTTGCCGTGATAACAGACCACTTGACGCGTGTATGAGTTGGATTCCAACCAATGAATAGGAAATCGACGCACAATGCCCACAATAAAAGCTCCGACGGCCACAGAAAGCATGAAGGCTAGGACGAGTTTGTTGCGGTCATACAGTGCGTATGTCCGCAAGATGAGCAGAGCTGGGGGTGATGAGGCACTGTATTGATTGTCTAGCCAATTGGACGCACCTGCGACGAGAGCCTGTGTCGCAATAATAAAATACTGATGGTAGGATTCCAAATGCCGACATCTGGACTGAGTGTGAGCGTAGGAGGTCTAGCAAGAGGATTCAAGCGCACATCTAGGGTGGTTGAGCATACACATTGAACAAAAATATTTGCAAGCTGACCGTGACTTTCTCTGGGGTACCATTGGTGCTCGAGAAATACTCGATGACGACGGGAATATTTCCCAACAGTGTGCCGTATCTATTTGCGAAGAACAGAATGTTCGGCCATGTGAACGCTGAGCTCCAATATCGCGAGATTTCCCACTCGAGGGTAAGGAAGTAGTCGTAGAAGAGAAGTGCTGGCGAACGATGAGGCGCAAATTTGGTTAGATATGTGTGGCACCCACTGAAAGAAACGAGATTAAAATAGTAGTTAGAGTTCCTGCCGACCGCATTGATTAGCAGTAGTTGTTTTCAGTACCGAGGGAACACGCACAGCTGCGCTTGGATTTGAGCCGCGTTCATAGGGTTGCTTGCTGCATAAGCCTCCAGACACTGGAGAATGAAAGGCGGGGTGAAGGAGCAGAACGCTCAGAATAGACCCTACTAGTACAGTAGTACTATGTAGCACTTAGCGACACGGCATCTCTGAAACGCGGATGTCTACGTTTGTGTTGTGATCGAATCTGCCATGATATGATCGAAGCTGCCATGGAACCGCTTGAAGCTTTTCGAAGGTGGAATTTGCTACGGAAATATTTTATGAGCAGCGGCCAACCCAACAAACTTACAAACTTACGTGCAAAACAAGATGAGACTTGAGCAAAACACAAAACCTGGATTTATAAGTTAACTCTTCACACCCCGGGATAAAGGATCTGATCATCTTGGCGTCCCCTCCGATGGTGACAGTACGGGGCTGTACCGTGCAGTGTACGGGGACTAGGGCATCTGTGTGACTTAATAATAAGTCAGACCCTAATACCTCTGGTACGGAGCTGTATTTATTCATACCAATCTGGGAAACATAGACAACTCCAGGGTGCTGCCTGGTACTCCGTAGAGTCCCACGGGAGAGTCGCGTAAACGCCATCAACTGCCAAAGCCGAACCAAAGTTTCAGTGCTCCGACCACTAGTACTCTTTTCAAGCATGCCATCAAAAACCACCAAAAAGCTATCTTGTTCCTCGATTTCTCGCTGAAACTTTCAAAAATATTCCTACTCTGTATTTTTTCGTTCAATTCGGCAGGGGGTGTGGCACATGACAGGTTGAATCAATTCGACACTTCGACAACCCGCAAAATTGGTGTGACAAAACCGCAAATTCGACGTAAAATTTCGCAAAACTAGCACTTTCCAGGCGAACCTGGCCGGATGTCACGTTGGACGAATTTAACACAGGCCTGTGTGACGCGTTACGGAAAAACCAAAGTTCGGCGTTGACAGCCCCCCCTGTGACGCGTGACCGCCGAATTGAACGAAAAAATACAGTATACTACAAGTGATTTAGGAGCGATTGGGTGACTCAGGTAAATTTATTCTGGGGGAATATTTCGGAGAGATGCCGAGGCACCTGTCAGGACCCCATCAGTTCGGCCAACCTAAAGCAGACGCAGTTTATTCTGCATCATTCGAATAGACTTAAATACTGGAGGGGGGGTGCCTCTCCTGGATGGGCAGGTTCAGGGGGTTCGGATTGCACACGTGAGCGGCCTCGTAAACAGATTAAATTATATCCTGTGGTTGCGGGAAACTTGAACCGCTTGTATTGATCCCATCACTGGTACCTTCAAACAAGCTCGGAAATTGTGCCAGAGTACTATCTGACCCAATGGGTCTGGATTTGCACAATGGGTCTGGATTTCCTTTTTCTCTCTCTCTCCTGTCCCTCCATGCCCCCGGTTTTTTCCGGCATTGTTATATATACTATTCGTCTATAGCTATGTAAAATAACTAAGGGATCCGAGGCGTAGGAGATATTGAGAAAGAGTTGCCGGCGCATCAAGTCGGGTCCATTTTCGGACACTGCTCATGTTCTGAGCTCAGTGCGCCCACCCTGCTCCCACGAAAATTTAAAGCACATTATGTACTCAATAGAACACTCCCTACCACTTTACATTTTTTTGCCGGGGTGGGCCTGGCGTGTACTGGCAGTAGAGGCGCATATGGTCACGAAATGTCACAGCATAAATGGCTTTGATCGGAGATTGAATTTGTCACGCGCGCCGTCCCTCCACCCAGTACACGCCAGCCCAGCTCCGGCAAAAAAAATGAAAGAGGTAAGAAGTGTTCTATTGAATACATAATATACCTCAAATTTTTCCGGAAGCAGGGGGGACGCACTGAGCTCAGAACATGAGCAGTGTCCGAAAATGGACCCGACTTGATGCGCCGGCAACTCTTTCTCAATATCTCCTACGCCTCGGATCCCTTAGTTATTTTACATAGCTATATATGAATAGTATATATAACAATGCCGGAAAAAACCGGGGGCATGGAGGGACAGGAGGGAGAGAGAAAAAGGAAATCCAGACCCATTGTGCAAATCCAGACCCATTGGGTCAGATAGTAAATTTACCTTAGGGGAAGTCACGCATTTCCGCAACAGATTTTGCGATTTCCCCGCCATCTATATCTATATAAGAAAAGACGTGGTTTGTATAGACAAAAGTGGAGCCAGGTGGAGCAATAGATGACATCCGCTCCACAGGTTGCTGTGATGTTGAGTTCATTTTGCATTTGCATCCGCCGCTCCACCACGATGTTCAATTCTCCACCGAACTGGTGAGTTTCTATTTTTAAACTGTTGGGATGTTGAATGTCTCGCTTTCTACCCCAGAGAGTGAGTATAGCAGGCACGGGAGTATAATAATTGGATCCCATGGTTCCCCGGCTCCACCTCGATGTCCAGATGTCCATTGGATGTTTTGGCCAGGACCCCTGCCTAGAAAGTATGAACTGAGGGTGAAAGCAGGTCTAACAAGTGGCACAGCCCTCAAATAAAGCATAAGGTGAATTTGTGGTAAAGATAATCCTTAGTTTTAATGTGGGCACGAAGAAGGCCTGGTATTTTCAAGTAACAAAGGAATAATTTGTGTCATGAAGGCGGGAGTTGGGTGCAGAAGCAGGATGAAAGCTGGCAGCTTTAAAGATGCTGCACATGAGGTCAGGAGGCGGCACTGTACGGCTGCAAAGACTAGAAAGATAAAGGCAGGTTATGGTTTTACATGAAGGCAGAGTTGTTGCAGAGGTCTGGGTGAAAAATTAGAATAATTAGCTTTCGGGGGCGGGCCATATTATTTACTTTACATCCATGTCAATGGAGAAATGCAAAGTACAAGGGTCTGGAGGTAATGGTCAGATACAAATGTTGGAATCCGAAGATTTCAAATTCCAATAGCGCTCACTGATCAACCTGGCTTAAATTCACACCAAAAAAATTGAACAGAACCGTGCTTTAGGTTTAGGACACAAGTTCGTTCACCCAATATATATTCTCAAGTTCAAACTAGGGTGAATTTGAAGAGAAATTGAAGAGTATGACTTTCTGCTTGAACTACGACTCGCCCGAGATGCCCGACGTACAGTTTAACTTCGGAGGCATAAGAGTATAATAAACTGACAGTGTACAGGAGATTGAAGTTTACCCTACCTCTATAAATCAATCTGAGGTGATAAAGAAAGCACCATAGCCTATGAAGTACTTCCAAGTCAATGAAGTCAACTTGCCACCCGTCAGCATGCAGGTTCAGGATGCAAAAGTCAGAATTATGGGTGCCAAAGATAAAATTGATTCAGCAGGATGAAGGTCAGAGTCATCCAGACAAATCTTAATGAAGATTTCAATGCCATTAACTCCGTGGCGAAGCACGGGTAACTGCTAGTTGTTGAGAAACTTGTGATTGATGCCACCGAACACTCTTGGATGACTATGGTCTGAGTTATTCCACATCGGTTTTCTCTCTCCGAGAGTTGGATCCCCCTCAGAAAACAGTAACGAGACGATCGGAGCAGTCGAGAATATCAATGTGGCGGATGAGAAATGGGCTGACCGCCGACACTTAGCGCTTTATCAAGTTTTATGTGGGTGGATATATTTCTAGTAGGTACCGTATTCATACTACATTCCCAACATCGGGCGGTCGCTTTCGCCCTACCGATGTTGTTGGAGGCCCCCTCTCCGGAAGCTCAATATCTGCGGAACCATCAGTTCGAAGGGTGTCCGAGTAGGAAGTATAGGCACGCACCCATAGTCGCGTCAGTGTCGAGCTCAGGTGAGCCCCCAGGGCCGCTCGCACCGAGATACGGAGCAAACATCACATTGCCTGCCGTGACAGTTGTGCTCTGCGAGAGGCGCCCCGACATATGAGACAGGGCCGGGTCGCGGAGGTTGAACATGAGGCGGGATATCATGATGGACGAAATACTACTCATTTAATTAGCGCCTGACTTATAGTCCAGATTTGAGCATAAGCTCACATGTTCGTAAATGTCGTAGCGATACCTCGGGTATAGGGCTGTGTGGCGTCAAATTGAAGTGGTAGTCTAAAAAAAGCAGGGACATACGCTGCCGAGCTGTAGAGAGTGGATCAATGAAATGCAAGCTGCGGAGGTCCAAGTCTAGACTCACAACAAACGTAAGGATGTTGGATAGGTTTGACATGACCATCACGCTGGAACGATTCATATCAGGGCAGATCATGGCTGCGTCCAAAAAACTCCCACCCAAAGTAGACGGAACCTGGATTTGATGAGTAGGTGAGGGAACTGCCGAAAGATCGACGTACCGTCGCGGAGTAATACAGTGAGAAGATCTGCGCCGTTTGGCCGGCGGCGGGTAAATACTTTATACAGTGTCAAAAGGAATATCATGCAGTCGAAAACAGCGACTCCAGCCCAAGCAGCGGCCAGGCTTATGCCTCTGAAAAATCGCAGGTTAAGATAAGCTGGCATGAAACCAGGAGGATGCCTACGCACTGTGAGTGAGAAATCGCGTAGTTGCATCCAAAGTACAGTCGTAGATTGGCGCTGTTGTCGCCGGCCTTTCCAGTGACAACCGACCACTGGAGATTGGTGAGTTGAATTACAAACAACTAATGAACGAGAAATCGACGCACGAGGCCGACAATGACACCTCCAACGGTCACGGAGAGCATGAAGGTGAGGACGCGTTTGCTGCGCTCGTACAGTGCGTATGTCCGCAAGATGAGCATGGCTGAGGGTGATGAGGAACCGTCTTGATTGCGTCGCTGGCTCGACGTACCTCCAACCATAACCTGTGTCGCAATGATAAAATACTGGTGATAGGATTCCAAATGCCGACATCTGGCCCATAGACTTAGTGTGAGCGCAGGAGGTTTAGTAAGAGCATCCAAACGCACGTCTAGGGAAATTGAGCATTCGCGTCGAGAAAAAACAATTGCACGCTCACCGCGATTTTCGCTGGGGCACTATTAGTGCTCCAGAAATACTGGATGACGACAGGAATATTTCCCAGCAGTGTACCATATCTGTTTGCGAAGAACAGGATGTTCGGCCATGTGAACGCTGACCCCCAATATCGCGAGACTTCCCACTCGAAAGTAAGAAAATAGTCGTAGAAGAGAAGTGCTGGTGCGACGATGAGATGTAAAGTTGGTCAGATGTGCGGCAGGCACCCACTGAAAGAGACGAGATTAAAATAGTAGTTAGAGTTCCTGCCGGCCGCATTGATTAGCTAGCGGTAGTCGTTTTCAGTACAGGGAAGACGCACAGCTGCGTTTGGATTTGAGCCGTGTTCATGGGGTGGGTCGCTGCATGAGCCTCCAGACTATCTGGATGATAAAAGGCGGGGGGGGAGAAGGGGCGCAGCTCGGCATTAACAGAGGCTCTGATATGCTCCGATACACGGAAGCTGTCAACGTTAGCATTGTGATCGAAACTGTCATGGGACATGGGAAACTGCCTGCGAAGCTGATAACCAGGGATTTGCCGTGGACAATATCTGAGAAAAAGGATCAAGGGTCAGGACTGGTCAGGATTCAAAATGAATGTTCATGGAGCGTGGCATTGGGTACTAGGTCCCGCCCTTTCATTTGGGAAATTATCCAGGAACAAGCTTGCCAGGTACACAAAATTTGTGTCGCACAAGGCGCCGGAGTTCGAAGTTTGACAAGGATCTGGGACTCCCACCACTGACATACCTGCCAAAATTAACTCTTCACACCACTGGTAGCCACTGGTCCGGAAGAGGGATCCGATCCGTTCAGTGAAGAAGACACTTACTCTCGTCGTGCTCGGCGTTTGTCTTCGTACCGGTACTCCTGGAGTGGCAGCACCGGAGAATAACACATCGTCGATAGCTCATAGTACCTGAGGCTGAATGCGGTGAAAGGCAAGTGTGGGGGTGATCAGCGCATCTTTGAGAGCAACGGCATGTTTCCATTCATAGACCGTCGTCGGAGAATTCAGAGCGCTACGCCCGTCGTTTCATGACACCGCAGTCACGATGCGACCGAGGTTGCGGATCTGTGGTCCCCGACGAGCAAATAACACCGCTATTGACGCACGTTGAGAACTGCTAAGCGGAGCGCGTCGAGATTTGGAAGACTCGAGAAGAGACGAAGAGCGGAGACAAATTGGAGACAAAGCGGAACGGGTGACACGACAAACGTGACTGATGGAACTGATCCGGCATGACCGAAGAAAGCTTCAGTCAGTTTGCCAGAGAATCGTCAAAGTGGAAACAACATGCGCAGACGTATGCACGACCTGCTTACTAGACGCTCAGGTTCTGGGGTCAGAATAGAATGCTCGTCATACTGTAATTTACGGAATTTTCGCGACGTTATGAAGCGGCACGGAGATTGAACATGAAGCGGTATGCCATAATTGTAGATATTCTAAGGTGCAAAAGAACATACTAACGCAAGCGGTAAATTGACAGGGTCAAATGTTGAACTTCAAATTCCTGCTCATTCTCACCGAAAATACAGTAGAGAGGTAGCGACCAGAAACTTCAGAAGAGAGGAGATAAAACGTGATTCCTACCCGGAGCGCTCGTCGTTGGCGCGTCGAAGCTCTACAAAATGTTCATCCGAGTTTTCGGCCGCATCAATTGCCAGGTAACTTCCTCCGTCAAAACACAATTCGAACGGTGGTGGGTAAGTATTAATAATACTGATACAGGAATGACTGATGTACTTACTGGACATCAGAGACTCCTATTGTTCCTTAACCGCGATCTTTGCGGGAGATGTGTTGGATAGGAACGGGGATGTTGCCCATTAATGTGCCGTACTGTTCGAAGAAAATTGTTCTTGGCCAATTCAATGGAATCCCCCATTCTCCATTAATAGTCGGTGAAAATCATTGCATCAGGTTGAAATTCGCTTGGTTGCTTGGATTCATGAGATCCGCAGTATAATTGGCTGCGAGCATCGATTGGACCCATTTACATGTTAGGAACTGGTCTCAGTTGCTGAGCAAGAGTGATAGTACCCCAGTACTGTGGGAAGATTAATAGATGTACAATGCAGTCCAGCTGATGCAGTTATGATAAACTGTCAAGGAGCTGTATCGACGGACAGATTGCATCTGCCACACAAGGCGCGCAAGTGAGAGAGCGTTTATTTATCACATCTTTCAGCGGCGCTACACTAGTGCATACCAGAGCGCCGAGGGGTTATCCGGTTTAATTTGGGCATGCGAATTAAATGTCAGTTTGAGGTTTGAGTTCTACCGATAGATGTGAATATCTCCTCGGAACCTGACTCACGCCGTGCGGACTATATCTTTAGTTTTTCCTTGTCAGGCTTTGGGGCATCCAAGACCCCGGAATCGAATAATTTATGAATGATATTTGGTCTTGCTTGGTGTAACTCGCGTTCGTGATTCTATCACGAGATGTGAATTCCTTTGTCAGCGACCGCCATATCTTTTTCGTTCCTAATTCCTGTGCGCTGTTGCGGGATCTTGCGCGATAATCATTCGTGCCCATGTCTTCCTATCCTATCCTCGCTCGCTGATCTTTCTTGGATCTTTCAATCTTTCCGTCAAACCACCTCGAAAGCGCCGGACTTTGCGCCGTCACGGTGTGCCTGTGCCTACAGCCATAACCTTCCCTGGATGCTTCGAAGCAGCGTAGTGCCACGACTCGCGTTCAGTTATCTCGAAACTCCCTAGAGCCGACTCTTTGTTACGTTATTCAATCTTGCTGCCATGCGATCTCTCTCCGCGCGAAAGCTAAGGATGCAATGGTCTCGGTCTTTGCTTCAGCAGCTGGGAACAGTGCTGTCTCTCTGCTCCCGCGAATCACCCTTTCCGTGGCGTTAGTTGTGCCTTGGTATGTAGCCCGAAATCCTGTGCATCACTCTTCATCAAGCCTTCCTCCGGTCAGTTTTAAGGTACGGCCGGCCACGGCCACCAGACGTTCATTATACAAAGGCGAAATCAACGGCCACCCACGATGCCGCCTGCTCGGTACCAAATTTACAAAAGAAGCTCGGATAAGACAGAGAACATGGTCGATTTCGGAAACCACGGCGAACCCTGAGCTACGGCGCTACACATGCGCTATGAGCATTCAATTTCGGTCGCACTCGGCCACCCAAGCTTGTTGGCCATTCGGAAATTAAGAGAGAACCGATGTGGGTCCTGCCGCGCGCTCCATCACGCGCCCACGTGGACGTAAGAGAACAGTTCTGTGCCGCGCTAGGATCAAGCCAGGATGGTGGGACGTGCGATTCTCGAACATACCATGGAAGACTCCACTCTCCAGGCAAGTCTCCAGGGCATTCCATTCCGGGTGTTTGTCATATGTCGTTCAGACATCGTCCAAGTGAATCTACCCTGTCACGAAATGCTCAGGGCCTATCAGTTCGGAAACCTCTAACGCTTGCTCGTTCCGCAATATATCCTTCGCGCCACAGTGTGCTGTGTCTACCGTCGCCGGCTTCCCGATCGTCGGCAATTATCCTGCGGAGGCCGTTAATAACCGATTCGGCAAGTCAGACTTCAAACAGTTGGAGCTGCTCGGCGTCCGCCAATTATAGGGGTTCCTGCGCAGACCTTCGATCACACTCCGCACACGTCTGCGAATCAGGGCACGGGCGCGTATTAGCTCTTATGGCATGAGAACGCTGGCCTTGTACTTATACGGCCGTGACATCTGCCGTGCCCACTTCCGCTCCCTTCCTCTCCAGCGGTGTCCAAGCTGCGCTTTCTGCTTTGACCTTGCCATGTCGCTTGCAGATGTGATCTTCACTGGTCTCCACGACATCCAAGCAACGCGTTTCGCCCAACGTGCGTTCCCCATTTCGTTTACGCGCGGCGCCCAATACTGATTTTAAAAAATATTCCCAGTGGCTTCCAGCGCAATAATTATCTTCGACCACCGTCCGTCTTGATCCATTCGTCACATTTAGCAGTGGTACTCACTCAACTGGCAGTCATCACGCTCGACGAAGAGGTGCGCGATACACTTTCCTCCCGAATGATTCTTGTGCTGACGGATTCTAGGTGGAGTTGATCTGGGTGAATTCCATCGCATCGGTGCGGTACAAGCGGTTTACCCCTTTTTGTAGAAGAGCTCCTGGTCGATGGGCAAACTTCTGTTCATAATTGTGAGCCACGCCTCCCTCCCTCTCCGCGGACTATCCCTGATTCGACTGCCGAAGAATCGGTACTACACCCTGATTTCGGTTATGTACGTTCGAACCCTACATCTCGCATCGGCTTAACTGACTGGGAACGCAGCATCAACAACTACGGTTCGTCCGGTAAACCCGGCCGCGCCTGTTGAGATCACTCACTAGCCTTCTTTACGTAGCTCTTTTTAGTCCTGCCCTCACTGACTCGGTGAGTGCGTTGTCCTGCCATCCCGGGCGCAATGCTCATAAATATCCCTGCTAGTTGTGCGTTTCCCGATTCACCCCCGATATTATGCGCTTATTCACAGCTGTGCTCCTATATTGTATAGTTGTACGTCCTGCGTTATCTATCTACTCCCTTCACTTCTGAGCGAATAACACTAGGTCTCCGCTTCTTTCATTGGCAAGGATGGACCGGCCTAATCGCATGTATGATAGCAGAAGGTGCGTACTCAACTCTTCGTCGTATTTGGGCTTATCTCGTCCTTTAGTAATATTGCAAATGCGTCTCTACGCGCTGTATTTTTTAAACAAGAAGGTTCTGGCCCTCATGGTCACCACATTCATTATTTCGTCCGCATCCTCGGCAGTGATAATGGGGAAGGTGCTCTCGGGGATCACAGGTGTGTGGCTGTCCATTTATCAAGGATTCATGTCTCTAATCCGATGTACAGCTGTTTCTCATCCCTTACCAGGCTTGGCGTTCTGCGTCCCGATCGGCGTCGCAGATTATTTCTTCGCGTTTTGGATCCCTATCATCGGGTTCGAAAGCCTGCTGTGTGGGTTGGCACTGTGCCGCGGAATCCAAACGTTCAGAGCCTCGGGGTCGCAGTACCAATCCGGCAGACATCTCGTCGCCATCCTCATCCGGGACTCGGTGCTCTACTTTCTCGTCATGTTCGCGACTTATTTCACGAATATGCTCGTCTGGGTTACTGCTCCGGTGCGTTCATCATACCATTCGCCGTACACTCTCTGCTAACCGACTCTGATTCGCACAGAGCAACTTACTCGAGATTCCGATCGCATTCTCCGTTGCGCTCTCATGCTGTCTCGGGAACCGCATGATTCTCAATGTGCGCGAGGTAAACCGAGAAATCGTGGAGTCCAAGGAAAGCGGGGAGACGATCAAGCACCAGTCGCGCCAGACACGGTCGAGCTTCTTCGGGCCGGCGGAGCAGCTCACAGACGTTGAGATGGCACAGTTGAGGTCGATGCGAGTCGACCAGAGCTACGGGCAGTTCATAGTCCTGTAACTATGTATAGTCTATAGATTAGGTAGGCGCTATACATCGTGCGCTGGCATCTCATACGGACGATTTTAGCGGACCTAAGCGGACCTAAGCGCTCTATAAGTGGGTGCATACTAATCAGAATATTAGTAGGGCTTCTGTTCGGATGAACGTACAGATCTCCTGATGACGGAGCCGCGGGGGTGCCAATGCGCAGATAGAAGCCAATGCTCAGATAAAGCATATAGTTGCCGTATTGCCGCACACACCAAACGCAAAATGTCCTCATCCTGGAAATCAACCACTATAGACGCTGTGGTCCGATTTGAGTCATGTCATGTGCAGAATTGTACAGGAGTGTAGGTTGAAGCGCCTGTGCTGACAACACATCGCTCAGGACTTTCGTTACACTTATGTTTCGGTACGGTATTTATAGGGACATTCCTTGGCGGGTTAGCTCGAAGCTGAGGCCGCTGATCGGTGTGGCTGAACGAGCGTATTGTATATTTATCCACCATAATTACTGAGAACCGATATAAATAATCCCGGCCGAATGACGTTCACCGCAAGTCTAGATTCTCTCCAGCCCATCACTCACTCATACACATAGCAGAGCATGCCGTCCGTAGTGCTCATGACGTCGGAGATTTTGGGCTCCGGGAACAGACCGTCTGCGGGCATGGTGGAGTTGAGCTGGAATGGACGTCAGATAAATAAAGGGAAGGAGGGAGTTGAACGCACGGTGAAGAACGGCGCCGCGCCGTTCGGGAACTCGCGGTAGTAGGTCACATTTTCTAGCGCCTCCACGGAGCCTCCGATGAACGCCATCTTGTTCGCGGGGTGCTTGTTTTGCCAGTCGTACCTGTGTGAATGAATACACATTGACTCCCGTGTGCTGAAAGACATTTAAAAGAGGGAGTATGCGTACCACGTCTTGTCGACCATCTGCGATGCGAGGTTAATATCGTGCAGGATGCAGGGTTCTGAAGAGCAGACGTACTGCGTGGTGCATCCAGAAGAGGGGCTCGTTCGCAGAGAACGTGGGGCCGCCGACGCAATCGGCGGGGGCGTTTCCGGGGCACACGCCACCCAGATCACTGATTCAAGCGTCAATATTCCGTGTGGAAAACGTTGAGACGAGAGCAACTCACCCGCCCATAATCTCATGAACCGCGCCGTGCGAGCCCTAAAATAAAATAAAAAGTGGGTCAACAGGCAGGTTGGGCGGAGGAATCGGCCTACGTTGAATCCCTCAAAGTAGGTCTGGAACCCCTTGTAGTCGCCGACGAACCCGTTGACGAGCTTGGCATGCTCTGCCGGCGTAAACGTCGCGTTCGCATCGAGGTGCTCGTCCGCTTCGGTGAGGAAGCCCGCGAGCGGGAAGTTGAGGAAGGGCTGCAGCGTGAAGTTGCGGCGCAGGGTGTGCGGGCTGGGGTACGTCAGACGGTACTCCGACGTGTTGGAGAATCCGCCGTCGGGGACCTGGATGTCGTTCGCGGCGTCACCCCAGCCGCCCAGCCCGCTCTCGGGGTCCGAGTCCGTGAACATGTCCGACCCGAAAACGTCCGCAGAATCTGAATTATCGTGTCAGAATGGGTGGGTATTCGATGCGAGAGGATGAATTATGCGGACCTTGGACCCAGTTCCAGTAAGGCGAGGTTCCGGTGAAGCCGCACTTTGTCTTCAGCGCTGTCTCGTAGACCTGGACATACCAGCGGTGCCACGGAAGGAAAAGGCCGGTGAAGTGAATCTGGACGAGACCGTGAAGGTCAGAACGACAAAAATAACTTCATTGAATTAAACTTTACCCTTGTGTTCAAGTCTGAAGACGGAGAAAACATGAAGGTAGGATAGCTGAACATAAAGAGAAACGGAACTAACCCTAAAGTGCGTCGTCAATAGCTCGTTCAAATTCGACAAGGAAAAAACTCACCATATGCATGTAGACGAAGTCATCTAAGTACGATCCAGAGGCATTCACCGGCACGATGTTGGATATCGAGCGGTTGACGGAGGGAGTCAATGCCGGATCGTGAGGCAAATTCGCCAGGCACTACGGAACCGCGGATGGATTAGAGGTGGTCCAAGAAAGAAGGAAATAATGACTCGCTTTAACGGCGCTGATCCAGTTCGCGCGCTCGGCCTTGCTGAGAGTACGCCATTCCTTCCGCACGGCAGGGTTTTTGCATGCTGCCGCATCAGCAACAGGGAGGTTGGAGAGTAAAAGGAGGGAGATGGCTACGGAGAAGACGGTTCTTAGTTGGGGGAGCATGAGGGGAGAACAAGAGTGCTGGAAGACGGACTGGAAGGACTACCCTGGTTATAAGGCCGGCCTGAGCTACAGGCTCATGTTTCGAGCCGATAGTCGGTCGCATCTGAAAGTTGAATTGCGCTTCCCTCGAACGAATCACCATGCGTTGCCACTGATTTCTACGATCCGTGTAGGCAACAATCGCGGTCACAAGCGTTGAGTGTTCCTGTACTTGTCCCAATAGGGGCAAGGAAGTGCAAGAAGTTGTCTGCAGTCGTCGTCCAGTTACGTGACTTACGTCCCTGTAATTAATATTTGTGCGCTTCGCCCGACCTCGCGCAGCCGCCCTTTCGCGGAGGTAAAAAAAATGAGGACCCACGGAAGCAAAATGGGTGGTAGAGCTCCACACCGCTCCACATATGCGTGATCGGACAGCAAGAGGAATTTCCGAGTAATCGGATGATAAGGCTGGAATGGAACAATTTGCAAGCCGCAACAATGCGGACTCCGGATAAGGCTCAGGATAATATAAGCAACGAACGGCGACAGAGTAACTGCATGCTCGTGGTGCCTATAAGTTGAATCCTTTCAGCGGCATTTTCTACGAGAAGTTTACCTGAAAGCGAAACATGTTGAGATTGGTGTAAGCTTCCCTGAGTCTTGACACATGAATTGAGAAACCACGGAGGCAAAAATGGCTCTCTAAACAGGGTAATAGAATAACAAAGAAGTTAGAACGATGCGCCGCTCCACATATGCGCTGATCGCACAGGCAGCGAATTTCAGTTTTGATTAATCCGTTACCAAGTGAGAATCCCATGGATTTCGTTGGCGGTAAGGACGAACCTAGACGAACATGGTCGGCGCCAAGTCGGCGCGTAACCCGGCGCAATTTATTCCGAGAAATCCGGGCTGAGACTTGGCCTGAGAACAGCCAACCAACTATCATAATCCAATTTCAAAAACGACTGCCGCATTAGTTAGATAATCACTGAATCAACCAATCGAAAGGGCAATCCCTCGTGACGCGCGAATTTTACTGCGCGGGTAAGACAACGGTCAGAGGAGGTTAGAGAACATAATTTGTACTAGGGAACGATAATTTTGGCGGATCGTGCGCACCGCAACTCGTTGAGAGTAGGAGAGAGCACACGAAGTTGCACTCATTTGAAGGGAGGGTCCACGATATTAGACCGCTGTGAGGCCTTGGTTATACGAAGAGATTAGCCCTCTCGGACACAGTCGGAGGGTAGCGGAACCCTGTAGCGACAACGGCCTGCCATGAATTGAAAAGGAGAATATTCATTGAATCTATCGGTGTACGAATGGAAGACAAATAGATACGGACGACGTGTATACAATCATGGAAGGGGAAAAGCTAGGAGGAGCTATGGAGATGCAATATTTGTTGTCGAAACTCACCTAGAAGCCGCAGCGCACCAATTACAGCTGGAAGCTAGCAATACAGATCCCACCCAGGCAAAGCGAGATGATACTCGACGCCGGACATGGTGGACAGAAGACGTCATACTACAGGACAGTAGTTAGCGAAAAACGATGGAACAATATTTCGTCGAAACTCACCTGGCCGTATCTCATCTCCAACTACGGGTACCTGCTGGCAGCTAGCGATCCCAGATCCAGACACAACGAGAGGGCGGACAGAAGACAGCGCAGCTATCCACAGATACCACGCACGTCTGAGAGAGAGAAGGAAGGAATCAGCGAGCTATTCAAGTAATAAGAGGCAAGGGAAAGGAGGGGTGGGTGGCTCAGAATCATAGTAGTTAAGTTCATGACAGACGTTCGTTGCGATTCTGAAATATGATCATCCCAGCCATGGATGGTGAAGGGAGGGAATCTGAAGGATTTTGGACTGCTGAGTGCTCACCTTGAAAGCCTGTCTGTGCGCTCAGCTCTACAGAGCCGCCAGGTGTCTAAGAAAATCGAATGCGATGAGCGCCAGCCAAAGGAGTGTCGAGACCGCGCAGACGGTGGTGGACGTCAGAAGAGAAAAAAAGTGAGGGTTTTGTTTGGCAACGGACTCTGGTGGTCGGCAATCCTCTGCCGGAAATAATCCGGATTGCCGCATTTGGGAATTAAGCCCCTATTTCTACTTGCGTTGAGCTCTCTACGATTATGAAAATCCGAATACTCTGATGGCGTTACTTCCTGTAGTATTCATCACCTATCCTTACATGTTACAAAGAAGATCAAAGCCATATTGACTGAGATCGCTGCTAGGTGATCTCGGCCCAAATTGTATTGGTTCTTTTTCACTGGGTACCACTGCACAATTAAACAGGATTGTTCGGATGACGTTGAAATTCACATTTCACCGTATACACCAGAGATTAATCTGCCTATAATTTCTCATGGCCATCTGTGCAGCATCTGTCGGAGTTTGGGTCACGGGTGCGACGCTTTGCTTTCCTCCCTTTCAAGTAGCGCTCGGAGGAGTTGCAAGTCTGAGAAAGCCACAGAGAATACGGAGAACTGAAACAGAGGCGGTGAAGCAAGAGCGAAATAGGGATGCTACGCTCATGGCTCTCTAATTTCCTGTGAACTCGTGTGAACTGAGATCAAACTTTGCTGGACGCACACCTGTGTCGGATACTGTATATGTACATGACGCGCTGAGGGTGTAGCCGTTCTGCAATGCTGTAAATTCAAAGACGCGGATGTTGGCGACATTTTTAATGCCATATCACGAAAACCGTGAAATCCAACAGGAAAACAACAGTTCAAGGTACAATCGACTCGTATCCAAGCGCCGTTGACATCTTATTCAAATCTTAACATGTACCTCTGTGGAGCTCGCACTTAACAAATGCATCATAATACAATTGCATTTATGCCCTCAGTGTCCCTCGGAATTGACGTGACGCAACCCCGTGCGCGGTTCAGCCTCCTCTCGTGCGATGCCGTACATAGTGTCTAACCGGAAATGCCCTAATTCCTTCTCGGCATCGTTGATCTCGCGTTTCGCTCTCGGGCCGCACAATAAAACATGACCCTCGTTTGGAATTTATTGCTGTCAAGCGCCCACTGCCGTAAGTACAACGAATCGCTCTTAAGTGCTTTCTGCCCATCGCCATACTCTAAAAATGCGAGTTCATCTCCGTCGCTTCCATTGTCGTATTCCATTCTGACCTTCTACCAGGAAACGACAACTGGATACTACGTGTTCCGATATCCTCGCATGTTCAGAACGGTGAGCCGCTGCCGACAAGGTCCTCATCGTAAAACTAACCCCCAGGCATGATAGGCCAGAGAAGCGTTTGCGGATCGTAGATGGCATTTCACTGCAATGCGAGAACCGGGATCTCGAGATGACGAACCCTGACCTCGAAATTCTCATGAGGACCGACCCCTGGCCGACCGTTGTGTACGCCTCCTACACATTCATGGCAGATGAACCCATGCCGGAAGTCGAGTCCCCAATCACCAGCGAATCCCCCGCGTCATGGACGGAACAACGCCACATCGAGTACCTTGGCACCCTCGTACCACGCCTGAAAACCCCGTGTCACTATTTCACAGGCCAGCCAGGAGAACTAACAGAATTTTACCGGCAGTTCAAGTGGCGGGAGGAGACTCGATCCTGGTATCTGGTGAGCCGCACACTGCTCGGCAGACATTTAAATAACCGTACCTTTTTTCGCAGAATGTTTCCGCAGAAGGCTGGATGACCGACACGGAATGGAAGCGCGTGTATGAAGATCCCATAGGTGAAATGGATTTCGGAGTCGGTGTTCTGCCCGCTGAAGCATTGTGTTAGTTTGCGCATCGCTGCCGTGGCGGAATTCGGAATTTTGGATCGACGAAGAAAGCCTCCGTGAAAAATATGAGAGGGACGGCGAGCCATGGGAGATGACGCGTGAGCGATTTAGAATTCGGTGGTAACTGGTTGCAGATCAGACATGTTGAAGAGGCGAAGCGGAGAAGTGAATATGAGCGCGAAGACGTCCGTCTAAATAGCACCTTCCATGAATTATTTGCCTAAGGATTCAGGATAAGACCTATACAAGACCGGCACATCGGCGAATACGGGAATTTACCTGTCTACCTGGAATCGTACGTGCACTTGGGCATATAAAATAGCAAGTTCGGCGATGATTGCTGGTCAAACTGTAACTGAATTGGGAATATGTACAGACAGCTAACAGAGAACATAAACAGTATCACAGCGCGGCTGTGCACATCTGTGTCGCTGTGTGAGACGCCGAACCCGATCGCTGAACGAGGGAATTCACCTTAAACCACCTGTCATTATTCGGATCGCTACGAATGAGCTACCAAAGGCATGTCAGACAATGCGGTACAACTGTAAAGGGGCGCACCATGTTTCTCGCGCTCATGCGCGGCAAGTAGGGCACGAGATGGTCGTACTTCTCGATCTCCATCTCGAGTTCAACAATGGGGGCATGATTCGTCCACGGAGAGGAGAGTATGTGATCGAGATCCCCCCACTGGGAAATCAACAACAGGCTCCCACAAATTAAGATCTTGCGGAGGCGATTTGTGGGCGCGATAGTGGAGAGTGTGTCGAGTGCCTGCTCGCGCGCTAGATCGCCGTTTATTTGAATGCGGAGGAGCGTGAGGTTTGGTAATGAGGAGAGATCCACGATCGCATTGGTCTGCTTCGGACGGATATGAGCGAGGCCAAAGTATTACGGCGGCGGGAGATGCTTACGCGGGTGGTAATGTCTAGGGCTTGAATTGTTTGAAGAGCGGGTTGGATTTTATGCCAGTGAAGTACATGCGTATTATCATAAACTGATAATATCTTGAGGCGGGAGAGATCGAAAGGGCACGAGGGATGCGCGAGCCAATCAGAGACGCCCTTGCCAGTCGGAATGCGCAACGACTCCAGCCCAATAGGCACAGAGGAATGCTGATGGATGAGCCGGAAGACCTCGGCAGAGAGCTGGGTACAGTAAAGCTCTAGGTGCCTGATGCCGGGTGAGCAGTGGTCCCAGAGCCGAAGAAAGGCCGCCGGCTCGCTAAAAATGCATAGTATCCACACATGTCGCAGAGTGGGAAGGCTTAGGAGCTTTTTATGGCGAGGACTGAAGGAATAGGCAGTGCGAATCCCCCTCGGATGAACACATGTGTGAGGTTCGTGAATGAAAAGTTGTCGATGATCGAGAGCGCATCCGTTGGGAGACAATTTATATCAATGCGAAGCCGGTGGATATGTCGGATGAGGTGCGGGGAAGCGTGCAATGTCTCCTGTAGGCGAGTCCACAACAGTGCGATTTGCGATTCTTCCCGCTCCGCGATAGACACATTCCAGAAAAGATGCCGCTGGGCAGCATGAGCCCAAGAACGAGAAACCAGAGAACAGGCCATCAAATCAGGCCGGGAATCGTGAAGGAATCCTGTGCAGTTGTCTAGCAGCTCCTGGATGTGCAAGGGGTTGGTAGTCTGCATCCTCGACGAACAGAGATGGTGGGCGCGGATGGGAGTCGAGGCTGTGTGCCTATGTTTCAAGTCGCCTTCCGGTGTCGAGCTGTCATTGTTGCGGAGATTGCCGAGGAGGTAAGTCTCAAGAAATTCTATAAGTAATCGCCTTGGCTCTTTATTCCACTTTCAACTCGACGTGGGCTTGAAACACAAAACAAAAGTGCGTCACGGAAGATGAAACTGGTTTGGAACGCTACGCCCACGCAGGGTTCGAGGAATCAGCATTCATCAGCAAAGTATTTTTCAATATCACTACACCCCAAATTTATCCGCCCAACTTATACAGTAACCAGCACAGAAGGCCATACCACACTGGCACGACGCCAAGAAAAATTCGGAGCGCGGGTACACCTTTAATTTTCCGTTAGTGTCGGGGTTGTCTTATCAGTTTTGAATGCAGGGAACGAAACCGAATTTCCCTGAACTTTGATACTGCCCGGAGGCATTTTGAAACTCGCATTATAGTTGTGGGTCTACGGGATTATGCATCCTCGCCGCAGCCTCTCCGTGAAGAAAAATCCGGAACGTCTGGACAAGATCGGCCTAATAATGAGCGGCGCTGGAGGAAAGTAATTCAAGTCTGGAAAGCTACGTCCATGCAGGATTTCATCTGCACTACTATCGAATTTACGTTGGAATGCGCTCGAAAACCCTGTGGTCTAACCCGTTTTAACTAACTTACAACCGAAGCCTTCGGCACCGGAACCTTCACAAACACAAACCGCGCCACGCCATCATCCTGCAGCTTCCACTCGCGCTTGAGGACATATCCGTTCCGGCGCGGAAGCCAGACGGCCCATATCGCCCAGTACGCGACGCCCAGCTGCGACGCTGCGAGCGCCACGACGACGTGCATCTACGGATTCGTTAGTATCTGCAAGTAAAAGAACGAAGACGAAGCAAAACGCACATAGTACGGAATATGCTCGAACGTCTTCTGTCCGGGCGCGGGCGGAATGAGCGGCACGAGCGCCAGGAAGACGTTCACGAGGAAGAAGAGCACGACGACGATGCGCGGCGCGCGGAACGGCGGGTCCCACGCCCAGGGCGCGTACGCGGGCGTGTGCAGCAGCAGCAGCCCGAGCGAGACGAACGTGTTGATCAGCGTGAGCGAGTACGAGGATATGCTGAGGAGGAAGAGGTACGCGTCGCCGGGTGGGGGCGCGATGACCATCGCGACGGATATGGCGTAGAGCACGGCGAGCCCCGCGAGCGGGGCGCCGAAGGGCTTGTTGCTCGCGAAGAAGGCGGAGAAGGGGAAGATGCCCTCGCGGCCCAGCTCCTGGATTACTGGTAAAGATAAGCCGCATCAGCGTATTGGAAGTTTAGGCGAAGCACGTGGCGTACCGCGGCCCTGGGTGAAAAGCACGGAGAGAATGTTCCCGAGGGAAGAGAGCGCGATGCAGGCGCTCAGGGCCTGTGTGGCGTTAATTAACGAATCAAACGATGGATCGGGATGGCGAGACGTACGCGTTCGGTTGCGGGCCCGAAGAGGTTGCGAAAGAAGAGCGCGCTGAAGGCAACTTAACACGATAGGCGTATCAAGCGGGGTTCACTCACGCTACGATCTGCCGGCTCCCGAGGATGTCGTTCTTGGACACCACGGAAAAGTACGCGATGTTGACGAGCATGTACACCGCCGCGACGGACAGGATGGCCAGCGGTGCTGCACGCTTGATCGTCCGCACGGGGTCCTTGACCTCCGAGAGCGCGTAGTTTGCGTTCGAGTACCCGATGAACGACCTGCCTCTCCTCAGCACCAGATTGAATATAATCGAACAGAGGAAGCGCACCAGATGACGTTGTACAGCGCAGTGACGAGCGAGTTAGGGTCGTTTCTGCTGCCGGCCCATAGCGCGTCCCACGACGCAAAGTTGTGCGGGGTCTCGTAGCCGGGGCGGATGGCGAAACCAGGAACGCCCGCGAGCGAGAGGAGGCCCAATACCGCAATACCCGCCAGAATCCCGAACTTGAATGTGCCCAGAGCATTTTGCAGGCGCACGCCCCATTTGCCGAACACGCCGATCATCGCGAGGCTGAAGGTGAGACACAGCAGTGCGGTGAGACGCGTGTTGAAGGCCGTGGGTGGGAGCGCGAGAGCATGGATGATATCTGGTGGGGTAGGATATATATTTCAGTCGAGAGGAGATGAAGGGAAATATGCACACACATTCGCCGAAGACGATACCGTTGGAGGCGCTGGAGCCCTGTCGGAACATAAATTGAAATAAAATATAGAGAAAATAGAGACTTGCCGCTATCAAGGTGTACACGCCGTAAGTACAGCTGACCATAAACTTGGGACGTCTATACATGTATTCTAGGTAGTTCTTCTCGCCACCGCTCCGCGGCAAGCCCTGAGTTCCGAATAAGGATCATTAACACGCAGAAGTTGACGAACGCGTACGGTGCCTAGCTCGACGTAAACGGTCGTGCCTGCAATAGCGATGAGGGCGCCCAGCACCCACATGAGCAGAGCGATGCCTACGCTTCCGGACGAGTGCAGAATAACGCTCGGTGTTGCAAAAATTCTGCGATAACCATCGGTATTTCGAAGGCACAGACGGAAACCTGACGTACCCGGTCCCGATGACGCGATTGAATATCAGGAACGCCGCACTGGCAAGGCCTGCAGGATGCTTAGAATGACGTGAGTCTGCAGAATTCAAGGATTACCAAGCTGCCTCCGCGCGTGCGGCACGTTGTCGAAAGACTCCCCGCTCGTCGCTGCATGATATTAGGCGCCTGGCACCGCGTGTGAGACCTCCACACGCTCACCATTGCCCTCGCTTCGGTCGACAGCAGCGCCTTCAAGTGGAGAGGCCAAGACGGACCCATATTGCGAATTTTGGCCCAGGAGGTGCTCCTGTTCTCCTCTATCCGCGGAATCTGGCATGAGAGATGGAGGTGGAAGGAAGGAAAGCGCGAGATACGCGCGCTATTCTGGGATTAGCTCACCCACCTGCGGGATGGCGCAAGAGATAGCCGAGAGTGGCGATGTCACTGATGACTCTGTTACCAAACAAAGCCCTCACTTTTTTTCTTCACTTCTGTCTTCCACCACCATTTCCTCACTCGCCGCCAAATGGCTCTGGGCGCGCTCGCTGCCGTATGGCCGTTGAATCCCCTGGCTCTTCTCATTTGAGTATACACATATGCTTTCAAGGTGAGCAGAGTCGAATGGACCTTCAGATCCCCCCTTCACCATCCACGGCTGGGATGATCATATTTCAGAATCGCAACGAACGTCTGTCATGAAATTAACTACTATGATTCTGAGCCATCCACCCCCTCATTTCCCTTGCCTCCCACTACTTTTCGAATACCTCGCTGACTCCTTTTCTCCCCCCAGGTACCGTGGGTAGCTTACGCTGTCTTCTATCCTCCACCTCTGGCGTCGACTATCTCCTCTATTTCCTCAATTCGTCGGGACTCGGTATTGCCAGCCGTCAACGCAGTCACGGAGGGAAGTGCGATGGAGCGAGGTGCGTTTCGATGACCATTGTATCTATTTACCGTGCGGGTTTCCTTCTAGCTTCTCCCGTCATGATGTTGTAAATGCCCTCCGGCTCGTCGTCTGTCTTTATTTGTCTTTCGGTCGGCGGCTTCATTCAATAATTATTTATTTTACCACTTGCGTTCAATCCATTTCCGGCCCATGCATAGAGGACTCATTCCCGTGCCCCGGGTCACGATGATCGTCTCCTGAAAGGACATCGATGCCCCGTCAATTTCACTCTTTGGGAGGCTAATCTCGTCTCATTACTGCGCCTGCCAGGAAGCTCAACTGGATCATGTCGTTTCGAGTGAACTGTTAAGCTAACGCCATCTGGTGCGGTTCCTCTGTCCAATTATATTCAATCTGGTGCTGAGGCAGGTCGTTCATCGGGTACTCGAACGCGAACTACGCGCCCTCGGAGGTGAAGAACCCCGTGAGGACGATCAAGCGCGCGGCGCCGCTGGCCATCTTGTCCGTCGCGGCGGTATACATGCTCGTCAACATCGCGTACTTTTCCGTCGTGTCCAAGAACGACATCCTCGGGAGCCGGCAGATCGTAGCGTGAGTGAAGTTTGCTTGCTATGTTTGTCAGGTCAAGTAAGTTGCCTGTGGCACGCTCTTCTTTCGCAACCTCTTCGGGCCCGCAACCGAACGCGTACGTCCGGATTCAAATAGTTGATTTGAATAAGTAATTAACGCCACAAGCCCTGAGCGCCTGCATCGCGCTCTCTTCCCTCGGGAACATTCTCTCCGTGCTTTTCACCCAGGGCCGCGGTACGCCACGTGCTTCGCCTAAACTTCCAATACGCTGATGCGGCTTATCTTTACCAGTAATCCAGGAGCTGGGCTGCGAGGGCAGCTTCCCCTTCTCCGCCTTCTTCGCGAGCAACAAGCCCTTCGGCGCCCCGCTCGCGAGGCTCGCCGTGCTCTACGCCATCTCCGTCGCGATGGTCATCGCGCCCCCGCCCGGCGACGCGTACCTCTTCCTCCTCAGCATATCCTCGTACTCGCTCACGCTGATCAATACGCTCGTCTCGCTCAGGCTGCTGCTGCGCACGCCCGCGTACGCGCCCTAGGCGTGGGACCCGCCGTTCCGCGCGCCGCGCACCGTCGTCATGCTCTTCTTCGTCACGAACGTCTTCCTCGCGCTCGTCCCGCCCGCCCCCGGCCAGAAGACCTTCGAGCACATTCCGTATTATCTGCGTTCCGCTTCGACCTGCTAATTCGCGATACTAATGGCGCGCAGATGCACGTCGTCGTGACGCTCGCCGCGGCGCAGCTCGGCGTCGCGTACTGGGCGATATGGGCCGTCTGGCTCCCGCGCCGGAACGGGTACGTCCTCAAGCGTGAGTGGAAGCTACAGGACGACGGTGTGGCGCTGTTTGTGTTCGTGAAGGTTCCGGTGCCCAAGGCTTCGGTTGTGAGTTAGTTAGAACCGGGTAAACTACAGGTGGCGGTTGTATCGGTGTATTTTCCAACGTAAAATTCGATAGTAGTATGCAGATAAACTCTTTCAAATTCTGCATGGACTTTCCTCCAGCGCGCCTCATTATGCATTAGGGTCCAGACGTTTCGGATTTTTCACGTCGTTGTATTGGAGACATTCCTTATTACGAAATGGGATGTGGACTGCGGCTAGAATGCAACTATAATGCCAGTTTCAAAATAGGTCAATCAGTAAAAAATTGACGGAAGTTCCGGTTCGCTCCCAACAGCACCACCACTGAGTCCTTCAACGTAAAAAAGGGTGGTTTCCTGAATAAAGAGTCAGCTGTCAAGTTGATTGGACGACCAGTTCGGCAATCTCCGCAACATCGGCAGCTCGGCACCAGGAGGCCACAAACATGAACACACATCCGTCACTCTCTCATCTACCACCACGTCTGCTCGTGGGATGGAGACCACCAGCCCCTTGGACATCCAGGAACTGGTGGACAAGTGCACCGAATTCCTTCGCGATTCCCGGCCTGATTTGATGGCCTGCTCTTTGGTTTCTCGTTCTTGGGCTCATGCTGCCCAGCGGCATCTTTTCTGGAATGTGTCTATCGAGGAGCAGGAAGAATCACAAATCCCACTGTTGTGGGCTCGCTTACAGGAGACATTGCACGCTTCCCCGCACCTCATCCGACACATCCACCGGCTTCGCATTCATATACATTGTCTCCCAACGGATGCACTCTCGATCATCGACAACTTTTCATTCACGAACCTCACACATGTGGTCATCCGAGGGGGATTAGTGCCGATTCCTTCAGTCCTCGCCATACAAAAGCCTTCCCACTCTGCGACACGTGCAGATACGAGGCGTTTTTAGCGAGCCGTCGAGCTTTCTTCAAATCTGGGACCGCTGCTCCCCCGCTATCAGGCATCTAGAGCTGGTCTTTACCCAGCTCTCCGCCGAGGTCCTCCGACCCATCCATCCGCACTGCTCTGCTCCTATTGCTCTGGAGTCGCTGCGGATCGCGGCTGGAAAGGGCGTGGTCGACTGGCTCGCGCATCCCTTGTGCCCTTTCGACCTCTCCGCCCTCAAGGTCTTATCAGTCCGTGATCATAGGGAGACACTGCACTGGCAGAAAATCCAACCTGGCATTCGAACAATACAAGCCCTAGACTTCGTAAGCATCTCCCGTCACCCTAATACTTTGGCCTCGCTCATATTCGTCCGAAGCACACCAATGCGATCGTGGATCTCTCATCCTTACCAAACCTCACGCTCCTCCGCATTCTGATAGCCGGCGATCTAGCGCGCGCGCAGGCACTCGACACACTCTCCACTATTACACCCACAAATCGCCTCCGTAAGGTCGTCATTTGTCCGAGGCTGGTATCGATTTCCCAGTGGGCGGATCTCGACCATATACTCTCCATGCCTCCGTGGACGAATCATGCCCCCATTGTTGAACTCGAGATGGGGATCGAGGAGTACGACCATCTCGTGCCCTACTTGCCGCGCATGAGCGCGAGAAACATGGTGCGCCCCTTTTACAGTTGTATCCCATTGTCTGACATACTTTTGGCAGCTCGTTCGTAGCGATCCGAATAATGATGAGAGGTGGTTTGAGGTAAGCTCGTTCAGGGATCGAGTTCGGCGTCTTACATAGTGGCACAGATGTTCACCGCTGCGCTGTGATGCCGTTGCTGCTCTCGTGTCAAGGCCCCTCGATGCATGGTTAGCTGCTTGTACATATTTCCCAATTTAGTTACAATTTAACCAGTATTCACTGATACGCGTGTCTTGTTCTGGACCTTGTCATGAATTCTTAGGCAAACAATGCTATTTAGAGGGACGCCTTCGCGCTCGTATTCACTTCTTCGTTTCGCCTCTTCAACGCGTCTGATCTTCAACCAGTTACCACCGAATTCTAAACCTCTCACGCGTCACCTCCCATGGCTCGCCGTCCCTTTCATATTTTTCACGGAGGCTTTCTTCGTCGACCCAAAATTCCGAATTCCGCCAGGGCAGCGATGCGCAAACTAACACGATGCTTCAGTGGCGGAACACCTACTCCAAAATCCATTTCACCTATTGGGTCTTCATACACGCGCTTCCATTCCGTGTCGGTCATCCAGCCTTCTGCAGCAACATTCTGAAAACGAAGGTATGGTCATTTGAATGTTTGACGTGCACTTTGCGGCTCACCAGATACCAGGATCGAGTCTCCTCCCGCCACTTGAACTGCCGGTAAAATTCTGTTAGTTCTCCTGGTTGGCCTGTGAAATAGTGACACGGGGCTTTCAGGCGCGGTACGAGCGTGCCAAGATACTCGATGTGGCGTTGTTCCGTCCATGACGCGGGGGATTCGCTGGTCACCAGGGGCTCGACTTCCGGCATGGGTTCATCTGCCATGAATGTGTAGGAGGCGTACACAACCGTCGGCCAGGGATCGGTCTTCGTGTGATAGGGTAGAATTTCGAGGTTCGTCATCTCGAGATCCCGGTTCTCGCATTGCAGCGAAATGTCATCTACATGCGGACTCCTCACTTCTAGATCGATCCGCAAGCGCTTCTCTGGCCTATCATGCCTGGGGGTTAGTTTTACGATGAGGACCTTGTCGGCAGCGGCTCACCGTTCTGAACATGCGAGGATATCGGAACACGTAGTATCCAGTTGTCGTTTCCTGGTAGAAGGTCAGAATGGAATACGACAATGGAAGCGACGGAGATGAGCTCGCATTTTTAGAGTATGGCGATGGGCAGAAAGCACTTAGGAGAGATTCGTTCTACTTACGGCAGTAGGCGCTTGACAGCAATAAATTCCAAACGAGGGTCATATTTATTGTGCGGCCCGAGAGTGAAACGCGAGATCAACGATGCCGAGAAGGAATTAAGGCATTTCCGGCTAGACACTTCGGCATCGCACGAGAGGAGGCTGAACCTCGCACGGGGTTGCGTCACGTTAATTCCGAGGGACAGCAAGGGCATAAATGCAATTGTATTATGATAGATTTATTATGTGCGAGCCCCACAGAGGTACATGATAAGATTTGGATAAGATGTCAACGGCGCTTGGATACGAGTTGATTGTACCTTGAACTGTTGTTTTCCTGCTGGACTTCACGGTTCTCGTGATATGGCATTATGAATGTCATCAACATCCGCGTCTTCGAATTTACAGCATTGCAGAACGGCTACGCATATGAAGTTCTCATCTTGTCATGTACATATATCTGACCCAGGTGTACGTTCAGCGAAATTTAATACAAGTTTACGCAAGTTCATAGGAAATTCTCGAGCCATGAGCGTAGCATCTCATATTTCCTTCCAGTCCCGCTCTTGGTCCAACGTTCCAGTGTCACTGTTTCAGTTTTTCAAATTCTTTGGGGCTTGCTCTGACTTACAAGTCCTCTGAGAACTACTTGGCAAGGGGGGAAAGCAAGGCGCGTAGATCAATGACAGACTGGATTCGAGCCTACAAGGCGCGTTGCACCCGTGACCCAAACTCCGACAGATGCTGAACAGATAGATGGTCATAAGAAGTTGCAGGCCGATTCATATTTGGTGTATATGGTGAAAAGTGAATTTGAATGACATCCGAATAACCCTATTTGTCCGACGTTTAATAGCTTGTGCAGTGGTGCCCAGCGCAAAAGAACCGATTTAAGCCGAGACCACCAGGCAGCGATCTCAGTCAGTATGGCTTTGGTTTTCTTTGCACAATACAGGGATAGGTAACGCATAATAGTAAGTAGTTGGGATAATCGTCAGTGGAGAGCTCAACACTCTCAGAAAATGGAAATAGGGGCTGAATTTCCATATGCGGTAGCCCCGATTCCACATCACTATTTCAGAGTCCGTTGCCAAACAAAACCCTCACTTTTTTTCTCTTCCGACGTCCACCATTGTCTGTGACCATCTGACGGTCTCGACACTCCTTTGGCCGACGCTCGCCGCATTCGATTCTAGACAGTCAGCGGTTCTGCAGAGCTGAGCGCACAGACAGGCTTTCAAGGTGAGCGCTCAGCAGTCCATCTCCAGATCCCCCCCCTTCACCATCCACGGCTGGGATGATCATATTTCAGAATCGCAACGAACGTCTGTCATGAAGTTAACTACTATGATTCTGAGCCACCCCTCCCCTGCTTCCCTTTGCCTCTGATTCTTTTTTTTTTGAATAGCTCGCTGATTCCTTCTTTTCTCTCCCAGACACGCGTCGTACCGTGGGTAGCTTGCGCTGTCTTCTATCCGCCACTTCTGGCGTCGGCTATCTCCTCAATGCATTAGGATTGTCAGCCGTCAGTGCGGTCACTGGTGGAATTGTGATGCAGCCAGGTGCGTTTTAAACGACTATTGTATCCATTTACCGCGCGCGTCTCCATGTAGCTTTCCCTTCGCGATATTGTAAATTCTGTCCGGCTCGTCTACCTCCGTCTTTTTTGTTTTGCGTTCGACGGCCTCACTCAATAACTATTTATCCCGTCCCCTCGCGTGATCACCATTCGCGAGAAATTCCGATGGCTCGGCCCTCCGTCAAATATCAAGCGAATTTTGTTGCTGCTTCGCTCGTTTATAGATCCAGCTGAAACTCAGTTCGCCGCCGCGGATTTGCGTTTCCATTGATTGTATTCGCAAGACAGTCCAACAAAAAACCAGTCCAAAAATCCTCCAAAAATCCGACGCGTCGCGCTTTGTTTGTTCCCGATGAAATCCGAAGACTTGGCATACCGCAAGATCACAGGCACTGAGAGTAGAAGGCTGATATGAAGCTATCAGCACCGATAAGTACATGAATCATTGAAAACGCCTACCATTGACGAAGTTGCAGGTGAATGGCGCGAGGCTGAAGGTCCAAGGCGTTAGATGCCAGGCAGCTAGCAAATGGCAGGGCCTCACCATGACGTCGCCCCGGTCCATCCCTGGCCGCCGCATTGCGCGAATTGAGGGGCGCCGGTGCTCGACGAGGTCGAGCTCGAGCTCGTGGTCGTCGCCTTGGTCGAGGTCGATGCCACCGTCGTTGTGGTTGGTGGAGCCGTGGTCTTTACTACTGTCGTGGAGGAAGATACCGTCGTGGAAGATACTGGCGGAGCGGGCTGCGCGAGGACAAATAAGCATCCAGTCGATGTCATAGTAATAGCAGAGCGCTGACCGATCCAGAAGATCCTGACACGGGCCAGACGGGTGGACCCGGCTGTGGGGAGAAGGCCAGACGTCAGAGGCATTTCCATGGATGATATGGACTCATTCTAACCTGGGTGTAGCTCGTGGGGATGGGCCAGTATATGTTGATCCTGCCGTTAACAATCAGCAGATAGTCTTGAATTTCAACAACAGTTTGACTCACAGAATACCGGGCTCCTGTATAATGTGGCCAAGGAGGAAGCGTCCAGGAATCATTAGTTAAAAACGACATTTCGGCCTGTGCTACACTCACGTTACCCTAATATAGGCAAGCGTCAGGGAAGGATCTTGCATACAGAATCAGGAGAAAACATACAGTGTATGCCCCGGGGAACGCGACGAGAGGACCGGGGGTTCCAGTGCCACCTGGGATAACGGGGTGAGAATGCAATTCGTTCGCGGGTTTACCTGACAGGAACACCAACCGTTGGTTACCTAGCGTAAATATGTGAGTTTAATTTTGGAAAAGGCGGGCTGAAAATCCAACAGACCTGGACTTGACTGCACGCGATGTAGAACTAAATGTGCATGGCGTCAGAAAGACCGGTGTTGATGTTGGAATTAGTAGGAACGAACCTGCGCTCCGCCGAAGCTCTCGGCAACGTGTAAGGCGATGTGTTCGATACGAATAAGATATCTGTAATGCTATTAATACGTGCTCTCGAAACAAGTGGAATAAACGCACTGGCCAGAAGGAGTCTGAGCGGGGATGGGGAACGTCACTTGAGTCAACCCTATTCAACTCAAATCAGTCGATGTCTACACTGTAAGATTGAATGCGACGCACCGGTTGCAGGGAAGGTGATACTCGTTCCGCCGTCAGTCACTGCAGGAATTTCGAAGATCTGAAACATTATGTTATCAGGCAACTATTCTGAGGTGGAGAACTCAACGCACCTTGAACCAGACATCGCCACTTCCGTCCCAGCTCGCAACATCGGTTCCCGCCGGCGCCTTGGCCATGTAAACATTCACGACCTGACATATCCGATGAATTATCCGGTCAGAAATGAGGTTATAAACATGGCACTGACTCCATCGTGATAGAGATTCGACGGATTGCCGGATACGGTGAACCCAACGGTAGACCCAGCGGCGACGGTCGTAGTAGACGCGGTGCCGGACTCTTCAGATGAGAAGCATCGTACATCGGTACTGGTCACATCAACCATCTACGCGATGTTTCAATTCGAATTTAAAGGCGCGGAAACGGAGAGTCGCACGGGGTTCAAGTCTTGCCAGTTGTTGGTTTGGCTGGGTAGGTCTGATCAGGACGGTGTGCACTCAAATTGGAATCAAGATATGGCGGTACCGGACGAATTGCCAAGCGCTGGTATTCGTACCGCCCACGATGAGTTGGGGCCAGATGTCTATCCATTCGCGACGCGATCAACCAAAATTTTGTGGGGCAAAAAAAAAAAAGGCTCACAGTGAGCGGAAGCCTTGGCAGCGAGAGCAGCTAGAGCGACGAAGACGGAGAGAGACTTCATGGCGCGGTTGGATCTGAGTGATCTTGAGACACATTGCAGCTGCTGGGCTCTTAAATACTGAAGCGTTGGGAAAATCATGCCTATTGGTTCACCGCTCTCGTTTGTACACTAATGGCCATCGCCACATATCCGTCGATTTTCCGGGCAAATTATATCATGGGGCGTGCAGTGCAAAACAAGTTTATGAACATTACAGTCATGTGAAGAACACGAACACGCGTTGGTGGGAATATAATGTCAAGAGGGGACAAAGTAGCTATGATGGCCTTGGCAAGCGGTAAGAATACACGGAAGCATTCGGCATGATATAAGCTTTCGGAGCCGCAGTGTTTTCGGTGGTTCTGCGGATCTGCAATGGACAACACTTCCGGTTGGATATCGACCACCAAGTTGAACTTCAGAAATCCCTCGAGACAAGTGAAGGTATTCACGGCAGTTCGTGATACCAAACCTAAAAGTACACCTTAAAATTCGATCTCAGTGTGGTTTACAGTCTCGATTTCGAACCGATAACCTTCCGCAAATGTCCGAAGCCGAGAAGTACGCGATGTTTGAGAGGCATGTGCTGCCCCTTGCTCGGAAAGAGGAACGCATGACCAGGACCAGTCGCGAGTTTCAATTCAGATGAAGGAGAGCCGCCATGATGCTGGAAAGACCGGAAAGGATATACTAAACTTCGGTGACACTGTTAACGCCGATGCTGCTTCATCCACCAGCAAATAATCCTCAACCAAGAATATCCACGTTTGCACACGCATGATACCTGCGCCGAATATGCTACGGAATATCCATCCCTGTCTCTCACACTTCCTGCCCCGTGCGGTACCGTGTTTTCACACTTGCACGAGCTTTAATAGACCAAATAGATAGCCGTGCTCTCCAGACTAAGGAAGACATCATGAATTACCCGGCATCTACTGACCTGTATATCAATTGAATGGGTTGCGATTGTCGATGAATCCAACCTGGTGGTGGTTGACGCGGTGCCCGAATCTGTCGTGGAGCATCGAAAGTCAGTAGAAGTCACCTCAGTCAACCATTTCCGTGATAGAAAGCGAGCAGAAAGAATGAGTTGTACACAGGCGGTGCAAATCTTGCCAGTTGTTGGTTTGCCTAAGAGGGGCTGTAAACTCGCATGGCGAAACGGCGATCACAGAAGACTCACCGAACATATTGCCACGCACTGGTGCTCACACCACCGACCATGAGCTGTGAAAAAACGTCTATCGCGTGCGGGAGGCATGAGTGACTGGCTGGGATCCGGGGGGGGGGACCACGCACAGAAACTTTGGCACCAAGAGCAGCAGCCACCGCAAGGAGGTCCGAAGGGAATCCATGACTGATGAGCGATCTTGAAAGAGGCCCTACGATCCCACAGGGTTTAAATACTCGGATGCGGAAATTTGGGATTCGTTATTTCCTGTCAATGGTAGAAACCCGGATGGGTCCTGTTCGTTTATTACGAGCGCATTTCAATTTTGCCTACCTACATACCTACCTACCTACTGTCGATTGCCGTTGATTACCCGGGGAATGATCCGGGCAATGTGAGCAACGCTGAAAGTCAGAGTTCCAAAAAAAACTCCGCAAAAGTGAAGGTCATGCGCCTAGAAAGGTCCGCTTGAATGAGCCGCGAAAATAGCTATATATATCCGGCAGGTCCGTCCTTTTCCATTCTGCGGATTTGACCGGAATTGTAATGACCATGGCCTGCATCTGTTTTCACGACGTTAAATCAGCGCTATAAACAGGGAAGTGTGCTTAATCTTTATGTCACTCGAACCCGACATCATGGTACCGGTGCCGGTCCATTTACGTATCTTGTCAAGCATTTTCCAGTGAACTTGAAATGCGAAGCGAAGCGAGGTATTCAATACACCACCGTACACACTGCGAGTGGCAGCGCCAGCGCTTGTTGTGGTCGTGTACGTTCCTCAATGCTCATCGTTCAAGTTACCTTCAAGTGACCTGCCCTAATTTCCGAGTCCGGTTGCCGACTTTCGGCCAACTTCAGATCCGAGATTTGGCGTAAATATGTTCACCAAAACGTTCTGCTCACACTGCGCATCAGTGGTTTGATCGTGGAGTGCAGGAGAAGTATGTCAAAGGCAGCATGTTAGCCGCACCGCCCAAGACATTCATTTTCAAGTGGATGTGGCCTCTGAACGCAACTGAACCATTCCCGGTTTTTGACGTTCGAGTTTTTTTGATGCGAAAAAAGGAAACCGTATCACACTTACATATGCATAATCCTGGCTGTGGAGAAAGCTGTGCAGCGGACGCGAATTTGGACGCGCTGCTGTTCTTGTCTTGCCTCCATCATCTTCTGATTCTTTGTGATCTCGTTCTACACTTAAAATGCCCGTCCCCGGCTTTTCTCTTCTTCTACCTCAAATGACTGGATTTCGCCTCTCCTCGTGATTTCTCGGGGTCTAGTGTCCGTCAGCAGCTGTGTTCCGTTCCCGTATGTGAATACCGCATTGGCCGGGGGTGTAGCACTTCTGGAACTCATCCAGGTGAGCGCCCTGGACGCCTATTTGTGTATGTGACTGACATTAACCCAGACGGTTGGAAAAATGACAGACGATCTCTAATACCTTGCGGAATCTGTGATAATGAAGCTATTGCGGGAAGAAATGGATGTCCACCCCGAGAATCCGGATGCAAGATTCCGTCAAGCCTGCGTTGATTTCGATATGTATGTGTAGACGGTTGGGTTTAGGACATCTTATTGATTGTGATCAGGCATTTAAGCGGGCTCTCGAAAGATATTGCGTCGATGTCCAAGGAATGGGTCCTCGTCTAGATTCAAGAAATATCTGACGGCTAACGCGATCAGGGATGAAATCACTCATTTTACCCGCCGAGTCAATGACCTGCGAGTGAATGCTACTGTAAGTCGCAGGAGTGCCACAGATACTACTGAGACAGCAAACTGACTGCCACAATGTTCGCATCTAGCTCATTGCGGCTACCAGAACTCGGATGGATCTGGTTCAAGTATCCAACGTTGTCACCGCCGTCCAAGCAGGCATGTCCAAGATTCAAAATGAACTCACTGTCATTCGATCTGCAACCGGAAAGGCGACAACCAGTCTCAATCAACAAGAACTTGTTCGCGTCGAAGAAGATGTGCGTATAGATTATGTCAATCCTAGGTCAAAAACAACTTACACCAAATCTTCAGTTCCATGCGCTGAAAGTCGGGGACATGCAGTTGCACTTCGAGACGTCCCGGACGTCGAACTTCGGGCTAGCCTACAGCGACGGCCGCAGAGTGCAGATTGGTTGGACGGACTACAAGGGAACTGTAAAAGGATCCCCACGAACAATCCGGGTGTATCAAGGATCAGATCCGGCCGAGGTCAGATATTATTATCCCCCCACCACAAAGAGGCTGAACCATATCTGCACAGTCGTGGAAGGAATTTATATCTCTCCTCGCAGATCATTCTCCGTGAGTGTGTCTCTTCACCTCACCATTGACGCTTATCAACCTTGAGGTCCCCCCATCTACCACAACTATTTGGATTTTGCAGCTCTCCGAAGTTGCGATCGCTGGTCTTCCATGGAGGTTGGGTTGATATTCTCTCCAAACAAGACGACGCTCAGAATTTAGAACCCTGGATGAGTACGGCAAGAGCCTTCCATCTTCTCATGATATCGTAAACTGGGAAACGAGACTGGTGCCTTGTCTATCATCGTATTGACTTCACAGCCTTGACGTCTTTTAGATTTCAGACTTCTTCGACTTCTGTGACTTCCTCCGAGGACGTGCTGATTATAATTTAAGCAACTGGCACAAATTTGCATTGGTGAACGCGCAGAACGGAAGATTGATGGTGACACACAGCGATGAAAGTTCCGCGATAACGCTACCATTGAGTGTATGTGAATCTGATCAAGAGGAAAATTTTACTGATACCGACTACGACAATCAGTACGAACCATTTATGGAATGGTTTGCCTATTCGGGCCTGTCGCTTTGGACGGTCGGATCCGGGGGAGATACAAGGCTGCATGGGAACACTAATACCTCCCGAATACAGGAGGGTTTGTCTCGGCTGAAGACGCACATGCGAACAATGCAGTCGTACCAGAAGCGGTTGGGCACCAGCATTTATCAAACCCTCACCTCTCGTGGTAGTGTGTATTGCTTACTCACCGGAGCTCCAGTCGCTCGATTGGAGAACTTGGAGCACACAGTTGATGGTTCATGGAGTGTATATTTTTCGTGGGTATCTCTCAATACCTCCCGCCCGTGGACTGGCCGCGAGATGCCCTGCGTGGGCGATCAAGCAAGCATGGGGTGGACTCAGTAAGCCGTGCGGTATATCCTGTACCGCGTAAGCTGACAGGTCCAAAGTTTTCGCGTGCCTCTGGTAGGAAAGACGCAGAAGTGGATTTCACTCCTCGACTATCGCCCCGAGTGTGGTTATTTTCTCAGCGCCCGGTTCGAGTTTGGTGCAAATCTCCCAGACATCACAGTACTGAGAAATGGCTCTCTCCCAAGATGAAACCGCGACAACTCCGGAATCATTTGCTCTGCTAGATGTGTTGCCAGAAGAGCTGCATGTCTTCGTCCAGTTCCCGAAACTGGAGGGTGGTCGGATAGCGGAGCCTCAAATATATTGGTCCACGGATCCTATAGCCAAGGAAACGTCCTCGATACCGGCTGGAGCGTGCAAAATACGATTCAAGTGGGAAGTGACAGTCGAAGAGGCATCGTGGGAGAAACATCACTACGATAGCCAAGAATATCCAGGAGGACTGCGGCTTCGACCCCAACACCAACGCTGTCGCCAAGGCCCTGAACCTCCCGCTGCTCGAAGCCTGCCCGGATAGTTCTGTCAGCTCTCCTGCTGTCGGTACGAGTTATTTTCATACGATTCAATAGGGGAGCTCAAAGTAAAAGTGCGCCGGACGCTTATTTCACTTATTTCGCCGGACGCAGCTCCTCACGTGAGTTTCGGGAATCTTCGGCAGCCTTCGGCGCGAGACAGTTGTGACTAACAGTCACCGTTCCTATTTTGGGATGCCCCTATCATCTGGATTTAAGCTGAAAATCTGATACATTTCCAATTTCTTCCTTCACTCAGTGGAAAGAAATGCCACGGGAAACGTACCATTCTAAAGTCACTTGGTCGTATTTGATACATATGGCCATCCGTGATCTCATTACGCCCCCGAGGACCTTGATTTCACATCTTTACTTCGAGAAGCTCAGCATAGATATCCAGACATTTTGCAAGTGGTCGGACTCGTAACGAACATCACAGGTAAAATTATGCTCCCGATACGCTTGTATACTGCCCGACGGTATTCTAGCGTCCCGAATTAGTCAGGTAACGCGGAAATGACTTTGCGACACACCTCATCTTTGGACTGCTTTCCGAAAAGAACCAGACGGTTCTCCCTGACCTGCAGCTGTTCAATCAAGGCCCAGATGAGTGCGCCGTCTTTTGCCGTCCACTTGATCGTCGGAAGCTCGGGCTCCTTCGGACCTTCGCAGCTTTGACAGCTTTGGCAGACTTGTGTTTCCGCGGAGATCGACGAAGTTTTGGGTTGCGGGCCAATGGACAGGATATAGAATTAATAGAGAAGAAGGAAGGAAGGTGTAGTAAGGACCGTGAGGGATTTTAAAGGTGTAGAGTCGCAGCGTCGTGATAGAGAAAATTTACGAGAGCCCCCGGGCCAAATGGGCGAGTGACTGTCAGTCACAGCTGTCCCGCGCCGAAAGCTGCCGAAACTCACGTGAGGAGCTGCGTCCGGCGAAATCTGCGAAATAAGCGAAATAAGCGTCCGGCGTACTTTTACTTTGAGCTCCCCTAATGTCTAGATAGTGACTGCTTTTGTTCCAGCGGAAGACGATTAGTGCAGAAATGACTTCAAGGAGCTGGATCCGCACACTGTCAATTTCTAACGGTGAGGATTAAGCGTAGTATCTTCGGCAGGCCGGGCGATCTATATTGACGAGGAATTCAGTTTGTCTACTTCAACAGCCTACTTGATCACGACCTAACATTACTTATTATGTATAAACACCAATTCCTACTTTATACCTGTGACTGGTTCTGGTCCACTTACTTACAAGTAAGGCTCATTGTAAAATATCTTGTTTCATTTGGGATCATATTTCAACTCCGAACAACGCCGGATGTGAGATACGTAGCCACCCTGAAAACATCCAGTGGCAGTTTTTGAATGTGGTTTTTACTGCCATCTTCGCACTGATTGAATTGTCACACCACGTACTACCTTGGTACTACATACCTAGTATTACCGGGAAATTGAACCACAGGGGAAAAACACAAATCAAAGAATGATAATTTAAAGTTGAGTAAAAGGTATATGTATATTCTTGACGCGGAGCTCCTAACCAGCGGCTACCCTTATGGTACTGCGTTAGATCACGAAAAAAATCGAAACAGGACTTCCACTCGCTTGTTTGCACATGTCTGTCAACCGCATTGTGGCTTAGTCATCGCCAGGCTTTGTCTCGACCCAACTCGTAATCCTTGGTCGAATCCCTGAGGAGCTCCGTCCAAGTCCGTTTTTTTTGGCTCTCCTTCGCTTTCTGCAGTTATCCGAAGCCTGATGACGTGGAGCCACTCCATCTGAGCTCGGGAAACAATTACGTTCGTCGAGGCCCCGCTAAATCCGATACTGGCAACTGCTCTTATCGTCACCTAACGCGAGACTCGTATTCCTTGGACATGAAAAATAAAGCCCATATCCCCAATGTGCGGCCCAAACGCATCTTGGTCATTGGCGGGGGACCCTCCGGCCTGGTGACGCTGCGCAATCTGCGTGAGCGAGGTAACTTTGACGAGGTACAGCTAGTCGAGCGACGCGACGATGTTGGAGGGGTCTGGTACGTCTTCTACCCCAGATATCACAGATAATTTAACATCACTATGCGTGAAGGTATCTCGACGATGGACCTAAAGCAACAGATCCGACCCTACCACGCTGGCCCTCCCCTGCGTACCCGGGCCTTATCGGGAACGTCCTTCCCGAGTTTCTCTCCTTCTCTGGCTTCCCACCGTTCCCCGAGCCAGCATCTATGATCACCGGCCAGCCCTTCCCCTCCCTCGCGGATACGCACGCGTACCTCCGTGCGTTCGCCGCGCCATTCATAGTCCAAGGCGCGATCCGCCTGAACACGGAGGTCTGCACCGTAGAAGAGCTCCCCACGGGCGCAGGGTGGCGTGTGCGCATGCGGCGATGGGACGCACGCAACTTCGTGACAGAGCCAGAGGCGTTCGAAGAGACCTGGGACGCCGTAGTGGTTGCGGTCGCGTGCTACGATCATCCGGTCTTTCCTCCGACGCCAGGCATCGCACGCCTCCGTGAGCTGAATCTAGCACACCATGCGCAAGGCTGGCGCGGCCCAGGCGGGTACGAGGGCAAGGTACGCAGTTATTGGTTCGTGCCGCCGCCTGATTCTATTTTCTAATTCTTCATACAGCGCGTCCTCGTGATCGGGAATGCGAATTCAGGGAACGATATCGCCGCGCAGCTCGCTCCCGTCGCAGGCGCCGTATATCAGAGTATCCGCCGTCCCAACTTCCCCGGCTTCCCGAGCGTGCCGGATATGCGAATTTCTCGCGTCGCGCCCGTGGCGCAGTACGACGTGCGGGAGATGGGCGGCACATACGCGGCGGACGCGCACCTCACCGACGGAACCACACTCCGCGACCTCGATATCGTCCTCTTCGGCACAGGGTACCGCCCCTTGCCGGACTTTGTGCGCGTCCTACATCGGTCTTTGGACGCAGGCACAGACACACCGACCCCGGACAGGGAGGTACTCGTGCCCCTCGTAACCCAAACCACCTTCCCCCCGCGCGTCCCGCACCTCCACCGCTACACGCTCTACGCCCCAAACGCGAGCCTCGCGTTCGTCGGCACCGCGTTCGCAAGCTACACACCGTTCACGCTCGCGGACGTATGCAGCACGTGGCTTGCGCTCGCGTGGGTGGGGGCCATCGCGTACCCCACGACGTTACCAAAGCTGCTGCACTTCGAGGCGGAGCGGCTCGGGGAGGTCGCGGCCGCGCGGGCAGAGATGGAGTCGGCGTCGGCCGAAGGAGCGAACGGGGAGGCGTCGGCGCTGGTGGCGTACGGCGTTCTGGGCCCGTTCGAGGAGGCGTACGCGGGCGCGCTGCGTGCGGAGGTGGTGGACGTGCGGCCAGAGCTGGATGACGTGTTGCCCGTGTGGAGTCCCGAACGCACGGCGGTGAGGGAGGCGATGTTTGCCACGAAGCGCGCGGCGTTGGAGTTGGTGCGGGCGCGCGAGGAGGGAGCGGTGATTATGTGAAGCGAGCCTCGCTCTCCTCGGAGCTCCGGTGCCCATTGAGTATACACACTAGAGTTTCTGGACAGCGTGTGCGTATTCCGAGCTCGGAATATGCACTAATTCACATCCCTGCTGAGCGCGTGCGTCCTCAATTTTCTACCATTTTTGTACGAATAATCACTAGGACGAGTTCCGTGTCTAATTTCTGCTTTGCCATGGTCTCCTTTCAAAAAAAAAAACCTCACTGCAGGCCTCGCGAAAACGATAAGCGCCTGTTCATTAAAACACCTCATACGTTGAAACATGCAATACTTGTCAAACTTCAATCTTCCTGTGGCAGTTCTCCCCAAGGCAACTGGCTGGAAGATGTCGATGAGCCGTAATACTAGCTCTTGGCAGCAAGATATACTCTACTTTGATATACTAACCAGCCTTCCGTAGGTTCAAGCGTAACAAAACGTGTATTCACTACTCATTTTCTAAATTGCCCCTGGTACGAGGCCTTGTCCGCGGTCCATCTCCTCCATCGTTTGAATTCCGTTCTCAGGACACGCGTGGGACCTCGGCCTCAGAGACGACTCCATTTCTGGCGTCCCTTGCAATTCAATCTGTGAACCCGTGGTTTCGGCCTCAAACGTGCGTGCTGCCCGTCACTCCTTTCTGCATGCAAATTGCAATACTGCTCACGTCCTTACAGAGCGGCTCCATCAACGACTCAGACTGCACCAACAGCTTCGTCCTACAATGCGCGCAGTGCCTCGACTGCGGCGACAAACTTTACCCCGTGATGGTTCCCAACCAGGCACAAATATCGCAGACAGCTATTGACGGTACGTACTTATCGGCCATTTCCTTGAACTTGCTTAATTGCCTGCCGCAGAGTTCTTGGCCATCTGCAAGCTTCGAGGGCATCCCATCAATAATGTGACGGGCGCAGGTTCATTCAAGGGGTCCGCGAATACCGCAGGCGGGGTTGCAGGCGCACAACCCATCTCTCAATTCCATTCTGGATCGGTGGCCCCGTCTGAATCTCCGTCCAGCTTTGTGTCAACATCCCCGCCTGCGTTGACAACCCCAGCTGCATCGTCCCCCGCAAGTTCGGGCGGGGCCACGAATTCCAATGCCGGCGATGGTCCAGCGCAGTGGAGCTCGGTGCATGTCGTTACTCTGGCAGCTGTAATGGCTGTACTTCTAGATTGCGTCTCCAGATTCTGAGGTTGTCCCCACCCAGTATTGTGTTATTACTGGCTAAATTTTAAATATCTTCGCTTCATCGAACCGTCTGCGGACTGGATCTTAATTCTCTTCTCGACCGGGATCGATATTGCGTTCAATTCATCTCAGACAAAGGACTATTTCATTCGAGTCGCAGTCACCCCAAATATGACCAGAAATGTGTTGGAAAGTCAAGGGTTGTAATTACGCCGCCCGTGATACCCGAGATATCCAGGTTGTTCAATGCATTCTCCTTGCGGATATGTGCGTCCACTCCGGGTCGTTTTCACACTAAAATTGAGCGTGGATGTGAGGGATAGTGCGGAGGCTATGGGAAATTTTATCTTCCTCTTTATAAAATTACGTGTGTCTGTCTGTCCGAAGCCTTTTAAACTCCGCCATCTCCGCTGATTAATTTAACTTTTTGAGTTTCCGCCTCAAACGTAAGCACCCGATATAGTAATTATTTTCGGCAGCTTCGGCAGGCCTAAGCTCGAGCGCCCCTAAGTGCCGAGGTTTGGCTGAAGGCAACTTGAGGTACTACTGGGTCATTGACTTGTTCAGTTTCCGCCTCAACGTGGCAACCCAAATCGGGCAATTAACTTCGGCAGACCTCGGCAGGCACAGGTATTTGATTATCTGAACTATAAATAGCATTGTCAGTTGTAGCTCAAGTCAAACTGCAGTATTCTCGTATTCTAAGGGCGGTCGCAACTCAAGGCAGTTTGAGAGGAACGTGCAAGTGTAAACAGTGCCCAAAAGGTATTCAATGGATATATTGGCTACATCTACAACGTCTTGCTTCGCGCGTTTTCCTATATCCTCGCCTAACTCTAACCAGCGTCGCGGGTAGACACGGCTCATACCCGGAGTTAGGGCGCGCTGCGCTTGCCCTAACTCCTCGGGAGCGGGATACAGGCGTCGCCAAAGACAGGCTTGATCCGAGTAGTGGCGGTAAGCGAGCGGCGGTCGTCAGGCGTGGCGGGGAACGACGATCGGCGAGGGCGTGGGGGGGGACGATGGTGGAGGGAGGAAGAGAGGAGCGGTGGCGGCTGACATTGTTTGTTTGTGTCGTAGACAGGCGCATCAAATGTAATTAAAACCTGCCGAAACCTGCCGAGGGTAATTACCCGATTTGGGTTGCCACGTTGAGGCGGAAAGTCAGGAGTGGGGTCATTGCTAGCCATTGAGCATTGTGAAAAGGATGAATTGAAGTAATCTATAGCTAAACAGATATTGTACTACTCCTTGCTTCATGTGCGCGCAGGGGACCGACCATTCGAGGCCCCTCCCCTCCCTCGCTGCGCTCGGGGGGTCCCCCAAGCCGGGGCCTCTCAGGTCGGCACACTAAATCCTCGTTCGCGCTTTCTACTATATCCTCACCCTAACATTAACCAGCCACGGCGAGACGACACGGCCTAACTCCTCGAAGCGGGGCATAGGCGTCGCCAGTGGCAGGCGACGTGGTGCTAGGCGATGCGTGCGGCGGGCGTGGGCGTGGACGGCGGGAGGAGAGCGGTGAGGATGGGGAGAGAGGAGAGGGATGCGGCTGACAGCTTATTTATTTGAGCCGTTTGATGGATCAGAAGCCTGCCGAGCTGCCGAAAATAGTTACTATATCGGGTGCTTACGTTTGAGGCGGAAACTCCAAAGTGATTAATTTCCTGACTGCCGAGCCTTTATCAATCCGGTTGCCGTTAATATACCGATCCGGTACCGTTTCGCAACACATGCCGCAGTCCCGAGGGCTCCGCACAATCAGCCCCATCACTTCTCTGTCAAAGACACTCGCCGCTTGCTCCGATGAATGCCCGCGATACCTTAAATTTATTGAGCTCAGTGTTTCTGCGACGCAGACGCTAACACACTTTTTAATTTCTGTGATCAATAAAATGGGAGGGGGACCGCGAAGCGGTCCCCCGAGCGCTTGTAAATCTTAGAGTTAGTTGGATGGGGGCAGGGTGAAAGTGCCGCCACTGCCGCCACACTGCCGCCAACTGCCGCCAACTGGCGTCACTCTTTGTCACACTGCCGCCGTGTCACTGGCGTGAGGTTCAGAAGTATCCCCGTGATTCTCTGCCATTTCATGCGACACATTTACTACCGGACAAGAATCATATTCGATTCAAGTGGAGCTTGAATCTCAACCATAGTTCAACCTTGCATTACTCCACCAGTGATTTCCACCTTCGTCCTACGATTTCCCTGGCTTAATACCTAGATTATTATTGACAGAACCATTCTGTGTGTTAGCTTGGGGACTGCTATTCCTTAGGGTTGAAAAAAGGACTGTAAAACCGTTAATTTAATCTCGCCGAGCCAGTTGCTGAGCCAGACATCTCCCAGCATTGGTGCTTTCCTTTCATCTGCAGGAATGAGGTAAGAATCAGCCTCGGAATCCATGAGGATGAGCAGACAAGGCATATGATACGACTCAACTGAATTGAACTCGACTGTGAAATCCGATATATAATGACTCGGAAAATTCAAGGCTCATTTTGCAAGATATCAGAGCCACTTATGGTATTTTCAATATATTCCTACCCATTAGGCTAGTCAAGTCATGAATTTGAACAATGTAGCAGCCACTATGCTGCATGCTGCAAGTCCTTAACCATGATTATTTTTTGAATTGCTTCGTTACAGCAAGAGACACAAGGGTTTTATATCTCATGGGGTTAATCGTGAATACATGACAGTCATTTAGTGGAGTAATCTCGGAAAACCCAGTGTGGATCAGTGTTGTTCACGTCAGTGACTAGTCGGTGACTAGTCGCAAGGTCAGTAAAGTCAGGTCAGTCGGTCACGGGAGTGACCTGACTTTGTGACTTATTTCCTAATTGAGAAGTAGCTTCGGCCGACATGAATAGCTTTTGCTGTAGCACAAAATAAATATGTAGTGGTACACCAAAACTATGTAGCATAGGTACGACATATAATCTGTAACTAATAACCTGTCAAGACCGCTTCTGTGATGGAATCCAACTCAACTGATCCACCGTCGTCAGACACCGCCACTCCACGATCGACAAGTTTGATAAAACAGTTTGATCCTTGCTTTTCAGAGCTACAATTCACAACGAATATTGGATCCCACCCTTAGATAAGTTTATCTGATACTCTTCCTATGGTACTAAACCATCTCAAATAGCTCGTCAGAGTTTGGCTGAAGAGGCTGAGCTGTCTGAGCTGCAGGTTAGCACTGAGCAAGCCCGGACTTCAATACATATCTCCTATATGTTCCTAGACATAGTATGTATCATTACACAGGATTAATCTATTTAACAACCCCCCTTGCTGGAAATAACCCGGGTTGCTGGATCAATTTTCTATGTAACAACCTCGGCTATTTATAACTTTGTCGCCGAAATAATGCCAACAACAGGCCTAATGCCTGTTTCCGAAGTCAAAAACCGTTTAAATGAGGGCGCGCAATGGTGAATGGGTTTCGAACGCAACAGTGCCCTCTGTACTTTTCCCCGATTTATTTGGGCAATTTTGGTAGACTTTTCGGCAAACCCTTGGCACAAGGAGTGTTGAAGGTAACCTTTAGTGACTTTTGACCAGTATAGCACAGGAAAAAATAGCAGGTAGCTTGTTCAGATGGTCCATCTATTCAGGTGGGTTTTCTGGAGACTTTCAGTGACACTAGGAACATATTAAAAGCATCCCGCCTCATCCCGCCACCCCATCAGCCGCCATCAAATTTCATCTTACAAATCATGGGGCTGTTAAATAGACAACAACCCGGGGTTGTTAAATATAATCCCATTACACAGGCCAAAATGCTGAAGAAGTGCTGATTAGAGGACGGTAATGAATATTGTATGTGTTGTGGCAGGCGTGGGAGCAGCCGCTCGGCTGGCTCGGCTAACTTGACAGAAGTCAGGCCGGTCGCACGACCCGGTGACTAGTCATTTTTAGTCGCTGACCCGACAACACTGGTGTGGATAGTCTAAGGTAGGGAATATTGGCACCACCTTTGTTACACTGCCGCCGTGTCACACAAGCACTGCCGCCAAACTGCCGCCATCCTAATTTGGATTGACGCCAACTTGACGCCAAAGTGCCGCCAAAATTTTGATTTTTGCTGCCACACTGTCGCCCCTGCCGCCAACATCCCATATAAATTAATGTTTAGGTGGTCTAGAAGTAGGTCGTCGCAGCCAAATGGACGGTGTATGCTATAAATATGATATAAAAGACAGTTCCGAAGGTTTAACAACAGTGGGGTGGGCTTAAATCGTCTGAGGTTTAAGACTGCTGACACCATTGCCGCCAGACTGCCGCCAACTGACGCCATGGCGGCAGTGGCGGCACGTCGGCGGCACTTTCACTTTGCCCAGTTGGATGTTTATCACCTGGCACTCAATCGATCTTGAAGGGTTTCCGGAAATACTGACCTGGAAGGACCGCGCACAGATTGCGAGTGCGGCTATTCCGCTTCAGGTATTATTCATATTTGAAGAGGCGTTAGAAACAGAAACAACACTGGAGTAAGATATGCCCCTTATAGTTGCCGTACTTGTGTCTGGAATGGTTCAGTATCTCCTGCCGGGCGAAGAGTGGTCAGATATTGTTCACCGGACACCCCACGAGGCTGTGGCGCCGAATAAGAGGCGACCAGCATGGGCGGGGAACAGAAGAGAGAGAAGAAGGATGTACGAGAAAACAAGAGACAAACAAAAAACCAATTCCGAGTCTGAACTGGCAGTGAATAATATTTGGTGGGAGAACAAGAATTTGCCCTCCGGGAATATTGCAATTCGCGTCGTTCTCCTCTCATTCCCAGCGCCCAATTCGTTGTGTTGTTTCAAGACAACGTTTGATCACCGAACAGGCCGAGCAGTTCCAACTATGCATTTCCATTTGCATAGGTAAAACCTAAAATCGCCAGCCGTAAAGCACAGCCGACACGCGCGAGTTCAGGAAGCACGATACTATATGGAGCGGCAGAGGCGCCAGCGGCCTGAAAGGTATAAAAGGGGGCACGTACACTGGCAGTAGAAACCATACCACTTTTCCAATCTCGACTTAAAAAGATGCAGCTCTCCGGCTTTTTTATCCTGCTCTCCCTCGTTGCTCTGAGCAGCAGTTCTCCTGTCTCCAAAGGTCAGATTTATCTGCATTGTTCACGCTGTGACAAAACTGACGTTGACTTGGATATTGTCAGACATGGAGCTTGCCAAGCGCGACTGTGATCAAGTGTGCGGTCTCGCGTTCGAATCCTGCACCCAAAACGGCGGCTCGGTACGTGGATCTTGTAGAATAACAACAGGATCCCCGTGACGGGAATTACGCAGAACTGCTCGGGCCAAGAACAGGCGTGCATTACAGCCTGCGCGCATTGCGATCAAGTTCTCGAGGGTCGCACATCCGGCGGGCTTTGCTGAGAATGGCATCCGGCATCGCGAGCTCGGCATTTTTCGCGACAAGGAAGGGTAGGGAAGAAAGATATAGCTTTGGAACATTGGGCGAGGTTGGCGACTTGGAAAATATATATTATTTCTGGTGTGGCTGACCCTTATAAGTTCAAAAAGGGAATACAGAGTAAGGAAAGCGGAGCTCAAAAAGGAGCAAAATCGTAATTTTGAAAAAACGCGTCCCGCGTGATCTTGACACGTGATCGTCGACACAATAGTTGCAAAACCTTCACTTTTTTTTCTTCTAACGTCCACTTGACGTCCTCCACCACCTCTGTCTCACGTGTGCTCTGTATTCCACTTTCCCTAAATGTTGCCGGTGCTGACCGCACTTGGACCGCACAGATGATTTCAAGGTGAGCAGACTCGTGCCATCCTTCAAATTCCCTCCACTGTGATGATCATACTTCAGAATTGTAACGAACTTCTGAATACTATTCTTCTCGGCCATCCATTCCACCTTTGCTTCGAAGCTATTTCGAATGGCTCGCTGATTCCTTCTTGCCCCTCAGATGTGCGGTATGTATCCACGGATCGCTCCGCTGTCTTCTATACTATCAGGAATCGGTATTGCTAGCTGTTCCCGTGGTTGTCGGCGGGCGGTACGTTTTCGACGACTATTAAATCCACAACTCTCCTTGTACTTTCCATGATATGGCAAAGACCATGTCATAGATATATTTTTATTCGCATCCAATACTGGATCCAATACTATTCTCCCCTCGTTCTCGATTTATGGTCCGACTTCCTGCCCATCCACGGAGAACGTATATTCTCAAATCGCCGCCCATTCCCAGGAGTTGGCAATGGCTCTCGTTCCCTTGGCTCTCACTCTACGAAGAGGCCGAGTTCTTTCTTTGTTGGTCAAGCAGTAATTGAGCAGGTTGGGGCAGTCCCTCGCGGAGAGTGATGTTTTTGGCTTCCCAGACCGGCTTGCCGCTGCGCGAGGGCGAAGATCCTGAAGACAGTCTACGCCAAATGCGAGGTACGAGCATCAAAGCTTGTAGCGTCTACTTATAAGAGAGGGCACACCCATCTGTGTCGTGGCTGCTGAATATTGAATATGATAATCACGACTCCGTTCGCGATGTTTTCTTTATCCATGGCAGACTTAACACGCGAGGTACGAGTTTCGTATGTTAAAGCGTCTGTCTACGAGAGACTAGACTAAGGCATCATAGCGAACTAATTTAGATTAAATAATATGCCAGCGATACGCCAACCAGAGCTCCAAACACGGAAGTTGAGGTTCTCTGCGACGAATTGGGTTTATTCGTGGGTGCCGATGCTGGCGCTGTGCCTCCTCCTGGGGCAGCGGTTGCCGCGATATCAAAGACAAACGGGAACGCCTGCAGCGTGGTCGTTGCTATAGGCGAGTCCCCTTCCACGACGGTGCACACGGCGTTTGAACCCTGCAGTTCGCACTCCCCTCCGACGATCGCCGTCTCGATGGCGTCTGCCACCACGAACGAGAAGTAATCGGACCCCTCGACAAATGTTGCTACTCGGTGGTTGTGTTTAGTCAAAGGGAGGAATCAGGATTGAGGTAATATGCATACCTACGTCGGGCCCCTTTCCAAAGGCATACGTAGTCCGCCCTTGCGAATCAACACCTTCAATTGTGGCTGTCAATGACTCAGTTTGTGCTCCCGATGCAATAGGATCCAAGATCGTGACGAGCACCGGCGCAGGCGCCGGCGCCGCAACAGCAACTGAGTCGATGTCAGATTATTTTGCTGGGCAAGAGGAAATAAGAGACGAACATCGCGTGGCGAAAGCGACCAGCGCGAGGATTTGAAAAATGCTGCCAGCCATCGAGGCAAGACTATGTGAAGTTTAAAAGACGGTGAGATGGTCGGACGAAGATTTTGAGACGTCCTAGCTTCCTTTATAGATCTCGAAATTTTAAAATAGCTTCCGAGTAGATGGGCGGCACGCCCAGGCGTAAGGTGGCTGAATAGCAATTTTGATGGTAATACAGCCGTACGGGCGTTGCTGACAGTCGATAGTCGGAGCGCCCACTACGGCCAGTCGTAAGGATGGCTGAATCATATTTTTACCGGCCTCAATACAGTTCGTTGTTGACAGGAATCAGGATGATGTAGTCATTATGGGATTCGGCGAAGTGCAATCGCTTTTCACCGCTTTGAACTAGAGAAATGGGTTGAAAACACGACATACTGAGATTAATATGTTGGAAAATGCGGCTGAGACTTCTGTAATGACCGCGGGATTGATTTTGGTCGAGAAGGAGAGGGCGAAAGTATTGCGACACTCAAAAATCCCAGAAACAGGCGCCCAAGAAGTGGCGCCCGTGCGCGCGCATATCGCAGCCTTCTGAGACTGATCCTTCGAGGTGCCATCTAGCCGAGGACCTTTGGAGTACTGTTTGAAAGGGATTGCGTGGCCGCAATATATTATATCGACTTTAGGAGCGCCCGTTGTGTGGACGTAGCAATCGCCGCGACAGCACTTGACATGCAGATGATCAAATCACCGCCAAGACTCTGTGGTGGGCGCATCTACTCCCGATGCCCTGGGTTCGAGAATTCGATTGAAACATAAAGCCCGGGGAGATAGTGTAGGCGCGCAGAAAGAGGCACCTGTGCGCTGAAGTGCCTTTATCGAGCCTGTTAGGCGTGCGCGGAAGAAAAGTTGATGATGTAGGTCTTGCCGCGAGCCTTGGGAGTGCTGACTGGATGAACGGGAAGGATTGCGAGGCCTCGACATACACCAGAGGCAAAGGTCCACGCACCTGGCTTTCAGGTGTGTGGAACGCATGCTGGGGTGCACCCCTTGATGTGTCAAGGCAGTCGACAAAGGTGCTTATGGCAGGACAAAGGGGGGCTTTGCGGCGCCCCCTTTGTGCTGCCGTAAACACTGTTGTCAATAAGTTACTGGGAGCCGAGTAACTACCGGGCAAGTGCGTTCCACGCACCTGGCTTCCAGCTGCGTGGACCTTTGTCCCCGGTGATATTGTATTGACTTCAGCAGCGCCCAGGTGCGCGCGCTGTACGGACGTAGATCAACTCGGGGAGAACGCGGCGGACAGGCGATATCATAGCTGGATGCTGTAGAGGCAATCCTCAGGAATGCTGTATAGCGAAATTCAATGACATTGATTCCGAGCAGTGTTGTCCTTGATAGGTTTAGGAGAATGTCAAGGTCTTGTCTGACGAGCCTTGACCGGTAAAACTCACGGGCCGAAATTTCCGAGTGAGCCAACACCGAAGTCTTCAAAAACATTTGAAATACTTACAGCTGTTTGCAATGAGGATGACACTCATCAAAAAAAATCTAAATAAGATCAAATTTGATCTCGCACTTTGCGAGCGACGCCCCCGCCGCATTTCTGGGCCGATTCACTTGATTTCTGGCGCGTTCGGTAGGGTTTTTTACGGGCTTTCGAACCATAGCCCCAATTCAAGCTGTAATGCGAGATATTTGCTCACCCCAAGATTTGGAAGCTTCGGTTGAAAATACACGAGGCGGATTTCGCCTAATCTTCATATTCCGTATCACACTCTGAGTTGGATATGGCTCGAAAGCCCTTAAAAAACTCTATTGAACGCGCCATAAATCAAGTGAATCCGCCCAGAAATGCAGCGGGAGCGTCGCTCGCAAAGTGGCAGATCAAATTTGATCTTATTTAAATTTTTTTTGATGAGTGTCCTAGTTGAAAACAGCTGTAAAAGAACCAGAGGCAGATAAATGAAAAGCTCGATATCGTACGCGTGATGCACGAAATAGTTTCCCAATATCTGGTAAGCTATTTCGTGAGTGTGGGGAAGGACCTTCGGTCCTTCCGCTCGGCCGCTTCGCGTCCGGCGAGGGCTGTGAGAGTCAGACGCGACGAAGTGGGAAACGCCGACGGGGATAGAAAAGACCCACGCGGAATCAGCTTCGTGCGGCGACGCAACGATGCGAAGACTCAGAGCGGAAGGGGAAGGTACTGAGTGCGTGGAAGCTGCCGGCCAAAAGGCGCAGAGCAACTATGCCACCCAGAGCGCAGCTCACCCCAGTTGTGATGCGACTTTGTCGCAGGCCAGCTCACCCCACCAGAGCTGTGGCGATGGGAACGGACGAACGGGAACGAGTGGAACGTGGAACCGAACGGGAACGAGTGAAACAAGGATTTATTGAAAGTCGTCTAAGTTGGGAAGTGCAATGCCCTGAGCGACGCGGAATTCTTCGAAAGCTTTCGCGACCTCTTCCAGTTTTTTCTTGTCGTATGCCTTTCCGATGTTCATAGGGACAATGTGCTCGATTTTTCTCCAGTAGAGAAGGAAAGCTAGGGATGTCCAGCCACCGAGTGCTGCGACGACATCGCAAGGTACGCCAGCGAGGAGGAGCTCCGTGGATCCGCCGATGCGGAAACTATGGCCGTGTACCAAAAATAGACCCGCTGATTTCCATATGTCGGAGCAGCGACGCATAAACCAGTCTTTGGACATAGGGCTCCATCTGCCGCCGCCTGCGTCGAAAGCGAAGAGAGGGGCGTCGCATGGAACGTGGGAGTTGACCAGGAGGTGATTGCTGAAGGCCGACTCGGGGCAGAGCTCGTCTGCTCTGCCTGTAAGTGTGAGAATGCCCCTGCGTTCGCGGGTCGACTTGGTTCATGGGAGGGGAATAGTGGTGGCCGAAGACTGCACATTCGGGGTGATCCGTCGAACTGGGGCGCCTCGTGTGGCATGGAATTTAGGGTCGAATTTTTCGAGGGAAGGAACGGTGAGTTCGCCGAGTCGTCTACAACCCCAGAAGGCAGCTGTTGCCAAGGACCAGGCCGCCGCGTCAAACGGCTTGGATGTGTCCAGGACGGCCTTCAACGCGATCATATGTGCGACAATGACAGAGCCTCGTTGTGCTCGCTTGAAGGCTGAGCCTTGTTTGTTGGCCGTACGCCTTGCGAGTTCGACCCATCTGTCTTCGCCTTCCCATGGAGCGCCATTGACGTCGTGCCACGCCTTCAAACCGGACATCCAAGACTTTACCGTCCCGCCTCCGATCTCACCGACGTGGTGAGCAATGAATGCCGCGAGGAGGAAATGCGAGGCCGGCATACGAGCACGTTCGGGGATCTGGTTTTGATCACAGAACTGGTGGAATCTCAACAGACCGGCGGCGTAGTTTGAGTGGGTCTCGGGTGCGAACGACGCGAATATCGTCGCGTATGTCTTGTTGACGGCATCTTCTGAGAGCTCGGACCTGAATTTTTCATTGTGTTCCAGCCCGAAAGGAGATGTCCATGTACGAAGGCAATCCAGGGCGGCGACGTGAGGTCTTAGCTCATTATTGGCTATTTCGCATCCAGCGCGGGGCTTTCTCGCTTTCTTCCCGCTAGGGCCGCTGGGAAGGCTTTGTATCGGCGCTACTGGCGGGTTATGCACGGGAGCTGGGATGCGAGGAGGGAGAGGGGAAAGGCAGTCCGGGGGGGCCTGAAACGCCTGAACATGTTCTGCGCTGTGTGGGTGTACCCATCGCCGTCGGTGTCTTGAGCATGCTTGGGAATTGTCGTGTGGCGGGTGTCGGCCGATGTGTCCGAAACTGAATCTGGGGTGTCCCGATACTTAACTCTGCATACGATTAAACGTGGAACGAGAGGCGACGGTGTATACGAAAGAACGAACTTAAACATGGTAAAAAAACGATGCTAAGTCTGGAGGTAGAGCGAAAGAGGAATGTGTACGTGATCCGCGGCTACCCAATTCGCCGCGCGAGATGGGGTCAGCCGGGTTTTTCGCGGATTCGATGTAACGTATGTCTAGCGTAATATTCCTGGCTGCCAGTACGATGGCAGAGCGACGAATGGAAAGATTGACCTCGAAATTGCGGCTTCGGCCCTTATCGAAGACGCCGATAACTCCTTGATTATCTGAGTGAACGAGGATGTGAGAGTCGTGCACGCCTAGCTCCTCGATCGCATAGATCATGAACTCCAGCGCCACACCCTCCAGCCATCCGATGTGTCGGTGTCGAGAGTTCCAGGCTCCAACTCCTCGCCACGCATCCCACCTGCCGCCGATGGAAAGGCCGATGCCCCAGGATGTGGAGGCGTCCACGTACAAGCCAAGATCCACCAAAGGGCCACGTGGAATGATCTGGCGAACGACGCCTTGTTGTGACAGGGTGTCCTCCCACCATTTGAGGTTGGTGAGGACTGACGGAGGAGGGTGGCGAGCCGCGAATTTGTTGCCGTGGTACGAAGCGACGAAATTTGAGAGCGCTGGGAGGAAAGATCGGCCCTTGGGGTGGACGAAGGTGATATGGCAGAGTGAGCCGTGGATTTTCATGACTTCTATCATCTTGCAACTGTTGTTTGAGTAAGCACCAATAAAAGCGCGTACTCGTCCGAGAAACTTCCGGCGCTTGGCGTCTGGTAATGACACGGTCTTGGCGGCGGCGTCCCAGGTGAAACCTATGTAGACGAATATATATCCGTAGTCTTGACCTTTGAAAGGGTGCCAAGGCGTGCAGGCGTGTGCGATTCTGCGTAAAGCCTCTTCTCGGTCGTAGGGGTAGGCGAATGTTACGAGGGCCGAGGTGGGGTCGGTGGTGGAGGAGGATGGGGAACGGAAAGGCACCACGTCGTCTTCGTATCTTACGATAGGCTTGACACCTTCTCCCACCCATATGTCGATGATAGCTCCCGCGATCATGCCAGCATTGCTACTCGAGGATGAGCAACCAAATGGGCAATTGTGTTCTATATAGAAACCCTTGGGGCCTTGTAGTACGAACCATCGCTTGTGCTCGGGAAGTATCGGGCAAGTGCGGTGGAATTTCGCGATGTCCAAGATCATCACCTGCGTTCCCGGCGGGGCATGGGCAATCTGTATATCGTGTCAGGAGCGACTCGGAACGGGCTCGTGCGAGAGCGGGCACGTCGTGTGCTTGTGCGCGCAGGCACCGAATGCATACCCCGGCGATGCGACGCGGGTATGTGCACGTCGTGTGCAAGTGCGCGCGGGCACGGAACGCATGCCCCGGTGACTCGGCACGGGCATGGGCTCGTCGTGAGCCTGCGCGCTCGGGCGCGGAACGCATACCCCGGCGACGCGGCGTGGGTATGTGCACGTCATGTGCGAGGGCACGCGGGCACAGAACGCAAGCCCCGGCGGTACGGCGCGGGCTTGGGCTCGTCGTGAGCCAAATCACTCGGGCAACCGAGCGCATACCCCAGCGACGCGGCGCGGGTATGTGCGTGTCATGCGCGCGGGCATATCGAAGTGTATGGGAATGGAAAAAGCATGACCGACTCACGATTTCGGCTACCTGTGCTGCTGAGCCGAACTTGGTAGGAAATTTTTCCTTGTCGATGAAGGCGTTCGTCGATGGGTGCTCCTTGTCTCCTTTGGATAGGTGTCGACAGAGCCGCAGCTTGTCCGGCTCTTCTGGACCTTGTGGCTGGACCGAGATGATGATCGGGGAGCACTGGAAATATCCTTTGAGTATCGTCTCTGTCTCCGCCTGCCCGAAAGGCCCGCTCATCCTACCCGCCTGGACCTCATCTTCCAGATAGGTGTCGACGAATTCGCTATATTGTTCACAAGATGGGTGATTAGGGAAGATGACGGTGCGATCCAAAATGGGGAAATCGCCCATGGGAAAACCTTGTTGCAGATTTCGTGTCAAGAAGGGGTAGGCTTCGCTTAAGCCGTGTTTCAAGAGGGAGGCGTTGATGGCCGCGCTGTCGTAAGGTGTAAGGACTCGGGAATATATTTCTTCGTGTGACGGGGATCTGATGGGCGCAAGTATGGGGATGGATTCCAAGAAAATATCGACCTCGCGTGCCATTTGTTCAAGCGGGAGGCATTTGCCTGCATGTCCAGGTGAATGTGTAGTGGTTTTTGCTGCCACAGAAGCAGCAAGCGTGGGTACGAAGTGCGGCGTCGTGGGTGCATGTGGCGCCGACTCCCTTGGCATTCCAAGCCCGACATAATGTAATGCCGGATTGCGTCGAGACGATGTCGCCTCCCCTAGCTGAGCAGTAGACCGCAGAATTGTCGACGAAGGTGGGTTGAGTGCAATTCTTGAAACCGTGGCCCCTCCTGGCGCAAATGAGGCAGACGGAGGCGAGGCCCTCTCCCCCGTTGCCTGGCTGAAAGGGAGGGCCGCCGCGGCCTCCACCGCCGCCCCCACGGCCGCCTCCGCCTCCACGACCGCTGTTCCCGCCGCCCCCACCCCCGCGACCTCGTTGGCCTGGAGGAGGGAGCGGCCCGCGAGACCCTTCTCCGTTGTGATGTCCGCCGTGGCCGCCGCTGCCGGTCATCTTCGCTTCGAGGTTCAGGAGCTGCATTGTATGTATGCCCTTGTCGAGCTCGCGGATGTAGAAGGCCCGGCTGAAGGTGAACGGCAGCGAGGCATATTTCTTGCGGAGGGAGATGTCCGTGGCGAGGATGGCGACGTAGTTGGCCTCCGCTTGGTCGGCGTAGTCGAAGAAACCGAAATGGGAGTGCCAACGTGCGGCACTCGCGCTGTCGGCGCCGTGCATCTCTTCAACGAAGGCGACGTAGTTGCGGGCGGCTTCCAACCACTGTCCCCTGTCTATCTCCTCTTCCTTCAAGTACTTAGCTTCGAAAGCGAGCGTGTTGAGTACTCGCGTTTGCTTTTCAGTGGGGTTAGCGGCGTTGAGCTTAATCGTCTCGAGCGTGGCTGCTTGTGCATTTACAATTTCGAGGTTCGGGGAAGTGAAGATGGAGAGGGGAATGTAGATGTTGTGTGTGGCGAGGTCGTGTAGATAGCTGTGGAATACAACCGGCAGGCTCATGCCAGGTTGCAAGGTAATCTCCGCACGGATTTTTTTAGCCTGCAACCTCGCGCCCGTGTCTTCTTCTCTCGTACGTTTGGAGGAGAAGAAAGGTAAGGTCTTGACCAGGGCCCTACCGGAGGTGGGGGTCAACTTCGCGAGGATGTTGGTGATGGTCGTAGCTGGCGAGGGCTGCTCCTCGTCAGACATCGTGATAAACGATTCCTCGTCCGATGCCGCGTCTGGGTATTTGGCCGGGTCTGTAGCATGCTCAGCATTCTTAAGCTTGCGCAGCACGTTACGATCTGTGATATCCGAGTTCTTTTTGAGTTTTAGGTGCCTCGGTAGTGCTTTTAACGCGTCGGAGATCGCCTGCGATAGGTGTGTTTTCCTGGAACGTGGGGGAGGCAGAGGAGCTGCCGGGGTCGTGTTCGTCGTGGACATATTACAAAGGTTGTATAAGAGATGTACGAGACTGAGAACGAGAGATTCGCGCCAGACGCGACGCGGAGGAGGAAAAGTGACGTTGTCACACTCGCGTCACGTCTAGCCGAATCTCGCTACTTTTCTTTATCCTACGATAACTCTAAGCCGCTCGTGCCTCGCGTCAGAGTTATCTCGGAACAACGACGTTATTAATATTAATATTGACATCAGCCCGATCGCGATCGGAGCCTGTCAAAGACCCGTTAATTGCTTGTGACCTTTTTTGTTGACTTGCGCGGCACGTGATCGTGAACGTATGATGGCTCCGTTGCCAAACATAACCCTCAATTATTTTTCACGACCACCATCTTCTTTCGCGCCCAGCAATAGGTTCCTTGCCGAGCTCAGCGCTCTGTTTTCACTTTCCCTACACTGCGAACCTCGGGGGCTGAGCGAACAGATTATTTCAAGGTGAGCAGAGCCTCTCCCTCCCTGTAGAGGTGCGACGAGAAGAATGGCCTGTACTAGTACACCATCCACGGCTGTGATGATCGTATTTCAGAATCGCAACGAACGTCTGTTATGAAACTATGTACTATTCTTCTGAGCCACCCGACCCTTCCTGTCCCTCAAATTACTTTTTGAAAGCGTCACTAATTCCTCCTCCCCCTCCTCAGATGTGCGCCCTGGTTCGCTGTGCTGTTGCTGTCTTCTATCTATCGCGCCGGACACTGAGTATCTCTTCAGCATCCCAGCAATCGGTACCGCTAGTTATCCGCGCAGTTGTCGGCAGTCGAGTGCGATGCGGTTCCAGGCAGGTGAGTTGTCGACGACTATTGAATCCCCGAGTTTCCTTGTAGCTGCTTTTCATTGTATTACGAAGATCATGTCGTCGATATCGTCTTTATGGCCCAAGTTCCTACTCATGCACGGAGAACGTATATTCTGAAGTCGCAGCTCATCCCCGAGGTCAGCCGTGGCTGCCCTCGAGAAGGTTGAGTCGTTCTCCCTCTAAGCTCACTTTACGAGAAAGTTGAGCAGCAGCTTGGGGCAGTCCTTTGCGGAGAGTGACACTTTTTTTGCTTGTTGCTGCGCGAGGGTAAAGGATCGTAGGTATACGACAAGTGCGAGGTATGCGAGTTCATTTCGCCACTCAATACTGAATATAAGAATCACGACCCCCTTGGCGATGCTTTATCCAGGCAGACAAGTCAATGGTCATGGGCAGGCAACATGTAATTTACATGAAATAATAAGCCAGTGACGCGCTAACGAGAACCCCAAAGACGGAAGTCATGGTCGAGGTTCTCTGCGCTGAATTGGGTTTCTGGGTTGGTGTCGATGTTGGCGCTGGCCCCCCTGCGGCAGAGGCTACGGCAGCGGGTGGAGCTGCGTTCGGGGTAGCGGTTGCCGCGACATCGAAGACCAACGGGAAGGCCTGCTGCGTGATCGTTGCTACAGGCAAGTCCCCCTCCACAAAGGTGCACACGCCGTTCGAACCCTGCAGCTCGCACTCCCCCCCGGTGGGCGTCGTCGTGGTATCGTCTGCCACCACATTAGTGAACGAGAAGTAATCGGACCCCTCGACAAATGTTGCTACTCGGTGGTTGTGTTTAGTCAAAGGGAGGAATCAGGATTGAGGTAATATGCATACCTACGTCGGGCTCTTCTCCAAAGACATACGTAGTCCGCCCTTGCGAATCAACACCTTCAATTGTAGCTGTAAATGGCGCATCGGCTGCCTCCTGTGCAATGGGATTCAGAATCGTGACGAAGACTGGAGCAGGCGCCGGCGCCGCAACAACAACTGAATCGATGTCAGACTATTTTCCAGGCAAGGGGAAATAAGAGACGAACATCGCGTGGCGAAAGCGACCAGCGCGAGGATTTGAAAAATGCTGCCAGCCATCGAGGCAAGACTATGTGAAGTTTATAAAGACGGTGAGGTGGTCGGACGAAGATTTTGAGACGTCCTATCTTCCTTTATAGCTAAACTAAATTTCAAAATAGCTTCAGAGTCGACGGGCGGCGCGCCCATGCGTAAAGGCGGCTGAATAGCAATTTTGCTGACAATAGATGTACGGACGTTGCTGGCAGTCGATAGTCGGAGCGCCCACTACGGCCAGTCGTAAGGATGGCTGAATCATATTTTTACCGGCCTCAATACAGTACGTTGTTGTCAGGAATCATAATGATGCAGTCATGACGGGATTCGTTTTACTGCGCTTTGAACTAGAGAAGGGATTGAAAGCACAATACGGAGATTAAGATGTTGGAAAATGCTGTGGCCTGACCGCGGGCTTGATTTCTTAAAGAAGAAGACTCGGAATTGAAAGTATTCCGACGCTAAAAATCCCAGGGATGTTAAAATAAGCGCGTAGGAAGAGGCGCACGGGCGTGCGCGCGTATCTGAGACTGATCCTTCGAGATACTTTGATCAAGGTAACAGGCGCGCGAGGAGGAAAAAACTTGACAAGGTGAGTCTTGCCAAGAACTTTGAGTGCTGATTGAATGAACGTCGGGAAGAGCTCAATATATTACGTCGACTTGAGGAGCGCTCGTTGTGTGGACGTAGCAACCGCCGCGACACCACCTGTTTCTCAGATGATCATATCGCCGCAACGAAGCCCTGGTGGGCGCATCTACTCCTGATGCTGTGGGTTCGAGAATTTGATTGAAACATAGGCCGTAACTCAACAACACCATTACTATATGTGACTGCTTACCTGGCCACCCGGGTTAGTTGGTCACCCAGCAATATAAGGCTGAATAATGAGGGGTTGTTGCAAGCTTGGACTTGGGGGAGGAAGTACGACCTCTGACGCTCGTCCATGCCAAATTTGGTGCGATTTTGATCGCCGATTTCCGCGTGAGAACATCATTTCCTGGAAGCAGAGCAACCATCACTCTTCGTTCTCCACCAATCCGCAACTTCTTACGCTCGTTCTTCTCCCCTCGTTCCAGGTGTCAATCATAGATACCTACTCCTTTACAAAAGCTTAAATTTCTGCTCCAAGGCTCCCAACAAGTGGTGCAGTCCGACACGGAGGGCGCAATCTGTCCGCTCATACAGCAAATGTCTGGTTTGAGCTTGTGGTCTGAGACTTGGTATGGACTTGGTATGGCACATTATGACCATTTTTACTTACATCCTAGAGGCAGGTGGTTATTATCTGTATTTTATTCCTTTGTCAGTGCACTCCATTACACCAGATCACCCTGATTCTGTGGTCCCGAAAGCTGAATTTTTGTGGGAGCTGCTGGTATCAGCCGGACGGAACTAGCACTCCAGTACGTCCAAATACTTCCTTCCAATGTAACTCTACCTTATTTTGGCTCAGAATACACTGTATCTCTGGTTCAGTAGTTGCTTATTTTGTCATCTTCAACCTGCCAATTCCTCAATGTGTTAGAAAGAATTTTGTATACGCCTTCCATGGGTCAGATGTACAGTACAACTATCCACAACGATACATTACAGCCTATAGTACTATGCAACATGCACCAGGGTCCCCAATTTCAACCTCACTGGTGTTTTTGGGCGGGTGGCCAACTAAGGCGTCTTTGAATAAATTCATGGATGAATGAGAACCGCGTGTAAATTCGGCCAAATGTTCTCAACGCATTCCTAAGAGGTGTGCTTTCGTCGTAGATGCCGCCCAGACCGGCCGTCCGGCCTCCATGCTCTGGGCATGGGCCGAAAAGGCTTAGGTGGCCAAGTAGCCAGTCACATACAGTAAACCCTCTTGGGCCAAGTTGGGCGAATAAAATGCCAAAGTGTCCGGCAAACCTGATCAAGCGCGAGGGTGCTCAGGACGGGGGTAAATTCATCTATGCGCTTGCTTTCTGGACCGGATTGCACCGCGAATGTGGTGGCAAGGTGATGGAAATTGAATGGATGCGTTCGGTGTCGCAGTATTCATTTTATTTATTATTTTAAGGAATCCCAAGGCCCACTGAGCGATCTTCATAAGAACACCTGCTCTTGAAGCTTCAACGACATTGCTACGCAATGGCTACGATGAATAAACCTTCGCCAGCTCCGCCTTCACCTCTCGATAATCTCCAAAGACGGCATCAAATCCTCCCCCACGCAACGCCTGTATTTGGGGCGATATGTCGGGTGAAGAATTGGTATAACTCTGCCAGCTGTAAAATATTCGGAGGACTTTAAGGCGGCAGGGAGCATGGAAACGTGATTGTGCCATGGCGAAGAAGGCATCCTCCGCGAAATCGACGTAGCTCGAATACCCGTATAACAGTGAGCTGAGATTGGGGCACAGGTCGGAAGAGGTATCAGTTATGTGCATGGCATTGAAAAGGTCGGTCTGAGCTGTCTGCTGGCCGGCACTGGTAACCTTCAACAGGAGATATGTGAGAGTTGGAAGACTCTGTAGCACAGGAACGAGCTCGAAGGACATTGTGAAGGAGAGTCAAGCTGCAGAATGAACGGTGGATAAAGGGAAGAAGTACGCCCTGTTTCAGATCTTCTTGCACGAGCAGAGACTCCAGCAATGGTGTTATGAGGCGTATGAGGAACCCGCCCTCTTCAAGTGGAAACGGCGAAGCAAAGCAAGTATGTTCATTTCGTTCTGCAGGGTTTCATGCCGGAGGAGTGATACTACTCACCGGACTACATTTTCATTGTCGCATCTTAAGGCGTTGGCAAGAGGAAGTTGATCGTATGAATATTTTCATACAAGTAAAGATGTTCACTAACAGAAATAATTCTCACCACCCTGCCTGAAGCTTCGCGACAGCCTCTTCCTCGGATACGACGTCCGAATATTTAGCATTGAGGTCGATCAGATTGGCATTATGAATTCGGGAGAGCGATCACCGCAAGCTTCCCCAACAACCTACTACGAAGTTAGCATCCCCACAAGATTAAAGCACGAGGGTCGCACCATAGGTCTGTATCCATGCTGCATCGCGTCCAGCACCGACGCCCGCACACACCCGCTCGTACTCAAGCCGCAGGCGACGACCGTGTCAACCCTCAGGACGTGGAGTCGCGTGCTCAGATCCGTCCCGAAAAATGCGCTCGGGTACTTCTTCGCAATGATCCCCTCCCCCGCAATCGGTATCAGTCCCGCAGACTCGACCCAGCCACCAAAGCCGCGTTCATCCCCACGCTGGAAGATGTCCAGTGATTTACTCTTGAGCCAGAACATGCCTGCATCCCGCATATCTGGGTGCTCGTATTCGACGCTCGTCCACACGACGAGCACCCCACCTGCGCACGCGGCGTCGAGGAGGCGTTTCATGCAGGCGGGGGAGGCTGCGCTTGCGGGGTTATTGGAGGTGTCGAGAGGGGACGAAGCTTCCCAATAGGCAATACAGGCATCGACGATGCGGAGGGCGGGGCGCACGCCCCACCCCATTTTTTTGGAAAATCCCGAGCGCGCATACAAGGCGGCTTGGGTGTGAGTCGAGAGATCCGTCATGGTGGTAAGTTTGAGAAAATGTTGATTAGAGCGATAAGAAACGGATCATGTTGGCATCCGATACGCAATTGCGGGGGCCGATGAAGAAGACACGAACGTCAATGAAGAAGACACGAAGATCAGCTGATGGAAGGATCTGGATTTGAACATGACATTACCGGGTACCTGTAGGCTTTTTAATAAGACACAAGAACAGCATATTAAAGAATGTGGATTGAACAAGGGATTTACGTAGGACTTTACTTACATGTGGAGTTTTTCTCTGCAAATAAAGGCATGGATTACAGGCTAGCGGCAGCCGCACGACGCGGATTCACAGTAAGGGATAAAACGCGATCATGTGACTATCGCGTTGTGAGCCCACGACGCTCCACTACGTGTATCTTGATATGATTCCGGTAGCAAGAAGAAATCGTCATGGGAGTAGCTCTCGTGTGCACCTCCCGATGGATTATTTATACTGCTAGACTTCTTTCTGTTCATCCTGAGATTCTGGTTTGCTCTTCGTCATGCTACCTGTGCCAAGGCCGCCGAACCCGACCACATGTGGTCAATTGTTTGCTCCCACCGCAGTCGGGTGCAGTCCCGGACCCCCGCCATATCTACGCTCAGTCAGACCCTGCAGGAGTTGCAAGATAGTATTAGTACGCCCTACATACAGTTTCTGGCGAAACCCGTTATAAATGCCACGTGATTTCGCGTCGGGTGCACGCATTGGACTTACGGTATTCACCTTGTCTGAAGTTGTCAATGCTGCCTCGAATGCATCGGCGGAGCTTCCTCGGGTATCTTAGGATAATCCGAGGTTACCCCTGCCCTCAAATATCGGGCAGGTTATGTGGAAGTCGTAGACTGAAGGGGGAAGCGCCATGTTTCTCCTCCTCACGCAGCTTTCTTGCCTCGTCATCGCAACGTTGGGGACTCCTGCACCATCGAGCACCGCACACGTCCGGATCCGCAACGACGATCCGCTCATCTTCTTCCACGGGCGGTGGGATACGGCGCCTGAAACATGGTGGTATATGTGGTGAATCCATCGACGCGAATTTTCACCAACTCCGCTGCACAGGTCCGGATCGGGGTTCAAAATCAACGTTCAGGATCTCTCGTCGCTGACACTCAATCTGGGGCCAAACAACTCGCTGCCCTTAGTCCCACTTGGCGTGTCCGTCGACTACGCGCCATTCTTCACTATCAACGCGACCCAAGGCGCCAATGTTATCCCGGTGACATTCCAGACGCAGAAACGCCCGGGCGACACGACCGTGGTGCGGATCAATGCTGAGATGTACACCGACAACCAGATGAATTTCGAGAGTATCGATTTGAACGCGGTGCGTGCTTTGCAGAGGCAAACATTTCTTGTGTGTTGAGATTTACTTTTCTAGGGAGCAAGACTCGTTCCGTACAAGCCTTCGCCGTTGGCATTCGAGTTCATTGGGGATTCGTTCTCCACGGTCAGTTAACGGGCTATGAAACCGATGCATCATTAATATAATCAACCAGGGGTATACCACGCCACAGGGAATTTTGCAAGCCTGGGATTTCCTCATTGGTGAGACATTCAAGGCGGAGGAGACTGTGGTCGCCCAGCCGGGTGCGGCGCTGGTGGTCAGTGACTCAATTCATTTCCTCTGCACGGCGGATGGTTGAGACTGCCGTAGGACATCTTCTCCTTCGGGAACGTGCACGGGATGTCGTATCAGTTCTTCCGGGTAGGTTATCTCAAGCACAGAGACCGTCGAACTGAGGGGGCTTAGACGGAAGACACGGGGTATTACTACAATCCCGAGCACAATTTTACGACGCCGTGGGACTTCCGTCGCGATATCCCGGAACGCACTCATGTTGTCGTTCATATCGGGTGCGCACTTTGCATGCTCGGTGTTCCCATCTTTAATTTTACCCCCTGCAGTGCCAATGATGCTTCGCAAAACGTCACCCAAGACCTGTTTGTGAATGTAAGTTATCCATGGCTTCCCGTGATGGAGTGTTCAAAAAATTTAGACCTACATCGACTTCCTCGCCCGCGTTCGGAAACTCTATCCGCACCAGCCGTTCTTCCTTTTCACCCCGGTGCGTCGTTCCTGGTTAATTATGAAATAATGTATTGATTTACTTATCTAGTGGGGCTGGCCGAGTCCCGATGGTCCTAATGCTTTCTATTACCCGGGAGCATACGAAGCTGTTCTGGAAGCGCGGTACGGCCTTCACCACAGTAAATTTGGTTCCATGCTGAGTCGGAGACAGACAAGCGTTAGGCGACCACAATATGTTCCTCGTGAATACCACGGGATGGGTTACCTATGCTGACGTCTTCCCCGAGTAAGTGCTTGCATTAACGCTGGATTGTAATGGGAGCTCAACTTTTTTCTCTAGCAATTTGCATCCCAGCGTCGAGGGACATCAGAAAATTGCGGGATTCTTCCAAGAGTGGCTGGAGAATTGGGGATTACATCCGTTGAAGGAGTGGACGAACCCGTGATCATTTACAATTTGCCGAAAACCACGTCAGCCTGAGGATTTGAATACAATGCGTATCTGAAGCGGATGACCTACCGTAAGTCCTGCGCAACAGTACTAAGTCTAAAGTGAGGAAACAAATTCATTCAGTGTGGCGTATGACTTCTTAGACGCTGAGTTGACGTGGATTGAACCAAGATTTAACCTTAACGAAAATAGTGGTAGTCGGCAACCCACCGCTAAATTCAAACTCCCGTGGGGAGCCAGAATACTGACTAGAAGTGAATCAAGGCCGACAAACTAGATCCGGGATTGGTGCACTTCCATTCATCAAAGTGGTTCAGGTTCAGGGAAGGACGTTCTTCAACAAAAATGGTCGAAATAGCGGGTTCCCAATCCGGCGGTTTTTTTGACCACCGATTTCCGGGCCGGAGCAAGGCCGGAGACCTTTGTCTCTTTTTTTTCTTACTTGGTGTTGCTCTGGTGCCAACTCTTTGTCTGGGGAACGTAGTGCTGCCCATACATTGTCTTTTTAAACGTGGCTTGTCTCATACACCCCGCAGGAGGCGCTGGTCCGAGCGCTGCCGACAGCTGTTTGCTGGCAGTTTGCTGGCGCGAATCGGATTCTCTTTCCGACAGTGGGAAGCTCTGCCTTTTCGCTTCCTATCGTGGTCGGCGACTCAAGACCTCCTTGAAAGCAACCGACACGTACAGTACCTAAATTTCCTCCTTCGACGCTGCTGGCGCACAAAGTTTCGGAAGCTTGTCGGCTTCACGAGTCTATGTCATAAAGTTCAGCGCACTTCCATTCTGTATTGTGCTGGTTTATATCGTTTTGAAACAGTTGCAAGCTGTTATCCCTGATGATCTAGTCACAACCCGCAGAAGTGTCTCAGATCCAGAGGGTGAGACCAGCCGGATATATATGGCTATTTCTTCGGCTCATTTAAGTGGAGCTTTCTCTGCGCATGACCTGCAGATTTTGTAACTCAATCGATGAATCAGCGGCACCCAACGCTGCCATCATTCACGGGTAATCGACGGAATTGACATGCGCCAGTACGCAAGCAGGATCCTCCGGTTTTCTTGGCAGCCAAGAACGAGGCCCCGAGTTTTCGTACTGGTATTTAAACCCTATAGCATTCTAGGTCCGTTTTGAGATCGCTCACCAATCGCGTCCATGAAGTCCCTCTCAGTCCTCGTTGCAGTGGCCGCTCTCGCGGCCAAGGTTTCTGCCCACTGTACGTGGTCTCTCGCATTACAACAAGTGGCTCATCCCCTTTCCCCGAAATAGACGTTTGGCCCCAGCTCATAGTCGGCGGTGCGAACACAAGTACTTGGCAGTACATTCGGTGGGTCTTCTGTAATCGACGTCCTGGTATGAGAGTTTACAACCCGTCTCAGGCAAACCAACAACTGGCAAGATTTGAACCCCGTGTGTCCCGCTCATATTTTCTGCGCGGTTTATTAATCCCGGAAATAGATGACTGATGTGACTTCTACCGACGTCCGATGCTACACGTCGGCAGAGTCGAACACCGCGTCGACGACTACCGTTGCGGCAGGGTCCACCGTTGGATTCACTGTCAGCGGCAACCCTTCTAATTTATACCACCCCGGGGTCAGTGATAATGCTGATCCACATGCTTCACAGACGCTGATCCTTGTGCTGCCGACTAGGTGTTGAACGTGTACATGGCAAAGGCTCCCGCGGGGACCGATGTCGCGAGTTGGGACGGAAGCGGCACTGGCTGGTTCAAGGTGCTTGATAATTTTATTTCGACTTGATCTCATATGCTCAATGTAAGGCAGATCTACCAAATCTCTGCAGTCACTGACGGTGGAACCACCATCACGTTCCCCGCTACCGGTAGATTCCTCTGTCCTTCGTGTCCAACCTCCACTGACGAAAATTTAGGAATGAGCGAAGTGACGTTCCCCATTCCTGCCCAGACTCCCAGCGGGCAGTATGTGTTTTTGCCGCCCTCCCCGTGAACGATTAATAGACGCGCGTCGCAGATACCTCATTCGCATTGAACACATCGCCATACACAGCGCCTCCTACTATGGTGGTGCTCAGGTGCGTCGTCTCAGGTGTATTGCGCGATTCCTTTATTCACTCAAATGCAGTTTTATATCGCCTGCGCTCAAGTCCAGGTATGCATCTTCTGTTTTTCAACCTCCTTTGAAAATGCTCATTCGTTCCGGCAGGTTACTAACGGTTAGTGGTTTTGTACATTTCTTGAAATTATCTCAAATCGACGAGCACAGGCGGAACTGGAACCCCCGGTCCTCTTGTGGCTTTCCCTGGAGCGTACACTGTGCGTACTTCTGCTGCTCCAGGCCTAGAATCAACTCATTTATCGTCGGATTTGGTCTCTTAGGGAAACGTAAGGTTTCCTCTAGTCCCTGCCGAATAACTCTGACTGACCTGCTGGATTTTCGTTTCATAGGAACCCGGCATTCTGTACGTCTCATTTTCCGTGACAGTAGTCGGCGCTCTTCTAACTCCACCCCAGTATTGATATCTACTACCCCATCCCGGCGAACTACACTCAGGTTAGCACATCCCGGAATCTCATTCGTGTAATCCCTGACGTCGCACGCAGCCTGGTCCCCCCGTATGGCCTGCATCCGGCTCTGGAGCAGTGAGTTTTCTCCTCTTTAGCACCCTTATTTCACCTTGAGCTCTTTGAAACAGTCGTCTCCACCGCCTAAATCTACTACGACCACGGTGGCAACCACTTCGACTAAGGCCACCGCCACCACCTCGAGCTCTACCGCGACGAGCACAGGCGCTGCGGCTGCACACTTCGGTCAGTGCGGGGGCCAAGGATGGACCGGTGCGACGACTTGGTGAGTTTCTCACTGCTCTTGCTGCTCTTCGATCTTAGGCGTTTCATAGTGTCTCCCCGTTCACCTGCACGGCCACCAACCGTAAGTGTCGCTGCCGCGTTCTCATGAGTTTGTTGACAATTGATGGGCGACCTTTCAGAATACTATTCCCAATGTCTTTGAATAGGATTGGAGATGGAGGAACGTGACGTGAAACGTGGGACGCAGGAATAGATACCTCGTAGCATATTCGGCGGAGGTATCGTGCGTGTGCTGGCGTGGATGATTAGTTGAGGCTCTTAACATATTATTGAATGAATCGAAGCACTGTGTCATCATCAATGGTGTATATACCGCAGTCCGATATCCCCTTCTCAACATCATGGCGACTCTCTATTCGTGGATCTGAATTCAGATTTCCACTTATATCGGTCATGAGTTCCTCGTGCCGAGCCGCGGGCGATACACGTCTCTTAAACGCCGCGTACTTCTCGGTTCCGAGACATATTCGGAATGTTGTCGGTTCGAAAGCGAGGCGTTTAGGCGGTTGGTCTGATTCCGGTTATTTGGTAAAGCAAAGATTTTCAAGGTTGAATTCTAGGTTGTGTTCCAAGCGTGCTGTCAACGCCCAGGCTTATTTAGAGGAGTGTATTCAGTTCAAGTCCAGAATCAGCATCCGTGCGGACGTCTCTTCCCGCAGAACCACCGGAAACACTGCGGCCCCGAAAACTTATTTATATCAGTTCCGAGTCCCTGTGTTTATTTTTATCGCTTGCCGAAGAGCCATGCTGCGCTGTCTCGCATCTTTTGTTCCCGAGGCCAGTTTCGGTTATCCACCTGACTGCGGTCCTTTACAGACTTGTTATAGACTCAACATACCACCTCAGCAAAGAGGACCCATGATGTAATCCTCCCGGAAAATCGACGGATATGTGGGTTTCGGCAACAGTCTCTGGTGACGTCCAAGAGGTTCAAAATTAGGCGTGTTTTTTTAACGCTCGAGTATTTAAGACCCGAGCCACTTTGACGCGTCTTAAGATCCCTCAGGCCCAACCGCGCTATGAAGTCTCTCTCCGTTTTCGTCGCTCTCGCTGCTCTTGCTGCCAAGGCCTCTGCTCACTGTGAGCCTTTCTTTTTTTCCGCCCATGAATTTTGATTGATCCGCCCGGGATAGATGTCTGGCCGCAACTCATCGTTGGTGGTACCAATACCAGCTCTTGGCAATACGTCCGGTAGGCAATATCCTTTCAACTTGAACCCCGACCGTTCTGATCATGGCTAACCAGCGAAACCAACAACTGGCAAGACCTGAACCCCGTGCGGCTCTCCATTTCTGGCCCTATAAAATTGTTATTAAAGATAAAGACAGTTAACCGATGTGACCACTACCGACGTGCGATGCTACTCCTCTGAAGAGTCCGGCACGGCGTCTACTATGAGCGTCGCCGCCGGTTCTACGGTCGGGTTCACCGTCTCGGGCAACCCGGCGAATCTCTATCACCCTGGGGTCCGTATCTTACATCTAATCTCATTTACGACCGGCAAATTTATCGGATTATCCTAGGTTTTAAATGTCTACATGGCGAAGGCGCCGTCGGGAACCGATGTCGCGAGTTGGGACGGAAGCGGCAATGTCTGGTTCAAGGTCTGTTCCGGTTTTCCTATCCGGAATAAATCCCCGATAATCATGGATGCTCAATGGCTCTCAGGTCTACCAAATCTCTGCAGTGACTGATGGTGGATCCACTATCACCTTCCCCGCAACCGGTATGCTGAATTTAATGCCCAGCATGGACATCGACCAACTTGATTTGAACAGGATTGAGTCAAGTAACGTTCCCCATCCCCGCGGAGACTCCTTCCGGCCAGTGCGTTTATTCCGCCTGTTTCGAGAGCGTGTACTCAGAGAATCACAGATATCTCATTCGCATCGAACATATCGCTTTGCACGTCGCTTCGAGCTACGGCGGAGCACAGGTCCATCCAATTCTAATTTCAAATAACCGGCTGTCTGACACTGTGCGCATCTAGTTCTACATCGCGTGTGCCCAAGTGGACGTATGTTTCATTTCCATTCCGTATTTTACAACATAGAACTGAGATATTTTCACCAGGTGACCAACGGTTGGTGTTGCTCGTGAACCTGCGGATGAATTGCGTTCTGAACCTCTTACCCTAGGCGGAACTGGAACCCCCAGTCCGCTCGTCGCGTTCCCCGGGGAATACACTGTACGTTTTTTCCCCCCTGGGTCAAAAATGATCCCTAACATTGTCGATATCAGGGCAACGTGAGTTGAACGCATCCAGGAATGTTCTTGACTCACGAATCTTGACCGCTTCCCTCTGGAATTAAATCACACAGGAGCCCGGCATTTTGTGCGTCAGACAGTTGTTCCACTCGCGACTATAGGTTAAATTGTCATTCCAGGATCGACATATACTACCCCATCCCGACGAGCTACACTCAGGTCGGAAAAAACCCAATTCACGAAACAATATCGCTGACATCTGTCCTTTTCCCCCATAGCCCGGTCCCCCCGTCTGGCCCGCTTCAGGATCGTCTGGATCTGTCAGCGTTCTCTCTCACTGCGACATCCACTGCATGCTTAACACAATTAATTCTCTGAACAGCCCGCCCCACCCGTAACGTCCACAACGGTCGTGACGACGACGCCCCCAAAGACAACGACGACGGCGAAATCGACGGGCACCACGACGAGCACCCCCGCCTCGACCACCGGCGCTGCTCAGTACGCGCAGTGCGGCGGCCAGGGATGGGCCGGGGCGACCACTTGGTACTTATAAGCTCCACCCGTCCGTTATTCCTCGGGGAATCTGACTCCCACCCTCTTTAGCGCCTCGCCATTCGCCTGCAAGGTCGTTAACGGTGAGATTTCCCTTACTTCGTGTGCTGTGGTGTGCTGACGCGGCTTCTGCACCAGCTTACTACTCCCAATGCATGTGATTCCGAGGTGTGCAGAGCCCTGCGCACTCCAGGAGGCTTGCCCGAGTTTTACTTTCGTGACGCGTCGGATTTCCATCTATCCGATGACGCCGTATTTATGTATTGATGTATTCATGAGCGGACGAAGCAATGACAGAATCCGAATCATAGTTTACTCCCTTGATGCGCGTCTTTCTTTCTGATCGTGTCGAGGATGGCACAAATCGCCTCCGCTACCTTGTCGGGCTGCTCCTGAACGACCTGCCGCGATATTGTTATTGATATCAGAAGTGGAATTGGCCCAAGCACGGCTCACCATATGACCTGCGGGTACCTGGGTAACGGAGGCAGCAGTGCGGCCCTCCGTCCCGTCGCAGAGAGCCTCTTGGACGAAATCGGGACTAGCTCCGGGGTTAGTAGTGTAAGATGAAAATGGAGAGCGCACGCACACCAACGGGCTCTCACTTCCCCATATAAAATGCACGGGCACAGCGCGCGAGATGCGGCCCAGCTCCACCGCCGCAGCGAAATGTGGCTCGACGTCCGGGTACGAGAGCGCCTCCTGCCGCCTGTCGCACTTAATCGCCACCCCGCCTTCGGGCACATCTGTGAGGCCATACGTCTGAGAAGAGAAGTATGAGTCAAGAACCTTCGGAAGCAGCCCACGTACACTCAGCATGTGGAGCGCGCGCGGATCCCAGGAATCCCATGGCACGCGCCGGGCGAGCCACGCTTTCGCGTCCGGCCGCGAGCGCCACCGCTCGCGTCGCGAGGTGGTGGCAGAGACGACGAATTCCATAGTCGACACGCGGTCGTCGACGTGGCGGTAGAAGAGCTCGCGGGGTATCACAGTTGGCTCGATGAGGACTAGCGAAAGGTATGGGATGGAAGGTAGCGGCGTGTCCTTCGCCGTCAACACCCTGGACAAGGAATAAGACGGATGGAAGATGTAAAAGATCGAGAAGAGGCAAACATTGTTCCGGCGCCTGCGGAATGGCCTATCGGGACCATGCGTTTTCCGTGCATGCAGGGGGAGCGCACAAACGCAGCTATCGCCTCGGACCACTCAGATGCCGCTGACTCAGGGTGAGCAAAGTAAACCAGCGACGCGGAGAGATCGACATACAAACGCCATACTCCCGACTCGCCGTTTCCAGCAATTCGCGATTCAGCAGCGCAGAGACTCCGTGAGTCTGCCAATCGAACGCCCATGCTTCGTGCACCTGTGAATGCCGGAGTTCGAAGATTTGCCGTATCGTGGGCTCCCACTGCTCCTTGTCTGAATGCAAGCCTGAATAAGGTCATCGTGAAATCGGCGGATGTACGTACGGGCTCCGATGCAGTGAGCGAATAGCAGTGTGAGACCATTGGAGTTTGCGGCCGACTGACTCGTGTAGTACCGCTTCGCCGACATCTTCAGGATATGGCCAGGTGCATCCCTGACATTCTGAGGGCAATCCAATACGACCGAGGTCGTTTCCAGCTGCATCTATCGCTCGGACTCCACTGGTGGGGCTGGTCCAAAACCGAGGGCGTCCACGTCTGTGTAACGGTTTCCCACTTCCTGTGGGCTGCAAACCCTTGCGAGGGCGAATTCGCGGGACAGCGGGAATGTTGTCGTGGCAAGAGACAAGGAGTAATACCCTTATATGGACAACGGGAGACGGTCCGAATAGCCGGGCTTCAATATCACGAGGCACTGCAATTCCTTACTCAAAGCTAGTGGAGTGCTGTGGTAGGGCTGCTGCTTAGCCCACGAAGGAAATTGAATCGTCGGAGAGTATTGTCAAATGGGAACAACAGCCCTCAGCGGCGGAGATGAACTGCGATTCGAGAATACAGTACTTTAGTATTACATTTAATTCGAATCGGATTCGACTGAGGGCGTGACCCGTGACCGAAAATTCCGGTTCGACACTTCGACACCAGCCAAATTTTGGCGTGATCCACCGGAAAGAAATTCAACCTATGACGAAAACATTGCCTCTTTTCTTGCGCCCCTGAGGCGCTTTTGAGGAGGATTTCTAGACGACGGCTCCGTGACGCGGGACCGGCGGCCACTGAATTCGTCCTTTTCAGGGCGAATTGGATATAATACTACAGTACACGTAGAGGCATTCACGTTATCGTCGTGTCTGGAGGCACTCTTCCCCGCACGCGACGCGCTGCGCGGACTTTTCTGCGGAGGTGGACGAGTGTGGGAGGCGCCTGGAGCACTTTGACGCGTTGGAGACCGGCGGGTGCATGGGAATGGTACAGGCGCATTGGAAGGCACTCGCTTGACTCGTCGGGACGCTGAAACGTGAGCTTCCTGCGGTGTTGTGGGCTCATGGAGCACATTTATTGCCTCCACGTCCGTTCGTTTCTCACTCGTTTATTCACTTTGGATACCCAAGCTGATCTACTCTTCCCCTTCTCCACTCGGAGACCAAATTCTCCGACGAAGGCCCCGAAACATACGAGACATACCTGTAAAATCTTGACAAACGCGGGTAACTAAGTATGTTCGTTCGAAGTGCTACTTGGATTCGCATCTTCGATCCGTCCGCTTTCGGATCCGTCCGCTCTGCGATGTGGTTGTATCCCACTTTGGGAAGCATTCAACTCCGGCTCCGGGTGCCATGAATTCAGTCCCCGCAGGATGTCAAGCAAGCGTCTCAGGGTGTCGGGGTGCCATACCCATTCGTATTCCCTCGCATGAGCCCTGAAAATCTCCTTAATTTTGTGCCGAGCGACGGGATCATCTAGCCATGGATGCCACCCTAAACGATGTTGTAGAAGAGACCCGGTTTCTTCGGCATACAGCCTCCAGAATGAACAGTTTATGATTTCGTTCAGCAGCAGCAGAAAACCTTTCGCAAAAATACTGGTTATGCTCTCTGCAAGCCGGATCTGCATTGAGGTAGGAATGTCGATGCTTTTGATCTCTCTTGGATTGATTGCTCGAACAGTTTCCGGTAGGTTATATGGCACAGAATCCGAGCTACACCGTTCGAGGAATTCAACCAGAATATTGAATTTAGCCTCTTCCACCCAGGTTGTCAAGCCCCCCGCAGTTGATATATCGTGGGCTTGATCCGAAATTCCTATTGCTCTTCCAGCGGGGAATATGCGATGAATGTATGAGATGAGGGGTAGTTCTTCGGCTGTCCAGCAAAGGCTTTGAATTTCATTCAGCATCTGGTGTCTGATGAGAGTGATGATGGAGGTGGATATGTCGGTGAAGGATGATTCGGGATGAACTGCTTCCAGAAGACATAGAAGGGCTTCCAAAATCTCTGGATTCTGCCTCTGAGACCAGCTTTGCCAGGAAGCTAGACTAAGCAGATGCCATAAAGCGGTGAACGTGTCTCGCGTGGCATTCGGGAACGCGAGAGTTGCCGGAAAGTTAGACCATAGGTGCAGCAAGACATCTCGATCCTCCGATTCAAATCGGAAATCATGAGAGTGATTCAAAAAGCGGATGGTAGCGTCGAGAATGAAGGGGGGACTGTCTGGTCGCCAAAAAGACAGGAGTTGTAATACAATTCTGGCATCGATCCGGGTGGGCACCCAGCCTGAACCAATGTGAGCCTTTATAAAAATTTCGAGAGAGGTTTCGAGTGGGTTCCTGATGTCCCGGAAACGTTCGGTAGAGAGGCTCCGAGAAATCAGAGATCGTGTTTGTTTCCAATGATATGGAAGGGCATCCAACAAGGCCGAGTCACCAAGATATTTGAACATGATCAAGCGAGGAAGGTTGTCGATCATCGTCCAAACACTGCCTGGAGGCACGGGGACTGGATCGGAAAAGGAAACGACCTTCACATATAAGTCCTTTATGGAAGAACTAATTGGCGCCGAACCCAGAAAACCACCCTCGCGGGCTTCGACCTCGGGAGTCGGAAGAGTTTTCTGCGCTGCACTCCTCGTCGCCCAGAGCGTGCTCCAGAGCATCATAGCCATGGCAGATGTGAAGTAGGGGGTAATCTCCGGATGTGACTTGGAGCAGTCGAATGTAGGTCGCCAACATATATGCGAGAAGTCTACGCCAACACTGGAATCTACGGAAGACTGAGCAGGTTCCGATAGACTTGCGATAACCCAGAACGCTTTATAGCAAGTGATGAGACGGCGTTTACTGGCATCTGCGGGCAAAATGCCTGTGTAGCAGCTTTCCAGGAGAGCTGCGATGCGATTGTGTAATTGGATTTCGGGATTGTGAATCAGATGTAGGATGTGCTCTTTGTATGCGTGGCGTGGGCCATCAGGCCCCCACAACAGGTCGGGAAGTGCCTCGACGAATGGCTCTAATTCAGCTTCGTCGGCTAAAGACTTCATAGTCCAAACCAGGGCTACGCGGTGTCTCTGCGGTCGCTCGTGAGGATCCATGGCGGCGCGAAAAATTGCCTCCACCATGGTCTTTTCCTTCGGTAGGCCGGAATCATCACGTGAATCAGATTTAATGGCCGCATCGCGAGACGGATGGGAACCGTCTTCTTCCTTAACAGTCGCAGCATCACCGGTCTCAGAGTCAGAGGCCCGACGACGAACGCTGTACAAGGGCCACCATACGTCTGCAGATAGGCGGGGGCCGACCCTCTTGAAAAGCTGCAGAAGCTGCCAAAAGCTCATAGACAGCGGTGTGCGATACGGGCAGTCCAAATACGACAAGGGAAGAAGAGTGAAGGCGGTATAAACGGCTGCGACAATGGCAAGCAGAGCGGCGGCGATCACGGTCATGATAATATTCACGGGAATGAGGAATGCGACGAGGCCACCGAAGAAGAAGAACAGCGATGCATGGAGTAGAAGAGGGATTATCTCCACGACTGTGTGCATATGGAATCGCTTGAGCCCGTAGTAGAGATAGGAGAACATGCGCGCGTGGATGACGGGGGCAGATCGCATATCGGCCCTGTGGAGGAACTCGCGAGCCCACTGCTCAACGAGAGTCGCAATGAGCGCGCAGGCAAGACTGAGGCCCAGAGCGATGAACCAAAGCGCATTGCATACGATCGATGCCTTCTGGGGAGCGAACGGGCTAGATGGAGGAATATTGAATGTAGTCCCGTTTGCCGAGGCTGCGAGCTGCTGTGAGATTCGGGACAGAAGTTGTACGGTGAGATCTCCCGAGTCGCTGTTGAGCGTCTTGTAGCTTTCGATTATGAACGCCGTCAGAACGGCGGAGAATAGACCGGCCTGGGGGAGGCTGGTCGGACCTCTGGAATATTGGTGTGAAGCAAGCTTACAAAGATAAGCAGTCCCTCCATATCACTCTTCCAGCTCTCCACCAAAGCCTTATCGTACTTTTCCGCCTCAGATATGTACACCATCCAGAGCTTTGCGGCTGCGGCCTCGTCGCTGCGATCTGTAATGATATACTAAGAGCCTATCCTTGTTGAGATGAGAACTCACATTCAAGGGGTCCCTCGTTGTCGTTCATGATAATTGGGCTCGAGGCGCTATACGCTTGGATCGCACGACAATCGCGAGGCAGGTTCGGAAGCAGATCCTGCTGTCCAACATCAGGAAAACCCTCCCCAGATAATTTGAGGTAATTGTGTTGAAATTATCTCAAATTATCGCCAGTTGTGAGGTTACGTCAAATGTTCTCAAATGTTCTCAAATTATGTTACCCAAACAAAGTTTGAGCAAATTTGAGCTAATTTCACCACATTTGAGTCGAGTTTGAGTCGAGTTTTCGGTCAATATGGACCCTTATTCCTTCTACTTTCGCACATAGAACACTGCATAGTAACAAAACAAGTGATATTCATTGCTAGCAACAAGTATACAGGGACAAGTAATACATGACGGCGGCAACAATAACAAAAAAGACAAAAGATGTCGTACATACCTAGGAGACGGCCACGGATATCGGGGGAGGGGTACAAAATATTTGCGAACCGAACTCGAAGGCCATTCATTTGACGGACTAGAAACGGGCCTGAACTTGTATGAAGGATGAGATTTTGACGACAAAATATTGAAGCGGTCAACGAGAATGAGCTGAGGGCGTGTAGCTGGGAGAGCTTGAGAGCGAAAGTGGTGTCCTAGCGTACACATGAAGGGGCAGGAGGTTTGAAGATAGCCGGCGACAGCAGGGGCAGAGAGAGCAGACTTGACCGACTTGATGATCGTTGCGGTGATTTGAAGTCATGACGATGCTGGGTAACCTCGGCGTTGACAGTCGGCATTGCTGCGCATTGATTGGGCTTGGCAGCCTTGTGGACACGGTGGCCGGGCAGTGGCGCCCATAATCAAGCAGCTGACGCCGATGAAATGACGGCGCGAACTTGAAATCGAACGGAGCAGCAGTGGATGGACGGATGGTGGATGGACGGGTGGCTGCTGTCTTGCGTCTGAGAGGGTATTGCTCTGTGCCTCAGACCTCCAGTGACGAGGCAGCCGATGGTGATCCTAGCAAGGAGCAAATGGAGCACGAGAGCCCGAGGGAGCGCGGGGAGGTAGTGGTGGTGGGACGTGGAGGCCTGGAGGCTCAGCATGGACGACGGTGAGGAATGGCGAGGAATAGTGGTGAAGAGAGTGGGAGTGAAAAGAGGAATGGTGCCACGTCTGTGTTTCATGTTGTTTGGCATCATCGGAGTTTGAATGACTTGAGGTGATTTCACTTGGATTTCACACGATTTCCGTAAACACCGACTCTCTCTTTTTGCCCATTCATTGCATTCTGGGCCTTGACTGGAAGAATTTGGCTTTCATGTCCGCTATAATGTTTCTATAAACCACCCGCTAGTTCCCAGGAATATGTTCACTGAATGTGTTCGAATGTTCAGCAAATTATCTCAAATTATCGCAACTTTCGTGAAACTATATTGGGCTAAAATAATTTGAGCAACATTATCTCAAATTACCTGGGGAGGTTTTTGCTGATGAATCAGAAGTCCGCCGATCGGCATTGGACGGCATCGGCTCCTGCCGGCAGCCACTGTCGGCTTACTTACAAGTTGAGCAAAGGTGTCACTTCGCTTCGCTCCGACGGTTCAGAGAAAACACCGTCCGAGCGCTAGAAGTCAACTACAAACGGGAAGTCGCAACCATGAATTGGTTTGCTTCCTGCGCTCACTGGCAGCTGCCAAAACCCAGTCGCATGTGCCGCTATTTTTGGCCCAGCCTCCGTTTCGGGTGTGGCACGTCAACACCTCATGATGGGCGGCAAAATGATCATCTGCATCAAATGTGGATAGGAAGTGGTGCAGCAGCAGCAGTGGTTGCTACGTCCGCACAGCTATAATATATTGAGGCCCGCAACCCCTTCCTGTTCATTCAAGGTCCAAGGCAAGATCTATATTGCTAAGTTTTTGCTCCGCGGGTGCCTGTTGGATCACTCTCAGATATTAATGATACCTGGCGCGCGGACACTTTGTCCAGCGCGCATATCTACTGTTTCCAACATCTTAAGCCGTTTCGACTCAACTTCTTCCCTACCAAAATAAATTCCGTGGTCATCGTGTAAGCCAACATGTCCACGCTTTTCAACCCATTCCTCTAGTTTGAAGCGTGGTAAAAAGGAACTGCACTTCGCCGAGTCCCGTAATAGTGGTCGTCGATGTAGAATAATAGGAGGTTCTGGGCAGTTCGGGTTGGTTCTGAAGATGGTTTTCAGCCTTGATTTGTATCAAAACCGCGCGTGGACCGCCTCCCGAAGCGGTTGTGCAATTCGAGACGCTTCTAGGTTTTAATCTGTTTCCGCGCGATTAAATGAAATCAGAACTGCTTTCAAACCACTTTCAGAACTGACGATCAGAACCGCCTCAAAACCGCCGAGCCTAAGCTGCCTAACCGAGTACTCTGACCGCTCCGACTGACTGGATCATTCTGATTCCTATGATCTTCATTCCTTCCTTCCCGTACTGTATTGAGGCAAAGATAGCATCGCTACGACTGGCCGAAATGGGCGCTCCGACCATCAACTCCCGTACATTGTTGTTTCCAGTAACACTGCTATCAAGCCGCCCTTACGCTTGGGAGTACTGACCCTCAACTCAGTAACCTATTTCACATTTATAGAGATATATATAAAGGAAGAAGGATCGGCCCCCCTCAATATCCTCCGACCACCTCACCTTCTTCGTAAATTTCACATAGTCTTGCCTCGATGGCTGGCAGTATTTTTCAAATCATCGCGTTGCTCACTGTTGCCACGCGATGTTTCTCTCTCATCTCCTCTCTCCCAGCAAAATAAGCTTACATCGATTTAGTTGCTGTTGCGGCGCCGGCGCCTGCTTTCGTCACGATATTGAATCCCGCTGGAGTGGGGCTAGAACCGCACATCACAGCTTCAATCGAAGGCGTTGACTCGGAGGGGCGGACCACGTACGCCTTTACAGAGAGCGGGCAGGGGTTCACAGACGCAGGTACGACCGTCATTACAAGTTCTCCGTTCCATTAAACAGAACCACCGACTAGCCACATTTGTCGAGGCCTCCGACTACTTCTCGCGGACCGACGTGGCGACATTCGATTTCACAACACAAGCCACCGGGGAGGTGTGCATGCTGGAGGGCTCAAACGGCGCTTGCACCTTGGTGGTCGGGGACTTCACAGAGGCGATTACTCAGTCGGCGTTCACCGTGGTCTTCGATGTCCCAGCACCCACGGATAAACCCAATTCGTCGCAGAGAACCTCAACTTCCGTTTTTGGGGCTCTCCTTTCCGTGTCGCTCGCATATCATTTAATTTAAATTACACGTTGGTCCTCAAGCTGGGGTGACCTGAATGAATAAAGGTGTAGACCACGACGGCTTCTCGAATTTTCTCAGACATGGTCAGAAACAGCGCTTGGCGATTGAATGTTGAACACTGAAGTCCCAAACAGTTCTCGATCGTTGTAAAGGACATTGGGAACATAAGTATCCTAGCGTAGCAGCCTCACCCGGGACTGGGAGTATACATGTAAGGAGGTATTAGATCGCGCCAGAAACGATTCTTGCCCTCACGCCGCCACTCTTTGACCCGCCTGCAGTCGAAACAGCGGTGGTGGAAGCACCATCTGCGGACAGGGTGGAAGGTGCCATTTCTTGGTCGTGCACTGCGTCGGCGGCTGGGGCCGAATCTTTGGGCGCCGGAGTGGAAGTAGCCTGCGCTGCAGGTTCTTCTGCAGCGGCGGGCTGCTCGTCCGCGCGCACCTCTGCGGCGGGCTTATCCCATTCCTCGAGCGTCGCGCGGAGGAAGTCGACGAGCGAAGTGAGAACGGTACGCCCCAGAATGTTGAAGTCCGTTAGTGCAGTCTCCCCTCGGACCCCAGCAAACGACGCGCCGCGCACTATCCCCTTCCCAGCGGCCGCGCGCAGACGGGGCGAGAACAACAACGCAAGCACGCATGCGCTCAAGACCGCCTCCCATCCTAAGCCTACGGCCGAAATCAGGCGCAGGGGCAGAAGTGCGATGGTGATGAAGACGGATGTGATTTTGGCGAAGGTAGATACAATGGAGATCAGGGGCCACAAGGCTCGCAGGATCACCCACTTGAGAGGGTGCGGGGAGCGTTTGCTGCCAAAGACGACGGGATAGAAGCGGTGGTAGCGCACTGCACGTGGAAGGAAGATGCGAGCGAAGATGTTGCGGAAGAGAACGAAGGCCAGAAGACGAGATTTCCAGCCCGTGGATTTAATCGGAGAAGCGAGGAGGCGCACGGTGCGTTTGAGCGCCGCAGAGGCCCTCTGAGGGACCCAATCGTCTGTGATACGAGGTCCCGGCGTTCTTCTCCCCTCAGTTCTGGTCTCCTCGGCTCTGGTCTCCTCCGCTGCGGCGCCTCTCGTAGATCTTCCAGTCCACAGGGCACCCGACGCCAGCAGAGTGGTAACGGTGGCGAGGACCAGGGTAATCGATAAAATGACTGAGAGACATAGCGCTGTGCAGTATTAGCGGCAGAATCACAGGATGAGCTACATCACTCACCGAGGGCCACAACGGTCAGGAAACAAACAGTAACGGCCAGGATACAGGAGAACAAGGCTAATGCGCTGCGAAGAAAGGCCTTGAGAAATGGGGCATCCAGGAAGAGCAATAACTTACACCGCCGAGACAAGTGGTGCGAGGCTCATCATCGCAAATACTGCGGCCGTGGACTAATAGATGCGTACAGTGAGCCTCATGTATCTGAATAGAGTGCTCAATCTTACCGTAATGAGTGGATATTCACGAAATGATTCAGTCAAGAACTGTTTTGTCGGCTGCCCATAATTATGTTTCAGGCTGCGGAGTGGATCAATATCTGTATCGCTCGACTCCACGAACGCTGGACGCACCTATTCAGATGGCTTCGGATGAAATCCATCGTTAATTCAGAGAGCTACAGGGAATTGTGGTTTATGGTAGGACGAGATATGGAGAGGGGATAGTCTGTTGTTAACCGCGCCACCGTGTATGAGTGGCGCCGTTATTACATAATCATCGGAGTTTGAATCAGTCCTAGGACCACTCTGCCCTTCCGGCTGCTCAGTCCACTAACATTTGGAGAAAGAATGTTTTGTATAATCATTCCAAACCGAGCCAATCCTTCAGAACGGATGTTCCACACCTGTTTTGAGCCAAATCGAATCTTCGGGATTTTCCGCGTGTCGGGCCATCAAAATTCGGCATCACTGTTCTGGACCTTTATCACCACACCTTCGGTGGTCAGGTTGAACTGTTTACTTCGAAAAATCGTTCCCAAGCCCTACACCTCCGAAAGACGCGTCCCAAAAAGCTTTATTGGCAACTGAAAATTTTGTAATTATATAATAACGGCGCGACCGATCATTCGATCGACCTTACTGACAGACTATAACAAACGAGGTACGAGTTAGAACTGTTATAGTGTCTGTTTATAAGAGACTAGAGAGGGGACACGAAGTGTGACTGGTTTTACGCTTCTTAATACTTAACTTATCTGCGCAGCGACTGCGGGCTACTGCGGGTTGATGAACGACGTGTCGACACATCATCAGCAGTCTGGCAGATCGTGAGTACGTCTGCTAGTCAGGTAGCCGGATGAGACGGATAGGAGCCTGTTGCAGGCCCTTTTAGTATCTCGTGGGCATCGATTGATGCCCCTACGTCGGGTTTTCATCCGGAACAAAGGACGTCTTGCTCCCACTTTGGCAGCTACAATTTCTGATCTGAAATAGGTACCAGTGCAATGCCAGTGCCCGAGTCACCACATGCGGTGCGGGGATGGAAGCGACATGGAGCATGCTCGAAAATAAAGCAGGAAACTCCACTCGGCTCGGTGTGTAACAATACTGTATTTTTTTCGTTCAATTCGACAAGTCACGTGACACGGCCCTGCGCCAGAAAATCCCATAAATCGAGAAAAAATTATTGCCGGGGTCGAAAATTTCCGATGTGACGCTCGAATTGAACGAAAAAAAAAAACAGTATACGACCCCTGCAGTTACTAATGTTGTATTCGAGCCCCAGTCTGCCAGCTGTCTTGCGTCCCACCGTCTTCATCAGCTCCGCGCCTCAAGCCTCAAGCCTCACACCACGGGGTGGCATCGACCGGCGCCGGTGGCGCCCGCTCCTCGGTCGTCCGCAGTGTGGTTCGCTGCCGATCCGCGTCAGCCTGCGTTCCCTCACGATGTCTTGCTCGCACCGGTCGTACCCGCTGCCCCTGCACAGACGGATGTGACGTAGGTTCCACCTAAGCCGTACCGGGACAGCGCAAACGTGGCCGAGGAGGTGCGTGAAGAAGCTGGATCGCCCGCGACGCGAAAGCTGGAAACGGCGCTGGCTGTTCGGTGGCGTCCCCACCCACCTATCACATGCTCCCTCCATCTCCATACTGCCCGCGCACCCGCTGGACCCTGGACCCTGTCACCCTCATCCGCGCACGCCACGACCCGATGGGCGGCGCCTTGACGGCAATGGTGGCGTCAAACTCTGGAGATGGTGGTCCTTGGCATGGCGGCACTGAACGCTGGACGCCGGGCGCGAACGGTATGCAGCTGCGGGCGTAAATTTTGTAAAAATGACATTTAACACCGTGCCGTTGGAGGGTTCGTCTGCATTCCCATTCATCCTGTATGCTAGTTCCCCGCACTCCAATTCATGTTTTTTTCGTCATTTCTGGCCAACATTTTGTGCGCATCGCGGCGGAATGACGAGAGTGGTTTGATGGTCGTGTTCCGAATGCGGATACTAGGATTCCGCCGATGCGCCTGATCGCGACCTGATCAATGTTGATGCGGGTGCACGGCAGAAAAATATACTAGTCTGCTGCCCGAACGAACAGAAGATAAAACCCCGCAAGGGTTCTTCTCTCGAAAGTGGACAGAAGATGATATGGGCCGGCTGAAAGACCACCTGCGCACGCACTCACTTGATAGTGCTGCAGGCGAGGACCAGGCGTCTTATACGGAGCTCTTGGAGATCCCAAATGAAGATCTCCTTGTCCTCTGTAATGAATGCGTGGCACAGAACGATGCTCCGACTATCTGGTTCATGACGGCCATCATCGGGATCCTGAAGAGATTGAAACCGCACGACAATCCAGATAGCTACAGGTTAATAGCGCTCGAAAGTTGTTTTTTGAAAGCGATAACAGTGCTGATACACTGGCGGATACATGACTGGACGGCGGAAAATTGCCTCATTCCCCCCTGGCAAAATGGTTTCCGGCCGGGATATCGTACTAACAACAACCCCTTCATCTTACACTGCCTGCACGACTGGGCTAGAGCTCACGGACGGACCCTGTATGTGGCTGCAGTCGACGCCTCCAACGCTTTTCCCTCTACGGATCAACCAACAATGTGGTTGAAATTATTCCGCTTGGGAATGGGCGGCGCCATCTTTGACTGGCTTCGAATGTTATACAACCGAATGGAATATTATGTACGCCATGGCGACATGGAGTCAGACGACTTCAATGCTCTCATAGGACTTCTCACTGGAGATCCAGCGTCACCTATCCTTTGGAACTTATTTCTTGCCGACTTGAAGATGATGCCGGACATGGACGATGTTTTTCTGTCTGCGGTTCGGATCTCCCTCCTGGCACAAGCCGACGACATTCTTCTAGTGTCTCTCTCCCCTCGTGGTCTACAAGGAAAACTGTCCATGCTAGCGCAGTGGTGTGCACGCAACTTTATCCTCATCAATTTGATCAAAACAGTTATTTTGATCTTCAAATATGGGAAAGCAGCGCTGCCGCTACCGCTACCAGTGTTCAGACTTGAAACGACCGAACTGAAGATTGTCATTGAGGAAAAATATGTCGGTGTAACGTTCAGAACGGACACTTCAAACATGCTCGCCGATCACTACAAAGCCAAGGCCCGAACGGCCCGCTACTGCGGGCATCGTATCATGGCAATCGAAGATATGACTGGAAGGTTGACGCCTGATGGACTCAAGGAGCTCTACATGGCTCGAGTGGACTGCCATCTCACTCACGGATGCGAAATTTCCCCGGACTGTGAAGATGTACATGTCAAACAATTGAGCAAAGTTCAAATCAGTTTCATCCGCCAGATGCTTAATTTGCATCCTCGTTCTATGATTGCGCCACTATTCACGGAGACTGGGATAATGCCACTTCGAGTTAGACGCCTCCTACTCGTGTTGAAACACCTGGTCTACTTTCTTGGACTCGATAAAAGGGAATATGCCCGCGCTTCACTTGACAGTTCACTACAACTGTCGGCGAGGGGTAAAAAATTCTGGGTCAAAGATCTGATCAAGGCTGCCTCGAGACTGCCCTTCCAATGCCCCGAGATGGTTCTAACAGACACAACTACAATTGAATATGTCGAGAACTATGCTAAACTCGTGGAAAGCTGATGCTGGAATGGCTACAGGATGCAATTGACTCATCAGAAAAGCTCTATTTAATTCACGGACGGATTGAACCGCGGAAAGACAAACCCCCGACGCAAATAGTATCCAAAATGCGACACTACTTATCAATGGTGAAAACTCAAAAGCATCGCGAGGCCTTGACCTCAATAGTGCTGTCCACTCACCTATTGGCCGTAGAGATCTTGCGTTATGTGGATCATGCATATCAACCGGTACCCCGGGCAGATAGGCTTTGTAGGCTGTGTAAGCAGGCTGTTGAGAATCCAGAACACGCTCTGGTCACTTGTACGTCGTCGGATGTACTGGTTGAACTACGAGACACGTTTCTGGCTCAATTGTTCCAGCATGCACCAGACCTTCGACGCTGCATGGCAGAAAAGTCAGAGACAGATTTTCTGAAAGCCATGATATACTCGAGACCCACCATTGCACTGGTTGCGAAATTTGCATACAATGTCCTGGAAATATTTTACTCCGTCCCCGTGTATCGTTTGAATGATGCTTGATCTGATTCAGGTCCCCCGTCTTGTGTACTGATTTACTTTCTTTTATTCCTTTAGCTCTACCGCGGCGAGTCGAGAGATTGCGTCCGTGAGCTCGGCTTCGGGGGTATTGGGAGGTCCAGGGACGAAAATATACATTAGCGCATGTATGTTAGATAATTCCTGGAAACCGGCGTTCCTAAGCGGGACCGGCCGTGTAATACTACCTACCTACCTACCTACCTAGGCGAGCACGCGGTAGCGAAAGGTGCGGTGATGCATACAAACATGTAGCTAATTAGCGGTATTAATGCATCACAACGGATCGCTAACCAGCGGTCGGTGATGCATCACCCCCCCATACTGTGGTGATGTCAGTGTTCAATCTCAAATGCACGAGTTGATCGCCTAACATTAATTTTCCAGGAAAATCTGCAACGGCTATATGGCCCTTAGCGCACACGGTATATTCCTGGTCTTTGCTTCAGGAGATGTGAGTACTGCGTGGGTCTGAGTGTCCGTACCAATCTGAGATGCAACGTAGGGCGGCGTATACGGAAGTGGTTCCAATTCCTAGTCTCTTATAAACAGACACTACAACAAATCTCACTCGTACCTCGCGTGTTGTAGTCTGTCAATTACTCGATCACTAACATTGGTACCCGACACTATTAAGTAATCTCAAAATTTCTCGGGTGTCGTTCCAGCATTTACGACGCGTTTCTGCCGATTTTTACGTTGGAATATGATTCATAATACCATAATGAATAACTTCTCCCGCCAAATCTCGGGCACCGACCTCAAACCCAAGATGTAGAATTTTGATGGGCAGGCACGTGTTTTGTTCAGCATTTTGCTTTACTTGGAAACTCAACAGAGAGATGAAACCTGAAGAGATAGTTCTCTTCAGAGTGAAAATAAAACACACTTCGTCTCCTAGGATCTTTTGCTGAAGGGTCTGGAAGCGTCGAACGCTGCGGGTCATAATTCAAACTCCGCACTTTACATAATAAGTGGGGGTACCAATGACGTGCCACGCGGTTAACTACAGACTATCCAATTCCAGTCTTTGCAACATCACCCAATTCGTACCTGTGTTCCCCGCGGCCTGTCCGTTCGTAACTTCGGTCGGATCTACGCAAGGTTTCGGGTCTGAAAAAGCCATCAACTTCATCGGTGGCGGGTTCTCCAACGTCTTCCCCGCTCAGCCCTTCCAACGTGTCGCCATCGCCGGTTTCCTCAGGACGATCCCATCCCACTTTGCTGGAACCCTCAACAAATACGGACGTGCCTATCCCGATGTTGCTACACAAGGATCGAACTTCGGAATAGTGTTTGATGGGAAACCAAACCTCATTGGAGGCACTAGCGCCTTCTCCCCGATCTGTGCAGTCGCCATTGCTCTCATTAACGACTGTCTCCTCGCTGAAGAAAAACCCGTACTCGGATTTCTCAACTTCCCCTTCTTGTATTCAGAAGCTTCGGGCGCATTTACTGACATCACGTTTTGTCTGTCCCGCCACTTCGGTGAGTCTTGTGTTGAACATCCATTTATAATTTATGGAAGCTAACGAGCATGAGCAGGTGGCCTTCGACACGGTTGTTGGGTGGATCCACTCAGTGAGTCTTCGGCGCGCGTTTCAATATCTTTGCTGATACGAACAAATTAGCCGGCTTCGGGACGCCCATGTTTTCCAAGCTCCTCGCAGCTGCGACGCAATCTTATTAGGTAGCACGCAATTTATTTCGTGATGGAAGTACATGTAGAATACTAGGAACATTGGATCACTACCGATGTTCCTGAGACGCAATGAACACATCAAACAGCGGTTGAACCATCCTTGGATAACCGTCTCTCCACCGTTTCTATCACATCTTTCCAGCCCCGCGGTATCATAGCCAGGGCCCCAGTACGCTTCCGCTCCGTAATCCGGACGACAGGATACTCCACCCCTTCAACCTTCCCCTCAATGAAATCGCGCTCCCGGGTCCAGCTGAACAGCGCCCCATCCGTCGTCTCCTCAAATGGATTGATCTCAATGAGGATGGCGCGCCATTGCCCACCTTCCGCAGGCGGTACAACACCAAAGTCCAGAACACAGGCATCGAATCCTTGCGCGGCGAGGATGGGCCACAGCGCGTCGTATACTGTGCGGATGGCGGAAATCGCGAGGTTCAGCTGCACGCCGTCGTTGAGGCGCGGAGAGAAAAGCTGGTAGGCGTACTGCGATATGGCGGTCATACGGCCCCTCGAGACAAAAGTTCGGAATTCCTGAAGATGGCAGTTGAGATCGATATATTGTGTTGAGAGGCGGCACCGTACCATATCTATGGGGACTGGCTCCCATTTCCGCAGAATGACGTTCTGCTGCCAGTTTTCTGGGTGTCTGAGTGCTAGAGTCATGTCCTAGAAATTATTCATTCAGTGTGATATAATTAAAAATCACGCCATTCCTACCTGCCACACACGCTCACTGAGGACAAGCGCCCGAACCACGGAGGCGGCGTCTGCGAATCGGAGCGCGGCGCCCTCAGATTCGCACAATATCCAGAGTTTCCGCTCGTCATCCAGCCCGGGCTCATCGCGCAAAGTCCGCGCGTAATGCGCCTCGAACACGCCAGAGCGCGCCGCCGAGTCCTTTGGTGACCGCGAGCTGAGCTTCATGAAGCATCCCAGTGCTGACTGGTCGCCGCACGATAGCTCATCAATTCCGCGCTGGATCTGCGGGCCTAGCGCAGTGAGGAGGAGCTCTTCCTCGCGGATGATCGGCCTGGATGGCTCCCCGGAGACGATGTACGCAGCTGCCGCAGCATCCACAGCCTCCGCTGCGTGCTCGAGCTTCTCATACGCCTGAAGGAGGAGCGAGCCATGGGCGAGGGTGAGCGGCACTGAGATCGTCTTGGGGGTGAATTGGGCGAGCGCGGGACCCCAGTTCTCGATGTTCGCCTGTAGGACGAGGGTGTCGTATTTATGGCTGATTTGGAGAGTCTCTGGCACGCAGGGTGAATCAGGGGGGAATTTGAAGATATACCCCAGACTCACCGACGAGACTAGGCGCACTGGCGTCGTGCTCGATACCTCCTACCTTCCTCAATGGACGTCCCGCGCGAATACTCTCGAGTAATGCCATGGTGTGGTGGTGGAAGAGATCGACTCCGGAATTAAAGAGGCTGTACGCTGGCTGCCATACGTCATGGCGCATCAATCGTTTTGAAGTGGACAGCTGCACAAAGGGGCTCAGAGCACAGTTGTTGACTGACGATAATGACAGAGAACTCCGCATCCCATTGGTACAAGTGTGACTCGCAGTCGCTTGAGAGAGCGCGATATTCGAAACATAATTTACGGTGTTCCTCCCCCGGATACCCTGAATGCCATCACTACTGCTTTTGGACTTGCCATTGCCAAGCGATTTTTCCGTGAACATTTCGGCCCGGGGAACATGTCATTTCGTGCCCGGGCTTTGTTATGGCTCTATGATCTGCAAATCCGTATAGTTGCACAATGCGGGTGGACGCAATAATTGCAACCAGCGCAACACACAGTCGTATGCCTGCACGCTTTGAGCACTAGAATTTTAATCGGAAAAAAAAATCTATCGTTCTCAGTCGAAGAGCTATGTGATAACCGTAAGAAGTTGCTCCGAGTACGAGATTATTGTGGAAAAGTATACCCTTTGGTCGGCGGGATCGATCGCTGCCGCTTCCACGCGGACCTGAACATGGTCGTTTCCCGGCTCAAGAATAGGCTGGGATTTGGCTCGTCGACGCTGAACACAGAGTTGCTGATTAAGAGCCGAACGGTCCAATCCGTACTCAGAACATACATTCAAGGAGGAGTGCACGCTGGCTTATCCTTATCTTTGTCAAGACTTGAAAGGTCTTACCTGATCATCAGAACATCTTATAAACGGATACTCCTACCGCATTTACCTTGGGCAAATTTCTTGTTACTCAGGTGCACTTAGCTGGCTATTTTATCACCACACCAGAATCATACTACATCACAGATACATCACAGACGAGGCCAGCGGGAATCCCTTCACGTTCGTGGTGTCAGCACATCTCAATCGCTGAGAGGCACGACCATAAATAATTTTAAAAAGGGCCTTCCCCCTCAGTGGACGCCGGAGTTGAAAGGGGGGGGAGATGTTGCGATATGCGTTCCACTTTTGATTGCTTCAATTTTTTCACTGCTAGATAATTCCGGATTTTTCTCGCTATATCTGAAAAGATGGCACCTCATATATTTGTTCAACTGTTTGAATTCTACCCCCTCAGAGTTACATGACAGTAAAATCCATAACTTGAAGTAAATTTAAAGGACGTTAAGCTAGATTCTTGCTTTACGATTTTGATATCTGGCCTGAGAACCAAGATGTGTCATTTATATCTTCAACACTGAGCGAAAGCGATTTGGCCATCTTATTCATGTCCTGCAAGTGATCACCCATCATCGGGCGACCTCGTCAATCCTGATACGCCCATGTGATAAATGCGCACTACTCTGACGCAGAGCTGTGCCCTCACTGACAAAGTATTCGAAGAGTGTCCATCCACTCATCCAGTTCTGATTGATCGAGAGCCAATGGAGGTGAAGAAAACTTGAACAGCATTTAGGAATCCCCGTCGCTTCAACTTTTTCCATTGATTTTGATTATCGTTCCGCAGATCAATGATCCGCAGGACCAAAGAGCTCTGTCGGATCAAAAGATTCCTGACGTGGGTGCGAAAAATGGTTCGTTTTGATGCCGTGTCCAAACAACATCCAACAGCTTTCTTCCTTCCCCTCCTCCCACCGAGTTACTATTAGCCCTCCCTACTCAATTCTTCGTTTCGCGCACGCCGGTTTCTTCTACCGTTCCTTCTATCCTGTTCCGTCGTAGATCTACACGACTCGGTGTTCTCACTTGCATCGCACACCGCGACCTCGTTGATGCTCTACTCCTCCCCAAAGCAATTCCGGTTCACGGGCCCCGTTCCTTACTCACACTGCACGTGGGCACCTGGCCCTGCGTCGATCCATGCTGTAGATAATCTGGCTGGCGCAAGGCTTGCCCCTACCACAGGCCTCACATACGTTGCGCTGGAAAGCCGGTGCGTGCCATTTCCATGACCTTCACATGTGCACGCCGTCAGGATCCATCTGTCGACTCCGCAAGCTCAGCCCCAATTTCGATCTCGCACACGCTGCGGTATGACGCCCGGTCCGACTTATTCATTTTTCATGCCCGGGAGCCGGCAACGCGCGGTTCAGTCATCGGCTGGTTCAAATGACGGAATTCCAGAGCAGACGACACAGAGTCGGCATCCCACTGCTCTTCCGAGGATTACCGGCTCCTCCACTTCCATTACGTCTGCCCGCGTACAAACGCTTCGCAGACGCTATAGAATGGTGCGGCGCGTGGGCGTCCTCAGAAACCAGGTGTTCTGCTGAATCTGTGCCGTGCGCTCTGGGATTCCGCCACTTGGACCATCCCATCCCTGAAAGCAGACACTAAGCACGTAGGAGAGGACACACACATAAGGGCACGTATCCACCTTCCCCGCTTTGTTTCCCAGCGTTGTCCTTCACAATCTGATACGAGGGTATTCCCACTACCTTTAGGTAAGGGGTTTAGGGCGCTCTAAATTCGGTTCCTGCTCAATCACTGCGTTCAGCGGACGGATAGCCGCAGCACCGCCGAGCCAGAGATAGCCGGAGGTGCCGTCTAGATGCCGCTAGCCGGTCTAGCCACGTGCGGCTAGGGCTTGCCCATCGTCTAGCGTCAGGTAGCGGGGCTTGGCGAGGTTCGGCGGGTGGGCTAGCCGAGGGCTAGCCGCAGGGCGGCTATGCGGCCTCGCCATGACCTCGCAACATCTAATCAGACCGTGGCTATACGACCCTGGCTAGGCGACCCTCAACATCTAGGCTAAACATAGCCAGCCCTAGCGACATCTAGCCGAACCCGCGGCTATCAACCCGCTGAACGCAGTGAATTTTCGCCAGCGGTTTTTGCGTAAACACTTCCGCTTCCCACCAAAATGTTTCGGCGTAGATGATTTCCATGGAGAGCCTCGTCATGGTGCTCCGTCGTGTTCTTATGTCACGATGCGGCCTTGCTCCGTGCGCGTACGCTAACTTCGCTGCTTCACCCTTGTGAGTGCTCGCTATCGATTTTGCGGCTCGATACTTATTCTCGTTCCAGATTGAATTCTATCAAGGTCAAACCACCCTGGGTTGAATAGGCTTCATTGGATGGTAAGACGCGACCTGATCTTATCTTCCCATACCAACTTTATCCGGATCTAGATTCAGATATGCCGACTTTAGTCTCTTCCGGCACATACACATTCGTACGCAATAATATAAAATCCTCACCCACGTTGATTCAGATTCAGCTGCGCGCGGTTTCACTGTTTCGATGTAGTACCTGTACTCGGATTGGGATTCGGAGATCGACTCTCTACCTGGCCTCCAACGCAGCGCACCATTCTCGATGCGTTCTACTTATCCATGGTGCTACATTTTGCTCAAGCTCACTGCGACCTCAATATGCGGCTTCTCACGCCGTACTGGATTGCGATTTGTATCGTGTTCGTGACTTGACAATCTATTCTAGATTTGCTTGCCTCGTTCCAACACTGACAACGCTTCCACCCAGGATACATTGAGTTCAGTGTATTCTTTCTCTCTGCACATTACATTTTCTGCCGATTTTACCGCCGACCAGCGCCTGGACTTCCACGTGCAATTCGAGTGTTCGATATTGGCCTTGTATTTGGGTGCAGATTGAACGTTGCGCCAGTTGCGATTCTGATGGCCGCTGTCGCTAATTGAGTCGGTGTTGGCGGGATCTTGATGGTAAGTTTGGATTATGGGTTCAGTAGAGACATACATAGGAAGGTGCAGACGTGGGAGTGCATGTTGACACGGCAGGTGGGAGTGGGTGCTGAGCACGGCGGTGTAACGAGAGCGTAGGTGCGAATGAGAATCGGCTTGAGTTACATAGGTGCGGACGCGGGTCGGCGTTGGCGAGTGCGTACAAGTCGCAGGTGCGCGTGTGATAAGCGGGCGGCGAGTGTGCTGTTGCGCGGCACGTGAGTTGACTCACGGCCGTACAGATTACCCGTGAACCTCAACTTTGGCCGCATTTGGAAAGGGGCTCAATCGCGACTTTAACTCGATTCATACTCTAAACACAACCATGATCGATGATCCTGAGGGATTTTCACCTTCTACCATTGCTTTGAGCCACGCTGACTGCAGCAGCTGTCGACTTCAAATGATTGATACGCAGTCTTATACGGCCGTCGATCTCTTCCACCACCACACCATGGCATTACTCGAGAGCATTTGTGCGGGACGTCCATTGCAGAAGGTAGGAGGCATCGAGCACGACGCCAGTGCGTCTAGTCTCGTCCGTAAGTCTGAGCTATATACTTAAAATCCCCCCTGATTCACCCTGCGTACCAGAGACTCTCCAAATCAGCCACAAATACGATGCACTCGTCCTACAGGTGAACATCGAGAACTGGGGTCTCGACCTCGCCCAATTCACCCCCCAGACGATCTCAGTGCCGCTCACCCTCGCCCATGGCTCGCTCTTCCAGGCGTATGAGAACTTCAAGCATGCTGCTGTGGTAGCTGCGTACCTCGCCTCCGGGGAGCCATCCAGGCCGCTGATCCCCGAGGAAGAGCTCACTGCACTAGGCCCACAGATCCAGCGCGCAATCGATGAGCTATCCGGCGTGGACCAGTCAGCAGTCAGATGTTTCATGAAGCTCAGCGCGCAGTCACCGAAGGACGCCGCAGCGCGATCGGGCGTGTTCGAGGCACATCACCCGCAGGCTTTGCGGGATGTGCCCGGGTTGGATGACAAGCAGAAGCTCTGGGTATTGTGCGCATCCGAGGGTGCCGCGCTCCGACAGACACCACCTCTATGGTGTGCACGCTCGTCCTCAGTGAGCGTGTGTGGCATGTGGGACGGCGTACTTTAGTAATTATACGGTCCCCATAAATATTGTATGGTACCGCCTCTCAACACAATACATCGATTTTAACTGCTCCACGAAACTTCATCTTCAGGGGCCGTATGGCCGCCATATCGCAGTACGCGTATGTGCCAACTGTGTTCCCCGCCTCATCGACAGCGCGCAGCTGAACTTCACGATTTCCGCCATCCACACAGTATATGACGCGCTGTGGCCTATCCTCGCTGCACACGGATTCAATGCCTGTGTTCAGGACTTTGATGCTGTGCCGCCGGTGGAAGGTGGTGGCCCATTGGCCATGGCGTACTATCCTCATCGAGACCAACCCATTCGAGGAGACAACGGATGGGGTGCTGTTCAGCTGGACCCAGGAGCGCGACGTGATTAAGGGGACAGCCGAGCACGATTTCATTGAAGGGAAGACTGAAGGGGTGGATTATCTTGTCGTGCAGATTACGGAGTGCAAGCGTACTGGGGCCCTGGCTATGATATCGCGTAGCTAGAAGGACGTGATGAAAAAAAGGGTGGAGTGACGATTGCACGAGGACGGTTCAACCGCTTTTTGATATGTTGATTGCATCGAGGGAATATCGTTGGTGGTTCAGTGGAATGGTTCTCGTATTTTATATGGATTTCCATCACGATGAACTACGTGCTGCTTCATTGCAGCTACGAGGAGCTTGGAAAATATTGGCGTACCGAAGCCGGCTAATTTGTCCGTATCAGTAAAGATATTGAAACACGCGCCGAAGACTTCCTGAGTGGATCCCACCCAACCACCGCTTTGAAAACCACCTGTGTATGCTTGTTAGCTTCCATAAATCATCAAAGATTATTCTCAATTATAAAGGGAAACTCGACTCACCGAAGTGGCAGGACAGACAGAGCCGGAGTTGTGGCCAGTCGTGATGTCACTAAATGCGGAAGCTTGAGGGGGGAGAGACGGTTATACAAGGAGGGTTCAACCACTGTTTAATGTGTTCATTGTGTCTCAGGAATGTCGTTGGTAGTTCAGTGGATGCTCGTATTTTATATGTACCTCCATCACGATAAACTACGTGCTGTTGACGTGCTGTTCAATATGACTGCCTTGCAGCTGCGAGGAGCTTGGAAAATACAGGCGTGCCGAAGCCAGCTAAACAGGGTGGAATATCCTGTAGTGGGGATTCTGGATTTCGGAGCGCAAGCTTAGTCCTGGAGGAGGCAAACTTGGTGGCGAGTCATGGTCGGCCGATCGACGGCCGATACGGGATCAACTATAGCCGGATCAGCCCGATGCGAAACATTGCCAAATATCTGTAAATGCATCACCGCTCTTTTCTTTACCTCGACGCGCTTTTGAACGCGCTTTTGAGTGGTCTTGCTCGTTCGATTTGATTCTTGCTCTCTTTCAAATATCGTACAAATTCTTACCACTGTGTGTCGCGCTCGTCAAGGCCCCGCCTCCAAAATTCATTACGATTGTCATGATTGTCATCGGTGTGTCCTGGCAGCCGGCGGCGACTCCGGGCGGTCTTTTCATACTCAAACGTTATAAACCAGCCGATGTCAGGTCCAATGCGCTCCATATCCGACGTTCCGAAAATCGGATTCCAAATCGCACTTCAATCTCCTAGATTGCAGGAGAACCTGTTCAGGCGGCGAGTACATCTCGGTGAATCCCCGCTCTCAGTACGCCCGGAGAACATATGGAGCGCCGTCGGAGAAACATCCATTTGGCTCCAGCTGTCTTCAGTCGACTTTTTTTACGGGCGCTTGGCACAACCCATTAGGCAAGACTGACTTGTGAATTCGGGTCTGAGATATGTGTACCCTCGCATTTAATCTCCTGGTTTCTGATTATATCGGACAGAGCAAATGTTCGAGAACCCGCTCCAAACCCGCTTCTCCAGATAACGCAGGCTCAATCGACATGGTTTGTTCATTTTGTGTCTGTTCTAATCTGTTTATCCTCATGGTTACTGCTCTAAATCCCGTTAGAGTAAAGCCCGGCGTTTTATTTCAGCTTTCAATCGACATTGCACTCAATTATAGAAGCAGTCCTATTTTTGGAGGTTTGACGCTTGCGGTGACAAGTCCACGTGTCTGGGCGATAGCATCCTTGGACTCTGACTCTCATGTCGCCACCGCAAGGCTACAAGCTACTCGGTAAGTGGAAACCATTCGATTGCTGCCCACATCTTATCTCTCCTAGTGCAAAGTGTGGACGGAATCGAATGGAAGCCCGGTCCCCTGCACCGCAAGCGGCCCAATCTCTATATCGCCATTTACCAGGACGGCGCGGAGGTGCAGCGGACCCATACAATCAAACGGGAACTTGCACCTAAGTGGGAGTACCTGTCGAAAATGTGAGCTTATCTGAGATATCGCAGCAGCTTTCTTACACGCCTATTCTGCCAGCTCAGCGGACCTTCCATCTTCGACAGTCTCTCTTCGGCTTTTTCACGATTCTTCTATCCCATTAGCAGATGATGAATGTCTCGGAGTCGTCGATACCGACATATCCACACTGTCGGATCTCAGTGGATCTGCCGGCGACGAAAAAGGCGAGGAATTTTTCATTTCATTCTCCGAGTTCTCACTCTCTTTTCGTGCACAGTTGTGAGGCTTGAATTGAAGGGTGTCGTTGGAAAGCTGACAGGAAGGCCGATCGGCACTGTTTCTGTGCGGTTGATAAGAGACATTGAAGCTGCTTCGCTGGCTGTCGAGAAGGTTCAGAATGCCGTAGAAAATATCGGACTGGGAGGGAAACCCTCTGCTGTCATGCAAGCTGGGGGCGTTGTTGCACAGTCCGCATCTACAATAAATGGCTTCGAGTCCGCGCTGGGAGTTCTCACTTCGAGGTTGGAAGTCATTGTTGGCATCGGGGATGAAATAGCAGCGGTATGAGTGATTTCCTCCGCTTAGCGATACGTTACTTAAAAATAGATATGCAGATTCATCCATATGCGAATATCGCCTGGAAAGTTTTGACCTCTGTGTATATGGTACGGGGAAACGTATCCTGTCTTGTCCCGACTAACTGAAAATCAGGCTGCCAAAAAACAGCAAGACACCGATGCAAAGCTCGTCAAACTTGTTGAGACAATGGTCGATGTTTATTCTTTTGTGGGGGACGTTGCCTCTCTACCCCAAAAAATCAAGAGCCTCGAAAATAAGGCTCTCGCCATCGTTCAACAGACAGTTGAATTTGCACTTTTTATCCAAGAGTACACTGCACACGGATTTTGTGGTAAGCACTCTGTACAGCGGAATTTATGGTGGTATTGAAGCTTTAAATAGATCGCGCTGTGAGAAATGTCTGGAAACGCCCAGAGCAGAAAATAGACGAGCTCTCGGCAGCCTTCCTCAAGCTGAAGGATTCGTTTGATGGTCGTGTAAAGATGGAATCGTTTTTTGTATCTACGAAAATTCTTGACAGCGTTGAACGCTTGGGTGCGTTCCTATTTTCGGGCTTGTACGAAATAGATTAATGACACTTTACAGACCAATCGGACACGCTCAAAAAGCTCAATCCGGCCGATATGAATGCCAGCTTGCGTGGACTATGTTTGCCGGGCACGCGCCGCAAATTATTGGATGATGTCACCGAATGGGTCACCGTCCCGTCCGAATCTGGCAACGTTCTCTGGCTGTCTGGTGTTGCAGGCTCTGGGAAGAGTACTGTATCGACAACTGTCTCCGAGTCTTTTTGGCCGGTAGATCGACTCGGGGCTTTCCTGTTCTTCGACAGAAACGACAGTGCACGCAGTGCCCCGGAGGCTGTAATTCGCACAATGGTGTACAAGCTGGCGCTTTTCAACTCACATATTGCATCGTCAGTGGCCGAAGTGATTCGTCGCAATCCCGCTGTTGTGGACGCACCGATTCGCACACAATTCAGGTCGCTATTGCTGGATCCACTCACAGCAGCTGAGCAGTATATGCAGGGACCGGTTCTCATCATTCTCGATGCACTCGACGAATGCGGGGATCCTCGCTCCCGAGCTATGTTGCTCTCTTTGCTCGCAACCGACCTTCACAAACTGCCCCGCCTTTTTCGCATCCTCATTACGAGTCGGCGTGATCCAGACATCACCAATCAATTCAGGTCTCGTTTCCTGGAAATGGAAATGGATATGAATGCAACTTCGCTGAACGATGTGGAGTTGTTCTTTCGCCACGAGATAGCACAGATTCGACGAAACCACAGGCTAGGTCCGATATGGCCCGAGGAGCGAGACATTCGAGCCCTCGTCAAGCTTTCTGGTGGCCTTTTCATCTGGGCATCGACGGCTACTATATTCATGGACTCGCTTCGTCCCGATCGTAGACTCAAGATCTTGCTCGCTCAGGACTCTTCTGAAGGGTTCAATCTCGATGATCTCTATGCCGTAGCCCTCAGGAATTCTGGCCCATGGGATGCAGACAAAGAGTTTGCACAAGAAGCCCGTGCGGTGTTGGCATGCGTGGTCCTCGGACGAGTGCCAATGACTGACAAAACAATTGACATGCTCTTGTACTCAGGGAAGGAGACCTCTGGGGATGTCTTGGATTATCTGGGATGTGTAATTCAGTGGCGTCGTGGCAAGGAAGCTCGAGTACTGCATGCGTCTTTCGCCGACTATCTCACAGATCCCAATCGTTCAGGTGGGCGACCGTGGTTGATTGACCCGAAGACCGACCATCATCCTCTTGCCCTGGGTTGCCTGCGAATCCTTGACACTGAGCTCCGATTTAACATCTGCGACCTCAAGGATTCTCATCTCTGTAATGCAGACGTGGTGGGAATATCTGACCGAGTAGCATCAGCGATCACTCCTCAACTCGCCTACTCGAGTTGTTTTTGGTTCAACCATGTTCAAGCGATCCCATTCGACGAGACCATACTCGAAGCCATCAACCGACTTTTGCATCGTAAATTCCTGTATTGGCTGGAAGCCCTCAGCCTTTTGGAACAGATGGCAATGGCAACGGTGGGACTACAAGCTGCGGCACATTATGCCAAGGTAATTGCATGGTTGCCTCGGTCTGATCTCACTCTCTGAACAAATTGTATAGGATAGGCGGGATGATGGCTTCAAAGACTTTTTGGCTGATGCTATCAAGTTTGTGGTAGCGTTCGCGCCTGCCATCGCGCAAAGCGCACCACATATTTATCTGTCAGCTCTACCATTTGCACCTCGGAGCTCGAGAATGGTGAACAGCTTCGGGACATACTTTCCCCGCACCCCGATCCTCCAGAGTTCGGTCGCAGACAAGTGGCCGAGCATCCAAAAGATATTACAACATGACAAATCGGTCAACTCCGTCGATTTCTCCCCCGACGGTACACGAATCGCATCTGGGTTGGATAATGGTACGGTGTGTGTGTGGGATGCCCACATGGGCATGCTTGTCGTTGGACCGCTTCTGGGACACACCGAGGCGGTCACTTCCGTCAATTTCTCCCCCCACGGCACACAGATTGCATCTGGGTCAAATGACGGAACAATCTGCGTGTGGGACGCTCACACGGGCACGCTCTTCGCCGGGCCATTTGAAGGTCACACCAGTAGCATCACCTCAGTCCAGTTCTCACCAGATGGCACACGGATCGCGTCTGGCTCATGGGATGAGACGGTGCGCATGTGGAACATTAACACCGGCATCCTCATCGTTGGGCCATTTGAAGGCCACACTGATGTAGTCAACTCAGTGCATTTCTCATCAGATGGCTCGCGAATTGTGTCTAGCTCGGACGACAACACAGTTCGCGTATGGGATGCCCACACTGGCACGCTCGTCGCTGGGCCGTTTGAAGGCCACACTGATGAAGTGTACTCCGTTCATTTCTCACCAGATGGCAGGCGGATCGTGTCTGGGTCAGAGGACAACACGGTGCGCGTTTGGGATTCCCACACGGGCACACTCATTGCTAGGCCGTTTGAAGGTCACACTGATCGGGTCTCTTCAGTCCATTTCTCCCCGGATGGCATGCAGATCGTTTCTGGGTCGTGGGACAATACATTGCGCATATGGGACGCCCGCATGGGCACTCTTGTCGCTGGGCCGTTTGAAGGTCACACCAATGGGATCTCCTCAGTGCATTTCTCACCGGACGGCTCGCAGATCGCGTCTGGGTCGTACGACGCCACAGTGCGTGTCTGGGATGCCCACACCGACATGCTCGCTGCTGGGTTGTTTGAAGGGCATACCAACCGGGTTTTGTCTGTCGGTCTCTCACAGGATGGCGCGCGGATTGCATCTGGGTCATGGGACAAGACAGTGTGCGTGTGGGACGCCCACACCGGCACGCTCGTTGCTGGGCCGTTTAAAGGCCACACTGCTGAGGTCCGCTGCGTTCATTTCTCATCAGATGACTCGCGAATTGTGTCTGGGTCAGACGACAACACGGTTCGCATATGGGACGCTCACACCGGCACACTCATCGCTGGGCCGTTTGAAGGCCATACTAGTCGCGTCTACTCCGTTCATTTCTCATCAGATGGCGAGCGGATCGTATCTGGGTCAGAGGACAATACGGTGCGCGTCTCGGACGCCCACACGGGTATGCTCATCGCTGGACCGTTTGAAGGTCACACCTATGCGGTCAATTCCGCCCATTTTTCACCAGATGGCAGGCGGATCGCATCTGGGTCAGAGGACAGCACGGTGCGCGTCTGGGACGCCCACACGGGCACGCTCATTGCTGGGCCGTTTGAAGGTCACACTGATCGGGTCTCCTCAGTCCATTTCTCACCGAATGGCATGCACATCGTTTCTGGGTCGTGGGACAATACAGTGCGCATATGGGACGCCCACACGGGCACTCTTGCTGCTGGGCCGTTCGAAGGCCACACCAGTAGGGTCTATTCAGTACATTTCTCACCAGATGGCTCGTGTATCGCGTCTGGTGCTGGTGACAATACAGTGCGCGTGTGGGACGTCCATACCGGCGTGCTCCTCGCTGGGCCGTTTGAAGGTCACACTGATGACGTCAACTCCGTTCATTTCTCATCGGACGGCGAGCGGATCGTGTCTGGGTCAGACGACACTACGGTACGAGTCTGGGAGGTAGGAAGACAGCCTATCCTACCTAATCCTCGCGCTTATCTCTTCTCTCCTCAGATAAATTCCTCTGCCAATAATCCCCATGGAGACTACCGTTTGAAAGGCGGATGGGTGCTCAATTCTGCTGGTGATCTAATGTTTTGGGTCCCCCCTTGGCTCCGCGGTGGTTTATACCTCCCACAAAATTCGCTAGTCATCTCCGCTAGAGGGAAGACTAAGCTGGATCTCAGCCAATTTGTGCATGGCACTGAGTGGCAGAAATGCATTGATCCCAAATTCAGGGACATGAAATAAATCAGTGAAGTCAAACCTCCCCCGCTGACAATCACTTTAATGACTCCAGCTCTTTAGGTCCTCGGGAGCAGGCGAATTTGCTGAACCTCAATACTAACATTCACAACCTGAGGGCTCGATCATGACTTTTCCCCTTCAAAAGTACATTTTCCAACCCTCGTACCTTCCACCTTTGAATCTCTTTTCCAAGTCGTTTGTTTTCGATACTTGCACTCACTCCAGATGTAATTTTTGACTTTCAGTTAAAATTTGAAAGCCAAGCGCAATGTTCATGTTTGGATACGGCGTGATGCACCCGTTCCGGAACTGTATTTGGGTGAACGCATGGGGGGGAACAACAAATTCTGCCATTAACTGCGAAGTATATTTAGATCTCCATGGCTGAAAAAGAAAAAAAAAATGAGCCTGTCCTGTCTTCTACCATCCAAATTTCCCGCGGTATGTTGATTGAAACTGAATTGCCTGACCGAATAAAGACAAAATAATACATAGGCCGGCTTCTACTGGACCTTTTTGAGCTTAACTGTAAATCTGGTTAGGATAGAATGAAAAACGAATTCCACACTGGAAGAAAAAGAGAAAGGAATGATTTGTGGATTATTATTCGTGCACAGGTGCCGCAGCGAATCACAAACATCAACTTCGCCATATTTGAGTGCTGACACGGACCATCGCAGGGCTACTGTTACAAGCGGCGCACCTGGTTGGAGATACATGTCTTGAGGTACATCTCTTTCCTCATGACAGAACAAGAGTTGAACAACGTAGGCCCGATTTGAACGAGCGTGATCTGCCGATTTAAATGGCATGGTAACACATTTGAAATATTGAGAGCAGGCGGGGGTATTCGCTACCGGGCCTTCCGAGCTGAACTATGAACCTGGTTAAGATAGAATGCCTATGCAAATATTACAGCTTCTTAGCGCAAGAAAACGACTTGGAAACAGGGACCCTCATGGCCCGGACTCCAGTCGAACGAGCGACTCTTGCAGATTTCAACAAACATCTTCTCAATGAAGAGCAAGTGCGGACCATCCGCTACCGGGCCTTTTATTTAATCTTACGAGCTTGGTCAGGCTAGGCTTTCCAGTCCAGAATCCAATGACAATTCAAAAATCAACGAGTCGATATAAATTCTCACCAACGTTGTCCATTGTTGAGACTGAAAATTATACCGTTGCCTTCCCGAACACAAGCAGCTTATAATTAATTATAACAGTAGTTCGCACTAGTGTTGTCCATTCACCTTTTTCCAGCACGCTCCAGCCACGAATAGAGCTTGAAGACCTCAAAGTGGTCAGATCACGGGCATCGTGGTCATCCTCGAGCCTTTTCCTTTAAATGCTCGAACATATACTGTGGTTCGGATGCTACGTATTGCCCCCACCATCCGAAGAGGAATGGGGAAAGGAGCAACGCACTAACAGGTCCATGTCAGACTCTATGATAGTGTGCATACTTGGCTAATGCACGTTGGGTATGCAATTTAACTTGAACTTGAACTTGAGTTCTATTTTCCTGTAACTGGCCATAAGAGCTATGCAGCAGTACTGCTAGCTAAACTAGTGTGGGGTAGGTGGTAGGTAGTGCTATGCATGATCGAGTGGTAATATGCATGGATGCCACAGTCAGTCTATTCCTGTGACACATCTGAATCGGGTGCTACTGCAGTTTTGAACTCTGCCTCCCACTCGCGTAATGCAGCCACGAACCCGGGGTTGGGCCGTACGCACGCGCGCCGGCTCTTCACAAGCTCGTATGCGGCATTGTAGCTCATCGCGCGGTCGCGAATGAGATACGCAATCACGATGGACGCGCTGCACGAGACACCCTGCCCCAATAATAAATATCCGTCAGCGCCGCGCCAAACGCAGGGAATGGAGACGCTGCGTACCTGATGGCAGTGCACGAGCATTCTCCTGCCACCCTCGAGCGCAGCGCGGATGTAGTCGCACGCGGGGCCGAGGTGCGGGCGCAGCGCTGCGGAGGGGCTGTCCTCCATCTCGATGCGGTGGAATGCGAAGCCGTCCGTGTCCCACGGAATCTCGAGCACCTGCACGATGTGTGTGATGTGGTATGCGCGCAGGAGGTCGGGCTCGAGCATGGCGGCCATGGATCCGAGATAGAGCGCGCCTATGGGCATTTGCGATGTGGCGGCTTTGGGCGAGAGGATGCAGTGCATCAACATGCACATCGCCTCCATCTCGGCGGGGGGGATGCTCGCGAAGGAGGTTATCGTGTTGTTGGGTGGTGGTGGTTAGAATAAGAGTCGATGGCGCGACAGGCACAGCCTTGAGGAGTGTGAGTCCCTGTCAGTGTTATAATTCGACAAGAAACTGCACAGCTAGAGAGATATTTATCAGTCTCCGATAACGATAGTTTGCATTCAGTCGGCGTTGAGAGAGGGCAGCCAGAAGGTCAACTGGCCACGTTCGCCATGTCTGAGATAGCAAGACATTCGTGCAGTCACCCGATCCTGGTATCCAACAATCACTTCGACAGCTGCACAAAATCACGCTGCTGAATTAAGGGAACACATGCGCAGTATATTGCTCACCGATCACTGCATTTTGGAGCAACCTAACGTACGCCTGGGTTAAATGCTCCCGCGGAATTCAAGCACAAATGCATATCGTGTTAACGAATTGAATTTGGTCAAAAAGTTTGCCGAAGAATTCATGTTTGAAGCTGGTGAATCAAATCAAATTCAGGCGCATAAGCATAGATGTACAACAATTCATTCACTGCCATACCCCATTTTTAGTTACCGAGGCCCTGAAAACAGCAGAACAGAGGCGACGCACTCAGAGCCCCAACAACCTCCCAAAAAACCGCCCCTTGCCTTTCTCCTTCTCCTTCCCATTTCCATCCCCCGCCCGCGGCTCGACGTCGTACGCAAACCGTATACCCCCATACGAACATCAGGAAAATCTGAAATGCTCTGAGAGACACATAGGTGGCTATCATGGGCTATCTGGGGCTATGGCGAGCTATGGTGAGCTATATAACTGACCTGATTGGCTATATGACGCTATGGTGAGCTATGGTGAGCTATATAACTGACCTGATTGGCTATAGTGAGCTATGATGGTCTATAGAGCTGAACCAATTGACTATATGGTGCTATGGTCATCTATAAGATTTCACTAGTATAAATAGCAGAAAGTTAGGTAACACAATGGCAAGTAAACTTATGGCTGTCATGAATGGTTATCTGGACCAGATCTTCCTTGCTACCAGATGGAACCTTCTGGGAATTCATTTTATGGTTTGCAGCTGGACAAACCCCTTAGGCAAAATCTGTCATTTGACAACTTTTGTTGAGCATTTCGAGCTCTACAATTTTGGTTTGGGGTTTATTTTTAGCTACTCGCAAAAGTATGGCCTCGCCAGCCACTACCACTTCACATTATATGTAATAAGTTACCACAAAGTGAAGGCAAAAACAGAGGGAGGTGGTAGGTCAGTGCCGACCCTACTAATATGACTTTGATTCTACATATCTTAATGTCTCCTTAGCGTAGTGGTTATTTTGTCGATTCTCAAATTTTAGTTGTACGCGCGAGGTCCTGAGTTCAACTCCCCAAGGTGGTAGCATTTGAATATACTTACCCTCGCTTAATGTTAACAAGCGGCTGCTCGGCCGCTTCGCGGCCTCGCATTCCCTTCCATTGGGTGCAACATTCAACTGTGGAGTGGAGGTTGATGTTGAGAATTATATCAGCTTGAGAGTAAGTACCGAGAAGTCTGACCGTTGGTGCTCACCGTCCGACAAAAGGCACAGATAGAATCTGTTGCCAGTTCGCATGTCGAAGTTTATTTAAAGGCCGGTCTAAATGCGGCAGAGGATGGCACCGCAGAGTTAGAAGTTATTTGGTGAAACAATCAACGGTGCTGGCCCGGAGTGCCTGCGGACATAAATAAGTTGAGCGGAGTTTAAAAAGGCTTCGGAAAGATGGACAGACAACGTAATTCTATAAAGAAGGTGATACATACGTCATGAGAAGACGTGAGAATAAAGGGGTAATGTCGGATCGAAGCAAAGGTCAGATGAGCAGCAGAGTTTAAAAAGGCTTCAGACAGACAGAATGCTTAATTCTATAAAGAGGGTGATTAGATTTTCTGTAACCTTGACTTCACACCCCATTATACTAGTAATGCAACAAGAGAACAATACATTATGACCTTACAATCACAACATCCCAAATTTTTTTGGTGCTCTGACCGTGACCACTATCATAGAAAACACTGTGACTATGGTGAGCTATGGTGGGCTATGGTGGGCTATGAAGTTCAAGTCCAGGGTCCCACGTTTCTCTGAGGTTGGTCAGTTTGCTATATCAGCTATGGCCACTATATAGGGCTCTGGTGCGCTATATGGTGCTATGGGGCAACTTTGGATTTTTTTGATGAAGTCTCGATGCTGATCTCATCCCCCGCCCACGCACTCAGCTCGTTCCCCGCCTCGCCCAAGCTGCCGACGAAGCACCGGCGCGTGCTGTCTGCCTCGCCGATGGTGGTGAGGTCCGCGGTGAGTGCGTCCGAGAAGCGCACGGCGCCGTAGCGCGTGCGGACGGTGAGCGGGCCGCGGAAGGCGCACGGGAGGTGGATGGTGACCGCGCCGTGGACGGTCTGCGCGCAGAGGTGAATGGGCGGCCGTGCGGTGCCGGGGGCGTGCTATCAATTCAGCAAATTTAATTCAATATCATATTCTGCGTGGAGCAGTAAAAGATACGCACCAGTCGTGCGATAAGCGCCCCGTTGGTGGAGTTGAGCAAGACGTCGACACGGCACTTGACGTCGGGGGCGCCGGTGATGAAGAGGTCCCGTGGGTGGTGCGGAGGTACACGTTGCGGCGCGTTTCCTCGGTCTCCTCGGGCGCGAGGGGCGGAAGGAGGGAAGGCGGGACTTGGATGCGGGGGTCTATCACATAGGTGCCGTTGATGGGATTGTGGTCGCGGCTCAGCGACAAGAAGTTCGTGGGCTTGACGCTGGCGGGAAGTGGTGGGGATGCGATGGGTACTTTGTGCGGCAGGGAGGGCAGTGGTGAGTCCTCCCTTGCCTGCGAATCGATATATGTGGGTGGTGGATCATCCTGGGAAACAAGTCAACTTGAACTCGAGCCTCTGCGCGAGTAAGTGCGTACTGGGACGATGGCGCGGTTGACGACGATGTCGGCCTGCTCCACGTCTTTGAGATCTGGGGCTATGATCATCGTTCGGAGGACGTGTCGGGCATGAATTTTAATGAACTCTGAACTGCGGCTTTATAACCTCCAAGTACGCGCGCCGCAGCGCGAAGTTAGAGTCGTATCAGTGGTGCTGCGGATTAATAATAGCTAATCCATGAGCGCATTTGGGCGCTCCAAGGCCTGGGACGGTTTGCACGACACCCAGAGCCAGCGGTGAGTGCTTGGACTAGAAGAGTTGGTGAATCGATATCTCGCCCGGAGTGCAAGGAGTTAAAGCGGTGCACATCAGCCAACGGATCAGAGGGGCTGGTGACCTCGACAAGTCCCGCTACGCGACGCGCCAACGACGCGCAAGGCCTTCCAACTCAGGCTCAAAGGCTGGCCTGTCCCATGCAACCCTACCGCAAGCTCTCCGAGCTTGAAACCCCCTCCCCTGCCTTCGGAAACCTTGCCTTTTGGGAGCTGAAACCGCTCAAAATCGTCGAAGTCCCTGCTCGCCGCGTCTTGCTCTCGACCACAACCTCTTCCCTCCTCTTCCTCTGAGGCCATCTATCTCGTACACACATTCCTCCCTCTTCCCCAATGCCCCCCTCTCCGAGTCCTCCAAGCTCTCTTCAAGTCATCTTTCCGACTCGGACTACACGCCCTTGACATCGTCGCGCCGTGGGTCCACGCAGCACCTCCAGGAGTCCTCACGACGAGAACTTGTAAGTATCCTTTATATAACTTCCATCTCGCGTCATCCCCCCTCCCATACCTCCTCCCCCCCAAGTTTCTGCAAATCGCCAGGCTCGTCACCCTCCTGCGAGCTTTCCGCGATTCAATATATTACTGGCTACTCATGACGCCTCCACTCAATCTCGTCGCTGCTCGCTCCTTGTTACGCCCCCATACTTCTTCTGTTTAGAATCTTCAATTTTCTCTCCGCCCCGTCGTTTCCATATTATCTACCTCCCATGAAACCGCTCTCACCGTTTTTCATTCCAGATTGATATCTGTCGTCGCGACCCACCAAAAAGCGGGTGAGTTGATGGGAGGTCGAGATTCGAGGAGGAGTTAGGGAATACTCTGATGAGTCCCTGAACGCTCAGCCGTACTCGTTTAGCTGATCATGGCGGCCCACATCTTTCCATGTCGCTCCTACCTTCCGCGCAACACGCGCTCTGAATTCAAGCCTCCCGGCCGCGACTCCATCGTCTGCCGACCTGTACCCATATGCGAGTGCTTCACCCCTTTGACCGGTTCTCCTCTCATACCTCCCTATCTTCTTCCTTCGCGTCTCATGCCTGCCCCGTCCCGCACTTCATTTGTGTGTTTCTCCCGCCCGCCCTGCCGCCGCCGCCGCCATATCCATAATACCGCCCGTTGTCCCCGTTGAAACTCGTCCTAAAGCCGTCCCTGAATACGGAAAGCATTTAACGCGATGTAATCCAAATAGATGTAAGAGTAGCACCTTCGCTTTCTTTCCTATTTAATTTGGCTCTGTAGACGCACTAAAACAACATAACTTTCGCTTTCTCAAACGTTAGTAAGTTCCTATCTATTTGTATTTCCTCTCTGACCTCTGCACCATCAGTACATGACTTTTGACTGTTTTCATTCCCGTAAGTCCCCGATTATTCGATCTCTTCCTCACTGGGTTCGGTACGATTACTAGTCTTTCATGCACTCCGACTCGTACCACGCCACACACCTTACTATATGTGACTGGCTACTTGGCCACCTAAGCCTTTTCGACCCATGCCCAGAGCTTCCTCACTCCTCTTCGCGCATCTCGCGACTGACTCGGTTCGCTGCAGCCAACGACACGAGAGCCTCTCAGATCGTCGAGGCACGGGTAAGCATGCGCTAAGTTCTTATTTTGGACTGGGCACGATCTATTTATTCTATTCTTCTTCTTCTTCTCGGTCCTTGGATTAACCAGCCTCTTGAGTTGGTTGCAGGGCTGCACTCAATACTGAGACTAACGTTCATTTCAGGCTAAGTTTGGGCAGTGTTTTATTTATTTGCTTTAACCCACACGCCATCTAACATTGTTTCGTCTGCGTAGCTCGACTGATTCACATTCATTCTAGACTTGCTTTCTGTCTTAGACTTCGTTCCTCTCGTCGCGTGCTCGGTCCGTCTCAACGTTCAGCGCCTTGGTAGTTAATGCGAGTCTAGGCGCCGACTCGACTGGATTCTTTGCGTGAGGCCAAGGTGAGTGTTCGTGACTTTGATATTTTGTGATCAACGCTCATACTTTGGTTCTAGATTCAATTTTGCGCTAGGAGGCCTGTGCCGCCGACTCGATCGCACGAACTGAGGATTCTAAACTTTCACCTCCAATCTCATGCTTTTCAGATCGAATCGTTGCGCTGGGTCCACATACGTCCTCTGAATGGGTGCCCTAAATTCTAATGTGTGGGTTCGTCATTTTACGATGCTGATACTCTGAATCTTTGCTACAATGCATTCCCACTGGACTGTTTTATCTTCGCTTTTATAATATGAGTGTCCGCCATCTTTACATAATGTCGTTGGCTCAATGCCGTTCCAGTCTGAGTCCTCGCACTAGAAATGGTCGGGTCTGGGGCCCACTTGCCCTCGGATGGAATTTGAGTGCTCGGCTCGATACTTAGCTCTCTTGAATCCAGGTTCGATCCTCTCTTGCAGGTTCAATCCTCTCTGCGCACCGTATCAATCAATATAAATACTCACCTTCAGTGCTGGATCCAGGATGGTGCCCTATATCGATATCGTATTGTGGTTTGACTGAGGTATTGTATTCTCTACAGGCTCGGGCAGTACGCATCATGCTCGGTACGTATGTCTCTAAATTGTCATTTTCCCATGCGCACCGCACTCGGCACGTCTTCCATCGTCCCTCCTGATTCTTTTTGTTCAGGACGTATTGGTTCACTCGGAGGGACGGCCCATGTCTGTTACGCCGCTGCGTGCGTGTCCGCCAACTTCGCTGATTCACCCTCGTGAGTGCTAGCTATTGATTTTTTATTGCTATACATAGTCTCGTTCCAGATTCAATGAAGTACGACTGTCGTCTGTGTGCCCTGGCAGCCGGCGGCGACTTCAAGTGGTCTTTTCATACTCAAACGTTATGAACCAACCGATGTCAGGCCCAACGCGCTCCATATCCGACGTTCCGCAACCGGGATTCCAAATCGCACTTCAATCTCTGAGATTGCAGGAAGACCCGTTCAGGGGGCGAATTGGCTCAATTGTTTGCGTTGATGTTGCTTCTTTTACATCTTTTCTAGTCTGTTTCTAGTCCTCTTCGGAGTCTGCTCTACATCGCGTTAGAACCTTGTAGTTCGGCGCCAATCGACATTGCATGACAGTCCTATTTTTGGAGGTTTGGCGCTTGCGGGTGACAAGCCCACGTGTCAGTGCAATAGCATCCTTGGACTCGACTCTCATGTCACTAGGCTACAAGCTGCTCCGTAGGTGGAAACCATTCGACTGCTGCCCACACCTCATCTCTCCTAGTGCAAAGTGTGGACGGAATCGAATGGAAGCCCGGTCCCCTGCACCGCAAGCGGCCCAATCTCTATATCGTCATTTATCAGGATGGCAGGGAGGTCCAGCGAACTCACACAATCAAGCGGGAACTCGCACCTAAGTGGGACTACCTATCAAAAATGTGAGCTTATCTGAGATATCGCAGCAGCTTTCTTACACGCCTATTCTGCCAGATCAGCGGACCTTCCATCTTCGACAGTCTCTCTTCGGCTTTTTCACGATTCTTCTATCCCATTGGCAGATGATGAATGTCTCGGAGTCGTCGATACCGACATATCCACACTGTCGGATCTCTGTGGATCTGCCGGCGAGGCCAAAGGTGAGGAGCTTTCATTTTATTCTCCGAGTTCTCACTCTTTTTTTTGATAAGCAGTTGTGAAGCTCGAATTGAAGGGTGTCGGCGGGAAGCTCCAAGGGAGGCCAGTCGGCACTGTTTCTGTGCGGTTGATGAGAGACAAAGACGCTGCCGTGCTGGCCGTCGAGAAGATTCAGCAAGACGTGGAGGATATTGGACTGGGAGCGAAACCCTCCGCTCTGATGCAAGCCGGCGGCATTCTTGCGCAGCCCACGTTAAATGGCTTCGAGTCCGCGCTGGGCATCCTCACTTCGAGGTTGGAAATCATTGTTGGCATTGGGGATGAAATAGCAGCGGTATGAGTGATTTCCTCCGCTTAGTGATGCTCTACTCACAAATAGATATGCAGATTCATCCATATGCGAATATCGCCTGGAAAATCCTGACTTCTGTATATCGGGTGCGGGCGATAACATTGTATCTTACCCCGACTAACTGAAAATCAGGTTGCCAAGAAACAGCAAGACACCGATGAAAAGCTCGTCAAACTTGTTGAGACAATGGTCGACGTTTATTCTTTTGTGGGGGACATTGCCTCTCTACCTCAAAAAATCAAGAGCCTCGAAGATAAGACTCTCGCCATCGTTCAACAGACAGTCGAATGTGCACTGTTTATCCAAGAATACACTTCACACGGATTTTGTGGTAAGCACTCCGTACAACGGCATTTATGGTGATATTGAAGCTTCAAACAGATCGCGCTGTTAAAAATGTCTGGAAACGCCCAGAGCAGAAAATAGACCAGCTTTCGGCAGCATTCCTCAAGCTGAAGGATTCGTTTGACGGCCGCCTCAAGATGGAATCGTTTTTTGTATCTACGAAAATCCTCGACAGCGTTGAGCGCTTGGGTGGGTCCTCTTCTTTGGTGTTATACGAAATAGACTAATGATCCTTCGCAGACCAATCCGACACGCTCAAAAAGCTCAATCCGGTCGATATGAATGCCAGCTTGCGTGGACTATGTTTGCCGGGTACGCGCCGCAAATTATTGGACGATGTCACGGAATGGGTCACTGTGCCGTCCGACTCTGGCAACGTTCTCTGGCTGTCTGGTGTCGCAGGCTCGGGAAAGAGTACAATATCAACAACTGTCTCCGAGTCCGTTCGCACTGTAGATCGACTTGGAGCTTTTCTGTTCTTTGACAGAAATGATAGTGCACACAGTCACCCGGGGGCTGTCATTCGCACAATCGCGTACAAGCTGGCCCTTTCCAATCCACATATCGGATCCGCCATTTCTGCTGCGATCCAACGTGATCCTGCAGTTGTGGACGCACCGATTCAGACACAATTCAAGTCACTATTGCTGGATCCACTCACAGCAGCTGAGCAGCATATACACGGGCCAGTCCTCATCATTCTTGATGCTCTCGACGAATGTGGAGACCCCTGTTCACGCGCTATGTTACTCTCCACATTCGCAACCGAACTTCACAAACTTCCGCGCCTCTTTCGCGTCCTCATTACGAGTCGACGTGATCCAGACATCGCCGATCAATTCAGATTTCGTTTTCTGGAAATGGAAATGGATATGGGTGCGACTTCCTCGGCCGATGTGGAGTTGCTATTTCGCCACGAGATGGCACGGATTGGACAGAACCGCAGGCTAGGTCCGACATGGCCCGAGGAGCGAGACATCCAAGCCCTGGTCAATCTTTCTGGCGGTCTCTTCATCTGGGCATCGACGGCTATTATATTCATGAACACGCTCCGTCCTGACGGACGACTCAAGGTCTTGCTTACTGAGAACTCTACTGAAGGGTTCACCCTCGATGACCTATATGCCTTAGCCCTCAGGAATTCCGGCCCGTGGGATATGGACAAGATATTTGCGCAGGAAGCCCGTGCGGTTTTGGCATGTATTGTTCTCGGCAGAGTGCCAATGACTGACCAGACAATTGACATGATCTTGTACTCGGGGAAGGAGACCTCAGGGGATGTCTTAGATTATCTGGGATGTGTGATTCAGTGGAGTCGTGGCAAGGAAGCTCGAGTCCTGCACACTTCTTTCGCCGATTATCTGACAGATGCCAATCGTTCGGGTGGGCGACCGTGGTCGATTGACCCAAAGACCGACCACCATCCTCTTGCCCTAGGTTGCTTGCAAATCCTTGACACTGAACTCCGATTTAACATCTGCGACCTCGAAAATTCCCATTTCCGCAATGTGGACGTGCTGGGAATATCTGACCGAGTAGCATCGATGATCACACCTCAGCTTGCCTACTCAAGTTGTTTTTGGTTCAACCACCTCCAAGCGATCCCATCTGACGAGACCGTACTCAAATCCCTCAACCGACTTCTGCATCGTAAATTCCTGTATTGGCTCGAAGTCCTCAGCCTTTTGGAACAGATGGCAATGGCAACAGTGGGACTACAAGCTGCAGCAAATTATGCCAAGGTAATTGCATGGTTGTCTTGTTCTGATCTCACTCTCTGAATACATTGTATAGGATGGGCGGGATGACAACTTCAAAGACTTTCTGGTTGATGCTATAAAATTTGTGGCAGCATTTGCTCCTGCCATTGTGCAAAGTGCACCGCATATTTATCTGTCAGCTCTACCATTTGCACCTCGGAGCTCGAAAATGGCGAGAAAATTTGGGGCATTCTTTCCCTGCATCCCGATCCCCCAGAGTTCAGTGGCAGATGAATGGCCAAGCATCCAAAAGATATTACAACATGACAAAGAGGTCAACTCCGTCGATTTCTCGCCCGACGGTACACAGATCGCATCCGGCTCGTTAAATGGTGCAGTGTATGTGTGGGATGCCTACATGGGCACGCTTGTCGTTGGACCGCTTCTGGGACACACCGATGAGGTCACCTCCGTCAATTTCTCGCCGAACGGTGCGCAAATTACGTCTGGATCGTGGGACAATACAGTACGCATCTGGGACACCCACACAGGCAGACTTGTCGCTGGACCATTTGAGAGCCATACCAGTGCAGTTTCCTCCGTTCACTTCTCACCAGATGGCACGCGGATCGCGTCTGGCTCATGGGACAAGATGGTGCGCGTATGGAACATTGACACCGTCACGCTCGTCGCTGGGCCATTTAAAGGCCACACTAGTGCAGTCAACTGTGTTCATTTCTCATCAGATGGCTCGCGAATTGTGTCTGGGTCGGACGACCACACGGTTCGCGTATGGGACGCCCACACCGGCACACTTGTCACTGGGCCGTTGGAAGGCCACACTCATAACGTCTACTCCATTCATTTCTCACAAGATGGCGGACGGATCGTGTCTGGGTCGAGTGACAACACGGTGCGCATCTGGGATGCCCACACAGGCACACTCATCGCTGGGCCGTTTGAAGGTCACACCAATCGGGTCTCCTCAGTCCATTTCTCCCCGAATGGTATGCAAATCGTTTCTGGGTCGTGGGACAATACAGTGCGCATATGGGATGCCCGCACTGGCACTCTTGTTGCTGGGTCATTTGAAGGCCACACCAATGTGGTCTCCTCAGTGCATTTCTCACCAGATGGCTCGCAGATTGCATCTGGGTCGCATGACGCCACGGTGCGTGTATGGGATGCCCACACCAGCATGCTCACAGCTGGGTTGTTTGAAGGGCATACCAACCGGGTTGTGTCTGTCGGTCTCTCACGGGATGGCGCACAGATCGCATCTGGGTCATGGGACAAGACGGTGTGCGTGTGGGACGCCCACACCGGCGTGCTGGCCGCTGGGCCGTTTAAAGGCCACACTGGTGAGGTCCGCTGCATTCATTTCTCATCAGACAACTCGCGAATTGTGTCCGGATCACACGACAACACGGTTCGCTTATGGGACGCCCACACCGGCATGCTTGTCGCTGGGCCGTTTGAAGGCCACACTGATGCAGTCTACTCCGTTCATTTCTCACCAGACGGCAGGCGGGTCGCGTCTGCGTCAGCGGACAACACGGTGCGCGTCTGGGATGCCCACACGGGCACGCTCATCGCTGGGCCATTTGAAGGTCACACCAGTACTGTCACCTCAGTCCATTTCTCACCGGATGGCATGCATATCACGTCTGGGTCGTTGGACAAGACCGTGCACGTATGGGACGCCCATACCGGCATGCTCGTCGCTGGGCCATTTGAAGGCCACACTAATGCAGTCTACTCCGTCCATTTCTCACCAAACGGCAAACACATCGCGTCTGGATCACTAGACAAAACGGTTCGCGTATGGGACGCCGACACCGGCACGCTTGTCGCAGGGCCATTTGAAGGGCATACCAGCGGCGTTTCCTCAGTCCATTTCTCCCCGGACGGTGCGCGGATCGTGTCTGGGTCATGGGACAATACAGTGCGCGTATGGGACGTCCGCACTGGCGCACTTGTCGCTGGGCCGTTTGAAGGCCACACTGATATAGTCAACTCAGTCCAGTTCTCCTCGGATGGACGGCGAATCACGTCTGGCTCGACCGACAACACAATACGAATATGGGAGGTGCGAGGACATTATCTCTGACCCCAACCCTTACTTCTTCTTCACAGATGGATTCCTCTCTCAAAGATCACGGAGATTACCGCTTAAAGGACGGATGGGTGCTCAATTCTGCTGGTGACCTAATGTTTTGGGTACCCCCTTGGCTCCGCGATGGGCTATACCTCCCCCAAAATTCGCTAGTCATCTGCGCTCGAGGGACGACGAAGCTGGATCTCAGCCAATTTGTGCATGGCACCGAGTGGCAGAAATGCATTGATCCCAAGTTCAGGGACGCGAAATAAATCAGTGAAGTCAAACATCCCCCGCCGACAATCAGTTTAATGACTACAGCTCTTTAGGTCCTCTGGAACGGGCGAATTTGCTGAGCCTCAATACTAACAGTCACAGAACTCAATTCTATTTTTTTTTTTCCCTTCAAGACTGCATTTCCTGACTCTCATGCCCTTCTTCCTTAAATACCTTTTCCAAGTCATTTTACTTTCGACACTTTGAACTCATTTGAGATGTAATTTTTGACTTTCAGTTTAATTTGAAAAGCCAAGCTCACGTTCGCGCTGGGATACGGCGTGATGGACCCATTCCGGAACTGTAATTTATCTGTAGTCCGAACGCATGCCCGGAAATAACAAATTCTACGAAGTATATTAGGATCTCCTTGGCTGGAAAAAAAAAAGCAAATGAGCGTGTCCTGACTTCTAGCATCCAAATTTCCCGGGTAATTTGATTGAAACTGAATTGCCTGATCGAAGAAAGACAAAATAATACATAGGCCGGCTTCTACTGGGCCTTTTTGAGCCTAACTGTGAATCTGGTTAGGATAGAATGAAAAACGAATTCCACACCGGAAGAAAAAGAGAAAGGAATGACTTGTGGATTATTATTCGTGCACAGGTGCCGTAGCGAACATGGCCCAGGCCCGATTTGAACGAGCATGTTGTGCCAATTTAAATGCCACTATAGCACATCTGAAACAAGATTGAGAGCAGGTGCAGGTATTCATTACAGGTTCCGAGCTCTAGAACCCCACATGCAGATATTAAAGCTTCTTAGCACAGGAAAAAGATTTGGAAATGTGGAGCTTCCTCATCGCTCGGGACAAATGTCTTCTCAACAAAAGAACAAGTGCGAACCATCCGCCACCGGGTCTTTCCCCCAATCCTACGAACCTTGTCAGGTCAGGTTTTCACATCCATAATTCAATAGGACTTCAAGCTTCAACCAATCGATATAAATTTCCACTAACATTGTCCACTGTTTAAAACTTTGGTGAAAATTATATCCCTGGCTTCCCCGGATTTCACAAGCAGTTTATGATAGCAGTTCGCACTAGTGTTGCCCATTTCCCTTTTTCTAGTACGCTCCAGCCAAGAATACAGAAGACTTCAAAGTGGTTTGATCACCGGCATCGTTGTCACTGTACTCTCGAGCCTTTTCCTTTAAATGCTCGAAAATATACTAGTACTGTGGTTCGCATCCCGCATATTGCCCCCACCATCCGAAGAGGAATGGGCAAAGAGCAACGCGATAACAGGTCCATATTAGACTCTATGATAGTATACATACTTTGCTAATGCGCATTGTGTATGCATGGTCGAGGGGTGGATTCCAAAGTCAGTCTACTCCCGTGATACATTTGCATCGGGTGCTCCCGCAGTCTTGCACACCGCCTCCCACTCGCGCAATGTAGCCACGAACCCGGGGTTGGGCCGTACGCACGCGCGCTGGCTCTTCACAAGCTCGTACGCAGCATCGTAACTCATCGCGCGGTCGCGGATGAGGTACGCAATTACGATGGACGCACTGCGCGAGACACCCTGCACCAATAATAAATATCCGTCGGCGCCGCGCCAAACGAGAGGAATAGAATGCAGACGCTGCGTACCTGATGGCAATTTACGAGCACGCTCTCGCCGTTATCGAGCGCAGTGCGGATGTAGTCGCACGCGGGGCCGAGGTGCGGGCGCAGTGCTGCGGAGGGGCTGTCCTCCATCTCGATGCGGTAAAATGCGAAGCCGTCCGTGTCCCACGGCATCTCGAGCACCTGCACGATGTGCGTGATGTGGTGTGCACGCAGGAGGTCGGGCTCGAGCATGGCTGCCATGGATCCGAGATAGAGCGCGCCTGTGGGTGTTTGGGATGCGGCTTTGTTTTGGATGGGCGAGAGGATGCAGTGCATCGGCGTGCACATCGCCTCCATCTCGGCGGGGGGGATGCTCGCGAAGGTGGTCATCGTGTTGGGTGGTGGTGGTTAGAGTAAGAGTCGATGGCGCGACAGGCACAGCCTTGGAAGTCGTGTCGTGATCGTTATCGTTCGAAAAGAAACTGCCCAACTAGAGAGATATTTATCAGTCTCCGATAACGATAGCCCGCATTCAGTCGGAATTGAGAGAGGGAAGAGTGCACAAACCCAGAAGGTCAACTGACCACGTTCGCCGCGTCTGAGATAACAAGACATCCGTGCAGCCACCCAATCCTGGTATCCAACAATCACTTGGACCGCTGCACAAAACCATGCTGCTGAATGAGGGGAACACATGCACAGTATACTGCTCACCGATTACAGCATTTTGGATCAAACTAACGTACGCCTGGGTTAAATGCTCCCGCGAAATTCAAACACGTGTTAGCGAGTCGAATTTTGTCGAAAAGTTTGCCTAAGAATTCATGTTTGAAGCTCGTGAATGAAATCAAATTCAGGCGCATAAGTATAGATGTACAACAACTCATTCACTGCCATACCCCATTTTTAGTTACCGAGACCCTGAAAACAGAAGAACAGAGCCGACGCACTCAGAGCCCCAACAACCTCCCAAAAAACCTCCCCTTGCCCTTTTCCTTCTCCTTCCCATTCGCATCCCCCGCCCGCGGCTCGACGTCATACGCAAACCGTATACCGCCATACGAAGTCTCGACGCTGATCTCGTCCCCTGCCCATGCACTCAGCTCGTCCCCCGCCTCGCCCCAGCTGCCGACGAAGCAGCGGCGCGTGCCGTCCGCCTCGCCGATGGTGGTAAGGTCCGCGGTGAGCGCGTCCGAGAAGCGCACGGCACCGTAGCGCGTGCGGACGGTGAGCGGGCCGCGGAAGGCGCGCGGGAGGTGAATCGTTACTGCGCCGTGGACGGTTTGCGCGCGGAGATGGATCGGTGGGCGGGCGGTAGCGGGGGCGTGCTAGTTAATCCGATTTAATTAAATAGCATATTCTAGTAAAAGAGACGCACCAGTCTCGCAATAATCGCCCCGTTGGTGGAGTTGAGCAAGACGTCGACACGGCGCTTGACGTCAGGAGCGCCGGTGACGAAGAGATCGACGTCGATGGCACCGTGGGTGGTGCGAAGGCACACGTTGCGGCGCGTTTCCTCGGTCTCCTCCGGTGCGAGGGGCGGAAGGAGGAAAGGCGGGACCTGGATGCGCGGGTCGATCACATAGGTGCCCTTGATGGGGTTGTGGTCGCGGCTCAGCGACAGGAAGTTCGTAGGCTTGACGCTGGCAGGGGGTGGTGGGGATGTGACGGGCACTTCCGCGAGCACATTGGGCGGCAGGGATGGCAGTGGCGGGTCCTCCCTTGCCTGAGAATCGATATATGTGGGTGGCGGATCGTCCTGGGAAACCAGTCAGCTTGAACTCGAGCCTCTGGGCGAATAATTACGTACCGGGACGGCGGCACCGTTGACGACGATGTTGGCCTGCTCCACGTCTTTGAGATCTGGGGCTATGATCATCGTGCGGACGACGTGTCGGGCGTCAATCCCAAAAGGACTGCGGCTTTATAACCTCCAAGTACGTATGCCGCAGTGCGAATGCCAGTGGTGCTGCGGATTAATAATGGCTAATCGGGGGGCGTATTTGGGCGTTCCAAGGCCTGGGATGGTTTGTAGGATACCCAGAGCCAGAGGCGAGTACTTGCACTACAAGAGTTGGCGAATCGATATCTCGCCTGGAGGTGGCTCGGTGCAAGGAGTTACATAAAGCGGTGCACATCACCAAATAAGCCCAACGGAATCAAAGGGGCTCGTGACCTCGGCAAGTCCCGCTTGGACGCGACGCGCAAGGCCCTTCTAACCCAAACTCAAAGCTGGCCTGTCCTATTTAACCCTACCGCAAGTTTGAAATCTGCTCCCCTGCCTTCCGGAAGCCTTGCCTTTTCGGAACCGAAACCGCTCAAAATCGCCGAAGTCCCGCCTCGCCGCGTCTTGCTCTTGATTACAACCTCTTCACTCCTCTTCCTCCGAGGCTACCGACCCCGTACACACATTCTTCCCTCTTTCCCGATGCCTCTCTTTCCGAGTCCTCCAAGCTCTCTTCAAGTCATCTTTCCGACTCGGACTGCACGCCCTTGACATCGTCGCCGTGGTCCCATGCGGCATCTTCAGCTCGGCTATCCGACCACCATCGAGTGTTGGCACCTCGACAAATACATGCGGCTCTTCTGTTATCGTCTCTAGAAGAGCAAACGATTCTAGAGTTGTCCCGGTTTTGTCTTGGGAGAGAACCATTTCCCACGTCAACCCCAGCTGAGTTTGAAACCCTCTGGACCTCGTATCAACATGAACTTGGTTTAATTAATGATTGAGCAGACTCACGGAGACGAAAACGAGAAGAGTCGCAGTCCACGGAGTCGTCTCTCCCAACTGGAACCATTCCGCCTGAGCGAAACACGTTGCCCCGAAATGTGAGGGTTCGATAAAGACCTAAGCCCGACATTGTCTCACATGTAGTTCGCACGAGCGCCTTTAACTGCAACAACCTCGCCTGCATCCTTGTCGGGGATTCATTGTCATTCAGTCGTCTAATTCGACCGTGACCCGCCCTGAAGGAGTCCGAATAAATGAACCAAGGCAAGAATGATTCCTCGTTGTCCTGATTGTTGTAGGCGCCGTTAATCGATATCCCCCCGTCCAATGGACTCACGTACAGGATAATTGGTTGTTATCGTTAAATTCTCAACATTGTCACCACCAATTTTCCGTTCTGCGCGTTCACTACCGCGAACCGCCGCGGGGTATTCGAACCAACATAGCCTATCCGCATTTGAAAGTCTAGCGCATCCGAGAGGTCTAACATCTAAAAGACTTCAGATTCAGGGATGCTACGATGATAATCGAAATACCAGGGTCCTTTCCCAGTTCACAACGTCGCGAGATGATGGGAGACGCTTTCCGTACTCATCAAGGGTTTTGAATTCTGGTAAACACATCAGCGTGGTCCTGTGGATGCACACATCAAACGAATCTCCGTGAAAGACTAGCGATTTCAATCTCGGCGAGCTGAAAAATTCGAACAGTTGGGGCAGATGGGGGGGCCCTAAGCTTGATAACGGACAGCGGGTGAGCTGAACGGGAATGCTCACGGGGAATGATCTGCAAGGATAGATAGAAAGTCCTTCCAGGACTTTACAGAGATGGGTCAACGTCGAGGGTGGGGCGGAGAACAATCTCTTACCTCGGCGGGCTCTGATCCTTGGTAGACTCGGGTCGTTCGCACCGACCCGTTGACAGTTCCCTTGTAGTCCGTCCAGCCAATATTCACTCCTGAGACGTCTCAGTGGTTTCGTCTGGCGAATGTCGTTGTCAGAGCCGTTTCGAACTCCAACTGTATGTTCCCGACTTTCAGCGCATGGAACTGGATACTGAGAGTAAGTGATTATGAATCCGGATGATATACAGCGACTTGCGTCTGCTTCGAATTGGACAAGTTCTTGTTGATCCAAGCTGGTAGGCTCCTTTACGGTTGCTGATCGAATGACAGTAAGTTCCTTTTGAATTTCGGAAACGTTTGTTTGGACGGCAGTGACAGTGTTCGACACTTCAACCAGATCCATGCGAGTTCCGGTAGCGGCAATGAACTAAAGAGAACACCCGTGATTAGCTGGCGGGAATCCATCATCCGCCTCGGCTTACCGTCGCATTTGCCAGCAGGTCATTCACTCGACAAGTAAATTGAGCGATTTCATCCTTTATCGCGTTAGCCTTGAGATATTTCTTGAATCTAGACGACGACCAGTCCGTCGACATTATCTCAATACCTTTCGCAGTCCGCTTGAATAGTAATCGCAAACAATGAGGGATATCCCAAACACAACCGGGCAGACATACATATTGAATCAGATGCATATTTAACGGAATTTGGCACCCGAGCCACCGGGATGAGCATCCAGTTCCGCGCGCAAGAGCTTCATTGTGGTGACCATAGACTCCGCAAGATATTGTCCGTCATTTTTCCGACCGTCTGGACCGGGATCAGCGACAGACATACAGAACAGTCTTGCTTGCTCACCTCGATAAGCTCCAGAAGCGCCACACCCCCCGCGAATGCGGTATTCACATACGGGAAAGGAATACAGCTGCCCGCGGACGCCAGACCCCAAGAAATCGCAAGAAGAGGCGAGATCCAGTCGGGCGTCTAATTGTGTGGGCGCGCATTCACAGCTTCCTGATAACTCATTCAAGACATACCGGACCGGCCGCGCTAGAATGAATAGGAGTGCGCTTGCATTTGAATTCGTCGACTGGATGTTGGGAGCGGAATTTCGACATGCATGTGTAGGCGATTTGATTCATGTAAGGAAGATCCCGACCGCAACGAGCACACGTGCTCGCTCTGGTTCGTAGAGAATTGCGCTTGAGTTCGTAATGGCTGGGCCTGGGATGTATATTAGCAAGGGATCTGGCCAAGCAGTGAGCAAGAGACGCGGAAAAGAAAGCCTGCCGGAATACCTCGAATTTCACCCGTCCCTCTCCTTCACACTCTGCCCGTGGAGGTATGAGACAATTCCATCCCCATTTAACTTGCCGGCAAGATGAGAATGGGTGAAGTAGGGTGAAGTGGGGAGGAAGTACCCACATTAGACGACTGGGTGGCATATGTATGTACATATGCGACAAATACATCATCGCCATGCCAGCACCAACTTTGCCAGCGCGAGCTTGGCCGGGACAAAAGTTACAGCTACTGGGGCCATATAGAACACTGTGGGTGAAGACTTTCCCCGATTCGGAGGATTGGATGATATACACCAGGACCGCCAACCGCCGACAGACAAAGCTTAATGGATGGAAAAGACAACAAGGAGGGAAAGAGCAAGCGGTGTCGGCCGACAGATATCCGCGTCGGCTTTGATCGGAGCTGATCGGTCCGACTGGTTTAGTTGAAGTTGAAAGTTCAACCCGATCTGAGCACCAATGATTGCTCTGCTCAAGCTATGTTGGATTAAATGCGCCGTGATTATCATCTGAAGCTCGGGATACACTGAAAATACGGGAATCCACCCGACACTTCACGGCTCTCGCTACTCGAAATTTCTTGGCATCTTACACGATAATTCCGAGCTTTCATTTGAGTACAACAGGTCCAACACAAAAAGAAATAAGAATGCTACAAACACGAGACCCATGAATTTCAGCCTGCCCAAATTACTCCTGTGCGGCGGCGAGCAGTTTTGAAAATACAGGCGAGCCGAATCCAGCTAATTGGTCTACGTCAGGCAGGGAGATATCGCATAATTCAGGGCAAGACTTACTGAGTGGATCCCAACCAGGCGCCGCGTCAAAAGCCACCTAAACGAGCTCGTCAGCATCCAAATCTAATGAAAATTCAGTACAAGACTCACCGACGAGGCCGGACACTCAAAGCCCGAGTTGTGGCCAATAGTGATGTCAGTGAACGCGTTCGAAGCTCTTAAATAGAGGAACGGATTAAGGAATCCGAGGGTGGGCTTCCTTTCAGCAATGAGGCGGTCGTTGATCAGTGCAATAATCCCCGCAAAAGTCGGTGAAGATGCGCTAGTTCCTCCGACGAGGCCAGTTTCCCCGCCAACCACGATCTCGAAGTTCCACCCCTGCACGGCAACATCGGGATAACCACGTCCGGATTTGTTGAAGGTGCCGGCAAAGTGTGATGGGATAGTCTTGAGGAAACCATTGATTGCGGCGCGTTGGAAAGGCCGAGCGGGGAAGAAGTTCGAGAATCCGCCACCGGTGAAGTTGATGGCTTTTTCGGGCGCGAAACCCTGCGTGGATCCGACGGCGGTGACGAAGGGGCACGCCGCGGGGAACACAGGGATAAAGTCCGTGACATTGCAGACACTGAGATCGTCGTGGTTTCCGCGCACACCGCCCTACAGCGCATGTGAGATATGATACGAGGAACCACTGAGGACTTACATCTCCGGAGGCGGTGAGCACCGATATACCGCGGGCGCCAAGGGCCATGTAGCCATTGCAGATTTTCCTATTTAAAAGAAGCTGTAAACGAACTGAAGCTTGCAGGCTGGGAGGTTGAACACTTACGTTGCCAGACTGCTTCCGAAATCCTCCTCGTTGAGTCCGTAAGATGTCGTCATGGCAGAGGGAGGGTTTGGAACGCCGTCGAGGAATGTGGTTGTGTCCAACAAAGACGATGCGAAGTCCTCGTCCGTGTCTCCTCCACCTACTGATAGGAATTCCACAGGGACGCCGGTGGCAATACCCACTGTGTATTGAATATCCAGATCAGCCTCTGTGCCCGCATCGTCCGGATCCTGTGGGTCGGTTCCGTTATCGAGACTGATCACCTTGAATGTCGTAGTGGACGGGATATCGGGTCGCAGGAGTTTGAGGAACGCCTGCGGTAAACAGATGATCAGCGATTCTGTTGGAATATTCAAGCGATCACGAACCGCGAGATCCGCAGTCTGCGCATACTCCTCCACGTAGGCGGTCACGAGAAGTGCATTACTTTTCTGAGTCGCGGGGGCGGTAGGGATGCCGTAGAGGTCTTGCAAGCACGCCGGGGTAATGACGCCAGTAGGTACGCTTGAGTCACACGATGCCGGAGGTCGCTTATCATCACCGGACTCCGAACTTGCGGACTGCAGGCGGGACCCGGGCCCCAGGAATTGCGTCGTTGGATGTATGACCTCCACATGCCCAACAAGTTCAGCCGGAAGCGACACCGAGAGTGTGCGGGTTATCGCGTTCGTCTTGTCTGGCGGCGTGAAAACATCAAACTGAGTAGCAAAGAGCTTATTTGCTTGAGAGACCGGGAGCGTGATGGACACCCAATCTCCATTGGGGGAGATCACGGTGGGTTTGAGTCCGTTCGCGGAGGCAAACGAATTGAATGCCGCGACTGTTTCTGGGGAAGGTTGTACGAAGCTTTTCACCTTCATTCCCTCGTTAGCAATGTAAGTAAATAAGGAGGTGAATTGGCGAACCTCGTCCATCGACAGCCACTGACGAAATTCAGAGCTTCCAGGCGTAGCAAGAGACAGCAACTTTGCCTCAAGACCGGCCACATCGCTGGATGCCAACGCAACACGAAGGGTGAGCATCGTATTATCGGGTGCAACACCCTGGCGTACGAAGCCGGGAGGAGGGGCCGAACGACTCTCATGCACAACCATGGGACCTGCCGAGGCCCAGGCCACAATCGAGAGAACGGTCAAAAGTTTACGGAAGGCCATTATCGCGCCACAGAGTGAGGGAGAGGGCGATGTGAACTCGTAGCCTCCCACCGGTTGCTTTTATAACGAAGATAAGAGCGAGAAGACCAAGATAAGAAGCACGCTTGTGGAGCTAAATTTAAGCGATAACTGGGTTCATTGATTGAGAAGAATTTAAACCCATTCGATGAACAAACGACTGGCATATAGCTGTATAATCTCTCCAGAAAATCCGTGGTCGCATGAGATCCCGCATTTTATTTCCACACGTCGGCGCATAATGGCCTTTCCCGAAGGGAAGAACCATCTGCTGACGACAATCGAAGTTCACGTCGCGTTACTCGTATAAATGCAAGATCAGTGCAGAAGGCACACGCTCTGACAGTCGATATCCGGATGCGCTGATTGAGGCGGGTTTAAACCATATGTTCAGAAGACGACTCGCGGTGCCCCGAATGATTTATGACATTCACATCGACCATCTGACGAGCAAAGCTTCTTGTTCCATGAGCTCCCAAGAGCTATTTCCACACGTCGGGGAAGCTCGATCTCTCCCCTCTGGAAGAGCGACTCCCCTGGGGAGGATCGAAGTCGGCAAACTGTTGACAATGTTCTGCGAAACGAGAGTCGAGAGTAGCACGAGACAAAGAATCGACACGGTGCGGTCCATCGGTCCGATGCCGTGTTTTGCCGGCGTGCCGTGGCGCTGCCGGTCTATAATTGAAAGGCCGAAGGTTGCTCACCCATATTCTTGGGTAAAGATTCCGACAGAAGACATTGCCTTCAGGTACAATCAGAGCTATTAGAGCGTTCCTCCAAGTACAGCGTTTTTCTCGTTCTCTCGGGGCTTCAAAGAATGCGGCGGTAAAACTATTTTCATTTGCGCACGATTCCAGCGCGCGAGCCTTCAGTGTTGCAGTGATTTACTTGTTAAGAAGTCAGCAAGCTGCATCGCTGTCGAGGATCCGAGTAAGTATCACTAGAAAAAACACTAATAAGCCCCCCAGTTCTAAATATGTCCTGTAACCGACACAAAATCTCAGAACAGGTGATCAGAGGTGCCAGCCACGTCCAGGAGTTCGATCTGGAGAATGTGAATATTAGCATAAACATTTATGCATCATTCGATGGGCACGCATCATTGCAGGCCCATTGCCGTACTTCCACATCGAGTCACGATTGGGTATTTTCACCTGGTCATTGTGCATGAGAAAGAGAACAAACTGGAACGAGCAAACCACCGGTCTCCACTCTCTTGCTGTCCCAGACAAACGGCGCCGGATTTGTCGAGCTTACTTCCCAAGGTCTTCATCCACCCGAACTGAGATGTCCACCATATAACTTGCTGGTCTGATATTGGGGCAGAAGAACATCGCCCTCGAAAATCACTCAAATTTCCTGGCATCGGACAGAAAAGAGTTAGCATCATATATTCAATATTACAAGACGCGTATCATAGATCATCGCCGGCCCAAGATTAGATTACTCCATCGCGGCGGCGAGCAGCTTAGAAAATATGGGGGAGCCGAACCCAGCTAAATTGGGCATGTCAGGAAGATACGTCAAAATGCGCACGGGACACTCACTGAGTGGATCCCACCCAACCGCCGCGGAGAAACCCACCTATGTAGGTTCGTTAATTCATATCTAATGAAATTCACTACAAGATTTACCGAAGAGGGGGGACACCCATCGCCTGCGTTGAGACCACTTGTGATGTCAGTAAATGCCCTCGACGCTTTCGAATAGAGGAACGGGTTGAGGAATCCGAGGGCGGGCTTTCTTGCTGCGAGAAGGCGGTCGTTGATCAGGGCAATGATTGATGCAAAGATCGGTGACGATGCGCTTGTTCCGCCAGTGAGTTCTGTTCTCCCTTCATACACGATTTCAATCTCTATCCCCTGTGTAGCAACGTCGGGAAACCCGCGTCCGGCCTTGTTGAAGATCCCAGCAAAATTGGCGGGGATAGTTTCGAGAAAACCCGCAATTGCGGCCCTCTGGTACGCCGGAGCAAGAAAGATATCGGAGAACCCGCCACCGGTGAAGTCGATCGCTGTTTCAGGGCCCAGGCCCTGCGTGGAACCGACGGAAGTCACAAATGGGCACGACGCGGGGAACACGGGCACGAATTCGGTGACGTTGCAGAGAGTGCTATCGTCGTTTCCGTGCACACCGTTCTACAGAACATTTCAGATTCATACACAGACACCCGGAATTACCGGATGCTTACATCTCCGGAAGAGAAGATCACAGATATACCGCGCGTACCAAGGGCCATGTATCCGTTGCAGACTTTGCTAGAAAGAAGTTGTTATTAAAATGCGCATTCTCTAGAAGAGTGAATACTGACATTGCCAGACTACTCCCAACATCCGGTTCATTGAATCCGTATGATGTTGTCATCACCGAGGGTGGGTTCCGGACGCCATCGAGGAAGGTGGTTGTATCCACAAAGGCTGAGGCTACGTCTGCCTCCGTTTCTCCTCCCCCTACTGCTAGGAATTGAACGGGGACGCCTGTGGCGATGCCCACCGTGTATTGAATATCAAGATTAGCTTCCCCGCCGCCCGCCTCATGTGGGCCTTGTGCGTCCGTCCCGTTATTGAGGCTCAAGAAGTTGAACGTCGTATTAGGCGGCATATCGGGTCGCAGGAGGTTCAGAAAATCCTATGATAGCTCCGATGGTCAGTGATCTCCCCCAAGCAGTTGAAAAATCACAAACCGCAAGATCCGCAGTCTGTGGCGATCCGAAACTTCCATAACCAGTAACGAGGAGCACATTATTCCTTTGGGTAGCCGGTGTCGTAGGGATCCCATAAAGCTCTTGTAGGCACGTCGGAGTGACGACGCCAGTGCCTTGTACGGTTGTATTGCACGATGCGGGCGGACCATTAGTGAGGTCTACGTTAGATCTGGCGGGTCGGGGACTGGACCTGGAGCCCACAAACTGTGTTGTTGGATGGAGCACATCCACATGCCCAACCAGTTCGGACGGGAGCGAGACAGATAGCGTACGAGTGATCGCATGTGTCATGGCCGGGTGCGCGAACACTTCAAACCGGGCAGCGAAGAGCTTATTCGCCTGGGAGACGGGCAGCGTGATGGACACCCAATCGCCGTTCGGGGAGATCACGGTAGGTTTGAGTCCGTTCGCTGACGCGAATGCATTAAATGCGGAAATTTTCGTTGGAGAAGGCTGAACGAAGCTTTTCACCTTCGTATTCCTTTGTCAGCAATTTAGTTCAAGAGATAAATTAAATTAGAGAACCTCGTCCATCGACAGCCACTGGCGAAATTCGGAGCTCCCAGGTGTAGAAATGGACATCAATTTTTCCTCGAGGCCGGAGACGTTGTTGGAAGCAAGCGCAACACGAAGGGTGAGCATGGCACCATCAGGTGGAACACCCTGTCGTACGAAGCCAAGAGGGGGAGTCGCACGACTCTCATGCATAGCCATGGGACCTGCCGAAACCCAGGCCACGATCGAGAGGACAATCAAAAGCTTGTGGAGGGCCATTGCCGCACCACCAGGTGGGGGAGAGCGATGTTGGCTAGTAGTCTTCCAACTCTGTTGCTTTTATAAATCCAAACGCGGTTCGCAGATGGGGGGGTTGAAAGTCCAGCGACGTGGGTCCACTGATACTGAGACGAATTTAAACAACAAAGTTTTCCGACTGGATCATCTGCTGAGGTTGTCGTGACATCGGGGGTATTTCCATGGGCGGAATTAGTCTGGGACGGACGACCCATCTGACTAGAATCGAAGCCAAGTGTGCTATGCGGAAACGCGAAGAGACCGGGTGGCAGTGGTGTACAAGCCAAGCCGTCTACCAAGTGCCGAGTCGGCTGGTCCATCCCGGCCCGAGGTTGAGGCCCGTTTTGGCAGCGCAGGTGCAGGTGCCTTGATTGCGTGGGCGCACAGCTGTATTATAGGACCTGCAGAAGACAGTGCCTTGGGAGTCACAAATGAAAACGAACGCCTCCCGAGTACTGAGGCGACATTTTGCGCGCTTTGAATCGTCTGAGCTCCGATTTGGAGTAGGCACTACCGGCGGAATGACGCGACGAAAAGGGCCAGCAGTATGATAAGGCGTAGAGAGGTAGAGGATGAGACGGACAGATTCAAGCGGATGGGAAATACGATAGCGTGCAGACCCAAGGGTGCGAGAAAGGAAGTTCTATACGGACACCCGTCTGCAGCGTGCGTGGAAGATGCCCCAGCTGATACCGGGGGTATTCTTTTTTCATTAACGCGGATACCAGGCGGACCCGCGAGTAAGCCAACACTGGCACGCGTAGTAGTAGCGCACGCGCATTTACGACGAGCAGTTGATCCAACAGGTAGCATGGCGGATTTTTGTGACTGGACGGAGCGGAAGTCGCGACATATTCTGAGGGTTATTCAGCAAGCGCTGTTCCGCGATACTAGTCGTTCAGCTGAGCCGTTAAGTCATGGTGGTGGTTTGACGCAGGATGCGAGTCGGATCTTGCCGCCGGCGGTCCGAAATCACGATGATGTCGGCGTTGCTACACATGCCCACACAACGCCCCTATATGATGACAAAAATTATGTGGCTTAGCAGTTCTCCCACTTATGCACATGCGATTTATTCAAGGATCCCTTCTAACATTCAAACCTCAACCTGTAGCTGTCGATGCACTTCAACGCGTGTCTGCTCGCCTCGAATTGAATTACCCGGGGAAAACTGACCTAGGCGTTGTTCGATATTCCTTGCTCGAATACTCCGGCGAATCCGTCTAAAATGTGCATATATCCCAGCTTTTCTCAGCTTGATACACTTGAACCTCAATTCTTCGATTGATCGTCAGCTAAATGCCTAATCCATATCAAGTTTGAGGTACCAGGAACAGGATTGCTGAATGCAAATACACGAATGTAGTATAAGACTGTAAGCTGTGTACCCTGATGACTATTAACTACACATCGCCTGGGTTACAATCCTATCCACATTACAACTCCACACCTATCTTAGTATCTATCCACCGAGGAAAATTTACCGCGAATTTATTGTACCCACTAAACAAACCTCAACAAAGGCAACTGTATAACATCCTGCGGCCCCAGGAAGATACTCCCGGGCGCGAGACAGGTCTTTCTTTTCTTAGGTCTCTCAGTGTCTGGTTTTGAGTTGGGGGTTGGTTTTGTTTTAAGCCTGGATCTCGACAACTGCCCATTCAAAACGGTACAGATAGATAGCAAACACTCGTTAAACCCCCATAGGACACTTCCAATTTAGAGTGGGATAGCTTTCTCGTGAGATAGCGCTGCCATCATTCGCGTTCCGAGAAGGGAACTTGGCAAATACAAAGTCTTTTTGTGCATGAAGTCTATGGGCTCGTAGGAACTATGTGAAGATGGGGCGATGTCTACCAGATTTTGAATTGAAGCCATAGTGAGAGAGTAAAGAGCAAAATATGACGCCATCGGACCGATCGTCCATGTCTCGGGAACTTCCGGCACCTTTTGCGGTTCTCCTTACTTCTTTCTTCCTTCCACCTGTAACATCATCTGTACACCTAATCCTTGAGTCCGAAGCACCCTGCGGGCACACTCTCACCTCGCCCAGACGTATCTTGCGAATTCCATGCCTGGGTCCACAAGAGCGGACCCTTCCAATCTCGAAAAAAGCACGACGATTTTCAATCCCGCCGAGGGTTTTGGTCTTCAAACCTCCGACTCTTCCACCTCATCCATCTCGCAGTACCATTCTGCACTGAACAGCCCTCTCATTGCGTGCGAGAACTCAAAATCACCAATCGTGAAGAAACCGGAAGTAGGAAATCTCATCTCCTTTTCCTCAGGTGTGTAGTCGATCAATTGGCCTTCTTCCATCTTCATATCTAGCAGGTAGTCTCACCACCCTCGCCGAGCATCCGGAGCCAGACCCCGCGCCTCCTTCCCCGCCTGTTCCCTCTCTCGGCATCCTCCCCATCGAACCCATGAGCCCCGAATTCTCGTCAAACCGGCACGCGGATTGGACCACCATGCCCCGTCCAGAACCAAGCGAAGACGCAGGAAAGAACCCCAACGTATACATCAACGGTCTTCCACCGTATTTCCGTGAAGACCAGCTCCTCGCCATCACTGCTCCGTTCGGCGAGGTTCTCAGTGTCCGATGCTTCACGCGCCACACGACGAAAGCCGCGTCTGGATACGGGTTCGTTCTGTAAGTTTTTCTCTCTCTACTGTGTATACGCCCGCTGAAGGCGTTTTGACAGATTCAAGACCCTCGCGGCGGCGGAGAAGTGCATCGTGACTCTGAAGCGCAGCGATCTCCACCCGTCCTTCTCCAAGGTGGGTGAAATTCGGTGTTTCGTATCTATCTAATTACCGTTGAGCAGGTCAACAAGCCTCCGCGCATCGTGTGCGCTCCCTATTCGCGCTCCCTGCCCACGCCATCCTCGTCATCCTCCCTCGGCTCCGCCCCCGACAGCCCCTCTCCCGAGAAGCGCAGCTTCAAGGCCAAGTTGGCGCAGCTCGAGGACAAGAACAGTACCAACGTGTACATCGAGGGGTGCGTGTCCCTCCCTCCCTGCGCTCTTCCTGATCTCCTCACCCTCTACAGACTCCCTATGAGCGCAGACAAAAACGTCAGTTCATCCACACTAATCAAATGTTGCGCTGACCTTGCAATGCAGACCCTGCTGGAGCTCGTGTATCCGTACCCGATCCATAGCAGCCGGTTTCTGAGGAGCAAGCTCCCCGAGTCGCAGACGATGATTGCGTTCATGCGGTATGTTGCCTTTGTTCGCGTTTAGTCTCATCTTTGTGTTGAATATTTATGAAGGCTGGAATCGCGCGGCGCGGCGGAGGAGGTGATCGGCCGCCTCAATGGGAAGAATGTGCGCGGGTGGGACGGCGCGGAGAGTAGGGTTTACATGCGCATCGCGGATACCTTCGAGCAGCGGGAACTTAGGGTGCGTCCAGTCTCCTTGCTCGTTCATCTTCCGCAATCCAACGAACCAACTAACCAAAATCACTTCCAGCGCTCCGAGTCCTCCACATGGGGTGAAGAGTCGGACCGGCTCAGCATCGCACAGGCGACGCTGCTCACCTATCGCGGGGCGGAGTTCCGCTCGAGCGAGAGCCTCGGCGCGTTGCAATCGGTGCCTTCCTTTGAGCGTGCGCCCACCCGCGCTATCCAGTCGGCCTCGTACCCGCCCGCCATTTCGTCCCGCGCCCCCGCCATCCACCCCTACCCACCGCCACCCCCGCCTGCGCTCCCGCTTCCTCTAGGGGACCTCCCCCACCCGCTCGCGGCGCGCGTGCACGAGCTCCTCACGTTCAATGCCGGCGCTGCCGTCGGGGGGCCGATGTACGAAAGGCCGATGTACGAAAGACCGATGTACGAGAGCGCGCCGCGGGCTGGTGCGCGTGCGCAGCTTCCGCAGACGATGCCGCTGTATGAGCAGCTTCCGCAGCTGCAGACGATGTCCGCGCAGATCCCGCTCCCGCAGATGCTGCACGCGCCGCTACCCCTCCCGCGGCCCCTGCCCCTTCCCCCGATGCACGCCCGCCAGGACCCCTTGTATGCACCCTACGCGCATTGCCCACCGCCCCCGCCGCTGCATCCCAACGTGGCAGCGCTGTTTGCGGCGGCGATGGCTGGGGCTGGGGCGCACGCGAATCAATTCAAGTCGAACGCGGATTTCAACCCTTTTGGCGCGAATGCGAACGCGAACAAGAATCAATTCAACGCGAATCAGTTTAACACGAACGCAAACCACGTCAATGCGAACGCGAACCATTTCAACGTGAACGGGAATCATTTGAATGCGAATAGCCATTTCGCCGCCAACATGAACACGAAGCCTTTTACCACCCACGCGAATCGGGATCATTTCAATCCGGGTGTGGATGCGAATTGGTTCGATGTGGGCGCGAACGCGAACGCAAACCCCAACCGTTTCAGCGCGAACGGGAACGCGAAGCCCTCCCTCAATCTGAAATCGACCACCTCCACCGCCGCGCCATCGAGCGTGCGCAGACCGCCGATGGGTATACAGCAGGGTCTGCGGTCGATGCATATTCCGGTGCAGAAAGGCGGGCCTACGATGTTTATGAAGAATAGCAGACCGCCGATGTCTACACGCAATAACATCGCACCTCCGATGCATATCCAGACCCCCGCGCAGCCCGCCTCTGCCCCCCGTTCGCCCTCCTTCGCACGCGCTGCCCGCTCGCTCTCCTTCGCGGATGGTGACCGCCCTATGTCTTTCGCAGATGCTGCCCCTGCATCCTCGCCCCTTCTACCCGCCTCTCCTTTCAGTAACTTCAACACCAACACCAATAACGCGTTTGGAGCCCACGCGCGCGCGGCGACGGCGCCTGTGCAGCCTCGGTGTGACGTGAGCATCGCGGATCCGAGCGTGAAGACACACACGAATATCAATGCGCATATGAAGATGAACACGAACACGAACACGAACACGGGCGCGAAGATTAATGCGCACATCAAGACGAATACGAATACGAATATGCCTATGAATGCGATCCAAAACCAGAACCAGAACCATCCCGCGCCGGCGCAGGCGCGCGTCTTCCTGGGGCCGCAAGACGTTTTGCGGCTGCCTTTGTTGAGTTTTGCTTAGTGGATACAATAAATTCGCGGTAATTTCCTGGGTGGACGGGTGTGAGGTTGTGATCTGGATGGATGTAGGATTGTAATAGGGTCATATGGGCGAGGGAGGGTTGTGTAAAGGGTACATAGTCTGCGGTGTTATAATAGATTCTTGGCCATGAAGACACCGACCAGCGTAGATTAGGGAATAACTGGAAAAATCTGGCGCCGTGCGCAGACTCTACCCATTTTGAACCATAATGATTCGAAAATTCGAGTATGGGATATTCAACACCGCGTGGTTCATGATCAACTCTCCCCGCGTAATTCAGTTCGAGGCGACACGAATATTTGAAGCTTACAGTATAGCACCGTGAAGATTAAATATTAAATGTTGAACCTTATTCGCGGGCAAGTATATCAGCCGCGTAAATCAATCCATAGGCATGTGAAACGGGGGCGCCCATCTGATGCTTTGTCAGCTGTTGCGCCTCAGCCTCGGCAATCACAGCGCGCTGGATTTACGGACAAGGTATCCAGTATTCGCTAATGCTCTGAACAGGTGCTGTTAGCTTTAATAGGTATCTCGACTCATTGTCTCCCGTTGTCTCAGTTTGGAACCAAAAACGGAAAAGAAAAGAAAAACAAGAAATTAATAACACCAAGAACACAGATCAGTGGGCCACGACTTAGAGATTCTAATCTATTTTGCTGTATCGGGGATTCGGGGTTCATATTCGCGAGTCTCTCTCGTGGTGTTGAGATTTGGTTCGCGGCAACACCAGCATCAGCAAGAAAAGCAAATGCAGAGTACACTGACCGTTAAGGGGATGGAATGGGGGGCGTGGATAATGAGTGGAGCGATGGTTCACAGGACCGGGCAGGGTGGTTTCTATCTATTTTTTTCCAAGGGTGTTGAAACCGAGAGAAGAATACCCGCGGAGATTTGATTAACCCATGATGTACCGTGTCCGGTTCATTCCACCATCCTGCTCTCGACAACTACAAGTCATCCTAGGTTATACGCCCCCATTTATGACTGGCCCATTTATGACTGGCCGTCTAACAGACTCTGATTTTGGGCAGGTGCTAATAGTCAAACATCGAGTTAGCTCGGAAAGAATACTATTTGTGTAACGAGGTGAGAGGGAAGTGCGTAAATTGAAAGGGGACAAGGTGAAAATGACAATTGGTTAGTATTAACAGAAGACAGGAGATAGGGGAGCGAAACGGCAATAAATCTGCTACTCATGAGCTAGGGCTTGGGGTCAAATATTATACATATGGCGACTTGGAGCGAGTTTGGGAGATCACCTGGAAACGAGATTCAACATGAGCTTCGAGGTCTTGGAATGATTCTGCAATTTGCCTGCGCCCGCCGACCTAATGACCTAAAGTCCTTAAAGCCAACCACTAAGATGAGAAGAGGTTCAACTCACACCTGATTTAATTGGCATCCCTGAACTTGGGATCAATGCCGTTCTGTAGCTCGTGACCAGTCTGCCTACGGAATACAAAAAAATGTGGCGAGCACTTTTGCCGTAGGCAGACTGGTACATCTCGGTCGATCGCATCGAACTGGGCCGGAGTTAGAAATTTAAGTGCTTTTTTTTTGGCTGATGTCGATCAGCGATCTCGGTGATCGGGTAGGCTCGAATCCAGCCTGTCTATGAAGGTAAACCTGTTGATAGAGGCTGGTCAATCTGAGTTTGAATTGCCGATACAAGTGGGTTCCCTAAATAGGTTATTCCGGACCGAGTTTTCCGTGCGGGCGGCATCAGATGCAAACAACGACAGAACATGTAAATATTAGCTAGCGCATGCGAAATTTGGATGTTTCCATCGGATGAAGTGGAATACGCTCATAAATAAGCTTGAAACATTCCTCCCTCCTACATTTAGAATTTTATTTAGAGACGGACAAGTCCATGAATAGCCTTATTTGGTAACCCGCTCGTATTGGAAATTTAAACTCAGATCGACCGGTCTGTTTATCGACAGGTTTACCTTCATAGACAGACGGTCACTGGTTAGTGATCAGGCCGTTCTCATTTAAACTCGACTCAAATTACTGACCCCCAAGGCCAATGATTGAGAATCTGAAGAGACAAAGATAAGGGGACTGAAATATAGTTACGATCTCCAGCTTTGACCGTAATTTAATCTTGAAATTTTCGCCCAGACCAATATCAAGATCTAACAATAAAAACACTTAAATTTCAAACTTCGGCCCAGGAAGAACTCAGGGATGATGAAATAGAGGCGACGCGTCCATGGGAAATGGCATCAAAATTTGATAGCGCAATGCTAAATGCTTGGGATAGGCCCAGAATCTCATGACAGGGCTCCCAAATTGGGATGTCATGAGAGGATGTGGAAGAGGAAGAAGAACCACACGTAACACGTCGACGGTGGATCGTGATAGTTGGAACGACCAGCAGCCTCGGCACACGATACCGAGAATATCGAGTTCTTGTCGAAGTCAATGCGAGAAAACTCCGGCCCGGCTCAATGTGATCGCCGCCATGTTCTTGAACCTCTCAGGTAAGTTATGCATGGCTTCCACATCTGATCATCGAGAGCTACCGCCTACATGATTGACGCTCATTTGTTTAATGCAGTGTATCCGCGCCTGTCTTGAAAATGCACCGGACAACCGTCCAAATCACGTCGGATGTGCGGACTTGCCATGCCCGATTCCATTCTTTCGGACATAACATTGAGAATAGATCTCAAAAGATAAGGCCGAAACTATTTTGAGGCTTGGTTTTCACCCCCCATTTCAAGGGAATTGCTATTCCAGATGTGATGTCGCAAGTCCCAAAAATATGAGTTTCTTTATTCGCCCGTAATTCCCACATGGGGGGGGGGATATATTATACTTGCATGGTCCACAACATGAACAATGACTTTACTGAAGACAAACATGTAGTGTATGGGTGGTTAGCCGTACATACAACTATAAGATGCCAACGGCACATGTGCCTTTCTTCTCTTGGGAAATCAGAGGCTCACCATTAAATCCAGAGATGGCCCGGCCGACATCTGCCAATTACTGGTATTCCAGCGTACAGACGATGGATAGACGAAAGATCCATGCTGCCAGGCGGATGGCCCGAGCATATCCACCCATTCCGGGGCGGCGGCCCGCTATCTAGATCTCTGGATCTCTTATCTTTGTCTATTGTTATCTTGTGATCACTACTACATCTTCCATTCGGCTCAGATACTTGCCCACGATCGTACAGCCTATGTATAGAACCGGAGGTGTAGAGGATTAGTTTTTCTACTAAGTATATGGAGAAAAGTAATGAGGCCACTCGGGTGTTGATTCTCAACCTGCAAAGGGTCTGCGGATTTCAACTGGCTGTTGGCACAAACAATTTATTTCAGAGTAGAAATTCCCAAATTAGAAGATCAGAACATGACCCATCTCATCAAGAATGTAGGCGGTGGTGCGATAAATATCCCACTATTACAATTGGCTATATGGACCGACCCGCAGGCGTGGGTGAGTGGTAATTATATATGCAAGAACTTGATTGAATCATCCATTGCCTGTCTTTCTCTCTCCCTCCCCCACCATGTCTGCCAGCAGCCCTCAGACTTCAGTGGTGTCCAGTCTCTCTCAACCCCAAGGAAAACACAACCATCCAAGACATCCAAACCTTCCCTGAACTCTAACCCAGCTTGGCTTGAAACCCTGCTCTTCAATGCAAAGGTAATCACTGCTGGTGCCGATGCCCTCCCATTTCCCTATGTGAAGGGCGTCTTTGGAACTGTTGTCTTCCTTTTGGAGGCAGTTCAGGTGTGGAGTGCACAGCTTCTGAGTGTGAATGGCCCTGACTTTGACAGCTGCAGAAAGCGAACAAGGATCAGGAGAGCATGAAGGAGCTGTGTGCTGATACTGTAGATATTATCACTGTCCTTCGAGACCAAATAGCCACCCATGGGGATACAGCTGCTGTCAAGTTCAAGGCTCAATATGAGGAGCTTGACAGGTAAGTAACTTTATCTTGGACTAATATTTGTTTGGTCATGCTATTTCATCTAGGTTCTTGCAGGATGTACTGGAAGCAGTTAATCACCTGAAAATATGGCCCCAAGGCCTTGGTGCCCGCATCAAGGAGCTTATCAAGGCAAGCAGCACTATGGGTGATATCAGTAGATTTCGGACCAGAATCCAGCAGTTACGGTCCAATTTCATGGTAGATACATCCAACTTGCTAGCACACATTCTCTAATCAACACCCAGCTCATGGCAACCATGGATACAAACTTCCAGGTGCAAAAGGTTGTCAATGTGATAGCACCCAGTACGTCTGGTCTTTGAACAGTGGGGTATTCAGTCTCATCTGGAATACTGCAGATGTGTTGGTAGCTCAAGTCCTGCAACCTATCAACAATTGTCCCCCACCCTCCAGAATATTTCATGGCAGACAGACCATTCTCAACCAAATGCATCAATATTTCACACAGAACACAGGAAAACAAGATATCTTTGTGCTGCATGGATTAGGTGGTGCTGGAAAAACCCAGATTGCACTCAAGTTCATACAATAATCAGCTGAGTGAGTTTGCTCACCTGAAAATTTGGACATGTGTTTATTTAATTCCCAGCTTCACTGACATCTTCTTCATTGACAGTAGCTCTACTGCCACAATTGACACTGGGCTCAAAAATATAGCCAAGATCAAGATCATTGGAGAGTCTTCAAAGGATGCCCTGCAATGGCTCAGAAGCAAACAGGAAGAATGGCTATTATTTTTTGACAATGCTGATGACCCAAAAATCAATCTTAACGATTATTTCCCTCAATGCAATCATGGGAACATTCTTGTCACATCTCGTAATCCTGGACTTTGTGTCTATGCTGGTGCACAGTCTCCTGTTGGTGATATGGAAGCAGTAGATGCTGTGGAACTGTTGCTGAGAAGTGCTGCCCAAGATATCAGAGACAGTAACAAAGTAACAGCTGCCCAAATTGTAAAGGTTAGCCAAAATTTCATTAGTCATATATCATTTTCAACCTTTGTTCCTCAGGTGCTCTACTATCTGCCTCTTGCTATTGTTCAAGCTGGTGCATTCATTTCAAAATCTGGAAATCTCAACAGCTATCTGGCCCTCTACAAGCAAAATCGGGCCCAACTGTTAAGTCAAAGACAAGCTCAATCACATGATGATTATGCATGGACAGTATATACCACATGGCAGATCAGCTTCAACCAGCTCAGTTAACCAGCTGCAATGTTCCTGCAGCTCTGCTCATTGATTCATCATCAAGGATTATGTGAGGAAATATTCAAGAATGCTGCACATTACAAATTTGGACCCTCTAGCCCATCTCAGGAAGAGCTACAGATGCCATTGGACTTCCTGTCACAGTTCATAGGACCTGCTGGTCACTGGGATTCCTTCTGCTTCATGAATGTGACAAATGAAGTCAGAGGATTTTCCCGCATTCAGTTTGACTCAGAGAGAGACTTGTTTTCAATCAATCCACTTGTGCATGACTGGACCCGAAACACTCTCTCTAATGCCAAAGCATATCATCAATGTATGGTTGCAATAGTAGGAATGTCACTTGCAGAAATATCAGAGGAGGAAACTGAGCTGGTTTCCCCATGGATGCTGCCTCATATTGACTTTCTAATGCAAGGCAACTCAACTGTAATCCCGGATTTTAGACATGAGTATGGAAAAGTACAGAATTATGGGAACAAACAGGAAAAAGCAGAAGAGCTTCACATGGCAGCGCTTATGAAACAGAAAAATCTTTTGGGAGATGAACATCCTGACACTCTTGAAGCTATGTACTGGCTTGCCTCGGTATACCGAGAGCTAGGGAAATTGAAGGAGGCAGAGCAGCTTGATGCTTTGGTGCTCAAGCAGCGAAGAAACCTTCTAGGTGATGACCATCCCAACACTCTGAATGCTATGGGGAACCTGGCAGTGACATACTTCCAACAAGGGGAATTCACAAAGGCAGCAGAGCTTGGAATTTTAATGCTTGAGAAGCAAAAGATTCTTAAGGGTGAGGATCATCCCGACACCCTAATTGCTATGGGGAATTTGGCAGCTACATATCAAAGCCAAGGGAAATTGAAAGAGGCAGAGGATCTTGAGGTTGTGGTGCTTGATAAACGAAAGCACCTGTCGGGAGACAACCATCCAAACACCCTGCATGCTATGGGAAATCTGGCATTGGCATACACAAAAAAGGGAAAACTGAGAGATGCAGAGGACCTTCACATCATTGTACTTGAGAAGCAAAGGAATCTATTTGGGGAAAACCATCCAGCCACCCTGCTTGCCATGGCGAATCTCGCATTCACATATTCAGCACTGGGAAAATTGAAGGAGGCAGAGGAGATGGAGGTTGTGGTACTTGACAAGCGAAGGGAATTATTGGGTGAAAGCCATCCACAGACCCTGCGTGCCATGGCAAATCTGGCATTATCGTACAAAAAGTTGGAAAAATGGCAGGAGGCACAGGAGCTTGAGGTCGTAGTGCTTGAGAAGCGAAGAGATATTTTGGGCAACAACCATCCACATACCCTGTTGACCATGGAACGTTTGGCAGGCACATACAACAAATTGGAAAGATTTCAGGAGGCAGAGGAGCTTGGGGTTACTGCGCTGAAGGAACTGATGGATGTTCTGGGAGACAATCATCCATGGACTTCAGAGACCATGCAAAATCTGGCCATAACATATGAGAAGCTGGGAAAAACAAAAGAGGCAGAAGATCTGAACGCAATTTCCAAGAGGAGTCAAGCTTAGGATATACCTATCTACACAATTCCTGTTCACATTTTACTTCTTTCTACTGTTTCCCCGACTGATCATAATAAATGAAAATGATTACCTTATTAAACAAAATTGTTCCTGAAGTTGTACACACCTTGAATCACTGAGTAACAGTTTCCACTCTTCTTCCAAGGGTCTTTCGGATGTGAAAGCTCGGTTCTGAACTTACATTATAGATATTTAAAACCAGCAGAGCTAAAATTCAACCTACATCATCAACCTGTGTAATTGCACTTGCTATGTTAGCTGAAATCTTTCATCCATCTGGGCTTCCACAATTTGAATCTATGGGTCTCTGGTCTCAATTAAGTGGTGTGAATTTTTGAAGCCCACCCAGCGCCGAGAAATTGAAATGAGGCTTCTGCATGCACAGGCTTTCCCATGAATTCTGCCTGAATATTCCATTCGGGATCAGGCACAGCGGCGGTGCCTCAGACATGCATATGTGGACTTTTGAATACATAGCCTGAAACAATCACGTGTAGGACGTCTTGTCCATCCATGTGGCAGCGGTAGGAAGTAAAAAAGCTGATGTGTTTGGTACTGTTTGGACTTTTCGCCGCGTCATGATGAGCACGTGATCGCCACGCTCCTCTTTTTTTTTTGCTCCTACCAACCTCCGACTCTGAGCGAAGTTTTGGATTCCGAACACTGGTGCTGGCACTCGAGAATCGGAAGACTCAGACCCTATGCTACCAGTTCTTGTGTACCCTCCCAAGCACTAGGTTCAATGTTCCCCTGGGTTTGTCTGACTGTCTCTCTGCCCAGTACGCCCACAATTATCGCACCAGGACTTCTCGCTAGGTCTGCGATCCTGTCCCTCGCTTCACTCTGTAGAATAGTCCTTCCCTTACGCCTCTCCTCTCTGCTCCGCTCAACGCCCCGGCTATGCTATCTTACCCGTGAGGCGCCGTATTCTCTACAGTAACATCAATCCAGGTCTATGCTCAAGGTGCTCAACGTTCCGTATGCATCACGCGCCGCCACAAACCCATTCGTCGCACCCGTCGCGCAAGCTGCCGCTGTGACTGCGATTTCGAGAGGTACGCACTCGCTAAATGTGACATTCGCACAGGAGGGGTAATATTCCTTTTTATTATTATTTGCCGCTGGACATGCTTTCTGCGCTTCAAACCACAATCTCGGCGGGCGCGGTATGATACACTCGCTCGACGTGCCGGCTGTTGGCTTCCCCCGCCGTCTTCGTAATTACTCCTGGGCCGCAATCAATCTTACATCGGCGGACATCACATGTGCATCGTTTGCTTTACAAACACCAATCTTTCAATGTTGTTCATTCATTTGGAATCTTAGCGTAATCTCATCCCTGCACGGGCGGCAGCTCAACCCGGGGACGATATTCGCACCCCCTGTTGATCTTTGAGTCTTCCCAGGTAAAAAATATTGAAGCATTAAACATACCAATCTTGCGCAGTTTCATTCGTCTCTATCCGGCATTGTCGTTCCGCCCGTTCGTCTTCCTTCCTCTCCGCATCAACTTCCACCAACACTCCGGCAGCCTCTCCGCTGTCCCATCGCATCCGCACCTGCTCGGTCTGGACTTGCATTCCTATTTTTTCCTCATCGGTATCTGATTCCTTCCTGGTGGTGTACATCCACTGTAGTTGCTTCCTGCTCCAGATATCCCCGTTTCTTTGCGGGCGTCTACATTGCTGCGATTGTTCTGGCAGGCTTCGTGCGTCCGCGTTCTCGGTGGGCCTATTTATCTTTTCCGCCGTCGAGATTCATGTACCGCAGCCCAGTCTCGACTCTCACGAGCCCCGCAAAATTGAACATACCACACTCGTAAAGCATACGCAAATGCAAGCCAATAAATGATCGGTGGATCGGGTTCCGTCCAGTTATAATATCACATCATGAGTACCACGGCACCTAATCTCGCGCGTTCACGGTAGGTGCCCATCTGATGCCGCAATTTTCCGCACATAGCACTTGACTAGGGGTACTTCTTTCCTTGCGATGTGGAATGACCGTGGGCGATTTATTTCTGTGTTTCGCAGGCAAGAACATCTCCGCGATGCGGACATCCCGCCGAGTAGCTCGGTTCCGTACGTTCCAACTAATGCTCGGTGTCCAGCCGACGCAGATAAATACTTTCTTGATGCGTTACAGTAGGCCCCGGCGCTGGCGAAATCTACCCAAATCGGCTTGCGCATGCCGTACCAGGTAGGCTCAGGCTTAACCTATTCCTGCCCCCGTTTAAATGGTCTCTCACTGTGTTCAGACCCCCCGTAGACAGACCTCGGGCTACCTTGGGCTACCTTGGTCTACCCTCTGTCTACCCGGGTAGACATACGTGTACCACAACATGTAGACACATGTTGGTCTACCTCAGTGTACCCCTGTCTACCTCCGGCTACCTAAGGTGGACAGCCTTCAGCGACCTCTGTCTACCTTGGTCTCTCTTGGTACACTGACCCCGTCCAAATGTACACTGCTGATTTGGGCTCACCTCGGCCTTTCCTGTGTCTAGGTGTCTCTCCTTTGCTTTGCACTAATTCTGGACGCGCCAGCAGAGTCGAAATCACGGCATCGCCACACGTGTGCGCACACATTGACAGCGGTGGCATCGGATCAAACAATCACTTGATTTCCCTTCAAGAGGCGAGCGATCTACTGATCCGGAACACAGATCACAACACGTGAAGGCACCCCACCCCCCACCCCCCAAATTGGGACATAACTCCGAAAGCGACCCCGACTGTTTGTAACGTAGCATGTTCCAGTCCACCTCGGCAAGGTTTCATGAATATCATACACCAATATATTAAACTTCCCAACTCTAAGTATTCCCTCAAACTCTTTTTTTTATTCAGTCCACTAGCGGCATCTCGGATTTAGCGCCTGATTTGGCCATGCCACGCGACATCAGTTGTGTGCCTGATCAGTAGATCGCTCGCCCCTTCAACATTCGTGGCAACTCGCTTACAATTCACTGTGTACTTCTCGTCAACCTGGGTTGAAAGTTCAGAGGCAAAACCCGGTGTTGATGTCAGCTGGACTATGTCTGCGTCGGTCTACCTCGGTCTACCTCGGCCCGGGTCCGTGTACCCCCATCTACAGGGTAGACACACGGTAGACTCAGGTGAAGTGGGTATGTGTACTCAACATAGACTTAGGTAGCCAGACAGGTCGGTCTACCCTGTGTCTACCCAGGTAGACAGACCCTCTGTCTACGGGGGGTCTAAACGCAGTGTCTAAAGCCTTGGATGCTTACCTTCAGTCTCCAAAGTCTCATCACACAAGCTACACGTACAGCTACCTTCCCTTCAACGCTCTCCAGCTCTCCGAGCCCCGGGAGTTGCTTATCTTTCCTCGCTCACATTCTCTAGTCAAATCTGTTCTCTCGGAGTCTCAATCTCACACCGGCTTCAAAACTGGGCGAAATTTCTTCAAGTCTCCGCGCACGATGTGTTAATTATCTTCTCTGTATTTCCTGGCCAATGCAACTGGCCACCGGTGAGCTCAAATGATTATTTGACGCGCTGGATCTAGTCGTGCTCCTCGATGCCTTGCACCTACGAGGTACGTGTGCATGCAATGCCACGCCGTCAATGCTGGTTCGCGCGCAGATATCTTCGTTGAAATGCAAATGAATGTATTTGAGCCTACGACATTTGTATGGATGCGATGAGAAACAGCAGTGGGCGCTGATTCACTTGAAATCCCTGAAAACGTGCGCACCTGGTGAGCCAGGTGAGGTTTTAGGATTCAGGCCGAGGCCGAGAGTATATAAGTTGATACTGTGAGCAAACCTGCGAGGCAGTAGTGCTAGATGATAGAGACGCGCACCGGTACAGGGAGCTCGTCACAGATTGGCTCGGACCGGGTGCGTTCGAGGCTCGGGAAAGAGTGGCGTGTCCGCATCAGGGAAGCGCAAGAGACTGCGCGCTACAAACGCAGGAAGAGATGTGATTTCAGGACGGAGGGTTACGAATCTGCGCCGGGCGCTCCTTCCTATATCAGTGCGTCTTCTCGTCTCTACTTCCTCAGATGTTTCCTCACAACGTCGACTTGCGTGAAGATCCTTGGTGAAGAATACTTGCGAGAGCTCTGGGAGCGCGAGCACGATGGCGGCGGCGGGTCGGGGAGCAGAGAACATCTCTCCCTGGGCCCGCGGCTCGGAGCGCCTGCGTTCGATGCTCGGGAAAGACTCCTGCGCCTGCGTCAGGGAAGCACATTTTGTTGAAAGCGCGAGTAAAGACGTGCTTGCAGGACGGAGAGTGGTGACGCAGCAGCCCGACAATCCTGGTGTGTACATACGTCAAGTCTTCTGAAATGCTTCGGAAGAGGCCACTATTCGCTTCATAGTACATCTTCACCAACGCTGAGACGGATATCTATCTGTCTTGGCCAACACTCTGAAGACAAACCACAGTTACGACGGAGAATCGTGGTTGGCATAGGCGGGCTGGGGTCGTCCTGGTAGAACGAATCAACTTCAACTCAGATTGCAAGCCAGGAATGGCGTAGTACTGGGACAGCGACACGGCCGGTTGACGACAGTTTGAACTGCGGCGATGATCATCGTGCTAGGGTTTAGCCGCCGCAACACGCGCCCCAGCCAAATGGGGCTTCGGCTGATCAATCTTCTTCGGGACAGCCGTTGAAGTTGAAACTAGCTGTGCGTTTGTTACCTCGGCCCCATTGCTGAGCGCGATTTGGTATTTGTGCCTGGGACTACAACTCCACCCCGATCCCCACTTCCAACGCTTTCACTGGACCGCCGCGCTACACCATCCTCGGCTCATTCCCGTTCCGTACGCTCACTCCCACTCGTTTTAATACTAATCCATACGTAGTCGTACCGATACACAGTCGTTTCAAACGCGCGTTCAACACGCACTTTAAGATAACAAGTCTGTCTGTGCATCCTGAGCATACTAGCCCCAATCAACAGATACGCCAACGACAGCTCAACACGTACCTGCGCAACTCTCACGGCGATTCGTACGATTAGCAGCCAGCATACCACGAGGCCCTTCGTTTTACATCACCCTGAGGAGGAAACCCAGGGGGACTTGTGAATGTAATGATGGAGAGTCCTTACGCACCTTGAACCCAATCACACGACTTGGTTGGACCAGTGCACACGCCCCGAGCGCAGCCTTGCATCCCTCACGCCCATCTCCGTGCGCCTCCGGTACCTGCTACGTCACTCACACTCTGCCTTCATTCCTGGCGCATGCGTTCCCTATGTCGTATCTACTCGTGTCGTTCGCTATGCCATATCTACTGGCGTCATAGCTGCGCTTCCGATCCAATACCCTTCTCAACCACAAATCCACGCCCTGCGACTACTCAATAAATTGCTCCAAAAGAAGGCCGGCATATAAATTTAAACATACCGGCAACGTACCTGGAATTCCGCCGCGTGAGGGTTTCGATAAGAATCGCGCGCGCGCACGTCAAAGTACGCATCTAGAATTACAAGGTGTCAAAGTAAGCGAGATCTAGAATTAAAAGTCAACGGAGATGAAGAAAACTCGAACTCACACTACGGGTAAGTGCATCTCATAAGCTCAACTTGACCCCAGACAGACAGCGCACCTAGTGCTGAATCGCCTGCAGCGAAATCACGGCACAGATGGTGAGTATTAACTTGGGATTAATTTTTGTGTGGTCCCTTGGCGTTGAGGTAAATGCTCACTGACGGACACTATGCGTGAGTACGCATGCATTAGTTCCAAGTCATTTATGAGCACTTGAAGTTGGAGAGGAAATGCATTTGATGTGAATGGACCTCAACTCAGGCAGAAATTCAAGTTAGTTTCCGACATATAAGCCCTGGGACAATACCCCTGAAATTTTGGTGATTCACCATTCATCCACTAGGACTCAGACTACATCAGAACCACAAGTCTCCCCCACACCCAGTGCGCCCTTTCGTAGATATGTAGACAACGAGAAGATGCAGTCCCCCACGGACAACTAACAAAGTTAGCCTCCAGTGGTGCGTAAGTGTGGAGGAGCTAAGACCTCCAAAGAGTGTAAGAAATTTCCACACCCGAGGAAATGCATTACGCACGATGTGATTGCAACAGTGTGGGGCTCAATGCCGTCATCTATTCCGGCCTCGTCTCCCAACGGGTGAAGACGGAGTTCTATGAGATCTCATCGGCACTATACCCACTAAAACCTCGGGTTCTCTTAGCCATTTATCTGGCAGTTTTTCCTTGTTCAACAAGGTCCCTCTCCAGGTATCAAGGACAAGGGCTGGGGCTAGCGAATATTGCTTCCCAAAACGTACTCGGTTCGTCAAGTTACGGTCTATTTCGAGACACTCGTTCAGCATGCTCACCCAGCGGTTATGTATCTCCGACTGGGATTTTGGATCTCCGTCCCCTCCGATTACCACCTCACATCGGATTTTCCAGATGAGGTACATGGACTCGGTCATGAGTATCTTGTAGAGGCGGGACATACTTGGGAGGGCCTTGCCTTCACTTTTGAAAGCAGCAAGGCCTGCACCCAGGATGCTTCCCATGGAGATGTCTGGCCAGTTCTGATGTTTCTTCAGCCAGAATTCTTTTGCTAGGGCCCATATCTCGGATTGACCGGGGCGGGTGCATTTAGTCAGGATGTGGTCCATAGTCTCAAGGTCCCCACAGTGCTGGCAGTTTGCCCGTTCCCCCATTTCGGGGATATTCAACCAGAACTTACCTATACGGTGTGCTCCATGGAGTGTCTTCCAGAGGAAGTTCCGGACCTGCCGAGAAATATCCCGGTCCCTTATAGATTTCCATATTGATGGGGCGGTCGGCCTTTTGTTGTATAACAATTTCACAGCTTCCTGGGTAAGAAGCACATTCTCGTCGGTCGTCTTCCGAGCTACTGGGGCCCTTAACTCTTTAATACCTTGGTAGGCCATCGCTTGTGTTAGGGTGGATAGTTTAGCGCCCCTGAGTTGGAATTATGGTGGGATCTGCAGATCCACGACATCACTCATTTGTTTCTGTATACCGGCCCGAGCCAGCCGGTTAGCCTCATCCTTAGCGGGCGAGTCTTTGACTACAGTGAATTCGGACGGTGCCTCTCGAGCCCGCAGTGTGGCCAGTAGCGCTTTCAGGGGTTCCCAATTAGGAACTCCAATCCAACCTTTGTCTTCCCATTTGGGGAGGTTCGACGACATGGCCTTCAGGATGGTATCCTTACCAGCTTCGATGCGGATTCCCGAGTCATTCTCTGTTTGTTGTACAGAAAACAGGGCCGCAACTACTTCTGCAGTAGGAGCTGCCTGGCCTAAACTCTCCGGGATTTTTATTGATGCAGCCCGGGCATGGTGCGTAGTGGAGGAGATCCCGGCTCCAGCCTGTGCATCGCCTCTGCCGCGGTTTTTACATGCACCTGCTATGGTGAAGATTGCTGGGGCTCCCCTCACACGGGTGTCCCAGGCTGGTTGCATGGCTGGTATTTCTGCCATTGGTTTTTCTTTCGTGAAGATTCGGAAGCCATCCGTCAAATTGGATATGCGTGGAGGACCAGCGAAGGATAGGTGGGCCTCCGAGTCTTCCTTGCGCTTCTCTGGCGCTTCGCGTGGTGGTCTCCGGGGGTCCCATTTTGGTAGGAGTGAGTCGAGTTTTAATTTTGCCATCTTCGCACAGCTGTGTGGATTTTTACAGCCTGCAAAGACCCGGTCCAGGATGCAAGGATGGCACATGCATCCGTTATCTGCCCTGTGTGCGGGGTCGCTGAGCCGTTCGGAGATAACCATGGCATCTCCCAGAGTGTATGCCCTGTGAGTTGATCTCAGGCATTTGCACGGAGCAGTGTTATTTATCTTTCTCTTGGATTTGTCCTCAGCGAAAGAATGCCACAGGGGCAGTTCCTTAAGCAGGTCCTGCGAGGGGTCGTAAGTATCAAATTGAAGCCCATACTTCAAGGCAGTATTTACCATCCCTTTCAATCGTGGGGGAAGTGTACTGCGCTTCGGGGCCATGTCTGCAGGAACATATTCACATGGCCCCCCGCGGCAACGGTTGAGGTGAGTTTATCATGCTTTGCGAGCCTTGCATCAGTTACATATGCCCACGTAGCCCGCTTTTTGGGGTCCAATTCAAGATAGCCCTTTAACTGCATGAGTTGAAGTGCTTCATTCCTCGCAGTTAAGTCAAACAGGTTCTTGCCACCTTCGGCGATGGGAGCTAGCAGCATATCACGCTGTACTGGTGAGGATTTTGAGCCCCCCCATACAAATTCTCGTTGGAGTTTAATCAGTTGTTTTTCAACAGCTTTAGGCATTCCATTCACTTGCGCCAGATACTGGGTCATAGATCCAACAGTGATCTGTGTGATATGCCTCCGCATCTCCAGTGTCGGATGGCTGCAACCCCAGCGTTCGAGTGCTGAATCTATTATTTCTACCACTGGGGTCCAGATTCCTTGGATATCAACATTGTTTCCTACTCTTGCGCCGAGGATGCGGATGGATTCACCGTCCACTGCAATGTGGACATTTTCAGGGATTGGTGCGTCATTTTTGCTGAGCTTTCTTGTGTCTATCACAGACTGTCGGTATTCTGGGGAGCCGATGGGTATTATCTCTGTCTTGGCTACATTAAACTTCGCACTTGATGCTTTACACCAGCGTTCTAGTATCTGGGTGACGAGGGAAAAGGAGTCTTTCGCAGATAGATACACCGTTGTGTCATCTGCAAAGAGTGTTGTCACCACTTTGTCCAGTACATTCTTTATTCTGTAGCCTGTAAGATTCGAGTTTCTCAGCATTGCAGCAAGCAGCTCTATGGCTAGATTAAAGAGTAGGCATGATAAGGGGTCTCCCTGCCTTACACCTCTAGTGACTCGGAAGGATGAACTGAGAACCCCGTTTATAACAACGTGAGTTTCTGCGTTGGCATAGAGGGCTTTTACGGTGTTTATAAACCGCTCTGGGATTTTGTTGTGGGCGAGGACCTGCCAGAGGTACACATGGGAAGTTTTGTCGTACGCTTTTTCCTGGTCCAGTGCGAGAATTGCACCGTCCTCCAGTTCATCTTCAGCAGACTCAACCATTTCCGTAGCAAGGAGTATCTGGTCCGAGATTTTACGGCCTCTTATAAAGCCTGCTTTGTTTGGGTGGATAAGATGCGGTGCCACACGCATCAGCTTGGCATTCAGTGCCTTGGTAAAGATTTTGGTAAAGATTTTGTAGTCAGTATTCAGCACTGTTATCGGGCGGTAGTTCGCGATGTCAGTCACATCCTTGTTTTTATATATTGGGCACATCCACCCTTTGGCAAAATGGGTGCCCTCGGCTATGCCGTATTGTTCAATATCGTAAGTGAATGGGAGTAGGTTTAATGTCGCCCTGGACATCGGCAGAGACGGTGTTGAGCGAAAGAGAAATGAAAAGGTGGAGAAATAAAAGGTAGCAGATGAGGGGGTTCGAATGGGTGACTGCACGATCACCTAAAAATAGGACAGCCACTAATTTATCACAAAAATTGTATTGAACTGGATAAAAAAGACTACAAACATAGCCACTAAATGAGTAACTAAGTTATGGTGATCAAATGTAAAATTTGGGTCGTCAAAATTCTCATATGAAGTTTGTTTAAATGGACGAGTCCTTATTACATAAGTACTCGTAATCCTCCACCGCCAGCACAGTGACTTCCCGCTGTTCGTCGATACTATAAAAAGGCCCGGTAGAAGATGGTACCCACCTGCACCCAGTGGAATTTCTGCGGCCAGTATATTCCGCGGGAAACGCCCGTTCGATTCTGGCCCGGGCCATATCATGGAAGTTGGTTTTTTATTTTTATTTTTATTTTTTGTTCTTTCTTCACCGGCTGACGATTGGTGTGCGCTGGCCACAATAGAGTAGCAAACTACCGCACCACTTAATTTTTAGCCAAATTTGTTTTGGGGCTGGTGAAGACTGGTGTCCACTGTCGCCGACTCGCGCTTTTTTTGCTCTGCGGTGTGCCACACTCTAATTTCACATGTTTAGAGATGGAGGATGCATTTTGTGCACCTTTTTTGTTCTACTGTGAGTAGATTCAAATGTGTCAAAAGCAGGTTCACAGGTAGTGGAGAAAGGCCCGGTTGCGGATGGTCCGCCCCTGCACTCAATCGCTGAGTAACACCGTTCAGCAGGCACGCTCTCGTTCGACTCGAGCCTGGGCCATAGGGTCACACCGGTAATAACTGCCAGAGGCACTTGCGAGGAAACTTGAATGTCGGTGAATTGCCGAGTCGCGTACACATAGCTGTCAAGAAGCTGTGCAAAAGCTGTGTTGCGCGAGACACAGTTTAGACGCCCAATCTACTGCTGTTCTTCTCCGCCATTATCCTTCGCCTCTGAATCCACCCGATGCCTCGTCTTCGACTTTTCTACTCCTCCGCTTCAAATGACTGGATCTCGCCTCTTCTCGTGGTGTCTCGAGGTCTGGCGTCCGTGAGCGGCTGTGCTCCGTTCCCGTATGTGAATACCGCATTGGCTGGGGGTGTAGCGCTACTGGAGCTTATCCAGGTGAGCAAGCCAGATACTTGTGTATGTCTGTGGCTGATTTCGATCCAGACGGTGGGAAAAACGACGGACGATCTCAAATACCTTGCGGAGTCTGTGGTCACCATAATGAAGCTATTGCGCGAGGAACTGGATGCTCACCCCGACAACTCGGATGTCAAATTTCGTCAAATATGCGTCGAATTCAATGTGTATGTCTGCCCGGTTCTCTGGGATATTTCTCATTGGCTGCGACTAGGCATTTAAGCGGACTGTCGAAAGATATTGAATTGATGGCGAAGGACTGGTCGTCGTCTAGATTCAAGAAATATCTCAAGGCTAACGCGATAAGGGATGAAATCACTCAATTTACTCGTCGGGTGAATGACCTGCGAGCGGATGCTACGGTAAGCCGAGGTGGATGGTGGATGCCAATCAGCTAACTGCTTCGATCTTCCGATATAGCTCATTGCCGCTGCTGGAACTCGCATGGATTTGGTTGAAGTGTCGAACGTTGTCACTGCCGTCCAAACAAACGTTTCCGAAATTCAAAAGGAACTTGCTGTCATTCGATCGGCAACCACACAGGAGCCTATCAGCTTGGATCAACAAGAACTTGTCCGATTCGAAGCAGACGCGAGTAACCCGTATATCATCCTGGTCCATAACCACTTATCCTCAGTATCCAGTTCCATGCATTGAAAGTCGGGGACATTCAATTGGAGTTCGAAACGGCTCGGACAACGACCTTCGCCAGACGAAACCGCTGGGACGGCCCAGAAGTGAAGATTGGCTGGACGGACTACAAGGGAACCGTCAACGGGGCTGCGCGAACAATCCGGGTGTACCAAGGATCAGAGCCCGCTGAGGTAAGAGATTGTTCTCCGCCCGACTCTCGACGTTGACCCATATCTGCAAAGTCCTGGAAGGATTTTCTATCTACCCTCGCCGATTATTCCCCGTGAGTAGTCCGGTTCAGCTCACTCGCTGTCCGTTTATCAGGCTTAGGGCCCCCCATCTGCCCCAACTGTTCGGCTTTTGCAGCTCGCCGAGATTGAAATCGCTGGTCTTTCATGGAGGTCTGCTTGATCTGTGCATCCACAAGACCACGCTGAGGTTTTTTACCAGAATTCAAAACACTTGATGAGTACGGAAGGAGTCTTCCATCTTCTCATGACATTGTAAACTGGGAACTGTCATTGGTATCTCGACTACAATCGTAGTATCCCTGAGTCTGACGTCTTTTAGCTGTGGGACTTCTGGGACGCCCTGGTTTTTCATCGGGAAATAGGCCAGCTTGGTTTCAATAACTCGCGGCAATTCGCGCTGGTGAACGCACAGAACGGCAAATTGGTGGTGGCACATGTTGAGAGTTCAACGACAACAACACTATGGCCTGTACGTGAGTGCGCTGGGCGGAGTGATATTGACTAACGGCGCCCACAATAATCAGGACGCAGCGGAATCATTTCTGCATTGGTTCGTCTCTTCGAACTCATTGTTCAGTCTGGGTTACGGTCAAGCTAGACGATTGCATGACAATGACACCGTGACGCGGATGCAGGAGAGGTTGTTGCAATTGACGGCGCTCATGCGAACTACATGGGAGGGGATGTTCAGCTTGAACCTCTACCAAACCCTCACATCTCGAGGCAACGTGTATGGCTCAATCGGAATGCGTCCAGTAGCGAGGCTGGAGAACTGCGAGCCAGTGGTAGATGCTGCGTGGCGTGTTCAATATATCTCTGCATGGGATTGGCCTTACGACGAGTCTGGCAATTGGCCTTGCGTGAACGACCGGACAGACAGCGGTCGGACTCAGTAAGCACTATCATTTATATCTGGTGTAGCTTTGGCTGAGGGGCCCAAGTTTTCACGTATCTCTACGCGGAAAGATGCGGAATTGGACGTCGTTACTTGACTATAGGTCCCGCTGTGGCTATTTTTTCAACGCGGAAATCGATTTTGGGGCAAATGTACCAGATATCACCAAGGCTTGGATCGCACAGTCTGGCCAATTCGTCTCAAACCAGATTGCGGGCCGTTTCCTTGTCCGTGAGTCTGCTCACTCATCTAACTCCAGTTCATGTTGATACGAGGTCCCTAGCGATTGAAACTCAGCTGAAGTTGACGTGGGAAATGGTTCTCGCTCAAGAAGAAACCGCGACAACCCCAGAATCGCTTGCTCTGCTAGAGACGTTGCCAGAAGAGCTGCATGTCTTTGTCGAGGTGCCAACATTCGATGGTGGTCTGATAGCCGAGCCCAAGATATACTGGTCCACAGATCCCACAAGCAAGGAGACGTCCTTGATACCGCCCGGGGCCTTCAAAATACGATTCGCGTGGGAAGTGCACGTCGAATCGGCATGGTGGCAGCAACATCACTACGATGTGGCCAAGAGCATCCAGGAGGAGTGTGGCTTCGATCCTAGCACCAACGCTGCCGCCAAGGCTTTGGATCTCCCGCTGCTCCCAGCCTGTGACAGTTCTATCGAGTCTCCTTCCCTCGGTGCGGTTTATTCTCGGACGGTCCAATGCCCAGATCGCGACTAATTTTTGTTCAGTGGAGGACGAATGGTACCGGCGCAGAATCACTGAACTCGACCCGCACACGCTAGATTTATAAGGTGCGGGTTACATGGACGATGATGTGCAAGCGGTATACATTGACGCTTAAGGCAGAATGATAAACCGGAGCATTATCACGACTATTCCAAGCTCATCCGAACTGTTTTTGCGCTTCATAAACTTATTTCGTCTGGGAACATAAATCCAATAACTGAATTATGGGCACGAGGTGGATGCTCAGTACAGATAAAAGCAAAAGAGGGCGCTTCATTGGCACTTGCATTCGGCTAACTTACCTACCCGAGATTCCCAGAATCCCACGTATTACTTCTGGATCAGAGCTTCGTGTTCACTATGATGGCCACTGTTCAGCGCCCAACTATGCTCATCAGCATGTTTTGAGTATGTTCGTCTTTCGACAACACATTACCGGAGTGCCGACTTCAATTCTGCTTAAAGTGTAAGAGGAGTATTAATTCAAGTTTCGTACGCTGCTCCTGTGTCCACAATTTTCGAGCACGCCAGGGGAAATATCGCTGAATCTCCCAGTCGTCTACAAATTCACGAAGTGGTCCGCGTCCTCCGCTCAGCATATGCAGTCCCCGAGTTTGAATGCAGATTCTTAACAGTGAAGGGGTCAGACTTCGCCGCTGGACACGATCACGTTCCTCGATGGTGTTGCGGATCCACCGTCGGTCATGACGACTTCTTACGGGCTCAATGAAGCGGAGGTTGGGAGTAGCATTGGGGGGGGATTTATTATACTCGCTAATGTGAGTATTTAATCTCGCTAAACATCCTTATGTTACTACTTGCTAACAAAGTTTGTAACGGCTGCATGTCTCCCGGTGCACTGGGTATATCCGTCCTCTTTGCTGCCGGAGATGCGAATCCATAACGTCTACGCATCTGTCGTAGAAGTCTGACCTACACTCTAGGGAGGCGTGCATGGCGGTCACGATGATCCCACCGTCTGCGACGTCATTGACTTCATACCTGCGTTCCTTGCAGGCTGTCCGTTTGTGACTTCCCTCGCAGTTTCGATTCAGAGTCCCGCGCGAGTACGTCGAAGTAGCTTCTAGAATTACAAGGCGTCAAAAAAACTAAAAGGCAATACAGATGAACGACGGTTGCCCCGGGCTCACACTATAGTACTACAGGTGAGGTTTGAAAATAAGATGGTGAGGAGCGAGAGAATTGACGGGGCAGGCTCGAGTCCAATGCCATGCGAATGAGCTCCCCTTCTTTATTACTATACTGCAATGCGTCACTCCCAGTGATTGAATATATTGAATGGCCGTCAGTCCCCTCAACCGAAGCCACCGTTTCAACTTCAACTCCCAAATGAACCAGGAGAAGAAAAAAAGCACGGACATGCGAAAAAAAGCACCGAGTTGCTCGCATGGCCCAAATCCGAGTCAAACGAGCATCCTCTGCATTATTCTGGTTTCCAGACTTACGGAATGCAGATGCGCACCCCGCGCCGCTGGGCCTTGTTTTCACTACTTTTCACCCAGTAAGGTGAGCTAAATAAATACAGGGCGGGAAGCGAGACTGCCTGATGTGATTACATAACAGAGTCCAATGAGAATGTCCCCTTCTTTATTCACCGTACAGTGATTGAGTGGCTGTCAATTCCCTCAAATCACCGTCTTCAATGGCAATTCCAAAAAAATGAACCAGCAGGAAAAAAACCGAACAAATCCACGCTCATGGTCCAGGCTCGAGTCGAACGAGGGTCCTCTGCTATATCCCAACGGTTCTTCTTGCTGTACGAAGAGCTGGTGCGCACCCCGCGCCTCTGGGCCTTATTTCTCCTTCTGTGCACCCAGCAAGACGAGCCGAAAAATGAGACGATAGAGAGTAAAGTCCGGGCATATTATGCCTTCGAACGCACATCAGCACACACCCGCCCCTCACCATCACTCCCCTCATCTGAAATCACCGTTTCGGGTTCAACTCCAAACACGAAGCAGCAGGAAAAAAGACACGAGGATCCGCTTTTATGGCCCAGGCTCGGGTCGAACGAGCTCTCCTGCTTGTAGTATACGAATTAGAAATATTCCATGCAGGCGCGCACCCCGCGCCTCTGGGCCTTATTTCTCCTACTTTTCGCTGCCTATAAGGATAGGGGTTTAAAAATCAGACGACGGGGAATAAAAGGGAATTGGCAACTGTGCATGGCCCAGGCTCGAGTCGAACGAGCTTCCTCTGCTGAATTCCTGATCTCTCATTTAACGGAATGCAGGTGCGCATCCCGCACCTCTAGGCCTTGTTTCTCCTACGTTGCGTCCAGTAAGGGTGGATTCAAAACCGGCAGGGGAGAAGGGAAATAGGTGTTCACGCTGTGTGCATGCGAAGCCAGTTGGTTTGGAAGTAATAGTTGAAGTCGGATGCATAATTACGGGGATGTACAAAAACATATCGCTCAATGCTCCGAACACCATACTAGTTCTATACCACACTACAATTTTGGTCACCCCATGAAGATAGTGAGACCGTAACACACTCAAAGGCCCAGAAACCTCCCGAAGAACGATCCCTTGCTCTTCTCCTTCCCATCTCCTCCCCGCGGCTCGGCGTCATACGCAAACTTTACGCTCCCATTCGAAGTCTCGATGTCAATCTTGTCCCCAGCCCACTCGCCCACCTCGCCCCACGTTCCGACGAAGCACCGTCGGGCACCCTCCGCCTCGCCGATCACCGAGCGTGGTCAGGTCCGCAGTGAGCACGTCGGAGAAGCGCACGGAGCCGTGGCGCGCGGGAGGTGGACGGTGATCGCGACGTTGGTGGGCGCGGAGGTGGATGGGAGGGTGCGCAGTGGCGGGGGCGTGCTGATTCGATTCCAGTCAATTTACATTTCACTCAGAGAGAAAGGAAGACACTAATAGATAGCCCCATTAGATGACTTGAGCAGAACATCAACACGACGCTTAGTGTCGGGGGCACCGACGGCGAAGAGGTCGATGTCGATGGCGCCGTTGGAGGTGTGGAGGTGGACGGCGCGGCGCGTGGATTCGGTCTCTTCCAGCGCGAGCGGGGGTAGGAGGAAGGCGGGGATGGTAGATGCCCTTGATGGCGCCGTTGCCCCGGGTCAGCGAGAGGAAGTTTGTGGGTTTGCTGTCCGGGGGCGGGCGAATGCGGCGGAGTGGGGACTTTGTTGGGTGGTAGGGAAGGGTGGTAGGGAAGGCAGGGGCAGTGTTCGCCCTAAGGTCTAAGGCCTTAATGGCTCTAAGGCTTAGTAAGGCCTTAGACTAAGCATTAGAGCTCCACAGGAATTTTTTCCCATCCCTTAGAGGCCTTAGAGCTTCGGACCGGATTTCCGGGCTGCGCATCTGAGGATAAGCACGTATGCTAGTACTTTGTGCAATTGCAACCAAACTATTCCATACGGCCTGTACCTTGCGTGCCCGCATCCCAGAAGTAGATTTACATGTAACGGAGGAGACGCGCTTGAACTCGTCGCTGGCTGTGGACAAAATATATATTTATATCAATAGAAAATATTAATTAATGGAGACCTTAAACCGAGGCCTTAACCTAAGGCTTAGACCTTACTAAGCCTTAGAGACTCTCAGAAGTGCCATTAAGGCCTTAAGGGCGAACACTGGGCAGGGGTGGGTTCCCCTTCGCCTGAGCCGGCTGGTCTCCCTTCGCCGCCTGGACGGGGGAATCGTGATTGACATAGGCGGGCGGGGGGTCATCCTGGCAGAACGAGTCAACTTCAACTCCGACTTTGAGGTCTGCGACGATGTCATGGTGGGGAGAAGGTTTAGCCGCAACACGTGCCGCAGCCCAATGGGGCTTCGGCCCGATCAATCTTCTTCGGGACAGCCGAACCTTGGTTTGCTACCTCGTTGCCATTTGCGCTTGGAACCAAAACCCCGCTCCCTACTCCAACGCTCTCACGCCCCGCTACAAGGTTGAGGCTAGTAGTACACCAAACCTCGCCTCATTGCCGTTCCGCGTGCTCACTCCCACCCCACCTACCGAATCTCTCGCATCAATCCATACCTAGTTGTACCAACACGCATTCATTTCAAACGCACCTAGGACGCGGAATTTAAAGCAACAAGCCAGTCTGCGTATGCTGAGGATAGACCTAAGCAACAACACATACCTGAGCAACTCTCGCGGCGACTCGTGCGATTACCAACCAGCATACCATGCGAGCCTTCGCTTGACATCGTCCCACCCCGAGACGGATCTGCAAGCTCGAAAGCAAGGTTACGTCGAATCCCATCAAGTCGAGCAAACCCGGCGGGTGGTGAATGGAATGATGGAGAGTACGCACCTTGAACACAACTCCACGACTTGGGCCCACGCCCCGGGCGCAACCTTGCATCCCTCGCGCCCAACCCGTGAGCCTCCGCTACCTGCGATCTCACTCGCACTCCCCGCTGCCGCATGCGTTCCCTTTGTCTCATCCACTCGTGTCGTTCGCTATGTCGTATCTACTCGTATCTGCCCGTGCTTCTATCCGATACCCTTCTCCACCACAAATACACGCCCCGCGGCGACTAGGTAAACTACTCCCCAAAGAGGGCCAGCAACGTACCTGGAACTCCGCCGTGTGAGGGTTTCGATTCAGAGTCGTGCGCGAGCACCTCAGAGTAACATCTAGAACTAAAAGTCGGCGACGAAAGACGATTGCCCCCCTAACTCGAACTCGAATTCACACTACAGGTAAGGTAGGCGCCAGTCACTCCCTGCGAGCAGTCACATGACTTTTTGTGACAAATTTTGGAGGAGATACTCCTCCACCACAAAACATAGTAGGGACTATTTACGACCAAGAAAGTGTTCATTAGGCTTCTATCTACACATTCTTGGTTGCACTTTGTTGAATTTTTTTTTTTTATCCTCCAGTATGGTGAAAAAAAAAACTTTTTTATTTCGACCCAGAACACCATTTTGACGCGTTTGGAAGCAACTTGTCGAGGCGTGCGACCGCGCTTTTGCCGTTACGTAATCAATACACGTGACTTCTTCTCCGCCTTTGCGACCGCCTTTTACGTGCCAAAACGACCTCCAAAATGCCGAAACTGAAGCGCAGAGCGTGTACCGCCAACCTGGGCATGTTTTCCAAGGTTTGTGTCCTGATTTCTGCCAGAAAATAAATTTTCATTTCAACAATATACAGAAAAGACAAAAGGTCGCGGAGGACTCTATAGATCATACTCCCTCTCCTCCAAACTCACCGAGACCTCTGTCACCAATGTCGGTAGACTCAGACAATCTTGAACTGAGCAGCCACGGCTCCAATCATGTGAATGCAGACGACATCAGCTCAATTCTATCAGAGCTGTCCGAGGATCTTGATAATATCCCCACATTTGAAACCGAGCACACGTTGCTCAATTGGCTCAGTATTGGGAAGGAGAAACTCAAGAAGCTTGTGGGAAAACCAGAGCCCGAGAGCAAACCAAGTCGAGGACCATATTTTAAAAGCAAGATTGGGGCGGTACCGGCAGAACGGACACTCAGATTGAAGAAAGCAGAGGAAAGAACGGCCAAAAAGCAGCATGGAGAGGGCTTGATGGGGTGGTTCCAACAGGCGTCGACAGCTAGCCACGAACAAGCCGGGAACCAAGCGGTAAACGAGACAGCGGATAATCAGCCGACCGCATTTATCACAAGTTCTCCTGATGCTTCTGGCTCAGAGGACTCTGGCTGTCAACGGGCAGCGACTGTTGAAGAGGTCGATGATGTTTCTTTGTTGCCATCGGAGATCAGTTTGCAGGAGGAAGACGGCTTGGCCAACTTTGAAGACATATTTTCGGCACTTGATTTTGATCCACCCGACATCTCACAGATTGACGGGCCTTCTGAAGCACCGCCAGCAGATCCCATTCTCTCATCGACATCTCCTTCTGATGCTGTTGGGGCCGAGGCCGCCGAGCACCGTCGCCACTACATTCCCGGGCAGTCAGTGCCATTTTCTCGAGCAGATCAATCATTTTTGTACACACCCGCACCTAAACCAGTCGGTCCCCCCGGTCGTCCACCACCTCCACAAAAGGTTGAGGCTGCTATTATTCAGATCAATGCGATCCTCCACCCCTCCCGAGGACCCAATACGAAAGGATATAAAATCCCTGACCTGAATATGGTTTTGCGTGCTCGGCTGGAGTTGATGATCAGTTTCCTACGGCTTTATGCCTCCAATGGGTATACCCAGTGGGCGGAATCAGCGGATACCGTCGCTAAATCAGCGGGGAAGGGGTCGTGGCTGTCAAGGCGTATCCGTGAATGGGTCGTCGATTTTATCAAGGATGAAAAGAACTTGCCAACAGCCGAGTATGGGAAGATGAATGGTTCTGTGCTCGAGGATGAAGATTTAGCGCAAGAACTGCATTTGCATCTCCAGGGCATCGGGCAGTATGTTTGCGCACAGGATATCGTGAACTATATGGGCTCGGAGGAGATGAAGGCGCGTGTGAATCTCAAAAAGGGGATATCACTCCGTACGGCACAAAGATGGATGAAGCGCATGGAATATCGCTGGTGTGCGGAACCGAAGGGCATGTATTCTGATGGGCATGAGCGGGAAGATATTGTGGAATACCGGCAGAATGTGTTCCTCCCCCGGTGGGCAGAGCTGTCCAAGCACACCCGGAAATTCACAGAAGATGGAGACGAGGTGGGATCACCAGAAGCACAAGCAGCGAAAGCGGCAGCATCAAAGAAGAAAAAAACCAAGAAACAGGCCCTGGAGGATCTCGAGGCGGAGTGGGATGATGAAGAACTCGACCGGACTTTCATCGCTCAGCCAGATGGGAAGATTGTGGTGATTTGGAAACATGATGAGTCAATATTTTACGCCAATGATCGCCGCAAAATGCGATGGGTCCACGCTTCCGAGTCCGCCAAACCATACGCAAAGGGGGAAGGAGCTTCAATGATGGTTGCAGCCTTTGTTTCGGAATATGGATGGCTTGCCCGCCTTACCCTACGTCCTGGGAAGAACCGTGATGGGTACTACACAAATGCCGAGATTCTCGAGCACGCGACACTGGCGATGGACATCCTGGATGAAACTCGCCCTAATGAACGGCATGCGTTCGCCTATGACAATGCCAAAACTCACACAGCACGAGCTCCAAATGCGTTGAGTGCACGCAATATGGTTGTCAAGCCGCCGACGTCGAAAAGCAAGAAAACAAATTTCCTCTGCAAGGTCAAGACAGCAAAGGGCGAGGAGCTGGTCCGAATGCGAGACGGCCAATTTGCAGATGGCACCCCACAGTGTCTGTACTTCCCCGAAGGCCATCCGCAGGCAGGAATATTCAAGGGAATGCGCAATTTGATCAAAGAGCGTATTGCCAAAGAAGCCGTCCTGCCGGATCCGGATAAACTGAATGCCCAATGCACTGGTTTCAAATGCCCACCCGGACGCACAGATTGCTGTTGCCGCCGGATCCTTTTCACGCAGCCAGATTTTGTGAATCAGAAGTCGAAGCTTGAGGGGCATTGCGAAGCTCGCGGATATGAGGTGATATTTTTTCCGAAATTCCATTGTGAAATCAATTGCATCGAGCAATGCTGGGGCTTTGCAAAGCGGATTTATCGCATGTTCCCCACATCTTCGAAGGAGGAAGACCTCGAGCGCAACATGAATTCTCAAATCCATGCGGAAGTAAGCTTTTTTCGTCATTGCAGAAAGGATCTGAGCTGATTTGGAGTGATGGAAGGTTCGCAAGGCGTTCGGACCGCTTCATTGATGCGTATCGCAAAGGTTTAGATGGATCCAAGGCAGTCTGGGCAAGCAAACGATACCGCGGTCACCGAGTCTTGCCTAAGAATATCATGGCCTTATTTGATAAATTTGCACGAAAAAAACAGCAAATGCGTCCAGAGCAGTAGAAGAGTATATAGTTACAAGTATATATTTTTGAAACCTTGAATATGCCAAAATACGTGTGAAATAAAACAGGTTTTTCCTTCACCGAGATTTTTGCCGCGTTACGGTCACGCGTGACATATCATGTGACTGCTCGCGGGGAGTGACTGGCGCCTACCTTAAGTAAGTGCATCTCATAAGCGAATCCATGCACTTGGTGCTGATGCCGAATCACCTGCAATGAAATTACGGCACCCCCCTTGGACTTGGACTTTGGGGCGGTGTTGGGCCGAGGGATTTGGGCCGAGGAAAAAAAAATTGCAGGACGACATAAAGTTTAATTGTTTCAGTCAGCCGGGTTACATAAGGCTGAACACAGGGCAGCGCAGCACCCGAATGTTAACGCCTCTGGGTCGAAGTGCCGGGAGGGATCAGGATCGAAATGCCGTGAGGAATCAGGGTGAAGCCGGGAGCAGTCAGCATGAATGCCGTGCGCAATCAGCGTGAACGATTCTGAACGCAATCAGAGTGAACAATTTTGAACGGTGCCACTCAAGGTCAATCCAGATGACCTGAACACGCATTGATCGACCACTTTGAACCGACGGATCGGGCAAATCAGGACGCGAATAATGAGAGCCATATCTTTAAAATGAGAGCCAAATCCCATAATTACCCTAAATTTGATCACTGAGGTATATGCATACATGGCTTATTTATTCAAGGTCGCATGATGTATTCAAAAGGTCATATGATGTATTCAAAAGGTCATATGATGTATTCAACCTTCAAAGTCGCATCATGATAAAAACCTCAAAGCGGAGGGAGATCGATATCCGAGTCAAAGTCCAAGTATCAACCACTGACAGATTAGTTATCGTCCTATAACAATTATTATGATCTCACCTCATCGTAAGTAGATGTCGAACTGCGGCGCCTGATGTTTGATGGTGCGGTCTCTTGGCGCTGAGGTCTCAGGTCGATGATCACCGGATGCGTGGGTACGCAGTGCATTAAGTCGAAGTCAATGATGAGCACTTGAAGTTGGAGCGGCATCGCCGCACGTGTGGTGCGAATTAAATAGGGGAGTTTGATGCAAATTAAACAGGCCTAGGCAAGGGGTTACTTACGTCGACTCTGGCTCTAAGCAAGTGAGATCGACGTCTGCGCAAGGGATGGATGAGGTGACCGAGACTGGAATGGAATTAATGGACTCGGACTCGAGCGACGCACGCACCCTTGATCGGAGTAACCCATAAATGCGACTATGGACATGTCCCTTGAAGCGCAATACTAAAATGAAACGAACACGGGGCTATTCAATTTCAACTTCAAGCTCGCTCACTGTGCAGTGCCAGTGCGCATGACTTGGGGGCATAACTTGAGTACGACTCAAAATCGGCCGCGCAAATCTGAAATGAGACTAGTACTGAGGACACCGGCATAAGAAATTCGAGAGAGCCCAAAGGAGAGCGAGCGAATTTGAATTCAGAACGAGGGTCGATCTTGTCTTGGGATGCATAAATTCAGCAAAAGAAAGAGAGGGAGAGGGAGATCGAAATAGGAGCACGAAAAGCAGTGAAATAGAGAGAGAAGAGCGAATCAGGTAAGTACTGTAAGAGATTGAGATGGAGATTCACGAGGCAGAAACGTGGGTGAGTCGATGACGAAGATAGAAATAGTTACAAGGGAAGAATTAAAAGAAAAATTCAACTCGGCCAACAGACCCGTCGGATGCAGCTAATATCGGCGAGTGAACGACTGATGTCAATATCGGACGAGAATCCAGTCCAAGGAGAAAGAAGAAGAAACAAAAAAAAGAAGTACATGATATGCTACAAGATTGAGACGGATAGCGCAGGGCCAAAGCGATATATACCTTCAGAAATGAATCGCCTACGCATACCTTTATCTCTGGCAGATGCTAATGAATACATCATGCAGCCAAGAGCATACCGCGTACCTCAACGTAAGCTTAAGATATATGAACCCTGCAGTGAATAGAAAGAAAGTATGAGTATTGAACTAGAAGAGAGGATCACACATAATAATTCAGATGAAATGGACGCGTTGAAGGAAGTTGATGTTAAATGGGACCTCAACTCGGGCAAAAAGTCACGTTGGCATCGGACAGTAACGGAAGAAGAGAATGGTCAAATCCTATGCCGGAAGCTACTGCGATGTGTGTTGAATGGGCGAGGTAAATCTGGGTAGGAAATATGAGCGAGTACAAGGAAGGAGGTGAACACTGGCTGCGAAACGTGATTGTGGGAACTTGCGGCTGCTCGACACCCTGTCGTCGAAATCTTGTCGAACTCGGCGCTGCAGAGAAAGATATGTATGGGCTGGTCAAGAGCGAGCAAACCAGAAAATTCCTATTTCGGGACCAGGCGTAGTGGCTCGGATGCTAGTATATAGGGGGTCCTGGTTTTTCAAAGCGTGCAAGCAAACCAGGGTTAACGCCAAAACGACTACTATTTGTGTAACGAGGTAAGAGAGAAAAGATGAAGCGGAAGTGGGATAAGCTCAGAGTGAGAATTGAGAATAGTATTAGTAAAAGAGAGGAAGTAGGGAAAACCACAACCCCATCAAATATGATATGGCGACTCGGAGCGAGTGTCGCAAGTCACTTGGAAACGAAATTCAACACGAGTTTCGAGGTCTTGGAATGATTCAGCAAGTTTCCCCACTCTCGCCGGCCTAATGACCTAAATTGTTCGAAGCAACTGATGGAATGAGAAGAGGTTTACTCACTGATTTATTTAGCGTCCCTGAACTTGTGATCAATGCAGTTCTGCCACTCGATGCCATGTACAAATTGGCTAAGATCGAGCTTCGTAGTCCCTGGAGTACCAATGACTAGTGAATTTTGGGGGAGGTATAGACCATTGCGGAGCCAAGGGGGCACCCAAAAAATGAATTCGTCAGCAGAATTTAGCACCCATCCGTCGTGCAAACGATAATCGCCATGGGGATCATTGGCAGAGGACTTCATCTGAGGAAAGAAGAGGTAAGGGGGGAATGGATAGGATAAGATGAACTCGCACCTCCCATACTCGTATCATATTGTCTTCCGACCCGGAGACGATCCTCCTGCCATCCGGGGAGAAAGAGATAGAGTTCACCCCTGCCGTATGCCCTTCAAATGGCCCGGCGATAAGCGCACCGGTCTGGGCATCACAGACGCGCACGGTGTTATCATACCCACAAGATGCGATCTGTGTGCCATTTGGGGAGAACTGGACTGAGGCGACCCCATCGGTGTGGTCATCAAATGGCCCAGTGACGAGGGCACCAGTGTGGGCATCCCAGATCCGCACCATGTTGTCCCATGAACCAGAGGCAATACGTCCGCCATCCGGGGAGAACTGGACTGAGGTGACGCCTTGGATGTGGCCTTCAAATGGCCCTGCGACAAGCACGCCGGTGTGGGCATCCCACACACGCACCGTTTTGTCGTCCGACCCAGACACGATCCGCAAGCCGTCCGGGGAGAAATTGATTGAGCTGATATAATCAGTGTGACTCTCGAACGACTCAGCAACGAGCATCCCCGTGTGGGCATCCCATATGCGCACTGTCTTGTCCCATGACCCAGACACGATCTGTGTGCCATTCGGTGAGAAATGGACAGAGGTGACCCCATTGCTGCGACCTTCAGTGAATGGCCCAGCGATGAGCCCACCAGTCTGGGCATCCCATATGCACACCTCGCCATCACCCACCCCAGATGCGATCCGCGTGCCATCCGGGGAGAACTGGACTGAGGTGACCCCATCACTGTGGCCTTCAAATGGTCCAGCGACAAGTGCGCCGGTGTGGGCATCCCAGACGTGAACCGTATTGTCCCGCGATCCAGACGCGATCCACCCACCGTCCGGAGAGAAACAGACAGAGTAAATATTTGCCGTGTGACCTTCAAATGTCCCATTGGCAGCTATGGGCGCACCGATGTGGGCATCCCAGATGCGTACCGTGTTGTCGTCTGATGCAGAGGCAATCCGCCTGCCGTCCGGGGAGAAATGTACAGATCTGACGGCATTCGTGTGCCCTTCAAACGGCCCAGCGATAAGGGTGCCCATATGGGCATCCCAGACGCACACCGTCCTGTCCGACGAACCAGACACGATCTGTGTACCATCTGGTGAGAACTGGACGGAGAAAACCGTACCGGTGTGGCCTTCAAACGGCCCAGCAATGAGGGTGCCCATATGGGCATTCCAGACGCACACCGTCCTGTCCGACGAACCAGATGCGATCCGTGTACCATCTGGTGAGAACTGGACGGAGAAAACAGTACTAGTGTGGCCTTCAAATGGCCCAGCGACGAGAGTGCCCATGTGGGCATCCCAGACGCGCACCGTGTTGTCAGATGACCCAGACACAATCTGCATGCCGTTCGGTGAGAAATTGACCGAGTTAACTGAATTGGTGTGGCCTTCAAACGGCCCAGCGATGGGGGCGCCCGTGTGGGCATCCCAGACGCGCACCGTACTGTCCCGTGATCCAGATGCAATCTCTTTACCATTTGATGAGAAATGGACGGAGTAGACTGTTTCAGTGTGGCCTTCAAATGGCCCAGCAACGAGAGTGCCCATGTGAGCATCCCAGACGCGCACCGTGTTGTCAGATGACCCAGACACGATCTGCATGCCGTTTGGTGAGAAATTGATTGAGTTGACCGAATTGGTGTGTCCCATAAGTGGTCCAACGACAAGCGTGCCCATGTGAGCATCCCAGACACGCACCATGCCATCAGGCAACCCGGACGCGATCCGTGTACCGTCGGGTGAGAAATTGACAGAGTTGACCTCGTTATCATGTTGCAATATATTTTGGATGCTTGGCCATTTGTCTTCCAAGGAGCTCTGGAAGATCAGGGTCCGGGGAAAGAATGCCCCAAATTTGTTCGCCATTTTCGAGCTCCGAGGTGCAAAAGGTAGAGCTGACAGATAAATATGTGGTGCACTTTGTGTGATGACGGGCCCGAACGCTGCCACAAACTTGATAGCATCGGCCAGAAAGTCTTTAAGGTCTTTGTCTCGTCCGTCCTGTACAATTTATTCTGAGAGCGAACTCAGACAGGAAGTCATGCAATTACCTTGGCATAATTGGCTGCAACTTGAAGTCCCACCATTGCTATTGACATCTGTTCCAAAAGGCTGAGGGTTTCCAGCCAATATAGGAATTTATGATGCAGAAGTCGGTCGATGGCTTGGAGTATAGTCTTGTCGAATGGGATTGCTTGGACGTGGTTGAACCAAAAACAGCTTGAGTAGGTGAGCTGAGGAGTGATCATTGATGCTACTCGGTCAGATATTCCCACCATGTCTGCATTCCGGCGATGGGAATCCTCGAGGTCACAGATGTTAAATCGGAGTTCACTGTCGAGGATTTGCAAGCAACCCAGAGCAAGAAGATGATGGTCCGTCGTTGGATCAATCGACCACGGCCGCCCACCCGAACAATTGGGATCCGTTAGATAATCGGCGAAAGAGGCATGCAGTATTCGAGCTTCCTTGCTACGACTCCACTGGATAACACATCCCAGATAATCCAGGACATCCCCAGAGGTCTCCTTCCCTGAGTAGAGGATCATGTCAATTGTTGTGTCAGTCATCGGCACTTGTCCGAGGACAACACATGCTAAAACTGCCCGGGCTTCCTGCGCGAAATTTTTATCCGTATCCCACGGGCCAGAATTCCTGAGGGCTACGGCATAAAGGTCGTTGAGGTTGAACCCTTCAGTGGAGTCCTGAGCAAGCAAGATCTTGAGTCGACCATCAGGACGGAATGCATCCATGAATGTAACAGCTGTCGATGCCCAGATGAAGAGACCACCAGAAAGCTTGACGAGGGCTCGGATGTCTCGTTCCTCAGGCCATGTCTGAGCTAACCTGCGGTTCTGTCGAATCTGTGCCATCTCATGCCGAAAGTACAACTCCACATCGTTCGTTGAAGTCGCACCCATATCCATTTCCATTTCCAGGAACCGCGATCTGAATTTATCGGCGATGTCTGGATTACGCCGACTCGTAATGAGGATGCGGAAGAGGTGGGGCAGTTTGGGAAATTCGGTTGCAAATAAGGAGAGCAACACAGCTCGTGAACGAGGATCCCCACATTCGTCGAGAGCATCAAGAATGATGAGGACTGGTCCCTGTATATGCTGCACAGCAGAGTAAAGGGGATCAAGCAACAACATCTTGAATTGCGTCCGAATGGGTGCATCCACGACCGCGGGATCGCGACGAATCACCTCTGCAACTGCCGATGCGATATGTGGGTTGGAAAGGGCTAGCTTGTAGGCGAGTGTGCTAATAACAGCCCCCGGGTGACTGCGTGCACTATCGTTTCTGTCAAAGAAAAGGAAAGCCCCGAGTCGATCTACAGCGCGAAAAGACTCAGAGACTGTTGTTGATATTGTACTCTTCCCAGAGCCTGCGACACCAGATAGCCAGAGAACGTTGCCGGATTCGGATGGGACGGTGACCCATTCGGTGACATTGTCCAATAATTTGTGACGTGTGCCCGGCAAACATGATCCACGTGAGCTGGCACTCATATTGACTGGATTGAGTTTTTTGAGCGTGTCTGATTGGTCTGCGAAGACTAATATGTCCATTTCGTATAACCCAAAAAAAGTAGGACGCACCCAAGCGCTCAACACTGTCGAGGATTTTCGTAGATACAAAAAATGATTCCATCTTTAGATGGCCGTTAAACGACTCTTTCAGGTTGAGGAAGGCTGCCGAGAGCTCGTCTATTTTCCGTTCTGGGTGGTTCCAAATATTTGTAACGGCGCGATCTGTTTGAAATTTCAACACCACCGTGAAATAACGATATCAGTGCTTACCGCAAAATCCGTGCGCAGTGTATTCTTGGATAAACAGTGCACACTCCACTGTCTGTTGAACGATGGCGAGAGCCTTATCTTCGAGGCGCTGGATTTTTTGGGGCAGAGAGGCAACATCCCCTACAAAGGAATAAACGTCGACCATTGTCTCAACAAGTTTGACCAGCTTTTCATCCGTGTCTTTCTGTGTCTTGGCAGCCTGATTTCCAGTTAGTCGGTGCAATATGTAATATTATCGCCCGCACCCGATATACGGAAGTCAGCACTTTCCAGGCAATATTAGCATATGGATGGATCTGCATGTGTATGTGTAAGCAGAGTATGGTGAGGTGAGGAACACACCCCTACCGCTGCGATTTCATCCCCGATGCCGACGATAATTTCCAGTCTCGAAGTGAGAACTCCCAGCACCGACTCGAAGTCATTTACGGTAGATGCGGACTGCGCGACGACGCCCCCGGCTTGCATGATAGCGGAGGTCTTCGCTCCCAATGCCATATTCTCCACATCTCTCTGTGCCTTCTCGACAGCCAGCACAGCCGCTTCAGTGTCTCTTATCAACCTCACAGAAATGGTGCCAGTCGGTCTCCCTTTCAACTTCCCGCCGACACCCTTCAATTCGAGCCTCGCAACTGCTCTTGGAAAAAGAAGTGAGAACTCGGAGAAGAAAATGCAAACTCCTTGCCTTTTTCCTCACCAACAGATCCACAGACATCCGACAGCGTGGCTATATCGGTATCGACGGCTCCGAGGCATTCGTCTTCCACCAATGGGACTGAGGAATCGTGAAATAGCATCAGAGAGATCGTCGAAGATGGAAGGTCCGCCTCGCTAGCAAAATCGGTGCATGAGTAAGCCGCTATGATGTCTCAGAATAAGCTCACATTTTCGACAGGTACTCCCACTCTGGCGCGAGTTCCCGCTTGATTGTATGGGTTCGCTGGACCTCCGCGCCATCCTGGTAAATGGCGATATAGAGATTGGGTCGCTTGCGGTGGAGGGGACCGGGTTTCCATTCGATTCCCTCCACACTTTGCACTAGGAGAGATGAGGAATGGGCATCAATCGAGCAGTTTACACTTACCGAGCAGCTTGTAGCCTAGTGACATGAAAGTCGAGTCCAAGGATGCTATCGCGCTGACACGTGGATTTGACACTGTCGATTGGGCTGATCCGGCTGTATTTGATCGGACTGTATCGGCCGACCATGGCTAGCTTCCTTCTTTCATGCTTCTGTGTCGGTGTTTTTGCGGTGTTCCTCCATTGTTGTTGCCCGCACCACAAACTATTGCCCAAGAAGCCGCTAACTATGCCTCCAGTAGCCAGGAGTCTAGTACGCTTGTGCTCGTGGCTCAGCCACACCCCTTGTATCTACTTCGACATGCCCGTATGTCCTAAATTTCTCGTAGTCGCGATGGAACGGTTTTGGGCCGCAATCATTGAATGGGTCGATTTTGAATCTACGACCTTAATCTCCCTCTGTATAAAATTACGCCTGTCCGTCTGTCCGAAGCCTTTTTGAATCGCAGTGAAATCTTACGAGTACTGCATGGAGGACTTACAAAACGACTGACAAACTTCAAATGCCACAGAATAAGATGACTCCCGGATAACGCCTATCTCTGAGCGACGCCCGACATCTACTGCCGCTTGCTTAATTCCGTGAAAATGCGAAAAAGTTTCGCGGCTGCACGTGATCATCGGCAGATGATGCCGGATGGTGCCATGCACCTGAGCTGCTCGGGGAAGGATCCCAACGGGATTTGTAGGCGTAAAAAATCTCGTAGCACCATTTACAATGTTGCCGACTCCTAAATGGAACAGATTTGAACTTTTTGAACTTCGGCATCCTCTGCCGACGATCACGTGCAGCTGCAAAACCGTTTTCACGGAATTAAGCAAACGACAGTAACGGCGACCGCGACCGCGACTGGCGGTCTCGTACAGGCTCTACGTGCAGACATAGATCAAGCGGGGGAGATCGTGGGTTGACTAGATCTGCAATTGGACGAACATTATTGTTTATCGAACTTCATTTTTCAGTGGCACCTTCTGAGCCCCGGCGAGGATCAATTTTGGGTCTGTAATCCCTGAACATACACCCCACGGCGTGGCATCATTGCGTATGCTACCGCTCTCACTGCACGCCATCATTGGACCTACCCCGATGCCTAAGATGTGGTAAAACTCTCGCAGAATCCGTATCAAGAGCGCCGGTGGTATCACAAATCAGTGGATTGTCTGTCTATTCGTTTCCTCTCCAGTTTATGCGGTTCTTCATGGCGAATGACAGATACAATCCTTCGATCGTGACTTGGTGTGGAAGCACAACTTCAACGAGTCAAAAATAGTGCGTGCCATTATTCTCATGAACTCATCTGATCCCGCATACTAATATGTTGCATTCAGATCGAACTCCTCCACCCGGATGAAAGTGGTGCGGGCCATCGGTATTTCGTCCCGGTCACAGGAGAATTTTAGTTCAGAGAGGTTTTCAAGGACGTGCTGTCCCATTTTCTTGAACGGACGACCTTTCAGTGTTGAATGCAGTATGTGATTATTCGGATCCCCGAGAGTGACGTAACTTGCTTACTTCTGACAATACCTGATTAAATCATGTACTTAACACGCATGCGCGCACTAGTTGTACAGTAGTAGTAGATTTAGTACGACAGGAAGCATCGAAATCCCGAATCCAACTACTTGCGCCTCAGGCGGAAGGAAATAAATACACGACGCAGGGTCCTTGAGAGCTGGTAAGCAAAGCAAAGCAACGTGACCCGCACGGCTTACAGTAGTCAGGAACCGGAATAGGTTTGAGTTGATTTTTCTTGCGGATGCATTTGCAGGAAGCAGTCTAATGAACCGTGACCATCGTGTATCAATGCAGAAACTGCAAAATACGGATCGAATACTAGTTGCACACAAACGTAAATTATTTCAACGTTGATGTCCTCGAAGGTTCACAATATTGGGTGCGGGGGAAAAGATAATGAGGGAAGCTGCATGGCCCGGGCTTGAATCAAAAGAGGGTGCCTGCATTTCAGCTTAAGCTCGGAGAGCTCCAGTTCGAACAAGTGTGGACCACGCACCACGGGCCTTCCTCTCATAGCTGTGAACCTTGCTAGGATACTTCGAATTTCCATCCTAATCAAACCTCTGACCGTAGAAAGGGGGGGAAAAGGGTCGAAGGAAAAGTTAGCAGTGGCCTGGGCTCGAATCGAACGAGTTCGTCCTTCAGAACCGTGAGGAACTGCATCTAATGAGTGTCGGTGCAGACCATCGGCAACTGGGCCGTTCTCAACCTGTAAACCTAATAAAGATCTAGAGACCATCGAGATTAGAGTGGATGGGGAGAAGTGAGGATTTAGCGTATCGCGGACCAACAAAAGCGACCCGGCGAGAATGAAAAACCAATGATGGCCCAGGCTCGAGTTGAACGAGTATCCTCTACATTATGCCTTGGTTTCCTGCTACGGAATGCAGATGCGCACCCCGCGCCTCTGGGCCTTTTTTCCTCTACTTTGCACCTAGTAAGGTGAGCTAAATAAATACAGGGCGGGGAGCGAGACTGCCTGATGTGATTATATAACGGAGTCCAATGAGAATGAGCTCCCCTTCTTCATTTACTGTAATGTACACGCATCAAATTTCGATCCAGGTTCCAGTGATCGAATGGCCTCAATCCTATGGCTGTAATAGTGTGACATTATTATTTGGTACACCACAAGCGTGTTTTGGTTGAAAATTACACCACTCCGACGACATTTTAGTTTATATTCACAGCTCATCCACTGTGCGAAGGATTCATTGTGAATTTCAAGAGTTTTGTCTTAAAATTCAAGTTTCATGATGTTTTGTCAAGGTATACACCTTGAATTTCAAGGGCCCTTTCATGATTTGTATTCTCCAGTATTTTTCGTCATTTTCAACTCATGAATTTCTTACTGATTCATCGTGAAAATATGTCATGAAACCGGCCGCAGGCTCTTCCAACACTTACCGGAGCTTGCCCTAAACAATTATGTCACTTGCTCCACGGCCGAAATAAATGGAACCAACTAGCTCCACAAGCTCCACAAGCTCTCAGACTCGAACCACCACCATCCAGACCCTTCCCTCCCTCCTCGTCCCCAGTTGTACATTGCCGTCGCTCTTGTTGTCGCCACCGTTGCTGTTACTGTCGCCACTGACACGGTTGCCCCGGATTTCCGGTACCCGGCCGTGGGTTGGACTGCGGTGTCCCGTCTCACCTTTTTCAGACCAGTCTCGAAACTTCAAGATGTTGGGAATGTAGATGCAGATACGGAGTGGCCATAGCAGGAGGTGCACGTGCTAATTCTACTCATTATTCCTCATACTGATCCAGATGTCGTAGTTGACGGCACAGTTGCCAGTGCAAGTTGGCAACGGCTCGTCGGTTTTGCCTGATTTATTGCCCTTCCTTGACCGTGTTGCAGCCGTCGAGAAGGTTGATGAGGAGCTGACGTGGTCGATCCCGCAATGATGGTATGGAATTCAACTTTGCTCATTGCACCCTCCCACTCATTATATTAGATACTTCAAATTTTTTCTAGTTTGGCGGCACTCCAAGTTGACGAGAGGGAGATAAAGGGTGCGCGCACCGAGCGTGAGCAGAGGCGCGACTGTATTACTGTAGTACCATCTAGTACCATCCATCTGTATCAGTATACCCCTGAATTTCATGATATTTCATCGGATTTTCGTGATGATTCATGAAGAATATGAGGCCCTGATCTGGCAGTGGAAATCAGCCCAGATATTCAGTATGAATTGTGGGGGATTCACGACCTTACATCATGAAAAAAACATCATGAATGTTCCCATAACCACAAGAAACTTCAACACCCTCGTTCGCGATGTTTCATCATGAAACCCGAGAAAAGGCAGTGGAATTCAAGGCAAACCACCGTGGATTTCATGATAAAAAATCGTGAAAGGGGTGTAGAATTTCACGATGTTCTGAGCGCACAGTGATCAGTCACATAGGAGAATAACTCGCACCCCATGTTTTAAATGAAAACACAGGTTGTTGTAGGGGATTTAAAAAATACACTGCCTGGATTTGGGGTGCAAAAAATGCACAGGTAGTAATCTAAAATATTCACACCCTCCAGATTCGAAAAGAATATTTGCCGCTGCTTATCATCACAGACACCGGTTCTTTTACTCACCGCCAAAAATTACACAGCCCTGAGGTGTCCTCCGAAATTCACTGCCTTCAGGAGGTCGCTGCATTCTCTGTTTGGTAACATCACATGTGATGTGATCTGCCGATACCCAGTACTCAGTGTTTCCAGGCAGGTTCAGATCATACCGCAAGCAACAAGCAACATGTAGGCTTAAATCTCTGGCAATTTTTCTCCATATCTAATGTTCAATGCTCTTGACACCATGGCTGTGACCATACAACTACTGCTATGATGAAGCAATTGATTCTACAGAACTGGTGAACTGAAGGTTGAAATCCAACATGTGAGATAATAGCCTTCAAACCTTACCACAGTCTCTGGACCTGTCTACAGTCAGAATTCATGCCTGATCTTCCTCTGAAGTATGGTTTTCAATTCTGGAAATGACCAGTTATTGACTACCGCACCGCAGCCTTGAGAGAGAGTCGGATCACTTACGACTATAACAGTCCAAGGGCCGATCTATCGCTAAGTTCAGTTCAATCACCTGTGAAAGTAAGTGACTCTTGGGACCAGTGTTTTTTTGTTTTTTTCACTTCTGAACCAGGCATGAATTTTTTTGGAATGAAGGGTGTGAAAAATGAACACATCATCACTTGTAATGGATTTCTCAGGAGTGGTGTAATTTTTGGTGATAGACAACCTGTGAATGTATCAGGAGAGGTTTTGAGTGGTTAAATCCTCAATGGGGGTCTGTATTTTTGGGGACGACACTGGTGTAAATTTGGAAAACACCTGTGCAAATTCTGTGAATTTGGGAATAATAATAGGGTCATTCACAGTAGCCATTTTTCAGCTCATTTTTCGTTTCATTTTGTTCCCATTCTTCAGTAAAGGGGAAAAGAAGTGGATTCAAAAATGGGATGTGAAAATGGCCATCAAAAAATGAGCCACCCCCCCCTCATTCTTCAAAAATGGTCATTTTTGTCTTCATTTTAGTTTCCATTCTCCAGACTGTCTTAGAACTGCAACTCTCTTCTACCGGTAATAGATAGTGACCATGCACTTTCGTACACTGGTGATAGACTCTGTGTGCCCTTAATGAAGCGGAATATGCTATGAATTTATTCTTCTGACTTGAGCCCCCTTTTTACTGTCATTTTCTTAAATCTGCATGACTACCTGTTCACAGTAGCCATTTTTGATCTCATTTTCAGCCCATTTTTCTTCCATTATTTCCAAAATGGCAGAGAAAAGCGAAAATGGGAGAAAAATGAGCTGAAAAATGCACCGAAAAATGGCTACTGTGAACGACCCTAATGTCACAGTATTACCCCCATACAATCCCTCAAATTACCATCGTTTTAAACTTGAACTCTAAAACGAGCCCAGCAGAAAAAAAACACGGGCTTGCGAAAAAAAACAACACCAAATTACTGGCATGGCCCAGGCTCGAGTCGAACGAGCGTCCTCTACTATATCTCATCTATAATCGGACAGAATGCAGGTGCGCACCCGCGCCTCTGGGTCTTATTTCTCTTTCATTTCCCTCAACAAGATGAGCTAAAAAAATGAGACCACGGGGAGCAAAAAGTCAGGGCATATCGTGCCTTCGAACACACATCAGCGCACACCCTCCCCTCACCGTCACTCCCCTCAACTGAAATCACCGTTTCAGGGTCAACTCCAAACACGAAGCAGCAGGAAAAAGCCACGAGGATCCGCTTTTATGGCCCAGGCTCGGGTCGAACGAGCTCTCCTGCTTGTAGTATACGAATCAGAAATATTCCATGCAGGCGCGCACCCCGCGCCTCTGGGCCTTATTTCTCCTACTTTTCGCTGCCTATAAGGATAGGGGTTTAAAAATCAGACGACGGGGAATAAAAGGGAATTGGCAACTGTGCATGGCCCAGGCTCGAGTCGAACGAGCGTCCTCTGCTATATTCCGGTTTACCTGTGCTACGTAACGGAATGCAGGTGCGCACCCCGCGCCTCTGGGCCTTGTTTCTTCTACGTTGCACCCAGTGAGGTGGATTCAAAACTGGAGGGCATCGCAAATGTAAGGTCCCGAGACGCCTCTATATCTTGGCACTGAAGTGCACTATGTAATAGCTGACCTATGGATTTTCAGAACTGATTTGATTCTCGAACTCATGTGCATAATTACGGGGATGTACAACCTATCGCTCACTGCTCCGAACACTATACTATACCACACTACAGTTTTGGTCAAGATAGTAGAAGAGACCGTAACGCACTTAAAGGCCCAAGAACCTCCCGAAGAACGACCCCTTGCCCTTCTCCTTCCCATCCCCTCCCCGCGGCTCAGCGTCATACGCAAAATTTACGCTCCCATTCGAAGTCTCGACGTCAATCTTGTCCCCGGCCCACTCGCCCGCCTCGCCCCACGTTCCGACGAAGCACCTGCGCGTACCGTCCGCCTCGCCGAGCGTGGTCAGGTCCGCGGAGAGCGCATCGGAGAAGCGCACGGTGAGCGGGCCGCGGAAGGCGCGCGGGAGGTGGACGGTGATCGCGCCGTTGGAGGTGTGGGTGCGGAGGTGGGTGGGAGGACGTGCGGTTGCAGGGGCGTGCATTAGTCATTTCTTTAATTGAATAGTGAGAAGCGAAGCGCGCAAGCCTTGCAGTAATAGCCCCATTATGAGCAGAACATCCACGCGGCGCTTGGCGTCGAGGGTGCCGGCGACGAAGAGGTCGACGTCGATGGCGCCGTTGGAGGTGTGGCGGGGGGAGGAGGAAGGGGGGGATAGTGAGGCGCGGGTCGATCACGTAGGTGCCTTTGATGGCGCCGTTGCCACGGCTCAGCGAGAGGAAGTTTGTGGGGTTGCTGTCGGGGGCGGGGCGATTGCGGCGGTGTCGGAGACTTCAATGGGTGCGTTGGGTGGTAGGGAAGGTAGGGGTGGGTCTCCTTTGCTTGAGCCGGCTAGTCTCCCTTCGCCTGGACCGGGGAATCATGATTGACATAGGCGGGCGGGGGGTAGAACGAGTCGACTTCAAGATCACGAGCCGCTGTGCAAGAAATGGCGTGCTGGGACGGCGGCACGATTGACAACGATGTCGAGTTGGTCCACGTCTATGAGGTCTGCGGTGATGATCATGGTGGGGAGAGGGTTTAGCCGCCACTCGCACCGCAGCCAAATGGGGCTTCGGCCCGATCAATACGGCCCCGGGACTGCCGTTGAAATGTTGAAGTTGAACCTAGCTGCAGCTTGCGCGTTGCTATCTCGGCCCCAATGCCCAGCGCGATTGCCATTTACGCTTGGAACCAAAGCCCCGCCCCACTCCACACCTCCAACGCTCTCGCGCTGCGTTACAAGGCTGAGGCCTGCGTAGTACACCATCCTCGCCGTCGCCAAGTCTCCTGCCCGGAGCCACGACCTCGCAGTTATATGGCTTTGGAGTCGCCCGTGGACCTTGTACATATGTGGACTTGGTCACGGAAGAAAATTTGAGTGCAAGACACCGGTTTGCCATTTTGTTCAGGCCACAAGTACTTCAATACAACGCTATCTACTTGTTAGTGTAAAAGTCGCGCGGAGAGCTGCAACAAGGTTAGCGCGGAAATTAGACTGACAGAGACACACCGCACCGTTCGAACCAGGCTGCAACTCCGAGTGAGCTCAAAATCAAATGCACCATTGACGCAAGTTAGAACGCGAATTGAAGAGATAGACACATGAACTCACCTTGGAAGAAACACCCTAATCTAACTCGGAAAAAAATTGGGCCAGGGCGGGAATCTAACCAGACATTCTTAAAATGCGAATTGAAGAGATCGACACAACAACTCACCTTGAGAAAACCCATGGCCCAACTCGGCGCCGTGCAGCAGAAGAAGAATTAGAGCCTATAGGGGTTTGAATAGCGCGAGCCAGCGAGTCGGTTCCAATTTTAAAGCAAGCACATACCTCCAAAATCCTCCTCCCACACCATGAGCCCCGCGAAGCGGGGATTTATCGCGATTTCGGTCGGGGAGATGACACGAACTGCGACGCGTGCGAGAGTAGGGTGCGGACGTAATAGAAAAAACTCCTGAAAAAAACCGATCAAAAGCACACAAAATGGAGGCTGAAATGAGAACGCACGGCTAATCTGGAGTGGTTCGCGGGGCGTCGATATCTGTATTCGACGTTCGCGCGGCGTCTACAGTGAGGATGGCGGACTTAGTTGCCGGCGGTGAAAATATTCGCAAAAGAACCTGAAAAAACGCGTCAAATCTCATCGAATGGACATTGAAAACGGACTACGCACCCAAGTATTCAGCCCCGCGGGACGTCGATATAGTGTAATCGACGCCGGCGCCTGGACGCGGCACGGGTCACAGATCCGCGAGGGTAAGCTCATCCACCTGGAGGCGGGGGCTTGCTCGCCGGCGGCCAAAATATTCGAAAAAGAAGCTGAAAAAACGGCTCAAATCGCAAAAATGGAGGTTAGGAAGGGGGACGTACGGTGGGGTTTGAAATGGTTTGCGGGAGTTCGATACATCGTGTCGGTGCGGTGGGGCGTGGCACTGATGGCGAGAGGTGTGGCGGAAAGAGGGAGAGGGGATGGGGATGGAGATGCCGGTGGTTGGAGGCTGAGAAAATAAAAGCGGCAAGTCCAATATTTAAACAGCGAGCGAACGAACGAACTGGGGTGAAATCCAAAGTCCCGCGGAAATTAGGCTTGCGGAAGGACTTGAGTTAAGAAGCCACGACCTTGAAACGCGCAGCTAGAAACGTAATCAACGAAATTTCAAGCTCGAATAAAAACGGAAGACCTGGCGGCGCTCGCAAAGGCAGATTCGGAGCGCCAGCCTCAGAGCACATCGGGTACCCACCGCGGAGATCCAGCATATAACATATTTCCAGAATCAGTATGCGGCGAGGATGAAAATAGAATGGATTGACGCGGGGAAGGTCAGAAAACGTAAACGAGGTGCTAACTGTTAACGAGTCCCGAAGAAGTGCAGGGTCTCGTGCGCGAGGGCTGCCACTGTGTAAATACTCCCGCAGTACGAGCTTGTGCAGCGGAGTTGGTGAGAGAATACAAAGTTCACGAGCAAGATGGAAGCTATCCAGAGTCCAGGAGAATCCCGGCATTAGATAGCTCGGAGGTGGAACACGGAACGGCGAGCTTCCTAGATAACTTGGGCGGGGAACGGAGATGTACCACCCTGGATATACTGTCGTGGAAGTCGCCCTGTGATAAGCGTGAATCAAATCGCAAATATAGATCAAATAGAGACTTGTCAAAATTATTGCAGATGCCACAGAAAAAAAATAAAGAAAGCGCGCAGCCGAGCAACCTCCTTGAAACGCGGAAGCGGCGAACGTGAAATAATTAGGTTCCTGCGTGCGAGCGCATGTGTCCGGAGAAACCAATTTGCGTGTGGCTGAGCGAGAAGCGAGCGGAAAAAAGAATCGCGTGAGCGTTCCCTCGGAAGATGTCGCGCCACGTCGCGCACGCGTCGGGGTGCCAGCAAAATGGAACGGGCGAGGAGGGCTTGTAGAGCATAGGTGTGAAGGAGAATGTTAGGCGAAGAAAAAGCGCACAGAATTGGGAATATGTGCGGGGAGGAGGACTTTGAAAGAAGGAAGAAAAGAAAAAGAAAAGAGAAAGGCGCCATTGAGTCACGTGACCGGCCCGGTGATAGCCGCTTAGCCCAATTTGGCGCCGGGACTTCAACCAAGCTAAAGGGGAAGGCGTTTCTTTGCAGAGACCGACCATGTCGTTTTTTTGCGCTCTCTGGATTCGAGGCCCCGGGGTCCATGCAATCTTACGTAAATACATTCTGGCCCTCCCGCTATCTATCTCTGGCCCATTCCATCCTTTCTGGGCCTCAGTCCCTCTGAATGCACTTGGATGCAAACCGACAATTTCGCGCATCAACGATATCCTCGGGAGAGTGGGTAGTCAATTCACGTACCCAGCCCATTCAAGTACCGCGGCCCTTTCCCTCACGAAGCCCCTGGCTCAGCGCTATCCGAACCACGCAGCACGGCGTGAAATCGAATTTATGGGACGGCAGAGATTAATATTTGGACAAAGTGCGGAAGGGAGTGACAGTTGTACTTGGCGTCTTAATGAGCCCCTGGCTTCTATCGGTAATTCCGCAAGTGCGTGCTCGGATTTACCGCGGCTTTGCGCAACTAATGTTTCTCCTTCAGATTCAATTCTGGGCATATATATGCACCTGCTCTCGTGGAGTTATGCTCCAGCACCACTTCAGGCAACATAGGTTCGAACGCACGGAGATCGAGTACTTGGGCATGATCATATCGCACAACTCAATGAGGATGGATCCCGCAAAAATAAAGGGGATCATGGAGTGGCCCAAACCAAAGAACCTGAAGCAAACATAGGCGTTCCTCGGGTTCATGAATTTCTACCAGAGATTCATCCGGGGGTATTCGGAGGTGGCTAAGCTGCTCACGCGACTTACGGGAAAAGAAGGATGGTCGTGGGGCTCGGAACAGAAAGTTGCGTTCCAGAAGCTCAAGGATCGGATCGCAGAAGATGCGGTTCTCGCCTTGCCCATGGACCATGGGAAATACTGGCTGGAGGCCGATGATCGGAAGGAGCGACAGGGGCAGTGCTCGAGCAAGAGCAGGAGGGCGTTTGGCGCCTGGTTGCGTTCCAGTCACACAGACTGGACGAGACGGAGCGGAATTACGAGATCTATGACAAAGAGATGCTCGCGATAATGCTCGCGTTAGCCGAATGGAGGCAGTTCCTAATCGGAACGAAGGAAACGGTTGAGATCATAACTGATCATCAGAACCTGGAGTATTTCAAGAAGCCCCAGAAGGTGAACCGGAGACAGGCCCGGTGGATTACGGAGCTGGCACAGTACCACTTTACGCTAAGCACCGACCGGGAGCCTTGAACAAGAAGGCGGATCTCTTATCTCGGAGATCCGATCACGACCAGGGAAAAGGCGACAATAAAGACGTCGTCTTATTGAAACCGGAATATTTCCGATCACAAGACATAGTGATGGAAGGACCGGAAGTAGAGATAATGGCCGAGATCCAAAAGGAGAAGAAGGTGGACACAAGCGTTAAGTCGGCGCTTGAGAAAAAACTACCCGGATGGGAGAAAAAAGATAATGTTATCTATTATAACGGACTTATTTACATACCGCGAAATGAAGAATTACGCGATAAGATTATTGGGCTACATCATAACAACCCCCTGCTCGGCCATCCCGGAGAGAACAGAACACAGGAAATGATAGAGCGAAACTATTGGTGGCCGAGACTCGGCAACCAGGTTTCTATTTATATAAAGAAGTGCGAAGCCTGTCAGCGGACAGGAGTCCACCGATATCAGCAGGGAAAGCTGAATCCGCACAAGATAGCGGAGGGGCCATGGCAGATCATTTCCATGGATCTTATCGGGCCGCTGCCGGTCAGCAACGGATTCGATGCCATACAGGTATGGGTCGACACATTCTCGAAGATGATGCATTGCGAAGCAACCAGCATGCAGCAAACATCGGGAGGGAACCGCTAAGTTAACACGGGACCGGGTGATTAGATATCACGGAGTGCCCAGGAAGATTATCTCGAATCTCTACCGAGATACGTATCGGGGTTCATGAAGGAATTGAACCGGCTCATGGGGGTAGAAATGAACCCCAGCACAGCGTTCCACCCGATCATGGACGGGCAGACGGAGAGGATGAATCAGGAGATCGAGAAGTATCTCCGGATTTTTATTAATTACCGGCAATCGGACTGGTCTGATTGGTTGGCAACGGCCGAGTTTGCTCACAACGACAAGGCCAGCTCGTCGACGAGCATGTCGCCATTCTTTGTGAACACGGGATTACACCTCTGGAAAGGGATAGAAAATGCAGTGGAGTCGCGCAATGAAGCCGCGAACGAATTAGCCAAAAAAATGAAAAAGATCTGCGATGAAGCGGCAGCTGCGCTGGAGAAAACTCAGAAAAAGATGAAAAAATATTATGATGCGAAGCGCAGGGACGCGCCGGAGTTCAAGGTCGGAGATCAGGTTTACCTAGAAGGAAAAAACGTAGAGACCGATCGGCCAACAGGGAAGTTTGAGGATCGAAGGCTGGGGCCTTACGAGATCCTGGAGAAGGTCGGCGCGTCGGTATACAAGCTTCGGCTGCCAGAGATGGACAAGTCACATCCGGTCTTCAACGAGAGCCTGCTTACGCCGTATGAGGAGCCGCCGGCACACCGGAGAGAGGAGCGCTCGCTGCCTAAAATCATCAGCGGTGTGGAGGAGTACAAAGTGGAGGAGATCCTCAAGCACCACAAGCGGGGCAGGGGATACCAGTATCTTATCAAGTGGAAGAAGTATCCACTTGTGGAGAGGACGTGGGAGCCGATGAGGCACCTAACGAACGCGAAGAAGCTCTTGGACAGGTATAATGTCGAGCACGGGATCGCGGTTCGTTCGGTCTTAGCCAACTTGGACGGGATGAACGACGAAGAGAAGAAGGCGCTGGCCGCACATTTACGTGAAAAGGGCTTAATGCCACCAAAAACGGAGGAGTCCGCAAACTCGACGAAGAAACAGACGGTCCCCGTCTTTAAACAGGGAAGCTGGATTACTTAATCAAGCGCTTCCAAGCAAAAAAAGAGGCGTGCGCTTATCCCCAGCGGAGAATATTTGACCCAGTCATGGGTCGTTTTAACATATTGGAGAAGTTTCCCACTCTCCCGGGGGTACCCGAGTATACACATTCCACTTCAGTCGATGAGGATGTCGACCCTAAGGGGGGGGTAATGTCACGATTCAATTCTAATCTTATCGTTCCAACACCTATTGTGCTTGACTGCACGTGCTCAGGATGCCAGCAATACACGAATGCTGTGCTACACTCCCAAGTGATGGGACAGACACTGCCAAATTGGACATGTTGCATAGAGACGTTTCACACGTCGCTTTAATTTAACTTGACAGCTCATGACAGATGCGTAGTTCACACGCACAAACGGGCTATTGTAGTTAGTATATTTAGTTTAGCTCACACGCATACTTGTACAGTATAAATACAGTAGTACATTGGCTGTTGTAGTTTAACCTTTTATTCACTCATTTCTCGAGTCTACCACGGGCACTACCCAATCCGCTATCATCTTACCGATAGTCGGACGCCTAAGGCTTGATTGTGACACCTAGTACTCATTCCTGGTCTTTCAACGCTAGGAAGATAGGGTTGTGCCGACGAGCTGATAAACATAGCGGGGATGGTGTCGTTTGGGTTCAAATTCGCAAGTATCACTCTTTGTTGGTGTAGTCTGGCATTTTGTAATTCATGCACCTGGGCCTCAGTGATGTCCTGTGCAGCGATACCCGGTGGAAGGGAGCGTCCGCATATGCAGAAGAAGGTGAAAGACGAACACCATCAGCAAGAAAAGCAAATGCAGAGTGTACTGACTGACTAAGGGGATGGAATGGGGGGTGTGGATAGCAAGTGGAGCGATGGTGGACAGGACCACGCAGGGTGGTTTTTATATCTATTTTCCTCAGAGGTGTTGAATCCGAGAGAAGAATACCCGCGGAGGGTTGATTACCTCGATGGGCCCATATGTAATGTGTCTGGTTCATTCCACCATCCTGCTCTCAACAGCTACAAGTCGTACTAGGTTATACGACCCCAATTTTGCAACTGGTGGTCTCACAGACTCTGATTCTGGGCGGGTGCTAGTAGTCGAACATCGAGTTAACTCCGGAAAGAGTACCATTTGTGTAACGAGGTGAGAGTGAAATGTGTATACTGAAACGGGACAGGGTGAGAATGAAAGTTGGTAATAGTATTACAGCCGATCCTGAAAGTAATGAGAATAACCGTTGTTTTTCGCGCGCATTCCCAATTTGGCAATGCCAGAACAGGGCGGTCGTGGGTTCGATTCCCAATGCCGTGCATTTCCTCTCGTCTGTGTCTCTCGGGCTCTGAGCCGGCTAGACATTGTTCCAACATTATTCCACTATATTGTGCTGAATTTGTGAAACCAGGGCCGTGTGCGATCAGTAGACACCAGTCCAATCGGACAGCATCAATGATCGAGTACACTGGACTGTACTAACTCAGTGCTCCTTCAGGGTATGTAGTAAGGAATTTTTTTTTTGATAAATAGAATTTTCGCTGGGACATGCGAGAGTTATTGTTATCAGATTTAGTATGGCCACAGCATCCAATTTTTAAAATTTGCCTAACTTTGAGCTGAACAATGATCGTGAAAAGTGATGTGGAATGGTATTCAGGTGTGTAGGCAGTAGTGTTTGATGGATTTCGGACTGGTTGATATAAATTCAGCACTAAAGAGCCGGATTTTCCTCATTAATGGAAATGCGCAAACAAGGAATCAAACCCGCGACCACCTGTTTTTGGCATTTCCAAATCGAGATCCGCACAAAAAAAAAAAGTTATTCTCATTACTTTCAGGATCGGCTGTAACAAAAGAGAGGAAAACACTACCACGAGCCGGCAGGTACTCGTGAGCCAGCCAGGCGAACAGTGGGCTTGGGCATTTAAAACAAAAGGTCAAATATTATATGGCGACTCGGAGCGAGTGCCGGAAATCACTTGGAAACGAGATTCGAGCGAGAACGGTACGAGAGTTGGGAAAGTCAGTCTTGTAGAAATTCAGCGGAAACTAGCACCGGGAATGCCAGTGAGGTTTGCCCGCTCCCTAAAACCTAATGACCTAAAGTCATTGAAGCGACCGCTGAGATGAGAAGAGATTCAACTCACACCTAATTTATTTGGCATCCCTGAACTTGGGATCAATGCAGTTCTGCCACTCGATGCCATGTACAAATTGGCTAAGATCGAGCTTCGTAGTCCCTCGAGTACCGATTACTAGCGAATTTTGGGGGAGGTATAGACCAGAGCGAAGCCAAGGGGGCACCCAAAACATGAGGTCACCACCAGAATTCAGCACCCAGCCATCGTCTAGACGATAATCGATGTGGGGATCATTGGCAGAGGAATTCATCTAGAGAGAATAAGTAAGGAGTGGGGGATGGATAGGATATGCCGTCCTCGTACCTCCCATACTCGTATTGTATTGTCATTCGACGCAGAGACGATCCGCCCACCGTCCTGGGAGAAATAGATGGAAGTGACGGCTTCAGAGTGCCTGTCAAATGGCCCAGCGATAAGCGCACCGGTGTTGGCGTCCCAGATGCGCACCGTGGTGTCCCATGAGCCAGACGCGATCTGCATGCCATCCGGTGAGAACTGGACTGAGGTAACCTCAGCAGTGTGGCCCTCAAACGGCCTAACGAGCAGAGTGCCCGTACCCGTGCGAACGTCCCAGACGTGCACTGTGATGTCTTCTGACCCAGACACAATTCGTGAGCCATCTGATGAGAAATGAACTGAGGAGACTGGATCGGTGTGGCCTTCAAACGGCCCAGTGATGAGTGCACCAGTGTGGGCATCCCAGACACGCACCGTCTTGTCCGATGACCCAGATGCAATCCACGATCCATCCGGCGAGAAATTCACGGAGATGACGTGGTCTGTGTGCCCTGCAAATGGCCCAGCGATGAGAGCGCCAGTGTGGGCATCCCAGACCCGCACCGTGTTGTCGTACGAACCAGAAGCAATCCGCGCACAATCTGGTGAGAAATGCACGGAGGTGACCTGGTCAGTGTGACCTTGCAATGGCCCAACGACGAGCTTGCCCGTTTGGGCGTCCCAAACGCGCACTGTGCTGTCCATTGACCCAGACGCGATCCGCCCACCATCCGATGAGAAATGGACAGATTCCACCGATGCTGTGTGCCCTTCAAGCGGGCCAATGACAGGCATGCCGGTGCGAGCGTCCCAGACACATACCATCTTATCCCTTGACCCAGACGTAATCCTCTCACCATCGGCTGAGAAACTGACAGAATTAACTCGCTGGCTATGCCCTTCGAACAGCCCAGCAACAAGAGGGATAGTGCGAGCGTCCCATATGCGCACCGTCGTGTCCCATGACCCAGAGACAATCTGCATGCCGTCCGGTGAGAACTGGACTGAGGTGATGCCACTGGTGTGACCTTCAAATGGACTACCGACGAGTGCGCCGGTGTGGGTGTTCCAGACACGTATCGTGTTGTCTTCAGACCCAGACACGATTTGCGAACCGTCCGGTGAGAAATGGACGGAATTAACCCATTCTGTGTGCCCTTCAAATGGCCCGGCGACCAGCGTGCCAGTGTTGGCATCCCACACCCGCACCATCTTGTCCTTTGACCCAGATGCGATCCACAATCCATCCGGGGAGAAATTCACGGAGGTGACGTGGTCTGTGTGCCCTGCAAATGGCCCAGCGATGAGCGCGCCGGTGCGAGCATCCCAGACACGCACCGTGTTGTCCTCCGACCCAGACACAATTTGTGAACCATCTGATGAGAAATAAACTGAGGTGACCTCATCAGTGTGGCCCTCAAACGGCCCAGCGATGAGTGTGCCAGTGTGGGCGTCCCAGACCTGCACTGTGTGGTCGGACGAACCAGAAGCAATCCATGCACAATCTGTTGAGAAATGAACTGAGGTGACCTCAGCAGTGTGGCTTTTCAATGGCCCAGTAACGAGCCTGCCCGTGTGGGCATCCCAGATGCGTACTGTGCTGTCGCTTGACCCAGACGCGATCCGCCCACCATCCAATGAGAAATGGACAGATTTCACTGCTCCTGTGTGCCCTTCAAGCGGGCCAACGACAAGCGTGCCCATGTTGACATTCCATACATACACCCTGCCAAGATCCGACCCAGACACGATCTGTGTACCGTCGGGAGAGACATCAATGGAAGTGATCGATAGGTTATGTTGCAATATCTTTTGGATGCTCGGCCATTCATCTGCCACTGAACTCTGGAGGATCGGGGTGTGGGGAAAGAATGCCCCGTAGTTTTTCACCATTTTCGAGCACCGAGGTGCAAATGGTAGAGCTGACAGATAAATGTGTGGCGTGCTTTCTGCAATGGCGGGCGCAAACGCTGTCACAAGCTTGATAACATCAGCCAGAAAGTCTTTGAATTCGTTGTCCCGCCCATCCTATACAATGTATTCAGAGTGAAATCATACTGAGGCAACCTTGCAATTACCTTGGCGTAATCGACCGCAGCTTGTAGTCCCACCGTTGCCATTGCCATCTGTTCCAAAAGGCTGAGAGCTTCGAGCCAATACAGAAGTTTACGCTGCAGAAGTCGGTCGATGGCTTGGAGTACGGTCTCGTCGAATGGAATCGCCTGGATGTGATTGAACCAAAAACAACTCGAGTAGGCAAGCTGAGGAGTGATCATCGATGCTACTCGGTCAGACATTCCCAGCACGTCCGTATTGCGGAGATGGGAATCCTTGAGGTCGCAGATGTTAAATCGGAGTTCCGTGTCGAGGATTTGCAAGCAACCCAGGGCGAGAGGATGATGGTCGGTCTTCGGGTCAATCGACCACGGTTGCCCCCCCGAACGCTTGGTATCTGTCAGATAGTCGGCGAATGAGGCGTGCAGGACTCGAGCTTCCTTGCCACGACTCCACTGGATCACGCATCCCAGACAATCCAAGACATCCTCAGAACTCTCCTTCCCGGAGTACAAGAGCATGTCAATCGTTTTGTCGGACATTGGCACTTGTCCGAGGACAATGCATGCCAACACCGCATGGGCTTCCTGTGCAAATTCTTTGTCTGTGTCCCATGGGCCAGAATTCCTGAGGGCTACAGCATAGAGATCATCGAGATTGAACCCTTGAGTAGAGTCCTGAGCAAGCAAGATCTCGAGTCGACGATCGGGATGGAGCGCAGTCAGGAATTTAACAGCCGTTGATGCCCAGATGAAGAGACCACCAGAAAGCTTGACCAGGGCTTGGATGTCTCGCTCCTTGGGCCATGTTGGATCCAACCTGCGCTTCTGTCGAATCTGTGCAATCTCGTGGCGAAAGAACAACTCCACATCGTTTGTCGAAGTGACACCTACTTCCATTTCCATCTCCAGGAAATGAGACCTGAACTGATCATTGATGTCTGGATCACGCCGACTCGTAATGAGGATGCGAAAGAGGTGGGGAAGTTTGGGAAAGTCGTCTGTGAGCAAGGAAAGCAAAGCGGCTCGCGAACGAGCGTCCCCACATTCGTCGAGAGCATCAAGAATAATTAGGATTGGTCCCTGTATATACTGCTCAGCCGCCGTGAGTGGATCCAGCAATAGTGACTTGAATTGCGTCCGAATCGGTGCGTCCACAACTGCAGGATCGCGTTGGATCGCATCAGAAATGGCGGACCCGATATGTGGATTGGAAAGGGCCAGCTTGTACGCGATTGTGCGAATGACAGCCCCCGGGTGACTGTGTGCACTATCATTTCTGTCAAAGAATAGAAAAGCTCTGAGTCGATCTACAGCACGAAAAGACTCGGAGACTGTTGTCGATATTGTACTCTTTCCAGAGCCTGCGACACCAGACAGCCAGAGAACGTTGCCAGATTCGGACGGCACGGCGACCCATTCAGTAACATCGTCCAATAATTTGCGGCATGTGCCCGGCAAACATTCTCCACGCAAGCTGGCATTCATATCGACCGGATTGAGCTTTTTGAGCGTCTCTGAGTGATCTGCAGGGACTAATTGGTCCATTTCGTAAAACACAAAAAAAAATGAGGACGCACCCAAGCGCTCAACGCTATCGAGAATTTTCGTAGATATAAAAAACGATTCCATCTTTAGGCGGCCTTCGAAAGAGTCCTTCAGTTTAAGGAATGCTGCCGAATACTGTTCTATCTTCTGCTCTGGGTGGTTCCAGATATTGCTAACCGCGCGATCTGGTTGAAATTTCAATCCTGCCATAAATTTCCGCTGTACAGAGTGCTTACCAGAAAATCCGTGTGCAGTGTATTCTTGAATGAACAGCGCACAATCGCATGTCTGTTTAACGATGGCGAGAGCCTTATCTTCGAGGCTTTTGATCTTCTGGGGCAGAGAGGCAACGTCCCCGACAAAAGAATAAACATCGACCATTGTCTCAACAAGGTTGACCAGTTTTTCATCCGTTTCTTGCTGTTTCTTAGCAACCTGATTTCCGGTTAGTCGGTGAGAAACAGGATATTATCCCTCGCACCTGATACATTGAAGTTAAAACTTTCCAGGCCATATTCGCATATGGATGGATCTGTAGATATATGTGTGTGAGCAAAGCATCGAGGCAAGGAACACACTCATACCGAAGCGATTTCATCCCCGATGTTGACAATAACTTCCAACCTCGAAGTGAGGACTCCCAACGCGGACTCGAAGCCGTTTACCGCAGCTGCGGACTTCCCGACGATGCCCCCGGCTTGCATGAAGGCGGATGGTGTCAGATTCTCTACGTCCTTCTGAACCTTCTCGAGGACTCCAAGCGCGGACTCGAAGCCGTTTACCGCAGCTACGGACTTCCCGACAATGCCCTCGGCTTGCATGAAGGCGGATGGTGTCAGATTCTCCACGTCCTTCTGAACCTTCTCGACAGCGAACGTAGCAGCATCCATGTCTCTTATCAATCGCACAGAAACAGTGCCAACCAGACTCCCCTTCAGCTTCCCATCGACACCCTTCAATTCGAGCCTCACAACTGCTCATGAAAAAAAAGGTAAGAACTCGGAGAATAAAATGAAAATTCCTCGCCTTTTGCATCGGCCTCGCAGAGATCCTTCAGCGTGGATATATCGGTATCGACGGCTCCGAGACATTCGTCTTCCACTAACGGAAGCGAAGAATCGTGAAATAGCCGCAGAGAGATCATCGAAGATGGAATATCCACGGAGCTAGCAGAACGGGCGTGTAAGGAAGCCGCCGCGACACCTCGTATGAGCTCACATTTTAGACAGGTAGTCCCACTGAGGTGCGAGTTCCCGTTTGGTATGGGTTCGCTGGACCTCCAAGCCATCCTGGTAAATGACGATGTAGAGATTCGGTCGCTTGTGGTGCAGGTGCCCGGGCTTCCATTCGATTCCGTCCACACTTTGCACTAGGAGAAATGAGGAATGGGCAGTAAACGAGTGGTTTCCACTTACCGAGCAACTTGTAGCCTGGCGACATGAGAGTCAGAGTCAAGGTCGGAGCGCAAGGATGCTATTGCTGATACGTGTCAATGGGCTTGACACCAAAGGAAGGAAGGAAGGAAGGAAAATGTATTACTGCGGCGGTCCCTATAAGGAACAAGCAGGTACTGCACCTACATACATCGCGTCAAATGTATGCAAGGTGTCAAGTGTCAAACCGTCAAAAATAGGACTGTCACGCGGCGTCGATTGAGAGCTGAACTAAAAACCTGAGTTTTACTCAACGCGATGTAGAGCAGTAACGACGAGGACCAGAAAGAGGTCAGAGCAGGCACAAAATAAGCGTCATCGGTGCAAACTACGTCGATTGAGTCTGATTAAGTCTGCGTCATCTGGGTTCAGCAACCATTTGGTCTTGATTTGGTCCGTCCGATAAAAGTAGGAACGAGGAGATTAAATGCCCAGGTTCAGGAACATTTGGTCTGTCCGATAAAATTAGAAACGAGGAGATTAAATGCGAGGATACACATCTCAGTTCCGGCTGTCAAGTATCACCTATGACTTCCGTAGTTTACCGCCAGGCAAGCGGAAACATACCCCAACGCATAGCTAGAAATGAAACCTTCGACGAGGTAACACGGATTATGAAGCAAATTGGTGCGCCTCGACGCTCATGGCGATGTGGGACAGAAGTCATTGATGCCACAGCCACTGGCACGTCGAATGATGGATGCCTGGCATCGCGTCAACATCACGTCCGGACTTCCAATTGTACCTGGACCGCGTCAGTATAATATACCTCCTCTTCGTCCTGGCGCCTTGATGGATCGCTCGTTTTGATCGGCCATTTCGCTTCCCAAGTGCGTGCTTGCATTCGCCGCGGGTTTGTGCAACTAATGTTTTTTCCTTCAGACTCAATCCAGGGCATATGCGCCTGCTATTGCGTGATTAGGCTCCATTACCAGTCTAGGCACATTTAACATGGCCCCAGCTGTTCCTCCCGGTCGCAATTTCCATACAGGTCCCGTGGAAGAGTGCGCTTCGAAGATGGTTCGTTTTCGTCCAAATCGAGGCATATGCGCCACGTCCCCATTTCGCCTTCAGCCTCCTTGAAACATGGACCCAGAGTGGATTATGAATTAATTTTCAATCATCCCACTCTTACATGCGCTCAACAGTGTGCTTCGCCAATTCGCCGGTGGCGCGATATACCGAGACGCGTATTTCGCAACGAGTTCTCCGCGGGAGGTACGTCCGCTGTCAGCGGAAATAGGTCTTCTCACTGACATGGTTACGTGCTTTCAATTCGCCTCGCTGAACCTTCGCCCCACCGCCCTCTTTCATTCATGCCCCTTCTTCCTCCCATAACTGACCCATGGCCACCACTGTCGACTCCGCCAACCTCTCATATTTGACCCATGGCCGCCAACTTCGACTCGCTCTTTGCCTCCCTTCCACGTTATCGCCACCACCATTCTCGTCGTCAACTATGCTTGTCCGCTCGCCGCTACGCCCAAACCTCAGTCTGGATCCACCCTCGCGCACCTCGGCCTCAACCCGCCGTAACTCTGCCGTATCCTATTATGGACTTTCTTCGTCCGCTGGTATGCAAACTTACTCTCTTACTTTACTGCTACCCACTGCCTTCGCTTTTTCATTTATTCTAGCTGCATTTCGCCGCTTTCCAGCACATATGCTCAATTTTTGCGCGGTACGTCTTATTTATGCGTACCTGGTTTCTGATATTTGCAGGACGTGTCTGATCACGACTACGCCCCGACGTGCGTATCGCTCGTCTCAGCGCGCTCGCTTGCGCCCTCTTATTGCACTGGTGCGTCAACTTCCTTACTTTACTGCTGCCGACTAACGCTGTTCTTCTTATTGATTCTAGTTGCACTACACCGCTCTCGTGCACACATGGTCCATTGCTGCACGGTACGTCTTATTCATCCGTAGCTGGGTTTCTGATGCTCTGCAGGACGTGTCTACTCAATCACCACGCCGTCGCGGCACGCATCCAGCCGCGCGCGTGCTCTCGAGGTAAGATTAACGTCATGTATTCGTGCGCGCACAGTGCTGACTTGTAAATCTAGATTTATTTCATTCCCGCTCTTCAAGTTCACGTTGAATTCGGTGACTCCGCATTTATAATTTTGACGGTGTGATACCGTGAGCAGGTCTGGTATTTACTAGCATTGCACTCGGCGCATAAATAGGGTTGTAATTACACTGGAATCGTAGTTGAAGTTCGTAAGTAGGATCGGCTGAGTAGGTACGGGGTCGGGCGAGTCACGACCGAGTGCGCACGGCGGCGGGCGTGCAAGTACGTGATATGCACGCGTGTGAGTACGGCATACCCAGCTCGTGTGGTCACCATCGGTCGGTTGTGAACGCTGCGGCGAGGTACGTGAATGCACGGGGCGTAGAATGCGTGTATATGTTGCGTTGAGGGAGTGTGAACACGTACCCGGAATTCCATCCCGTCGTGGTCTTCGCCGCACGGGAACTGGTTGGAGGAATAAATGAGGACGGCGGCACGCACTTCAAGTCCCCGCAAATAAATCCTCCCACCCACGCACATTTTTTCCATTAAGACGGTCGATCACGTCCTCCGCTGTACTGCGAGATTCCAGTCTTCAATATATATATAAGAGTCAATACAGCATCATGATTCGCAAAAGACAACACACCGCCGAACGCGATCATCGTCTGTGACTCGGGGAGCTTACTCCTCAGAAAACGGCTGCTCTGGATCGGGTACAGATACACGAGCTCCAGGAGAGTCTGTAGGGGAGGGTTAAAATAAATAACGATGCAGGAAGAGCGCGGGAGGGCACGGACCCCTCGATGTACACATTGGTTCTGTTCTTGTTGCGCCATTGGCCTTGTAGCTCCGTTTCTCGGGGCATGGGCTATCTGAGGTGGAGCCGAGGGAGGATGACGAGGTCGGCGTGGGGAGCGCACATGACGTGACCTGGTGCCAATAGTTAGATCGATACGAAAGACAGGAATTTGTGCACCTCGGAGAAAGACGGGTAGAGATCGCTGCGCTTCAAAGTCATGATGCTTTTCTCCGCCGCCACGAGCGTCCTGAATCTAACAAAACACCTTCAACGGATATATACACAGGAGAGGCAAAAGCTCACAGAGCGAACCCGTATCCCGACGCGGCTTTCGTCGTGCGGCGCGTGAAGCATCTGACACTGAGAACCTCGCTGAACGGGCCAGTGATGGCGAGGAGCTGGTCTTCGCGGGAATACGGCGGCAGCCCGTTGATGTACACGTTGGGAGTTTTCCTGCGTCTTCGCTGGGTTCTAGACGCTGCAGGGTGGTCCAATCCGCGTGCCGGTTCGAGGAGAATTCGGTGCTTGTGGGCTCGATGGGGAGGATACCGAGAGAGGAGCCAACCAGACTCTTCGCCGCACCCAGACGCCTCGGAGTGAATCGGAATACCAACTTCACTTCACCGAAAATGCCAGTGTCTCCGCCCTTTAACAGCTTGAATCCTGAAGTCTTTAGATTCGGAACGTCGAGTATGGAGGCAGTTGGAGGGTGGAATCTGTTGGTTTATACATTCATACTGAATCGTAGAAGTCGCAACATTTGAGAGGAAAAAGAAGGCTGGAGTTGTCGCCAAGATGCCGCCGGCCAAGTTTCAACCACCGCCGCTTAGCTCATAGGGCAAAAAGCGAGGTGGCTGATCAATGAATTCATACAAGAGGTCGATACAGACGGCCTCTAGTTCCGAGTTGACTTCAGTCTCGGTCTCGGTCTGCAAACAATTAGATGCCTATGCAGCGCCACAAAAAAGGGCGCTTTTACCAACCGAGTGAGACGGGAAGGATATGCGGTGGCGAGGCGCGGTCAGTGTCGGGCGGGCGCGTGGGGCAGTCTTTCAGGGTGTGGTCCTGCGAAAGCACGAGTGAGTCATCACGTACAAACTGAGGAGCAGGAGAATGCATTATAAGTGAGAAAAGGCATCGAAGAGAAAAAGACGCTGACGCACCGGCTGCTCACCCCGTGGCACTCTTCGTCACAGCGGAAAATGTATAAAAGGAGGACGATGGAGGAAAGCATAGGTAAAGGCAAAGAGACGCACCATTTGCGGGGCACGGTCTCGAGTGCCTCGAGGCGTTCGGAGTCGGGGTTGGGGCAGTCACGACCCTGGGGGAGGCGGGTTAGTTTAAAGGTAACGGAATGCATAATTGTGAGAGTGAGGAAGTAAGTGCCCTCACCACCACAGGCACGGCAGATCATCGGCTCCTTGCACCACTTGGTAAGATGGCCCTCGCGGCAGCCTATATCCGGTGGTCTCGATGAATACTTGGTAAATACGTGATATCAAAATCCTCGTTAACGGACGTACAGTTCATGCTGCAAAAAAGGGGTCCACCGTCCGACGGTAGAGCGTTCAGGGAGTGGAGGAGAAGGAATAAAGGGAGCGCGCAGGGAGGAGAGTGTTTTTGGGGAGTAGGGGACAAACGCAAGACGGGCAAGGCGCGGAGGCGGCGGAGCGAGAGCATCGTGGTGGTAGTGAAAAGAGAGGGTCACGTCACAGTCAGGTATCAAACGCGATCACGTGTGCTCATCGCGCGCTCTTGTTTTAAAATTTATTCGCTAACTCAGGGTGGGTGATTCGGAGGCGGATGTTGACTCGGAGGCGCACAGGACTTAATCTGGGCCTCGTCTGTTTAATCACCTCTGCGGCAGGGGCCGCTATCCAAATCCAAGCTAGGTCCCACCCCCACCACTTCGCTTTGTTGTGGGTCCTATAGAATGCTAGACATGACTTGCTTTACGATATTAAACGCCTTATTCAACAATTTTCAGAACATCCATTACATCATAACTACGCCCACCTGCGGGCCGGCGTCGTCTGCATTCGGTGCTACATTACACCCAAGCATTCACTGGGAGGGGTGCAAACAGTCTATGAATCCATTATCTAACCATCTGGACAATAACACGAGGCTGATATGACTTCATAAAATCAAAAGCGACGGAGTATTCGACATACGACAATGGAACGGGTGCCACCTTCATTCAGTTTTCAGCTCGTTTCGGAACCAATAAATGGCATGTTGCAAAATTGGGATCGACAGGTATGTTGCGAGAATATGCATCGCATGATCCTGGCTGCTGGTAATTTGGTCTGCCTTCACCACCTCGCTGAACTTTATTCACTAGGCGGCTGTATTGGACTTGGCCTTCTCCTCCAGGGGTTATTCGCGCAAAAAATTGGAATCCCTGTGCGGCGCGCGCTGACGGGATATAATTCCTAGCGCGCACCTTCATATACCTCGAGCAGGCTACTCCGAAATCCTTTAAAAGGCCTCTACTTTCCTCGCTGAGAGCATCGTCGAATTCGAAATCTGCCATACAGTATAAAGAGGTACATCCATATATATATACAGATAACATGACGCGAAGCAATGGAGTGTATGTTAAGTCAGTAGATCATGGGAATGCGCCACAGGGTAGCGAATGCAAGAACCAGATGAATGTCGGGAGCGAGAGAGAGATTTGGCACGTCTGTCAGATCGGCAGATGTGCGCCGCAACCACCGACGTGAGAGCGGAAATTACCGAACAGGCTGTGCCATTTTAGGAAAGACGCCGCGCGCATGGAAACAAGCAATGCAGGTAAGCTTTATAAATGAGTATGATGGACAGAGATACTTTAAAGTGCAGTAGCCGTATGTAATAATAGCTCATTCAATGCTCTCGCTTTTGACGTCCTGAAAAGGAGAGTAACGGCGGATATCCTCACCGACAATTTTTTGGGATCTCAAAGATTGAAATAGAGAAAGGCTGAGAGGATTATTAATAATACTAAGTTATCAGGTGAGAGTGCGACTTACGACGTTGCCACTACCGCAGCTGAAGGCGGCAGCCATGAAAACATTGGTTCCAGGCGACAACTCGGAAAGAACATCAATAGTGGGAATATCAGGGTCATTCGGACTCTGTCGTAAGGAAATGAATGTTGAAGGGGTTGAGTCACTATGTGCTGTTCACTGTCAATCCAACGGGGACGAATCTGGATCTGACATGAGAACAGGACATGTCAGAAGCATAGAACTCCATGACAACCGGCGGGTTTATAGCCCTGAACCAATATAATTGAGCACCTTGATTTGGGCTTGAAACGTCGCATTGAAAAACTTCGAATCCCATCCCAAATTTGACCAGTCCGGGATATCAAACGACATGGTAGCATGGTGTTAAAGGTGATGTGATGAAGTTGAAGGGTGGGTTGATATGCGACCAACGATGGTTGCATAGAAGTTGCCAGCGCCGTCGATGCATTGAGAGCGGCCTGTCTTACTGGATAAATGTCAGGATAATAAGATGAAAGCAGAGTAAAGAGACAAACGACCGGTTGATCAGAGCATTGTATTGGTTGAAGTATGAATCACTGCATTCAGGCGGTTGATAGCCGGGGCCCTGTGTAGCTGATGCGAGCTGTGGCTATCTATAGTCTAGGTTTGGCTATTTATGTAGTCATGGCCATCTAGACGCAACCATCTAGCTGATGCGAGCTGATGGCTAGCTCGCGTAGCCATAGCGTGGGTAGCCGGGCATTCAAAGCTCGGCAGACTGCCGCCGCACGCCCTCGCCAGACCTCGCCAGACCCTGAAGGCTACCCAGGGCTGTGGAGGTTGATGGAGGTGTGATTAAGCCGGTTAGCCGCATGTCCACGGCTATATCTGCCGAGGCCGCACTGTGGCTACTGGCCTGCTGAATGCAGTGAATCAAGTACATTGCAGGCGAGAGCATTAAAAGGAATTGGAGGCTGAAACATGAGAGAGGCAAGAGAGGAGTCGCAGAGGGAGAAAGGAGTACAGTGTTTTGGGGAGGTGCCCATCCTGCACAGTACGGGGAACGGGGAGTGAAGAAGTTGCAGCAATTATAAATATAACTATATCCTGACACGGAGCACCAAGATGAGTACGGATATAGATGATATGGTGGGAGGCAAAACAAAACAAAACATAAAGTGGAGGAGTGCGGTTGGAAGGGGCCGAACCGGCAACCTCCAGATTACACATGAGGTGTACTGCCACTAATGTATCACAAGAATCGTAATAAAAGAAGTTAAGAAAGGCTTCAACACAGCCACTATTTTCCTACCACGAAAACAGTAGACAAGCATTTACCCTGGTCGCGAAATCCTCATGTGAGTTTGTGAAATGGACGATCAGTGTCTATTTGAGGCAAGACAGACTCAAATCATTTAGGTTTCGTTATAAGTCACTGCTGCAAATTGATTTGTATGAACAAATTGACATGCAGCAAGTCAAAATTTGGCCACTCACATTGTGGCCCACTGATTATCAATACTATCATCCATACGGTGAGTGGTAACCCTGTATCGGTCAGTATCAACTGCGGCCGGCTTTCCTAACGGGGTTGATGCTCGACTATCAAACCGCGTTCTTGATTAAGTATTTACCTCGAATAATGTGTTCAAATCCTGTTCTGGATTTCCTTCACCCGCTTTCAAGGTAGCCTGGTGAAATTGGACATCTATTCAGCTTTCAAGTCAGGTTAAACATGGACATCTGGTAAAGCTCCAATCCCAGTGAATAGCATTATATTGACTTCAAGTTGGGCCATTGTTTGTGTAATGACTGTGTTAATTCTCGGCATTGCTCAGGTTGAGACAAGTCAACATCACTGAAAATTGACTTGCAGATGACTTGGTACAGAATGGGTTCCACTGGGATGGAGATTATATGTTCATTCTGATGCACATTGCACACTGCACTGTAGGTGGGCAAACGGTGAGCCTGCGATGCTGCAAGAATCCTATGCATGGCTGAACAGAATGAAGTTCATGGATATTTGCCATGTCCGACAGCTAATTTGGATTGTCAAAAGGAGCTTAAAAACAAAATTCGGGCGGGACCATCAACGACGACGACGGCAGTAAGATCAGGAGTGATGATGACATCAAAAATTTGCCGAAGGCCCCCGAGCATCCTCTGAAGGACCTCTGAGGAGGCTGAAGGGTACTAGGGAGCCTCAATAACGAGTACTGAGATGCTGCTGCACGGTGGGAAGACCAAGTGTAAATGGACACCAGCACAAGTCAATCCACATGCAAGTCAATTTGGCAAGTCAATCGGGCAACTCTCCCACATCAATACAGTATATACCTTCAGAGGGACCTGAAGGGAATTTAAATGAATCACCTACGCATATCATGATCTCTGGCAAATGTGGATAAACACATCATGTAGCCCAGAGGATATCGTGTACCTCAACGTAAGCACCCAAAGAAGCACTCTGCATTGCCATCGATATAACAATTCTTGCTTGTACCTCGCGTGTTGTAGTCTGTCGATTACTCGATCACTGACATTGGTACCCGATGTTGTTATGTAATCTTAGATTTCTCGGGCGTCGTTCGTGCGTTTGGAACGCGTTTTTACATATTTTGGCGTCGCAGTATAATCTAGACTAATATAATCAACAACTTCTCCAGCCAAGTCTCTCGCTCTGACTTCAAAGCCGGGAGGCCGAATTTTGATGGAGCACACATCGGTATTTCGTTTCGGTCTGACGATGGACAGGTAAATGAAATCTGCGGAGACAGATCTCTTCCCAACAGGCATAGAGGCGATTTGGCTTCCTACGTTTTGGTTTTGAAGCCCGCTGAAGAGCAGAGCGGGATTCAAACTCCGCACTTTATGTAAAATACACCCCACGCGGTAAACTACAGACTAATCGATATATGAACCCTGCACTGAAAAATAATGGACTGGCTCTGGATCAGAACACTACCGTGATCCAAAAACAACTCCAGCTCGCTGCATCGAAAGCAAGCATGAGCGTTGAACCAGAAGAAGAGAATACAGGGGATCTCACATAATAAATAATTCAGATGAAATGGACACATCGAAGGAAGTCGGTGCCAAATGGAACCTCAACTCGGGCGGAAATTCACGTTAGCATCGGACAGTAAAGGAAGAAGGGAAATGGTCAAATCCTACGCAGGAAGCTACTGCGATGTGTTAAATGGGCGAGGTAAATCTGGGTAGAAAATATGAGCGAGTACGAGGAAGGAGGTGAACGCTGGCTGCGAAACCTGATTGTAGGACCCTGCGGCCGCTCGGCACCGTGTGCCGAGGTCATCGAAATCTTGTCAAATTCGGTGCTGGAGGGAAAGATATGGGGCGGTCATGAGCGGGAAAACCAGAAATTTCCCATTTTAGGACCCAAACGTAGTGGCTCGGAATCGGATGCACGGTCTTTAGTATAATAGGACTCCTGGTTTTTCAAAGCATGCAATCAAAAACGAGGGTTAACTCCAAAACGACTGCTATTTGTACAACAAGGTAAGAGAGAAATGTGAAGCGGAAGCGGGGTGAGGTCAGCGTGAAAAACGAGAATAGTATTAACAAAAGAGAGGAAATAGTTGGAAGTAGGGAAAAACAACCACATCAAATATGGTATGGCGACTCGGAGCGGTGTCACTTGGAAACGAAATTCAACACGAGTTTCGAGGTCTTGGAATGATTCAGCAAGCTCGCCGACGTAATGACCTAAGGCTAATGAAGCAACTACTGAGATGAGAAGTGGTTCAACTCACACCTGATTTATTTGGCATCCCTGAACTTGGGATCAATGCAGTTCTGCCACTCGGTGCCGTGCACAAATTGGTTAAGATCCAGCTTCGTAGTCCCTCGAACAGAGATGACCAGCGAATTTTGCGGGAGGTACAAACCATCACGAAGCCAAGGGGGTACCCAAAACATGAGGTCGCCGGCAGAATTCTGCACCCATCCGTCGTGTAAACGATAATCTCCATGGGGTTCATTGGCAGAGGAATCCATCTGAGGGGAGAAAAAGTAAGGGTTAGGGGGTGTATATGAGTGAGGTCTGCACACCTCCCATATTCGTATTGTATTGTCCCGCGACCCAGACACGATCCGCCCGCCGTCCGGGGAGAAATAGACAGAATTAACCACGTCCGTGTGCCCTTCAAATGGCCCAGCGATAAGTGCGCCGGTCTGGGCATCCCAGATGCATGCTGTATTATCAAATGACCCAGATGTGACACGCGTGCCATCTGGCGAGAAATGGACAGAGCTGACCCTTTCAGTGTGGCTTTTAAATGGCCCAGCGATGCACATGCCAGTGTGGGCATTCCATACTCGTATTGTATGGTCGGTTGATCCAGACACAATCCGCCCGCCATCCAGGGAAAAATCAACAGAATGAACAGCCTCCATGTGTCCTTCAAATGGCTCAGCGATTAGCATCCCAGTGTGTGCGTCCCACACGCGCACCGTCTTGTCATCCGACCCAGACACAATCTGCGAGCCATCCGGCGAGAAATAGACAGAATTAACCCGCTTCATGTGCCCTTCAAATGGCCCAGCGATGAGAGTGCCGGTGTGGGCATCCCATACGCACACCGTGTTGTCACCAGCGCCAGACACGATTCGTGAGCCGTCTGATGAGAAATGAACGGAGTTGACGTAATCAGTGTGGCCGTTGAACGGCTCAGTGACGAGCGTGCCGGTGTGGGCGTCCCACACGCGCACTGTCTTGTCCCATGAGCCAGATGCGATCCGTGAGCCATCCGGTGAGAAATGGATTGAGGAAACTGCATTGGTATGACCTTCAAATGGCCCAGCAACGAGAGTGCCCATGTGGGCATCCCAGATGCGCACCGTCTTGTCCCGCGACCCAGATGCGATACGCGTGCCGTCTGACGAGAAATGGACAGAGTTTACCGAAGCACTGTGGCCTTCAAACAGCCTAGCGACGAACACGCCCGTGTGGGCATCCCAAATGCGCACTGTGCTGTCCCATGAGCCAGACGCGATCTGCCTACCGTCCGGAGAGAAACGGACAGATCTGACTTGATTCGTGTGGCCCTCAAACGGCCCAGCGACCAGAGTGCCCGTGCGAGCGTCCCAGACACGCACTGTATTGTCATCCGACCCAGACACAATTTGCAAGCCATCTGATGAGAAATGAATTGAGGAGACTGCATTGGTGTGGCCTTCAAATGGCCCAGTGATGAGTGCGCCGGTGTGGGCATCCCAGACGCGCACCGTCTTGTCCCATGATCCAGATGCGATCCGCGATCCATCCGGCGAGAACTTCACGGAGGTGACACAATTTGTGTGCCCTTCAAATGGCTCAGCGATGAGAGCGCCGGTGTGGGCATCCCAGATGCGCACCGTATTGTCGTATGAACCAGAAGCGATCCGCGCACAATTTGGTGAGAAATGCACAGAGGTTACCATAGCAGTGTGCCCTTCCAATGGGCCAGCGACGAGCATACCGGTGTGAGCATTCCATACTCGGATTGTATCGTCCCTCGAACCAGACACAATCCGCCCGCCGTCCGAGGAGAAATGGACAGAATGAACAGCATCCGTGTGGCCTTCAAATGGCCCAGCGATGAGCTTGCCCGTGTGGGTCTCCCAAACGCGCACTGTATTGTCCCGCGACCCAGACACGATCCGCGTACCATCGGGCGAGAAATCGACGGAGAAGACGCCATTAGGATGGCCTTCAAATGACCCAGCGACGAGCCTGCCCGTGTGGGTGTCCCAGACGCGCACCGTGCTATCAGACGACCCGGACGCAATCCGTGTACCGTCAGGGGAGAAATCGACAGAGTGGACTAGTACATCATGCTGTAATATCTTTTGGATGCTCGGCCACTTGTCCCCTAACGAGCTCCGGAAGGCCACGGTCCGCAGAAAGGATGACCCGAATTTGTTCGCCATTTTCGAGCTCCGAGGTGCAAACGGTAGGGCAGACAGATAAATATGTGGTGTGCTTTGCGCGATGGCTGGCGCGAACGCTTCCACAAACTTGATTGCATCCGCCACAAAGTCTTTGAGGTCTTCGTCCCCCCCATCCTGTACAATATATTTTGAGAGTGAGATCAGACCGAGGAAACCATGCAAGTACCTTGGCATAGTCGGCCACAGCTTGTAGTCCTACTGTTGCAATTGTTATCTCGCCTAAAAGACTGAGGGTTTCAAGCCAATACAGGAATTTCCGATGCAGAAGTCGGTCGATGGTTTGGAGTACGGTTTTCTCGAATGGGATCGCTTGGATGTGGTTGAACCAAAAACAACTCGAATAGGCAAGTGGAGGAGTGATCACTGTTGCTACTCGGTCAGATATTCCCACCACGTCCGCATTACGGAGATGGGAATTCTCGAGGTCGCAGATGTTAAATCGGAGTTCAGTGTCGAGGATTTGCAAGCAACCCAGGGCGAGAGGATGATGGTCGGCCTTCGGGTCAATCGACCACGGTTGCCCCCCAGAACGATTGGCATCTGTCAGATAGTCAACGAATGAGGCATGCAGGACTCGGGCTTCCTTGCCACGACTCCACTGGATCACGCATCCCAGACAGTCCAAGACATCCCCAGAGCTCTCCTTCCCAGAGTACAAGAGGACGTCAATTGTTTTGTCGGACATTGGCACTCGTCCGAGGACAATACAGGCCAAAACCGCCTTAGCTTCCTGCACGAATATTTTGTCCGTATCCCACGGGCCAGAATTCGTGAGGGCTACAGCATAGAGATCATCGAGATTGAACCCTTCAGTAGATTCCTGTGCAAGCAAGATCTTGAGTCTACTGTCGGGACGAAGTGCATTCATGAATATAACAGCCGTCGATGCCCAAATGAAGAGACCGCCAGAAAGCTTGACGAGGGCTCGGATGTCTCCCTCCTCCGGCCATGTCGGACCTAACCTGCGGTTCTGACGAATCTGTGCCATCTCGTGACGAAAGAACAACTCTACATCGTTTGTCGAAGTCGCACCCATATCCATTTCCATTTCCAGGAAATGAGACCTGAACTGGTCGGTGATGTCTGGATCACGCCGACTCGTAATGAGGACGCGAAAGAGGCAGGGGAGTTTGTGAAGCTCGGTTGCGAGTAAGGAGAGCAACATAGCTCGTGAATGGGGGTCGCCACATTCGTCGAGAGCATCGAGAATAATTAGGATTGGTCCCTGCATATACTGCTCAGCCGCCGTGAGTGGATCCAGCAATAGCAACTTGAATTGTGTGCGAATCGGTGCATCCACAATGGCGGGATTGCGACGAATTGCCTCGGCCACTGACGATGCGATATGCGGGTTGGAAAGTGCCAGCTTGTACGCAATTGTGCGAACCACAGCCCCCGGGTGACTGCGTGCACCATCATTCCTGTCGAAGAAAAGAAAAGCTCCGAGTCGATCCACCGGCCAAAAAGACTCGGAGACAGTTGTCGATACTGTACTCTTCCCAGAGCCTGCGACACCAGACAGCCAGAGAACGTTGCCGGATTCAGACGGGACAGTCACCCAATCGGTGACATCATCCAATAATTTGCGGCGCGTGCCCAGCAAACATAGTCCACGCAAGCTGGCATTCATCTCGACCGGGTTGAGCTTTTTGAGCGTGTCCGATTGGTCTGTGAAGACTCATTAGTCTATTTTGTATAACCCCGAAAATGAGGACGCACCCAAGCGCTCAACGCTGTCGAGGATTTTCGTGGATACAAAAAACAATTCCATCTTGAGGCGGCCGTCAAACGAATCCTTCAGCTTGATGAATGCTGTCGAAAGCTCGTCTATTTTCTGCTCTGGGTGTTCCCAGATATTTGTAAAAGCACGATCTGTTTTAAAGTTCAATACAACCATAAAGTTATTCTATGATGGAGCGCATACCACAAAATCCATGTGAGGTGTACTCTTGGATAAACAGCGCACATTCAACTGTCTGTTGAACGATTGCAAGAGCCTTATCTTCGAGGCTCTTGATCTTTTGGGGCAGAGAGGAAACATCCTCCACGAACGAATAAACTTCGACCATTGTCTCAACAAGGTTGACGAGCTTTTCATCTGTGTCTTGCTGGTTCTTGACAGCCTGATAACCAGTTAGTCTGTGCAAGACACAACATTATCTCCCCACCTGATACACAGAAGTCAGGACTTTCCAGGCAATATTCGCATATGGATGGATCTGTAGATGTATGTGTGAGCAGAGCATCGAGGCGAGGAAAGCACTCATACCGCAGCGATTTTATCCCCGATACTGATGATGATTTCCAATCTGGAGGTGAGGACACCCAGCGCGGACTCAAAGCCGTTTACCGCAGCTGCGGACTTCCCGACGATGCCCCCGGCTTTCATGATAGCAGAGGGCTTCGCTCCCAATGCCATATTCTCCACATCTCTCTGAACCTTCTCGACGGCCAGCATCGCACTTTCAATGTTTCTTATCAACCGCACAGAAACCACGCCAGCCGACCTCCCTTTCAACTTCCCAATGAAGCCCTTCAATTCGAGCCTCGCAACTACTCATGAAAAAAAAATGAAAACTCGGACAATAAAACGAAAACTCCTCGCCTTTTGTCTCGCCAGGAGATCCACAGAGATCTAACAGCGTGGCTATATCGGTATCGACGGCTCCGAGACATTCGTCTTCCACTAATGGGACGGAAGAATCGTGGAAAAGCCGCAGAGAGATCGTGGAAGATGGAGGATCCGCTGAGCTGGCAGATCGGCCTATCAGAAAGCTCCTGCTGTGATGCCTCGTATAAACTCACATGCTGGACAGGTACTCCCATTTGGGTGCGAGTTCCCGTTTGATTGTATGGGTTCGCTGGACCTCCGCACCATCCTGGTAAATGACGACGTAGAGATTGGGCCGCTTCCGGTGCAGAGGACCAGGCTTCCATTCGATTCCGTCCACACTTTGCACTGGAAGAGATGAGGAATAGGCAGTATTCAGGTGGTTTCCGCTCACCGAGCAGCTTGTAGCCTGGCAGCGGGGACATGAGAGTCGAGTCCAAGGATGCTATCGCCCGGACACGTGGACTTGTCACCACATGCCCCAAACCTCCAAAAATAGGGGTGCTTCTCAATTTAGTGCATGTCGATTGAGCTGAACTGAAAATCTGAACTTTACTCTGATACCATGTAGAGCAGACTCAGCAGAGGACTAGAAACAGCCATGCAAACAATATCGAGCCGGCGTCATCTGTCATCTGGAGAAGCCTACTTGAAGCGGCTGAACATCTGGTCTTTCCGGTAAAATCAGAAACCAAGGGATTGAATGCGAAGTTTGTGCGAAGGTACACATCTCAGACCTGAATTCGCAAGTCACTTTTCCCTAATGGGTCTTTGTACCGAGCGTCCGTGAAAAAAGTCGACCGTCGACGCCTCGAGTCAAACGGGTGCCAGTTTCTACGCCTTGCCTGAGGAAAGAGATTCACCGAGGTGTCATAGTTTGTGGTCGATACATTTCTAGAGAGGGGTGGGGATACAATATACTTGCGAATTGCACCGTTTGGAGCAAAAAGATCACCTGCCACTGACAAAGAAGTTGGCGTACAGTCGCAATTTGGCGGGAACCAGGAGGAGGGGGCTGGACGAACGCGACCAATAAAGTTGTAGGAAATGGAGAGTAGAAACAAACTCAGGCGAGATGAATAACTTGAAAAAGCGTCAAGGGTGAAGTTGGTGGCAAGTCAAGAGCGGTGATGCATTTATGTATGGTTGCCAATGTTTCGCATCGGGACCATCCGGGCCGCGAGGGGCCGCCTTTGATCGGAGCGTGTCGACTTGCTCCCTTCTTCTATGCCACTCTGTGTCGGTGTTTTTGCGGTTTCCCTACCATTGCTGCTACCCGCGCCACCAAAAATCACCTGGGCCGCCAGTTTTGCTTCCCACAGTAGCCACGGCCCCTGTACGCTTGCACTTCAAGTTGACAAGTTCGCAATCCGGATTCCAATTTCCGCCGCACGGCTCGCACCACGGGATATTCCACCCTTTTAGCTGGCTTCTGCACGCCCGTATTTCCTGATTTTGGGTCTGCAACCTTCTTCAATAAATGGTGGTCAACGGTTTCTATTCGACTCCGAATGCCGTTCGAGATATCGGCAGAATGAAAAGTCGTCGCACTCAAGGATATACAACATCGTAGTGCGATTAGATCCACTCGTGTATCCTATGGCCAATAGAAATCTGGCAGGCAATATTCCGAATATCCTGTGGATGGGCCGGAAGACTGGCGATACACACAATGAGCTTTTGTTTCTTGGTCTATGAAATACTTATACATCTTTCTGGCGAACGTTGATCACACCAGATCACAGTTCAGTTATTTTCCGATTCACCCTCCAGTTGGACTTCCACCGCATGGATCCTCTCATCCTTCCGAATTTTTTGCTCCAATCACATAGACGGCCCACGGAAATCCTCGTGTGTACAACGTATGTACGTCAACTCGTCCGAAATGCTTTTTTCGGAACAGCCCTAAGCCACTATTCGGTTCGTTGACGGCAGCCAGGACATATTCCCGACAATAAAATGGATATCTATATCTTACAACACTTTGAAGAGAAACCACAGACCCGTCAAGGATTCGCGAAGCGATGCTCGAGTCTGGCCCTTATCTGGTGTTGAACACAATTGTTTCTGGAACATAGTAGTTCGTACTCCAAGGGGATGGAGCCACAACCCGCCAGGTCAATTTACGTGGATTCTAGCTCTATGCTCCACGCAACTCTCACCAGCCAGTTTTTCTTCATGAAGGCCGCGTCCTCTGGCTCTGATCCGATTTTTAACCCGTTCTCGCATCACTCGGTATCCTCTAACAAAATGTTCTCTCACCTGCTCTCGCTCGGCATGTTGGCTGTGACTGTGACCATAATGGTTAGTCTATCTCCGATTGACTCGCAGCGAGATCTTACGAGTACTACACAGCAGACTTACAAAACGACTAGAAAATTTCAAATGCTACAGAATAAGATGACTCCCGGATACTACCGCCTACCTCTGAGCCCCGACGCCCGACATCTAACAGCGACCGCGCCTGACGAGCCCGTAAAGCTTCTGCGCGGAGACAGAGATCAAGCGGGGGATTGCTGTTTACTAAACTTTATTTTCAGCGGCATGTTCTGAGCCTCGGCGAGGATCAGTGCTGGATCTGTATTCCATCCCGCCACGGCGCGGCATCATCGCGTATGATATCGCTCTTCGCTGCTCACCGTTAGACTTACCATGTTGCCTAGGATGTGGTGACACTCCCGGAGAATCCATCGGTGCCGGCCCTCTGGAAAATCAAGAGCGCCGGTGGTCTCACAAATTAGTGGATTGTCTGTCTGTCTATTCTTTCTCTCCCAAATTTATCCTGTTCCTCATGGCGAACGATAGGTACAAGCCTTCGATCGTGACTTGATGTGGAAGTACAACTTCAACGAGTCCAGAATGGTGCATGCCATTCAATGCCATGGACTCACATCTCATGCATATATGAAAGTAGTGCGGGTTTTTGGTATTTCGTCTCGGGTACCGGAGACTTTTAGTCCAGAGAGGTTTTACAAATCACTGTGGAGAAAAGACGTCACTTATACAGCGCAGAGACCCGTTAAATGCACAACGAGTGTAGGTACGGACCATCCGCAACCGGGCCGTTCTCAACCTGTAAACCTAATAAAAAGACCATTGAGGATTTAGCATACCGCGGAACAAAAAGCGACCCGGCGAGAATAAAAAACGAATGATGGGCCAGGCTCGATTCGAACCAGCAGGGAAAAACGGCACTGACTTGCCAAAAAAAGGTATGGAGTCACTCTATGGCCCAGGCTCGAGTTGAACGAGCATCCTCTGCTATGTTTCTACTTTCTCGACCAACGGAATGTAGAAGTGCACCCTGCGCCTCTGGACCTTGTTTCCCCTATGTTGCACCCAGTAAGGGTGGGGTTTAAAAACGAGATGGCGGGAACGAGAGAATGGGCGGGGGAGGCTCGAGTCCAACGAGTTCCCCTGATTTACTCCACTGTACGTGCTCAACATTAATCTAGCTCGTAGCCATTGAATGGCCGCCAATCCCCTCAAATCACCGTCGTTTTTAACGTGAACTCCAGCAGTAAAAAAGACATGAAATACAGCCTCTGAGTCATGGCCTAGGGCTGCCTCTGCTGTATTTCGGTTTACCCGTACTACGGAATGCAGGTGCGCACCCCGCGCCTCTGGGCTTTGTTTTCCCCACAGTTGCCGTTTGAGTTCGACGACTTCTCGAATGAATTTGGATTCATATGCGTGCATAATTACTGGGATGTACAACCTATCGCTCACTGCTCCGAACAATATACTATACTTCACTACAATTTTGGTCAAGATAGTAGAAGAGACCGTAACGCACTCAAAGACCCAGAAACCTCCCGAAGAACGACCCCTTGCCCTTCTCCTTCCCATCCCCTCCCCGTGGCTCAGCGTCATACGCAAACTTTACGCTCCCATTCGAAGTCTCGACGTCAATCTTGTCCCCGGCCCACTCGCCCGCCTCGCCCCACGTTCCGACGAAACATCTATGCGTGCCGTCCGCCTCGCCGAGCGTGGTCAGGTCCGCGGTGAGCGCGTCGGAGAAGCGCACGGAGCCGTGGCGCGTGCGCACGGTGAGCGGGCCGCGGAAGGCGCGCGGGAGGTGGACAGTGATCGCACCGTTGGAGGTGTGGGCGCGGAGGTGGATGGGCGGGCGCGCGGTGGTGGGGGCGTGCTATTAGTCATTATTATTATTTTAAATTAGATAACGAGAGCAAGGAGGAGAAGAAGACGCACCAGCCGCGCAGTAATCGCCCCATTAGAAGACTTAAGTAGAACATCCACGCGGCGCTTGGCGTCATTGGCACCGACGACAAAGAGGTCGACGTCGATGGCGCCGTTGGAGGTGTGGAGGTGGACGTTGCGGCGCGTGGATTCGGTCTCGTCCGAGGCGAGCGGGGGGAGGAGGAAGGGGGGGATGGTGAGGCGAGGGTCGATAACGTAGGTGCCCTTGATAGCGCCGTTGCCCCGGCTCAGCGAGAGGAAGTTTGTGGGCTTGCTGTCCGGGGGCGGCGCGAATGCGGGGACTTCGATAGGTATAAGTACATTGGGCAGCAGTGGCAGTGGTGGGTCCTGGTCTCCCTTCGCCTGAATCGGAGAATCGCGATTGACATAGGCGGGCGGGGGTCGTCCTGGAAGAACGAGTCAATTCAACTCAGATTGTAAGCCTCTGTGCGAGGAATGGCGTACTGGGACAGCGGCACGATTGACGACGATGTCGACCTGGTCCACGTCTTTGAGGTCTGCGGCGATGATCATGGTGAGGAGAGGGTTGTGGGCGTCAAAAGCAAGGGGACTGCGGCTTTATAGCCACGCCACACGCGCCGCAGCGCTTGAATGCTGCGGATCGAAAGCTTCTTCCGGCAGCGTGTCAGGCACTCCAAGTCCTGGGAACAGCTTGCAAGACAGCCAGATGCGCCTTGGAGTAATTTCCTGGATCCGGAGAACGGAGCTGTGGAATGCCGCCCTTTCTCACTTGGGTAGCTGTGCGTATGTGGAAGTTCGGAGCAAACCCGAGAAGCGGTGCCGCACTGCCACCGCACCATCATGTGACAATCATGTTTCTTTTTTGGCCGAACAACGATGAATGGTAAGGCCTAAAGTGCGGCCTTTACAATCCCAATAGAAGTTCTAGCCCCTTCCCAGCCTGATTAATAGCGTCTAAATTTTATTCCAACATTCCAACCGTCCTCTCACTCGGCTGCAAGTTGAACTTTGATCTCCTTGTTGAACACCAATTCTCCACCGCCAGCAGAGAGACCCCCCGCTGTTCACCGCTATTATGAAAAGGCCCGGTAGGGGATGATCTCCACTCGCCTCCAATGTAAATTCGATCTTTGCATTCCGCGGGAAGCGCCCGTTCGATTCGGGCCCGGGTCATGTTATTGAATTCGGTACTATTTTCTTTCATCGGCCGACGACTTGAATACGTTGGCCAATTTAAAGCTTTCACGGACGAAAGGAATGCCTTCGCGAATGGATTGGAACACTATCCAAGTTCATAAATGAACGAGCAAGGCCCGTTAGCGGATGGTTCGCGCCTGCATTCATTAAATACTCATTGATGTCGCTCTGCCCGGCGAGGTTGTTTCAGTTGACGGCGCTCATGCGAACTACACACGAGAAGACGAAGTTGTGGTTAGGCCTTTACCAAACCTTCACATCTCGAGGCAGCGTGTATGGCCCAATCAGAATGTGTCCAGGAGCGAGGCAGGAAAAATGCGAGCCCGTGGTAGACGCTTCGTGGCATGTTTTATGATATATCTCTGCCATGAATTGGTCTTTCGATGCTGGCAATTGGGATTGCGTGGACGATGGGGCAGACAGCGGTTGGAATCAGTAAGGACTATCGTTTATATTCGGCGGGTTTTAGCTCATGGCTTCAAGTTTTCGTGTGTGTCTAATCGGAAGGATCGGGAATTGGACGTCGCTTCTTGACTATAGGCCCGCTATGGATATTTTTTCAGTGCCCAAATTGATTTTGGGGCAAATGTGCCAGATGTCACCGAGGCTTGGATCGCACAGTCCTGCCAATTTGTCTCGAACCAGACTGCGGGTCGCTTCCTAGTCCGTGAGTCTGCTCAGTCATCTAACCCCAGTTCATGTCGATCCGAGGTCCCTAGCGATTCGAACTCAGCTGATGCTGACAAGGGAAATGGTTCTCGCTCAAGAAACCGCGACAACCCCAGAATCGATTGCTCTGCTAGAGACGGTGCCAGAGGAGCTGAATGTCTTTTTCGAGGTGCCAACACTCGATAGCGATCAGACAGCCGAGCCTCATCCCACAAGCAAGGCAACGTCCTTGATACCGCCCGGGGCGGTCAAAATATGATTCAAGTGGGCAGTGAACGTCGAATCGACATGGTGACAAAAACATCACTACGATGTAGCCAAGAGCATCCAGGAGGAGTGCGGCTTTGATCCCAGAACCAATGCTGCCGCCAAGGCTTTGGATTCCCGCTGCTCCCAGCCTGCGACAGTTCTAGCGAGTCTCCTTCCGTCGGTGCGGTTTCATTCCCAGATCGTGACTCGTTCTTCCGCCGATCAACCGTCGACGTGGGGAAATACAACCGGCAGTCTCACACTAGTCTCTCCTAGACAGACGCTTCAACTCGAAGCTCGTACTAGTCTCACACCGACTTCAAATGACTTCCTCAACATCATGATGCCTCGATCGTAAATCACGAACAAACAAGCTTGAACATGTGGGTTTAAATCTGAATTCGAATCAATGCGAAATTATAATGAACCCCAAATTCAGTTCCCTACTCTGTGCTGAAGTGATGTTACAGTGCCCGTCCTCACATCACGGTTCCGCTTTTGGCAGTAAACAAACAAAAACTTTCAACGGCTAACTACATTTTCTGCCCTACTTGAGTGGACACAATAACACATTAAATGATAGTATTAGGGTAGAAGAATGTATGGTGTGCTTGGTGGATCGAACGGTGAACTTTTAATTTTTTGGGTGCTGAAAAAGTGAAACAAACCCTAATGATCGGATCAATTCCCTTTTAGGGTAGGGTTAAATCACGTGCTCCTGGCGGCGGGTGCCGGCTCGCTCTCGCGTGCAATGATGTTGGGGTCTTCCTTGATGTTGCCTGGGATGCGACGGTGAGAACTGTAAGTTTTTACAGCATATGCGGCCTATCTGATTTCTAGGGCTTGGACGCGCGCTCGACGATGCCGACGTGCTCGTGTATGTTCGCCGGGATCCGGTGATGAGACTTGAACTCCTTCACTGCATATGCAGCTTGGCACAAATTTAAACCCACTCTACGAGAAAGTTAACGAGTTTCCGAAGAATTTCACTGCAAGCACACCTGTAGGCATCCATGTATCGATAGCAATAACGGAAGTAGCGACGAATGTTATCAATAGAGATGAGGTCGAGTGATTCCGGGACAAGGGTTTTGGCACAGGGGTGTTGTAGTATTGACCTCGCATCCAGTCCCAATTGGGACGGCGGGTCAATGGTTGTATTTGGTTCATGGGGGTCATGTATTAATTAGAGCCCGAAGACCGATCTCTTCAGTCTGAAGAGAACGGTCTAGGTGCGTTTGTATATTTCCTAAATATAAACATCAGTCTGAAGAGAACGGTCTAGCGAGACTCTGAACTCTTGACCTACAACAGGTTATGGGAACCCCGGACGTTTCCAGCTCGGCGCGCTATGCTTTTAACTTGCTGGATAACAAGAATTGGAAAACCTTTTCATTCAAGGCCCAGAACAAGTTCGAGGATGAAGGGCGATGGAAGTACATCACCGAACCGGCAGTCCTGCCAACAATAATTGTCCAACGGCCAGCAGTGTCGCCAGCGACGGGTACGGTCGATGCCGAGATCGTCAACCCCGATTATGCAGACTGGAGCAAGGGCAATGACAAGACGATGCGCAGAATCGTTGAGATGGTCGGGGACGACCAGATTGCATATATTCGGGATGCACAGACAGCCGCGGAGATGTGGAACAATCTGCGCGCGATTTACGAGGCTGTAGGCATGCAGTCTATGATTGCGATACACGAGAAGATATCCACCATCAAGTACGCGGGGGTTGAGAGTGGACCGCTCCAGGATCACCTCGACATCATCCTCGGATACGCCAGCGACTTGAAGCGCGGAAACGACGGACTATCTGACTACAAGCTTCTTCAGCTTGCACTCAAAAGCCTTCCCCACGAGTTCACCTCTCTCGTCCAAAGCATCTCGCTCCTGGGGGGCACGAGCATAGGGAAGGTTACCCCGGTCCTTCTGGAGGAGGAGATCCGCCAGCGTGCTGTACTCGAAAACAATCGTCGCGAGGAACATGCACTCAAAGTGCAGATAGAGAAGCTAGCGCTGGCCAAGGCTCACGATGAGGAAGTCGCTGCGAACGCAGTCAAAGCATATGTTGCACGGACACCACAGAGAGGATCTTCAAATTGGCGCGCGCGAGGAGGACGCGGTGGACGCGGTGGTGGCGGGAGTGATTGGAAGAAGTCAGTCACCTGCTACGGATGCAATGGAAAGGGCCACATTGCGAGGGACTGTCCCTTCAGCGAGAAGGACCAAGCGAAAGAGAAGCTACGTCTTGCGCAAGTTGCGTACGATGCCGTTACAGACAGTGGTAATCATCCCAAAGTTCTTCTCACGAAGAAGACCACAAATGCTCTTCGCTCCGACGCGCTCTTCGTTGACTCGGGCGCATCGCGCCACCTCACTTCTGACCGGACCTCCTTCGTCACCTACACCACACTGGACAAGCCCATCCCGATCCAGCTTGGCGACAATAGCCAGATTTTCGCCATCGGCTGTGGTACCAGCCGCACCCGCATCAAGACGTCTTCGGGGATTCAGACCATGGACTTCACACGCACGCTGTACGCCCCGAAGCTAGCGGGATCACTTCTGTCTGTCGGACAGTTGACAGCGATCCCCGGTGTCAAGCTCGAGTTCGAGGGAATTTTGTGCTTAATCAAGTTGCATGGGATAACTCTCTGTCAAGCCTCGTTCCAGGACGGCCTCTACACGCTCGACCTCGCGAATCCCACCTCATCGAGTGGAGGCTCTCCATCTGTTCTCAAGGCTAAAACACCCGCTCCTGCCGGTAAGCGACTCGACATCCTCACGCTGCACCGGCGACTCGGCCATCTGAACATTTCTGATCTCAGAAAACTCGTTGCGTCGAGGATGGTCGACGGGCTGGACATGGGGATTGCTGGGGATGATTTCTCGTGTGAAGCTTGTCTTGGTGGAAAGACCGCGCGCAAGCCGTTTCCAAAAGAAGGGAGACAGCGCGCTACTCGTGTTCTAGAGCTTATACATTCGGACATATGTGGTCCATTTCCAAATTCCATCGGCGGTAATTGCTATTTCATCACCTTCGTGGACGACCATTCTGCCCATGTTGACGTGGATTTCCTGAAGAAGAAGAGTGACGCTCTCTCTCGCTTCCGGGCATGGAAGACGCGAGTCGAGAAAGACACCGGTCAGAAGATTGGCAAAATCCGGACAGATAATGCCGGTGAACTCACGTCCGAAGAATTCGAGGCATTGCTTGAGGCTGAGGGTATTGTCCATCAAACAACGGCACCCCATAGCTCTCAACAGAACGGTGTTGCAGAGCGAATCAACCGCACACTCGAGAGCGGTGCTCGTGCAAATTTGATTGAAGCCAAGCTTTCAATTGGCTTCTGGGCCGAGGCAGTTGCATACGAGGCGACTACACGAAACTTCTGCCCGACGCGATCCTCCTTGGATGGGCGCATCCCAGAGGAGGTATGGACACGTAAAAGGCAAGATGTGAGCCACTTGCGGCCATTTGGATGTGAAGTCTGGGTTTCTGCTCTTCCGGCGAAGGGTCGGCCAGCGCTTTTGGCGACAGCAGTCAAATGTGTTCTATTGGGATACTACACACTGCCGGGTACCCAATCTAAGGCATACAAATGCTGGGATCGTGCAAAGAGCAAGGTCTGGAAATCCCGAGATGTAACATTCTTTGAGCGTGGAAGGAGTTCTGGATGGACTGAAGTCATCACAGACCTGCGGAACCTGCCACCCATCATCCCGAACCCCCCCACCACTCTTGATTCCGACTCTGAGCCGACCCCCACCGCTGAGAATCCACCTACGCCACCTGCATTTGATGGTGCGCTCGAAATGGACGAAATAGATGTAACCGAGCCTGAGGGACAGGAAGATGCCGTGGGGTATGCAGCAGAGGTTGCCGTCGATGAGCCAAAGGTACCGCGAGTGCGGAGGCTGCCTGTCCGCTTCGAAGGCATGGCCGATGAACGCGCGAAACTCCCAAAAGGCCGTTACAAGCCCAAAACGGCGCCATCAGTGCCTGTGGAGCCAGGGATACAGCAGGACGTACCTGGGCTTGAGGAGGAGGAGGAGCCTGATGTTCAAGTGCATGCCCGTCCTGCACGCATTCCAGCGCCTCCCATCGTCGTCCCGTTGACATTTAAACAAGCCATGGCCAGCGTACACTCTGAAGATTGGGCCAATGCGATGATGGCTGAATTCGGATCGCTCATAGAGACTGGTACTTTTGAGTACGTGGACAGGCCAGAGGGACGGAAGATCGTGACATGCAAGTGGGTGTTTAGCGTCAAATATAACCAGTGGGACGAATTCGAGCGATTCAAGGCACGACTTGTGGCACGTGGTTTCACTCAAATTTACGGGATCGACTATAAGGAGACATTCGCTCCGGTCGTTAAATTCACCTCCCTCCGAGTCATGTTCGCCGTTGCCGCTCATTTTGGCCTCACAATTTATCAAATGGATGTTGTCACCGCTTTCCTGAATGCCGACCTCGACGAAGAAATCTACATGTCGCAGCCACCTGGTCTTCCTCCGAAACTCAATGCCCAAGGCGACGAAATGGTCTTGAGGCTCCACAAATCGATATACGGTCTCAAGCAAGCTTCCCGCCAGTGGTATCGCCTCATTGATTCTATTTTTAAATCCCTCGGCTTCACGCGCCTCCAATCCGACCACAGTATCTACCTTTGCCGGCGCGGCGATATCATGGTTGTCATCACGCTATACGTCGACGATCTACAGGGAGCAACGAATGATGAACCTACCTGGAATACTATAAAGTCAAAGCTGTCGGCCCGCCTAAAAATGAAAGATCTCGGTGTTGCATCGTACTGTTTGGGTCTCGAGATCTCCCAGGACCTCGAAGCTCATACTGTGCGCATTTCCCAGCGCAAGTATTTCCAAAGCGTTCTTGAACGCTTTGGAATGGCAGACTGCAAGGCCGTATCCACACCGTTCCCAGTTGGCACAAAACTGTCGAAGGAGATGTCACCGAAAACAGCTGAGGAGCGTCGGCTCATGGTCGGCAAGGACTACCTTGGAGTCCTTGGCTGCGTGATGTACGGCATGTTAGGTACACGCCCGGATCTGGCGTTTGCAGTGGGAGTCGGCAGCCGATTCAGCTCCAATCCAAGGATCGAGCACTGGAATGCGTTGATGCATCTTCTGAGATACATCAAAGGTACACTTGATTTGGGGATCACGTACCGTGGACCAGGCCGCTTGACAATCCCTATCTCGAAGACCCTGCTATGCTACACAGATGCAGACTGGGCTGGCGACAAAGACAAAATGCGATCAACATCCGGAACTCTTGTTATACTCGCCGGAGGCGCCGTCTCGTGGATCAGCCGTCTGCAAAGTGTCGCGGCGCAATCTACCATGGAGGCCGAGTACATTGCGGGCAGCCACTCGGGCAGGGAACTCGTGTTCGTCCGAAATCAGCTTGGGGAGTTATTGGAAGGGCCTTTGGATCACCCTTCGCCGATGCATTGCGACAATCAATCCGCGATATCGGTCGCCGAAAATCCAGCGATGCATGACAAGGCGAAGCACATTGCTTTGAAATATCATTATATTCGCGACCTCATCGACGACAAGAACATTACCATTCATTATTGTCAATCTGACGCAAATCCCGCCGACCTTCTCACTAAAGTTCTCCCTCGCGACGCGACCCTTCGGTGTCGCCGCATGATTGGTCTGGATGTCACGGCTGCTGGAGAGCGAGGTCAGTGGGAGTGTTGTAGTATTGACCTCGCATCCAGTCCCAATTGGGACGGCGGGTCAATGGTTGTATTTGGTTCATGGGGGTCATGTATTAATTAGAGCCCGAAGACCGATCTCTTCAGTCTGAAGAGAACGGTCTAGGTGCGTTTGTATATTTCCTAAATATAAACATCAGTCTGAAGAGAACGGTCTAGCGAGACTCTGAACTCTTGACCTACAACAAGGGGAATGTTCCATCGGTCAATTCACGGAAACCTGGCAACAATCAGACGGATTAACCAAATAAAACTCAGAGACTCACGGCGCTTCAATTGGCTCCAAACCATTTCGATGGGGTTCAGTTCGCAATGGAACTTCGACAGAAATAGGCACTTGTGGCCGGCCTTCTCAATGATCAGCTGAAGCAGGGTTTTTCCTCGCGGAAGTCCTGTTGGAGTGAGAGGACACGCTGCATTTGACAAGAGCCCCACTTAGGTACACACAAAAAAAAATCGCCAAGCCTCGGAAAAGTGAAACACCGTGGGAAAAAACAAGATCTTTGTGCCAAACACATTCTTTTGGCCAGTTTCCTGGCTAGAAAAATCACAAATAATTCACAAAAATTTCCTCGGCCCGAGGAGCATGTGCTGGAGAAGTGGTGACGGGCACTGTAAGAACGTTGTAAAGACGACAAGACCACTATGTCCCTCTTTCCTCTCCTTGTGGCATCGAATTCATGCATATAAGCGGGGATGTCCATTATCCATCACTGCTAAGAAAAGCCACATATAAACTTTTTATCATCACATAGGGGCGTTGTATGGTCCTGTGTGGCAACGTCCACCGCATCGTGATTTCGGACCGCCGGCGGCAAGATCGGACTTGCATCTGCTTCAAACCACCACCATGACTGAACGGCTCTCCTGCAGGACTAGTATCCTGGAACAACGCGCTGAACAACCTTCAGAATCTTTCGTGATTTATGCTGTGTCCAGCCGCGAAAATCGTGCGCTACTGCTAGGGCGTGATGGCTTACTCGCGGGCCATCCACGTTAATGGAATAAAAAACACCAACGTGTCAGCTAGGGCATCTTCCACGCACGTCGCACGCTGTAGACGGTAGCTTCCTAAGTTCCTTTGACGTTATTGTCACACCCCTTTGGTCTGCACGCTATAGTTCCCCTCTGCTTGAATCTGTCTGTCTTATCCGCTATGAATCCCCCGGTAGTGCCTACTCCAAATGAGATCTCAGACGAAGCGCGCAAAATATCGCCTCAGCACTGGGAAGACGTTGGTCTTCAGTTGTCATTCCCAAGGCACTATCTTCTGGAGGTATAATACAGAGCTGTGCGCCCACGCAATCAAGCCACCTGCACTTGCGCTGCCAAAACGGGCCTCAACATCGGGCCGGGATTGACCAGCACTTGGTAGACGGCTTGTACACCACCGCCACTCGGTCTTTTCGCGTTTCCGCATAGCACACTTGGTTTCGATTCTAGTCAGATGGGCTGTCCTTCTCTACAGGACAGGCTAACCCGCCCACGGATGAAAATACCGCCGATGTTACGACAACCTCAGCAGACGATCCAGTCGGAAAAGTTTGTTGATCACTGTACCACTGGTGTAGTATGGGCCTCAGCATGTCCCATGCTTGTGCATGAGAGTCGTACCGCTCCCCCTGCCAGCGAGGCATTGCACCCGACAATACCATGCTTACCCTTCGTGTTGCGCTGGCTTTCAACAATTTTTCCGGTCTTGAGGAAAGGCTTATGTCCCTGTCTACGCCCGGAAGTTCTGAATTTCGCCGGTGGCTATTGATGGACGATGTTCGCCAATTTATCTCCTCATTTACATTGCTAACGAGGAAAAGGTGAAAGCTTCGTACAATCTACCCAAAAAACAGTTGTGGCCTTCGACGCGTTTGCATCAGGAAACGGGCTCAAACCCATCGTGATCTCGCCGAACGGCGATTGGGTTTCCATCACCCTCCCAGTCTCCCAGGCCAATAAACTCTTCGCTGCCCAGTTCGAAGTTTTCACCCACAGCCATGACGAACCCGATAACCCGCACACTCTCGATGTCGCTACTGTCTGAACTTGTGGGGCATGTGGACGTGCTTCATCCCACCACAGAATCTCTGACACTCGGGCCTCGCCTGGGTGCAGCAACTTCTAAAATCGACCTCGATAACTGTCCGCCTGTCTCCTATAATACAAGCGTAGCGACTGGCACCATCACTCCAACGTGCTTACAAGAGCTCTACGGGATCCCCTCGACCCCCGCTACCCAGAGGAATAATGCGCTCCTCGTTACTGGCTACGTGGGCGAGTATGCCCAGGCTACAGATCTTGCCGTGCGTATGGATAGTACTGATTGAGACAAGCCACTGATCGGTGTTGTGAGATTTCCTCAAACTCTTGCGACCTGATATACCGGCTACGACGACGTTTACCGTGTTGAGTGCCGATAACGAGACTAGCCCACAAGACCTGGATGTGGCAGGCAGGGAGGCTGGTCTCGATATTCAATACATAGCGGGCGTCGCCACCCGCGTTCCGGTCCAATTCCTATCTGTAGGTGACTTCGCCACGTCTTTGGTGACACGAAGACGTTCCTCGGCGGTGTTCCCAACCCACCTTCGGTGATGACGACATCGTACGGACTCAATGAAGTGGATTTTGGAACCAGTATGACAATATCGGTCTTCAATACGTCTAGCCTCCTTATGCCGATGGCTCACCATGTTTTTCCTTCAGTAAAATCTGCAGCGGCTACATGGCCCTCGGTGCACGGGGAATATCCGTGGTCTTCGCCTCTGGAGATGTGAGTCCTAAGTGATTTCGTGTCTGTCTGTACGAGTCTGATATAAACTCTGGGGAGGCTTGCGTGGTGGCCACGATGACAACAGTGTCTGTAATGTCACCGACTTCATCCCCGTCTTCCCCGCGGCGTACCCATTTGTGACTTCCGTCGGATCCATGCAGAACTTCGGACCAGAGGTCGCCGTCAACTTTACCAGTGGCGGGTACTCCAACATCTTCCCTGCTCCGCGTTACCAGAGCGCCGCAATCGATGGGTTCATCAAGGTTATCACCGCTGACTTTGCGGGCACCTTCAACAAAACGAGACGCGGATATCCCGATGTTGCCACGCAGGGGTGGAACTTTGAGTTTGTGGACATAGGAAAAACAAACCTCGCCGGAGGAAGTAGCGCATCCTCGCCCACCTTTGCAGAAATCATTGGGCTGATCAATGCCCGCCTCCTCGCCGAAAGAAAACCCACTCTCGGGTTCCTCAACCCGTTCCTGTACTCGAAAGCTTCGAACGCATTCACTAACATCATGATTGGCCACAATTCAGGATTTATCTGTCCGCCTCTCCGGTGACGTTATGAATTGCCCGTAGAGATGTGGGTGCTGAAAAGTACAATTAGGTGGCTTTCGACGCGGCAGCTGGGTGGGATCCGTTAAGTAAGACACCTTCGCCACTTCAGCACGATTTCCCGACTTGAAGTCGACAACTTAGCTGGATTCAGTACATCTGTATTTTCCAAGCTGCTCGCCGCCGCGACGGATTAGGATAATCTGGCGCAGGCTATGATTTAATGGGTAGTAATTTTGACTTTCGAATCTTGTTGAATAAATGGTTTCTGTCCGGAATCCCTCCAGCCAGTGGATATATCCATATCTACGTAGGTAAGCGGCCGATTAAATACAAACGGAATCAGCGTCAATGGGAACGCATGACGAACTCCGATCAAAGCCGATGATTCGGCCGACACAGCTTTTGCATTGCTTGCTCCCTTCTCCCATCTCTTTGCCTGTCGGTGGTCCTGCTGTTGCTGCTGTTACTGCCAGCGCCCATGAATTATCGCCAACCCAGTTGCTCGCATTACCTCTTCAACGCGTCCTCGGGTCCCGGTGCCCTCTGATCACTCACCCTCTCATGGCAAAGCGAGTCGAGCGACTCGCAAAGCTATATGTTTTGGGAAGACATCGGAGTCTTCGCATAGATAACCATTTTGCGTGCGTCTTGCGTTACTATGTTTTACGTTCTTCTTTTGAATTATCTTTCTGCATTGTTCAGTTCACAGCTTTTCCCCACCGCGCCTATATCGTAATCGCCCCTCCGAGCCCTTAGACTGTATCTGGCGGCAACTCGCACCACAACGGGCAGAATGTGAGCTCCGGGCGTGTGCATGACGCATTCGTCGAGCTCCTTGGGGCGATGGATGAGTGGTACTTGGACCATTGTAACCAGTTTTCTCCTCGGTTCTTAACATCTGTACTCCAGCAATCCCCGCTCACCTCATTCTAGACCTCAACCCCAAATGTTGCGCTGTCCCAGCCCTGACCTTTTGACGATTTGGACTTATTCCGGACGCCCCAGAGTTATCGCGGGCCACATCCGCTCCGACGTCGACGCATCCCCCTCCAACATCCTGTCCCCGAATTTGAACGTCACTATTTTAAGCGCGGCCTCGCTAGGCTGTCAAGAAGCTGTGAATAGGCGCCCACGTAATTTAGACGCCCGACTGCTGTTCTCATCTCCTCATCATCCTCCCGGTTTGAATCCACTTACCACATGCCTCCTCTCCGACCCTTCTATTCCTCGGCTGGATCTCGCCTCTCATTGTGGTTCCTTGGGGTTTAATGTCCGTGGCGAGCTGTGCTCCGGTTCCCTACGTCAATGCTGCCTTGTCAGGGGCTTGGCCCTGCTGGAACTTATTCAGGTGAGCAGGCCGTATGCCTCGTTGTTCGTGACTGATACCAGCATAGACCGTCAGAAAAACGACGGACGATCTCAAATACCTTGCGGAGTCGGTCGTTACAATAATGAAGCTATTCCGGGAAGAAATGGATGCTCACGGCAACCCGGATGCCAAATCCTCTCAAATATGCGTTGAATTCAATATGTATGTCTGCCCAGTTGTGTTTGGGATATCTCTCATCGGTTGCGATTAGGCATTTAAGCGGACTATCGAAAGATATTGAGTCGATAGCGACGGACTGGTCGTCGTCTAGATTCAAGAAATATCTCAAGGCGAACTCGATGAGAGATGAGATTACTCAATTTACTCGCCGAGTAAATGAGATGCTACAGTAAGCAGACCTACGATCATAGATATTGGATGTCCACCACCTAACTGCCACGATGTTCCAATGTAGCTCGTTGCCGCTGTCGGTACTCGCACTTACTCGCATGGATCTGGTGGAGGTGAAATCACGCGTGTCCGAGATTCAGAAGGAAGTCAGTGCCATTCGATCGGTAACCGCAAGAGCGCCTTACAATTTAAACCAACAAGAACTTGTCCGCTTCGCAGAAGACGTACTGTAAGTAGGGATTTGAACTCGTGATTTCTTTCCACTCAATTACCCTCAATATCCAGTTCCATGCGCTGAAAGTGGGCGATCTACAGCTGGAGTTCGCGACGGCCCGGACCTCGAACTTCGTCAGGCTCGACCTTCGCGACGGCCAAGAAGTACAGATAGGCTGGACAGACTACAAGGGAACTGTCAAGAAATATATCATTCCACACATCACCCACACTGACCCTGAGTTATATTCCTGAAAGAACTTTCTGTCTCTCCTCACAGATTATTCCCCGTGAGCATACCCGTTCAACCTCACTTCTGACCGCTCATCATGTTTAGGTCCCCACCTTTACCTCAACTATTTGGCTTTTGCAGCTCGCCAAAATTGCAATCCCTGGTCTTTCATGGAGGTTAGGTTGCCTCCCTCCTAAGAGACGATCTCGCTCATGGTTACTAGAATTTAAAATGCTTGATGAGTATGGAAGCAGCCTTGCATCGTCTCATGACATTCTAAACTGGGAAACGACACTGGTATATCTATGCCTCGACTGTCATCGTTGAATTCTCAGACCTGATGTCTTTGGAGATGTCGGACCTTTAGGACCTCTGTCAATTCCTTCGACGACCCGAGGATTGGGATTTAATCTACTCGCGGCGATTGGCGTTGGTGACAGCAGAGGGCGGGAGATTAATGGTGACACACAGTGGCGACAATTCCACGATAATGACCCTACCGTCGCCTGTACGTGAGCTGATTGAACGGAGCGATATTCACTGACAGTCTGACACCGACCACGACAACAGCACGAACCATGTATGGATTGGTTTGCTTATTCGAATTTATCAATGGAGACATCCGATGGAACAAGACTTCTCGGAAATATTTCCCGACTGCGGGCGACGCAGTTTCAGCTAAAGGCGCTCATGCGGACAATACACCTCTACCAGGAGAAGTTGGGCATGGGCATAAGCCTTTATCGAACCCTCACATCTCGGTGCAGCGTGTATTGCTCAATCGCAGGTGGTCCAGTAGCGAGGGTGGAGAACTGCGAGCCCGTGGTGGATTCTGCGTGGCATGTTTATGATATCTCTGTATGGTGTCCGCCTGCCGAGCCTAGGATTCCCCATGTTTGGCGCGGCATGGATGACCGGATGCACAGCGGTTGGGCTCAGTAAGCATTATCCTTTATATCTCCGGTAGCTTTTGGCTAATGGGCCCAAGTTTTCGTCTGTCTCTTATCGGAAAGACGTGGAATTGGATTTCGCTGCTCGACTTTAGGTCTCGTTGTGGCTATTTTTTCAGTGCGAAGATCGATTTTGGGGAAAATGTGCCAGAGATAATCGAGGCTTGGATCGCACAGTCCGGTCAATTCATCTCAGACCATACTGCAGACCGTTTTCTTGTCCGTGAGTCTGCTCAATGATTTAAACTTACTTCAATGTTCATACGAGGTTCACAGCGATTAGAACTCAGTTGGCGTTGATCTGGGAAATGGTTCTCTCCCAAGAAGAAACCGCGGCAACTCTGAATCACCTACTCTGCTAGAGACGTTGCCAGAAGAGCTGCATGTCGTTGTCCAGGTGCCGACACTCGATGGTGGTCGCATAGGCGAGCCCAAGATATACTGGTCCGCGGATGCCGTATCCAAGCAAACGTCCTCGATTCCGCGCGGGGCGTTCACAATACGTTTTAAATGGGAAACACACGTCGAATCGGTATGGTGGCAGCAGCATCACTATGATGTAGCCAAGAGCATCTAGGAGGAGTGTGGCTTCGACCCCAGAAGAAACGCCGCCGCCAAGGCGCTGGACCTCCCGCTACTCCAAGCGTGCCATATCTGTTTTACCAACTCTCCTTCCGTCGGTGCGGTTCCTTTCCAGCTATTTGAGTTCCTCGACGGTGGCTGATTAATGTTCAGTCGATGACCAATGGTGCAGACCTGTGTTCGCCGAGATAGATCCGCACGCGCTGGGTTTGTAAAGGTCAGGGCTACTCGTATCATCCTGTGGTACATATTGACGAAACAGTTAGGTTACCCAACCTCTGGCATGGATACAAACCAGGCTTATTGTAATACACTTTTTGTTCACGGCGCAAATTCATGCGAACTTGTTAATATTGTATCCTTTAGTAACTGCTCGGATTCCGGACCATTGAATGCAACACTGCTTCCTTTCTGATAGGCTTTAGTGAAATCCGCAAGATGGCCTCCCGCTCTACTCGGAGTGGTGTGGCCTAGGATGGAAGCATAAACATTTTTACGCTGACAGCCCGTTGTCACCGCGTGAGAGAGAGGGACATGGTGTGCTCGGAGAGACGTTCTTCTGCGGTTCTAATTGTACCTGAAGGCACTGTCTTCTGGAGTTCTTGATATCAGTATACAAATGGGGCCTACATATCAGCGGTATTTACTGCTATATCTTTCCTTCAGTGTCCTCATTATCGCCGCCGCAGCCTCCCGGCAAACTACGGCATCGGCCGGGGCTGCGGATAGTCATGGCTTCTCCGTCATCAGGACATTTTATCTGTTCCCCTATGTCATACATCAAAGGGCTTCGCGACTTTCTGGTGAATGGGTGTTCTTCCGAACATAAAGGTTGATCTTCGCTGACATGGGGAAATACAATCGGAAGCACCCCATGCAGCGTGGACGAAGCAAGGCGGCTGTTCTATATGGTTTAAATGCGTCTCAATCAACCCAGGTATCCCTTCACTTGACTGCGAGAGCATGCGGTCTTCTGTACTGTGAAGGTAACAGGAATAAGTGGTATGTGCACTTCGATTTCCATCACCGGGGTTATTCTTCCGGACGGCAGAGGGTAACCTCCCTATCGTGTGCCCAACAGTCACGACCTCAGATGACTTCCTCGCTATCATGAGGGCTATCATGAGGTTTCCATCATAAATTACGACCGAAAAAGCAGAACATGTGGGTTTAAATCCAAATCAATACGAAATCTAGTCTAAATTTAGCTCTCCACCGTGTGCGACCGCGCTTCTGTATTGATGTTGGAGAAAGTTATAAACGCAACATGAGGAGAAGACTACTGCGTCAATCTTTCCCCAACTTGTGGCACAACGATGGCCCTCCAACATCTTTTGATGGTGCTCTCGCTTGTGGCCTGGGTCTCAGCAGGTCCTATGGTTGTACACGAGAGTCGTGCGGCTCCCCCTGCCGGCTTCGTACGCCAAGGGGTTGCACCCGACAACACCATGCTCACTCTTCGTGTCGCGCTGGCTTCCAACAATATATCCGGTCTTGAGGAAAGGCTGACGTCCCTTTCTACGCCTGGAAGTTCTGAATTTCGCCAGTGGCTGTCGATGGACGAGGTTCGCCCATTTGTCTCCTTGTTTACACTATTAACGAATAAATGAAGGTGAAAAGCTTCGTCCAACCTTCCCCAGAAACAGTATCGGCATTCGATGCGTTTGCATTAATGAATGGGCTCAAACCGACCGTGATCTCGCCGAACGGCGATTGGGTCTCCATCACACTCCCAGTCTCTCAGGCCAATAAACTCTTCGCTGCCCAGTTCGAACTTTTCACACACCCAGACATGGCGAACCCGATAACCCGCACGCTCTCTGTCTCACTGCCTTCTGAACTTGTCGGACATTTGGACGTGCTCCATCCAACGACACAATTCTTGGGCCCCTGGTTGCGATTGGGCATCGAAAGTTCTGGAGTGGAGCTCAATCCCCGTCCTCCTGCCTCCTGTAATACAAGCGTAGCTGCTGGCGTCATTACCCCGACCTGCTTGCAAGAGCTCTATGGGATCCCCTCGACTCCAGCGACTCAGAAGAATAATGCACTCCTCGTTACTGCCTACGGGGGCGAGAATGCGCAAACTGCGGATCTTGCAGTTCGTATGGAGAGTCCTGGTTGAGACGAACCACTGATCGGTGTTGTAGGATTTCCTTAAACTCTTACGACCGGATATCCCGTCTACCACGACGTTCACCGTGTTGAGTGCCGATAACGGAACAGACCCACAAGGCCCGGATGAGGCAGGTGGAGAGGCTGATCTCGATATTCAATATACAGTCGGTATTGCCACGCGCGTTCCGGTCCAATTCCTCCCTGTAGGTGAACCCGACGCGGACTTCATCACGTCTTTGGTGGACACGACCACCTTTCTCGACGGTGTACCTAACCCCCCTTCGGTCATGACGACATCTTACGGGGGCAATGAAGTAGATTTTGGAACCAGTGCGGCAATGTCAGTTTTCAATTTTTAGATATTCATGCGCAGTTTGATGGCTTAACATATATTTTCCAGAAAAATCTGCAACGGCTACATGGCCCTTGGCGCCCGGGGTATATCAGTGGTCTTCGCTTCCGGAGATGTGAGTCCTGAGCATTTACGCATGTGTCCGTAGTACGAGTCTAATCAGTAATATAAACTCTAGGGAGGCGTGCGCGGCGGCCATGATGATTCGAGTGTCTGCAATGTCACCGACTTCATACCTGTATTCCCAGCCGCATGCCCATTTGTGACATCCGTCGGATCCACGCAGGGCTTCGGACCTGAGGTAGCCGTCAACTTTACCAGTGGCGGGTTCTCCAACATCTTCCCTGCTCCGCGTTACCAGAGCGCCGCAATCGACGGCTTCGTCAAGACCATCCCATCGAATTTCGCAGGGACCTTCAACAAAACGGGACGCGGATATCCCGATGTTGCCACGCAGGGGTGGAACTTTGAGATCGTGGATGGCGGGGAAACAGGCCTCGTCGGAGGAACTAGTGCATCTTCACCCACCTTTGCTGCAATCATTGCGCTGATCAACGACCGCCTCCTCGCCCAAAGAAAGCCCACTCTCGGCTTCCTCAACCCTTTCCTGTATTCGAAAGCTTCGAACGCGTTCACTGACATCAAGATTGGCCATAATTCAGGATTTGTCTGTCCCGCCTCTTCGGTGAGTCACGTCATGAATTGTCCTCAGAGATATGGGTTCTGACGATCACAATTAGGTGGCTTTCGACGCGGCAAGTGGATGGGATCCGTTAAGTAAGCCTCCTCAGTCACTTCCGCACTATTTCTCGTCCTGACATCGGCGATTTAGCTGGATTCGGCACACCCGTATTTTCCAAGCTGCTCGCTGCCGCAATGGAGTGATTTTAACCCGGCCGTAATGCAACAGGTCTTGCTGTAACATTTTTTTCTCTGGGCGGATCTTATTTACCTAAATAAATCGTGGAATTGTCTCATAAATAACGACAAATTCGGAGTGGTTTCGTACCTTAAGAGCCGTTCCTATTTTTCACTAACTTCTACGGGATCCTTGCGACCCCAGCTACCCAGAAGAATAATGCACTCCTCGTTACTGCCTACCTGGGACAATATGCCCAGACCGCGGATATCACCGTTCGTGATTCTTGAGCGCTCGGGAGGCGACACTGACCACCTGTGGTGGCATAGGATTTCCTCAAACTCTTGCGGCCGGATATACCGTCTGATACCACGTTCACCCTATTTACCACCGATAACGGAACGAACCCACAAAGCCCGGATGCGGCGGGTGTGGAAACTGATTCGGATGTGGAATTCGCGGTAGGAATCGCCACTCGCGTTGCAGTCCAATTCCTATCAGTAGGTGGAGAGGAATTGACGGCATCGGACTTCGCCACTTCTCTAGTGGACATGACAACCTTCCTCGATGGTGTTTCAAATCCCCCTTCAGTCATGACTTTCTTGTACCTACGGGCTCAACGAAACAGATCTTGGGAGCAGTATGCAATGCCAGTATCGAATATTCCAGAAAATTCTGTGTTACTACTTTCTTTCTAGCAAAGTCTGCAACGGCTACATGGCGCTCGGCGCACGGGGTATATCCCTAGTCTTCGCCTCTGGAGATGTCATTCCACAATGGCTCGGCATCTGTCTGTACGATCTGACATGTACTCTAGGGAGGTGTATTTGGAGGGCACGATGATCTCACTGTCTGCAACGTCACCGAATTTGTACCTGTCTTCCCCGTGGCCTGCCCGTTCGTGACTTCCGTTGGATCTACGCAAGGCTTCGGGTCAGAAACAGCCGTCAACTTTACCAGTGGTGGGTTCTCCCCGCGTTACCAGAGCGCCGCAATCGATGCATTCCTCAAGACTATCCTAGCCGACTTTGCGGGGACGTTCAACAAGACAGGACGTGGCTATCCCGATGTTGCCATGCAGGAGTGGAACTTTGAGTTCGTAGCCGGCAGGGAAACAGGCCTCGTCGGAGGAACTAAGGCATCATCGCCCACCTTTGCAGCGATCATTGCCCTGATCAACGACCGCCTCCTCGGTGAAAGAAAGCCTACTCTCGGATTCCTTAACCCGTTCCTGTACTCGAGAACATCGAACGCATTCACTGACATCAAGATTGGCCACAATTCAGGGTTTGTTTGTCCCGCCTCTTCGGTGAGTCCGGTCATGAATTTCCCTCAGACATGTGGGTGCTAACAATCACAATTAGGTGGCTTTCGACGCGGCAGCTGGGTGGAATCTGTTAAGTAAGTCACATTCGTCATTTCAGCACTGTTTCTCGTCCTGACATCGACGACTTAGCTGGATTCGGCACACCAATATTTTCCAAGCTGCTCGCTGCCGCACTGGAGTGATTTGAAGAGGCTGTTATCCACCGGGTTTTGTTCTTACATCATTTTTTTATCCTACGGGATCTTCTTTTCATCTGCATAGATTCTTGAATTGTGTCATAAGAGGCCTGGAAATTCGGAGTGGTTTGGGCTGTTCCTTCACAAAGTGCGTTTTCCTTTTTTATTTTTACTACACTACAACCAGAGAGGCGGACATCAGAACCTTCAATCGGCAGATTTGGAGCGGAGCGATTATTGGTTGAGATCAGATTGAACTTCAACTTCAATGGATTTTCAACTTGAACTTGCGAAACGAGGTAGTCCGAACAGCTCCGATCACGCTATCGGCGATTTCGGGATTGCGGGTTTAGGCTGTTATGCATATGTCAAGTCTCGCAATTATCCTCCTGGTCTAAATCCATTCAAGCTCCCGATTCTTCTCCCCCGTATTCCTCCCCTTCAAACCGCTGGATGTCACTTATGATTTATCGAGATCTGATGCTCACCGGGTGCCAAGAGAGAGCTGCGTTCCGTTCCCGTATGTGAATGCTGCATTATGTATCAAGGGTAGAACCTATACCCATTCCTGCGCCATTTGTTGTGATCTCATATTTCTTCACAGAACAACTTTCAGCGCAACGACGGAGTTTGTCAAGTGCATCTACATTATTTCCCCTAAATCCCTCTTGTCCTAGCCCATGCCTAGTCTCCCCTCCGAGCACGCATAACTCAGCTAAGTTCCGCGGGCCTGCACTTGACTCCAAGTTACTGTGTTAGATCATTTAGTCCCCAGACTGATTCCGGATCTGTAATTTTCGACGAGAGATGGGAAGCCAACAGGCGAAGACAGGCAAAGACATTGTTGTTGCGAGTGGGAAAATGGAGAGCCCTGGGTGTATGTTTTCTACTAACAGGATTTCAACCGCATCCTGCTGCAGAGTTACCTCATGCGCCTACGGCGCTGTGTAACGAGAGAGCCGCGCAACAGTTCGTGCGGAGCATCGCGGCATCCAGCTCGCAGGTTCAATTGATTGGGTGAGGAATTTGTCGGGATTTTTCTACGCTGGTCGGATTGTCGCGGTGCAACGTGGGCGGCGGGGTCGCAGCATTTACGAGGTGCTGAAAGGCAGCAAGTGAGTTTGAGAGCCCAGAGATGGATATGCACCCAACAAAGCTGTATTCGATTTCTCTCGATCGCCCTCGGTTGGTTGTGTTCTACAAACCTACAGACGAGTGTCTTGAACTCTGTTTACACCTCAGAAACGGTAGAAGCGCCATACAGCAACCCCGTCACAGTCTCCCACGAGTCAGCCTGATAAAAATTCTCGTCGATGAACCCCACGCGCAACACCTCCGTGTTCTTCCAGCGCGGGAAAAACTCCGTATGGTCTCCGAAAAAATGCGGGACGCCGATATCAAACGAGGTGAGGCCGGCGAACCGCTCGTCGGCCATGACGGCGGAGAACTCGAAGATGAGCAGCCCCGGCATGCACATGCAGGGGAAGGAGTCCTCGTAGGTCCACGCGGGGAAGTCTATCTCGAGGGTGTCGAGGGTCGCAGGCGCGGATCGGAGCGCGCTGCAGATCGTTTCAACGTTGTGGCTGCTGAGATGGAGGCTGCGCAGATGCGTCAGCACGCTGAGATCCACTGTGATTGCAAGTGAGTGTTGTGGAGAATTTATGTTAGATGGCATGCATACCGTCGCCGTCCGCCGGCTTTGTGACCCGCAGGTCGTCGTCGAGGTCGTCCTCCTTGTTGTCATAGGTAACGCGCAGTGTGAAGCTCCGGAGGGAATCCGCATTTATCTGAAGGACTGAATTCAAGGCGGCCACGGGCCCCCATCCGTTGTGATAGCAGTGAAAGATGTTGATTTCTAACGTCTCCAGCCGAAGTTGACCCCCAATATTGTTCATCCATGCCAGAAGCTCCTCGGACTGGTGGCCGTACAGCCTCAGGCGCAAGGTGTGTAGATGGGCGAAGGTGGCATGTGGGATTGCGGGAAGAGGTTTCCCGCGCGCGAGGTTGGATGTCCCCGGGGAAGTGGAATATACTGAAAGACTTTGCAGACGGGGGAACGATGTAACAAGGGCCAATACGTCCCCCGCAACATCATAGAGCGCATTGTACGAGAATTCCTGGAGGCCTGGAAAGTGAGGCGCGATCCAGGAAAGCGATATGGGCTGTCGTTCGGAGGATTTAAAGGTGTGATCTAAAAACATCAATTTATTGATGGGGGCCCGCGCCAGCACTTCGACGATCTCCTGGAGCAGTCCAGAGGTTCCGTCAAGCTCGGTGTCGACATTTAACACGACATTCCGGATCGCCGGGAGTATCGAGCAGTATGGAGAGCGGCTGATGGCTAGAAACTCGTGGGCGGTGTTGCTGGACCGGTTGTATGCTGGAGGTCCGAGTTCTGTAAAGTTGAGCGCAATGCGCTCGGCGAAAATATGATGGCGAGGGGCGGGGACCCATTTCCGGGCCACAAGACTGCTGGACAGGAGGCTCTCGCGATCGTCATGTAGGAAGTCGAGAATAGCATCAATGAGCTCTTGAGCCAGCTGCTCAGCGGACGACATGAGCGCGAAGGTGGAGGTACCAGTGAGAGATATGCCAGCACAGCCTCCTCGCAACGTGGAATGTGGCTGCTGTGATTGCCGAGCCACAACTGTTGATTTGAACCACAGTCTCGGGTCCTGCAATTCGGTGTGACAGACGTGGGACTCGGACTGCCCCAAAATCTGTGAATTTATGCCTATCAGGATATCCACTGACATCAGGAAATAAACCCACAAATTGCTGGCACTCTCATCCTCGTCCCATTCATTCACAAAACAGTCGGATCCTTTCCGCAGCTGCTGTTTCAGGCCGTGCGTTTAGTTTGGAATTTCCTGTGATTGTCTGCCCGTAGTTTTAATGGCGCTTGGGAAGTGCGATATAATAGTTAATTGAGAGATGATGTTATCATAGGAAAAGTGCGCCGCGTAAACTATACGGCCGTCATGAAAGGCCAAGTAGCATCCACCACCAGTGATACCAAGTCACAAACAGGTTCAAATTGGGCATCATCCACATGGGTTTCTGATGCACAGACTGGGATGATAATCTCAACTCACGTTACACTGTCCACAGTCCACTGTGTAAACACGATGGGATGGTCTCAGGCCGAGAAGCCTGAGGTAGTACACTTGTTCGGAGCGTGAACATCGCAAATATTACGCAAATATTCCATTGCGTTGGCCTAACCAATCAACGATACACCATATCCGTGCCATCCAAGGAAATTGAACCGCACAGGCCGATGTTCAATCGGCAGGATAGGCTTGTTTAACAACAGTTCAGAGCATAAATCCAACTAACCCATCGTGTTTCGGGTGTTGTCATCCTCAGGATCTCAAATCCATATGTAATAGGCCATCTATTGATTCATACCTGTGATAATCTGGGTGGTTCCAGCACGAGATCGAGCAAGGTTTGAACTAATGAGAATAGTAGTAAGTCTCAGTAGTGCATAGGGCAAAACTCATGTATTCGAATACCTAATGAGAATAGTAGTAACTAATCTAATGTGAGTATAGACAGGGAATGAATAGGTATGAATACTCACGTCTCAGTAGTGCGTAGGGCAAAACTGAGACATAGTAAATATTTGGACTACCGTATATAGTAGGACACCAAAAATAGAAGTAAGTAAATATACCATTAAGACGTGTCAAACCATGGACCTTAACAATACCAACCAACATCCAACTCGAATAAAGAGGATGGTGCACCCCAGGTGAGGGTGCATGGGTCTTTTCGGGTGTTACGTTTCAGAAGAGAACTCCTGCCAAAACATCGGCCGTGTTCGGACTTATTCGGACTTGCCCTCGATTCACGCTGGATTTACGTCTCAGCGTCCGGCTTGACTGCCGAGCTCATTAGCATCCAATCCGTCGCTTGCCGTTCGGATGCCCCGGAAAAAAATGTGGTATTCTTGCAGATAGTATTACAGCCAAGGACAGTACCGAAGGCGCGACCAAAAAATTTTCATTTTTGGTCATTTTTGATCCCCGCGAAAGAATTGTCTCTAGCTCTTTCAGTTTTCGGCGGATCGAGCTGAAAACTGGATAGAACTGATGTACTAATTCATGCGCAATTAGTGATAGAGCTAATTGTGCGAAAATGTATTTCTTTGATGGCCTGGTAACTACAGCCCTCCCGCACATGAATGCTGTTTAGTGTGTCCAGGTCACCTCCAATCGGGCTGAATTTCTGGGAGGGGTGATTTGTAGCATACATCTCGGGCGTGATATAATCAGAAATTTCGATTTACGTTTTTTTGGCTGCTGGTGGCTCGCTCGGATACATCTCAAATAGGAAATAATGAATTGACTGTATCTATTTGAGCCCTAGGTCAAAATAGTCGGAAATTTTCCCCAGGCCAGTATATTCGATCACCATATATAGCGAAAAGGACCCGCCGCCAAAAAACGCGTCTCTAGAACAAATATCAGCATGTCCTGTCCAAAGCTCAGCATCATCAAATACTTCTATCATATCACCGCCATATTACCGCATGCGGCCACAACCCAGACACGCATCACATCACTCCTTCCCTCACACGGTACATTCCCAAAGGACTCTTGCAGCAGCTAGACAACACAAACAGGACCTAGTGAGTGCAGATAGAACTCAAGCTGTCAGCCGGCTTCAAGCATCATCCCTCTAAATCTCCTCGAGTCCAGTTTTTGGTTCTGATCATCACACAAGACCTCTTGAGCTACCTGGATGAGAACCCGCCATAGCCCATCTGACATGTTGAATGTACAATTTGTCGTCAAAGATAAAGCCAAATATGTATGTTTTGTGCTCACTTGCATCACTTTGTGATGTTTTAGACATGCCTTTTTTGGCAGAGGGATCTTGTCGCAACGCAGTGTAGTTAGATAAGTCGATCTGAGCGATTATTCCAGCTGTTTTGGCCAAGGGCTCAAGTAGATACAGTCAATTCATTATTTCCTATTTGAGATGTATCCGAGCGAGCCACCAGCAGCCAGAAAAACGTAAATCGAAATTTCTGACTGTATCACGCCCGAGATATACGCTACAAATCACCCCTCCCAAAAATTCAGCCCGATTGGAGGTGACCTGGACACACTAAACAGCATTCATGTGCGGGAGGGCTGTAGTTACCAGGCCATCAAATAAATACATTTTCGCACAATTAGCTCTATCAATAATGGCGCATAAAGTAGTACATCAGTTCTATCTAGTTTCCAGCTCGATCCGCCCAGAACTGAGAGAGCTAGAGACAATTCTTTCGCGGGGATCAAAAATGACCAAAAATGGAATTTTTTTCGGTACTGTCCTTGGTTGTAAACCTTGTTGAACTTGGTAGGTCCTCGATAAACCATGATATGAAGTCCGTCGCTCGGGCTGGCGCATCATAAGCATGACACGACAGACGGTCCATTACAGCCATTTGCAGTACCGAAGGCGCGGTCGAAAATTTTCTGATTTGGGACATTTTCAAAGAATTATCTGTAACTCAGTCAGTTCTTCATGGATTTGGATGAAACCATCCTAGATAATTCGGGCCAATTCATACGGAATTAGTGATAGAAAGGATTTTGTGAAAATATGTCATATTGGATGATCTGACATTTTGAGGTGTTTTGGCGATAAATCTGATCTGGCATGCCCAATTCATGTCCCACTGGTCTGAATTTTAGCTAGGAAAGACTTTTTAGCATTCTCAAACATGTCATAGAGTCAAAAGTACATAACATCTTGTGTTTGATTCAATCCCCATAATATTTCAGATCCTGCTGGGTTGCCTGTTATCCTGACCTGACTGCAAGCATCACAGACTGAATTATTCACAGTTCTGACTCTATCACATGTTTCTAAATCTATGCAGGCTGCCTGTTGCAAAACACCACATTGTTTGAACATGCCTGGACCTCGCTAGAACGCATTTGTCTAAAACAGTTGGAAAAATTACCCATGCCAATGTGGGTCATCACCCTACATTTTGATAGAGGCCCGCCACGTAAGAATGATTGTCTAGAATACAAATTAGTGTATCGCTCCAAACTCGACGCCACCAATACACTGATTTGTATTGTAGACACTCATTCTCACGTAGCAGGCCTCTATCACAATGTAGGGTGATGACCCACGCTGGCATGGGTAATTTTTCCAACTGTTTTGGGCAAGAGCCCAGGTAGATATAGTCTATTCATTATTTCCTATTTGAGATGTATCAAAACAAGCAGCTAGCAGCCAGGAAAGATAATTCAACATTTCTGAGTCTATCACACCCAGTGTATACCCTACTATTACTTTGTCCCAAAAATCCAGCCCGATTGGAGATGATCTGGACATGCTAAACAGGATACATGCGCGGGAGGGCCGTGGTGGCCAGGCCATCAAAGAAAAGGTATTTTTATCTATTCCTCTCTATCACTAATTCTGTATGACTTATTACAGTAGATCTATCTATTTTTCAGCCCAATCCATCGAAAACTGAGAGAGATATGGGCAATTCTTTCGCGGGGACCAAAAACAGCTCAAAATGTAATTTTTTTGGTCGCACCTTCGGTACTGCCAATTGCTGTAAAGAAAAGGCTTGATTCTGAGTGTGAAGAATTTGACAGGCTACATATTTCAGTGGAGATGAGTAGATGTTGATATACCGCGGTATCACGATTTGAAAAATGATTGGCACTACAGTTAAGATTAGTCCTTCCTGAAAATCAACCAAAAATGAGCTCGACACGTACCTTTGAAACATTACTACACAGGAGAGTTACAGTATACTCGAAGCGAGATTATGAGTAAGGAAATGAGAGATTATGAACACTCAAAAGTGTCCGAATCGCAATCACTGTATGTAAGAGGCTCACATGAGGCTGGAGAGCTCCTGGAAAGACCATGGTATAATTACTGCCAACATGCCGCTCTTCGGATCAAGCTGATCCCTCTTTCGGGATGCGGGGCTTCAGCCAGAGCACCGGCATGGCTCGTACACGTCACGCGGATCACTCTGTTGTCACTCCGAGCAGAGTCCGACATGAACGCGACAGTTTGTGCTTCTGCCACTGCTTCCTGATGCCAAGTCTAAAGACCCATGCACTATGTACTCTGGTGCACCCACACCACAACGGCGAACTGTGAAGCAATTTATTTTATTTTATTCTGCCTGTTTTTAGGCATTGCTGAGCTTTTTGTGTGTATCCCCCTGATACTTAAGAACTGTTTTCCAGACAACTCCAACGATAATATGAAGCATGAAGAAGTGAACCTTTGTATTGGTGCAGTTAGATTGATGTATGGGGTGTGGACGCGGGGAACATCCGACTTCTTGTAGATGAGAGTTGTAAGCAAAATAAGTTAATTCATAGCAAGAATTTACAGTGGCTTAAATACTACTCAGGAACAGCCTTGTGAGTCATAATATAAATATTCTACACTATTCTACAACAGTCTCACTGATGCTATGATGTTCTACACAGCACAGGTAAGAACTGGCAGATTGTCCGAGATGCCCGAAGGCAGTGTTTCCAACACTATGGTGTACGTACATCGCCGAGCTAGCCGCTGTAATCAACTGTCAGACTTGACAGTTCTTTACGTAGCTAGGCACCTACGCACCATATAAGGCCCCGGATTCACGTCAAATGATCTTTCCGGGCCCCGGATTCATACCTCTGCCCAGGTTCTAAAAATGTCTGCCCCAACTGTAAGTTAGTATTTGCACCTCAGATGAACCACATTGATAGTGGAACAGAGTTCTATCACTGACAGGTCGAATGTTGACACATTCAATGTTACTAGTCCGGTGAGTGCATAAATTACATGAATTATTCTGTGCCAAGCTAAAATCATACTAGGTCCCAGGAAATCTGGAAATTCAGGAATTGGAACGAGTGGAAGACCCTCCACAAACAGAACAACCAGATCTCCCTGGAGATCCGCAAATACTGGGAACAGAACTGTGGAGACAATATTGGGAAGGGGGAGACTTGGATGATCTCCATGTGGCGGTGGATAAATTTCAAGAGGCAGTACAACTCACACCAAAGGGGCATCCTGACAGGGCAAAACTTCTGCAAAGCCTCGCCATGTGTCTCACAGATCGATATCAAAGACAGGGAAACCTGAGTGATCTGGAGGCTGCACTTCAGATAAATCAAGAAGTAATTGAATCAATCCCAGAAGGGCACCCAGATAGGACAACACACCTGCATGACCTTGCTGCATCTTTTGGAAATCGCTACAAGAGGCTTGGAGAGCTCAAAGATCTTGAGACTGCATTGCAGATCAAGCAAAAGGTGATAGACCTCGCCCCAGCAGATCATCCTAACACAGCAGGCCGGCTGCAAAGTCTTTCTGTGTCTCTGACAGACCGATACCAGAGACTGGGGGACCTGAACAATCTTCAGGCTGCATTGCAGAGAGACAAAGAAGCAGTGGATCTTACCCCCACTGGACATCCTGACAGGGCAGGTTGTTTGCAAAGTCTTTCTGTGTCCTTCACAGACCGATACAAGCAGCTGGGAGATCTCCAGGATCTTCAGTCTGCACTGCAGGGACTTCAGGAATCAGTGGATCTCACCTCAGAAGGGCACCCAGATCGAGCAGGTCGTCTGCAAAACTTGGCTGTCTTTTTCAACCTTCGATATAAGAGACTGGGAGACCTGGATGATCTCGAGGCTGCATTAAGAAACAATGAGGAAGCACTGGACCTCATACCAGAAGATCACCCTGCTATGGCAAGCTGTTTGCAAAGTCTGGCAGCATCTCTCACAGATCGATACCAGAGCCTGGGAGACATTGATGATCTGGAGGCTGCCTTGCACATCAATCGAGAAGCATTGAACCACATCCCACAGGGACACCCTGAGAGGGCAAGCTGTCTCCAAAATTTTGCTGTGTCTTTGGCAGATCGATACAAATGGTTGGGCAACCTGAATGATCTTGAGGCTGCACTGCAGACAAAACAAGAAGTGGTAGAGCTCACCCCAGATAGGCATCCTAATAAGGCAGGCATTTTGCACAGCCTTGCTTTGTCTTTCAGAGATTGATGAGAGACTGGGGGACCTGCATGATCTAGAGGCTGTTGTGCAGACTCAACAGCAAGCAGTAGACTCCACCTCAGAAGGACATCCTGACAGGGTGGGTCACTTGCAAAACCTTTCTGCATTTCTTGGAATTTGATATCAAAGGCTGGGAGATCTCAGGGATCTTGAAGCTGCATTGCAGAGAGATCAACAGGCAGTTGACCTCACACCAGGAGAACATCCTTCTAGGGCAGGATGTCTCCATAACCTTGCTGTGTCCTTCAGAGATCGATATTGGAGGCTGGGGGACATGGAGGATCTGGATATTGCTCTGCAGAAAGATCAAGAAGCAGTAGGCCTCACCCCTGACAGACACCCTGCTAGGGCAGACAGATTGAATAGTCTTGCGCTCTCCTTTAACACTCGATATCAGAGGTTGGGAGCCCTTCCAGATCTTGAGGCTGCATTGCACATTCAGCAAGAAGCAGTAGATATTACTCCAGAAGGGCACCCTAATAGAGAAGGCCATATCCAAAGTCTTGCTATGTCCTTCACTGATCGATACCAGAGATTAGGAGATCTGAATGATCTTGGGATGGCAGTGGAAAAATTCCAAGCAGTGTTGAATCTTACATCAGAGAATCACCCTAGCAGGGCATCACGTGTGCAAAGCCTTGCTGTGGTTTTGGCAGATCGATATCAGAGGCTGGGGGACATGGATGATCTGGAGGCTGCACTGGAGAAATTTCAAGAAGCAGTGAACCTCACCTCAGAAGATCATCCTGAACTGGCAGGACATCTGCAAAACCTTGCATTGTCTTTCAGGCATCGACACCGCAGGTTGAGAGACTTGAATGACCTTGAGGCTGCATTGCAGACCACCCAAAGAGCAGTGGAACTTACACCAGAAGGACACCCAGAGATGGCAGGACGTTTGCAAAACCTTGCCGTGTGTCTTGGAGATCGTTACCAGACATTGGGAGATTTGAATGATCTGGAGGCAGCATTGCAGATGAACCACAAAGCAGTGGATCTGATACCAGAAGAACACCCTGGTAGGGCAGGTTATTTGCAAAGCCTAGCTGCATCTTTCCTTGATCAATACCATAGACTAGGGTGCCTTGATCATCTCGAAGCAGCAGTGGAAAATTTTCAACAAGCACTGAGTTTGACCCCTGAAGGGCACCCAGAGAAGGCAGGCCGCCTACAAAACCTTGCTGTATCCTTTACACATAAATTTCGAAAATTGGGCAGACCAGAGGATCTGGAGATGGTTCACACTCACTACCTGGCTTCCTTCAAAATCTCTACTTCATTCCCAGATCACTCTTGGAATGCAGCTCTTGCCTGGGCTGGGGTTGCAGAAGAGTTCAAGTCATCCAGTTGCATAACTGCATACTCTCATGCCTTTCATCTTCTCCCAGAAATTGTCTGGATTGGTAATCTCCTACCTGTGAGGCAAGAAGCCATCCGCCGACTTGACATTGGACAAGTCACCTCAGCTGCTGCGAGAACGTGTATTGATTTTGCTAACCTTACCGCTGCAGTGGAAATGATGGAACAGGGACTAGGCATCATGTTTCAGCAGATGCTTCAGTTGAGGACAGACATGGATGAACTTTCCCCTGATCAAGCAAACAAGTTGCAATTCCTTTCTTCAGAGCTCCACAGTGGTATAGCCTCAGATCCAAGAGATCTCGCTGTCAAGAGACAGGACCTTTTGAAAGAAATTCGGCAGCAGAAAGATCTTGAATATTTTCTACTTCCAAAGCCATATAAAGACCTTTGATGCATCATATGGAGGGCCCATTATTATCCTGAATAGCCACCAGGATCACTGCGATGGAATTATAATCCTTGATCCAATTTCAGACCCGGTGCATGTTCCACTTCCACTTGTAGAACTGGATATATTAAAATCGCAGCAGGAAGTACTCTGAGAGCTCCTTAACCACTGCAATGTCAGAACACGAGGAGATTCTACATCAACAAGACTCTTTGGTCATCGTGAGATGTTTGGATCCAAAACACGTGAAGAATGTTTTACAGATTTACTGACATGGCTCTATACAAATATTGTTGCTCCTGTCTATGCGGTCTTGGAAGCAGTAAGTGTATCTTTCTGACCTTGTTGTTTTCACTAACTTTGACAATTTTCTCTAGCATGAGATCCACAATGGAAGACTGTGGTGGTTGCCAACTGGTGCATTTACTGGATTGCCTCTCCATGCGAGCCCTCCAACAACTCAATTCACTCATTCATATACAGCAACATTGGGATCTCTGCTGGATGGCTATGCGAAAATATCTACTGCCCCCAAAGTGGGTGTTGTCGGGGTAACACACACAGGTGGTGGATCAAATTATCTCCCAGGAGTAGAACAGGAAGTTAAAAACATCCTCTCCATTATCAAACAACCTCAAGTAGAGTGTCTTGAAGGGGAGCAGGCTACAGTGGATGCTGTTAAGCTCCAGTTACAGAGTTGCTCTTGGATTCACTTGGCCTGTCATGGAATACAAGATTCAATTTGTCCGACCAAAAGCCATCTCCAGCTCTATGATGACACCTTGGAGTTAGAAAGTATACTTCGGATGTGCCTGTCAAAGGCAGAATTCGTGTTTCTTGCTGCATGCCAGACAGCTATGGGTGATGCTCAACTGGTAAAAGAATCCTTCCATCTGGGAGGAGGATTTATTGCAGCAGGTTTCCGAGGTGCCATTGGCACAATGTGGTCTATGAATGATAAAGATGGGCCCCTGTTCGCAGAGCTTATCTACTCTCACCTATTTTGCGGGGGTAGGCAGCCTCAAGCAAGTGATGCAGCTGAAGTGCTACAACTGGCGGTAGAGGAATTGAAGGCTCGAAAGGTGCCTTATGAGCGCTGGATTCCGTTTATTCACATGGGAGTCTGATACAGTGTGGTATTAGGGGCTTTCAGAATAAAAAGCATTGTGATGATTGTTCTTTAGATTGTTCCGTGTAGTCATATAATCGACATCTGCCAATGTGTGGCTCTCCTTAGCCTTGGTTATGAACTTATTTTCCAAAATAACAACGGAAAAGAATGTGCCAGGACTGTCATTTATTTAGTTCATGTAGTGCCTCACCATGTCTTTTAATTCTCTTGGGAATATGTGCAGACGGTCCCGTTATGCACTGTCCATGCATACCGTCATATTTGTGCAGGCTCATCTTCCCTTTGCCTGGATTTATGAGATTGGAGCTGATGCCTGCTTCACTGACCATCGAGACTGAACTTGAAATTGCAATCACTCGGAGTCTGGAAAAAGGCTAATTCCATCGACCAATGTGTGTGTGTTGAGTTGGGCCACAGGTTGAACACAGTATTTTAATTATGAAGCACCCTGATTTACGAACCAGTTTCCCCTACCGGCGCAACATGAGGGAGCCGATGGGCACTCAGACTTCATAGCGAGCGTGGGACCACAGGTCCTCGATAATGGTATGATTTGAAAGTTTACTTGCACGAGTGTCTGCATTTCGAGAACTCCGCTCTTTGATTAGGTGTATTGACAGTGTGCTCGACTGTACCGGTCCACAATGAATGCCCGGTGAGTGACACAGCAAATGTTAAAATACATATTAATAGTGATAAAACATAAATTAAATTAGTCCAGACCTCGCCATTCTATCAATCCTGCAGATGTCAACCGCCTTGGGGGCAGTTACAATCACAACAAACATCAACTTTCTTTGTGCTTTGTTGTTCTATTTTAGTTGCGAAACCGTTGGCTTCAAGTGACATCACAGAAGGAAGGCTCCTGAGCGTTTTTCCTTTGTGTGGGTGTTGCATGAGAAAAGCATGAAGTATTTGATGCCCAAAAGCATTTTTTATTTTTGTTCTTTTGTGAGGTCTCTGTCAAGTACCGGTTCCGATCGGGATCCGATGGAAGTCCGAAATGAAAAGAGTGAGGTCGGATCCGAGTGGAATGCCGAACTCGGGATCCAAAGGAGTTAGAATGGGCTTGGCTTCAGCTCGTGTGCTGCGCCCTTCTCTACGCCCAAGGCCCAATTTCAGAGAGAGACGGAATAGGACGGAAGTCCGAGAGGAAGAAGAGAGTAGGGCAAGACTTAGTCGATATTCAAACTGAAGTCTAAACATGTACATAACTCGTATTTATAGTAAGTATGTTATTAACGGAGATATAATGTAAGAGTCGGTAAAGTCGGAAGTCCGAGATTTCCGTGACAAGGCGAGTCATAATGATTCGGGTGACATCGGTAGTCCGAGACCCCCGTGATGGAAATGAGTCAAGGCATAGCATAGGTATAGATACGAGTCAAATGCAGTATGAACCAATGGAAACATAAGTATTGTGGAATGCTGTGTTTTCGGAGACCATCAAAGTCCGAAGGAGGTCCGAAAATGGATCAGATGACACGGTACGTGACAGTCTCGCAAATACTAGTTGGGACATAATTTGCACTCGCGCAAGCTCACGATCTTAGATGCGCGATATAAATCGGTGGGATCTGCCGAGAATCTATGAGATTTTGATAGCCTGGAAAAAAATACCTGAAAAATGCTGAGATATATTAGTAAATGCCGAATGTTGGAACCAAAGTGGACAATCCAGTTTTAGCAGGGAACCCGTTGCAAACGTGCAGGGGATTCAAAGAGTAACGATGACTTAAATAGATACTATCACGTGCTGGGAAGCTGGCCACACGGGGAAGCTGGCCACTTGCCAAATACAAGGATAAATACTACTGAATATTGAGGGATCGGACTCGGGGGAGGGAGTAGGACCTCTGACGCCCATGTATGCTACGTTTGGGCGCAAAATGATGAGTTGATCGAAAGTTGTGGCGCGTTTGATTGCGGGCCGAAGGGTGAGAAAATCATTTTCTTAACTCCGAGTGGCCATCTCGCTCATTTCTCCACCAATTCTGCGCCAATCCACGACTTCATGGGCTCGTTCTTCTTGCCTGATCTCGGGCTTTCTCCTGGGCATGAAAGGATCTCCATAACTGCACTCCTTCTATGTAAAACTCGGACAGATGACTGCAATACGACCTTGAGTACCCCAACGCGACGACCTGCGTAGTAATGGATCCTTCAACACTACGGGTCCAACGCTTTACATGGGCCATGATGATAATGGAAAGTTTATTTGTACACATATGCCTTGATTCTATTTATTTGATACCTCTCTCAATGTCGTCCGATACGCTAATCACCCGATTTTCGGTGGTAACAATGTTTAAATGTCGGGTTCTCAGCAGTGCACCTCAAATATGGAACAGAGGGTCCAGGTAGGTTCATAACAAGTAGATGAAGCCACATAAAGTTTATTTTGGCCGTGCGCGCCCTCTCACTGCTGCGCGGCCCTCAGTTGATTGGAGATATGGATCCCACCGCTCCCCCTTCTCATCAGAAGCATCTGGTGCTGCCCTTTTTATGGGTCCAGTGTAAAGTTTTAAGGCCTACAATATATCATCTACATCCCTTGAACATTATTATACACTGCAAAGTTATCAATTGAGTCAGCAACATTGGATTTGCGCGGGTGGCCAGGTACCGTGTCAATTGCCTATTTGGGAGTTTTGACCGAAATAAATTCGCCACACAGTCAAAACATCACTAAAATTGACTTAGGTGGGCGTCACTTGTTCACAGGATGTATGCCTTCCATTTTGAGCCCTCGGGCGCTCTGAAAGACCATTAAGGAGTTATTAATGACCGAAAATAGCTAAGGTGGCCAGGTTCCGGCGGTTGATAGTAAGAGTAGTAGTTAATTAGTACAAGTAAAGACGAATTAAAGGCAAAATAGGTACAGCCATAGCAACAAAGGCAATGAATGAACGGCGGGGACCTGGTAACAAAAAGCTGGCGAAAGAGTTACAATATTAATGTATTGATGCAATGATCTGATATTTCTGTGCATATTTCTTGCATGAGAAGAGCAGCTGTGATCAGTACTCAACATTCAATGTGGATTACTGTGCTATCAGGATGTCTCGGCAGATCCTGATCTTCAGGCGAAACTAAATTGGAATAACAAAGAACAAAGAAAGCTGTCCTTTGTTGATTGTAACTGCCCCGGCTTTTGCCCCCTGTGTTCGTGCCGCGGCTGCAGACGAAATTTAGGGCCAGTACTTGAGTGTACGAATCCGAGCAGGGACGCTATCGGAATGGGAGAGGGGGGCGGCGGAAAATGGGCCTTGGGATTGAAATGATGGTCACGGGAATCCCATGTTGGACTTCGGGGAAGCATCGTCGTCGTGCGAAGGCGCTTTATACCGCGGATTTCGAATACAGAGTCTCGGTTAAACGCCTATGCGGCGGGCGGGCCGACGATTGGCGGGCTTTAGGATGACATGAGACACAACGGCGGAGAGACCGGTTGTCTTCCGGGGAGAATATGGAGCGGAGGAGGCGGCGTATCATATCCAAAACGGATTCGAGTGTAGCATCAGAATCGATTCACAACACGCGAGGAACGAGTGAAATATGTTGTAGCGTCTGTTTATAAGAGACTAATGCTCTCTAGCCTCCTGTACGGCGCAAGTATGTCGGCCTTGGACTTCGTGAGGCGATGCCACTCGGTAGCCCGAGCACGCCCACAAGCCACAACCCCTGGAAATGATACATCAGCATGAAGGCCTTTGAAAGAGCTTGAGAACCAATCCCGCCGGTCGTCCAGATCATGGTGTGAGAACTCCGTGTACGAGAGACAGTTCCAGGGCGAGAATCAGTCATCAGAGAGTCATAAAAAGATCCGCTGGCGTGTTATCGCGCTAGAAGGTCGAGGCGCGCGCGTGCTGACAGTCGCCGTCGAGTCGCCGCGATGAGACTGTCGGCCGCGGCGAAGACCGATATCTCTCACGGCAGTCACTCGGTCTGGTCCTGGTCGATGTTTCTCACGGTTTCCTTTTCACCTTCAAGTCGAACTTCGCTGTTCACTACACAACCAGAGGATCTATTGAAGAACGTTGCTTCTGAAGGAATTCAGTCGGCTACTGTACAACGAATGCAGACTGCACCGCAACAAGCGGCACATCAAAATTTGCAACGGATCTTTTTTTTATTTGGGGTGGATACACCTTGGCTACACACATCGGACTTCTTCCGCTCCCCAAAGACTTAAATATAAAATTTGTTATCGTCACCGCCCCGCAGTGATGGAAGTATTGTGTTTTAGAGAATCCCCGAATGGAGGCATGTAATAACTAGCAACGCCACCATAGATCGGAATCGATGACACGATGATACTGTTCCGTCTTCTTGTGATTCTTCGAATTGATGACACGATGATACTGTTCCGTCTTTTCTGATTCTTGGTCTCACTTAAAGAAGCCGTTGCATGTGTTCTCACCTTCTCCTCTTTGTGCCATCAATGGCTAGCATGCCTCAGTCTCCTGTGCCGGATGAGCTCGAGAAATTGTTCGAGCTTATACAAGATGCCAAGACCACCAGTTATTTCGCAGGTCTGTGCTATTCGTTCACTCTCGTCCTCCCACTGATGGATTCCACTAGTCGCTGCACTGATATATCTCATGTTCGCTTTCCTTGAAGTGCCCAATACCAGATTGACTAACAAAGAGTTCAGATATGACCACATTCTCTCTCTCGATCTTGAGGTGGGCTCCACTTCCTTCGGAGGTGTATCCCTTATGGATGTACACCCAAGATTGAATTCATATGGAAGAGGCGCAAGTCCCCTGCAAGTTATGTATATGTATGAGGTTACTGGATTCCATTTTTGGATATACTAATACATTTAATAGATCTGGGTAGGCTATTGAAATAATACCCTTTCTCTTCGAGTTTTGATTAAGCACAGAATCGATATTTCACGTTGATCATTACCTGGTAACGTCCCCTACCGAGTATGCACAAAGCGACTTCTAATCAGGACGTACTAGTATCAATACCAGCGGTATGCACCACGGTTTAACCATGTGTCTCGTTCCATATTTATTGCACCTCGATTCTAGTCATTCTACGTGAAATCCCAACGGATATAGTGATTATTTTCCTCGTCGAGTATTCACACCATTACTGACTGATTGTTAAGGCGTACGATTTCACTTGCTTCAAATCCGAAATTGATCCCATATACCCCGATTTAGCTGTCAGATATACACCCAAGTACCTCTCCTCCTCCCGTTTGGAACTTACGCTCACCACGATCATCAGTTTGAGGGTGTCTCATCTACGCTCATTGTCGCTGCCGTGGATGTGATTCTACTAATGAGGTTAGAATGTGTGATTAGCATCTTCGTTGGAAGTGCTGGCTTGAATTTCTGGATAGGGTTTGGTTGCTGTTCGGAAAATCACGCCGTCTGTTGTATTTCTTGATCCCTCTGATGTTGGGTGCGCCATTTTTCTGTCTGGAGTTGAAATGCCCTGCTGAACGGGATAACAGTCGAGATCGGCACTATGTGCGTCCATCTCATGAGTACCAGTCTTCCTTTACAAAACCAGTCACCAGGTTCTTCATTGCCATCTTCACAATTAACAACGCAAATAGTACGTGTTCAAAATCTAGTCAATTCCTACTAAAGCCTTTCCAGAATACGTACATGTTGGGTGTGTACCGGATCTCCATCCTTATTTCACCAAGTAACTGACCGTTCGCACATATCATTAGACCTTTGCTCCCTGGATGTTATTCTTTCAGCAAGTCCCTTGCGCCTTCCTGCCACTCTAATTGACTCATTTCCGTGCCTTTAAGCGGTCCCCAAGTTCTTCACCTTTTATCCTGTTCCATCCTTGATCGTGGTGCGCAACAACTGCCCAATAAATATTCGCAGTTGCATTAACCGTGCACGAAGACATTTACAATGTTTTTGATGACTGTTCACAACTGCAAGACGCGGCTTGGTTCGACCTTCAGCTCACGCAATACCATGCCACTCGTAAATTTGTTCCTCCGGGATGGGATATACTGGTTCTTGGCCGTCGTTGGTTCGTCCAGATGCAATTCCGCGCTGCTATATCTAACGGAACGTCAATCCAGCGGTGAATCCACCTCAAATCATCATCTGGGCTGTCGCTCGTCCCACCCTGACCGAAATGCTGATTATGTGGGCAACTTATGTGCTCTCGCGCTCATGTATCATTGCTAACTTGATCGCACAGCCCCTCTATCGTGTGAGCTCCATCTTGATTTCTTGCCGCGACACTCAATGACTTGGCACAGCGTCTACTCCATAATTGGCTCTCGTGTACTCTTGAACATCATGGAGATGATGGCGGTGGGCGTGGTGCACCATCAAATTATCACCACGTAACCCGTGGCCAAACCTCTATCGTCAAAGACTCGAAAATCAATTTAGAAACTGGATGTTCTAGATTTTGCGCAGACGAACAGTTCTGGCTGTGCAGTAGGGACAAAATATTGTACTGCCTTGGCATTGATGTTCTGGAATCTGGATGTGAAACGCCTAAGGAGCCGAACGTTCCGCGAGTCCGGACTGTTGTGTGCGGTGGATGTCCAGGCCAGTACTGGGGATCTCTACAGGAACGACCACCGGAAAGATAGGGAAAGATACATCAGTCCTGATCATCCAGGTGTTCAGATCCCCGCACGTTCAGCATCAGCAGTTAATTAAACAGCGCGAAATCACCAGATCTACATAACTGAATTTGTGGCTACAAGTAGAGATTTGATGTGAGATTCCCGCGGTCGTGGCAGGAATTCACTGCGTTCAGGGATAGCCGCAGCAGCGCCTAGCCAGAGATAGCCGGAGGTGCCGTCTAGATGCCGTCTAGATGCGGCTAGCCCACGTTCGGCTAGGGCTCCCCCATCGTCTAGCGTCAGGTAGCGGGCTGTAGCGCGGCTGGGCTAGCCGAGGGCTAGCCGCAGGGCGGCTATGCGGCCTGGCCATGACAGGACCCCGGAATATACCCTGGGAGGCCAGGTCCGGCGCCGGACAAAATTTGGACAATTTGGCCTCTGAACCTAGGTCCCGGACGGACAAAAATGAGGGGTCAAAGGCAAAAATGCTAGGTCCTGTCCGGACAAAATTTGAGGGTTTGGTCGAACTTTTTTTGGAGAAACCCACTTACTTTGAGATGCTTTGGTACGCAACCTCGCTCGATGGCTCCAATTTGACGAAAACAACACTAATAAGAGAGCAGGAAGAAAATTGGGCATTTTCTTGGCCCTGGGAGCGAAAATTACCCTTTTTGGGTGATCCCATCAGCCTCGGCTAGGTCCAGGACGGACAAAAACGCCCAGATTCCGTCGAAACCTGTCCGGACAAAAATCCCCGGATCGAGGATTTTGGGAACCTAGCCTTCGACAGTACATTCCGGGGTCCTGCCATGACCTTACAACACCTAATCAGGCCGTGGCTATGCGACCCTGGCTAGGCGACCATCAACATCTAGGCTAACATCTGCTAACATAGCCAGGAGCCTCGGCTGGCAACACAATAGCCGAACCCGCGGCTATCAACTGGCTGAACGCAATGATTAGCGCCGTTGCCCGTCGGGATCATGATCCGCAATTTTGCGGCGAATTATTTCTTCGGCGGGCCATCTTCTGCTGATCACGCTTCTTGGATTCATCAGCGTGTTATCTTCACATCGAACTTCTTTAAAATGAGCTCTTTGCTCTACTAACTGGACTGGATTGAGAGGTAAACTCGAAATTTCCGCTTTCGCAACCCTACCTCATGCACTGACGTCTCCACGCCGCAACAAAAAAGTTCGGGCATACTGAGGCCACTTCATGGACGCAGGCATCGAATTATATTATTTGTTGATCATATCTGACCATTCCTTCGTGGTTCCATGAATCGATCCTTGTCTCTAACAGTCGTGGGTTTCATCTTACCGCAGTATATGTATCGCGGTAAATGGAAAACAGCGGGCACACGTTATGCATTGAAATAGATTTCAACGCCATTGATTCAAGGGTCATGATGAAGCCATCTTGATTCGTTTAAATACAAGATTGTGTAGTGTTTCATCTTGCATTGTCCAATGGCTACCATTCCTCCCCAGTCTCTTCCACCCGCAGAGCTCGAGGCACTGCTCCAGCTCACAGGCGATGCCAAGACCACCAGTTATTTTGCAGGTCCGTGCTGTTCTGTCATGCATGTTCCTCTCCTCCATAAATTCCACCAGTCGCAGCGCTCACATTTCTCGTGTCGGTTGTCCTGGAATGGCCGAATACCCAACCCACATTAACCGACTCCTCAGATACGACCACGTCCTTTCGTTCAATCTTGAGGTGTGTGTTCCTCTTCATCTCGATCTTTATTCACTTGCACATATTCCTTCCGGAAGATCGAATATATATGGAAGAGAAGCAAGTCGCTTGCAAGCTACATATATGTACTTACGTTGTTACTATGATGCCTCTGCATACGCTTACACGTTTGAATTTGAACAGCTCTGGGTAGGCTACTCGAACGATATCCTTTCTTTCGGAGTCATGACCGGCACGATAGAATCGGTATTTCACGTTGATAATTACCTGGTAATTTATGCTGCCCACTCCAAATAAATCGTAATCCTGACGTGCAACCAGTGTCAATGTCAGCGGTATGTAGGACAGTTCAAACATAGTTCATCAAAATGACTAGCATCGGTTCCAGTGGTCTTGCGTGTGATCACAACGGACATCGTGATTCTATTCGTTGTGCAATGATCGTATTTTGGCTGACCGATGTTGAAGGCGTAGGTGGTTGGTTGAGATCCGAAAAAAAATACCCATCCATTTCCATCCAGTTGCCAGCTATACACACAGGCAAACCATCTTCTAGTCTAAATGGATTTTAGCTTACTGAAATCATTTAGTTTCAGGGTGTCCAATCCACTCTCATTGTCGCGACCGTAGATTTAATTTTACTCATGAGGTCAGTACATGTCTTTTTCTCCTCTGCAATTCTGAATTTCTGGATCAAGGGTTTGGATATTGTTCGGCAAATCGCGCCGCTTGCTCTATTTCTTGGTGCCTCTCATGGCGGGTGAGTTATTGTCCTCGTCGAGTTCAGTGCATCGCTGAAGGAAGATGATCGCAGTGGAAAATACCATCATGTGGGACCTGTCAGGATTACCAGTTGTCATTTGACGAGACATTGTGGTTTAGGTTCTTCATCAGTATCTTCACCATTATGACCGCAGACAGTAGGTGTTGTGCTACATGATCGATTCTCGACTAACCCCTGCCCAGAATATGTACACGTTGGGTACGTCTCGAACTTGAACATCCTCCTCAAGTTTTGCCGAGCACCTCCCACGCCTTTGTAGAGCTTTACTTCCGGGCTGTTATTCTTTTAGTCGCGTGGACTTGTCGTCCGAAAATATAGTCAACTTACTTCTCGCCTTGCAGCGGTGCCGAAGTTCTTCATACTTTATTTGATCCCGTCGCTCGTTGTGGTCCGTCACATAATCTAGATTTAATTTTTCCATTGCGCTGACTTCCACCGGAGTCATTTACGATGTTCGTTATGACGATTTACAACTGTCACGCACGACTTGGGTTGACCTTACACTCACGCAACGCCATGCCGCTCGTAAATTTATTCCTACGAGGTGGGATTTACTGGTTTCTGGCCGTCGTTGGTTAGCCTGTCTTTTCAGGCGCCAATTTGCCGGGAGTCTGATTCACGATCCAGCGGTAAATCCACCACAAATCATCCTCTGGGCCGTCGGTCGTCTTACTCTGACGGAACTCCTCATTATGTGAGTACTCTGTTCATCGATGACCAACATTACTAATTCTATGCAATAGCCCCTCCATCGTGTACGTCGCGTCTTAATTACGCTTTCTAATCTATGCTGATCCGCGGGACAGCGTCTACTCCATCATCGGCTCTCGGATTCTCTTGAACATAATGGAGAATATCCTTGGGCAGCAGATTCAAATAGTTAGCCTGTAGCTTCAAGTTCTTCGCGGTGAAGCACACGTCCACCGTTCCCGACGTTGAGTCGAAATGTATTTTGCCTTGAATGTTTCGCATAGCACACGGAGTATCGTTCCATGTATGTACCCTGGCCTATGTAGTCCGTCATTTTCTTTGTATTTATGGATCCGATCCTATATCGACAGAACGGAATTTAGCCAGCATCTTATAAGAAGTTGGCCTTGCAGCCTTGACGGCGGTGGGGTTGAAGTAAATTCTGGTCGGATCAGCGTGGGCCCATTCCACGTGACACAACTGTATCCTTGACGGTGATAAGCCTTGCAAATAACCACTAGTGGAACACGCTATTTTGCGCCTTTCAGTTGTGTTTGCAATGTATATTATCTTATATCCAGAACTAGTACCGAGACTCAGAGGTAGCTGGTTGGGCTGAGATCACAGAGTAACGGGTCATCGAGGGGGTAATACGTCGAGGTGACTGGCTGCACTCGCCCTGAAACGTGTAGGGGTTTGTGTAGTCCGCTAAACATCATGAGTAACTTCATATTCAATTGGGTTATGTTGGGTATAAGCCCAAGTAACGAATTGGGTTGAATTGCAATACCGTTGTGACGCTTTAGGGTTGTAGAGATGTGGACATCAGATCAGACGATGGCCTAGAACACCGGTCGGACCTTGTTTTGGACTATACCCGACTATACCCAACGGGCTCAACTATACCCGTAGTTGCCGGCCTGATCGGAGATTCCCAAAGGGTCAGACTAGACTTCTACCAAGAACCCAATTATGGATATAAGCCGTGAGGGGTATCGTTCGAGAGCTGCGACACTATACTACACGGTATAGGGATGTTAGCTGGAGGGAAATGAACGAGGAGTGCAGGATATAGGAATCAATCCTGTATCTGATGTCGGTTCGGGCGGATTGGAAATAAGCTCAGTGCTGACTGAGCTTTTGGCCTTTCAGCTGATTGCTGACTGAGGTTCTGTCTTGGCGGATGACTGTAATATGGCGTGCTCGAGACTTGCAGCCAATGGCATCGACTGGATTCACTATACCGGATAACTATCCGACGGATACGCGGCTGTTTGACTCATATTTTCTTATATCTGCTTGTACTTATTTATTCTGGGACTTGTATATAAGTAGTAGGTCGTCGCTATTAGAAGGACACAGCATCACCCCACGACTAGTAGGCATACGCTTGCGATTCGGGGCGATCTGGGATCTTCTAGTTGTGCACTACCATAAAGAAGGGTGTGGCATCTCGAAATCTTACTTTATTGGATGTATATTTGAATCGGAATTATATGGGATACTAGAACACTGCCTTGGACGTCGGAACTGCTACTAGAACACTGCCTTGGACATCGGATTGATACGAGAACACTGCCTTGGACGTCGGAACTGCTACGAGAACACTGCCTTGGACGTCGGATTGCTACTAGAACACGGCCTTGGACGTCGGAATTGCTATTTTGGATTATATCCACACACACCACAAACCCCACGGAGTTGTAAACTCACCACACGCTCTTGGGTATTGCGCCTATCGTCTCCGGACACTCAACCTTGCCTTGGCTTTGCCTTGTCGCTGTGAAGCATTATAATATCTACCGTTTTGGATATATCGTTTTGCGCAAGCAAGCAATATCTCCGCAACACAGTACTCTACACACTTTCTCCTACCCAAAACCCCTCCCTTCAACCTTTTAAAGGCTCTGAAGCAGGGACTGACACTCGTCGGTTTCTACTGGGAATCTTACGTCTTGTATCTTGCACTTTGTTGGTCGGTTGCATAGGCTTTTGCTTATATCCGCGAACTTTGTGCTTGGGTATAAACATTTCGAGTTTCCCTACTAGTTTACGAGCACACAAATCATCTGGAGCCCACCGCGAGGGAGAGTTTTATTTGGAGAATCGAGCACTTGTTGCATAGACCACGTCAGAAATTGACTCGGACACACAAAGAAGGCGGTTTTCACTATACCTTCGAATACTCGAAGTAGTGATAATCAAAATCAAGCAAACCGGACTTTCCAGAACACATTACGAGGTTCAGGAGAGATTCGTACTGGGAACCACACTAGTCCCAGTCCTACACCGCGTCGAGAGACCGAAACATCGCGTAAAGCAAGAGAATCTCTTGTTCCGCCGCTTCAGGACTACTCCCTACGCAAACCTACCAGTTCGTCGAGACGTCTACGTCGCGGAAACGCTACACCTGGTGCTTCTACATCTAGCAACAACATTGCAGACGTGTCAAACACTATACCGAACACTCAGCAAAATATTCCTACCAGGATGGCTGCCAGTTTCAAGATACCTGCGTCTTATGACCAGAATCATCCGAAGTTCGATGGAGAGACCGCTAGCAGTCTGAAGGTTTTCCTTCGAGATTGCGAGGCCGTCTGTGCCAATGGGGGAATAACGGATGAAGAAAAGATGAAGGAGAGATTGTTGGATTACTTGGATCATATGGATATACGAGAGCAGTGGGAAAGGCTGCCGTCGTTTGAGAATGGAAAGAGCTTTGCGAATTGGAAGAAGGAGATCCTTCGCCTATATCCTGAAATCGAGGATATGGATCTAGGGTCTCTTGGGCGACTCTCGGAGATATGCAGGCGCAATCAAGTAATTACCCGCGCCGAACTCGGGAAATTACGTCGATTTACGTCGGCGTTCACCACAGAGGCACAGAAACTGCTGACAGGGTCAGCACAAGTCACGAATAAGCAGTTGGTTGAATGGATATTGGACGTCTTAGACGAACAGTTCGCTTCGGAAGTCGAACAGGCCATGAACCAGCATGCTATACTCGCCATAGCGGCAGCGCAGCCCGCAGGGGCGGCGTTGAACGCAAGGAGAGGTGACAAGTTGCCCTATAAGCGAGTTATCGAAATCGCCGACTATATCGCAGACAACTGGTCCGGGCGCACAGCAATGACTACACTTACGGGTAGTGATCGTTATGCGCAAGTGGCCAGTACTATTCCGACCATATTGACTCGAAAGAACGACGCCTCCGGATCCAAGATCAAGACGGAAATAACGGAAAGGTTGGATCATTTCGCTGGAGAGATGGCAGAAGTGAAGGATCTGGCAAGGAACCAATCTCAGAGATTTGACGAGACCGTCAAACGACTGGAAAGCGCGTTTGAGAACTCTGTCAGAATAATGAACCAGAACCTTAGAGGTCCGGCGCCGCATCAGCTTATATCCCAACCTGGGCATGCTGTTCGGAATGAGGAAACTCAAGGAAGGAATGAAGTTTCTAAATCACGGACTGGAGACGGCCTCTGTTACTTTTGTAACGGCCCCCACATGATTAGAGATTGTCATAACAAGGAGGAGTTCATTAATCTCGGTTGGGTGATCATCGAAAACGGCCTTATTAAGCTGGGAAACGGTGGATGGATTCCTAAGTTCCCAGAAGGCGTTAGTCGTATGATAAAGGTGGAGGATCACTATCGTAAACAAGGGATTACGAGGGAATCAGCCAAAGCACAGAGAGCTTCGATGATGCAGAGCTTTCATCAAGGCGGAATAACCAGTGTCGGTGGATATTACGCTCCAGACATGGAGCGGATAGACCACATCTACGATACTCGAGAAGACGAGATGCGTTTGGCTAATATCCAAAGCATGTTGGGTCAGCAGCCCATCGCACAGCAAAGCTATCTAGTTCCTAGTGCTCCCGTCCCTCAGGTTATTCAGCCGCAGATGTTTTCAGGCGTCAGCAGGTTGCACCCGCTATACCCAGCTCGGGTATAGAGATTTCGCAACTTATCCAGCTATTTAACGCGGCTCGTGGAGATGGATCCATGAACGGGTTGAATATCCAGGACCAGATGGTAGCAACCAGGACTGGGGCCAAGTCGGATCCTCCGAGCAACCCGGGTTTCTAGGCAGTTCGAAGAAGGGGGCTGAAGGTATAGTCAAAACGACGCCTTCAAAGATAACCAAGCCTCCTGAGGACCGTACATCTGCAGCTGATCTTGAGAATAACTGGAGGAAGAAAGGCAGACCTGCATCGGTTGTGAAGCGCGTTGAGTTCTTGCAACCAGATGAAGTCGAAGACGAGGATATAGAGGAAATACCGGAGTCTGTACCAAAATTGCCTGCAAAGCGTGCAGAGCGCCGTATCATTCTGGATGATGACTCCGACGAAGATTCACCTCCGGTTCGATTTGAGAGAATTATGGATATAGATGGTCGGAGGGCAGAAACGGGTATTCCGCGAAGCAAGCAGGGTATTCCGGCTGCCGCACCAAGGGAAAAGGCGTACAAGTTGGTAGCAAAGTTTGATGATTCTAATATCGTTCAAAATTTGGTTGACCAAACGAAAGGCAAGGCCTTGGAAGGTATCACAGTGGAAATGTTGGCTGCCATGAATGGTGAGTATGCCAAGCGTTTGCGTGAGATAACATTCAAGACCCGAAGGCCCATAAAGCCAGTAATGATGTGGGGAGTTCCAGAAGATCCATTCGCAGATATAGAGTCAATGCACCTTAATGTTGACGCAATATCTGTAAACGACCTCCCGTGTGTTGATTCATTATACATTTCAACGCGCGAGGATATTGGGACAACTCCGGGTTGTATGGTTTGTACCGATCCTATTCTGCAGTACTTATCTACACTCGACGAGAGCACCATTCCGAAGCAGTTATTCTATTCTGCAACGGATGCTGCTTCTCTGCGAGTGTTATATCCTACTGTGCATGGAGCGGACAGAGTAGAATGTGTTATAGACTCTGGTTCGCAGATCGTGTCAATGTCGTTGCGAGTTGCTGAGCGTCTGGGTATTCCTTGGGATCCTGATGTTCAGATATACATGCAAAGCGCAAATGGTCAGCTGAAAAAGTCGGTTGGGCTAGCTTGCAACGTTGCCTTCCTATTTGGCGATATAACCGTATATCTCCAAGTACACATAATCGACCAGCCTGCATATGATGTACTGCTGGGTCGACCCTTTGACATCCTAACGGAGTCTACCACCCAGAATTATCAGGATGGTAGGCAGGCCGTTACGATTAGGGATCCAAATCAGAAGAAAAGGGTTACAATGCCAACTCACCCACGTCCGATTCATCCTACGTCGCCAGTGAAGAACAGGCAGGCCCGGGTAGAAGAGATAGAGGATGAAGGAGCTATACCCAAACCGTCTGAGAAGGATAGCAGTGTGGAGGCTAAGGCGGATTTTCATGGCTCTTCGAGGAATTAGGAATAAACTCTGAAGGAGAAGAATTGGCGGTGAAATTCGGTTTAGACGAGGCTGGAGAAGTACGGATTGAAGGATATAAGAGATCTGAGGGCGGTAGTGGATTTTCACCGGATAAGTTGAAAGCCGCGTACCTCTCTGCGTCTACGGAGAATAAAGGATTGAAGGACGATCACTCTGCCTCACAACTTCTTCAGGAATTTGTAGGCGGGTCTGGTCACGACGACGGGTATAAGCCAAAACCCACTTATCAAGTGTGTACCTTTGAGGCGCGACTGCCAGCAGAGGTTATGGCAACTACCAAGAAGGCGGAATATAACAGAAAGAAGAAGAGGAACCGTCTTATAAGGAGGAAATACCATGAGCAAGACGCTACGAAACAATGTTTCAAGTGTTCCTTGCATGGTTTTGAGTCGCATGAACCTGTAGCACAGGTAATGAAACAGGAATTACCAGTTCTTGATTCGTTTGCAGGGAAGAAGTATAAGCCTGTCGCACTGAAGACAAGGCCTGTCTACACGGAATTACCTGACAAGTACCGGATAAAGCGAAATATCGAAGGAGATCCCTTGAAGGATCTTCCTACACTTTCGACGAATCCAGGAGACTTTGTTCCGACTGGTAGATATACGCAGGAACGGAAAGAGGGTATAGACAAAATCCATGAGGAGGAATTTCTATGGCCGAAGGAGCGTAATCTTATGCATCATTTCATGAGTCTTCAGAACGATGCCTTTGCATGGGACGATTCGGAGAGAGGGACATGGAGACATGATTTCTTCCCACCAGTCGATATACCCACGGTTGAACACAAGGTCTGGGTCGAGCGATCTATACCCATTCCGCGTGGACAGCTGGAGGCGTTCTGCAAGGTCATTAAGAAGAAGATTGATGCAGGAGTTTACGAGCCTTCGAACGCTTCATACCGTTCGAAGTTCTTTGGGGTTCTGAAGAAGGATGGGCAGAGTATTCGTCTAGTCCACGCATTGGAGCCGCTGAATGCGGTAACTATCGCGCATTCTGGGCTTCCACCGGCAACTGACGAACTGGCGAACCATTTCGCGGGCCGAGCCTGTGGAGGTGTTTTTGACTTATACTCAGGATATGATCATAGGGATATAAACGAGAGTTCGAGGGATTTTACTACATTTCAAACTCCATTCGGAGCATTGAGGTTGGTAAAATTACCTCAAGGATGGACGAACTCTGTGCCGATATTCCACGACGATGTGACCTTTATTCTTAGGGAAGAGATTCCTCATGTCACTATACCTTATATCGATGATGTGCCGATCCGGGGACCTGGTTCGAGATATCAAGATAAAGATGGAAGATATGAGACGATTCCGGAGAATACGGGTATAAGGCGATTTGTATGGGAGCATTTCCAGAACTTGAACAGAGTAGCCCAGCGGTTGAAATATTGCGGAGGCACTATATCGGCGTTGAAGGTTATACTGTGCAAGTCGGAATTCGCTGTTGTGGGGCATATCTGTTCGTTTGAAGGGAGAAGGCCATCGGAAGATAGAGTTGGTGTAATTATGAGATGGCTTCCATTGGAGGATGTTTCACAAGTTCGTCAATTCCTTGGTGTGGTTGGAACCCTACGCATGTTTATAAAGGATTATGCGGTAAAAGCGAACCGGTTGAATAAACTTCTGCGGAAAGAGTCCGAGTTCGAGTGGACGGATCTAGAGCAAGCATCCATGGATGCGTTGAAAAATGCAGTCCAGAATTGTGAAGCTCTGAAGCCTCTCAACTACGATTGGGATTCGGATATTATCATTGCTGTGGATACGTCTTGGATGGCCATCGGTATAGAGATATACCAGGTTGATCCGTGGGATCCTAGGAAAAGATATTACGCAAAGTTCGATTCTATAACCCTGAACGAGAGGGAAGCGAGATTCTCGCAACCAAAACGGGAGCTTTATGGTTTAAAGCGTGCTCTGGCGCATATGCAATATTGGCTTCTTGGATGCAGAAGGCTGGTCGTAGAAACGGACGCTATGTACATTAAAGGAATGCTAGGCAATCCTGGAATGGGCCCCAATGCTACTATCAACCGCTGGATCGAGGAAATCCTTATGTTTCATTTCACCCTGAAGCATGTGAAGGGCCTTACCTTCTCACCGGACGGATTGTCGCGAAGGAAAAAGCAGCCTGGTGATCCTGAGTATCCGAATCCAGAAGATGGCTTTGATGATAACCCATCTCCTGAGAATCACCCGGAATGGGACGCGGATATAGAGCAACCTCGAGATTTTGAGGAGTTCAAACGGGATATAGACACTAGAGGAGGCTACTTCCAGGATGTCAAGGAAGGGCAGCTAAGAGACGAGGATTTGTTCGCTGGATTTGAACGGGGATGCATGGAGGCTTATACCGAAGAACGTGAAACGGCGAGATTGATCAGGGAGAAGTTCAAGGAAGAAAACCTTGAAATTCCTCAGTTCATTATGAGTCAGATACGTGAGGAAGAGCCTCTGCTGCCGCCTGATAAGTTCAAATACGACGCAACGAAGCGGGAACCCTATCCTGAAGATCAGAGGACTGAAGTTGGAAAGGAAATAGACACCAGGTTGGTCAAGGTTCGAGAGTGGTTAATGGATCCCATTACCGCCCACTCGAAACAGACCACGGATGAAGTCAGGGCTAAGTTTGGAGGGCCACCTGGGAATGGACCAAAAGGGCGACAGAAACAGTTACAGGTATTACGGAAATTTATCCGTTATGCTGGGCGATTCTTTGTGGATAAACAAGGACGCTTATTCCGAAAGGGAGCTGATTCCGCTCACAAGTTGGTCGTGGACAAGGAGCACAGAATGTATATGATGAGGGCATCGCATGATAGCTTGGGACATAGAGGGGTTTATGCAACGAAGTCTCTTATAGAGCTTCGCTTCTGGTGGCCAGAAATGGACCGAGATATATTGTGGTATACCAAAACCTGCCACATGTGTCAAACCAGACAAGCGGAATTGCTCAAAATTCCACCTATTCCTACTTTCACGCCGAGCCTGTTCCAGAAAATCCACGTTGATGTCATGATTATGGGGACTATATCCAACGGTCACCGATACGTGGTATCTGCGCGAGATTCGCTAAGTCGGTGGTTAGAGTCTAAGGCCTTACGGGCTGACAATGCTGCTGCACTTGGGAAGTTTCTATTGGATCATATCATATGCAGATGGGGTTGTCCAAAGGAAATAGTCACGGATAATGCGCCACAGTTCCTAGCTGCCTTAGATTGGTTGAATTCTAAATATGGAATTACCGGTATAAGGATTTCGCCGTATAATTCTCAAGCCAACGGTCCAGTCGAGTCGGGGCATAGGCATATGAGACAGATGGTGTATAAAGCGACTGGTGGAGACGTGCGGAAGTGGTACTGGTTTTTACCTCAAATAGTCTGGGCGGATAGGATTACAACCCGGCGCGGTTTAGGGTGTTCGCCTTATTTCGCAGTCACTGGGAGTCATCCAACGGTTCCACTCGACATAGTGGAGGCGACTTGGTTGGTAGACTATCCTGGGGAGATTATATCCACCGCAGAACTAGTTGGACTAAGAGCGAGGGCGCTGGCCAAACATAGGCAGCACATAGAGGAGATGCGGGAACGAGTTGACTCGGAAAAACTCAATGCTGTAAAGCGTTATGAGAAAGACCACCTTAATTCGATTAAAGACCATAATTTCCAACCTGGCGATTTGGTGCTTATTCGTAATACCAAGGTAGAGAAGTCACTCAACACGAAGCTGGAGCCGAAATACCTTGGTCCAATGGTTGTAGTGCGGAGGACTCAAGGAGGGTCGTATATCGTGTGCGAACTAAATGGAGCCGTATATCCTGGAAAGATCGGTGCATTTAGGGTTATTCCTTACTTCGCAAGGAAGTCCATCAAACTTCGGCATAAGATCGAGGAATTGATTGACATGTCGAAGGAGGATTTGGATCGACTACTGGCGCATAGGCGGAAGGAGGAGGTCGAATTTGGCCGTGACTTACAATTTGGGAACATCAGGCTAAACCCTGACTGGGAGCAGGATGATCCTGATGACTTGAGTGACGAACAGCTGGATGATTTCGCCTCAGACGATGACATGGATGAGGTAGAGGACAGAGCAAACGGCAGGAGGTCCTCAAAACGCTTACGAAAATAAAATCCGGCTATATCTGAAAGCCAATTTTATTTTCTACATTATACCTAACTATGGTATAATGTCTACGCATGGGGAGTCAATAAAGGAGTGTTATGGTTGGAGTTAGACGAAATAGACGGAGGTGAAGGAGTGGACACGCCACGAGGACGACTTCAATCGGAATATGCTGACTTGGGATATTTGGAAATGAAGGAGGCCTCGAGATAATGATGGAGATCTGTGCAAGTTGGGTGCGCAAAGCGCAGTCCATGCACCGAAGTCCATCATTAGACGTTGGGATATTCTGTGAGTCGACACCAATGCGGTGGGAGTGCTAAACGTTGGCCTTCATCTCATCATAAGGAGAAAGTCTATAATGGGATGAACAATCGAGTGTGGATATTAGAATAAAGAGACACACCAAGTTCATTCTGCTATAGGGGTGGAGGTATTTGAACGGATGAAGCTGGGAGTTGTGGAAGACATAGACGAAGCAGAGGATGCAATGGAAAACGTGCGAGGGTATAATTGGGATAAGAAGATATAAGGCTCGAACGAACCCATCTTATATCAAGGGGATTTATTTCCTTGTGAAATTCCCTGGGGCAGCGAAAATTTCAAAAATGGGGGAGGGAGACCTGGACGCACATGCATGGCAGAAATTTCGCGACTTTAGCGAGGTCGTACATGTGGATACCTTCTTGTTTCAAGATGGAATTTACAGATTGGTACATGGTTATAAGGAAGAACCGACGATGGAATGACAATAGAGCTTTCAGGGACTTGGGCAGAGGGCTCAGATCATGGGAAAAGGATCTTGAGCTCCATACTACGATCAGAAATGCTTTATTGGAATTCCATCTTGTTGATCAAAGCAGGAACACGAGGGAAGGACAGGGATATAGTGTTTTATCGATATACCGGCTGGATATACGGATGACGCATATTCTTCCAAGAACTAGAAGTTGGAAGCTCACTGGCATTCCCAAAAGGGATGACAGAGACGATGCAGAAGTTGTGCCAGATACGGGTATAAGGAGGATTGGTGATCTAGGCGAGATTGATTAACTTGAATTTGTGCGGCTTGTTTATGACAGGTCTAAATTCGGTATATCCGTTAAAGCTCTAGGGAAAGCACTATACCAATGTCAAATGCGACTGGTGAACATAACTTAGGAGGATAAAATGGCTTATACCCATCCCTCCTCTGTTATTGCACTAAGTCACACCACTTGGACGAGTGAAATATTTGGTTTTTGCCCCTATAGGGTGCGGAAATGAATGTTTTACAACTAGTCTACTACCGGTATAGTACGGTATAGTAGCTAGTGAGCATGATTGCCTGTCCAAGATATGTGATATAAGAGCTGTCAGGGCCGGTATCGACAGAGGAGTTGGGGGAGGACATGGAACAAGGGAAAGAGAGATGTGTTGACTCAACTGAAAATTTTCAATTGAGTCTGCGGCGATCTCACACATGACGAGGCTATATTTATTTTTGGGAGAAATGGAAGCTGGCCCTTAATAGAAACGATCGATCCGTAATGGAAATCGTGGATCTAACTGGGAGCCCAACTCCGAGGAATTTGGGCGCAGCACCTACCTTACAGGGGAGGTCTGTGTAGGCTATGCTGGGCTTCGGTATAACATCGAACCACTAGTATAGCACTTAGAATGTTGGGGATATACGGCGGATATGTTCCTATGGCCACGATGACGGCAGTTGTGGGCGTCAGAGGATCTGCGGAGGTCTAAAGAAAGACATCTAGTGGGAATAGCGGCGATCAGAAATGATCTTGCTTAATTTCCTCGGCATCATGACAGAAGATCAACGGGCATCACTTGATTGAACACCGTTGGTTCAATGGATATAACGGATATTGCACTTCAACGGAATTCGGTTGACCAAGGATGGTCAAGATTTCAAAAATAGGGGAGATGATAAGCCTTGCAATAACCACTAGTGGAACACGCTATTTTGCGCCTTTCAGTTGTGTTTGCAATGTATATTATCTTATATCCAGAACTAGTACCGAGACTCAGAGGTAGCTGGTTGGGCTGAGATCACAGAGTAACGGGTCATCGAGGGGGTAATACGTCGAGGTGACTGGCTGCACTCGCCCTGAAACGTGTAGGGGTTTGTGTAGTCCGCTAAACATCATGAGTAACTTCATATTCAATTGGGTTATGTTGGGTATAAGCCCAAGTAACGAATTGGGTTGAATTGCAATACCGTTGTGACGCTTTAGGGTTGTAGAGATGTGGACATCAGATCAGACGATGGCCTAGAACACCGGTCGGACCTTGTTTTGGACTATACCCGACTATACCCAACGGGCTCAACTATACCCGTAGTTGCCGGCCTGATCGGAGATTCCCAAAGGGTCAGACTAGACTTCTACCAAGAACCCAATTATGGATATAAGCCGTGAGGGGTATCGTTCGAGAGCTGCGACACTATACTACACGGTATAGGGATGTTAGCTGGAGGGAAATGAACGAGGAGTGCAGGATATAGGAATCAATCCTGTATCTGATGTCGGTTCGGGCGGATTGGAAATAAGCTCAGTGCTGACTGAGCTTTTGGCCTTTCAGCTGATTGCTGACTGAGGTTCTGTCTTGGCGGATGACTGTAATATGGCGTGCTCGAGACTTGCAGCCAATGGCATCGACTGGATTCACTATACCGGATAACTATCCGACGGATACGCGGCTGTTTGACTCATATTTTCTTATATCTGCTTGTACTTATTTATTCTGGGACTTGTATATAAGTAGTAGGTCGTCGCTATTAGAAGGACACAGCATCACCCCACGACTAGTAGGCATACGCTTGCGATTCGGGGCGATCTGGGATCTTCTAGTTGTGCACTACCATAAAGAAGGGTGTGGCATCTCGAAATCTTACTTTATTGGATGTATATTTGAATCGGAATTATATGGGATACTAGAACACTGCCTTGGACGTCGGAACTGCTACTAGAACACTGCCTTGGACATCGGATTGATACGAGAACACTGCCTTGGACGTCGGAACTGCTACGAGAACACTGCCTTGGACGTCGGATTGCTACTAGAACACGGCCTTGGACGTCGGAATTGCTATTTTGGATTATATCCACACACACCACAAACCCCACGGAGTTGTAAACTCACCACACGCTCTTGGGTATTGCGCCTATCGTCTCCGGACACTCAACCTTGCCTTGGCTTTGCCTTGTCGCTGTGAAGCATTATAATATCTACCGTTTTGGATATATCGTTTTGCGCAAGCAAGCAATATCTCCGCAACACAGTACTCTACACACTTTCTCCTACCCAAAACCCCTCCCTTCAACCTTTTAAAGGCTCTGAAGCAGGGACTGACACTCGTCGGTTTCTACTGGGAATCTTACGTCTTGTATCTTGCACTTTGTTGGTCGGTTGCATAGGCTTTTGCTTATATCCGCGAACTTTGTGCTTGGGTATAAACGTTTCGAGTTTCCCTACTAGTTTACGAGCACACAAATCAACGGTGCAGAAATATTTTATGTATATCGTCCTCACGTTCTGCGTGTAGATTCCAGCGAGAGGGATTTACCTCCAAACGCGAAGCCGATACGTCGGGCTTCTCAATAACGAGCTTTTCGTACACAGGTCGCGTTTCCCCAGGTAGAAGGGGAACCAGTCACGAAGCAGCGACAACAAGAAACATAATGCCATCATCTGGCCAAATTTTCTGCCGATGCATGCCCGATGTATTCCACGGTTGAATGAGGGCGATGGAAATTTAAATTAAACGCACCAATACTCCGCTGGCTCTGAGAAGGTATGTGCAATCTGGAAACGTTCGGCCAGCGTTAAAAGATATTTAGGGGCGATCACGGGTAGCATCATGTCAAAGATCCTCTTTCTGAGCACCATTCTTTTCTCGACTGGCCGCTGGACCTTGATCGGCATGTCCTCGTTCATTTCTCTGATGATCAATATTGCAACCGCTGCGAGATAATCAACTGAAAGAATAACGATCAAAGGGATGGGAACCGGCGAAGCAATCTGAGCGTCTCGTGGAAGCAGACAAGAAGGTAGGGCATTTTTGGAGGAGTCCATTAAGAGCTGCGGGTTGTGGACTTTGAGCACTTGCCCAACAAAGAGGTGGAAAATACAGACGGGTTCTCGGGTAGTGGACAGTCCCTTGTTCATTTTTGATGAATGGCGAGGAAGCCAAGTGTTGCGGCCACAGCAGCTGCCGCTGTTTCTAAATCGAGTTTGAGTTTCAATCTGAGGGTGTGCAGTAGGTAAATGCGTACCATACCCTCCATAAATTAGCATGAAGGCATTTCCGAGCTTAGTTGGGAATCAGAATGTCCTTGATGAGATGGGAACTACCTAGCTCACAGCGTCCTACTCGCTCCGTCCGCCGTGTGCGGAGGTGTTTGTGTATAAACGAGCCCAAAATCTTCCAAACCTTGTCATATGCGTCGATTCTGCACCCAATTCAGAACAATAAAGAGGATAAGGAAAGATAATACTCACCGTTTGAGCCGCAGTTTATGGATCCAAGAGGGAATCTGTACGCGTGCATACCGGGTGCGTGAGACATATCTCAAGGGCTCCTCTAAATCAAAATCATCTTCCCCGCTGCCAGTAGCCTTACTCTTCGATCCCATACGCAAACCAAATCCATATCGGGCGATTATGACCAGTGCCGACTCCCTACCCGGTTAATTGATATAATAGCATGTAGAAGAATAACGAACCTTGAGCGGTAGGCGATTGAAGTCGTCCACGAAAAGGCCTTCGGCCTCGAACATCATGATCTCGTTATATACGGCAGCAGTCTCCGAGACCACAAGGGAGTATCTGACCACGCGCTGGCGCTCGCTGTATACCATTCAAGATACTTGACGGAGTTTTCAATCTTGATTCACTCGAGTCTCGACTCGACGGTATTCTTTCGGTGGCCTCCTTGGGGTTTTGAAGGGTCTGCGCACAACGGCTCCCGAATAAGGTTCGTTCAATCCTTCACTATCTGAGCGTCGGCGTTGCGCTCGAGGCTGCGGCACTGAGGAGCCGAAACGAGGAGTTTTCTTAGGGGACATGATTTGTCCCTATTTGCCATCACCCCCTCACCGTGCACGAACCACCTCAGTCGTGTCCCCTTCTAGATCTTTGTTTCCCCTTGGTCGGCCCTCGCATTAGCCTCTCACCACAAGCCTCTCCAGCGAGCATACAGCCAATTCCTCGACGCCGGACTCCGCGAGTAGCGTCGCGGCCGTCGCGCAAACGCAAAGGGGTACTATGCAGTAACGAGCTAGGAGTGTCAAGAGACTAACCTTGCGCTAGCGATCTCGAAAGCCAAGCCTTAATCGCTGACATATAGCCCTGGTAGGACCCCAAACGCGTCGACGACGTTTCCAGCGCGGTTCTCAAGCCTAGTCCGACTCTCTGTTTTTAGCCTTGCCATTTCCAGACACCTCTGGTACGGCTTAGTAGTAGTACTGAGCAGTGAGTAGTACCAGTGTTGTCCTTGATGGGTTTATGACGGGTTTAGCTTGACCGGTCAAAGTTTCAAACTCACAGGCCGAAATGTCCGAGTGAGCCAACACCCGATCGGCCAAGTCTTCAAAAACATTTGAAAAAGAACAAGAGGCGGACCATGACAGCGACGTCATAGGCCCGATCGCAGTCTTGACTGGGTCAACGACCCGTTAATTACTTGACCTCTTGACCTTTTTGTCTGACCCTGACAACACTGCCCGGGCTTACCAGGAAATTCGGGATTCCGCGAAACCGGCAAAATGACCGGCGGCATCAATTTCGGCACCTGTCGGGGTTTGAATAAAAGTCACCGCTGCCGTTCCTTCCCTTTAACTTCCCTCGCCCTTCCTCGGGTCATCGCGTCTTGTTGCAGTCATTCCTAGCACTAAACATCATTCACCCTTCCCGAACCATAGCAACAATTTCCTGCCGTATACTTGTAAGTGGTAGACGAAGTCCCGGCTGTCCGGCAGCGGTCCCAGTGGGCAATTCAAACCCCGAACCCCTGCGTACTCCAGATAGAGGAGAGTGCAGACATAAAATTTCTTGGTTTGAATCACTGATGAAGTAGTGGCTCAGTAAGTGTTCCAAATGAGCCACCTGGATCAACTTCAGACATTCAGGAAACAAAGTCAAATGATGAGGCGAGAGGTAATTTTTATATATCAACGTGAACCAAACCAGAATATATTACAGTAGTTTTCAAGCTACAATACCACCCGCCGACGACTTTTCCAAGACAACTCCTATTTTTCAACTTCCGCTCGCTGATGTAAGCGATCGCCGGTCAACCGCCGGTCGCTCGATCTGCCGGTTTCTCCAATTCCCGAATGGACTCGGGCTTACAACGGGATGGACGGCCCAAATTTCCGACCACGGGCCACGTATGTCGTTGTCCTTTTTCATTTACTTCTGTGCACCATAATCATACCGTGAATTCACTCGCACGTCGTATCCCTTCGGGACCTGCATGTGCTGACGGTCTGTATAGTCTCCTTGTACAGTTTCCGACATTAACCGGACCGTGTCATGAGCTGGATTAAATTGCGTCTAGCTCCCACTGGCATTCTTTGGGGCAGACACTTATTTATGCCTACATTACCAGGAACACCTCGCACTAGCCCGTAGTCGGCAGGCAGAGTTTGCTATTAGTGATTCCCCGCCACTCGATGGGTGTCTATTCAGCCTCCGCGGCTTAAATACCCCCAGTGGTAAGAAGACAATCATCACCCACGCCGATGCAGTACGTACCGCAAGTCGTTTCAGCCGCCCGCTAACTTGACTGCTCCCAGCGCGATTGACGTCCTTCCAGAGATTGACACTTCCGGGCACACTCCCGTTATTTTCAAGACCTCCTCGGGCGCATCGCCCGCGCGAAGAGCGTACTTACTAACCAAGCCGCGTGGGGCAGCTACGCACTGCGAAGGTTACCCCGTGTCCCTTCTCCGGTCAATTCTTCTCGACTGGCGGGGATGAGATTAACGCCAAGTGCGTTCCCGCTTCCGCTGTCTGACCACGTGTATGTGTTTAGCTGCTGCACTACTAGGGCAGCCAAGATGTTCTTCGAGGCTTTGGACCCCCACTAGGGCTAAGCACACGGCGATGTGGTCTGCGGGCAAGAACTAGCGCCGTCGTATGGCATTGTTCGTGGCGCTCTTGATCTATACCATCATCACTGAGTCTCGACGTACAGGGATGATGATCTTGGAATGGAAGCTGTCGCGGACGGCATCCACACAGCGTCGGACTACTTCTACGCCGACTGTGGCCACAGTGGGTGAATGGGCGACAGCCTCCTATTCACCGAGCAGCGCGAGCCCATCGACGGCGGAACTCTCTTGCATCGGGCTCAGCAGCTGCCCCCGGTTCCACGCAGAGGTGTTCTTCATCCACCAGACCAGCGCGACCTCGCGGCGAGCGCGCCCAGTGCGGACGGTTGGGATAAGGCTATTTGGGAGGAGGCAGTGAAGTGTATTTTTAAATCGCGCAGGTGTACTATTCTCGCAATTACCCATTTTCATTACAGTCAGACGTCCGTCCTTGTCACCCAACACAGTATCTACACCCAATGCCGAGCTTTGGTCACTGAACGAAGGAAGGTAGCCGGGCTCAGGATTTCGGTCAAAAATTGAACCCATCTCGAGTTGATCAAAAATCGGACCCACCAATCAATTTAATCTCCGTTCTCAGCGCGCATAGCCATCAGCAGTTGCTGCTTGCTTTTGACCACCATCCTCATGGGCGACACGTTCCAACGCCTAGATAACAACCTCCAAAACCCGTTTCCTTCCATCCCGCCTGTCGAGCTCCCAACCCTCTGTCGGGCTATATCCCTCATTTCCAGAGTCCTGATCCACATAAAACAGTTCGCAGCATGGAGATCATTTCCCCGGCGTACCCAGGTTACAAAGGATGTGCTGGTTCGCATTCTAAAGAGCAGGAAACTGTCCGTCTTTCTGGATGATGACAATCTACTCACCGCCGGTCCTTCCATGGACTCCGAGTGTCAGCTCTTGGTGCATGATCCGGACATCCACGAGCTCTACCAAACGCTGGAGACGGATGATGCCTTGCTTCAGCGAGCATCCAAGACGACACCGGCCATGCGACTTGGCATGATTGTCTGGCTGATATTAATGTCCCTCCCTGCCGAAGTCGAACCGGGGTATGTGACATCCGCCTGGGATAAATGGGACGTGCAAGGGCGCGCGATTACCATTTGGTCCCAAGTGTTTTCCAGGCTTATGCGCTCCAAAAAGCCTCCTTCCAAAGCCATCCCCACTGATGTCGATGCGCTGGCAGCCTTCCAATCCGCTATGGACATTTCTGGGCATCACCACGATTACCAGGCGACCCCAGATCTTGGTGCATGGACGACGATGCGATTTACATTGTCCGAGCTCCAACCCAGCGAATTGGCATGCTGGCACTTTAACGATGAGGACGGCTGCTCGTTATGTGATAAGCGATTGTGAGTGATCCTCGCTCGCCCAATTGATATGAAAGATCATTCACCTCGGTGTAGCCGACAAAAACTCCAGTCAGAAGCCGGTCTCGATCATATTCCACCCCTACTTCTGGTTGCCATCTGGGAGTATTTTAACCGGTGTAAAGATTTCAAGAAAACAATCGCCTTCACTGTCGTTCAAAGGCCTCACCTTTTTTCACCGGAGATCCTGAAGCCGGTCCAGGACGTGCTTGCTCGACGCTTTCCCGACAAGGCTAGGCGAGCATACGGTTTACACTACCATCTGCTTGAACAAGATCCAGTGGTCAAATCCATGGATTTGTTCAGTTATTGGAGCAGAATTGACCGGTACCCTCAGCCCTGGCAACAAATAGAGGATATGTTTGATTCTCTGGTGGGCCTTGGGCTGAGGCGGGAAGGAGATCCTTATTTCCCTCCTGTAAAGCCAATGTTTTGGATCGACTTGGTTCGCGTACTGGGCGAACAAAGTCGATCTCAAGATGAGGGGGACGATCACAGCTGGAGACCAGCTGTCAGTCTTTCCGTGGCGTGTGACCTTTCGGCTCGTTTTTTTGGCGAAGAGCGGCCCCCTTTGGACCTTGATCTTCTCCCGGAATATGTACAGTGCGCTGTCAAGCAATTCTGTCGGGCTACGGAGCGCGATGAACATACCTGTAATAGCGACCCCCACCAGGTCGGGCTGACTTGGGCTGACTTGGACGTAGACAATCGCACGCGGTATGCGGCCGCGTACGCATTGCTCTACTCCACAGATGTTGTACCCTTGCTCGCAGATGAGTCAGACGACAGCAACGACTGTGATGCATGCGATGACATTAATCTGTTGTACGACTGCGTTGATGCAATATCGGCTGGCCAAATCATACTCAGCTCGAAAAAGATTGCCAAAGTATTAGGCTTCATCAAACAATTGGCTGTGAGTCATTTTACTATTTAAACTTCACAGAAGAACCATATGCTAACCTACATATATCTACTATCCAGGTCGTCTCGGATGATTGCAAGTTCACCTTCCCAGAAGACAGTTCCGATGTAGAAGATGACTCTGTACGTGGCCATGTTATATCGCGTTCAACAACCAAACTGATAGGTCACTAGGAGGATAGTTATGAACCATCTCAAAGGACAAATGATCAGCAGCGCGGTGGCAGCCCAGGTGATGAAGAGGTATGAATCGATCCAAAAATAATCCCAGTTATATCCATTATTATTTCTTCCACAGACAATTCGCCATGAGATCCACGAGCACGTTGAGAATGTAGAGAACACTTTCGATGATAGAATATTTTCCGACTTCGGCTGGCCAGAACACCCCTCGGTTGCTCAAATTTACAACTTCACGCACGAGGGTCCTCTTGTTGAATGTTTGTTCAGTCTTCCACAGATAATTCGCCATGAGATCCACGAGCACGTTGAGAATGTAGAGAACACTTTCGATGATAGAACATTTTCCGACTTCGGCTGGCCAGAACACCCCTTGGCTGCTCACATTTACAACTTCACGCACGAGGGTCCTCTTGTTGAATGTTTGTTCAGTCCACCTTTGAGACGATGCGCACTCACAAGGAAGCCTTTTCTCCAGATACGACGATGGCCGAAGGGCACGCCGGTGCACAGGAACATGTGCAGGCGTTCACCGATATGCGATTGGGGCGTCTGCCATTCCGGGCCGCAGATCCAGATTCATCACTAGGTGAAGTCATGGGCTTGCATGTAGTGCCGGACGCGAACTGGTGGACCCAACAAGTAAGAATTTGTGTTATGAATTCATTGGTCGCGCGTTGACCCTTCCAAAGCCTTCTGAATTGATGGCCACAAGTCAGGTTGCAGGTCCAAGCCGACCCAAGGACAATGCGGGACCGAACATATCAAAGGAGGTGAAGAAAAGGGAATTACACGCCTTCTTCGTCACTTTGTTCAGTAAGCGGTCTCTTCCCGTGCCAAATTTAAATTTAAATGGTTCACAGAAAGGCATGGTGTACCTCTTGGGACCACCGGCACCGCTGAGGCCCGGCTGCCCTGGAAAAAAATGACGAGCATACTTGCGGAACACGGCTTGGAGATCTCTGGTTGGCCTGAAGGAGTCCCTGAACCTCGATCGGATGGCAAAGCCGATAAAGGCATATCGGGATTCAATAAATATATTGGGACGCTATATGAGACGATGAAAGCTGGGCGGATCAACTTCCAGCCATTGGCGGGAGAGTCACAAACACGCGATGTTTCACGAGTGCGGCAGCGAGAAGGCGACACAGGGGAGGAAGTCGACATACGGACGTCGAAGAAACGAAAGCTGGCAGAGATGAGGAAAAAGCCGAAGGATTTCGTGGCTGGGAAGAGCGTGATGAAATTTTGAAACCCTGCATGGCGAGGAATGATTTGCTGTCCTTATATCCACGACTATGTTGGGTTCGGAGCTTATGTACATATTATACTGGATCTGTAAAAAAAACACCCTGGGAAGCATAATACCACTGCGGAAGCAATATCGTACTTGAACATATCCTCAACTCATTTGTAAGATAGAGGTTCGGATAATTTAAGAAAGTAAAAAGTGCGCATTAGTATGTTAAGCATATAGACGATTGGACCATCGCGGCCTGGATGTGTGCGAACAGGCCTCCAGAGTCCCGGCCAGCCTCTAGCGGTTTGGAACCGGCTGGGGAAGAAGATGTGTTAATATCTTGGCCGTTGAGCGAGTGCTGCCTAACTCACTCAGTCCAATAATGCTGTCAAAACTGCATCGAACCAGGCACGACTGCGAGATACAGCAGCTCCTCCCTCATCACCCAGCGCGTCTTGATTGTCGAATCGCTGAATCTGCCAAGGTCTCTTGAGAAACAAACACAATAATAAGACACTAAAATCACATACCGCGAGATCCAGCCCCTGACACAGTACCTCCACATCACGCTTACACCGCCGAGCGCGCCTGCACAAAGACAATCCCACACATGCATATGAAAGTGGAACAGCCAAATGGGCGCAGTGATTATTGACGAGTATATCGCGGATGCATTTAAACCTGCCAGGCCGGGGTATATCAACGAGGGCCAAGATGAAAAAAGCAGAGCTCACTTACTCCGCCGACGAGTCGCTTCTTCATGCAAACGCGTTTTCATTCCTTCAATACGCGTCAACGTATCATGCGAGATTCGACCAGGCCAGACGGCGGGTAATAGGGCAAGATAGATCCCGTAGGCGAGTAGCGCGGCGATGGAGAAGATAAGGGTGAGGAAAGCGTTGCCCATGAGTCCGAGGAGATGGACGCAGAGATGAGTGAAGAGAGACAGGAAGAAAGCCATGGCTTACGATGGGCAAGACCTGCCTAGGCTTTTATAAGAGAATTGTAACAGCCTTAAATGCGGAACCTGACAGCGACAATGTCGTGGACCTTCGTGCGGAGGCTTTTCTTTCCTGTTATAGAAAGCAAACTGGGTTGGCATCCCATCTTTGGCACTAAGGCCTTCTGATCCCTCGCCGTGTCAAAATTGAGAACGACGAGTCTAAACGTGTGTGCTATTAGAAGTAGCGGACGTATATTGTTGATGATACAGATCCAGGTTGAACTGCCGTTTTCGATTACAGAACTCAGGTTGAAGTGCCATTTATGATATGGCGCAGCGACAGATAGACGCCTTGATACTTAGGCGCCATGCCTCACCCTGCTTCACCTTGGCATCGTGTCCTTCCGCGGTTGAATTGAAACAGAAATAGCATGACCATGACATACCCCACCAATCCGTTAAGAAAGTAGTTTCCGTACCGGATATGGAAAGAAAACTGAGTTGCGTTGGCGTTTCTGACACCGAATCCCAGGGATGTCCAAGATTGAGAACTCGGAATGCTGTTGGAACTTTCTCCCCACTGCGGTTACTGGCACGCTGGCAGATCCCAGGTTTAATGGTACATCACCGGGGTGGATAGACGTGCAAGCCTCCGAATCGCGCCGGAATTCATCCGCGCGAGAATCGTTGAATTGAATAGAAATAGCCACAATTCACAACGTTACCGGCAGCCAGCACAAGCCCATATTCACGAGGTGCCATCGGAGAAGTGAAACCTCCGTCCCATGTATATATGGTAAAGGTGCCGTGCATTGATGCGCCAGGGCTTTTGTACTCTTCCTTGACTTTTCTTTATAAGAGATAGATTTACAGGTACCCACGCGTTCCATCGTTCCAGAAATAACAAGGGCGCACGATAAATATACCAGGATGTGACTGTAATAAGTTGAGTCGCGCATTGCTTGATGTTGCTTGGTGATGAATTGGACGACGCGTCAGTCACATGACGCGAAGGAAGCTCTTGCCGCGCTCGGCATAGACGGGGACGTCGACGCTCACCCTGCGGCGGCGCTCAGAAATCCCAAAGGTACGGGCCCTTCGTCGCGGACACGTAACACGCCGCCGGGAGTAACTTGGAAGGAATGTTGGAAATACAAGCTTGACCATGCGGTTTGCACATGGCAAGCATGCGGTTTGTTATCTGTTGCCATGCCTTCTCAATTATATTTCATAGTCTGACTCATGTTGACTGTCGTATTTGATATTCCTTATCTATTTGATTTAGCTACACATATATAAAGGTAGCTCACCTGTAGTACAAGCCTCACTGGTTTGTAACCCAATCTATTTTAATCCCTCCCCCGCTTGGAACATTCCGACTGGAGCCGAAATTCCACAAGGAATTCTCCAAGCTCGGAACTTGAAAAAAAAAAGAGTCGGCTCAAAATTGAAAATTCGACCGCACGAAGACTTGAACCAGGGTATTCCACCTGGAATTCCTTGTTCGGTGAAATCCAAGTTCGCCGGAAGGAGGTCCGCACCTGCTTCCAGTAATATGTGCCCGTGGTACATTGGATGCGGGAGTTGCTCTTTCGATTCGAGCCCGCGCCATGCAGTTCTGGCGCCTCCATTTTTATAGCTCCTTTATTCTTCAGTAATTGGACTTCAAATACTGATTATCCAAGTTTCCATATATTAAGGTCGTTCACAGTAGCCCTTTTGCCGGCCATTTTTCCTACCATTTTTCGGCCCTTTTTTGTATTCCCATCGATTTTGTCCGGGTTTTTTTCCCCTTTTCAACTTAGACATGTAAAAAGGGTTGAAAAGGGGAAAAATCCCCATCCCAACTGCATAACTTGGCAAAAAGCAACAAAAAATGGAGCAAAAAAGGGTCGAAAAATGGCTACTGTGAGACCCCCCTCGCGACGCTCCATTTTTCACTCCATTTTGTGTTTCATTTTTCATTCCGACGGCCAGTGCCACGCGACGCGACTCTTTCAAACACCTAATGGCTTATATAATCCACGGCCCGCTTTAACGTGGCACCTTTGTTCTCGGTTCACTTCCCAATTCTTCTCATCCATGCCTGCCATAGGCGTGCGTGAAGAGCTTCTACAAGACCTTGAACACCATTATCAGCATTTTCTGACTCAGCAGTTTCAGCGATGCACAGCGGACCTCATGTCCGATGTGTCTAGTGATTCGACAAGTAACGGGTCCGAATCGGACATGGAGTCCTCTCATGAAGTCAGCAGCCCAAGTGAAGTCTCTTTCATGTCCATTATATCTGCAGATATCTTTCTGTTGGACATTTCAGCTCAACTACCGAGAAATGGGAACAAAAAGGGAGCAAAAAATGGCCGGAAAAAGGGCCAGAAAAAGGGCTACTGTGAACAACCCTAATACCACATTGATACCACACCAAGATCCGATAGTGGATAGCACCCGCACAAGGGAGACGGTTGGTCGATGCGAGCCGGGGGGGGGGGGGCTGTATGTTATACTCGCGTGGTCCACAGGCCGAACATGTGCTTCACATTTTATTTATTTAGTGTTGAGTTCGACATCGATGCTACTCACTCAGCCTTGTTACGCACAAATTCTATTACTTTACAAAGTTCCCAGGTTGCACAGGGTGGCGGTCCGCACCTGCGCTCGATGGAGGCTCATCCTAGGCTGCTGAATCTACCTGCTTGGACTCGGACGTAAATACTTAATTACTTCCCAGTTGAGTCCGGAAAGGACCAGAATTGAAGTTAGAATTCGAGCTGTTCATATGTCCGCCAAAAACCCTGGCCCAGAATCTGTTCCTGATCAAATGGAGTTTGACCCCGAGACCAAGCGTCCCTCTAGTCGACCTCATTTAACGGGGCTAAAATGTGTAAACAGAGGACAAGACATTTATTTGCATCGACAATTAAGAGGGGAACCAGCGCATTTGAATCGTAAACGCCTGAGCTGGGCCACCACTCGCACACGCCAGCGCTGCACCTTGATTGGCGGAGCAGAAGATCTGCGTGAGGGTTCCATCCGTTCCCGCGCCCGCGAAAGCGGCGCAGCCCAGAGGCTGCCCGTTGAAAACCCAGTTAAAGTCAACTTGTTGAGAACCGATACTGCCACCGCATTGTAAGTCGATGTTGGCATCTCCCAAGGAGCCCTGAGCGTTGGGCATGTCGTCTATCACCGCAAACACATTAGTGCACTGTGGGCCAATCGCTGAAGCGTCGATGATTTGGTAGTGCGCGTCTGTGAGGCTCGTTCCCGTCCCGGCCGCGTAAAAGTTCTACGTTCAGTCAGCCGTTTGCTGGAGCCAATGCAGGGAAGACCTACCAAATTTCCCGCACCCATAATTCGCTCTGGTGATCCCCCCGGCGTTATCGACGTTACAGTCATGCCTCCACCAACATAACCGACCGTTCCCATCGTCCCCGGAACGTTGCAGGACGGTGTTGTGGGAGCAGGAGGCAACAAATCCTACTCCGACATGTCAGTGCCCTCCGATGTATCTCTGGCAGGCTTCATACCTCAGAGTCAAAGGTAGACGGGTGATACTACAGTGTTTTTGAGTCACTTTAACACGCGACGAAAGTTTTAAACGGACGTACGATATTGGCAGTGTAAAGCGGGAAACAATCGGGAACAACGCCGTTGTTGAAAAGCGCAGCAACGCTTTGCATATGACTCCGGTAGAAGTTCCACGCGTTGATGGCACGGTCACTGTGTAAATGTTATCGAATCTTATTCAGATTTTTGCATATTTCTCCTTCACTCACGTGCAACCGTCCGGATATTGAGCCACAGTGGCCGCAAGCCAATCCCTAAAAATGACAGGAAGACTCCGGGAGTTGTCCAGGATTACGCTTGGGGTGACTTCGGAGAGCAGCTGCTGAAAGTCGCCTGCGGTGTTGCTGAAGATTGAGCTTGTTTGGTCGAAATCTAGACAATAATAATAGTATAAAAATCAGACTCTTGCCTCCATCCATGAGCGCACAAGACTGACATTGACCAAGCGCGGCGAAGTTGCGCAAAAATGTCTCGATGTCGAGAATCTCTCCGTTGCTGACAGAGAAGTTGATGATCGACACCGTACTTCCGGCCTGCGGTGGGTCACCAGGAGATGCCTTGTTATTGTTCACGACATTGGACTTCGCTGGAAAGTTTTTGAGCACAATGTGGTTCTGGAAGCACTTCAAATCTCACCTTGGTTCATCGGTTTATCCACCCAGACCATATTTTGAGTCTGCACGGGATAAGTCATTTGAAACGCTGCACTTGCAGGCCACTTACATTATCGATGGCAGCAAGTAACGCGGCACCCATCATTGAACGATCGCGTCGAACGTAATTGACGACATCCCGCAGAATCCTTACCGAGTTAGATATATAGGATGCACCACCATCGCAAATTTGGACACATACCATGTACAGTCGCCACCGGCGTTTGCCAAATAACTGAAGAACTGTGATGGACCGTGAGTTAGAGCAAGAAAAACCGGGCTGAAATACCTGGTTGATATAGCCTATCCTAGGATCTGGTCAGCAATGCTCCGATTACCCAAATCGTTCGCAAGACGCTTACTCAAACACATGCTCCTCTGAGGACTCAGGACGGTCAGTTGGGCTTGACGGTTAATCAGTCGCCTCACGATTTGTCTCCGGTGCTTGTTCAGGGTTGTCCGGTTTGGCTCCCACTGTCTCGTGATCCAATAAAGTGCTCGTGTATTCTCCATCCGTCAAAGGCACCAGGTAATAATCTCCTGCTGCGAGATCCACCTGTGTAGGCGAAGTGATTGTAATACCACAAGGGGATATGTTGGCCTCTACAAACAAATTAAAGGTGAGTAATGTGGGTACCAGAAACACTCACCACGCCCGGCTCTGCGTTGCAATTCGGCACTGTCAGTTGCCGACATTAAATCTCGCTTTCGCCGCCTATCAGGATCTGAACCGAGATCTGACCAGTCAGCGTTCTCCGGGTCATCAGGCAGATTGTAGCCTGGAGTTCGAATGGCGCATGCCGAGGTGGAAGTAGATGAAGAACTCGACGACGAGCTTTCACTCTGGGTATTGGTCGAATCGGGATCGGAGCCAGCTGTGGGCAAGTTGAACGGGTCACTCCAAAATCCAGTCCAGGAAGGTGGTGGAAATGGCTGTTTTTTTTTTCAACGTTAATTATCGAGGGATTATACTTTTAGTTCATGGTACTCACATGGGGAGTTATACCATCGATGATTCCGACGTCTGCAGGCGGACAACCAAGGATGATTCCACCGAAGAGAATGCTCCATATATTCAAAGTGCCGCCACATCGCGAGTGGTCGCCGGGTGGGCCGGTAACGACGACAGGAGGCGAGGTACTCTTGGGGGGAATTGTTATGGTTGAAGACCATGTAACAGGAGAGGTCAAAGGTGCAGTGTAGACGATAACGGTGGCATTCTGGGTCGGAGAAATATTCGCAGCTGCACCGTGTGCATGAGCATATGCTAATACTAGACCAACAGTACAAGGACTTATTGAACGTGGGTGTGATGGCGTTTGGTTGGGAGATGCCCGTGGGAACAGGGAAGTTCACGGGGGTACCTCCAGAATTCAAAGTGAGTATTACCCCTTCAACATTGACTGTCGTGGTTGTTTGAGGGACTGGTACGATGATTGTGGTCGCGGTCTTCGTCACAGTGCTGACTGAGGTGACTGTAAATCCCTCAGTTATCGTAATTGTTGCGGTGGAAGTGGTGGCAGGAATTGTTTCTGTGTCATCTATTGTTTGGATTGAACCGGAAACGACGGTGAAGGACGTCGTAAGCGACGTGAAAGCAGGCACGACAAATGTCGTGGTAGTTGTAACGGTGCTCTGCGACACAACTGAGGTTATGGTCGATATCGTGACACCCGGAGCTTGTACAAATGTCTCAGAAGCAGCACCGGGAGATGGGAAGGGGTTTGGATCTGTCAAAAGAAGACGGTTATAACCGCGCGGTGAACGGAGAACAGCACTCACTCCACTCCACAGATGTGAATAAACCTCCGTTTCCTGAGCCTGAACTGCCGCCTCCGGCTAAACTACCGCCTCCATCGCCCGGATTGGACGATGTGACCTGGTCCAATGACCTATGAGTTGGGATTAGCAACCGGACCACAATCTAGAAAAGGCACTGGCTCACCATATGAACGTGCCTCCAAAGCAAGTCGTCTCCGCAAACAGTGTTTTTGCTCTGGTTAGAACTCTAATCCGTGTTCAAAAAAAAAATAAGGAATCGCTCACACCCAAGTATCTTGTTGATCAAAAGTCACGAGAGAGCCCTAGCGCGGCAATCAGATAATAATATAATAAATACAACGACCACGTGACGCACTGATTTATCAAACCAGTAGGTCTCTGTCGGCTGGTCGAGAGTTGGACTGATACCGCTGTCCAACAGGCTTTGGATCTCAAATTGTGCGAGTATGCCGGGTGTGGAAGTACAATTTCCAGGGAACCCGCCGCCGGTCATAGTGCAGTTGTATCCAACACACGACGAATCAGCGAGTTGGTAGGTACGTCCGTAGTATGCGATGCCTCCGGAGTGTCTCAGCATTGCGGTGACCCAGTCAAACTTGAAGTGAGTGTGCGCACCTAAGTTCACTGAAATGCCCAGCGTTAGTACAAGTATAAAATGGGGCGATACAAAACTCACCATTGTTGAGATTAATTCCCGCACGGATGTAAAGTGACGCGCTGTCGTGCATATCGAGAATAGACGTATGCGGGTTGGTGACCGGCGCTTGGTCTGTCACATTTGTGTCCCAGGGGCCATGGTAATCGTAGGCTATGAATATATGAAAAACGGAAAGATGGCCCAGTTCTTTATACCTACACATCATGTTCAAATACGACACGCTGGCCGCAATCTTGTCGATCTGAAATCCCTGAAGGAACCAGTATCCAGCAGGAGTGGCTTTTTCGGGTAAGACGCGCATACATATCTCGCCGACAGTGGTACTTACCACATGAGATGACCTGTGTTGGAAGAGCGGCCCTCAGCTCTTGGAAAAAGGAGGTCAGGTTGGGAGTGTCTGCAGAATGGTGAGCATCGAGACCCCTCGAATCAATGGACTCAACCGACCGGTTGCAGGCGCCGCGCGCTCAATGGCACTCGGATATTCTGAGCAGAGTCAATTGCTGACTTGATGGCAATATTACAATTTCACTCGCCAAAGTCAATGTCTAATAACAGGCATCAGTTCACTGCTCGTGATGGTAAGATTGACTTACCTATTCCGTCGAGCCCGAACTGCGTCAAGAACGCCTTCACAGACGAAATGAAGGTAGCCCTAGCACTGCTCGTCGAAATCATCACTGAGAACAGGTCGCGAGTTGGATCATCCTCACTGGAACAGAATCAGCAAATGGCAGCTCGTTGAGGAACTTGAGTGCTAACGAGAAATCCCACCCTCCGACCGCAATGATCACCTGTAAGCCGGGGAAATTTGTTTTTTGGCCAACAAGTTGCTGCAAAAGCGGAGCGTCGACGTCATCCAGCTCTGGGACACGTGTTCACAACGGGTTCTTAGGATGATGTGGCCGACTCACGGATTTCCAAGCCTTGCGAAATTGTGGCAAATGCGAAGTGCGCTCCGGTAAAGCCAGCCCAGTTGGTCTCGTCTGGCGCCACATTCGTTCCGCATGCTCTGCGATCTCCCCAGCCGGCGTAGTATCCAATCTTCCTGATCGAGCGGGACGATGCGCAGCTCGGAAGGGTTGGCTCTCCACAGTTCGAGATGCACGGGTTCGCACCCTGAGTTCTAGATGAGCATTGCGGGGAGGAATTTAATATGCGGTACGCACCGTAGTCGTGCAGAATTCGTCTGTCAAGCCACAGAAGCCAAAAGCGCTGCAGCAAGCGTTGAGGGGACAGGTGAGATTGCCTTGACTCTGAGGTCCACATTGGAGACCGGCGATGATACTGCGATTCATTTTCGTTTCGTTTAGTGCGATGACAAACCACGCACAGTGGAAGACCTACGGAGGCGGAGGAGGCGTACCCGAAGACACACACATCGTGAAATTGGCTTGAAGAGCCGCGCATCCTGCACCTCATTAGGCGCTATGTTAACAAGCTGTGGTAATGCACAGACATACCGTTCCAATGGAAGGTATTCGCATTCCAGATCTCAATGTTGGCTACCGTGATCGAAAACTTAACTCCGATGGCGGAGCACGAGTCTCCTGACACAGTGGTATACTGCACTGGGTTGAGTATGAGTTGTACATAGTTCATTTTACATACCGTTGCGCACGAGCCGTCAGGGTTTTGCTGAGGCTGCCCGGGGAGCGTCCCTGCAGTAATGCAAAGCTTCTGACCTACACCGCATCGTATTAGTCACCGAGTACAGTATCCGTAGCGTGACTCACCAATGGCCAACAGGCTGCAGTCCAGTCCCGGATTGAATGCCAACAACTGAGCTTCTGTGATTCCAGCGGCCGTCCATATGTCAAAGCTGAATACGCTGTTATCCAAAGCTGGGGGGGATATTTCTGTAGGAAGGCTTTACCAATCAGAAAAAGGTTGGCCGACAGTTGCTATTTCGCATACTGAATGTATATCATGATTAGCGAGGTGACCAGATCCTGACAAAGAGGGCAACTTACCAGCTCCGACAACAAGATGGAACGGCAGGTATGAAAAGAAACAGAGGAGCAAGAGTAGCGTAAACATTTCCGGGGCCCCAGTATCTGGAGATCACTCCATCCATCCTGTATTATAGGCATATCTGTAAGAAGCAAGTTTCGATAATAGACTGAACACTTGACCTCGATGCTACTTGTCCCGAAGGATTACAGAATCCTGCGTGGATGATGAGGAGGATGAAGAATTTCTGATACAATGAGACCGTGTCCAGATCTTCCCGTCCCTACCAACACCGCCGTTCATATATCAAAGATGAGTACGGTGTCAGGCAAGATCTAAAAAAAACCCGTACGAAGGTGTTACCAATCTGGGCAAAGTTCAACAGTTGCTGTTTTCGATGAACTTCTGTTACAATGGATCTCACGGAATCCCGCACGGGGAGATGGTGAAGACCGCCGAGGTCAGAAATTTGATAGATGGGACCTTGTACTAGATTTGAAACGTTATTGAACATCGTTGACACACATGAGAAGAGATACGAACGGCCCGTCTGGCCCACGAGAACCGGTTGTCAATTCTCAAGCAACTGCCTGCTCATGTTCGTACGAGTTCTTCGCGCCGGGAAGCTGTCTTTGCCGTGTCCTTCGGCGTTAATTCGTCAACATTTGGCGCCTTCCAATTGAATGGAGGTGCAGCGGTTGATTGTACCTCGAGAATCGAGATGGAAGGATGCAGCATCTGTCAAGAGAGATCAGTACCCGAGGGCGGTTTACGACCACCAATGTCCTAATGGATAGCCTTCGAACATGTGTCTCGGAAGGCTGGATACAAGGAGGATGCAGCGTAAAGCAAAAGGCAAAATGATGGAATTGCCGCGCATTTGATCGCATCACGGCGCACGGACCCGTTTGTCAGCTGCGCTTTCACATTCTGCGTGGCAATGAGGATCACCCATCGAGTCACTGATTCAGCGAGGGGATTTGAATCATCAATCAAGTTCATGGATACTCTACCGAGCCCGGGCCACAAAAACGCGGCAAATTTATTATTTCTTCCTCGTCGCGCCTTTGGATTTCCCAGGAGAGTCAAAGGTTATTCGCAAGTGCGGGAGTTGTTTGATTTGGAGCATGTTTATTTATTTCAGTGCCTTTACCATAAATGATGTCCTCACGTAGCTCGCAGGTACCGTAGAAAGACCTAGCTCCGCACCACCGAATCAATCATCCCAACACCTATACCTACCTTTCACTCTCGTTCAAATTCACCCACAAAGACATCAACCACCGAACTGGGGATCGTCACATACTCCTCCGTCTTCAGCTTCCTCAAGAACGCAGCGGGGTCCGGCGCTGTATTGAAAACATGCGGAAATATCCACTGCTTGTCGACGCCCCATTCATGCTCGAGCACAAGATAGTATGGCTTCGGACTTGCCAAATAGCTTAAATCAACATCTACAACTGCGCGGAAAGTCGTACCAGTTTTGTTAGGTTTGGTCGGGTGGACTGAGAAGAAATAGTTGTCTACGACGGACTTTGAGCGAATGCCTGAGATGACACCAAAAATAATGTATCGAGCGCTCCTACCACAGGAGCGAAACGAAACGCGGACGCTCTGAATATGAGCAGTCTCGATGAGGGTAGAGAGCTGATGATTACATTGTGAGCACGTACTTCACGATGGGTCCATCCTCTGAGCGTGGAAACCCCCCGTCACGGCACCTTTCTTCAACCGGCACTGTGGTAAATGAAAGCGGTGAATTTCACAGTATAACTCCGTGAACTTCGCTTGTCACTTAGATAATGAATGAAAGCAAATATTCACATACATAGTGAAAACACAGTGAATCTGTCGCCCTAGATGAGGCAAGTAGGTGAAAAACCTGTTTCACCCCAAAAGAGAGTGAAACACTTTTTTCACGTAGTCCTTCCCGGTGCTCGGAGCAAGGTACATAACTCTGGTCATCAGTACTGGAGATTTCATTGCTAAATATATGTATGTCCAAAGAAGTCTCGAGTCCATAGTAGGTTAGTGGCTGTAATACTAAGGCGTAGTTAGGGTCTGTGATGTAATAGTTCCTCAGGTTGAGGGTATCTCCCTTCCTTAGGAAGGGAGATATCTTTTTTTACGAAAACTGACTTAATTTTTACCTGGGAAAGACGTGAATTTCACGACGAAAGCAGGTGAAAATATTGGGGCGAAAAGTTTCATTTTGTACGTGAAAATTTTCACCTGTTTTGCCGGTGAAATTCTCTTTGACAACGTGAAATTCATGGTGCTTTCAGTGTGAAAATCCCTTGTTTTAGCAGTGAAAAATCCGGTGAATTCACGGCTTTGGTGTTCCACAGTGCGGTGTGTACACCCACTCGAGGACATCAACTCGCTCCACCTGGTCCACGGCGGGTCTGAGTCTGATGGGACTATCGATGAAGACTGGCTCCCGGGTATTGCATACGGTGGATATCGAATCACTTTCTTCCCAGAGGGGTATGTTCGAGCGTGCTGGAGGCTGCAAATCCATTGCAACGATGAGTGTATGGTTCAGAATTCAGTGTGGCGTACTTTGATTTTTGGCCAGCAATTTTGTACTTTTCATTACAATACACGGACCCACATACTGCAATGCGGGGAAATCAACAAGAGCCTATGTTATACCAGGATGTTATTGTTGATAATGAGTCGAACCGCATCGTGCTTGGTGTGATTTGGTGACAGATTCGACAATGCGTCATGAATTGAAGGACAGCTTCTGCGAGAAGAAAAGAGTCAGTTCAAAATCCGACATAACATACAATGCGGAATACAACAGAGCGTTTTCCACCTACAGCTTGGTCCTATTCATCGAACGCGCTCCGGGTCGCGTTCAGTATTGCTGATGTCCTCGATCCCCACCAACACTTATAAACGCGAGGTGAGCAACGGTGTACACTCAAATGAGATCTAGCTGCACGCCGCACGCTCGCTGAGCCGCTGGTGCGGCGTCGACACGGAGTGGCGTCGGGTTACCTTCAATGAAGCAAATCGTCAGCAAGGCTGTGCATGCATGCGGGAGGTGCGACGCATGATGGAGGACGCACAATGGAGGACGCACCGGGATTCACGAGCTTGAGGAGGTCGACGAGCCTGCTCTCTTAGGCGGCATCACCCTAGGTTACGCGAGCATGTCAAGCGCGGGGAGCATGCGGAGAGCGAAGGGGTGATGCATACCTTGACGTCGAAGTTGCGCCGGGACGCGCTGGTGCGGTGGGTACTGCGGGAGGCCCAGGTAGGTGACCATGCGATGCGCGGGTTCTTGACAGGAGTGATGAGGATGGAGGAGAAAAGGATGGATGCATGCAGGAGAGCGAGAGTGGACCTGGAGTAGGACAAGCGAAGGGATGGTATATGAGCCAGACAGTACTAGGAAAGCAATGCCCACCCTGCCAACTCCGCCGCATTTTTATAGTGCTGCACCGCGTGCACAGACTGAGCGTCTCCAACTCCCGCAGGAGGAGGAACACCGCATAGCGGTTGAGCACGCACCGAGGTCGCGGAGTATCTGGGGAGGTGGGATGCACTGCGTTGAGGCCCACCATAGACAGACCTCAGTCTACCTCAGTCTACCCTCTGTCTACCATGACATGTAGACACATGTTAGTCTACCTCCGTCTACCTAAGGGAGACAGCCTTCGGCTACCTCGGTCTACCTCGGTCTCTCTTGGTAGACTGACCCCGTCCAAACGTACCCAGCTAATTTGGCCTTTCCAGCTCCAAAAGTCCCTAGACAAGTCCGAAGAAGAACAAGCCGGCGACTCGGAGGAACGCACCAGCAGAGAGTCGGAATCACGGCATCGCCGCCAAATATGTGCACATACATTGACAGCTATTGGATCAAACAATCACTCATTGCTCGATATTTCTTGGATATTTCCCTTCTTCAACATTCGCAACCAATTCACAACCTCGTTTACAGTTCACTCCTCTTCAACCTGGGTCGTCAGCCAGACTATGTCTACTTCGATCTACCTCAGCCCGGGTCAGTGTACCCCATTTACAGGGTAGACACACGGCAGACAGAGGTGAACTGGGTATGTCTACTCAACATAGACTAAGGTAGCCAGACAGGTCTGTCTACCCTGTGTCTACCCGGGTAGACAGACCCTCTGTCTACGGGGGGTCTCAACGCAGTGATGAAGATACATCAGGAAAATCTGAAATGCTCTGAGAGACACATAGGTGGCTATCATGGGCTATCTGGGGCTATGGCGAGCTATGGTGAGCTATATAATTGACCTGATTGGCTATATGACGCTCTGGTGAGCTATGGTGAGCTGTATAACTGACCTGATTGGCTATATGATGCTATAGTGAGCTATGATGGTCTATAGAGCTGAACCAATTGACTATATGGTGCTACGGTCATCTACTAATAAGATTTCAATAGTATAAATAGCGGAAAGTTAGGTAACACAATGGCAAGTAAACTTATGGCTGTCACGAATGGTTATCTGGACCAGATCTTCCTTGCTACCAGATGGAACCTTCTGGGAATTCATTCTATGGTTTGCAGCAGGACAAACCCCTTAGGCAACATCTGTCCCTTGACAACTTTTGTTGAGCATTTCGAGCTCTACAATTTTGGTTTTGGGTTTATTTTTAGCTACTCCCAAAATTATGGCCTCGCTAGCCACTACCACATTATATGTAGTAAGTTACCACAAAGTGAAGGCAAAGACAGAGGGAGGTGGTAGGTCAGTGCCGACCCTACTAATATGACTTTGATTCTAAATATCTTAATGTCTCCTTAGTCTAGTGGTTATTTTGTTGCTTCTCAAATTTTAGTTGTACTCGCGAGGTCCTGAGTTCAACTCCCAAGGTGGTCGCATTTACAGCAGTTCCTGAAAATAATGGCAAAAACCGTTTTTTTTGCGCGATTCCCAAAAAGGAAACTCCCCGCTATACAGAGCAATATCCTTCCCAGTGGTGCATCCAGAAGCTTGGAATGGATTGTATTTGGCTAGGAATGATGTTGTGAACCACCCGGAGAGTTCCCGCACCGGAACCATATGTGCATGCCAATAGGATATGTCAACTTGATGTCAACACCGAATCCGGTTGACCAAAATTTGAAATCATGATTTTTGAGCTGTTCTACACATCTATGGGGTCTAGACATCTAACCAAGATATCCTCTGTATTTTATAGCCTACAGGTGCTGAAGAACGCTCGTGGCGGCTCCCGGGCAGTACAAGTTTCCTTTTTGGGATGTGCCCAAAAAAAAATTGTGTTTGCCATTATTTTCAGGAATTGCTGTAAATATACTTACCCTTGCTTAATGTTAATTAGCTTCTCTGTAACCTTGACTTCGCACCCCATTATCCTAGTAATGCAACAAGAGAACACTACATTATGACCTTATAATTGCAATATCCCAATTTTTTTTGTGCTCTGACCGCGACCACTATCATAGAAAACACTGTGACTATGGTGAGCTATGGTGGGCTATGGTGGGCTATGAAGTTCGAGTCCAGGGTCCCACGTTTCTCTGAAGTTGGTCAGTTTGCTATATCAGCTATGGCCACTATATAGGGCTCTGGTGTGCTATATGGTGCTATGGGGCAACTTTGGATTTTCCTGATGTAGGATGCGTGGGAGGGCGGGGCCACAGAGAAGCAGAGACAGCGGTCCACAGGGACGCAGGCTGGTGGAGATAGGGATCCAGGGACACGAGGCATGAGGGATGTGAAGCAATCCTGGCTAGTGCCGTGAGCACGAGCAGCTGCGCAGGCTGCCCCAATGGCCGCCATGCCGCACTCCAGTGCCATCACCCACTCCTCAAACACATCTTACACACCCCGCACAATGGGTAGCGCAACTCACCTTGGATCTGCCCTGATACTCAAAAGAATCTCATCACTGCCAGAGGCCAAAATTCACTCGTTCTTGACTCGTTCGTCGATGCCCAGGCTCGTTACTAGTTGTAACTAACCGTTGTAAGCGACCCAGGTATAAGCGGAACACATACATAATGACCTGTAATACGAGGACGCCGTTAGTTACTCGGACTGAATTAGCGGAGAGAGAGTGAGATAGAGGAGACGCGGTCAGGTGATCTACACACCATGCAACATGAGCAAATATGGATAAATACTCTGTTTTGAAAGTCGCGTTTTTTTTTGTTATGTCGCACGGCTATCGCCAAAATTCGTCGGCGCAATGAAAACAGTCATATTCGAGTCCAGGAGCGGCTTCGTGCCCTCACTACGTTATCGAGGCTGATTGATACCTACTCCTGAGCGTTCACGACCTGCCTTTCTTCAGCTACCCCCTGGTTTGATTGGCAAAATAGAACTAACGTCATTAATTCTGACTTGAAATTCGTAACGGAGCATAAAAATGACGGCAATCTCTCCTACCACATGGCTCGGGCTCGAATCGAACAAGCGTTGTCTGCGGAACTCGAGTTCTGGAGAATAATGTGCAGATGCGGACCACCGTTACCGAGCCTTCTCCTGCAACTTGGGAGCTTGGTTAAGATGGTGTTGAAAGCGGCATTTCTGGGGTAAAAAAGGTGTGAAGCACGCAAGCTATGCCCAGTGCTCGAATCGAACGAGCGTCGTTTGCAGGAATCAGAACTTCTGCAATATTCGGGGCAGATGCGAGCCATCGCTACTGGGATTTTCTTTGCTGATGACAAACTTCGTTGGGATGGGGATTTCTCTGCTCAAAAAACATGAAGTCGAACAACACCATGCACAGGGCTCGAATCGAACGAGCCTCATCTGCAGAGTTCGAGAGGGTGATAGATGACATTAGATGCAGATTCAAACCAGCGCTACTGGGCCTTTCTTCGCTACTGGAAAAGCTTGTCAAAGTTACTTTTTCTGGGACAAAGAAATGTGAGGAGTTGAGAAAAAGGGGTGAAAGAAGTCTACTGATGGATATTTGTCATAGAGACGGACTCACCGCTACCGGGGCTTTCTCTAGTACATGTGAACTCCAGGAGGATGGGCTTGAAGCCAGAAAAAAGAAGCCTGGAACGCGTATACCCAGTGCTCGAGTCGAACGAGCGCTGTCTGGAGAACTCAACTAAATGCAGGTTGGGTGCAGATGCAAACCATTGCTACCGGGCTTTCCTTTGCTATATCAGGATTCACTCACCGTGATGTTGCCAAATGTTAGGGCAAAAAAAGCTCAGAGAACACCATGCCCAGTACTCGAATCGAACGAGCGTCGTCTGCAGAAGTAGCGATGAGGATCATATTGAATACAGATGCGAACCATCGCCACCGGGCCTTTATTCGCTACTGGCGAACGTCGTCAGGACTGTTGAAAGTGAAATTTACCGGGCCAAAAAAAGGTTCGAGTTGTAAAGCAGGGTGTTTTGGAGAAAAACAGGCTTTTATGTCCTGTCCGTGAACCTATATAAATCAACAGTTAGATCTTAACTTGGGATCTGAGAACATAGAAGCGACTCAAGTGGAATATCTTAATCAAAAACTCAATAAATCCTAATGACCTGCATGGCCAGATATCCCGGGGGTTTCTGCCACAATGAATCCCCGGTGGCTGAAATTAGCTACCTTCATGACTTATGTGGCGAAGTGCGAGGGAGTATGAATCGCAACAAAACAAATAGGAGACCTTGGATGATTAACATGAAACAGTGTGTCTACACGCGTCCTTGTCAGCTCCGTAGAACCCTCGTTGGCCCAATTCAATTCATATTACGTTGGCACAGGACAAAACAAGCCGTCCGTTTTGCAGCTTACGGTGCTGTCAATCAACTGTGCCTCCTCTACCATCCAATGGAAAGGACTCACACGTTGCCGATGTCCGAGCCGCAGCAAATCTCTCCAGAGGGGCCTGCAAATCAAGTCAGGGGAGTAGATTTGAAAAAGAAAGTGCAACGATACGTACATGGACTGAATTGCCGCGAGAGAAGGAAGCGCGCCGCAGGACAGAAATTGCGGCCATACGGGCGCGGCTGAAGGATCCTACATTGTCTTGGTACGATACAGAGAGGCAGATTCGACGACTGGAGGGGACGCCGAGGGAATGATGCATTAATGATAGTGGAAGCAAGATGGAAGTGAAAAGAGACGGGTCAATCGATAACCGGGCCGGAGCCAAGAGGCGAGCGATCCTAAAGTCGCTGACACAGACCTCACTTTGTCGGTGACAGCTGTCAAGGGGGGGGGGGGGGGGGGGTGGACAGCCACTCGGGCCGTGATCCGTATGCCCAAAAACGGGTGATGGGCCGGGAACTACTTCCAAAACACCATCCCAGCTGCGCTCCGGGGGTGCTATCGCTCACTGCGGCACTTTAAAGTACACAGAAAATAGGAATAAATTCGAATTTGCGGTTTCTGTAATAATATTCCAGCTAAAGAAACAAGTACCAAAAAAAAAATCAAGTTACGTTGCTACAGCTGGACTACCCCGGCCCTTGCCCTTGCCCCGTTTTGCAGCGTTCTCCGCATTGGATCCACGCCCACCCCGCTTCTCCCCTCGACTCTCTGCTTCGTCCCCGGCGACAAATCGGGTGAACTCGGGAGATACAGCTACACCGAGCGCCTTTTCTTCAGCCGCGTCGATCCGAGTACTCTCCCAGACTTTGAAGGGTAATGGGGCACCTTCCGGCTGCAATGGTGATGCGTACTCCGGGTGGTTGTCGCGCAAATGCTGGGCCATGTTGTAGCGCCAAACTGCGGGGTAAGTGGGATAGCGGCCATCGGGTCTTGAGCAGAGGTGACAGATCACGGGAATGTTGCGGCACGGTGTAGTAGCCGAGCCCTTGTTGGCGCTAGCATACTGGAATGTCACGGCGTATCTGCACTTTGTGTTGATCTCGAAGCTATCCCCCTTTGGCTTCATGGTAATTGCGCATTCGGCTCGTCCTGAATGGCCGCAAAACCCACAAGGATACGACTCGCCAACCTGCAATATCATCAAAAAAGACGTGGATAGCCAGGGTAAATGAGTGTACCTCTGGATAAGTTTGCATTATCCCGGTCTTCTTGTCCTTCTTATCGCGTTCGACTTCCCCCGCACATCTGACCTTGCGAAGAATATGTCCGCCCATATGGCCGCGCCAATTAGCGGGGATCTCTGAGCAATAAAGACATTTGTTCCCTCCCGGTTTTTCGGCGAGGAGAATGGTCCCGTCTTCGCATATGAGCGCAAATATCCCTGAGAACAGTAAATAAGCTTAAAAGCAATGCACGACATATACAATACCCACCGGTGGACCAAGAATACGGAAAGCCAATGAGCAAATCTTTAATTGAAGGAAGTTCCCGGAGGCCCATTTGAGCGTCTTCGACTCGCTTCCATAGCTGAGCGATGAGGGTACGTAGAAGAGCGTCGTCCATGGCCCACGTGGTGCCCGTCGAATTGATTTGCTGCACTTCGTCGACAGATAGCCGATCGTGAACATTGACCGCCATCGGGTTGATTGGCTCGACGAGATGCCCAGGAACGCTGATGATGTGGGGTGCGTCCGTAGCGATCTTTGTCCCTTTCATCGTGCTTTTGCCCATCAAGTAGCTTCCCGACCACACCCACGTCCACCCGGATTCATCGAAGCCCTGCGCAGACTCCGCCGAAAGATCTTCAGGTCGGGATGTAATTGCCTTGAGTGTCAAGATCTGACCGGTGAGTTTGATGTTCGCCTTCACATTCTTTATTGAGCCAATGTGAACGTCCGGCATGCGCCTTCCGTCGACGGAGATTTCGGTGGAGCGGACAACGGCAAGGGAAACATGAGATTCGGTGCGAACAAGGGTAATAAAGAGGTCGCCGTTGATGAAAGTCGGTCCGGAGATGCTACCGTTGAGTGCTCGCGCCCCATTTGGCTTTGTATAGCAACGAACTTTTTTGATTGCCAAACCCATCGCCCGTTGGCCGCGATTTTTGGATTTCGCGACAAACTCCTTGTTAAGGACGAGTCGGCAAATGGAGGCCTTGTGCACAAATTTGCCGGTCTCATCACAAAGATAGTCGTCAGGTCGAACACCGGGCCGCGGCTCAAGCTTCAAGACCGCTGGCTCAGACTCCTCGCTTTGGAGTACCTCTTCAAACGAGATGGCGGCGATGTTGGGATCGGGAAGTATCTCGTCGATGAGATCATCTGCAGAGTCGGCTGTAGCGTGAAACTCGGGAGCAGGCGAGGTGGGAACTTGATGAGAAGCTGATGGGGCGAGGGGGGCGGTTATGGATGAGGGAACGGAAGCCTCCGAGTTAGTGGCGGTTGGTGGTGCAGTTTGAAGAGGGAGGGAGCGGTCGACGTCGTCCGAGATTCCAGGATAGGTAATTCCGTCGAAAGGGCGTAATGTATCGAGCCCCGGCTTCGATTTAAATATCATCGGAAGGTCGTACTGCGCTGGCGCTAGACGCGAGTATAACTTGAATATCTGCATGGTCTCGACTTGACCGTCCCGCCACGGCGTCGGAAGATTACAATGGCCCGAGACCAAGTCGCCTGTGAAATTGTGTTCATTCAGGTGGTCTTTGATCTCTGTCCTCGTGATATTCCGCCGGCGATGTCCTGCGTGTAAGCCCGGGTTGCGTTCGTGTACACCACGAATGTCGCATGCCCAGCCGGTACGTTCGACCGCTTGTTTGAAGTTCATGGCGGAGTTATGTCCGCCAAGTTCGCGTGTGTATCCAAAGTGCTCCTCCACGGGGTCCGTTCCATCGTTATACGCGTTCACCTTTCCATCCGGATCCAGCAATTGCTGCTTGGCGACGGTGAAGACGATGTTCTTGACCATCGTCTGGGAGTCTCCGTACAGCTGGTTGCTCATGAATTTGAGTCTAAAGACGCGGAAAAGCACAAAGCTCATGTGAGAATAGATGCTGAGGTTGCGGATCTGGTCGGTGAGGGAGGCGGAGGGGTCAATGAACGCGTTTAGCAGCGCTTCAACCATGTAGCTGAAGAGCCCAATCGAATCCAGGTCGGAGTTCGTATCTACCTCCGACGCAGGTACCTTGAAGGCAGTGTTTCGGCCGGTGCGGAGGGTAACAACGGCCTCAAGGAGCTCGATGGCGTGGGGTACGTGCTGGGGGTCATCGGGATTCAATATGCGTTCGACTGATGCTTCATCTTGGCCAGGGAGAAGAAGTAAACAACGGCCGAGACAGGTGGGGTTCACAACGCGCCCGTTATCCATCGCGATACCCAGAATGTGGCGCAATAGAGTACAAAGTCCTGCATAATATCATGAGTACAGTTTGCCCTATCAAAACGAATTAAATGGACTTACTCTTCAAAATATGTCGCCAATCGAAAGTGATGAGTATGTAGGACGGACCCGTGAAGAGATTGAGCCCTGGAAGGCCGGAAAGTACAACAAATAGGGCATCGCCGGGTCCAAGCTCGAATTGGACAAATACGACATGACCAGCCTTGCGCCGGAGATGATCACCATCGGTAGAAAAATCCCAAATTTCTCCGACGGTGCCCTTGGCGGTCTCGTCCCAGACGTCTATAATCATTCGGAATAGAGCCACCATATCCTCCCAGGTTTCTCGCTTGCATGTCGGAGCGCAGAGAAGGGGATAAAGGGTGGATTCGTTGATGCACTGCGCTGCGACGAAGGCCAATTCCTTCCCGAAATGAACATCCCCGCGGCCCAGTGCCTCCACAATATTCAAGGCGGAGTCGTGCGTCGCCAAGGTGAGGGGGTCGATTCCAGGAATATTGCACGAGTGTTTTTGGCAGAGTCCGCCCACTTGGTTAGCATGGGAAAAATAGACGGCCTGCTCTTCGATGGCGGATTCATCCATTTTTATTGAGACCCCGCTCCGAGTCGCATGAGGAACTTTCGACTCGCTGCGCGGAACCAGAATAACGTTCTTGATGTTCGTCCGGATCTCATCCTTCGAGATGGGACCGATGGTGGGTGTGATTTTGATAAACTTGGCGGAGTTACAAATCGTGCGAAGAGAAGGGAGGTTAAGGGCGTGGTTCATGGCGTACAAGAGGGAGCGACCACCCAGCCGATATATTAAAATTCCCAAATCGCGTTCAAAGTCCGTGAAGCCTTTTGTTTGGTGCAGGCCTTCAAATGCGTCGTAAATGCGATTCGCCATGGTTCGTACGCTGGCGCCATTACGCATGGCGGTTTCGATGATGCTATGTATACTCGGAACGTCGTTGGAGGCAATCGCCATAATCAAGCGCTCAAAGTCTTCCATTTTCCGCGCGAACGTTGCCAGGCGTCGGCCAAGATTCAAGCACTATAAACGGGTTAACTACTGCAGACAAAACCGTTGAAAAATAAAAATAAACCAAAACGTACCTCGAGCTTGAGCTTGTTCAGTTCCTCGTTCCGTTCAATCAAAATTTCGCGTAGCTGGTTGTGGCTCAAGAACCTATAATTTGTGCCTTTTCGGGCATCGCGAGCAATCTGCGCCAGATCTTGAAGCCGGTCGTGCATAGCATGGCATTCTTGGCAGTGGTCAAAATGGGCGGTGGTCTGTTTCCTACACCGTTTGGACCAGATTGTAACGACCCGTCCGTGGTCGTGAATTTCGATTTCCATCGGAAGATCTCCCTCATCACCGCAAATAGTAAAACGGTGAAACGGGAAGGTAAGACGGAACGAAAGCTCGGCAGGCCACTCTAGAGCTAAGCCCGCGCATGCGCCGCCAAATCCCGGGCGGTCAATGTGCGTATCTGGAGGGTTTTCCGGCGGAGCAGACGAGAAACGTTGCGACCTTACCGGAAATTAACATCACGGGTTAAGAGTACAAGTAGGATATACTCACCATGGGTCATTGGAATCGATTGGGGAGGCGTTCGTGTGCGGAGATCCAGAGTTCAGAGGAGAAAATGCGGGGGAGGGATGCGGGGACCACGGATGAATGGAACCGCTCGAAGAGGATGGGGAAAAGGAAGCGGGGCTATGCGAATACGAGGTACCAGCAGAAAATGAAGCCGCACGAGAGATGGGTGAAGGCTCAATCGCGGATTTGCAGCGTGCTCCCCGCATATGCGCCTCCAGGTTGATGAAGTGCCCGGGCCGATCCAAGAACCGTACAGCGGAAAGAGACGTAGGGACCCACGTCTTACACCGAGGGCACTGCAGCTCCCACGATTGCTTTGCACCCATCCGAGATGTTACATTTTGTGCTTTGTATGACTCGTAAAGATCGTGGGATGACGGCGTTGCTGGGAGAGCTGGGGTAGCGGCATTATGAGATTCTGTTGGTGATGGTGGGGGACGAGAGTCGAGATACTGCGCGTTGAACGCAGGAGACGGAAACGGCGGAAGGGGAGAATGAGGAGAGCCAAACTCGCGAGAATCACTAAATGTGCGCAGACCGAGATTTGACGTGTCTAGTGCCGGAAGACGCGTAAATGGTCCCTCCGGGGCGTGGCGTGAGTGTGAACGAGACGACTGCGGGGTGTAATATGGCCCACCACCGTGCTGGGGCTCTCTTCCGGCCGGCGGCGGCATTTCTACGTCGAATTCCACCGGCTCATCACGGTCAAAGGAGAGTAAAAGACCCTGAGGATGGGGAGACGGGGGCTTTCGAGACGGTCCAGCGCTAGGATACATGAAGGAGCGGCATGGGAGAGGAAGAAGGAAGAGAAAAAAAGTCGTCCAAAGGCACGCGTCGCGTCGCGATTATTACATCAAGCGATCAAAGTTCGATCAAAGTTCGGACAACTCCGAATCCATCAAAAGTGCAATATGCATGGTCCCCGCGGAGGAAATAATAATCCAAGTACATATATCTATGCATAATACATTCAAATGGGGGGGTAGGCAAAATCTTGGGCTTATCGTTTCAAGCATGAAGTCGTAGTAAAAAGTCCAGGATCGAGCTCGATGAAAGTTCAGAGAAATCACGAGACCTCCCGATTTGGGGACCTTGTCAAAGAGGTCTGTGTTTGATCGAGACCGATCGCTCGCCTCTTGGCCGGAGCCCGTAGTGACGCCGCTTATCAGACCGCCTCTTCCTGCTACCACTCGCAATTTCGGCGACATCGACGTGCTCTTATGCGTCCCAACCCGCTTTCCTTGCATTATCCGACGGAGGATCCCTTCCCGCGGGCTTCTCGGACATTTGGTATCCATCTCGCTCCACCTCAGCCTTTGCCCTCCTCTTCAGTGCCTGGGTGCACAGTCCCCACCCGCGCCGCTGCCCTTCGACTATTCGACGTGCCTGCTATGACGCATCGCTTTTGGCCTCGCCATACCCGCCGCCGCCGTGCGCCGCTGCCTCCGCCTGCCGCGTTTGACATTTGGGAACGAGGATGTCAGTGCTATTTCGGTGACGCAGTATGTATGGAGATGTCCACCTTTCACTCCCGGTGAGCCTCGATATTCCCTTCTCTGTCCGCATCGTGTATCCCCCCGACGTCCTGCCCCATCCTCTTTGTTATCTGCGTTTACCATCCACTCCCTCGCATGTCTCCGGGGTTCGCGTAAGCCACTGCACTCAACGCACCTCGTGTGCGGGCTGCGTTCTGCCAATTCCTGATTCTGTCTGCAACTAACCAATGTTATTATTTTCAGCGTAGAGAATCCATGCCCGCAGCGCAGGGCGTCCTCGCGCTGTTCCACATCCCGAGCAACGAGTTTGCCTCGCACCACGGCGACGACGAGGAGGTCGAAGAGCGCATTGTGCGGATTGCTCTTGGGCGTGGCGGACCCCCCCTTCGGATTCCGCGAGTGCGCCCACTCTTTCTCTCTTTTCTTTCACCTCCGCCGCCTCGTTTTCTGCGCCTGTCCCACATGCCACTACCGCGTCTTTCTCATTTCGCGGCGGAAACCGGCCGGTGGGCGATACGCTGGATGGACCCGGCGAACCGAGAAAGAGCTTTGGGCCCTGGTGCGTCTATTTTCATCGCGCAGGCCCGCCCTCAGTCGTCCCTGCGCAGCCCCTCCAACTCGGCCCGTCGAGCATTTCTCACCTTCCCCACCTCGGTTCTCGCATCTCGCTCGGACTCCAGAGAAACCACGGTTGCCGATGCTACGTTCACTCGCACCAACACGCTACACAACGTCTCTTCAATAACTTCCTACCTTCAATTAGGGAGGGCCACCATCCCGCGCACTCCAATTCCCCGCCGCAGGTAGGAAAGCCACGGCTGCCGTCGTCCCCTCGATCGGCCGCCCCGGGCTTACTTCGCTTCCTCGTCGTGCAAACTAATTCCGCATCTGCGCAACCGTCCGCGAGCCGCACGCCGTCGTTCCTCCCTCATTGGTCTTGCTGCGCATATTGCATCGCGACTGCTTTTCTCAGCTCCCTTCCACATCTACGAGAAACCCATGGTACATCTCGACCGGTGAGCTATTTATACTCTCGCCTGCCGCTATCTCCTTCGTAGACGTGCCAGCCTTCTCCGCCGCCTTCCCAGTCTTCCTCAGACCACCTCGCACCGCCGATCACATCCACCCCGAAAATCGAAAACTCACCCACTATATCGTACCCTTACCTCCCGCCCACGTCACGTCGATTGTCCCCCGCGCCCACTCACTCGCAATCGAATCAAACAAACCACCGCTTCAATTTCGCGCACGCAGCTAGTTGGTTCTTGCGTCCAACAGTAAATACTTTTGATCGGCATACCCGACACTGCGACTCCAATCCTCTGCTCAGCGGCTCTCCACACGGTATCGCGGTGCCGTCGTTCGTAGGTCGTCTTTTCCTTTTCTCGCGGTCCGTCTGCGCCCGAATCCGTCGCGTGCATGTAGGATATCGATAACCCACCGCCCTGTGCTCTTCGTGACGTTCATAATGGGATCCGGGGACGCCCGCCTCGATGCCCGGCCTCAGTGGAATGTTTCCGGGCTCGAGGCACCACGTTACCACGTCTGCGGCTGCGAATGAGTGCTTTGCCGACATCCTGTTTTTCGGAATGTATTTATTTAGTATGCCTCGTTCTGCCAATCACATCACTGCGTCTCGATCCTCTGGTATTGATTGTATTCAGAACGGCTGCTTCTTCCGCCATCCCACGTCGATCCATATGGTCGGCGCCACCGCTCGGTACCTGTCGACGCTGTTCAGCAACCTTGTTCTCGATTGTCGGAGTATTGATCCTGGATCTGGGGTCGCCGTGTTCTGCGTATTTGTTCTGCCCTTGGCCATGCATCGCCCGCCACGTCTACTGAGTCCTCTTTGTGCATCCAGGCTTCGTCGTCGGCTCAAATAAGGCCGCTGAGGAGCTGGAATTACGGACACCGGCTTCAATTCGTTTTGTCGTTGATCCGTTTCTTTCCTGGCGTATAATGATATCTTGAGGTCTTCTTTCTCCGCCACCGCACTTTCGTGAACCCCAACATGTCGGGGCTCACTCTTTGTCGAACCCAAGAAGCACTTCGGTGAAACCCAACATGCTACCTCTATGTAACCTATATGCAAGACCGACGCTTTAAAAGTTGACTCGGATTTGATCTCACTTTCACCTGCTTCCCACTCGCTAACTTGCATACACAGGAGCGCGCCAAATGCAAGAAACAGCCTGCAAGGCTTGTTCTCCGGCCACCTCCAGCGCTCGCACCGCATTCCTTGCCTCTGCGCCCGTCGCATTCTCCCTCTCCACGCCCTCCGAGCCCCTGCTTCCACACCTCTACGCGCCCAACTCCGTACGCACCCTGCCCGTACGCACGTCCTCGACACACTATGCCCACGAAACAATCTAACTGCGATTTCAATGCACCTTTGATTCGGCTGCATACGCAAAGTGCACTCAATTCACGCTGCAGTACTGGTCTGTTCTACACAACCATGACGCTGTAATTCCCGGCTCAGGTGAAGAATATAACAAGAATAATTCAACTCGGAGAGAATGGCTGCAAAGCTCGCGCATCCGGTTGCGTCGGCGTTCGAAATTGCTCGCAGGGCTGTGATAGAAGTGATGAGTGGTTTAGAACAAGACATGTGCTCGACGTTGCATCGCTTGAGATGGAGTTGAACACCGTTGAATAGTCAGTATTAGATGGTGTTGAACTAGAATGTGAACGTGCCTGCAATAGTTTGCAGTGGTGTGTTGAAGAGTCATGGATTATAGCGACCTAATAATCCATGAGTGGACTCGGATAAATGAGCGCGCCACATAACAATACCTTCACGGCTTAAACAATGTCAGTACGCCCGGTGGGTTGTACATACTGCAAGTTGAGGTAACTTGGACCAAGGCGCAACTAGATGTCCCGTGATGATAAACTGAAATGGACGCGGGATGAGTTACCGACAATAGCTTCGCCTTCGGACCGGTCGCGGGCCTGAATAGAATCAGCAAGACCTCAACGTGAAGTGGTAGCGTACATACCGCGTGTTGAGTTCGGCGTTCCAGTTGCAATTCAATCTCACTGCTTGAGATATAATCAGTAAAAGCGACTTGAACAAGAACTGGTACTGACGTTGAACTCGAGGCGTGGAGGGATCGTGTGGCGAGACCCTCAAATAGAATCAAATTAGTCAAGGATGCGAGTAGACGAATCAGAGCACCAACTTGGCTTGGTGATCCAGCGGTTGAACGTGTCGAGTTGCCATGTAGGGCCGTGCGGAAGAGCTGTAATATAATGGGGTGAGTTGGATTCCAAGCAACGCGTACCAAAACATGTTGCGTGATGAAGGAACAGGCCGACGATGGGGATAAAATCAATGAGAGATACGGCATTGGCGATGATGGCCAGGTGTGGAGTGTCGTAGGAGACTTGTGTTGAACCAGAACATCCAAGGGATAATCAACAAAGGGGCCTTGCACAAATAAGAATAACATCATGCGAACCGACAAGAAATCATTTCCGGGACTTGCCGGAGTCGGGGGTCGCGCGCGATGACGGCGAGCTGGTGAGCATCAATGGGAGGCTGTGGTTGAAGAAGGAATATATATGGGGATGAATTGGTGGTAATAGAATAAGATAACCTACTGCGATATTGGGTATTCGAGTGCGTAATAGCCTTGGGCTGCATTGGATGATGACGATGCGGGTAGAGGACTTGGTCAAAGTAGAATAATCATAAAAGAGAGTACTCACCGGTGAGTCGGTGAATGAATAACTACTCAGATGGAAATAGAATAAGTGTATTGGTGTGTAGATGAATAAAACGGAACTCACGGATAGCTCAAGCTTGAAAACTTCGTGTCAGGGTTGAAGGCCTTGTGGAAGACTACAGATCAATACGAGGTGCGCGTAAAAATGAATGACTCACTAAGGAGGTTAAACAAGGCTGATCTTGACGTCGAAAGCGTTGAGTTGGCATGTAGGGCGGTCAAATTGAAGTGTGATAGACCTTTAATAGAAGGTGATGAGTTGTGTGACAGTAAACGAGGTGATAAAAGTATAGTAGCCAAGTGAATAGATGGGGAATAATAGATGTGAACGTGAACATTGGAGAATAGATTGAAACAAGAGGCAAAGAAGAGACTTGAATAATAAGGCAGTGACTTACCTCCAAGTGATCCGATAACGAGGTGGTGGTAGCCGAAGGGATGATTAGTGTTGAAAGCGTTGAGTTGGCATGTAGGGTGGTCAAATTGAGGTGTGATAGACCTGTAATACAAGGCGATGAGTTGTGTGACAAGAAACGAGGCGATGAAGTATAGTAGCCAAGTGAATAGGGGAATGATATATGTGGATATGAGCGTGGAGAATGGATTGAAACGAGAGGTAAAGAACGAAGAAGAGACTTGAATAATAAGACGGTGACTTACCTCCAGGTGATCCGATGATGAGGTGGTGGTTAAGAGGGACTACATCGAGTCGAGTGCACGATGAGGTCGAGCAAACTATCAGAAGGAATGTTGGTTGAAGGATGGGACCTAATGAAGCGAGTGAGTAAGAGGATGAAGTAAATCGATCTCCAAATCAGCCCGCATCAACCCTGCCGCGCTTCCAAATGACCGTATCAGTGATTATTTGACCGCAACAGCTTCTAAATTTCATTTACCACAAGTTTAGGTTGAAAATCCGTAAGATTTCAGCGATTTTGAGTCGTATTTTGGCGATAGTCTCCCCGTTCCCGAAGGTCTTTGCAATCGAATTAGAGGAATGAGGATGCGAGGTTTGGGTAAGTGAGAAAAAGGGTCTGACCGTGGGTGGGTGTTGGGTGCGAGGAATAAAGGGTCGGGGGTGTTGGAATCGGGGGCGGGTTGAAAAAAAAGCGGGGTGGTGTGAAGTCTTGGCGAGCAGCGGGCGTCACACGGTGTACCTGGAGAATTGTGGTAAGTGGAAAGTCGGAGCAGGAAGGAGGAATGGAGCGAAACCGAGGTAAATTGCGCAGAGTTGAATAGCTGCAAAAGTGCAAAGTCAGAACCGATAAGAAGGAGAAAATCAACGACTTACTCGCAGTCTCTGAGTTCCGTGTGGCATGCAGGCGAGGACTTGCGCTGTGAAGCGAGTAGTAACAAGAATTCGACTAACGGGCAAAGTCGACGACTTGAAAGGTCACGTGTGGGTTTGATCTTGGCGTTGAAGTCGATTCAAGGTAGTCGAATGGCTGGAATGCAAGGCAGTCAGTGAAATGCCGAGGGAAATGCCAAATAAGTGGACTTACCTCCAGAAATGCGATAGGGTCAACGGTCCTGTGGAGTGCTGATCCTTTGGGCGAAATCATTGAGTTGGTGTTCAGAAATTGACCTGGCGAATGCGGTGGGAGCACTGGAATGGAAGTCGGTCAGGGGTGCGAGGGAATAAGGAAGTGAATGCAATAGGCGGAGAATTAGATGAGGCACGGAAGCGGCGTCGATGAGGAAGGGACGTGGAAGGTAACGGCATGAACGAAGGTAAGTAGCGTCGATGAGGAATGATAATGTAAGATGGTGGATTAAAGACGAAGAAATAGGATGCGGTGACCCACCTGAGATCCAACGCGGTTTGTCAAGTTTCCGAAGGCCGTGCGCAAAGTTGTCCAAGTGGAATGATTCCAGGCGCGAGGTCAACAACTGCCATGATCTTGACGCTGAAACAGCCAGCCAGTGTGCGGAAACGTTCAGACGATGGAAGGGCTGGAATGAGAGTCAGTAGGTGCAACAATAAACGAATGAGGTGGGAATGCGACATGAGATCATAATGGACAGACCATTTGAATTGATTATGAAGTTGGAATAGCGGCGATGGAAGCGAGACGGACGTGGAAGGAAGGAGTGTAGGTGGTGTGAATGTGCGATGACGGTGAGGTGACATGGCAAAAACAAGCGCAATAAGGAGGCAATTACCCACCTAGTACCCACATCCAAGCTTCGAGGTTTCGTTGACGAGGGAAGTCGATTATGGAGGGTGTCGGGTGCGATGTTGGATCGAGACCGTCGACATCCGAGTCGAAGGATGTTGGGTGCGGGTTGGACTTGTTATGTGCCTTGCGAATTCACGAGAGAAGAATGGCTGAAATGAAGGTGGATTAATGACCCGATACAATGTCCGAGAGGGATAGATGGAGTTGGATTGATGTGGCGGATCGGAGGGGACAAAGAAGAGAAGTGGTTGTGGTATAGAAGGAAGGTGAACAAAATATATTAATACATACCTAACGTATGAGCCGAGGCGCCCAGATTCCAGCGGAGATTTGAGTGGAGAGTGTGCAGGACTTGTCGACAGGACCATCCAGCGGACAGCGCACATGCCAGAAGTCGAGTCGAGAGGGTGTCGGCCCGAGTTGGACACGTCACGAGTGGTATTGATCCGGACATCGAGTCCGATTGGTGCATAGCGGCGATTTTGGAGGGTAGAGATTGCTGGAACGAAGGTGAATCAGTGATTGGATAGAGGATGTTAGTGAAGAGGCAAGAGATGTGAAAGAGTGTGAATGGTCAAGAATAGAACAAACAAGTTGAGAGATACAGTCGGAATGAGGCGGATGGAAGGAAGGAGGATGGAAGGAAAAGGGGGATGGGGAATGCAATGATGTATATAACATGGGTTAGTATACGTGGAAGGTGATTGGAGAAAGGGGAAGTGAACAAGTGTGGATGTTGTATGATGAAGGAGACGGATGTAGCACACGAATAAAAGGATGAATGAAATAAGGAGTGTGGAACCGACCTAAAACACACACCAAATCGTCGAAATCCCAGCGCAAGGGTCGAAAGTCGCGTCAAAAGCGTGTCGACGGCGTTGAAACTCGGTCGGGGCGAAGTTAAGCAAGTCACGTGCGCGTCTGATGGCTTGGTTGAACTGTCGAGTTCGGCGGATTTCGAGGTTAGAGGGGCCTGAAGATGAATGGCATCAGTCAAAGAAGATGTGTGAGTGAGATGTAGGATGGAGTGGATAAGAGAAGAGTGTAATAGAGGTTGGAGAGAAGTGGAAGAATGAAAGATTGGACGTGACCAAAGGAAGGAAGACATGCGAGAGGAATTGGAGAGGAACATCAGGACGAAATGCGGACAGGAGTTGGTGCAAGGGAGATTCGAGAGGGTAGGTAGGACGCAGAGGCAGGGAGATGAGATGAGGAAGCGGAGGGAATGAATGAAACAACAACTGGAGGAAGGAGAACATGATTGTATCAAAGTACAAAGCCAAGACAGTGAGATCGCGAAAAGGAAGTGGTGCAGAGAGGGTAGATGGAAGTGGGACGAGGAGGTGGGAAGATGAGATGAGGAAGTGGAGGGGATGAATGGACTGGGTTTGAGCATGGACGAAAATGGGAGGAAGGAGAAATGAATGAAACGAACAAGTCAAGATAGTGAGATTCAGGAAGAGGAAGTGTTGCAGAGAGGGTAGATGGGACGAGGAGCGGAGGGAAGATGAGGAAGTAAGTGGGAGGTGGTGGGATGTGTATCGATGGTAAGTATATGAGGAGGTACACAGAGGAGGCGATGAAGAGAAGGATAAGTGCAGGGAGGTACGTGGATGGAGATATAGGGAGCGCGGAGGAGAGGAGAGATATGTAAGGAGGGGAATAGAATAGAACATACAAGGGTCAGCCAGTGGCAGGGCATAGTGGGGGCATAGTCGAGGCAGAGGAGAGAGATGATGGGGGTTGGAAGGAAAGAGAGGAATCGCACGTCTCTGGTCTTATATATGCTGGGAGGGTGCTTCCATCAACTCCCACGTTCAAATTTTCCGATCGCCCTGAAAAATCCTAGCAACCAAACAAATCATCAAGCTGAGCTAGATCTTAGATCGATGTGGCTCCACGGGCCGGCCTTCACTCGTTGGGGCATTTCTGCTGGGACTTGACTATTTCCCGCCACACTAGGTCCGCTGCGCACAGGTCCAGAGCAAGACGTACAGTAATGGGGTAAATTGCGCGCGGGGTTCGCGGAACAAGAGAGCAAATCCCCTTCGGGACAAGCCGACATGTTCGGGAGCCGAAGAACATGGTCTGCGTCCGATCTCTTTGCGCAGAGTGCTTAAGTTCATTGCATTGCACAGGGATACTGCACATTGAGCGTAGAATTTGCCCAGAGCAGGGAGTGGGAGCTGGGCGCACAGGGTTCGTGGTTTGCCGCTTGGACCGAAATTGGACCGAAGACATAAAATTAAAGAAGAAGCCAAATACATGCGATGAATTAGTACCGAATTGGCCGGTGGAAGCGCCACGGAAAAAGATTTTGCAAGAGTTTGGCACCGAGACTCGAGAGTCAGAGGATGGTCTACTCGAAGCCATAGCGCAGCTGGGGCTCTGTGCGCGACAAATGCACTGACGTGTTGGCGCGAGAGCGAAAGCCCCGCCCCAAAACAAAAAAAAAAACACTCAGGAGGCGCGCCATCAATTTCGCCCAAATCAGAATGTCCTCGGGACTTAAACTCCGCGGGTCGGTTCAGCCCCAAAATTCGGCCGAGAAGCGCGGTGGGCGTCGCAAGCAGAGAGGGTGCTAACGGGAATTTTCGTGAGAGTGAGGACACGACCAAGCCCTGCAGAAGTCGCGCAGAGGGAGAGGCTGAGAGAGCTGTCTTTCAAAACTTGCAGCTACGAGTTGGCTACGAGTGCTGGTTGACTTGAGATGAAGGCATGCAGTAGTAGAAAGCGAGCACAAGTGAAACGAAGCTCAGCGGCTCTGCGCCACCATCGCGCTCAAGTAGCGGGAAAGAATGGATACTTCGGCGGAGTGCGAGGCGCATCAATTATCACGTGTATCATCGGACAAAGCCGATGCCGAGCTTGCCGAGCCTTGTCGCGCCGTCGACCAAATTGGGCCGCTACGCCAGGCATCCCAAAGCGGAAGGCGCTCTTGTAAGCGACCACGACACTGATTTTTTTCATCCTCAACGATCCCGCCTTCACTCGACATCACTGCTTACGTACTTCATCCCTGGCGCTCATCTCTTGCTCTTTTGTCCCAGTCTTCAGCATTCGAACCGTCCAAAGACCTGGAATTCACCTGCGCGCGCAAAGACAGCCTTACTTGACTGTGTCCACCCACCGACTCTCAGCGCATCAAAAACGGCGCCAAACAAGCGCAATATGGCCTCGACCGCCCTCAACAGCTCCGCGGCGCCGATTCTATGCCTGAACGACCGGAATTCACATTTGACTAAATGGGGAGAATGTGAAAGTGTGAAAGTGTGGTGAAGTCATTGGCCATGACGTCGTGATGGGGACTCGGGAATTGATGGCTGGTGACCATCCGCCATTCGGTGCGCGATCCATCTCGATCGTCACACTCCAATTTAATATTCCTTTCCCGGAGCCCACTTCGTTCCCGCGCCCGGGCCATCACCGCCATAGTCTTTTCTGTGCCCCCAGAAAATCCCTCCCTTCTTGATATTACTTTGTGAACCATACTTGCCACTCTCCAGCCACAGAATACGCTAAACGGTGTTATGTCGTCTTTTGTTTAAAATCACCGAAATTCGTGAAGACTTCACTTCGGCATCGGCGGCCGCGACAAACAAACCCAAACCATCCCTCCCATTCCCGCGGCCAGTGAAAGCCTCAGGCCCTGGATCTACAATGACGAAATCACATTATCATATTTCTTTTGGGACATAAGACGCTTTACTTCCGCGGGGGTTCTCCGCACCAGGTACGTCCGGTCTCCATGGGATCAGTGCTTCTGAACCTTACCCAATTAGGGTTTAATCTGTTTGGGGGGTATAAGAGCCCCGCAGCCCACACACCACTTCTTCATTCCTACGCCCACCATCCCCACTTCTCACCATATACCCCAGACTTGCTGTTGACCTCGTCGTGGGCGATGCCCGATCCACATCCACTACATTCCAGCCCTCTCCGCATCGCCCCGTCCCACCTCGCCTCTATCTACTCCCCTCCGATCTTTTCCTCTACTTGCCCCACTTCCCCAGTATTCATCGCAGACTCGTTGACACAGTCGACAGCGACGCCTGAACCCCTCCATCCATATCTCCTATCTCTCTGTCGCCGCTGTCCCGCCTTCGCTCTCTATCACCGCGGTACGTCAAGGTAATTCCGTCTTGTTGACTTTCATGTTGTTCCCGTGGCTTTCTTGTTCTTCTATTGCTTCCTTCTTGTGCTCTGTGTCTCTGTTCCCCTCTCTCCTCGTTTTCTATTCATCCCTCGGTGCTTCCATACCTTGTATGCGTGCTGACTTCTTCTTGTCTGGCTTCATTTAGTCCGGCTTTTTCTTGGTCTCTTGTTCAATCTTGTTTTATTTTGGATTCATTTTCCTCCTGTCTCTCGTCTTTCTTTTCGTTTCCGCGTCAATGGCTGGCTGTTGCGAGCTGATGGTTTCAACTCTGATTTATCCTTCTCTTTTCTCTGACTTGCCTTTCTTTGCATCGTATCTCATTTGTTTTCTGCTCACTTTCATTTCTCTGTTTGTTTCGTTGTTGCGGCTGTCTTGTTCTCTTCTTGCTCTCTTGTTCTTCTATTCTTTCCTTCTTGCTCTGTGACTCCTCTTTTTCATTCGCTGTTTCATTTTTCCTCCCTGTTCCTCGGTTAGGGACTGGATATATGCGCACCAATTTCTTTGTCCTGCCTTCATCTCGTTCTTGCCTCTTCTGTCAGTCTGTCTTTCTGTTCCCTGGCTAGGTCTGCTGCATCATGTTGTTGTCGCGACTCCGTCTTTCTGCTCGTGTCTGTCTTCCTCTCGCTCTTTTCTGATCCGCGCTTTTCAATCTTGTCTCATTTCATTTCATTCCTCTCTCTACTCCCCCCCCCTGCGGTATGGCTTTCTTGGTCACAATGTCTGCTATCTTGGTTTGTTTGTGTGGCCCGGGTGTTTCGCTCCGCAGCACATTTCTGCTTTCTCTGGCTGCCTTTGACTTGCATTGTTCTGCATTCATTTCTGTACTCTCGTGGGCTTCGTCGCTCTCTGACTCGCTTCATTCTACGTCTCGTTTTCTCCATTCTCTTCTCCTGTGTTCATTTTGCCTTGATCTTCAGCCCGACGCTGAGATACCTGATGCTTGTTTTCGCTCTACGGGCCTCTGACTTTTCGTCTGCCTTGCTCTCCGAGTCCCCTTTTTCACACGATTTCAATCTTTCTATTCTCTTTCCGAATCACCGTTCAGCCAGATTTTCCACTCTGAACCTATTTTATCTGTGGAGTGCGACTGCCTTGCCATGAAGTACTGACACTTACTTTCAGTTGAAGCCAACTTCCACCACGTTTTGCAGTCCATTCGACTTCAAACTTCCAACTTCATCTACACAACCCAAATTCCGTCGGTGGGTTTTGTCTTGAGCCTTATCCCTGCACTGACTGCATTGCTGCTTGCTATATATCGTCGTTTCTGTCGTTCACCGCAACTTCAACTTCGACTCCAATAATCTATTCATAACCGACACTTCATTTCACGGCCGATTCCGAATCGTATTGGACGTGGCGCACTCCTCCTCGAGTATTTCTAGTCTTCTATTTCTGTTTGATGCGCATCTTTCTCCCGAGTTTGCTTTAGATCCTTCTGATTCAACATGTACATCCAACTGCATCCGATTCCGCAATCTCGACGCAACGCGTGGCTTAGATGTGTCGGTCGTACAACTCCGAGGTAACGTTAGAATTATCTCTGGCCTATATCTCAACTCATTTTTTCACCTCTACAGATAAGCTCCCATCACTCTGATCTTGATTCGCACTACGTTCGTCTTCCGTCTCTCATATGTCTTTGGCTCACACTTTATAGATAATCTATCACACAAATATCTCTCTGGCACGAGGTACATTAATTTCTATCACTATATCTCATCGTTATTTTTTAGCTCATTTTTTCCTGAGGATTTGAGTCGACGCGGCCAACCACAAAGTTCCTGCCACCTCTGATCTTGACTCCCACCACGTCCGTCTTCCATCTCCACCCATCTTTGACTCATACTTTACAGATATTCCATCACACACATCCAAGACCCTGTCGAGTTGCCGCAGTTCTGGTGCATCCTGGGTCCGGAATTCGAAAATCTGCAGCGATCCTCAAAAGGACTGCATCACTCAGTGTCACCATCGATGAATTCAACATCCACCTTCGACTCCAACTCGTCTCTCGCCGAGCCTAACCTCGATGCAAGTCATGTGTGTCAACCTCCAATAGCCTGAGCTCTCTCGCCCGAGGTATGTCCATCGTTACTCTTATATCTATCCATTTCAACTTATTTTTTACTGCATCGACGGCCCCAACATAAAGTTGAATCTCATTCGCACCATGTCCGTCCGCGATTCCTGCACATCTAACGCTTACCTTCCGCAGATTATGCTCATACTGTATCTGTCTAATACGCGTTGACTCCACCTATGTGTCCCGAATTTCTTCAGTAAGCTCTGTCGAACTGAGCCTTATCCTTCGGCTGACTTCATCTCTGCTTGGTTTATGTTTGATCCATCGGCTCTTCTTCGACTTCATCGAGCACATCAACCCGTAACTTCAAGTTCGACTCAAATATCCACGACCAACGCTGAAATATATTCTCGAAGGTCACCTTCGTTCATGCTTTCTTGTCTCATATCTCCCTTTGACGTGTATCTTTCTCCCGAATGTTTTCTAGGCTGTCTTCCCATCGACCTTCCACTCGCTTAAACTGCACACTGCACAATCATATGCACGCTAACCTCGGTTATCTTTCGAAGTGCATTCATTTCTACTGCTGTATCTGACCTGGATTCCAACTTATTTTTCACTCAGGACATATTTTTCGACTCTGATCTTGACTCCAACCTCGCCCATCTTTCATCTTGGTACATCTTTGACTCGCACTTTACAGATACAGTAATATATCACACGCATCCAAGACCCTATCAAGTTACCGCAGTTCTTGTGCATCCTGCGTCCAAGTCGAACTCGGCATTCGAATATCGGCCAGTAACCTCACAAGGACTGTGTCTTTGGTATCCTCGTGAGTCGGTGCCACCTTTTAGTTGCCCCAAACTCGCCTCACGCCTGAGTCTGACCTCGATGCAACTCAAGCTTTCTCGCCCGAGGTATGTTCATCGTTACTGCTAGAACTTGACCCTGTCGAGTTGCCGCAGTTCTGGTGCATCCTGGGTCCGGAATTCGAAAATCTGCAGCGACCCTCAAAAGGACTGCATCCGTCAGTGCCACCATCAATGAATTCAACATCCACCTTCGACTCCAACTCGCCTCTGGCCGGGCCTAACCTCGATGCATGCCATTCGCGTCAACCTCTAATAGCCTGAGCTCTCTCGCCCGAGGTATGTCCATCGTTACTCTTATATCTATCCGTTTCAACTTATTTTTACTGCATCGACGGCCCCAGCATAAAGTTGAACCTCACTCGGACCATGTCCGTCTGCAATTCCTGCACATCCAACGCTTACCTTCCACATATTATGCTCATTCTTCGCAGTTGCTGGGCATTCGCACGCAGACATAGTCTATTCGACACCTCTGATCCAGATTGGTGTTTCGCTGCACCCCAAACTCGCACAACTCGTATTTTCAACTCTGTCAACGCATTTGGATGCCATCCCGTTTGCATCGGCACGCTTCGAGGTACGCCGAGTCCAACTTTTCTTTTGTTTATGAACTGAATCACATTTTTTACAGATATTTCTTCAACTACTCCAGCAGGCCCAACGTTCGGCTCGACATGTATTTCTGCAAGTACCCGTGGCCCATATCACCGCCAGGCTCGTTCATCACTCGCTACTACATATCATGCTGGAAGTTGAGTATCAACCAACTTGACTCCCAATTCCGCCCATTCATTCATGTTCCTTGTTGATCATTTAATTCACTGCATCATATATACTGCCAGCATTCAAAACGTGTTCGTACTTGGAGCGTCGAGTTGCAGCAATCAAACGATCCTCCATTTACCCAGATTTTCTTCCTTGGACTAATACTGAGCGCGATATCTAACCTATTCCCACAAGGCCTCACTGAAGTCGAATCCTTCTCCGCAATAGGTCAAGTCCAATACGCCGAAGTATTGACTCCCGTGTTTCAACTTTCAAGGTTAGTCTTGACCTTTAAATGCACTTCGACTTTTGCTCATTAATTTCCCTCCGGAGTGCTCATCGACTTCGCTTCCTCGCTGTCTTCAGGAGGGACTCCCTACAACTCGGCGGGTTCGAGTTAACATTTGAATTTGAAGCACAGTTATATTGGGTTAGTGCTACCATACCATCCGGCGCTGCAATTACAAATACCGACTACTTCCTCTCTCCACTACACCCGCAACGCGTGCTCTTTACCCAACTCGGCTCCACCCAGCCCGACGCGACGCGTCCCCATCCTCTTCCCGCTGTGCCGCAAACAGAGTTGACAGAGGAGCAGCAAACACCCGCGAACCGACTACCACACGGTGCGTAGTGTTGAAGCGGGGTTGGATGGATAGCGCACGGGAGGGCGGGGTTAGTTACATATATGGTCAGATTTTTTGAGTAGGTGGTGAGTCTGTGCGTGATTGAGGGAGGGCTGTGAGCCTTTAATACGAGGCCTAGGCGTGAATGACGGCTCGAGTGATATCCACCTTGCAGACGCGGTTTGTGGCTACATAGCAGAGGTTGCGGAGACAAGGGAAGAAATAAAATACTAGGCGTAGTCTGTGAATCCTCGTCAGGCGAAAGATCACACAAGTTGTCTAATAAACTACTTACATGCAGCATTCGCAACGAATTCCGAACTCAAAAGAGTTTATCACTGCAAGGATTCTACAAACTCGCAGGATCAGATTGCAAAGGTGTTAGATCGAGCTGCAAGCAGCCGCCCTCAGGTTCGCACACACCTCCGAGTCCACGAGTCCGACTATGCTTCCGCTTCCATGCCCTGAGCAAGAACTCCGATCTTCGAGCTCGAGCTCAAGCACACCCGCAAGAGGAGCAAGTATCCCGTTTCGAGCTCGAGCACATGCATCCCCAGTTTGCGCCCGCAAGCACTCCTTGCAATATGCGCACTAACATGCATTCCACAGGCGCCTGGAGCCTCTCCTCCACCCAGCCCGCGAATCCGCCGATGGCGTCCAGGTATTCGTGTACCCACAAGCACACAAGTGTCACTACACCCTCGAGCCGTCGTCGACGAAGCACATGCTGCACTCCGTCTCCAGGCGAGCAGCCTTGTACACCCCTCTCGATCCTCAGCCGCGATGCACGCCCACGCAACCCCGGATTTCGCGCCGTCCTCTACCTCGCCGCACGCAGCGAGCCCCACATGCAATGTTCGATGTCGAACTTCAACCTCTGCCAGCAGGATTCTCAGTGCAGGATAGCCGTATTAAATTGGTCTCAGTAAAGTCTCAATACGCCCTGCACAAAAAATTAAATGAATACTTGAAAAAAAAGTGCACGTATTTCTGCTATTGGGACGCGGGGAGTCGAACCCCGACCTGCTGCTTTACTCGGTCATCTCAAAATCTATTGAATACTGCGGTGCACCGTACACCACGTCCCATTTACTCCGCTTATTTGTTCCCTGGATTTATACAAACGGAATTTGTGAACTGCTGAAGCAAAGCTGCAAAATCACTGCTACTCGCGATCGGGCGCGACATTGGAACCCGCACTTTCCTCAATTATATATATATATATATCTCACCTTCATCTTAAGTTTCAGACTCTTCCAAAGACCCAAATCTTTATATGAAAGGAACAGAAAAAAAGTAAGTTTTCTGCTACCAAAAGTGGGACGCGGGGAGTCGAACCCCGGCTTGCTGCTGTTCATACGTATTCTGGCATATCGAATGCGGCGGTGCGCCGTACACCACGTCCCATTTCTTCCCCTAGTTCGTTCCCTGGATTTATATCAGCCGAATTTAGGAACTTGCGGGCGAAGAAGAAATAAGACGACTAGAAAACCAGACTCCATGGCAAAACAGGGCCCGGCGCTTTCGCTCGGATATTATATTTTCATGGGACCGTCTCAAGGACGAATCGAGCCCAGGAAAAAATGAAGCCTCAGCGGCTCAGCATTCGACTTCAAACTTCCAACTTCAACTACACATCACAAATTCCATCGGTGGGTTTTGTCTTGAGCCTTATCCCTGCGCTGACTGCATTGCTGCTTGCTATATATCGTCGTTTCTTGCGTTCACCGCAACTTCAACTTCGACTCCAATAATCTATTCATAACCGCACTTCATTTCGCGGCCGATTCCGAATTGTATTGGACGTGGCGCACTCCTCCTCGAGTATTTCTAGTCTTCTATTTCTGATTGATGCGCATCCTTCTCCCGAGTTTGCTTTAGATCCTTCTTATTCAACATGTACATCCAACTGCATCCGATTCCGCAATCTCGACGCAACGCGTGGCTTAGATGTGTCCGTCGTACAACTCCGAGGTAACGTTAGAATTATCTCTGGCCTATATCTCAACTCATTTTTTTCACCTCTACAGATAAGCTCCCATCACTCTGATCTTGATTCGCACTACGTTCGTCTTCCGTCTCTCATATGTCTTTGGCTCACACTTTATAGATAATCTATCACACAAATATCTCTCTGGCACGAGGTACATTAGTTTCTATCACTATATCTCATCGTTATTTTTTAGCTCATTTTTTCCTGAGGATTTGAGTCGATGCGGCCAACCACAAAGATCCTGCCACCTCTGATCTTGACTCCCACCACGTCCGTCTTCCATCTCCACCATCTTTGACTCATACTTTACAGATATTCCATTACACACATCCAAGACCCTGTCGAGTTGCCGCAGTTCTGGTGCATCCTGGGTCCGGAATTCGAAAATCCGTAGCGACCCTCAAAAGGACTGCATCAGTCAGTGCCACCATCAACGAATTCAATATCCACCTTCGACTCCAACTCGCCTCTGGCCGGGCCTAACCTCGATGCATGCCATTCGCGTCAACCTCTAATAGCCTGAGCTCTCTCGCCCGAGGTATGTCCATCGTTACTCTTATATCTATCCATTTCAACTTATTTTTACTGCATCGACGGCCCCAGCATAAAGTTGAACCTCACTCGGACCATGTCCGTCTGCAATTCCTGCACATCCAACGCTTACCTTCCACATATTATGCTCATTCTTCGCCGTTGCTGGGCATTCGCACGCAGACATAGTCTATTCGACACCTCTGATCCAGATTGGTGTTTCGCTGCACCCCAAACTCGGACAACTCATATTTTCAACTCTGTCAACGCATTTGGATGCCATCCCGTTTGCATTACCGGCACGCTTCGAGGTACGCCGAGTCCAACCTTTCTTTTGTTTATGAACTGAATCACATTTTTTACAGATATTTCTTCAACTACTCCAGCAGGCCCAACGTTCGGCTCGACATGTATTTCTGTAAGTCCCCATGGCCTGGCATTCGACTGCATCACTCGCCGCTATATATAGCGCTCTCTTATCTTGCCTCGCTCCTATTCGTTTTCTCCAGCCATTACATTTGTTGACTGCGATTTCGTTTTGTTCCTTCGCTTGGAGCTCTCGACTGATTTCTATCTTTTCATGTCGCTGCACTTCTGACTCGTTTTTCCCCCCGCCTCTCATTTCATATCATTTCTACTCAGCCGTTCCATTTCTGCAAGGATCGCTCGCGAGGCTCCTTGGACTGCACGGACGAGTTGTGCTTTCATCTCTTCCTGCTTTCTGACTCAAATTTTCCTTGCATTTCATCCCCTTTCTGCTGTTATTTTCGTTTCGTCTATCTCACCTCTATTCGTCTCCCCGCTCGGTGCATCCTGATGGTGCTGCCTTGTTATTGTCATTCCCGCTACTTTGACCTTTCTTTCTTTTGCCATTCTTTCTGTGTCACAATTTTCACTCGGCACTTGAACTCGCCCTTTGATGCTCTCGAGATTCCAATTTCTGTGGAGTCTGACTGACCTGCGACCAGTTATTTCTTTCAGCTCTGAACCCCACCTCTATGGCCTCATCCTGGGTTGCGCAGTCAATTTGACTCCACCTATGTGTCCCGAATTTCTTCAGTAAGCTCTGTCGAACTGAGCCTTATCCTTCGGCTGACTTCATCTCTGCTTGGTTTATGTTTGATCCATCGGCTCTTCTTCGACTTCATCGCGCACATCAACCCGTAATTTCAAGTTCGACTCAAATATCCACGACCAACGCTTAAGTATATATTCTCGAAGGTCACCTTCGTTCATGCTTTCTTGTCTCATATCTCCCTTTGACGTGTATCTTTCTCCCGAATGTTTTCTATGCTGTCTTCCCATCGACCTTCCACTCGCGTAAACTGCACACTGCACAATCATATGCACGCTAACCTCGATTATCTTTCGAAGTGCATTCATTTCTACTGCTGTATCTGACCTGGATTCCAACTTATTTTTTCATTCAGGACATATTTTTCGACTCTGATCTTGACTCCAACCTCGCCCATCTTTCATCTTGCTACATCTCTGACTCGCACTTTACAGATACAGTAATATATCACACGCATCCAAGGCCCTATCAAGTTACCGCAGTTCTTGTGCATTCTGCGTCCAAGTCGAACTCGGCATTCGAATATCGGCCAGTAACCTCACAAGGACTGTGTCTTTGGCATCCTCGTGAGTCGGTGCCACCTTTTAGTTGCCCATGCAAACACAGTCTATTCGACACCTCCGATCCACATTGGTGTTTCGCTGCACCTCAAACTCGGATAGCTCGTACTTTCAACTCTGTCAACCCATTTGGATGCCATCCCGTTTGCATTATCGGCACGCTTCGAGTTACGCCGAGTCCAGCTTTTCTTTTGTTTATGAACTGAATCGTAGTTTTACAGATATTTCTCCAACTATTCCAGCAGGCCCAACATTCGGCTCGACATGTATTTCCGCTAGTCGTCAGCCCATATCACCGCCAGGCTCGTTCATTACCCACTGCTATATATCCTGCTGGAAGTTGAGTATGAACCAACTTGACTCCCAACTCCGCCCATTCATTCATGTTCCTTGTTGATTCTTTCATTCACTGCATCCTATATATACTGCCAGCATTCAAAACGCGTTCGTACTTGGAGCGTGGAGTTGCAGCAATCTAACAATTCTCCATTCCCAGATTTTCTTCCTTGGACTAATACTGAGCGCGATATCTAACCTATTCCCACAAGGCCTCACTGATACAGTTGAGGTTCAATTGTTGAGAAAGGACGCGGAGCACGAGGTGCTATCAATAAAGTGTCTGTCAAGAGAGATTGGAGCTTGACTGGAGCAGGAGATGTCAGTGTGTGGCGGTGCGCTGCTTGCCACCGGTCCAGTGCAAACAGGGATGCACACCTGCAATGTTCGATGTCGAACTTCAACCTCTGCCAGCAGGATTCTCAGTGAAAGATAGCCATATTAAATTCATCTCAGTAAGTCTCAATACGCCCTGCACAAAAAATTAAATGAATACTTGACAAAAAGTGCGCGTATTTCTGCTATTGGGACGCGGGGAGTCGAACCCCGGCCTGCTGCTTTACTTCGTCATTTCAAAATCTATTGAATACTGCGGTGCACCGTACACCACGTCCCATTTACTCCGCTTATTTGTTCCCTGGATTTATATAAACGGAATTCGTGAACTGCTGAAGCAAAGCTGCAAAATCACTGCTACTCACGATCGGGCGCGACATCGAAACCCGCGCTTTCCTCAAATATATATATATATATCACATTCATCTTAAGATTCAGACTCTTCCAACGACCGAAATCCTTATATGAAAGGAAGAAGAAAAAAGGTAAGCTTTCCGCTACCAAAAGTGGGATGCGGGGAGTCGAACCCCGGCTTGCCGCTGTTCAACTCATACGTATTCTGGCATATCGAATGCGGCGGTGCGCCGTACACCACGTCCCATTTCTTCCCCTGGTTCGTCCCCTGGATTTATATCAGCCGAATTTAGGAACTTGCGGGCGAAGAAGAATTAAGACAACTAGAAAACCAGACTCGGCGAAACAGGGCCCGGCGCTTTTACTCGGATATTATATTTTTCATGGGACCGTCTCAAGGACGAACTCCAGCCCAGAAAAAAATGAAGCCTCAGCGGCTCAGCCAATATAGTATGTGGGACGCGGGGAGTCGAACCCCGGCTTTCTGCTCTTCAACATTCTGCATATCTTACATGATTGAATGCAGCGGTGCGCCGTACACCACGTCCCATTTCTTCCCCTGGTTCGTCCTTTACATTCATATCAGTGGAATTCAAGAACAGCAGCGAGGAAATAAATCCTTGCCAGACAAAAGAAAAGGATGGCCAATATTTTAGGTGGGACGCGGGGAGGCGAACCCGGCTTATCGGCAAAATTTGCTAGCGCTATGAAAACAGTCATATTCCGGTCCGGGAGCGGCCTCGCACTTTCACTACGTTATCAAGGCTGATTGATACCTACTCCTGAGCGTTCCCGACCTGCCTTTCTTCAGCTACCCCCTGGCTTGATTGGCAAAACAGAACTAACGTCATTAATTCTGACTTGAAATTCGTAACAGAGCATAAAAATGACGGCAATCTCTCCTATCGCATGGCTCGGGCTCGAATCGAACAAGCGTTGTCTGCGGAAGTCGAGTCCTGGAGAATAATGTGCAGATGCGGACCACCGCTACCGAGCCTTCTCCTGCAACTTGGGAGCTTGGTTAAGATGGTGTTGAAAGCGGCATTTCTGGGGGTAAAAAAGGTGTGAAGCACGCAGGCTATGCCCAGTGCTCGAATCGAACGAAGCGTCGTTTTTAGGAATCAGAACTTCTGCAATATTCGGGGCAGATGCGAACCACCGCTACTGGGCCTTTCTTTGCTGCTGGAAAACTTCGTTAGGATTGTGTTGAAATCGGGATTTCTATGCTCAAAAAAAAGAAGATGAAGTTGAACAACACCATGCCCAGTGCTCGAATCGAACGAGCGTCATCGAGAAGGTGATGGACGGCATTAAACACAGTCGAACCAGGCTACTAGGTCTTCCCTCGCTACTGCAGAAGCTTGTCAAAGTGGCTTTTTCTGGGGCAAAGGAATGTGAGGAGTTGAGAAAAGGGGGTGAAAGAAGTCTACTGCTCTATGGGTATTTGTCACAGAGACGGACTCACCGCTGCCAGGGCTTTCTCTGGCCAGGAGAATGGTCTTGAAGCTAGAAAAAGAAGTCTGGAACGCCTATACCCAGTGCTCGAGTCGAGCGAGCGTTGTCTGGAGAACTCAACTAAATACAGGTTGGGTGCAGATGCAAACCATTGCTACCGGGCTTTCCTTTGCTATATCAGAACTCACTCACCGTGGTGTTGAGAGCCGAATGTTTTAGGGCAAAAAAGCTCAGAGCAGCATCATGCCCAGTACTCGAATCGAACGAGCGTTGTCTGCAGAAATGGGGAGGAAGAGTGCATTGGATGCAGATGCGAACCATCGCCACCGGGCCTTTATTAGCTACTGCCGAACGTCGTCAGGACTGTTGAAAGTGAAATTTACCGAGACAAAAAAAGGTTCGAGTTGTAAAACAGGATGTTTTGGAGAAAAACAGGCTTGTATGACCTGCCTGTGAACCTACATAAATCAGCAATTAGATCTCAACTTTGGATCTGAGACACATAAGAAGCGACTCAAGTGGAATATCTTCGACGCCCGTGCCAAACTTCGCTAAGCACCACTTTGCCAATTTCGTTCGCAAACCGCCATGTCGGGACGTATTCCCGTCATCTCACTTGTTCATCCGAAAGCTCAGGACGTAGAATCGTAGAGCTCGAAGAGAGGACCGGACCGTCTTTGGATGACATCTGCTCTATACTTTAATGTTTGCACTGTGTGCAAAAAAAAGGCCGGCTCTGAATTATTTAAGGCTCCAGTTGCGTTAGAGAAGGGACGTCCACATTTTCCCTCAGATTCACTTGAATTTGGTGGAATCCAGGGATTGAACTCGGACTTGGGGTAGGATTCGGACCCTAAATCACAGTTGAAGGTGATTTAGGGTATTCATACATTATTTCAAGTTGTACTTAAGTAATACTTGCTTTTCCAACGGCAACTTCTTTAAGGGAACGGTCGCTTTAAAAGAGTCGTCGGAACGCAACGAGCCCGAATGCCACGACAAGCAAGGCACGGGTTCGTGGCTAGCTCCGGAAAATTCGGCTTCCTTTTTTTCTTTTTCTTTTGGGAACGTTGCTCATGCCTTTGTTGTAGCATGTTAGTGCGCTCACGCATTGACGCGTGACACCCGCACAGATTGCCGTAGGGGATCCAGGAAATGCATTTAGGCAGACACATGACAGAACAAGTCACGGTACTGTGGGACTCGGGGATGCAATACCCACTAAAACCCCCCACGGTTTTTGTGGGACGAACCCACGACCGTAATCATTACACAATGATTATTCCGGCTAGGACTTGTGGCACACTCACTCCCCGAATTCGGCTTCCTTGCTCCTCGTGCGCGCCCTTTCTTTCTTCACGACCCCCACCTCCATGGCCCCCAGCAAGAAACTGACCAACAAGGCGTGTCCCCAGCAATTTGACCCCGCCCCTTCCCACACTCACATTGTTTGCAGCAGGCCCCGTTTGTTCCAGACAACTCCAGGGGCCCAGAGGAGCACCAGGTTTGGTTAGAGGACGCCGAGAGACGCACCATCGCCGACCCGTCTGCCCCCGGACGCGACCCGCCAAAGCCGTTCACCACCGATCCCCTGGAGGCTCAGCTCCGCACGGAGATTTTGCGCATCGGCGATTCGTCCGGTGCCGCGGGTCCTTTCCTCCACCTCGCGCACAACCTCGCGCAGCAGATGAATCCGCACATCTCGATACATCACACAGAGTCTTTCTTTATTTTTTTTAATGTTAATTTTTGCAGGTCTGGAAGCGTCCGATTATGTACGAGAACGACGACCAGAAGTACAGCAGTGCGTTCTTCCAGCAATTCGGTGCCATGTCCGCGTTCGCAAAGGAGCGGCCCCAAGGATGTGACATCTCTGGCAGTGGCCGCCCTGTGGACCGCGAATCCCACCTGTATGTCCAACGGCGAGTGGGCGACGAAAGATTTGCACACCATTATCCTCATGATCATCCAGCCCCCTGCTGGTTCGTTCGGCAGATCCAGCCCCGGGAAGGTCGTCGCCATTGGTGACCCCAACGTCGTTTCCAAGATCGGCAACCCACTCAGTGGCCGCATTAACACCCTCCTCGGCGTCAAACCAGTTCCATCGACGCGTTATATCAACCTCCCGCGCAAGGAGCACAGTTCCAGTGGGGAGGGCCTCGCGCTAGCCCTCGAATGGGTGTTGGAGATCGTCGTGAAGGGGGTCGGAATCACAAGGGATGAGAAGAACAGGGTGACTGCCATCGAGGGCTTTCGCCGTCTTTAGAATGCATTTTGTTTGTGCACATCTTTGAAAAACAGTCTGTATTATGTTGTCAACAACAATTCAAGTAGTCCATTCCCATTGGCGGATATTTCGGGACTCCCTCGCCGGGTTGAGTCTGAAATAGGATCCGCCACGCCCAAGAACCATCCGCAGGGTGCGCTCTTCGACCTCCTCGTCGTCGTCGTCGTGGTGCGAGGCCAACGCGTAATCGTTGTTCGGGATGTGGAACAGCGCGAGGACGCCCTGCGCTGCAGGGATGAGATCTCTACGCTGAAAATAACAACATTGGTTAGTTACAGACAGAATCAGGAATTGGAAGGGGAAGCGTTCAAGGCAGTCGGGAGGGACAGCGAGTGGATATCGAGGTTGGGCGAGCGGAGGGCGTGTATCGTCGTGCGACAACTGCAGAACGCAGCCCGCACAGGTAACGCTTGCCGGCGGTAGGTGAGATATATAGCCAAGGTGCGTTGAGCGTAGCGGCTCGCGCGGTAGGTGAAACATATAGCTAAGGTGCGTTGAGCGTAGTGGCTTATGCGAAGTGCCCCGGAGACATGCGAGGTAGTGGATGGTAAACGCAGCTAACGGGGGGGATGGCGCAGAACGTCGGGGGGATACACGCGATGCGGACAGGAAGGGAATATTGAGGCTCACCGGGAGTGTGACGTCTCAGCTCGGTGGACGTCTCCATACATATCTTGTCATCGAAATAGCACTGACATCGTCGTTCCCAAATGTCAAAACGCGACAGGCGGAGGCAGCGGCGCACGGGTCGGCGGGGGGTATAGCGAGGCCAAAAGCGATGCGCCATAGCAGGCAGGTGTTGAATGGTCGATGGGGACTGCACCCAGGCACTGAAGAGGAGGGCAAAGGCTGAGGTGGAGCGAGATGGACCAATGTCCGAGAAGCCAGCGGGAAGGGGATCCTCCGTCAGATAATGTGAGGAAAACGAGTTGGGGCGCATAAGAGCACGTTGATGTCGCCGAAATCGCGAGTGGTGGCGGTCTGATAAGCGGTGTAACTGCGGGTTCCGGCCCGGTTATCAATTGACCCGTCTCTTTTCACCATTGCCTGATGCTCCCTCGGCGTCTCCTCCAGTCGTCGAATTTGCCTCTCTGTATCGTACCAAGACAATATGGGATCCTTCAGCCGCGCCCTCATGGCCGCAATTTCCGTCCTGCGGCGTGCTTCCTTCTCTCGCGACATTTCAGCCACAACGCTCAGTCCTCAACGTCAGAATGTTATTACCGTGGGATTTGAAGTCCGAGGATAACAGATGGGTCTTGATTCGCCACCCTTTCTGATTTTTCTCTCACCTCCGCCGCCTCGTTTTCTGCGCCTGTGGCACATGCCCCTACCGCTTCGTTCTCATTTTGCGCCGGAAACCGGCAGGTCGGCGAACCGAGAGAGGGCTTTGGGCCTTGGTGCGTCTATTTTCATCGCGCTCAGTCAAGCCCACACCACGTTCGTCCCTGCGCAGCCCATCCAATTCCGCCCGTCGATCATCTCTCACCTTCCCCACCTCGGTTCTCGCATCTCACTCGATCTCCAGAGAAGCCACGGCCGCCGACGACACAACACGTTGCACGACGGCTCTTCAATAACTTCCCACCTTCCACTTCAATTCGGGAGGGCCGCCATCCCGCGCACTCCATTTCCCCGTCGCGGGTAGGAAAGCCGCGGCTCCCATCGTCCTCGATCGGACGCCCCGGACTTGCTTCAATTCCTCGTCGTGCAAACCAATTCCGCGCCTGCGCAACCGTCCGCGAGTCGCACGACGTCGTTCCTCCCTCATTGATCTGACCGCGTATTGCATCCTAACTGCTTTTTTCAGTTCCCTCCCGCATCTCCCCATCCTTCCGAGGAACCCATCCGGTACACTATATTCTCGCCTGCCGCAGTTTCAGCGCTTAGCGCTATCTCATTCGCAGACGTGTCAGTTCTCTCCGCCGCCTTCCCGAGTCTTCCCTCAGACTACATACATACCCCGCACCGCCGCTCCCATCCACCCCGAAAATCCACCCGCTGTATCGTACCCCCCGCCCACGTCACGTCAATTCTCCACCGCGTCCACTCACTCGCAATCGAATTACCACCGCTTCAATTTCGCGGCCGCCCTTAACTAGTTAGCTATCGCTCCCAATAGTAAGTAAGTACTCTTGATCGGCATACCCGACGCTGCGACTCCAATCCTCTGCTCGGCTATCCATACCGTATCGGCGCCGTCGTTTGGCGCTGGGCGTCTTTCCTTGTCTCGCGGGCGCGTTCGAATCCTCCGTACGCTGCGTCGCGTCCATATGGGATATCGATAGACCACCGCCCTGTGCTCTTGTTGACGGTCATAATGGGGTCCTGGGACGCCCGCCTCGATGCTCGGCCTCAAGTTGAATATTTCCGGGCTCGAGGCACCACTGCGTCTGCGTCTGCGAGTCCGTTATCCGACATCCTGTTTTTTTTTCGAAATTGCGCGTTCTGCCGATCTCACGAGCATCGCATCCTCAATCCTCTGGTGGCATTATGCTGATTGTATTCAGAACGGCTGCTCCGTCCGCCATCACACACAACAAACTCGTTATTGGGAACCAACAGACATCGCTCTCCTCCAACAATTTCGTTCATGGCTCCGAATGGGGGAGTGTTGCATTGAACCAACCACCTAGCTCGCTCGCTGCGCGGTTATCTCCCACCGACCAGTGTGGAAAGGACACTGTGAAATCGAGGTAGCTTGCGTTCGAAGATGAGTTAAATATTATCATCCATTGTCGATCAACTATTTTCCTCCCGTGGTACATAATCTCGGAATATTCCCATCTTCGTCCATGAGCTCAATTTTCTCTCTGCATGCGGTGATCTCTGTATACTTTTACTAGTACTGGAGCTTCACTGCAGTGAGGCTTTTATAGTTGGGATATAGCAGCATTTAAGTTATAAGTAGATAACGAAAGCTGCGAAAGTGTTCTTTGCCTTTTTATGGCGCGTGCCTGAGCACTGAGCAGCGATTGTCCAACTCTCAGCCATATGTCAACTTTCCACGAAGATGGAAGGAAAGAAACCGAACCGGTTTTTATGAAATCCTGTGTCTGTGGGAGTACGAAGGCTTTTTGGCGAGTAAAATTTTGAATTTGTTGTGTTTGGTAATGTTGTTGACCTTGTCCAGACGTTGTTAAACAAGGTCGTGGTCGAGTAGACAAAGTGTGAGGGTGAAGGCGGAATCGAATATTGTGGATTAAGGGGATGTACATGCATCGTTCAACCGCCAACAAAGTGAGGGCTGAGATTGAAATGGGATAGGCAAGAACTTTTTTAAAAAGATGTATGTCGGACGTTCGTAAAGAAAGCCGCTATCCTCTCCTTTCTTTTTATATCTCTTACAATACTCTGACTCGCAACTGGTTATTACACCCCGCCTCGATACAAAACCCATAAATTCCTTACAGCACTCTCCTGCGCCCCTCCCGCTACATTCCACTCCCGCACTTCTGTCTCCCTCCGGGCCAGCTAATTACCTACACTGTATATACGTATAGTGCTACATGGGCCCCCAGGGGCCCGCGCGCACTCAAATTGAAATTTGATTGATTGAAAGAAAACCGCTGACCTTTGTAGGGCTCTATCGTATCCGGGGCGGGGGTCGATACTAGCAGAAAGATAGGAACTAGCAGAGTGGATTTAGGTTTAGTATCAAGTACACTGACAGAGTGGTAAACGCAAAAAAATTATCAATAAATTCAAGCTCGCTCCTCCGACTCCGAGGCGGGCAACGCCCCATCCACATATGACGAGAACTCGCTATCGTCGCTCATCTGCGCCGGGCTTCCCTCCCCCTCCCCTTCCCCGGCATTGACATCTTGCGACGCTTCAGAATCCGCCTGCACCTCAGCATCAGCCTTCGCATTCTCACCCTGCACCTCCCCTCCCCGCACACCCAACCCCGGTCTCACATTCATTCCCGCCCCCATGCCCATGCCCATCCCGGCCTGCATCTGCGCTACGCGCTCCCTCACCCTCCTCCTCCTCTCCACCTCTCTTGCTTCCCTCGCGCGCCGCTCCTCCCTCTGCTCAGCAACCCACGCGCGGGCGCCCTCAACAGCTGCCACAGGGGCGGTCTTATACGCCTGCAGATAGCACTGCAGCTCCGCGGTCGAGAACTCCGCGGGCGGGATGGCCGCGGCGAACTCTTTTGAGAGGGTCGTGATTGTGGTGCGTGTGGGAGCGGGGGTACCGGTTGTCATTGTCGCGGGGTCCGCTGTAAGTGCAGAGTCTGTTGGAATCGGCTCGGAGGCGACCGTGTGCCTCGACAGATTGCCCTCGGCAGGGGGCGCAATTTTTGCCTCAGCGAGGTCGGGGAAGCGTGCCTCGGGGAAGAAGCGCACGAAGAGCGCGCGCGCTTGGTCTGTCGTGGCGAGCTCGTACGCTATCTTACGGTCGATGCGCCCGGGTCGCAGCAGCGCGGGGTCGAGGCGGTCGAAGTAGTTTGTCTGCAAGGTATCCGTACATTGTCAGCACGTCGGTACAGCGTATCGACAGCATTAGAATGAAAAGAAAAGCACAACTCACGGTCGCGAAGAACAGCTTCCCTTCCTCGCTCCCCACTCCGTCGATGACATTCAAAAGCCCGGAGAGCGTAACAAGCGAGCGAGTGCCGCCGTGTCCCCCCGGATGCACCTGCTCGCCGCCGAACCCGAACGGCGACCCGCCGCCCCCAAGCATCATCCGCGCGCTGCGCTCCTCTATCTCATCCTCGTCTTCGCGTGAGGCAAACGCGCAGTCGATGTCCTCGATCAGGAACAGCGCGTGCTTCGGGATCGACGACGCCGCACGCTGCAAGAAAGAGTCGTCCACGCTAAGAACATGACATTCGTTAGCGTTTTTAAAGGAATAGGATGGGAAAGGGGGAGTACAAGCTAGCCGCGAGGGAAAGTGAGTAGATCTCGATGTTGAGTGCGCCCGCGAGCGCGTATATGGTCGATGCTGCACAACCTTAGTAATGTGCGATAATACCAGAGGGACTCACTTTTTCCGGTACCAGGTGGACCGTAAAGCAGGTACCCGCGGCGGTGCGGGATGCCCGCCTCAAGGTACCAGTCCTCCGTCGCTAGGAACTCCTGCGCATCGCGCACCAGCGAATCTACGACGCCGTCCTGCAAGATGACCGAGCTGCAAAGAGCGTTGGTGAATGCCGAGGAGAAGATGTGGGCAGAAACGCACCTGAGAGGCCGCCTCACCTTATGCTTGACGTGGTTCCAGGTCATGCCGGAGCCGTAATGGGGCTGGAAATTCACGTCAAGAAAATGAATGCCGATAGAAGTTGAGAACATACGGAGTCTGCTAGATGAATAACGACGTTGGGCCGATTGACCTCGACGTAACGCGCGCGCGCGTCTTCCACCAGCTGCGACAGCAGATTCATATCCAGCGTGTAAATCCTGTAACGAATTCAATAAGTATACTGGAAGGACAGCCATGAAGGGGGCGCGCACGTCACAAAGATACTGGACACCTGTTGAAATGTACCCATGGTGGTGAACCGCCCCGAGCCGGACTCATTGCTCCTCTTGATGTCGAGCCAGTGTCCGCGCCAGCGGAAGAGCTGCGGCTGCTGATAGGTCGGGACGTACTCCGCGTTGCCCTTGATCTTCGGATCGACCCATGTCTGGACGGACCACTTGCGACGCGAGTTTGTAGCGTTGACGAGAAAGTCGCGCGAGCGGCGCCAGACGTTTTCTTGTGTCTATGTGGATCATCTAGATTAAGTCCAGCTACAACCAGAACGGGAAGACGCACCAGGAAAAGCACGATCCACTCGTATGCTGGGTCCCCTTCGTCAAATTGCGCAGTCATCGAGTACTCTAGGTGCAGGTCAGGTTTGGTCTAGCGAAAGCAGGAGAGTAACGCACGGATTCGGAAGCGGACCATGAGCCACTGACAGAGCCTTCGCCCTGCCTCAATCACTGACCCGAGTATGAGCAGCCTGATGCTCGAGCCGAGGTACGCCTGCGAGAACGTTCCCACCGCTGCAAAGACGGACGATAGACCCAAGAACGACACTAGCCACGGCGAGTTCGCATCCGCGCTCTGTGCGCCACCAAACGGACTGGAAACAGACATCGAAGGCGGGAGTCAAGGGGAGGGCGATGGGTGTGAGAGTAGGAAGACAAAAGCTGTAGAGCGTGCTAAGCGCCAGGTAGGCATCGATGCCTCGTGGCTGATGAGTGATTCAGATTGGCCCGATTTGCCCCGAAGCAAGCGCTTTCGAGGGCGGCGATAGCAGCTACAGGCTATTTTTTACCTGCTCGGGAAAGACCCAAACTTGACGGTAAACGACCAACCATCCCTTTAGAGGGCGGCAATAGAGGGAATGGGCCGCATATTACTGGGCATTTGGGAAGGACCCAGAAAAGGTGGTCGTGGATGGCTCGAAAAGGTAAAGCCTTCGAGATATTATTTCCATTTTTTGCAGGTGCTGCTGGGCGCCAATTCGCTGATAGTAGTGGGGGTAGCCGTAATTGATGAGCACCGGAAGATATAGTCCATTTTCAAGACGCTCAGACGTTGAAGACTCGTCAATTCGACTAGATGGTGGTGGTAGGAGGGATAAATTGCTTCTCCAGAGGCCGAGATGTGAGCAGACGATGAAGATCCGTTCCGAGCAGTTCCGTGACGAAATATCTGTCGAAAAGGTGAGCAACAACCAATCTGATTGTAGCTGCTGGACGTACAAATCCTCGAGAGGAGATATGAAGACGACGCTGAGACTGATGATCCACCATTCCGAGTTTTGTGTGAGCGGCGGTGGAAAGGAGCACGAACCGAATGGCGGACATTTTCGTGCTGGAGATGCTTCAAGAGCTTCAGTTCACGGTACGTCCGTTTGCTGAGGACGGGTATGCTGAAGGGCTTCATGATCTTCTTTATCGCCACGGAGGTTCCTGTGAGCTGATCCTTGGAAGAAGCAGTCGGGTGCTTAGATATGAGACATTGGGTAATTGTCGGAGAATTGTAATTTGCGCTGTAAGGCCTTGTGTGGCCTTGTAAGGCTACAAGAGGATTTGCACTTGTAATGCGATTACATGAGGAAAGATCACTGATAAGATCATCATAAGCCCGGGCCGTCTTACAAGATCTCGGCCTCTTACAAGATAAGGTATTCTTATCAGGGCTTGTCCGGGATCTTATCTCGTCTAAGGGCTTCTAATAGGTTGAAGTCGTACAAGGCACTACAAAGGTTGGGAAATATTACAAGAGTCAATAGAAAGTTAGTAGGACCAAAAGGAATGCGCCTTCTCTCACCACTATCACTTATTAGTAGTACTAGTATTGGTATTAGTAGGTTATAGATTTTATTCGAAATCACCTTCGAACAGGATCGAACCAGCGACCTTGTGATAACGACTCATAATTAAGGGTATACAATATAAACAACTGAGCCATTAGTCCGTTAAAGTAGAAGGAACTGTGTTCGCTATATAACGCTCTTTGCGGTTTTCCCCACACACGCTTTGACAACAGAAACATTTCAATTCGACCGCGCATGAGTGTCTACCTTAATTCTACCTACGCGAAGCCCGACGGCGAGGCTGTGCCTGGGGAGGCTCTTCTTCACCTTCACTGGGGCTGTCCTGAATGACAGTACTGACCACCTTACGCCCATGTCCTTGATTCGATCCGCGAGCCCGCTTCGATCCCTGACCACGCCCTCGACCTCTAACAGCCACCAATGGCACCGGTTCCTCCAGTGCAGGTTCGTTGTCAGGTTGGGTAGCGTCCACTTCAGGCTCAATGACCTCATTTGGTCCTGCTTCTGGAGTCAGTGTACTAAGGCGGCAATGTGATCCGGAAGGACACTTACCATCGCCAAAATCAAAATCAACGTCGCCAAGGCGCATGTCGTCAAACGCTGCTGCAAATTCAGCCTCTTCTGCTGCCTCGGCCTCGTCATCCTCCACCACCTTGTCATCCAGAGTTGCGATCAGTGGGACACCGGTAAAGACGATCTTTGTCCAAAACCTGATGATGTTCCGCACACCGGGCGTCTCCTTATTTTTCATCAGCATCTTTTTATACTGACGAAAGTAGGTGAGGTATGGGATTTTGGAGATCTTGCCAGTTTCTTCAAATAGCACGTCAAGGCCCGAGAGCACCCGAATAATCTAAGGAAATCAAATGATCGTGAAATAGTAAACGGTACGTGATAAGCTTACAACGATGAGGGTAAAGCAGATGCTGCCAATTGTCAGGCCTTGAAGTTCCCAAATATAACCCAGTGTATTAGCCTGAGGTTTGGCGCTGCCTTGTTTTTGAACACTAGCGGTACCGAATATCATGGAGCGAAGGGCCTAATAATTGGTCATCGGCATATGCATCAGAAATATATTAGCACGATTGACTTGCCATTGGGAGCGCCGGATTGAGGAGAACAGTTTGGGCATTCTTCTTTAGTGCAGAGTAAAATATCGGTGGGTAGGCAGTGGGCGGGAGTTTGGTGTCATCACCAGGATGGTAAAGCAAACCAGGTGTTTTGCTCGTAATGTTGAGGTCTGCGAGGATTCGAGAAAACGACGTCTTGAGTGTATTTGCTGCAGATGAGCGTCCCGCATTGAGATGCTTAATAAACTAGCCAGCCAATGGTTAGTAGGAGAAGAGAAATGTCAACAAGACGTACGTTGTCACGGAAGTCGGGGAAAGTTGACGCGTCCACAAGTTCGTGGTATTTGGTGGGAATATGATCATAAAGGTTGGAAGTAATATAGCGAACAATCAATTTCTCTGACTTGAACATTGTGTCGATCTCTGCTGGGGTCGCATGCGGAGGAGGGCCGTCTGCGGCGCGGGCAGTAAATACCGCAGGGTGAAGCCAAGGTTCCTCCATAAACCCATACTTCTTGCCCAACGTCTTGATTACCGATAGGTAACCAGTGCCACTTGGGTCGTCTTCTTCCTTTTTCTTCTTGCCACTGTTCCGTGCTTCGATGGCGGCTAGCTTGACACGCAACTCTCGATTTTCGACAACGAGCCGGCCCATCTCTAGCTGGGAATTCTTCAATACCTGTTAAAGCCAGAAACAGCTCGTCAGCAGCAAGTTCATATTGACTATGGTACGGACCTCTCGTAACTCATGTTGCGTCGCATTTGGGCCGGGTATATCAAAGGTACGGACAAGTCCACCGTCGGACTCGCTGTCGGAGTCAGCCATAGTGCCAGACAGCGTCGATGCAGAATTTTAAGGTGATGAAAGGAAGAGAAAAGTGAGACGATACTAGTTTGTTTACCGTTTAATTTCTGGTGGAGATTACGGATCGGCCATGCATTCAATGGATCAGAATTAAGATTTGATGAACGGGATCGGCGGAAAGAGCAAGTCTAATAATAGTGGCGTGGATGTAAGGTACCGGAGTTTCTGTCAGGGATACAAAACAAAACGAGCGGAAAAGTAAAATAAAACGAGCGGAAGAGTAAAACGAGACGAGCGGAGAAGTAAAAAATGGTAGTAAGTGAAAAGGAATGGAAATTTGAAGCGCAGTATTAGTTAGTCATCAGATTCAGATTCTGGGGATCCAGTGAATTGTGCGAGTGGCGACGTGTACTCCGGGACGTCTCCAGAAATGGGCAGGAAACCCAACAGCCGACGTGAACCTTCAGTCGGAATGTCCCGGGCTTCATTCAACAGGTTCATGCGGAAGATTTGACCTGCGGTGGGACGGGGCTGGGGCGTGAAGCTGGTCGATGGGGCAAGACCAGGACCCGGTGCTGGATGCCCAGGTCTGGAACGGTAAGTCTCTAGCTGTTGCATAGCATGCGATAAGTTGATGGTGGCTTCGGTGTACTGCTGCAAGAGGAATTGATAGAGAAGGCTGCGAAATTAAAGTCAATGGGCAAGCTATATCTGGACGAATTCAAAAGCACTTACACCAGCTCGCGATTGCGTTTTTCCAAGGCTTCAGCCCGCTGACGAACCGCATCTAATCCCAAAGTGCGCAGAAGGTGCTCTTCGTTGAGATTAATATATTGAAGGCTCGTGCGCATAAGCGCATCGTCCCCGGCCTGTGCCAAAAGCCAAAGAAACTGCCAGTCGAGCGACTGTACCCTCTGTTCCCATGTCAGACCATAAGTTTAAGGGATAGAAAAACACATACCTCCTCTGAGGTCATGTTAGACAGTGGAGCACCATACCCTATCCCTTCACCACCGAGGCCACGAGGATCAATGATCGGCCGCCAGGGACAATTAGTGCCATCCGAGGAATAGATTGGGGCCAGGTTTGTCAATGGACTGGGCAAAAATGGATGGGGCGTCGGGGGGCCGTCACTACCGCCAAAGTGGTGCTGGGGCATATACGGACGGCCAGCTGGGGCCTCTGTGGTATCGCTTGTGGACATTTTGTTGCCACTCGGATGGTGGTGGGACGACAAAGGGTTGACGCACGGTGAGATTGATGTTAGCCGAACTTTTGTACGTCTAAGTTTCTGGGACTATTATTAGATTATGGCGGCGTTTCAGTGTTTCGAGCGAGACCCACGAAAGAGCAGTCAATTCAGAGCATTTGGACTGAGCAAGTACTTGTAGATACAGAGCACGATTCGGGCGCGGCGGTAGTGTGCAGACATCGTTCGTGGGAGTCCTAACGAGTGCAGCTGTGCACATACTCGCAAGACTGGCAACAAAGCCCTCAAGGGCGTGTCTGAAGGGGGTGAACTCCCCCGTGGCCAGCTCTGCCCGTTCGCTCGTCGCCAGCTGTACAGACGCCTGGTGTCTGGAACCCCGATATTCAATGGCCTTGAGCGTCTCGATGGTCGTGTCCGACGCGTCTTGTAAACCTATCCGCAGCTGAATTAGTAGTAGTCTCGTAGAAACGATGTACAAAACTCACCGAGATACAAAAGCCCCAGGCCCAATGCCATGAACCTTGCCCATTTCTCATCGAGGCCCGCGTTGCTTCTCTCCGCCTTCTCCATAAGCGTCTGCAGGATGGTGCCTGCTATCTCCCCGTTTTCGCTTCCAACGAAGATGAACCCCAAGGCGAGAGTCGCAAGACTGGCAACCTCCATCGTCCCATCGTCGGAGATGTGCGGGATGAGGAGTTGCAGCAGGTCTTCGCAGTGCGAGCCCGCGTATGCCAGCGCAAGGCCCATGGTGGCACTGGTTTTTAGCGGCACGGACTTGCTGTCCACGTATTCGCCGGTGAGCCCCTTCGCGACGTTGGCCTCGGTGCGCACGCCGCTGTTGGGGATGCCGGTAGCAAGAAGAGCGCCGGCCTTAATATGCTCCTCGGCGGAGTAGGTGTATTTGTCGACGTGGCTCAGACCAAGATCTGTCCCAAAGAAGACTCAGGCCTAGCGAGGCAGTGGCGCTCATCATGCCTGGAAAAAGGAATAAGAGTCTGAAAGGGAATGGCGGTGCATCTACGAACCGTGGCCCTTGTTCTTGTACACCCAGCTATTGCCCTCTTCAGTTTCGACCATCAGCTTGTCGTTGCCAAATCCGGCACTCACGAACGCACTCACGAAGGTACCTGCGAGATTCCCGCGTGCGGAATCGATGCTTGCCAAAGCGTTTGGTCCTGTGCAGCTTCATTTACGCATTTGAAAGAAAGGATACACGTGTTCTCGAGATGTGCCTTGTATACATCCCCAAGGCTCTTGGGATCAGCGGCGCCGAGCTCCTTGCCAAATTCGCGGAAATGTGTGCTCATCCGGGTATTGCTGAGGCATTCCCGCAGGTCCTCAGGGAATTCATCCTCGATGTCTATTTCTTCATCGGGATTTGCGGACGGAGCCCGCAACCACTCAATAGGTATCTGTGCGCGCGCAAGGAGGAATGCTAGTTGCCGTTTCATTAGTCTGATGATCTGTGAGCTCGAATCGAAATTATATGATGCAGTAAACGCACGGGTTTCCGGATGCATTGAAATCTTCTCGAATAAGATCTGGCTCCCCAGGTCTTATCGCGAGTGCCAGGGCTTCGGGGAATTTGTGGTGTTGTACATATATTGTGTGCGCCGTCCGCAAGAAGGAAATGTCGCCTGGGGGTGGCAAAAGGTTTACACAGCTATCCCAGCGTCAGTGACAAGGAAAACGTACGGAGATGAAGCTTACCGTATCATGTGCTGACATACGCGACCATACGTATTGTCATCCACCAGCTGTGCTATTTCGTCGACAATTTCTAGCTCTTCCAGAAGGTCGACCGCATCAGGCTCCGCGCTGCGCCCAATCAAGAACACGGCGCGCTCCTTTCCAAGAGCTCGTAAATCCTCGATGGTGCCGACGAGCTTGACTTCTTCAGGCTTCTCCTCTTTACCGGCTTCTGGGGTGGGAGTTGGCAGATCACCTCCCTCCTCGCGGAATGTATATTCATCCCCGAGCTCTGCGGCCAGGTGACGGGCGTATTCATGTCCCCAAGTACCAGGGTTGGCGAGTGGAGACCCGGCTGGCCACAGAGACGCGGATAAAAGACGGTAACACAGAGTTCCGCGGGGTTGTGTGTCGGAGTAGGTCATGGCGAGTACCGAGAGAATGTCCGCAAAAAGAGACTGAGGTCGAGCATCAGGAATGTAGGGAGCGCGGGAATTAGGGACTAACCTTGTCCTCAGAAGCAGGCCACGTCTCATAGAGAGCTTGGAGGTCGGGGTAAAGCGGTCGCAGAAATTTAAGTGGTTTTGGGACCGAAGTCATGGAAGACGTGGATGTCCTTATGAGGGTACGAAGAGTCTCGAGAGCAGGCTGATAAGGTTCTGTATTTGATTCCTGGATGCCAACATTAATTGAAGAAAGGCGACAATGCACGCGTCACGTACCTTGAGGCGTTCTGCGAGCATCTCGAGCTCGTTTTTGAGCTGCAAGTCCTCCTCAGACTAACGGTCCTGCAGTGAGTGTCTCATCGTTGAAAAAGAGGATGAACGCACGAGTTCCTCGCCCGATTATGCTCCTCGCTGCCGCAGGCACGCGCACACCTCGATGGAAGTGCGATGGCTGAACACTAATTGGATGGCCGTGTCGTTGTTTCCCGCCGAACAAGGTGAGATATTGTTAATATTCTTAGGAAAGTCTTCTCATGGGGTGGCTCTGTAAGACGTGAGCTCTGAGATGTAAGCGATTAACAGGAAAACTCACCTTAATCAAGACTCAGCCGAGTCTGGACCATCTTGCACGTCAGCTCTTCCTCGCGAATGCTTGTCCATAACTGCTGGAAGGAACAGACGGGCGTCGAAAGCAGGGCGAGTCGATGCCGGGAATGGGAGTGAAGATGCCAGGAGTGAGGCGACCGATGTGCTGGTGCGAGGAGAAGGAGATGTGGCAGCGGATGCCCGGTCCGATGTTCGACGCTGAGTGGCACGTGGTGTGAACAAATTCAACCGCAACAGAGGAAAAGTATGGCGTACCGAAGACATTGACAAGCAGCTGGCACAGGTGGTAAGGATGCGGACATATGTAGGTGTTGATCAAATCTGTTCAACGCATCCTTTGGGGGTTCGATTCCTCCGGCAAGCATACTGTTTTATTTTTTGAAAATCTGGATGATTCTAACTTGTTGCTCTTGCCGTGCGGTGTGGTGGTGTGCTGGGGTTTGTGCGAAGGGCGGGCTCTCGGCGGGTCGTCGCGGGCGCCCCAGCGCGTAGATCGGATACGCGCCGTGGAACGTCGGGACCGCGATGCCCTCTTGCGCGTCTCCGCGTTCCTGCCCGTCCTCGAAAGCCGCGGAAGGAGGCGGCAACGCGGCTGCCGGGATGGGCACGCGGTAGTGGTGCGGGGGGCAGAGCGCGGACGCGTAGCGGAAGGGCGCGATGATGAACGGCAAGGAGGCGCATGAGCTGCCGCCGCGCGGGCGCAGGCTCGGCGCGGAGGGTATCTGAACAGTGGAACGCGGCGTTAGTTTGCGATAGAAGGAGGGGAGGTAATATAAATAAAGCAGGAACACGGCGGGGAACAGAAATCGAAATAAAAAAACACGACTCACCTCCGCCCTCAAAAAACCACAGCACCCACAGCGTTGCCGGGGCCACCTTCTTCTTCACTCGTACTTCCTATCCCACCACCCGCACCCATAAAACCCGGAGACAAAGACGAGCGCAGCAACGGCGCAGGCCCCTTGCCAACCCTCCCGAAATCCATGCAGGTACTCAGGCTTGCGCGTACTGCAGTTATTTGGCCGTGGAACGGAGTCGAGAATGGTGCTGGAGCACGGAGACCCGTGGTGGCATGGTGGCCGCAGGTAAGCTGAGGGGCGAGAATTCCGCCCCGCTGCGCGTCTAAAAAAAATAATGAGGGAGGGAGTTTGATGAATCCACCAGCAAGGCTTACCTTGCGCACGAGAGGAAGCCAGCATAATTGTAGCCTGAAAGAAGGCAGAAAAGTCAGTAAATTGGCTGGCGGCACGGGAAAAATGGGCCTGGTACGCGCTCTGCCTGCTGGTTGAAGGTGCCAGCTCCGGGTGCCGATTCTTAGCGCCCCAGCAGGCAGGTGCGACCAGGAACCCGCGAAATAAAGCGACTTACCGTGTTGTGGAAGGCTCGGGTGTTCGACAGCAGGCCGAAAAAGGTCGGTATGGGGTGGCGCTGTAGGAAGACGTGCAACTAAGCTATGAGATGTAAGTGATTAGCAGGAAAACTGACCTTAACTGAGAATCAAAACTGGATTCCATGGATCTTGTGCCTCAAATCTTCTTCGCGAATCCTCGTCCACAGCTAAGCTGGAAGGAACGGCATTGAAAAAATGGCTTCGATGGGCTTCAGGAATGGGAGTGAAGAGCCTGGAGCGAAGCGACCGACGTGCTGGTGGTGCGAGGAGAAGGAGATGATGTGGCGGTGGATGCCCGGCCCGATGTCCTGTTGTGTCCGCGTCGAGGCTGAGCGGCACGTCGTGTGAGCATTCAACTGCAACAGTGGAAAAGTATGGTGTACCCGCGTGTGTCAGAGGGAGTCTGAGAGTATGGGCCTATACCACAAGGTAGAGGCCTGCAACGTGTAGGAGGCAGGCCACTCCAGCAGCAGGAGAGTGTCCTGCTGCCCGCAACAGACATATGCAGTCATTACACTGCATATATCCTCCCCGATGCTCCTCAGGAGGCGGGTTCAGCGAACAGACCTGCAATGTGTAGGAGGCAGGATCTCCGGCCACGGAAGAGCGTCCCGCAGCCCACTGCAGAAGCATGTAGCCGTTACGCTGCATACCTCCTCCCCGATGCTCCTCAGGAGGCGGGTTTAGTGAACACTTGAGAGGCCCTGAAAGGCACATTGGCTCGGCTCAAGCCCTTCACCAGCGTCCCTCCTTCGATAGTAGGGACGAGCTGAAAGAGTACAGGGCGGGGGGTGATCGAGGTGTACGCTTGGCTGGCAGCGGCAGCGGCAGCATAGAGGTGGAAGGTTGCTATCAATCTGCAAATGGAAGTGGCAAGTAATAAAACAAGGAGTGCGATGTGTGCAAAGCGTGACTATCAACGCGACGCGTTCTGCATCACGTGTGCGTTTCGAACTTCGCCACTTCACCAATGGACCCTTATCCTACGAGACGTGCTTGCCGGCATTGTGGAAAAAACTACCACCCGAGGGGCATCGGGAAACACGAAAAGGCGTGTACAGAGTCCCGGAACACACAAACAAAAAACAAAGCTTTTGCAAAAAAAATCAAGCAGCGTCAAAGTATACGAGTCCAGTAGTATATATATTTCCGAGGTACTGAATGCCATACAGGAGAGGCGGACCTACAGAAATTCTTGAATCTGGCGGCAGGTTAGTCGATTTCCAAGCTCATAGCTTTAACAATTTTGACTGGGCTTAATAGCTCTTCCCCTCTGTGATTTTGGGACAGGACCCACAGAAGAGGATATTGGAGCACCTGAACCTCAGTCTCTACTCAATTTTTGTGGTATGTACATGAACCACTCATCGCGGTTCGATCCTAATCCTAAAAATATCAAGATCTGTCGGGTTCTCCTGAACCCGAACGTCGGCCACCTACTGCGCCAGGACTAGTGATGAATGGTCGTCCTGCGGGTCCGAAATTGGACGATATCAAATGCGTATTTCACCCCCATAGTCGCCTTCCTTCCAAGACACAAAATCTTGACGACTATCTACAGCTGGAATCAGCCCGCCGTCGAGGTCCTCCAAACGAAGAGAAACCCTGGGAACCATTTTGCACGCGACTTGATTTCGAAGTTTCTGAGTTTGCGCAGGAAAATATGTTGAATAGGAAGGCTATGGATAAATTAATCTCTTTGATACGGCGCTGCGCCGCGAACCTGGATGATTTCACCATTCGAAACCACAGTGATATGAATAAGCAGTGGGAGGGGGCATCTAAAAAATGTACCGAGGTGAGCTTCCTAATAACTTCTCATAAATTTGCTGACGATTTCTGAACAGTTCCAGAGATACGACGTTGCAGTTAAATATAAGGGTGCCGACCAAATATTCGAAATGCATGCTCGGCCTTTGTGGGATTGGACTCTAGATCTCATACAGGACCCTCGTTTGGCTCCCTTTTTCATTTGGGATGCCCAGAAAAACTATAAGTACAACGGCTTGCGTTTCATACGTTTTTATACCGAGCCCTGGACAGCAGACACCTATTGGGAAACCCAAGTATGTAGAATGTTCTACTCCATGTGATAGCGCTGACACATTGAGTATTCTAAATTGCCAGATAATCCAGACTCCAAATTATGCCCTTACATCATCTATGCGGACAAGTCGAAACTTTCGTCTTTTGGTACAGAAAAGGCGTATCCGATCATTGCAAGACTCGCCAATATTGTCGTAGGGATTCGAAATAGTAATGAATGGGGTGGGGGTCAGGTTGTAGGCTATCTTCCAGTGGTATGTCATGTATTCTATCATCTTCTTCGGCTTCTCAATATATATGTAGGTCAAAGACGACACAGCTGAAAGTGGGAAACCTGGATATGTGAACTTCAAAAATGCGGTATGGCATACCGCCTTCTACAAGCTGCTGGAGTCCATTGTTGCACACTCAAAGACGGGGGTATGGACACATTGTGGAGATGGGAAACAGCGTTGGCTCTTTCCTATGGTGCTCATCCTCGCTGCAGACTACGAAGAGGCGTACGTTCTACTAGCTATTCATGGATCTGTTTTATTTGCTAATGTCTCAGGATGGGTTCCAGGTCCGTCATGGCGTTGATTCGTGGGCTTCGGGGATTATATCCATGTCCTATTTGCTTTGTCAAATCGGACGAGCAGTCAGATCTAACTATTGTTCCTGAATTGAGGGATGCACAGCATGCTAAAGAATCTGTTGAAAAGGCACGCTCACTCAATGCTGAAGGCGGTGAAAATTTGCTGAAAGACTTAGGCCTGCGAAATGTAGATGTGAGTACCCGACTTCTACTGAGTTATCTCTCTTCATTTCCAATTTAGAATGTGTTCTGGAATGTGTCTCACTCCGATCCGCACCATGCGATCTCGTTTGACCGGCTGCATTCCCACCAAAGTGGTCTTTGGGGAGACCATCTCTTCGGTCAGATCAAGCTTCATGTGGAGAAACTTGGCGGCCGTCAATCAGCCAAGCTCGATCAGCAGTAAGATCTCAGAATCCCATGAGTAGATGCAAAATTAATATTGAACTGAATAGGTTTGATAGCCTTCCCAGGTGGCGCAATTTGAACCACTTCCAGACAATCACAAATCAATCTTTCAATGATGGCTCAAAGCACGAAGATATTTCCAAAATGATCCTCTACGCCGTTCACAATGTTCTAACGGATCGACTGGGTCTACTTTTACTCCAATGTGTGCGCAGCTATTTGGAGTTAAATGCGTATGTCGGGCTCGAATTGCACACCCCTGACACTATTGCTGCTGGTCGCCGCGAGCTTCAGACCTTTGGGCAGCTAATGAAGGTGAGAATATCCGCAAGCAGATGGTGCCTATTTGCTGACATGCTTCAGAAATACCAGGGCGCTTGCAAAGATACCGAGTTTGAGGACAAGAACTGGAACTTTCCTAAAATGCACCTGCATTTGCACGTATTCGATGACATCGAAAAAAAAGGTGTTTCAAAGAATTTTGGAACGAAAATTGACGAAGCCATGCATGGCCCAGCGAGGGCAGCGTACCTACGCCAGACAAATTTCAAAAATGTTGCACCACAGGTATACTGATCAGATTGATCCATTCAATTAACCGCTGAACAAACACAATTAGATACTTCGGTCTCTCCACCGTCGTATGGTGGGCAAATACATCCGGGATCAATTGGATGATCTGGACGAATTGGATATGGAAGACGATACACCGTTCGACGCCGAGCGTGATGTGCCATCGGACATGGAACAGCTTGGAAATGTGGCGATAGGTGGCAAGAGAAAGTGGATCTCATTCCTGAACCTGGAGAATGAGATGCAACAGGATGCCGCTTTCCACAACTTCCGAATCCGGCTCTCAGACTTCCTCTCGAATTTCCTTCCAACATACGGTCACAATCTTCCCGGTGGAAAACGAATCAAGTTCATTCCACAACAAGAGGCGAGCATTTTCAAAAATTCAAGTACATAAACTTATTCGCACCCAGATTTTGCCATACGGATTTTTAAAGGTGTTCTTCAAATCCCTTGACAATTGGGCGGATGAGACCGATTACCTTCGGTGTAACCCTTGCTTCTACAACCATGCACGGTACGATGCTGCCCTGGTGAAGACGACCACCGGCAACATTTTTGTTCGGCTCGTGTATGTTTTCACTTGCACAGTTGACGATAAAGCCTATCCATTGGCGCTGGTGCAAGCCCTCGATGTCGGAATCGGTCTCCGGTCGGCCAAGGACAAAGCCTTGCGTTTTTATCGCATCCGGGAGAGGCCGAGGCAAAAGTCGGAATTTATTTCCGTCCACTCCATTCTCCGAGGTGCTCTGTTGGCCCCGGACTTCGCCAACAAGGGAGATAGCCTCGTCGTCGATATTGTAGATGCTGACATGTTCCTGAGACTCAAAGAAATGTACCCAGTCGCATAGAAAAAAGTGTATATCTCGAGAAATACCAGCTATAGCACCTTTACAAAGCTTGGACCAGGCATTGCAGCAGAGATAAATACATGGGAACGAATGTCTAGAGCTCTCCGTCACTCGCGTCGAGTTGGGGTGCAGACGGATCCACTTGTTGCAGGAGGTGGTACCCTTGGGCGAAGACGACCTACTGCACCTGCGGGGGCTGCACAAAGTGGGGCGGCCGGCACCCCCGGTGCTTCAACAGGAGCCTGCCACCCGCAGGCTCATCGCGGATACAGCCACATTGAGGTAATCGTTGGCGGGCGTCGAGTCGAGTCAAGCCGAGTGGAAGATTTTGTGGGGTTTGATGGAGGACCGAACAAGAGCCTATGACGGCAAGCAATGGGGAGGTAGATGGAACAAAGGGAGTACATTCAAGCTTGCAACGGCCTTGCAAGAAACTCTGGTATTTTGCAAGAGCGGCCAAGAGCCTTTGTTTGCTTGTGCTGATCTTACAAGGTGCTTACAAAGCTCTTGTAACGTGACGCTCTTGTAAGAGGATTTTCATTTCTCCGACATACGAGACCAGGACACACCATACGAGACCGAAAGCACTTTTGGGAAGAAAGGATCAGACGGAGAACAGAACGGAACACTTTAGTGATTGATCCCACCTATTCAGCTGGCTGGAGGTCGACATATCGAGTGGTAACCTGTGTAAAAGAGTCAGAGGAGGCCGCTCCACAACGGTTTCTGGAGACGTACCTCGAAGGATGTACCGAAGATACTGAGCTTGATAAACGACATTCCAAGAGTCTGAAAAGATTTGGGAAGGTGGGGTAGAGAAAAGGGCGCTGAATGCAGAGGCCCTGGGGAGATCGAGCAGTAAGGAAACAAGCGCGAGTGATGGCACTTTTGATCATGAGATTGTGCGTGTTTTCAACTTTCAATTTTCAATTTTCTGGAGTCCCTAGCGACTCCTCGCCCTCTCTCAAATATCCTACCACAGAGGGAAATCTGGTTATTTTCTGAACTCTCCATGATTTTTTATTTCAGATAAAAGCGGGTAGACGAAAAATGACGTCATTTGTTTGTTCCAAGTCCGTTTACGGATTTCTGTCAACCCAAGCATGTATTGAGCATGTCTTTGCTCAGGGCCGCATCTTTCAAGCCCTCTCTGCTCATTGGTTCCGTTTTTTTGGCTCCCGCATATAGGTCTGACGCATCTCTAGGCGACAGGTGTCCGTCGATATGCGACTGAGGCCCCAAGAAAAAATACAGTGCCGTACCGATGACTCTGGCAGTCGGAGGTCTCGGTGGATTCATCTACTGGACGGCACCGGGGCCATTAATCTGATCCTCTCCAGCGTACTTTCGTCGAAGAACTTGTGACTCTTCCGCTCAAGAAGGTGGTCCCTTATAACCACAACTCGTCCACGTAAAACTGTTTTTGTCATGACGGTCTGTAATAATATCGTGTCCCAAGATTCATCCTCGCCCTCCCCCGCAAACTTCTCCAAAGCTTCCCGTGGCATCCTGCGTCGTGGTCAAGGCTACCGACCCGGACGCCTTGAAGGACAAGAAGGGCAACTCTGTCGTTCGCCCCTATATTCCGGTATCTGCCGCGCACAACACCGGTGAACTGACTTTCCTTATGAAGAGGTACGAGACGGGTGTCATGTCAAAATACATCCACTCTCTCAAAGTGAGTGGAGCCGTAGATATTTCTTGCCCAGATCACGCTGGGTAGGTCGGAGATTCTTTTTATATCAAGAGCCCTATCCACAAGTTCCCCTACAAGGGTTCGTTTTCATGTATCATATCATACCACTTACCAATCTTTGCTTCAGAAAATGAGTTCAAAGAGGTGGCCTTGGTTGGCGGCGGCAGCGGGATGCAACCCGACCATACCACCGCCTATCTTCTCACAGGCTATAACAACACCCCCCCCTACCAGATCATCAGCCGTGCGCTCACCAACCCCTTCAATACCACCAAGTTCAAGCTACTCTTCTCAAACGTCACGGAGCAAGACATTCTTATACGAGACAGTATCGACGCACTTGCGAAGAAAAACCTTTGAGGTCGTCTACCTCCTCGACAAACCGAGCCCGGACTGGAAAGGTGCGTTCCACAGCGTGCAATGCACACACTTATGCTGAGCAACCCAGGCCCGACGGGGTTCATTAACGCGGACGTTATCAAAAAGTATGTTGCGCCGCCCACCACGGAGCGCACACTGGTGATGGTCTGTGGTTCGTCCCACCTCTTAATCTCGGTTAACGGCGGAAGTAACTGTGTATAGGGCCACCGGGGCAAGTAGCCGCACTCGCGGGCAAAAAGGCTGGCATGAAACAGGGCGAGCTCAGTGGTGTACTCAAGGAGCTCGGGTACACTGAGGATCAGGTGTGAAACGTTACACGCGGGAATACGACGATACTTGGCTGATTGAGCGACGCAGGTCTTCAAGTTCTAGGAAGGATTAAATAAATGTCAAATACTTATTGCGATCCGATTTAATAGACCCATTTTCTGGCGGAGTCCTCGGCAGACTCCCTGATCCACCCTGCGACCTGTACGGGTCCCCTTGGATCCATGCGACTCTGATAGGCGTGCGCAGAAAGCAAGCGAGGGGAGCCGTTTATGTCGGCGTTAGGTTTGGTAAATTCAAGCGCCAGTTGCTTGACAAGTCTCGGGGATCATCGAGGGAGGGGTCGAACAAACCCGAATATCGAATGTCATGTATATTCTGGCCGGCGTCCGTCGTTCTCGGCGTCAACGACAAAGGGGTTGAAACGGGTCGGTGTCCTACAGTGTAAAGTGAGTTTGGGAAGAAACCCATAACTCATGATACGCGAGCGGATCATTGGGAGTTGGGATCAATTTGATCCACTCGGGCCACAACGCATCTTGAAATACCACTGGGATAATTGAATATACTTGTCTGAGCAATAACTGAAAGGCTTTGGAGGTGCGGGGACTTTCACTTATGACTCGGTCCTTGTTTTCATTCGCGTCGGTATCTGACAACGATGCGGGTTTACTAATAATAGTCATGCCCACACCGTGAACGGACTCCGCCCATTCCTCGTGGCTCCCAAATCAACGCCGCGGGAAGCTGTCAAGGATGTTAGTACCGTCGGGTATATTTTCTTCGTATAAAGTCCAAGTGAAATGTGGGTATTGCTTCAGCCGCCTCTTCTTTCGTTCTTTCTGGTCTCTTCCTAGGTACTGCGTAGTGAGTTCTTTCTCTGCTCTTCGCTGGTATCATCGTGTGCTAACCTACCCCAGTCTATTCAACCTTCTTTCCTCTTACAGTCGCATTTTATTTGATATTTTTCTTGTCGACTGCCTGCCCTTCTTTTTCATCCATTAACCCATTTATTAATCCGAGCTCGCAAAAATGTTCACCCCATCTACGATCATTGCTCTCACCCTCATCGCTGCTTCGGCACCTGGATTTTCCGCGCCTGTCCCTGCCGCTCGGGAGCTACCCACGTACGCGTCTCTCCGGTACTCGGAGTTTTTCTAAAAATACCGACGCATGTTCACAGGAATGGGATTGAAGCCCGTGGAATCGCAAGCATCCTCGAGGGACTGATTGGACCGGGCATCGAAGGCATTATCGGGGACTTCCTTGGCGGAGGTTCATCGGGAACTGCTAGCAGCGGCACCGCCGCCGCCACCCCAGTCAGTGCACGTCAATTGGCATCTATCGCAGAGGGCCTCGTTGGAAGCGGTAAGTTTACTATGAAATCAAGCTTCATACTTAATCTCACCTCTCGCGGCACAGTTGGAGGCGGAATTGAGTCTATCCTGAGCAAGCTGTTCGAGTACGCGTCGTTTCTCACAATGCCGCTTCTGTGCCATTGACGTTGTCCTCTTTTAGTCGTCGTTCCTTCAGCGATCTTTCGGACGGCAAAGTCAACCAACTCCTCGAGTATGTAAACGGCATGGACAAGAGAGAATTGAACGCTCGGTTCTCTCTCCCCTCCGGCCTCATCACTGGCGCTCTGAAAAGCCTGGGAGAGGGAGCTCTTTCCAGTGCTGCTCTCGCCGGTCTCGAAAAGCTGTTGGGTGGTGGTAGTTCTACCACCACCGCAGCCACTCCTTCTGCGTGAGTAAATGGTCTCCCTCTCCTGAATCTGCAGTTTACATAACTTTCACTATGATAGAACGGATGCATCTGCCGCCTCGTAAGCACTCTCGAAGCATTTTGAATTCTATGCTGACTGCCGATTTCAGCCGTCGGGCTGATGGGATTGAAGCCCGTGGAATCGCAAGTACTCTCGAGGGACTAATTGGACCGGACATCGAAGGCATTATCGGGACCTTCTTTGGAGGGGGTTCGTCGGGAACTGCATTGAACGCTCGGTTCTCTCTCCCCTCCGGGCTCCTCACTGGCGCTCTGAAAAGTCTGGGAGAGGGAGCTCTTTCCAGTGCTGCTCTCGCGGGTCTCGAAAAGCTATTGGGCGGTGGTAGTTCTTCTACCGCCACTGCAGCTGCACCTGCTGCGTGAGTACATTGTTTCCATCTCCTGATTACGCAACTTACCCAGCTTTCACTGCGACAGAACGGATGCATCCGCCGCCTCGTAAGCGCTCTCGCAAATATCTCGATCCATAATTGACTCTGTTCATTACAGCCGTCGGGCCTTCTCCGATCTTTCGGATGACGAAGTCAACCAGCTCCTTGAATATGTCGGAACCAAAGCCGCTCGCAGCGTCAGCTTGAACGAATTAGATTAACGGATTCATGACCCACGATCGCTACTTAAATTATCTCATCAATTAATTCATAAATGGTTGAATATTCTGCCTCACAGGATTTTCCTTGAACAATTCCTTCCCTGAAGTTGAACCTACCGGAATACCTGGGGTCCAGGCAACCTATTAACACGACTGAGCCGGAACATGATATCTTTATTTCGTATAAGGATTCAGATGATTCTCGACCATGGGTGAAGCCCGGGAAGCTCGCGGAACTTGCCGGCTCGTGCACGGACCAGTGCGACGCCCGCGCCAAACTTGCCCAAACATCACTTTGCCATTTTCGTTTGCAAACCGCCATGTCGGGACGTATTCCCGTCATCTCAGTCGTTCATCCGAAGGCCCAGGACGTAGAATCGCATAACTCGAAGATAGGGCCGTCTCGGGACGACATCCGCTCCACAGTTCGCTCCCATTTCAACGTTTGCACTGTGTGCAAGAAAAAGGCTGGCTCTGGGACTGAAATCCGGAAATGTTCTCGGGTACGTGCGAGGGATATATCCTTCCGTTCAATTACAACTCAATGTTCCTTTTCTAGTGCCTGATAAGTCGGTACTGCTCTAGGGAGGTGCGTCTTCCGCTCTGAGTGAGGACCTGTAGCGCTCATCCAATTATATTACCACAGTGCCAGGTATCGGATTGGTGAGTCCAGCCATCTTTTATACCGCATGCATGCCTACTTCGTTTTTCAGGCGAACTCACAAGGAGATCTGCGCCGACGGCGCCTCTCCTGCTCACCTCAAGCTCTCAAAACGACTGGTGGCAAACGACAACCTCATGTTCGAGATTCAGCTGCACGCCATCCTCTCTCTCGGGCTCGTGGATAACCCCGCCAATGACAAGGACAGCTGCCTCGCGGTCGAAGTCAACACAACAATGCCTGCGGACCCGCAGGCATATCTCCGAGCAATGCTCAACGGAGAGACCCTGGGACCGGACGCATCCTTCATCCTGTACATAGCGAGCATGGAGAAGAAGCCGCTGATCGCGCCCTCCACACCCAAGATCCGCGAGGAGCAGGAGCGGATGCGGACGATGCTGGGCGTGGCGGGCATGGGTGATTGGCCCGTGGTGATCATCGTCTTTACCGGCGGTGGCTCCGCTGTGCTCGAGGTTCCGTATGCCATCGATCCACAGGCTATGCAGCACGCCCGCGAGCGGAGACCAAGCGTCCTGCACTCGGGTTTGAGCGGGACGGTGACGGTTCCCATGTCCGAGGAGACCATCCGCGAGTGCGTATGTTCCATCCACCGATCGCCGTTGCTGACCCATCTATAGGAATTTAAACAATCACATTTTAATGGACAAGTCGAACCGGTTCCTTCTACGGAGGGTGAGCACAATAGTGCAATGTATTCGATTTTGAACTGACTCCGCACGTAGAAAGCGAGCGGTTGAAATTTACGACATAATCTATTTGATTGTAATTCATGCTTGTCACTGCAAAAATGCCTAGACTGGTTTTGACCTGACGCTGATACTGAGTCGGATCGTACACGGAGAGCAATTCCCTGACAAACATCTGTTGCTAGGTACGCCGGCGGCCAAGGTATAGACTGATCATTGTGGGCGCAAAGGCGCTTCCGGGGCTGTTTCTGCAACCGAGATCGGCGGTTTGTCCCTCGCAGACCGATCGGCGGCGGGCGGAGGAGCAGGAGCAGGAGCGGGTTTTTTGTTGTGTGTGTACACCCTGCATCGAACATTATTCAAAACGAAACGGAATCGGCAGTCCCGGTTTGATTTGATGGCGCACTAGCACTGATGCTGGCTGTGAGCTGGTCTGAGCTGGAAACGCCAGTGGGTCCATTAATATTCGAAGGTGAGGTTATATCTCCAGACCGCTACTGACAGAATAATCCTGTGTTGCTCTTCTTGCTCTCTTACCATCATCTTTCCCGCTCAGGTCCATTCGGTAACCTGGACTCGATCCGCGACCCTTAACGAAATAGCATAGCGCATCAAGTGGTGGCGCGAGTCGAGATTAGAACTCGAGTCTCGTATTCTGGATCCGCGAATCATCCACCGACATCAGAGTTCGAACAGAATTCCACATGTCCCTCGGCAATCCAACTGATCATCTACTTATCATTAGCGCCCACCTGTCGCTGAGTATCCGACAGCACTGGCTTTCATCAAAATCTTAAATAACCCATAGCCCTCCTTGTCCTCGGAACGTAGGTTCTCGGTCTTCATTTTGGATGCAGTCTGCCGCGAACCCTTTAGGTATAGTTGCGAACGGACTGATATCCCCTGCCCAAGGTGCTTTCTTCGACCTCCGCCGTTGAATGGCTTACAACTGATCCATGAAGGGTGGCCAATGCACACAAAACACCGCCACATGGTCGTCCCTGGATAGAGGACGCAGATGTGCGTTCACCTTTGATTTTAACCCTACCCCCGAGACGCGTTGATACGCGCCCCTCCACCATCGTCTTTGGCCGCCTGGTTACGCCGCTACGTCCCCTAATATCCTTGGATTCGCGCCGGTCAATTGTGCGGACAAATCTCGTTGTGTACACTGCGCTCTGCGCGCCATATGCGCTCCCGGCTGAGTGACGCATCTGTTTCATGGGGGATCAACGCCCACATCCTGTACGCAACCCTGCGTCGGTGGGGATCTACTGGCACAGGCTAACATACGACGCATCCGTTATTCCGAGGCCCTAAACACAAATGGATACGGGGGAGATATATAGCTCAACCGACTCCTCGGCTTTAGCGCCCCGTCCGGCATTCACACTACGTATAAAAGACGTCTATCTCTGCGGTGCAGGGAACGAGAACGCAACATGGACCTGCAATCAGAGGAATCGTATTACGCTATGGGTCGCACGACCCCCACCCCGCGGCGCCGCATCCCTCGCCCGCTCACTCCCATGCCTATACCCACGACCGACGCGTACGAGGAAGTGCTCTCGCTCGACTTCGTCTGCCGGCGCAAGTCGCGCAGCATCCTCAACTGTACCGTGGTCAGCCCCGACGGCTGCACGCCGTACTTCCACATCGTGACATCCTCCGACGTCCACCCCGCTCAGACTTTCTTCCGGACGAACAAGGGCCGCACGGTTGCAGCCGTTGAATGGGACAGCAAAGGCAGAGGAGCGTACGTCGAGGTTCACAAGACCGTCGCAAAGCAGCGCGTATCGGAGTGGCTTGGGGTTTCGGGCGATGCAAGGCAAGGGAATCCTTCATATGAATTTAGGTCTAAAACTAACCATCATCTGGTTCACTAGTTACCGCATGATGTACGCATATGGCCAGAGCTATGTCTGGGTCCCGCAGAGTAACTCGATATGCGTAAGGCTCCCTATCCTCTCCATGTTTCGAGTGCTCAACTTTCGTTTCTACAGATGTACCATTGGAGCCCGTCCACGCTCGGAGACATCCCTCATCTGCTTGCCCGAATCGAGAAAGAGGACCGGAAAGTGAGGCTCGAGATCACGCTCGAGGCGGTCAATCGCGGATTGCTGGAAATGGTGGTCGTTGCGACGACGTTGTTTCAGTCTGGCTGCTGTATTGATTAGATTCTAATAATGTAGGCGTTGTGTATAATCTGGGGTTGATGTAATAATACTCGCTGGACGAAAAATCATTGGCAGAACGCTCGTTGCTGCGGCGTAAAATATAGAGATTGAACAAAGAGCAAACTTCATCGAGAAAGAATGTATCTTGCGTCGAATGTAAATCGCTAGTCGATTTCCTAGCTTAGGACCGGGGGTAACAAAAGCGTGTTGGGTATTTGACCAAACGCCGAACTTAACCAAAAAGCCGAGTCTGCGCACAGACCATAACCAGCAATTTCCGAATCTAAAGGCCCGTCGCGACCTCGTCTCAACACCCATGTCGCACATTTCGTACGTCAGGCTCACTCATGCGGACGCTGAAAAGGATCGCAAGGACAAAGGTCCTTCGACAGAAGAAGTTCGAGCCAATGCTCGCGCTCAAGTCCACGTTTGCTCGACCTGTGGCGAAAACCCAGGCGTAGCCCAACTCAAGAATTGTGCTGGGGTAAGCTCCCGCTTGTGCGTTACTCTGGGATTCATATTCATTCTTCTTCTTCTTCCCTTCTGACAGTGTCGCACCACTCGATATTGCTCCAAAAAGGTGCGTATTATGGTATAATCGATGCCTATCCTCCTCATCTATTGGCAGTGTCAAGTCTCAGACTGGTGAGTTGCCCTCGCGTGTCATCATTTTTTTTTTCATTTTTTTCCAAACTAACTGTCACAGGCCGGTTCACAAGCAGACCTGTGCCGGCAGCGCATCTTCGACCGATATTAACCTGAAGCTCGCCAAGAAGCTCATGGCAAACGACTACCTGATGTTCTACATCAAGGTCTATGCGGTCCTCGCCCTCGAACTGCTCACCGCTCCCGAAAACGCGCTGGACACATGCCTCCTCGTAAACATTACCACAAGGGACGCCGACCCGCTCGCGGCTATGCGCGCGCTCATCAACCGGGAGGAGCGTGGCCCGGGTATCTCCGTCATGCTCCAGATAGCGAGCATCGAGAAGAAGCCCCTTATGCTACAGACGACGCCGGCGATGCGCTCCTCGCTTGAAAAAGCGAAGGCAGGCCTAGGGACGCGAGCTGAATCCGTTTGTAGTCAAGTCGGCTATGATGGGCGTTCAAAAGGTGCCCGTGACTGAAAAGAGTATCATCGAGTATGCGTTTTTCATGTCCTTGATCTTCATTGACGTTCGTTGTAGACAGTTCAACAACAACATATACATGGACAAGGAGAATCGATACCTCTTGCACACGGTGAGTGTTTTCTAAGGAGGTGGTGGTTATTTTCTCATGCGATACAGAAATCGAAGAATTGAAAGGGATTTATGCAGTTTGAAATATACATTTGCGCGAGTATTTCGTGAACTACGCGCTTCATTCGAATTCCCTCTCCAGCATATCTTTACTGGCGTCATGCCGACTTGTGACGGAGTAATTTTTTTTTAGCTCAGGGTCACATCGGTCCGCTGGCTTCTCACCTCGGACCGTCCCACCTTGTGATCATCGTTCGATGTCGAAGTCGAAGTCTGTGTGGCCACATAAATCACCCATGAATCATCGGTGAAGCTCTAATCCATTCCCACCTACCAAAATGCTCGGTACACTACTCTATCTTCTAGCTGTGGTCTCATCCAGCACTGCCCGACAGTTGACCTCGAACCTCGGACCTGTGGTGGACCTGGGCTATGCGGCGTACGCGGGAAACACGACCTCTCCCACAGGCACAGCGAACGGACCTGTGGCATTCTACGGCAATATACGATACGCCCAGCCGCCTTTAGGCGAATTAAGATTCAGGGCCCCCGCCATGCTCAATGAAGGCACCATAACATCGCAAGTTGAGGATGCCCGAGACTGGGGCCCAGCGTGTATCCAGAGGCCAGCCGTCGTTGGAATTGGAAGCGAAGGCAAGTACCGATGCTCGACTTCCTGCATCCAAACTCAGTCGGCCATAGATTGCTTGACCCTGAATGTCTGGAAGCCAACAAACGCCTCGGCCGGTGCTTCCCTGCCTGTCGCAGTGTATATCCACGTACGTTCTCTGCCATTTTTTATGCAACGTTAATGACGACTTTCTAGGGCGGTGGCTTCTATGCTGGTGTATGTATGGAGTGCGAACAGGAATAAAATTCTGATGCGAAGTCTCCAGACACCGCAAGGGTTTCCAATGTACGACTGGGTCGCCCAACACCCAGGGGGAATAATAGGCGTGTCGATAACATACCGACTGAACCTCCTTGGATTCCTCGGCGGCCCTGTCGTCGCGGCTGACGGAGACTTGAACACCGGGCTCCTCGATCAGCGCGCTGGCCTGGAGTGGGTTCAGCGACACATTGCTAGCTTCGGCGGCGATCCGAACCACGTCACGATTTACGGGGAAAGTGCTGGGGGTGCCAGTGTAGTGATGCAGGTCGCGGCATACGGAGGTGAGACCATACACGCTAACTAGTCATCGCAGTTGATGAGTGTTTCCAGGTTCTAAACCGGTTCCCTTTAATCGAGCTACGGCCCAGTCGATTGGGTTCGGGCCTACCAACACTGCGGAGCAGACGAATTCGTTCTTCAGTGAGTGCTTGTCATTTTTTCAACTCCCAATTCCTCAATGATTGTGTAGCCAGCGCTGCCGGGTTCGTCGGCTGTCCCGCCTCCGGCAGCGATGCCATGCCATGTCTGCGCAACGCTTCCCTTGGTATTGACGATAACTTCGTTGACTACTTTGCATTCTGATATTATCTCATAGGCGCAATCGTAAGCGCTATAAACCGCATCCCAAACGGGGCGTTCGCACCGGTCATTGAAGGCCCGACCGGATTCCTTCCAGACCTTCCGTCGAGACTAATCACCGAAGGGAAGATCAACAATGTGGAATTCGTAGGCGGCCACTGCACAGGAGACGGCAAGACGTTTGCAGGCGGCTCTCCTGATGACTTCCAGACGGACGACGATATCCGGCGAATTGTCTTTTCCCGATGGCCAGGCGTGGTGAGTTCTCGTCCAGGAGATTCCTTATGAGTTGTGCTTCATATTTTTTAAACAGTCAAATGCGACAATCGACCAAGCTCTTTCCATTTATCCTGAACCTGGCGCTCCTGGCAGTCCGTTCGAGACTCAATGGGATCGCGCCTCGACCATGGCCGGGGAGATAATCTTCACCTGCATGTTAGTGTCCGTTTCGTAGTTCAAGCAAAACCTCACGTTTTCATGACTCAGGGACTGGTTCCTCGCCCAGAAATTGAATTCCAACGGAGTGAAAAACATCTTTGGATTCAGGTACGAGTTCTACTTCATTCGTGCGCGAGCTCCTTGACTGTATCTAAAAGCTGGAATGCACCGGACACTGTAATTTTCAACGAAACCCCCTACCGCGGAGCTGCGCACACGTCTGACCTCTATTATTTATTCGACGGTATTTATTCGGCCCAGTAGATGGGATCCTTACTCACTTCTATTCCAGGCACGAAGTAAGAGGGAGGAATTGAAGGTCACAGCTCACATCCTAATGGCTCTTTTCAGCACGTTCGGAAATGCGGGGAATACCTTCACGCCATTCAACACGGTCAGCCCGAAATTAATCCTTCTCGCCATCACTTACGTTGCGAATACCAGAGCGAGGCTGTTCTTTCGAAAGAGGCGATCGCGTACTGGACGTCCTTTGCCGCCACGGGCAACCCATCCACGGACAAGGAATCCATATCCCCTACATGGGAGTCCTTCTTTGGTTCGGGTGCTTCGCTCCGCCGTTTAAAGCTTACCCGCGGAGGAAACACCGTCACAAATTCAACCATGGAAAATATTACCGAGGCCGAAATCATGCGGTGTGAATTTTGGATGAGTGAGAATGTAACAGCCGAAACAAGGGTTTAATATGTTATCTGTTCACAAAACTACGTCTGATTTCTTTCGTTTAAATTCGATTATATCGCTTTGCATTTCTCCCAGTTCAATCCCGATTGGCAGTTGGAAAAATCGAGCCTTTTCCAAGGTTCACCATCGATGAGCGCAGTGCATCGGCCCCAGCAAATTCTCGCTCGTTCCTTTGGAGGAACCCACACTAAACGTTTGCCCTGCGCTCCACGAATCCAACCTCCTGCGTCGATCGTCGAATTCTGTTTCAACCCTAGCCCCACCGAATGGCCTTTCTGCTGCGGAACGATGTCGCTTGTGTTCCAAACCCGGATCGTCTGATCCTGAGATCCAGAGACCAGATAGGTACCATCTTGCGAGAATGCAAGAGTGGCGATGCTTTCCCGGTGTCCGTGGAAAGGCCCTGCAATAGCATCCCCCGTTGTGATATCCCAGACCATGACCGTCCGATCGGCGGAACCAGAGGCAATGTAATTTCCGTGGATCGCGATGCAAGCGACTTCGTCGGAATGCCCAGACATGGGTGAGACCGGGAGTTCCTTCCCATCCTTGCTCCAGGCTCGAACATTGCAATCGATTGAACCAGCTACAATCCAGGTCCCATCTGCTGAGCACGCGACGGAAGTCAGTGCGCTAGGGGCTTGCAAAGGAGAATACGATGCATATGCGTGGATGCGGTTTCCGGTAAAGCGTAGGACCCGGAAGGTTTTTTTGTGGAAGGAAACGGAAACGAACAGCTTGAGGTCGTCTGGCCCAACGGCGAGTGAAGTCACAGGTGCTCCCTCGTGTGGTTGGTAGGGATCGCACAAGGATTCGCCCGTCTTGGAATCCCACATCCGCACCATCCCATCCTGAGAACCGGATATGATTGCGTTACCATCGGGCCAAAATGCGAGGCATGTTACACCGCTATCATGCTCTTTGATTATGAATCGCCGAGTTTCGTTCTCCAGATCCCACATTACGATTGTATGGTCTTCTGAGGCGGAGGCAATGCAAGTGCCTGTGGGTGAAAAGGAAATGCACGTCACTGCTCCGGTATGGCCACACAAGGGATTCGTGACAGGTGCGCCAGTGGTGGGATACCAAAGGCAAATATTGCCGTCCCCAGAGGCTGAAGCAATGTATCCTGTGCTAGATGTTGAAACGGACGTTATTCCGGATTTGTGTTTTCGAGTGGCGGAAGAAACATCGTGATGATCCAAGGAAATAGTGTTAGGGAACAAGTCCTTATAAGCCAGGAATATTCTCGAGTCCGAGGGCGTAAACGGGAGGGCGGATAGATAAATGTGGGGCGCACTTCTGGAAATTGGGTCCTGAAAAGTGGTTAAGAAACTGAGAGCGTCGTTCACAAACTCTTCCAATTCAGGATCGGCAGACTGCCATGGCATGAGTAAGTCATTCATCAGAAATTCACAGGACACACCGTGGAGGTTAACCATCCGGCCAAGGATAAGAGATTTTGTCGTGCGGCAACCATGTCACCGACCAGGCTGAGAACCTCTAGCCAATAGAGGAAATATTTCGTCAAAATCTTCCTTGTTCCTTTTCGTATCCTGGAGCTCCCAGCCATATTTCCGAGATACTCTCCCCAACCCGAACAGGCGCTGATAAGATAGTGCGGGATCTTGTCCGAGATGGAATCTGGATCACTCTCCACGTAAGAATCGTCCAGTTCTCCGATGTTGAACTGAAGTCCACGATCTAAGACTTGTAAATACCCGATTGTAAGGTTTTTCATCTGGATTCTGAGATCCACCCGGAATTTTTCTGGGCATCCACCGGAGATCAAGTAATCTGTGAAAGATTGGTGACGAAACACCAAATCCAGGTGCAGTGAGCCCGAGTCCGTGTGGTCCATTACAGACCACAGGCCCCTTGAAACCGATTCGAGTCTAGTCGGTTCCACCCCGAGGACGTTGGTAATAATTGCTTCCGAATCGTTGGAGTTCTTCAGCAACACAATAACTCCCACAATGGTCCTAAAGTCCCGGAAGAAATCCGGATCAAGATTTTCCGAAAACGACAGCTCGAGTATGAGTCCATAAAGGGTCTGAATATCACCCCTGTTGCCAAGATCTGCCCGAAGAATTCGTTCCAATTGCTTCTGTGGATCAACTTGAATAAAGTTGATGAGCGTTGTAGCATAAATGAATAATCCTGCTGCTCGTGTCCCCAGTTGCAAAATGTTGCGCTCTCCGGGCCATGTGGGTGCCAAAGATCGTGGAAGGCCGGCCGCAATCTTCGCGCATTGCGCTTGGAGAAATAGATGGATGTCCGAATGGGCCTCGTCACTTCCCAGGGAAAGTTCCAATCTAGATGCCAGAGGAGTTAGAGCAGCTTCAATAGCAGGCTCATTCCGGCTGGTGACGAAAAGTTTCATGGTCGTAGGTAGCCGAGACCATTCGATTATACAAGATAGAACTTGATCTATCATCTCTCGATTGCCGCATTCATCCAGACCATCTACAACGACGAGGATGGGATAATTGAACAATGGGTTGTTGGACTCGGCAATAGGTGTGGAAATCAGGCGTTTGAAGAGCTCGTCAGCACGCTCTGTCGCGAAATCCACGCGCTTTCTTTCCAAACTTTCCGCGACCTTCTTTCCGAGTTGCACGTCCAGATTGGAGAGCGCTGCAGCAATTTTCAAACACATGGAGGCCGGTCCATGGAAGTTTGTGTGATGTCGTTGGAAAAAATGGCTCGCTATGATCGAGGTCGAAGGCGGCGGTTCCCTGATGAGGGAAGACGCAACACACGATTTCCCGGCACCTGGAAACGCCTGGAGCCAAAGAACGTTCTTGGTATCCGCATTTTCCAGCCACGTTTGGATTTTTCCAAATACGTCTCGCCGCGTCCCAGGTAAGCACGAAGGGACGGGTTGCGTCGGCTGTGTCGGTATCATTCTCTCTAGAATCATCTTGTACTGAACGGATACTGCGATACAGTCAACTACCCACTCGCTGATAGTTGCTAGCACAACTCACCCACTTGGTTCAACCTCTCTGTCCAAGTCGTTATTGTCTCAACGCGCAAGTCCTGCTCAAAACTCTCCATGCAATCCCTAAATTGCCTTTGCAGATTTTTAAATCGGGCATGGAGCGCCTGAGACGGACCTTCATACTTCAAAGTCAGATCTGAAGCAATCGGAGTATCGAATTACTCTTACTTGAGGTGTATTGTTGAACAAGCGTCACCGTTTTCTCAATCAGGCGATTCAAACGAATGATGTACTGCTCCAGACTTTGAAAACTCGTCGGCGCATAGCTGTGGATGTACTCGAATGCACGAGTCATGTCCTCGCCGAGGTCCAGGACGAATTGATATCGTTCCGCCCTTTGTTCAAAAATCTATATAAACAGCTTGAGCCCTTAGCCTCACCTCCCGTTGTGACAGGACTCACCCTGTAGAGTTCCTTGACGAGGCTAACCGACATTTTGGCCACGGCATTGACCTAAATTTCGGTCAGGTCTGATCTACGCTCGAAATTCATCGTACCTCACTGCCTGCCGAGGCCACATCCAGGATTCGACCTAGCACACCGGTATACGTGCTCATGCGACCCAGTATGATTCGCTTTTTATTGGCAAACAATTCGAGGTTGGTCCGTAAGGCGGCAAGGCGGTCTGAGGTCTGGGATAAGCTGTTAGCCTGAATTTCTGCATCCCAGGCATGTCGTAGCGTACTAATCGGAGTGTAATTATGTGTCCAGCGGGATTTGTGAGGCGATAATCTGTCAAATGGAGTTGAATATGAATACTTTCACGACGTGGAATCCGTAACACACCGTAATTTGAATTGCTTGTGGAACCAAGCGCGTTGAGCGCGGTTTGATGAGTGACGTTCTCTGACACAACAGTTTTCTTTGTCGACCAGGGAAAATCTCGGTGTTCCAGACGGATATTCAAAGCGCAATCCGACTCCAGAGCCCTTCGCTTGAGTTCAGGTTGCGACGAAAGCATGATATATGTAGGGGGAAAACTCACAGTTGTCGATTGCATGTCTGAGGTTGATTTGTGCCTTTCAGTGACTGCTTGACTATTGTTTCTCCACCCGACATGACTCGAATGTGGTGGAATCCTTTCAATACTTCTGGATAGGTAACAGTGATGCCTTGATCCAGTTAACGTGCACATCCAGTGGCATTGAAGTATCATCTCTAACCTACGACTTGCACTCCAAATGCATGTCTAAGGAAGAAGGATATTGGATTTATGTTGCCCTAGCAGTAACACACTCACGGATTTTGAAGGGTAAACGTTTCTTGTATGTTGATATTTCCCTGGAAAGAGAACTTGTGGACCACATTAAGAGGAGCCATAGTTTTCCGTTGACCTAAAATACCTACAATTTGAAGCTTCAGAGCGATATATGGATTTGCATCCGGTGTATCTTCGACCGCGAGACAAAACAAAAGATAAGGAATACGGCACAGGATACCCGGGAAAAAACGACACAGACCGGTTCCCAGTCTGGAATGAATGTCGCGGTAAGTGATTACCGATTCTGCGGAGTTTGCGTTGAACCAAAATGACCGCCTCTTTGTTGCGCGGACGGAAACTTTTGAAGTCTCCGTAATTCTAGCCGAATCAAACGAATGCCAACATCGACTATGCAGGCAGGACCCACGAGAGAGGTGACAAAAGCGGTCGCACGAGCTTGGCGGTCTGCTCATCCAACTTCACGACGACCTTCTTTCCATCTTCTGTGGTTATTTTGCAAGTTAAGGCGTAATCGATACCGGGGCCACGAGCGATGTTGATGACTTCAGAGCTCATGAGCCATCGTTAAAAGGCCGAAAGAGCTGAAGTCTGACCTGATACACGAAAACTTTCTGGAGGGGCACAGTCACTCGACAACCTCCGCGCCGTGTTGCTTGTTCCAAAGAGCGGTGGGCTGCGGGTGTGGTCACTTGGGTATGTTCGCGGCGGATCTAGCGAATGGTATGTAACTCACGCGCGAGATCGTGTCTGATTGAGATTCTGTGCCATTGATGAAGAGGCAGGGAGCCGGTCGGTGGTTCGTTGAATTGGGTCGGCGGTCCGATAGTTGTAGAGTGATTTTGGGAATATAAAATTGGAGGGATGGTACCGAGGCGTCGGCTGCAAAACTGGGGCGAAAGCAGAGTACGAGATTGGAAAAATGCGACGTAAAGGGGTGGTCGTGTGGCGTGATTTGGGTGTTTCGGTGGCTAAGGAGCCCACTGGCGGTGTTCGGTAGTCGAAGGGGTGAGGAGCACGATGCTGCCTCTGGGCACTTGCCCTGCACTGGCCGCTGAGGATGTGGTAAGAAGCAAAGAGGTCGATTGTTGGTAAGTGGGTCCGTGTTTACGGTAAAAACAAGTGATGTAAGATAAAATAGGCGAGCAACTAAAATAGAACCGAAAACCGGACGTAGAAGGGTTCCCACATCGCGGCCATCCGGCTCTGCCACACCATCTTTCCGCCCGTGGGAGAACGCAAGTGGGTGAGGAGACAGCGAGACGTTATGTAACGTCACCGCGGCGCTCCAATTGCGCTCACGATCACGCGATCTATAAATAGGCGCTGGTCTTTCCATATCTATACGACTGTCCGTAGTAGGGCTGGTTATCCGACTCAGTCTAGGATGAATTCCTCTGGAGCCTTTATTCACTTCCACTCTCATAAATTTAGCATTAGCGGTGGGAATCGAGCCCCAATTCGAGCCGAGTCCCCGTCCCTGGACGCTAAGGATAATTTAAGGTCTTCGTGTTGTGATATGTTGTGGTTGCGACGCCTATCGCGATGTGTCACGTGTGATGCGGAACTTAGCGGAATCCGATTGAATCCGATACGGAAGTTAACGGAGACCTCTTCTCCTTCCGCTGCTTGTGGCCGATTTTTCTGCGATGTGGATCGCGCTGCTCATCGATGTCACATTCCCGCACTTATGTCGACAGAAGTCCCACTGCCACCAACGCCCTTCACACTGGGCGCACTCTTTTCTTGACTCGCCGCATTGCCGTCAGTCTCGGAGAAGTCAAAAGAGCCACAGTATGTTTAGTGGTAAAATATCCATAACTATCTGCGGTTTAATCACCACTCGCAGTGTAGTATCGCGTGTATGGGCCTGATGACGCGATACCCTAAGAACGCCACCGACCCGCGGAATCCGTTCGTCAGGCTCATCAAGGCGAACTCCCTTCCTCCCCTCCTCAATGTGGCCTCTTTGAAGCGGACTCTGGCGCAGGCAGAGTGCATTCCGGATCTCACCGGCGGGCGTACAACTCTCTATCGACTCTCCTCTGACCCGAACCCTATGGACGAAACCGAAAGAGTGTCGATTCTCGGCCTAGTCGGGATGGGCTGCACTCCGGCAAACGCGTTGGCCTTTGTGTTTGTCAAGGCACTGTCTGAAAGGGAGAAAGCTCATCTGCCACGGACTGAAGAGAGAGCAACCCAGCCAGATTCCGCAGCATGGTGAGCGCCTATCAACTCATCCACACTTCAGCGCTTCAGTGCATTCCAGCGCAGTTTATTACCATCTCCATTCAGAGCAGCGAAGAGCACTCGGCCTGCGCGTTTGATCCTCAGGAACCCACAATCGGTCGTGTTGATCTAATGATCATCATATCCCCCCATGGATATCCTCTCTCAAGCGCTACATCGCGAAAATCGAGGGGAATCCCATCTACGTGCTCGGTGATTTGTATGCCGATGTGCATGATGAGCTCCCTGAGGCAAATGAGGCGCGCGTCGTTGTGGGTGCTACTGTTCCCGGCTCAACAGCAGCGGATGTGCTGTGCATCGTGCAGCCCGAAGGACTCAGACTTGCTCTCTTGCATGAAAGACGACCGGTGCGAGTGTGAACTGCTCTCTTCTCATACACAGCGACCGTTGAACTGAATTTGTATCCGTCAGAGTGTTGGATCCGCGGAAACCACTCCCTCCGACTTTGTAACTTGAACCAAGCTCATCTCGATACTCGGCATCGAGCGTCGTCGACCACTGCACGCCTGAAATTGTACCACGCGATAACTGCCCTCATCGTATCAGCGCCATCATCAAGGATAAACCCGAGGAGGCAACAAGGACTAAATCTAAGCCTTCGTGAGTCCTCTCATGGGCGCCCATCTCGTCCCGCTGATCTGACGCCTACATCAGCTCCGAATTCCAAATGGGGCCGCGCGCCGTCGGTCTGTCATCTTACGCACAGCGTGAGTACGCTGTCATTCGAGAACTTGTTCAAATGAGTTGCGAATGAGAAGATGTTCGCTTGTTTATCCGGTGAGTCTAAAGCTCAGCCTGGATCATTTCGACCCATGCTGAACGGAAAATGGACAGGTCGACAACTTATCCGTGCCGCATATCTAGATATACAAGAACTTGCAACGTATGCCAGCTACAGTAGTGGCATGCATATCGAAGTTTGTATTTTTCAGATAATTCTTGTTTTCTACTGATGCTCTCTCATATATTTATCCTGACGCCCTTATCAGCGTTGAATCCCAAATGAGAATCGTACAGGTCGTATCTGACGAGAACCTGCTGATCTTAACATTCAAGATGACGGAGACATCAGCGCTGAAATCCCAATGGGCTGCCGACCACGAGCTGCGGCCCGCAAGTGGAGCGCCCGAACGCGTTGTTTGAACGAGTCGGCACACTCAGTTAAATTCCACCGCCCCAGCGCCGTTGCTCTTAAACGCGTCTGGTACTCTGCTGTAGTCCATTCAACTTTCTTTCTTCTTCGTTCCCCCTCCACGTCTGGACGTAAACTTCACTCGGCCCCTTTCTTTCATTTATTCATTCAACATGCCCACTTTCAACGTTTCAATTTTTCTCTTCGCCGCCCTCACCCTGATCGGCACGCACGCCGCAGCGCTGCCCACCGTCGGCAGGCGCCAGCTTTCCAACCTCCAATGTCCGCCGACCAACAACGATGGGGTGACCATCTCGGCGGCCGACTCCTCGACGGAAGTCTTCACGTGCTCGTACGCTAACACGGACTGCACGTATTCATTCACGGTGCGTCTGCTTCACTGCTCCGCGTGCTATTGAGTGGGTGTTTACTTTCTGCGCAGAATGGGGCGTTGACCGCGGGGGATACGACCTGCCCGGATAATGCGGTGTGAGTGATTCTCTATAAAGTTGCACAGTCGCACCTGCTGCCCGACCACTACAATCCCTATCCGTCCTCTTCTACCTCCTGGAACGACACAGCTCTAATACACCACCCTCTTGATCCAGATCCGATACGCCCACCGACGGATCCTCCGCCTCGGCTTCCGGTGCCCAGGCTTCCAGCGCGAGCACGAGCGCCCCAGCCTCTGCTATCCCCGCCCCGAACAGCTCTGCTGCAAATTCCCCCACCTCGAGCGCCTCAAGCTCCCCCGCCACCAGTGTGGCTTCGCCATTGGGAAAGCCGTCCAGCGCTAGCAGCGCCAGTCCCAGCAGGACCACGAGCAACTCAGCGAGTGGGAGCCCAAGCCTGTCCGCGAAGCCGGCCAAGAGTGGCGCGCGCCGTATTTGTACAGGAGTGCCTGTCGTGCTGCTGGGTGTGCTGGGGGTGGGAATGTTGCTTTGATCACCAGTGATTAAAGGATGCATGGTGTGCACGTTCTGCGAACATTGAAGTTTATTATCCCCGTGGGTACATACCATTAGCGCCCGGCAGGTTTAGAAGTGCGGCCCGCATAATGCAGAGACGTTCGAGGTTTTGATTCATGTTACATCTGCGTGCCGGAATCGAAACAAGATATGACTGCAAGCTGCTTTGTCACCCTCCACAGGAACCCTCCCATCTGACTTGGATTCAAAATATTAGCATCTCGAGATAGCAGCGGAAGGCCAGGGCACGAATGGTCTCAGGAAGGCCCGGTGGTGGATGGTCCGTACCTGCACTCAATGGTATGTTCGGCAACGGCAGTTTGCAGGAGGTGCGCGTTCGATTCGCGCCCGGGCTATAATGGGTCTCCCATCATTTTTTTTTTTGCGGTGAGAAATGCCATGTAATTCATATCCTAACCAAGTTCTAGCAGCGGAAGGCTAGGTAACAGATGGCTCAGGAAGGCCCGATAGTGATGGTTCGCATCTGCACTCAATATGATCGACAGTACTAGCAGTCTGCAGGAGCTGCCCGTTCGATTCGTGCCCAGGCCATTAGTGCAGACACACTTTCTTTTTTCTCTTCCGCTTATGCAATTTGCATCTTATCCAAGCTCTTTTCAGTGCGACGCGAATCATACATAGTCTCTCCAGACTGACACTCAGGTGACGATTCCAGCTCGTCTAAATCGGACGTTGCATCTTCTGATTCAAGCGCAGCAATAAAAAGACAACAGCTTGAAAGCATGTCCCGCCTCCGGATTGAACGGGGTTCTTCCACTCCACCCTGCTCGGTTGCATTTTATATTTAATTGGGTGGATGGGCGCCGAGCCAGCGGGACGTTCTTCCTTACTTCAACTCCAGTTCATATCAATATGCGTCGTGGACTCCCTCCTGCCATTGATAGAGGCCCGCCCCATACCATTTTTTATTCGAACATGGTCCAGGGATTGCTCGCGCACACTCAGCTTCCTTGACTCGAGTTTATTTAAACTCAAGCTTCCGTCCGTAATTCAATGCTTGGACCCAGGGTCATTGAATGTATGTTCTGGCTTCACCCCCCTAGAATCACTTTGTCTTTTCTTTCCAAAAAGAGGACTGCAAAGGGTACATGTCCCACCCCCGAGTCGAACGGGGTCCTTCCGCGTCAAGACTATTTCCCACGTATGGGAAGCGGATGTGCACCGCGCACCAGCAGGACTTGTTCCTCTGCTATTACCGTCAGTTATACCGCTTCGAACGGGGTTCTTCCACGTCTACACAATCTACCGATAATGGGAAGCGGACGTGCACCGCGCAGCAGCGGGACTCTCTCCCTTACTTCGACCCGGCATTATATCCCCAACTTGTCTATGCATTATATTTCTTAAAGCATTATGCTGGTCGACCGGCGCGCGAGTGAGTGGGTGGAAAAAGGTAATTGATGCTTCCAACCTATGTCCCACCCCCGAGTCGAACGGGGTCCTTCCGCATTAACATATGTCAAGACTTTGATCTTGAGCAGACGTGCACCGCACACCAGCGGGACTCTTTCCCTTACCTTTGCCCGGCATTATACTCCCTACTTGACTATGCATTATTGGGGGAGCTTGCGACCGCTTTGATGAGGGATCCCAGAAAACGTGTCACGTGTGAAATGCGCGGGTCTCGTATGATTGGACAAGCTTTAGGACCCTGCCTTCGGCACGGACGCTCGCTGCGCTCGGTCCGTTCCTACTGCGGGTCCACAGCTTGTTGGGGCTTCGCCCCAAACCCCATGGATTCTCAGTTCCGCGCAGACACGGCGGATTCCGAGTTCGGGGGTTTGCCCGCACACGGCTAATTCCGAGTCGTGGGACCCGGCGGCAACATCTCGGCAACATCATGTGAATTTCCACATGACTTTCTGTCAAAGGCTGTGCTCATCGTGCTTTCATGTATAGGATGTATAGGACATGTATAGGATATCCTATATATAAAAACACTACGGACACAGCCACTTAAAAAGTCACCTGATAAAGTCACATGAACGTCATGTGAGAACTCGGAATAAGCCGTGTGCGGGCGAACCCCCCGAACTCGGAATCCGCCGTGTCTGCGCAGAAACTGAGAATCCGCCGTGTCTGGGGCGAGCCTCCAGAACGAAGGCACGGGTTGCATAACATCCTATATAGAAAAACACTACAGACACTGCACCGAATGAATCACCTGATATTGTCACGTGATTCTTTCGGCCGAAGGCCTGCACTGCCTTTTGGACACCTCGCGTAAGGCTCCTATCTGCAGTCCCTCTTCTCCACAGCACCTAGACTGCTGCCCAATAAGGTATGAGGATCTGTTCTTTCCTTATAGACTGCCTCTCACTCCTCCTTAATAGCAGAGATAATTGTCTTTTGCCCTGTAATAATATATTACTGTCTGCCTGTATCTCAATAAGATCTAGCAGTGTTTTTCCCTCAGATCTCAGCCCTGCTATTCCCCTCTTTGCTGTACCTTGCCTCAAAGCCTCTGTAAGCTTTATCTTTAGTGTGTTGCTCAAGGTGTGTTATTCCCTCTGCAGAACAGCTTTCCTTTGTTATGAAACACCTGTTTGTCTGGCATTTTCAATGACAATACAAATCCCAGGGTCAATCTGTGGACTATGTTGGCCTGGACCTGTGCACAGATGTGTTTGCTCATGGACAGCTTTATGTTGCGCTCTCTAGGTGCACATTCAGTCAGTGGATCCGAGCGCTGTTCAAGCAAGACCTCAATTCTACTGTCACAAAAAATATTGTATGCCCTGAGGTGCTGCTTTAATTTGTTTATAAGTCTCTTTTACAAAGCCTTTCTCTGACTGAATGATGCACAGTATATTTATCAATGCTCAGTAGTTATCATTACTTTAATATTGTACCCCGTTTATAGAATTTTCATATTTGATTTACACTTTCCTACTGAAATGTGGGGCCCCTCCCCCCGGGGTTTGGGGCAGAGCCCCAACAAGCTGTCGACCTGCCGAAGGGACGGACACGAGCGCAGCGAGTCGGCCGTGCCGAAGGCACGGGTCGTAAAGCTTGTCCTATACATGAAAGCACGATGAGCACAGCCTTTGACAGAAAGTCATGTGGAAAGTCACCTGAAAATTCACGTGATGCTGTCGAGATGTTGTTGCCGGCTGTCGAGATGTTGGCCCCGGGTCCCACGGCTCGGAATTCGCCGTGCGCGGGCCGATTTCTGATCAACCACGGCAACCTGCAGGATTGGATGAATACTCCTGCCCTCACTTCACCCTACACTGTCCCAGGTGAGTACACATCTCATGAAGCAGTCCTTTTTATATTAAATTTCCCTTCCCAATTACTCAGTTTGTCTCAAGCTGCTTTTGCCCCTATCTGCCAAATCTAATCTAATCTTCGGATTTTGTGCATACTTCTCTTGCTGTTCACCTCTGCTTTTCTAGGGGTTTTCTCCAGCCACTTCTCAATAAATATGCAAGCTTTATTTCAACTTTCTTCCAACTTATTATGTATTAATCTACATTCTCAAAGACAGGAACATGAAAACTATACTCTTGAAAGCCCACACTTAATAGCAGAAATAATTGTCTTTCACCCTGTAATACACCATATCTCAATAAGATCTAGCAGTGTTTTCCCCTCAGATCCTCTTTCCAAGTTGAAAGTTGGATGTCCAATCATGGTCCTCCAAAACTTGGACTCTGCAAATGGTCTTTGCAATGGTTCTCGAGGGATTCTTACCCTGTCACCTCACATCTTGGAGATCAGGCTCATTAGGGGAGAACACGATGGCACAACAGCATTTATTCCCTACATCACAATTATTCCCTCTACAGAGCAGCTTTCCTTAGCTATGAAACGACATCGGATTAGGTCATGGTTGCATTTTCAGTACTATGTGAGATATAAAATATGTAGAGGGGTGGGAAAAATGGCTACTCTGAGCCCGCAATGCTCCTGGATAGGAAGAGTCTCAGCAGCCCAAACAGAAGCACTCGTGAGTGACCAGCCAACTCCCTGTTTGTCTGGCATTTTCAATGACAATAAACAAAGCCCAGGGCCAGTCTGTAGACCATGTTGGCCTGGACCTGCGCACAGATGTGTTTGCTCATGGAAAGCTTTACGTTGCACTCTCTAGGTGCACATCCAGCCAGTTGATTCGGGTGCTGTTCAAGCAAGACCTCAATTCTACTGTCACAAAAAATATTGTATGCCCAGAGGTGCTGCTTTAATTTGTTTGTAAGTCTTCTTATGAAGCCCTATCAATTTTATGAATGATGCACAGTATATTTATTAATGCTCAGTAGTTATCATTACTTTATTGTATCCTGTTAATAAAATTTTCATATTTGATTTACACTTTCCTACTGAGATGCAAAGACCCCCCGGGGTTTGGGGCGGAGCCCCAACAAGCTGTCGACCCGCCGAAGGGACAGACGCGAGCGCAGCGAGTCGGCTGTGCTGAAGGCACGGGTCGTAAAGCTTGTCCTATACATGAAAGCACGATGAGCACAGCCTTTGACAGAAAGTCATGTGAAAAGTCATGTGAAAAGTCACCTGAAAATTCACGTGATGCTGTCGAGATGTTATTGCCGGCTGTCGAGATGTTGGCCCCCGGGTCCCACGGCTCGGAATTCGCCGTGCGCGGGCCGATTTCTGATCAACCACCGCAACCTGCAGGATTGGATGAATACTCCTGCCCTCACTTCACCCCTACACTGTCCCAGGTAAGTACACATCTCATGAAGCAGTCCTTTTTATATTAAATTTCCCTTCCCAATTACTTAGTTTGTCTCAAGCTGCTTTTGCCCCTATCTGCCAAATCTAATCAAATCTTCGGATTTTGTGCATACTTCTCTTGCTGTTCACCTCTGCTTTTCTAGGGGTTTTCTCCAGCCACTTCTCAATAAATATGCAAGCTTTATTTCAACTTTCTTTCAACTTATTATGTATTACAGCTCTTTGCACATCTAATGGCACTCATCAAAAAAATTAAATTAAATAAGAACAATTTTGATGTCCTGACTTGCCGCCCATGCCCAACCCACAATTCCGAATGTATTTAGTTGATTTTAGGTACCTTCCTGAGCTCTTTCAGGCCGTACCCTACTCAATACATAATACCTAAAATTTGGTTTGCTCAAAATTTGCACTGAGTGACGCCAATACCGACTCAATTTCCAAATTTCAAGTATTATGGGCTGAGAAGGGTACTGCCAGAAAGAGCTCATGAAGGCCTCTCTAATGCACCTAGAATCAACTAAATCCATTCGGAATTGCGGGTTGGGCGTGGGCGGCAAGTCGGGACATCAAAATTGTTCTTATTTAATTTTTTTTTGATGAGTGCCATTAGATGTGCAAAGAGCTGTAATTGTAGATTGCTTCTCAAAGACAGGAACATGAAAACTATACTCTTGAAAGCCCACACTTAATAGCAGAAATAATTGTCTTTCACCCTGTAATACACCATATCTCAATAAGATCTAGCAGTGTTTTCCCCTCAGATCCTCTTTCCAAGTTGAAAGTTGGATGTCCAATCATGGTCCTCCAAAAATTGGACTCTGCAAATGGTCTTTGCAATGGTTCTCGAGGGATTCTTACCCAAATGTCACCTCACATCTTGGAGATCAGACTCATTGGGGGAGAACACGATGGCACAACAGCATTTATCCCCTGCATCACAATTATTCCCTCTGCAGAGCAGCTTTCCTTGGCTATGAAACAATGTCGGATTGGGTCATGGTTACATTTTCAGTACTATGTGAGATATAAAATATGTAGAGGGGTGGGAAAGATGGCTACTCCGAGCCCGCAATGCTCCTGGATGGGAAGAGCCTCAGCAGCTCAAACAGAAGCACTCGCGAGTGACCAGCCAACTCCCTGTTCGTCTGGCATTTTCAATGACAATAAAAAAGCCCAGGGCCAGTCTGTGGACCATGTTGGCCTGGACCTGCACACAGATGTGTTTGCTCATGGACAGCTTTACGTTGCACTCTCTAGGTGCACATCCAGCCAGTTGATCCGGATGCTGTTCAAGCAAGACCTCAATTCTACTGTTACAAGAAATATTGTATGCCCAAAGGTGCTGCTTTAATTTGTTTGTAAGTCTTCTTATGAAGCCCTATCAATTCTCTGAATGATGCCCAGTATATTTATCAATGCTCAGTAGTTATCATCACTTTATTGTATCCTGTTAATAAAATTTTCATATTTGATTTACACTTTCCTACTGAGATGCAGAGCCCCCCGGGGTTTGGGGCGGAGCCCCAACAAGCTGTCGACCCGCCGAAGGGACGGACGCGAGCGCAGCGAGTCAGCCGTGCCGAAGGCATGGGTCGTAAAGCTTGTAGGATATAAAAACACTACGGACACAGCTTTTTTGAGAAATCACATGAACGTCACATGAGATGTCACGAGACTCGGAATTAGCCGTGTGCGGGCAAAACCCCCGAACACGGAATCCGCCGTGTCTGCGCGGAAACCGAGAATCCACCGTATCTGTGGCAAGCCTCCGTGGCGAAGGCACAGGTCGCATAACGTCCTATATATAAAAACACTATGGACACTGCACCCAAATAATCACCTGATATATCACCTGATATTGTCACGTGAGGCTTTCGGCCGAAGGCCTGCACTGCCTTTCGGACATGTGTTTGCCTCGCGTAAGGCTCCTATCTGCAGTACCATTCTCTCTCTCTTCTCCACAGCACCTAGACTGTCTGCCCAATAAGGTATGAGGATTTGTTCTTTCTCATGGCCTGCCTCTCACTCCTCCTTAATAGCAGAGATAATTGTCTTTTGTCCTGTAATAATACACTCCTGTCTGCCTGTATCTCAATAAGGTCCAGCAGTGTTTTTCCCTCAGATTTCAGCACTTCTATTCCCCTCTTTGCTGTACCTTGCCTCAAAGCCTCTGTAAGCTTTATCTTTAGTGTGTTGCTCAAGGTCTATTATTCCCTCTGCAGAACAGCTTTCCTTTGTTATGAAACAATGTCAATTCCCTGTTTGTCTGGCATTTTTCAATGACAATAAACAGATCCCAGGGTCAATCTGTGGACTATGTTCGCCTGGACCTGTGCACAGATGTGTTTGTTCATGGACAGCTTTATGTTAAACACTCTAGGTGCACATTCAGTCAGTGGATCCGAGTGCTGTTCAAGCAAGACCTCAATTCTACTGTCACGAAAAATATTGTATACCCAGAGGTGCTGCTTTAATTTGTTTTTTTTACAAAGCCTTTCTGACTGAATAATGCACAGTAGTTATCATTACTTTATTGTACCCTGTTTATAGAATTCTCATATTTGATTTACACTTTCCTACTGAGATGCAGAGCTCCCCCCCAGGGTTTGCCCCAACAAGCTGTCGACCCGCCGAAGGGACGGGTCGTAAAGCTTGTAGGATATAGGATATAGGAATGAAGATCACGTGCATGGTCCGCGCTGCCGCAGAGCCGTTCGGTGTTAGCCGGCTTGAACTCGCCCTGGCCGTAGTGTTGTACGTGAACTTGGAATCCAGTGTTTCTACATCGACTCGGAATGGGTGTGCCCCCTTACTGTATCCGGGCACCGGAATACAAAACACATAGGATTTCTTAAAGCATTATACTGGTCGACCGGCGCGTGGTGGAGTTCAAAAAGGTAAGTGATGATATCCAACCTATGTCCCGCCCCCGAGTCGAACGGGGTTCTTCCGCGTCTACGCGATCCAACAATAATGGGAAGCGGATGTGCACCGCGCACCAGCAGGACTTGTTCCTCTACTATTACCGTCAGTTATCCCGTTATCATCCGCGGGCTCATTCTTCTGGCGTAACGTTACGCCAGAAATTGTTGGGTTCAAAAAGGTAGTCCAGCACGGCCAATTCATGTCCCGCCCAGAGTCGAACGGGGTCCTTCCGCGTCTACGCTATCTCCCGATCATGGGAAGCGGACGTGCACCGCGCACCAGCGAGACTCGTTCCCTTACTTCGACCCGCATTATATCCCCTACTTTACCACGCATTATGTTTCTTAAATTATTGTACTGGTCGACCGGCGCGCGAGTGAGTGGGTGCAAAAAGATAATTGATGCTTCCAACCTATGTCCCGCCCCCGAGTCGAACGGGGTCCTTCCGCATTAGCATAAGACAAAACTCTGATCTTGAGCGGACGTGCACCGCGCACCAGCGGGACTCTTTACCTTGCCTTGACCCGGCATTATATCCCCTACTTGACTATGCATTATATTTCTTAAAGCATTATCCTGGTCGACTGCCGCGGTTGAGCGGGTAGAAAAAAGGTAATAGATGATTCCTGTCTATGTTCCACCCGAGTCGAACGGGGTCCTTCTGCGTCAAGACTATTCCCCAAGAATGGGAAGCGGATGTGCACCGCGGACTCGTTCCTCTACTATTACCGTCAGTTATTCCGTTATCGTCCGCGGGCTCATTCTTCTGGTGTAACCAAGGACTACACCAGAAATTATTGTGTTCAAAAAGGGAGTCCAGCACGGGCAATTCATGTCCCACCCCCGAGTCGAACGGGGTCCATCCGCGTCAAGGCTTTTCCCAAGAATAGGAAGCGGACGTGCACCGCGCACCAGCGGGACTCTTTCCTTTACCCTGACCACGCTGTATATCCCCTACTTGACTATGCATTATATTTCTTAAAGCATTGTACTGGTCGACCGGCGCGCGGTAGAGTTCAAAAAGATAAGAGATTTCAAACCTATGTCCCACCCCCGAGTCGAACGGGGTTCTTCCGCGACGCGATCTCCCAATAATGGGAAGCGGATGTGCACCGCGCACCAGCGGGACTCTTTCCCTGACTTACCTTGACCCCGTGTTATACCATCGTCATTACGCGGTCGAGATTGCACGTGAAATTATGTCAATTGCATGTGAAATTATGGATTACCCCCATCTGGCTTCGCCTGATTTGGGACGGCGAGCGTTCAGGCTCTATAAGGGAATTTGATGCAATAGCACCAGAAACGCGGCAAGCGCATTGGTCCGGATAAATCCGCCCCGTACAAGAAAAGTCGAACAGGTACCCGCTGCACGGAGTTGTCGAGCACCGCGCAGTGAGCACATGCAACAGGCCCAACGACTTCTTCGCATGCACATATTTGGAGGTAGCTTGCACCAAACTGAAATGACCGGCGGAAAGGGATTGCGCCGCGGATCCTGAATTTCAGCACGTGCCGGGCCTCCCGTGCTCGCTGGACCACGCATACGCGGTCCTATGACGGAGGCCAAGGCCATCTCGGGATTATACAGGGGTCAGAAGGCGCCTCCCTCCGCCGGATCAACCACCTTCGCAACTGCAACGAGCGCGTTTTGACGAATATTTGAATGGCGCGAATGCACCCCATGGACGCCGTTCCTTCCCTGCATCTTCTTTCAATTGGCGAGCAGAGATGCACAGATGCGTTTTTCATGTGCAGCGCCCGCACATGACGACCACCGTCCGCGGACGCCAGGTCTATAAAGCGGAAGCAGGCTGAGCCTTGGTTCGTGGCTGACGAGTCGCCTGCTTGCAAATCACACCAGATGCTCATCAAGTTCGCCGCGACGCTGCTGGCCTCTGCGCTGCTCTCCGCGGCCACGCCGGGCCCCCTCGCCGCGTCGATGGAGAAGCGCCAGAGCTTCCCGCGCATGGTACGCACCTGCAGCCACCTTCTATTACTAGCAGCAGCGCTGACCCGATGCTGGCTAGGTGGTACGTCCCTGCGCCCAATGAACCTCCGTATGTGCTGCTCACGCCGTCGAACGACCCCAGTTCTGCCATTTCATGGTGCGTAGTCTGATGGGGGTGACATTTTCCGTACTGACTTTGCTGCAGATCGGAATCGAGAGCGATCGGACGAGCTCGGCGGATGTGCGTCATTGTATCTTCTCTTCCTCCATTCATTACTCACGGTTTATAAATGCAGTACGACGCGGACATGCAACGCGCAAAATCGTGCGTCTGATCCGCACCCCAGCTTCTAGTCTGCTTACGCATAAACACCAAACAGATACGGCATCGACGCGTTCGCGCTCAACATGTAAGCCTGCACCCTTCCTTCCTTTTACTTCACCTCACCTCATCGTGCGTTCTAGCGGAGGTTCGTATAATGATTTCTGGGCGTGCGGTACACAATTGACGAACGGCGAACGCAGTCGACCCCTACACGTGCGTCTCCCTCCCTCACTATCTACACCTCTAATGTTAACTTCGTCTCTGTGTGCAGCGACACCCAGCGTACGCCCCCTCCTCTTGTTATAACGTTTGTCGGATTCTTACTTGTTCGCTCGCAGTACACTTCGCGTACGACTCCGCCGCGCGCAATGGCATGAAAGGTTTGTATTCCTTCAAGTTAAATCAACTCTAATGCTAATATTTTTACGATAGTGTTCATCTCATACGACTTCAACTGTGCGTCTCTCAGGGTCTTTCCTAATGTGATTTGTATGTTGATGGAATGAACGGGGATTGCGTAGGGTGGACGACCTCCCAAGGCGCGCAGATCGGCTCCCACCTCGCGGGGTACGCGGCGCTGCCGGCGCAGTTGTTTATTAATAATGCTGTGCGTCTTCTCTTTCTTGCTCTGCTTTGTGTGAAGCCTCGGAGTGCTCGGATTCCGTCGAATCCTCCAATTCCACTTCCATCTTCCAATTCCTTCATTTCCTCTAATCTCTCCTTCGAGTCATCCCTCCTCCTCCTCATTAACCTGGCTAATGACTTTCAAAGGCCTTCGTATCCTCCTTCGCAGGCGACGGCGTCGACGTGGCCGCCATGCGCAGCGCCGCGGGCATCCCCATCATGTTCGTGCCCAACTTCCACCCGGGTACGCAGTCCTCTTTCTTCTCCTCCCACGAAAGGGACTGCTAACGGTTAACGGCACGCAGGCCAAGGCAACTTCGGCCTCATCGACGGCGCGCTCAACTGGTGCGTCCTTTTCCCTGTCCCTCCCTTCTCCCTCCCACTCCCTCCCTCCTTTCCATCTCACTCTCCGTTTAACTGATGTCGTTTTTAAAGGCTGGGCTGGCCCAACAACGGCGCGAACAAAGCCCCGACACCCTCTGCCAACATCTCCGTCGCAGCGGGCGACGCGTCCTACAAGGCCGCGCTCGCGGGCAAGCCGTATTTGGCGCCTGCGAGCGCGTGGTTCAGTACGCATTATGGGCCGGAGGTGCGTTTGTCCTCCTATCACTTCAAATGTGTCCTGCTCTCTGCGAATTTGGATTTTTGAGACTGATGCGTGTTGTATTGGACGCAGGTCTCCTACTCGAAGAACTGGGTCTTCCCCGGCGATCTCCTCTGGTTCACCCGCTGGACCGACATCCTCACCCTCGGCCCCGCGTTCGTCGAGATCGTGACCTGGAACGACTACGGCGAGTCGCACTACGTGGGCCCGCTGAGCAGCAAGCACCAGGTGTGTCTCCCTACATTATCTCTTCCTCTCCCTCGTTCTCCCTTTATACAAAGTTGATCAATACGTGGTAGGACGACGGCGCTTCGAAGTGGGTTAACGATATGTGAGTGTCTCCTTTTAATCAAATTCGGAGCGATACTGACGCCCGCGTAGGCCGCACAACGTAAGTTCATTATAGAGGTCCCCGCGGAATGGATGATGATTGATGGATGGATGGATGAATAAATGCAGGCCTGGCTGGACATGGCGAAGCCCTTCATTGCGGCGTACAAGGCGGGCGCGACGTCGCCCAACAGCTTTATTACGCAGGACCAGATTATTTATTGGTGCGTCGCTCAAAATTTTAAACATTCGGCGTCGGCTGACGAGATTATTGTATGGGGGTAGGTACCGCCCGACGCTGTCTAGTCTCAAGTACGCCGATACGTTGCCCTAAGGAGAACCTGTCCGTTAATATTTCACTTGCACAGCTGCGACGCCACCGACACGACGAGCAACACCCCCGCCAACAACGCCAGCGGGAACTACTTCGAGGGCGTACGCAGCTTCCCTTGGGTATCTATTCAAATGATTCACTGACACAAATCCCCCCAGCGCCCCGACGGCTACCAATCCCTCTCCGACTCCATCTTCGTCGTAACCCTCCTCACCGCCCCGGGCACGCTCACCGTCACCTCCGGCGGCCACTCGCAGGTGTTCAGCGCGCCCGCGGGCGCGGCGGCGTTCAGCGTGCCCATGTTCGTCGGGCAGCAGAGCTTTGCGCTCGCGAGGGGTGCGGGGAATGTGCTGGCGGCTAATAGTCTGAAGGACGTGTCGAGTGTTTGTCCGTGCGGGTGCGTTGTCCCTCCTTTCCACCTTTCCTTCCCTACCCTCTCCTGTCCCTCGCCACAAGCAGAATTTGATTGAATCTTGGCATATGGCAGGATCTACAACTTCAACGCCTACACCGGCAGCGTGCCCGCGAACTTCGTGGACCCCATGGGCCCCGACGGGCTCGCAAGCCTGGTCGCAGGCCTACACGTAGCGACCTGTGCGCCGTCGCCCTCGCTCCCCACCTCGGCCCCGCCATACACCGGCCCCGGCGGCACCGCGACGACTACGTCGACGCCCGTGATTACCCCGCCGCCCGTGCGTGTCGCACTATTTTATTTTATTTGAGTATTGAGTATTGAATATTATATTTATTGACTGCGCACAGACCACGACCACGACCACAACGACCACGCCCCCAACCACGACGCCCCCGACGACGAAGCCGCCGACGACTACGACCACGTCGACGACGGCCACCACGACCGTCGCGGGCTCGTGCACTATTACTGCTTCGGAGCAGATAAGGCCCACGAACTGCCTCGCCAAGTGCGCGTTTATTGTGTTGTTGGGAGAACGGAATAATTACAGATTTTTTGCAGGGGCTGCGTGTGGGACGGTCCGCCCGGGGAGGATTCGCCTGATCACTGCTGATCCGGGAGGGAGCAGTTATTTTGGAGTGCTGGAAAGCAGGGGAGGGGGGAGGTGGATTTTTTGCACATACATATGCTTTGAACTTGATACGGAACCGATGGCGAGATTTTGTACGATAAATTTACGAACTTACGAATTCCAGCAATTACTTACGCGACAGTGCGATCTCAACCCGGGCGCCAATGTACTGCGCCATCAAGATAACGGAAAGACTCCTGCTGGTGCGCGGTGCACCGCCACTCAAGCTCTATTGCTCCTGCTTTATGAATGCAGAAGAACGCGTCCGACTCGGGGGGTGAGACATGAATAGAAGATACTAGACTACGTAGTAATCGATGATGTAGTCCTTGGTTACACCAAAAGAATGAGCCCGCGGATGATGATGGGATAACGAGTTCAGAGGAACAGGTCCTGCTGGTGCTGCCCCCACCATGGGTTAGAAATTCCCGTTCGACTCGGGGGTGGGAGATGGTTGAGTTCTGCGGATTTCTTCATGGTACAGGCGAAGCAGCCCCGAGTTCGAATACAAGGTAACATATTTCGTGGCCAAAGTAAGGGAATAAGTCCCGCTGGTGCACGGTCCACATCCGCCCTTCATTCGTAAATAAGGCATTTTTAAGCGGAAGAACCCCGTTCGACTCGGGGGCGGGACATATGCCACTGCTGTGCGATTTTTATTGCTTCAATCCGTAGGCTGAAACTGAGTGGATGAGTCTCGCTGCTTCATGGTGCGCCTCCGCTTCAGAGGGCGCAAATTGGTTTTGAGCTGTGTCGAGGCAAGAATGGGAGCGGGACGTGAAAGGAATATGTCCGGTTTTCTGGTTGTTACCTCAAAACCGTGGCCAGATTACGGAATAAGTCCCGCTGGTTATGCATGTCCATCTAAACATCCTTGACAATTATTATTGCCAACACGCAAGGATCCCGTTCTATACGAGGACAGGAAATTGTTGAGGCCGGCGCGTGTCTTTATATATATATAACACGAATCAGCCCGTGCTCGAATGCAAAGTGAAATAATCAGCGATACCGCGACCATTCGGACCCAGGGCACCAATAGAGTGCGCTTCGTCTATGAAGAGGTAAGATATATTCGTGGCCTAAGGAAGGGAACAAGTCCCGCCGGTGCACGGTGCACATCCGCTCAAGCTCAAACACTGCTGTGCGCCTTGTTAATGCGGAAGAACCCCGTTCGATCCGGGGGTGGGACGTAGTTGGTAATAGTGACTACATACCTTTTTTCAACTCAACCGCGCACCTGTCGACCAGTATAATGCTTTAAGAAATATAATGCATGGTCAAGCAGGGGATATGATGTGTGGTCAAGGTAAGGGAAAGAGTCCCGCTGGTGCGCGGTGCACGTCCGCTCAAGCTTAGGTCTTCGTAGCTGTGCTTTATGATTGCGGAGGAGTCCCGTTCGATCCGGGGGTGGGACATAGGGGTTGGTAATCCTAACTTTTTCAACACGACCGCATGCCATTTGCTGGGCCAAGCTAAGGGAATGAGTCCCACTGGTGCGTGATGCACGTCCGTTCAAGCTGAGGTATTGTTCTTTGTTGATGCGGAAGGACCCCGTTCGACTCGGGGGTGGGACATGTGGGTTCTCGAAAACATCCCTTTTTAAACTCGACCGTACACTGATCGACGCTGGTGTAACGCGGGGGCAAGTAAAGGATATAATAAGTGGTCTAGGTAAGGCAGCGAGTCCTGCTGGTGCGCGGTGCACGTCCCCTGACACTCGAATGTTCGTACCGGTGCTTTGTTGTTGCGGAAGGACTCCGTTCGACTCGGGGGTGGCACATGCATTGCAAATATCAACCTTTTTTTCAACTCGACCGCGCGCCGGTCGAAATAGACAATGGTGTAATGCGGGTCAAGTCTTACTTAAGGGATATAATGCGTGGTCACGGTAAGAGAAAGAGTCCGTGATGCACGTTCGTTCAAGCTCAGATATGTACTTTATGGGTGGGGGAAAGACCCCGCTCGAATCGCGGGTGGATCAACTTTTTCAACATGACCGCAAGCCAATCGACCAGTTTAATGGGGTTAAGGTATGGCAAACATAGGCTGCAAAAAGTATTTACATGTTCGGCGCTGGAAAACAAAGTCAACTTTCATAATGTGGTTCAAAATTGAGACAACTTGGGAAAATCACAACTTCAAGGTAAGCACAACCTGAATTCCTTGCTGACAATTTCCAACTGAGGCTAGAGCGACTTGCAAAGTTACAACTTTTGAAAATGCAACTTTAATGAAGGCTTTTCATGCAAGAGACAACCGAAGTTTGGGCAGCAAACAACCTTGACACCTGTCTGTGGAAACTTCGGCTGCATTCAGTCACAACTTTGAACTTTATAATAGGCAGAAAAAGGAATCACTACATTTTGATGGCCCCTCGGCCAACCTGTGCGATGTCGGCTGAGGTTGGCCGAGGTTGGCCGAGGGGCCTCGACCGAGTTGGCCGATGTGATGTCGGAGATCGGCCAACTCGGTCGAGGCCCCTGGGCCAACCTCGGCCAACCTCAGCCGACATCGCACAGGTTGGCCGAGGGGCCATCAAAATGTAGTGAATGTACCCCATCACTGACCCGCGAGCCGTAGGCCAACAATCAAGATAGTTGAGCGAAACAGCAACAAGTTGATGGTCGATCAATCCAATTATTATAATACTCCACGGGCTCCACCGCAAGACAGTCTAATTCTGTTTCTGGCAGTTAATTTTTCTCTCAAGGCAAGAGTAATATTTCGTGAGGGAAATAGAATAGGTGAGGGATATTCCAAACATCTCCCTATCCACAGACCAGTTCTATCCAAATATTCAGTGTTGAACTAGTTGAAAGATTATGATCTCATTGGTTCTCAACCCTGTTCAATGTTTTCCTTAAAATCTTCGCCTTGCACATACTAATTCCCAGATCTTATTGGGTAAGCTTTAGCCTGCACCAGATGCCTGAGGGCCTTGGGGAAAGAATTTACAACGCAGTGAATAAGCACTATGGCACTTAGTCTCCTTACCTGAGTCTCTGAAGTGTCTTCTCCCAGATCATTTCCCATTCAAAGCCGAGACCCCCTCACATCCACATCCACAAGCTCCCATCAATTCTAAAATTCTGGACATTTACTGGATATTACAACAAACTCTGCTGTACTTACAAAACCAAAGTTGTTTTGTAAGAGCAGGTCAGGTTGTACTCCAAAAAAGTTGCGGCCAACTCAAGTTGCACTGGGAAGGTTCAACCCATTAAGAAGTTGTAAGCTGTAATTTTTGAACATATACAGCTCCTGAAAACTGTTCTGGTGGAGTTGATGTCCAATGAGGTTACTGAATCTGTCACTGCTTGAGCATTTTAAGTTTTTCAGTGAAAACATTGGTGAAAAATGTTTTGGATTTTACACAAGTTTTCCAGTGAAAATGCTTGTGAAAAACTTGAAACTTCTTCATGAATTTTTTGAACTTCAAGACTGTTTCAGCACTTTTTTCACCACATTTTCACAACATTCAAATAAATCAGGAAACGGTTTCAAGTTTTTCACCTAATTATTTGCTCAAAAACTACTGTAAAACTCAAAACATTTTTCACCAAAATTTTCACCGAAAAACTCGAAATGTTCAAGCAGTGTGTATGAGCGATATAGTGTGCAAAAATTAGGGACATTTTACAGGGTTTTTGAAGACAGGTTACAAGGTGATTTATGCATTTGGGTGACATCTCACAATTCTGGCTGACAACTTCGACGCAGCTAACATCTCTTTTGGTTGGTTACATCTCGATAATTGGTTACATCTTAAGAATTGATCATCACTATTGATCCAATCAGTTCAACTCAGCGGCCATTCAATAAACTTGAACTCAGGAAGGTATGTGGATACTGAGACGCATCGGATGGACCTTTATAGGTCCTTAGGATTGGATCCGGTTATTCTATGGCAGAGTATCCATAAACATGCATGAACTGCGCAGAAATGGCTGTTTCCAGGCTACTGATCTTGTATTTATTTCTGGCATGACTCAAATGCACAGGCCCTCTTCGATGGTTATTCTATGTGTTCAAATAACCATATTACATTGTTTGGGATGAATTCCAGGTGCTCTCGGCGTCGGATTGTCATAAAATAGATTAACTTCCCTTTATGGATCCCGGCAAGATCCCGGCATGGGATCGAAATCAAAATTCCGATCATTACCATCAATTTCGACGAACGAAGTCTCATTGAGATTGTTAAAAATGCTGGACATGGAGCAGACCGCCGAATAGCCAAATTGATGCGGATCAAATCCAAACACATGCAACTTTGGTAGAGATGTGAGCTGTTCGTAGTTGTAAGCCAAGGATGAAGATGCGACCAACACAGAAAGATGTAACCAAAAGTGCTCGATTTTGAAGTACAGCGTTTTGCATAAGTCCGTGAAACTCGAAATTTTTTGCGCGCCATCACGTGCAGTTTTTGATGGGAATGCCGACCAATGCCGGAGGTGCCAGGTTGCAATTGGGTCGAATACTGGACTCACATTGGATTCGGGATGCCCGAAGGGGCTCTGAATAAGTCTTTCATATTCTAAACATGGAGATTGCTTCTAATAAATGAATTTTCGAGACGTCTGAATCCTCGGCAGCACTCGGCATCGTGCACGTGATGGCGCGCAAAAAATTTCGAGTTTCACGGACTTATGCAAAGCGCTGTAAGTTGTCTGAGAAAACCCTGCAAAATTTCAGTAATTTTTGCACAGTATATCGCCCATACAGATCGCGAAGGGACTCAAACGGCATCATGCAGTGCCTCAGGCTGTAGGATACCTGTCGTCTTCCTTCCTAACTTTGTTCCCTACAGAGAGTGGGAGATGTTGAAGGTCGCAACAAGAGGCCAGTCTGCTGACCGGCGACGAATGAGGATATCCTCTTTTTGCAGCCTGAGTCGAATCTGTTCACAAGGTTGATCACTGGGCACCATAGGAACAGAGAATTTTCAGAGCAAGTATCCGACGATGATTCTCAGGTTGAAGATGGTAGGTTTGGTGTTATTCCGGCAAAATGAAACCTAGTAAAAAGAAAAAATTACACGTTAGCTCCATCTTCGGCGTGGCCGACTTCCGTAAAGTATGCTCTACCATGTGAAACCGTGGAAACAGGCTGTGACTCATAAAGAAACTTTTACTGGAATTATAGCCTTGCGACTCTTTTTTCCTTCCGACCAGTAAAATTCCTTCGCTTCGTGTCATGTGACTGTCGCGCCTTCGAATTCGGCACCAAATAACACCAAATATAATGCCATCCAACAGTACTTATATCGAGCAAGACGGTCGGATTTTGTAAGGAAAATTAAAAAGCACTTGCTGAAGATCAATGCCCAGCCCCCTGTGCCTTCATTGCATACATGCGGACAGAGGTTTGGCTTCTCTGGCGGAACATCACGATGAAATATGATCTCGAAAGGCTCGCCGGCTCATGGGCGCGTTGCAACCGTGGGTATTTCTATTCCAATTTACCCATTCGTGCGTGGATGAATCCCGGCGTGGTTTGGATGCTTGCGGATCTACCCACCCTGGCGATGTACCCTATGGCAGTTAAACATGAGATCAGCCAGTGTGCCAACAACTGCCGTGGGGGGGGGTATATTATACTCCCATGTTCCACAGCCTGAACCATATTCTTACATAGATCTACAAGATGTCAATGGAGCACACACCATTCCAGGGGATATCACAGAAGACGCTACGTTGATGATTGTGGCTATTTCAATTTCAATTTAATCCGCTTTTGCGCCACTGCCACAGAATCCCAGCATAGGGAGCATACAAGCACCACAATGGCGGTTCTTTCCAGCTACATAAGGATATTTACTGGATGTGGACCGTCCCGCAATGGCCACGTTAATCAAGGTGTCCATCTGTTGTTGGGGGTATAGAAGCACAGCAATGGCGGCTCTTTCTTCTAGCTATATAAGGATATTTACTGGATGTGGACCGACCCGCAATGGCCACGTTAATCAAGGTGTCCATCTGTTGTTGGGGGCATAGAAGCACCGCAATGGCGGTTCTTTCTTCTAGCTATATAAGGATATTTACTGGATGTGGACCGACGCGCAATGGTCGCGTTAATCAAGGCGCCTATCTGTCGTCGGGGCATAGAAGCACCGCAATGGCGGTTTCCAGCTACATATGGATATTTACTGGAGTGGTCACGTTAATCAATGCGTCTATCTGTGGAGCGCCGTACCATAACCGGCACTTCAACCTGGGTTCTGTAACCGAAAACGGCAGTTCAACCTGAATCTGTATCATCAATGGATATACGTCCACAGCTTCCAACAGTAGACACTTTTACAATCGGCGATTTTACTTTGACGTGGCTAGGAATCAGAAAGACCTGTTGCCAAAGATGGGATACCAACCCAGTTTCCTTTCCATAACAGGAATGAAAACCCTCCGTACGACTTTCGTAAGTTCCCCGACACCCCATTGTCACTGTCAGGTTCCGCATGCAAGGCTGTTCACAATTTTCTTATAAAAGCCCGGGGAGGCCTTGCCCATCGTGAGCCATGGCTCTCTTCCTGACCCTCTTCACCCATCTCTGCGTTCATCTCCTCGGACTCATGAGCAACCCTGTCCTCACCTTCGTTTTCTCCATCATCGCGCTGCTCACCTACGGGCTCTATCTTGCCTTATTGCCCGCTGTCTGGCCTGGTCGAATTTTGCATGATACGTTGACGCGGATTGAGGCAATGAAAACGTGTTTGCATGACGAAGCGGCGCGTCGCAGGACGCTCGAGATGTATAACCTCTCGACTTACGGACTTCGTGGACTTGAGGAGTAAGTTAGCTCTGCTTTTTTTCATCTTGACCCTTCGTTGATTTACCCGTTGGCAGGTTTAAACGCATTCGCGATATACTGGTCGATGATCACTACGCCCATTTGGCTGCTCCACTCTCATACGCACGTGTGGGATTGTCTTTGTGCAAGCGCGCTCGGCGGTGTAAGCGCCATGTGGAGGTATTGTGTCAGGAGCTAGATCTCACGGTATGTGATTGTACTGTCTTATTATTCTGCTTGTTTCTCAAGATGCCTTGGTAGATCCAACGATTCGACAATCAAGACACGTCCGGTGACGAAGGAGGGACTGCATCCCGCGGCCGTGCCTGGTTCGATGCAGTTTTGGCAGCATTATTGGACTGAATAACGTGAGCCAGCAGTCGCTCGTGAAGTCCAAAATATTGACAACCCTTAGCTAGTGGCTGGAGCTGCCTCGGTCTCGGGAAGGATGGTCTCGGGAAGGATTTTGTACTTGTATTGTCGAGACATGGATGTGCGTGCGCTTCTAGGACCCATGGTCCGATTGTCTATATCCCAATAGAGTAATGCGCAATTTGTACTTTTCAACTTATTCGAATCTGTATCTCTAAATGAAGGCGATGAGGATGTGTGAAAATCCCATTCATTATGTTGAATTTAAAGTGCGATCTCTCTGCGATTGGGGGCGGGACGGTGGGGGGGGGGGCTCAGCTTTCCGCTTCTAAGAGATTCTTTTTTAGGTCAAACATAACCACTCAGCGTCGCCAGAAAGAGGCCATGGGCGCGCTTACCAAGATGCCGAATCGTCGCCGAGCCTTCCACCACCGGCCCCGGGAGGATCGATGCCACGCCGTCGGGAAGAGACGCAGCAGGCTGACCACCGCGAGCCGCACCCGGCCACTTGGGGAGGGCGTGCCCGGGGCGGCGCAGCACACAGAGGCGGCGAAAGAGGCCGTGGAAGTGACAGAGGGCGGGGTGGATGGAGTCGCGGGTGGAGTGGAGCGTGGAAAGGGAAAATCCGTGCTGACGAGGATTCCGCACCAAACGATGCACTGCTCCCCCGTTCGCCGAGCCAGAGACGGCTGAAGTGGAGATGGGACGTATTGTGTGGGGCAGCGAGTCGAAGAATACCTTCCTTCAGTTCTGCCTTTGCATTGTTTTGTGTGCCAATCTACGATTGTATAATGCCGGGTCGAGTTAATGGATATAAAGGGTGGCCAATTAAGGGAGATAATGCGTCGTCAATGTGAGAGCAAAGTCCCACTGGTGCGCGGTGCACGTCCGCTCAAGCTGAGGTCCTGTGCTATGTTCATACGGACGGACCCCGTTCGATCCGGGTGAATTGAATACCTTTTCAACGCAATAATCGATGGTGTAGCCTTTGGTTACTCCAGAAACATGAGCCCGCAGATGATAACGGGATAATGAGAGATCATAGGAGAGGAAAAAGTCCCGCTGGTGTATGGTCCACCTCCACACACCATTGGTCAGAAATTCCCTTCTGTGAGGCGGAAGACCCCGTTCGACTCTGGGCGGGACATACTTTGAATTCAGCCACTTTTTATGAAGTAGCCTCCGAGTTCGAATGCAAAGTGCTATATTTCGTAGCTAAAGTAAGAGAATAAGTCCCGGCGGTGCACGGTGCACATCCCGCCCTTCATTCGTAGGCAACGCATTCTGGGAAGCGGAAGACCCCGTTCGACTCGGGGGTGGGAGATCGCTGAGTTCAACCCAATTTTTTATGAAGCAGCCTCCGAGGTGATATATTTCGTGACCAAAGTAAGGGAATAAGTCCCGCTGGTGCACGGCGCACATCCACCCACCATTTGTCAGAAATTCCATTATGTGAAGCGGAAGGACCCCGTTCGACTCGGGAGCGGGACATAGTTGAGTTCAGCGACGTTTTTATGAAGGAGCACCAGAGGTCGAATGCAAAGTGCTATATTTCGTAGCTAAAGTAAGAGAATAAGTCCCGGCGGTGCACGGTGCACATCCCGCCCTTCATTCGTAGGCAACGCAATCTGGGAAGCGGAAGACCCCGTTCGACTCGGGGGTGGGACATCGCTGAGTTCAACCCAATTTTTTATGAAGCAGCCTCCGAGTTCAAATGCAAGGTGGTATATTTCGTGCCCAAAGTAAGAGAGTAAGTCCCGCTGGTGCACGGCGCACATCCACCCACCATTTGTCAGAAATTCCATTATGTGAAGCGGAAGGACCCCGCTCGACTCGGGGGCGGGACATGGGAGAGTTCAGCGACGGTTTTATGAAGCAGCCTCCGAGTTCGAATGCAAGGTGGTATATTTCGTGCCCAAAGTAAGGGAATAAGTCCCGCTGGCGCACGATCCACATCCGCCCTTCATTCCCATACGCTACGCATTCCGAAGCGGAAGACCCCGTTCGACTCGGGGGTGGGACATGATTTGAGTTCTGCGTATTTTTTATGAAGCAGCCTCCGAGTTCGAATGCAAGGTGATATATCGTGGCTAAAGTAAAGGAATAAGTCCCGCTGGTGCACGACGCACATCCGCCTTTCATTTGTAGGCTACGCATTCTGTGAAGCGGAAGGACCCCGTTCGACTCGGGGGCGGGACTCTTCTGCGTATTGCTGTGTAGTTTTTATTCCTCGAGTCAGTGAACATGGCGTGGGCTCAGGCTGGCGACGAGTCCCGCTCGTTCATGGTGCACCTCTGCTTCAGATGCCGGAAGTTCGTTTTAAGCGGTGTAAAGAAAAGAATGGGGGCGCGACATGAAAAATTTGTCCAGTTTTCTCGTTATTCCGACCTGAAAACCGTGGTCAAATTGCGGATTAAGTCCCGCTGTATGCACGTTTGTTTAGCATTCCTAGAGAATGCATAAGGATCCCATTTGATACGGGGGCAGGAGATCGATGAGGCCGGCGCATTTCTTTATATATATCGTGCTCGAATGCACGTTGCTATAATTTGTGGTCAACGCCAGGGATAAAGTCTGGCTGGTGCGCGGTGCACGTCTGCCTTCATTTGTCATTCAAAAGGGCTAAATTTCGCAGACGAACTCCGTTTGACTCGGGGGTGGGACATGGCTGAGTTGAACACATTTTTATGAAGCAGCCTCCGAGTTCCGCTTGTCCGCACTGCATGTCCGTCTAAACATCCCTCGTTACCCAAGTTACCCCACACCAGGAGCTTAATTAGTAGAGAAGATGTTGCATTACTCACGCGACGCGACTCCGTCCGCCCATGTGATCGCGGTGCCATGCGTGACCGTGACGTGACCTCTTTTTTACGACCACATGCTCTCGCTGGAGTCGCTGCTCCGTCTCCGCGCCTTGCCCCTCCTGCGCCTTTCCACCCGCGCCCCGGCTCCCCTTTCCTCGTCCTCCCTTCCGTGCCCTACAGCTTCCGGTGCAACGAGGAGGGACACTCGGTGAAGGACTGCACCAAGCCGCCGACGTGCTACGCGTGCAAGCAGGAGGTGCGTCTTGTCCTCCTTTCCATGCAACTGTGTCTGGTTTTCCGATCCATGCAAGCGCTAACCCGCCCTCCTGGGCCATAACATGAGCAAATGCCCTACACGAGCACCCGCCACCCTAAGCGTACCTTCCCGGCCCTTACCGCCGCTGCCCCCGCGCCTACGCCTTCCACCCCCGCGCCTGCTGCTACCGCCCCCGCGCCTACGCCTTCTGCTGCTGCTGCTGCCGCCCCCGCGCCCGCGCCTGCGCCTGCTGCTGCCCCCGCGCCTGCGCCCACGCCTGAGCCTACTGCTGCTGCTGCTGCACCCCCCGCCACCCCTGCCTCCGCTGTGCCTGCCACCCCCGCGTCCTCTGCTGCCGCCGCGCCCGCGCCCGCGCCTGCTGCTGCAGCCCCGCCCCCGCCGCCGCCGACGCCGTCTAGCGACATCCAATTTAAAGGAGTCCACAATCTAGCCCGCAGCGAGGACTCTCCTCATTTTGGATAGGACGCAGCCCGTCACTTGGTAGGGTAAAAAAGGGTCGCTTCTCCTCTATCGCCATGCAGGGACGTCCGTATCGATGTCTATGGATGAATAAATGGTCGGAATGGATGAGTCCAGCTTAAATCGTGGTATGAAGCAGGTCGGAACCAAGGAACCCAGTCCTGTTGGTGCGCGGTGCGTCATTTGTCGTTCAGGAAAAAATTCGCAGAAGGACCCCGTTCGACTCGGGGTGGGACAATGATTGTGCTTCGTAAATTTTTTTCAGCAACTCACGGAAAACTCGATGAGTACACCTAGTATTCGAATGAAGAATGTTATGTGCTGGCTTTCACTGCTTAATCCGAGGGCGTTGATACGGTAATCGCAGATTAAACCCGGGAATTAAACTCGAGGTGCGCTCCAAGGACTGGGTAAACCATGCTATAAAGCACGCCAGAAGCAAGGAACCAAGTCCTGCTGGTGCGTGGTGCACATCTGCCTTCATTCCATTTTAGTTCATCCTGAATTTCGCAGAAGGACCCCGTTCGAATTGGGGGCGAGACATGTATAGACAATAGTATCGTCCTTTTTTTCAACGACGACTCACGGTAAACCCGGAATATATCTTCAATAAATGCGAAGCACTGGACTCAGCCTAGGGAGAGGATTCTTCAATCCGAGGGCACCGAGACGGTAATCGCAGATCAAACCCCGGAATTCAACTCAAGGTACGCTCTAACAACTGGAGAAATTATGCTATGAAGCAGGTCAGAAGGAAGGAACCAAGTCCTGCTGGTGCGTGGTGCACGTCTGCCCTTCATTCAACATTATGCTCTTCGCCTGAATTTAGCAGAAGGACCCCGTTCGACTCCGGGGGTGGGACATGAATTCGAAATCCTCGATGACCTTTTGGAACACGACCGCGCGCCAATCGACGAGTGTAATGCCGGGTTAAGGTAAGGGATACTTCTAGTGCGTGGTCAAGTAAGGGAATGAGTCCCGCTGGTGCGCGGTGCACGTCCGCTCAAGCTGAGGGATTTTCGTAATTGTGCTTTATTAATGCGGAAGAACCTCGTTCGACTCGGGGGTGGGACATTAGTTGGAAATATTAAGGACCTTTTTGAACTCTATCGCGCGCCAATGTAGACCAACGATGATACATTACCAGGTCAAGGTAAGAGATTTTTAAATACGCGTTCAAGTGAGGGAAAGTGTCGGTGCACGTCCGCTCAAGCTTGGGTCTTCATTCAGTGCGTTATGAATGCGGAAAGACCCCGTTTGATCCAGGGGTGGGACATAGGTTGGAAGTTGTCGTCACCTTTTTGAACTCTACCGCGCACTACTCGCTAGTGGTATGATGCGGGGTCAACTTCAGGGATATAATGTGTCGTCAAGTTAAGAGAGAAAATGTATCGTCAAGGTAAGGGAAAGAGTCCCGTTGGTGCGCGGTGCACATCCGCTTCCCATGGCCGGGAGATAGCGTAGACGCGGAAAGACCCCTTTCGACCCGGGGGTGGGACATGAATTGAATGTGGGGGACTACCTTTTTCAACGCAAATCGATGGTTTGCCCTTGGTTACACCAGAAACATGAGCTCACGGATGGGATAACGAGGGATAATACCAGAGGAACAGGTCCAACTGGTGCACGGTCTACGTCTACCCACCATTGCTTGCACACTCCTTTCTGAGAGGCGGAAGACGCCTGTTCGACTCACACACCCAACAAAGAAAAATATTGACATATGTCGAAATCACTGCCTAGTTTATGTAAATCAATAGCCCATTTAAAATTGATAAAAATTCAATCTTTCATTCAATCTGAAAAGCAAGATGGAAAGAGCCGCAATCATCGGCCCTTTTGAAAAACAGTGACTTATTCACTCTTAGCGAGTTGTGAAAGGATTGCTGAAAGGTTGCCTTTCAGCGGCCATTTACAGATAGAACAAAGATTTTCTTTCTCCCACAGTCAAAAGGTGCATTGGAGTTCTTTGTTTCATTTTTTTAGGAAAGATTTCCATATAAGGGCAAAAATTTCAGAGAAATAGGAAAGACAGAATTCCAATGCATGTTTTAACTGTGTGAAAAGAAGGTCTTTCTTCTTTCTGGAAATGGAAGCTGAAAGATGAACTTTCAGGAGTCCCTTCACAACTCACCGAGAGTGAGTAACTCTCTGTTTTCGAAAGAGCCACTGATTGCAGCTCTTTCCATCTTGCTTTTCAGCTTGAATGAAAGATTGTATTTTTATCGATTTTGAATGAGCTACTGATTTACATAAACTAGGCAGTGATTTTGACATATGTCGATATTTTTCTTTGTTGGGTGTGTCAGGGGTCGGAGATGGTTGAGTTCATTTTTATGAAGCAGCCTCAGAGCTCGAATGCAAGGTGATATATTTCGTAGCCAAAGTAAGGGAATAAGTCCCGCTGGTGCACGGTCCACATCCTCCCTTCATCCATACGCTGCGCATTATGAAGCGGAAGAATCCCGTTCGACTCGGGGGCAGGACATCGTTGAGTTCAAGACAATTTTTTATGAAGCAGCCTCCGAGGTCGAATGCAAGGTGATATACGTCCTGGCCAAAGGAAAGGAATGATCCCGCGGGTGCACGGTCCACATCCGCCCTTCATTCATACGCTGCGCATTGCGAAGCGGAAAGACCCCGTTCGACTCGGGGGTGGGACATGTCTGAGTTGACCGCGATTTTTATTAGTAATTTGCTTGAATCGGTGAACGTGGTGAGGACTCAGGCTGAAGGGATAAGTCCCGATGGTTTAGGGTGCAGATAACGGAAGTTGGTTTGGAAACAGGCCATAAAAATCTTGTTATTACGACCTCAAACTCGTCGGCAAATTAGGGAAAAGTTCCATTGGTATTAATACACACTGCAGGTCCTTCGAAACATCCCTCGGCAATAATTGTCGCTTGGGACGGGACATCGGTGAGGCCGACGCGTGTCTTTATGAATATAAAACACGAACCAGTGCCGCGGTCGAATGTAATAATACGTCGCTATAATTTGTGGTCAATGGTAGGGATAAAGTCCGGCGTGCACATCTGCCCAACCTGAAACAGGTTATAAAACCGTGTCAGCGGAAGGACCCTGTTCGACTCGGGGGCGGGACATAGGGTGGTATTAGTTACCTTTTTGAACTCTATCGCGTGCCAATGTAAACCGACGATGATACATTGCTAGGTCAAGGTAAGTGATATAACCCGTAGTCAAGTAAGGGAAAGAGTCTCGCTGGTGCGCGGTGCAAGTCCGTCCATGCTGAGGTTGGAATCTTTGACTACCTTTTTGCGCACCAATCGACCAGGTCAAATAAGGGATATACTGCGTGGTCAACGCAAGGAAAGAGTTCCACTGGTGCACGGTGCACGTCCACTCAAACTGAGATATCTCTCCGTGTACTTTATTAATGCGGAAGAACCCCGTTCGACTCGGGGGTGGGACATAGTTGAACTCAGCAACTTGTTTATGAAGAAGCCCCAGAGTTCGAACGAGGTGATATACCGTTCGACTCGGGCGTGGGACATAGTTTGAGCTCTGCGACGTTTTTCTGAAGCAGCCCGGAGTTCCGAATGCAAAATGGTATATTTCGTGGCTAAAGTAAAGGAACCAGTCCCACTGGTGCACGGTGCACATCCGCTCTTCATTCGTACGCTGTGCATTCTGTGAAGTGGAAGGACCCGGGTGTGGGACATGTACGCATCGCTTGGGTTATTTATGGTACCCCAGAGTTCGAATGCAAGGGGATATATTTCGTGCCCAAAGTAAGAGAACAAGTCCCGCTGTGCACGGTCCACATCCGCCCTGCATTTGTAGATCAAAATCGACCAAACATCGTGAAGCGGAAGGACCCCGTTCGACTCGGGGGCGGGACTTCAGATATTGTCCTCTTATTTTTACTACTCGAATCAGTGAAGGCGTGGGTTTAGACTGAGGGTATAAGTCCGCTGTTTCATGGTGCACCTCTGCTTCAGATGGCTCAACGGAAGAATGGCAGCGAGACATAAAAAAATCTTCCCAGTTTTCTTGTTACGAGCTCAATACCATGGCCAAATTCCGGAATAAGTCCCGTTGGCACGCACTGCACGTCCGCCCAACTTCCGTCGACAATCATTGTCGGCAAAGCGCAAGGATCCCGTTTGATACAGGGGGGGGTTATCGGTCAGGCCGACGCGTTTTATATAGATATAACGCGAACCAGCCCCGTGCTCGAGTGTTGTTATAATTTGTGAAAAGTCCGGCTGGTGCGCGGTGCACATCTTCTCAATCTAACGTTGTAAAACCTTGGGTGTCAGTGGAAGGACCCTATTCGAGTCGGGGGCGGGAGATGTAATGACCATTTCTGGCATTTTCTTCCTTTCAACGACTCACGAATATACCTTCGATGAATGCGAAGCGCTGAAGGGGCGTTGAGACGAATCTTGGATGAAACCCGGGAATTCAACTCAAGGTACGCTCTAAGAACTGGGTAAATCCTGGCAGGAAGCAGGCCAGAAGCAAAGAATCAAGTCCTGCTGGTGCGTGGCGCACGTCTACCTTTACGTTCATAGCCTGAATTTAGCAAAAGGACCCGTTCGGCTCGGGAGTGGAACATGCAATGGAAAGACTCATTTTTTCGACACGACCGCGTGCCACTCGACGGTGTATAATGCGGGGTCAACTTCAGGGATATAATGCGTGTCCAAGGATTCCTGCTGATGCAGGGTGAACGTCCGCTCAAGCTCAGGCTATGCATGTATGCTTTATAGGTGGGAAGAACCCCGTTCGACTCGGGGGTGGAAGATGCGTAAGATTTGCTACCTTTTTCAACACGCGCGCGCCCCGACTGACGATGGTATTATGTCGGGTTAAAGTAAGGGATATAATGCCAGGTCGGGTTAAGGGATATAATGTGTGGTCAACAGAAGGGAGATAATGCCGCAGATAATGCCGCAGATCAGAGAAAGAGTCCCGCTGGAGCACGGCGCACATCCGCTCAAGCTTAGGGATCCGTATACAGTGCTTTATTATTGCGGAAGAACACCGTTCGATCTGGGGGTGGGAGATCAGTTGGAAATCATTACCTTTTTCGGTAGTGAATATTTTTCATATATCGCTGGGTGAAACTACACCATGAACTTGTTACTTTATTACCCAAGCACTTTCACTCACAAACCCCCATTTCAGTAGCTTAATTCGCAGAGGAGAAGATGCTGCATTACGCGACGCAACTCTGTCCGCCCATGTGATCGCGGTGTCGTGCGTGACCGTGACGTGACCCTCTTTTTGCACGACCACCATGCTCTCGCTGCTCCGCCTCCGCGCCTTGCCCCTCCTGCGCCTTTCCACCCGCCCTCCGCCCCCCCTTTCCTCGTACTCCCTCTGCACACCCCTCCGTGCCCTTTCCTCCACCGCCGCGCGGGCGGCGCCCTTCCGCTTGCGATCCAATGTCTGGTCCGTCTTTTTCATGCACCTTTCCTCCATCCTGCTAAGGCTGAGTAACTCCCCTCATTCAGCTTGAACTGTACGTGCCTCAACGGTGTTATAACCGTACTGACCGGGTCCGGCGGATGCAGGCTGGCGCGAAGGGCACTCGCGCTCGGATTGCAAGGAGCCGACGGTCTGCGTCGCCTGCGGTGTGGAGGGACACCAGGTGTGCATTCATGCATCCATCCCGTATCATCCACGCCTTTAAAACCAACTCACCGCCCCCGCAGCGCCGCGACTGCCCTTCCCCCGACCCCGCGCGGCTCGAGGCGCTCAGAGCCGCGCCCCTGCGGTGGTGCGTCCTCATCCATACTTCCTCTTTGCTGTGTCGTCGTTACTCACTCGCGTTTCTTCTTTCCCCTTTGATTTTATTTCTGATCATGATACAGTTTCCGGTGCAACGAGGAGGGACACTCGGTGAAGGACTGCACCAAGCCGCCGACGTGCTACGCGTGCAAGCAAGAAGTGCGTCTCGTCTTCTTCTCCATCCTGATGTCTGGGCCTCCGAGCCATGCAACTGCGTCTGGGCCTTTGATCCACACAATCGCTAACCCGCTCTCCAGGGCCATAACATGAGCAAATGCCCTACACGAGCACCTACCATCCCTAAGCGTACCGCCGCTACACCTACGCCTGCCGCCCCCACCCCCGCGCTTGCTGCCTCAGCCGCCCCCGCGCCTACGCCTGCTGCTACTGCCGCCGCGCCTGCTCCCGCCACCTCTGCGCCTGCTCCCGCCGCCTCCGCGCCTGCTCCCGCCGCCTCCGCGCCTGCTCCCGCCGCCTCCGCGCCTGCTCCCGCCGCCTCCGCGCCTGCTCTTGCCGCCTCCGCGCCTGCCGCCGCGACTACGGCCCCGAGCCCCGCCTCCGCGCCTGCCGCCGCGACTACGGCCCCGAGCCCCGCCGCCGCCGCCGACACAGTCTAGCGACATCCAATTTAAAGGAGTCCACAATCTAGCCCGCAGCGAGGACTCTCCTCATTGCGGATAGGACGCGGGCCGCTTCCTAGATTACAAACGGTCGGTTCTCGGTTATCGCAACGCAGGGGCGTCGGCATTTAATGTGTTTGAATGAATAAATGGTCGGAATGGATGAATATAACGAGTTTAAATGCTCCACCACACTGGCGTAAATCATGGTGCATGTGAAGCAGGTCAGAACCAAGGAACCAAGTCCTGCTGGTGCGCGGTGCATGTCTGCTCTTCATAAAACGCCACGCTCTTTGCCTGAATTTAGCAGAAGGGTCCCGTTCGACTCGGGGGTGGGACAATAGTTGTGCATAGTTCAGTTTTTTTTAAATAACTCGCGGCGAATGCCGAATGCGATTTGCGTCGTCGATGAATCCGAAGCGCTAGAATCAGCTTTGGGAGAGGATTCCTTAATCCGAGGGCGCCGAGACTGTAATCTTGGATCAAACCCGTGATTATAGTAATCATTTCGAAAACTGTGCTACGTAGGAAAGGAAGGAAAAGATGTAGAGGCGACAAGGAAAATGTTCGATACAGCACGAGTACACCCGTGATACAGCTTCTCAGGGCATAGACCCAGCAAAATCTGCTGGGCTCGTGGGAAGGAAGGTTCTTTGAAAAAACAATCATAATAATATGTGAAATGGGCGATACCAGAAGGCAAGTCCGAAACAGACAATCGGTAAATTGAAAGATCCCGTCATCGGCGAGAATGGTGCTGTGGAGCGGGGCGACCAGGAGATGTCTGCGGCGGTGCCCAGGATTGGTCACGTCGCGACTGCCTGAATGAACTATGGTGCGAGGGATGGGCACCTCTCTGTGGAGGACCACCAGATGGACGCCCGCACTGCGGAGTGGAGTGCTTTGCTTTCGTGAATGCGGTGGACGATCCATTTCTCAGCGGGGCTGGAGACACTACTACTGCATGAGCTTAGACCTGCTGGTCGATTAATGGGACTCACTAGGAGACACACGAGGGGTTGTGACGAGTGTCGGCATCACTGTAGGTGCGGCCGCAGGAGCTGGTAAAGATATATTAGATAAATCCTCGTCGCATAGGAAGGAACATACAAGATTCAATTCGAGGTAAGGTTTGAATGGATTGAGATGTGGACGCGGCCGCTGTTACACAATATTAAATTGAGGGACGGAGACGGGATGGAGATGTAAATGCACCTGATTCATTTCTGGTCATTCCTGGAACAACGGTGTTTATCGCAGATGGAGAATTGGTGGGTGTTGAAGATTCCGTTCTTGCACGTTTGCGGGGGCTTGATTCATCGACTTGAGGGACGTGAGATCAGGACTTGATCGCAGAAAATCGCTCACCCGTTTCCTGGTCAGCGCTGCGGCACATAGGTATGGTCGAATCGGAGGGGTCTGGTAAAGGCAGGTGAGCTCGGCATGCATTTCTTTGGGATGACGACTCACTGATCATACGAGGCTCCGGCATACAAGGACCTGTGATTCCGCTCGCGGCAATTAAGCTCGTGGTACCAGTACCCATGGGAAAAGGATTGAGCTGGATACTTTGGATTATGTTGCGGAGATTTTGCACAATGGACGTGCGGACATTGTGCATGGCCTTTTCCGCAGCGGCCTTTTCTGCCTCGAATGCGGCGCGATGGGCGACTAAGGCCTCCTGTCCGACTTTGAGAGCTTCCCGCTCTCTTGCAGTAGACCCTTGTAGCTCTGCATATTGCCGAGCGTGTGCCTCCGCCATCTCACGGACCTTTGTATCAAAGTTACTCTGCACCAGATCTCGCTCCTTCGAGAGGTTGTTGGCAAATTCTCGAGCTTGTGCAGTGGTTTCCTTCAAAGTCGTAATCTCGGCTCTGAGCGCATCGGCTTGCTTCTCGGCGACAGTGACGAGGATCATGGGGGATCTTAAAATGGCGCGCGCAGTAGATAAGGCATGCTGGGCCTCTTCCAGTGCCTGGACAGTCAGTGCGTATGCGAAATTGTTGGTGTTAGCACCGAGGGTTTCCGCACCCACTTCTTTGACTTTCCCCCCGGTTTCTGATTCTAGTCCCATTGGAGGTAAAAGGGCCTGAAAAGATAGGGGAAAGTCCGAGTTATTGCGGGATGAAGATGAGGGGGAGAAGAAACACCGCAAGCAAAGGGGAAGGCAAGCAGACAATTGCAAGGCGGTGGCATTGTAGCTGCTTTTATCATATCCCTCCCATGCGGCAACAGCGGGGCACGATTAGATTATGATAGATACTGAATACGGCACTGATCCATCAGATAAGATCACAACATTTGTTGCCTTTGTTTTATATGCACCCTCCAGGTCCGAGTTGCATAATGCGGACCGTCTACAAATTTTCCAGCAATCATCAAACACTTTACATCCTGCTGTTGCGGACACCTCAGCATGCTTTTTGTTGAGCGGAATTGCAGGCTGATAGGCACTATATATATCCCTACTGACATGCTGCAACATGAGGAGTGGGAACATAACGGAATAGTCCCAAACAGAGTCAATCAGACCCAAGTCTTGAAAATCTCCCTTGCTTTAAATAAATGGTGGCCCCCGTGCTCTTATCACACTTCTCCGGATTGATCTGATAAGGATATTTGGGCTCTGACCTACCCGAAGCTATCTAATTAAATGATGCCATATGACCAAGGCAGTATCCACGATACTGCTTTGCCCACTGCCCGCGACAGGTCACATTTGCCTGCCGATGTTTGCAGTGGAAGGGTCTCAGGTTTTAGGATCCCACAAACACCATAACCGAGCCTTTATCACAGTCACTTGCCCACTACACCGGCCCAGCATCTGGAGCAGTCCCTAGCAGTCCCATTACGTTTCTCCAGAAACTCCGTGTTCCCATTTTTCGAGTCAATCGGTTTCTCCTCTTCCGGTCAGAACTGCAGCCTGCTCACGAGACAATCTGCTTCAATGATCCCATCTTTAGTAAGTGTCAGATTTTTTGCCGCACTCATATTTATAGGATGTTATAAAGATCGACTTGCGTCGTGCTCCTTGACATTCTCACCGCAGCTTCTCCCCCGATGCACCTTTTGTTCAATCCTACGGCCAGGGTGTATAATTTCCGCTTCCTGATTCTGGCGAGCTTGGGGATGATCATATTTTCTGCCAATATAGTTCGAATGGAACACTCGGCAGGCCAGCAGTGGTGGCTTAGCCGAGATTCCTGGATGATTGCGACGTGCTCCGTGGTGATTTTCCATCATCTATTTATGTATGCCGCAAACTTTCCTCATGTCTCTCATCGCCAACCGGTATTTACAGGATCCTCCCGCTCCAATTCGGCATGGCTATGACCCTGGTAGACTGGCTTTTCACTATCGCCGAAATCGCTGGTAAATGTATTCAGTTCCATCTGGGAATGTCTTTGATCATATAATCTGTCCACAGCGGTTGCATTCTTGTCAGACCTAGCAAGGATTCCACTTACAATTTGGCTTCTCATTCCACTCACCGCCTCCATGGGGTTTCGAATGGCCACCGTCCTAGCATCCCCTCGAAGATTCTGGCATCAACAATTCGCCTTTTTTGGTGGCTGCTCACCAGCCAATCCACCCTATACGGTATGGCGAATACTGTTAAATCGGTCGCTTGGACGGCCGCTTGTCAGGTAAGTATAATATCATACGGGCCGACTGATTGACTAACTGGGACAGAGGAGAGTTCCTCGCAATAATCATTTTACGAGCCTTATTGCTTAGTGGAGTATTTGTGGGGCTACCCATCTTCGCGATCTACACCGTCATAGTCCTTCCGCTAAATGCTCAAGTCTTCACTCGAATCATAGACGACGTCGCTGTGCATATGCCCACGTCGAATCCGGTTATTATAATGGTCCGTGGTATCCTAATTTGACGGGGTGGAGCATCTCATTTCTAGTCGGTCAGTCGTCCTATTGGGAAACTACCGGTACAGCCCAAAATTTTACCGCAACGGTTTCGGCGATATCGGCAGGCATCCAGTTTGATTGCTCGCTCAGCCCTGGTGCAGACGCCACCACGACGATCACAATTTGTACGTCTCCTTAACCAGCTGGATTTTGGCGTTGTGATTGAACCATAACTAGGCCCGACTTCATGGGAGACGGTTTCCCAAATATTGATCACAATATCTGCTCCGTCCATTTATCCATTCATCTACATCACTCCAGGTCAAGGGGCTGTCGCCGATATCATTCGACGCACCGATTCGATTCCCCTTTCAGCCAACTCCCACCTTTTGGCGCTCCTAACGTGGACTCAAAGACAAGTACTCGGGGACGAGACGTTCCTCTTTTCATCCGCCATCGTAAGTTCTGTCAGTATAGATTTGTGTATCCTAATGATTGAGTTTCAGCCCCTAAGTAACCTCATAGTTGCTGAGGTCAACACGATACAGACAAATCAGTCGCCTACAACGACCGCAGCCAACACGTCGACTCTGACATTGTTCCAACGCGAGACATTTGCAACAAAGATTTTACAGGAATATACAGACACCTCGGCTTTGGCTGGAGTAGCCACATTTGGTGGTTTCTGGACATTCATAAACGGCACATTTGTTCTCTTCTTCGGAGCGAACATCGTGTATTTTCTGTTTGGTAAGTCCCCTGCTTCTCCGCCGCCGGCACATAATGCTGAACCATACACAGGACGGCGGCCGCTCTCCGCCCTCGGCCTAGTGCATATCTTTCAGCGCCGCAAGTTAATCGATAGGTGGAACGAGGATTTCCCCGCCTTACGTACAGAGGGCGGCACCCCCGGATCGGAGTCTGCCGGTGTTGTTGCTTTCATTCGTGAGCGCCTGATAGATTTGGACCACATGCCATCGCCCGCCGCCCCGGATGTGGATGGTCAGGAATCTGGATCAAGGAGCAACGAGCCTGAAGTCCACATCGATCTGCAGAGCACGCATGAAGGAACCGAGCACCCTCGGGGACAGGCCGAAGATAACCTGGACGAGATACCGCTGATGGCCCGGGGTATGGATCTTGGACTACACGGAGATTTCCACTCACAGTCGGCGGAAGAGCAGATGATCGGGATGCAGCACAATCTCGATGACCGAGACCGAGTTGCAGCACAATCTTCTTTTCGCCATCCATAATTCGCTTACTACACCGCCATTTCAGTCTGGCGTTTTTCAAATAAAATTGCAACATGTTTAGTGAACATATGAACAAACATATAAAATAGGCTGGTTCAACATTGTATGAATGTTTATTATGAAATGTTGTGAATGTATACTACTGATGCTGTCCGAACATTGGGCTAGGATCAGATATACATTGTAGCCAACATTCACTCAATATCACCGGAGGCGTGCGCTCCTGGGGCACCAACAATTTTGTTGGCCTTGTCTTGTTTGTTCCTCGCCTTCGTGGCTTGACCTTTCGCAATGGCCTGTGCCCGCTTCTCCGGTCTGACTTCTCGTAAAGCTGCTGCAAATTCGAAATGTTTTGTCCGACGGTCTGAGTTTCAAAGTGTTCTTTCCATTTCTGTCAGTTCGTCCAAATTTTAGCACCTCCGCGGTACTGATACTGACCTGCTTCCTTGCGTACAGCGGGCATTGCAAACGAAAGGAGGGAACGAGGTGCGTGCGAGATTTGCTCAATGGCTTCTGCCGTGATGGCCCGTGCACAAAGCTTAATGTTGATGTCACAGTGGACCCACACGACCTTTGTCTTTCTTTTCCTCTTGCCACCACACTTCCGCTCTCTCAACTGCCTGTCTTTTACACCCAGACGTTCTTTTCTCTTCTCTTTCACTCCAAATGGCACCTGCCAACCTTTCATTCGATGACATGATGAATATCCCCCTTGATTCCTCGCCTTTGAAAGCTCCGTCTCCCAGGTCTTCCACCGCCACCGGGAGCCCAGTTCCCTCGCGTCCTGAATCCCCTTCCCCGCTGGCCACTCTCCCCACCCAGCGCAAGCGTACAGCCGAAGACATGTCCCAGTTTGCGAGTGAGGTCTCACGTAAACACAAGTTGGCCAAGGTGGACAATGACGACCTCACGAAGTTCGCCAAAGTAAGCTGTCTTCCTATGCAGACTCCAATACTGATCTATTATATTATCTATTACAGTTGGGGCGGGACGAGAAAATGATATTCATCGCTGGGCAGCTCTTGTCACTCGGGCACCATCAGCGCCTCCTCCAGCCTGTGGAGGCTGATTGGACCTTACCCAAGCGGCTCCAGGTGTGTCTCAATCCGATAACATGACTCCATGATCCTCATTGTATAATAGGGAAAGATTGAGAGCAAAGCGGCCGATCTACTCATTGATTCATCCATTCCAGCATACCGCGACGATAAGATCGGACCTAGCAAATTACTGATGGTTCGTATTTACATCTTATTTACTGTTATTGATCACCGTTGTCGACAGGACTTGGTTGTACTCAACCCAGGCTGGGGGTTCACCTTGGAAGTTCAAGGAGAACAGTTCTTATATCTCTAAAGTGTTGATCTCCAAGCGTAACATCATCAAGACTGCCGTGCGTTGTCGCTCTCAGTTCTAGTTCCATCATTGATTATCTGTCAGATTGCTGGTTCGCTCGGTTCTGATCCCATCGTTGAAGACATTAAATTGCGTCCTGGTGCACTCAATATCGTCGTACTTGCAACGAGCATTCTCAACAAGCTCAAGATCAAAACAACGAAAGTTGATCTTCGCTTGTGCGGGCGGATCGCTGTTTTGGTACGGAAATTCACAAAGCCATTCAGCGCAAGCTTATCTCTGAAAATAATGACAACAAGTACTGGGGAGACATCGATACCAAACTCGCAAACGTGCGGGAGATATATCCAGACCCGAAGAAGCAATCCCGGTGAGTTTATATTCAGCCAACAAACCGTACATTCTTTAATTATGGTGTGCACAGATTTCTCAAGAAAGCGATGTTGGATCCGGACCTCGAGGTGTACGGTATCGTAGACCTCAATTCTCTCAACCCCGGTCCTACCGTTCCCGACATTCCTATTGCTGGACCCTCGACGGTCTCTCAGGCGGCTGATGGGGATTCCGACGACGACGCCAATCATTGATCAAACCAGTGCCATGCTCTCATCGTTCGCGTCAGGATGCGAAGTACATATTTTATTGGACTCCTAGTATACCGTATACCGCCCGATGTCGTACCTCATTTCTGGTTTATAATATTAATTTGTTCGCCATTTCAACCAACTTGTAAACAATTCTTCTGAATATTGAGTCATGGTATTAATGCCCTTGTTTCTTGAATGTCCGACCAAACCTCTGAAAAAGGTCATTCTAAATGTTTGCCCAATATACACCTCAGCAAAGCATTGAGGGATTTGACACTTTTTATTTAAGCGATGTTTCGGCAACATTGTGTGATGGCCGGCCAATCATTTTCAAACATCAAGCCGAAAACATCAGTCATATAAATATACCAAACGGTGGTGTACTTGCCATTTCCTGCGAATTCATCGTATTACGCCGATTAAGTATGTGCATAGATAAAATCTACTATATTTTTTCGTTCAATTCGGCGGTCACGCGTCACAGGGGGGGCTGTCGACGACTTGTTCAGTTTCCGCCTCATTTGTAAGCCCCAGATTTGGGAATTTGATGGCGGCAGGAATTTCGGCAAATTGGTCGGCACAAGGCACAAAGTAACATAAACAAGTTAAGGGCGGACAATAGAGCATATTTGCAGCGCCCAAAATTTTTCTGCCATCACCCGTAGTTTTTAAGCGAAATAATTGATTGATGTGACTTTGATGTGATTTTGAGTGACTCAACACGTTTGTCTTGCATCGCCCGCAACGCGGTACCACAGGGAGGCATAGGGCTTCCTTGGCTTGAGACTTCATGCTTGACTGGTCCAGGTGAAGGTGAACCCACTTGCTGTCGTTTAAAGTGTCTTTTCTGCACCGCTTCTCGACGTTCTTGGACATGCCGGCCTCGTTCATCGCGGATGTATTGATGAGCCTGAGAGGGCTCAGTGCCCGACGCGCGGGAAGGACTTGAGGACGGCTGATAGGTATCGTCATCCGCCATGGCGCGTTGAGAGCAAGTGGAAGGAAATCGCGCGCCGCGCGCCAATATCGCGTGCACACGCGTGGCTAATTGCAGCAATTAGTGATTACTCCTTTGGGAGTCACACAAGTTTCTGCCATCAGGCTTCATTTTTCCGATCAAACGAGCGATTTGGGGGCTGCAAATATGCTCTAATTGTCAATAACTCTTAGCATCGAAGGACAAGGATAGTGTAATAGATTAACGATATAATTACATTCACGACCGACTTTCTTCGTGTGCGCGAAGGGGACCGACCATTCGAAGCCTCTCCCCTCCCTCGCTGAGCTCGGGAGTCCCCCGAACCAGGGCCTCGGCACACTAAAGCCTCGTTCGCGCTTTAATTGATCCTCACCCTAACTTAACCAGCCACGGCGGGACGACGCGGCCGGTACCCGGAACTAGGGCAAGCGCAGCGCGCCCTAACTCCTCGACAGCGGCATCAACGGTGTGCTTGATCCCAGTAGTGGTGATAAGCGGGCGGGTGACGAGCATGTAGGGCGACAGATGTGTGGGGTTGACAGGGATGTGGCCAGCGATGGTGGCGGGAGGAAGAGAGTGGCTGACAGCATGGCGTGCGGAGCTTAAATGTGCCGTTCTTGCCGCCATCAAATCCCCAAATCGGGGTCTTACAAATGAGGCGGAAAGTGAACTGGTTGTCCGTAACGCGTCACGCGGGCATGTGGCGAATTCGTCCAACGTGACATCCGGCCAGGTTCACCTGGAAGTGCTGGTTTTGTGAAATTTCATGTCGAAATTGTCGAAAGTTGTAGTTTTGTCACACCAATTTTGCGGGTTGTCGAACTTGGAATCAACTTGAAGCGTCGAATTGGTTCAACCTGTCACGTGTCACACCCCCTGCCGAATTGAACGAAAAAATATAGTACCACAGGCTGCGCCGATAGCTATCGGTCGATCCGAGTCGGCGATGTCGCTTGCCCTGACCACGACTGGGAACTATATATGATTCAGAATTTTTCAAGAAAGACCAGAACAGAATCCCTCCACATATGTTGTCCACGGCTCCAGCGTCTTCGCGCAATCACCGGACCATCTTCTGCTAAAGTTCTCTTGAAATTAAAGCGTTACCTTTAATCCACTGCATAATCCACATGTAGGTCCCGCTCTCAGCAGCAGAATCGAGAATAGATCCTCGATGCTCGATGAGATGGATATAGAAGAACCCTGAATCCTGGGTCTGGTCAAAGTGCCGCGGCAGGCGCGGCACTGACGCGCATTGACGCGGCAGTGATGCGCTGTGACGCGGCGTGACGCGCGATTGACGCGGCACCCGGCGCGGTGCCTCCTACAGATCACACATTGCTTCGTTGACCCTGAAACCTATGCAAACAATGTTTACCAGCCTAAATTCATCATTTGAGGCTTTTATAGGTAATTGGAGAAGTGGAACTGAGAAGGCGCGTAAAGCTCGGCCATCATCTTGGAGTTTTTGTTGGAGAGCATGGATCCGGGGCAAGATTTGACTGATGGTATTTTTCTCATTCGCTTTACGGAGCCATTTACGATGATATGTCCGTAAGTGTTCTGCGAGCTACAGTATTTTGTCAGAAAACAGTTGTAAAAGTTATTTTAAAAAAAGGTGGGGACATACCTTGTAAAAAATGGTCTCGCTATCTGCATCCTTATTCCACTGCAAAGCCCCTTGTATTCAATCGGGTGGGGAACATTGAAGTGGAGCAAAAACTTGTATCCTATTTGTGAAATGAATTTTCTCCTCAACAGAGTGTACAGATATTTAGTCCCCTGTTGTTCCGCAAGGTAGGCATGCTTGCACTTGGAGTCAGTGGCTCCAACATAGCGGAGAACTCCTGCACAGAGTCTCGGGTTGAGTCTGGTAGTGGCAAGATACCAACCCTTTCTTCTGTTTGGCTAGTAGATGGGAAGTAAATAGTGCCAATTATGCTGCGCAAAGCTGAACCTAGAGCTACAAGCAATGCATAGGAGGTATGCAAATTCTGAACTCTCCTCTTTTCTCCTTCCTTCTCTTTCCTTTTTGGGATCTTTTTTCTTAATTGTTTTAGGATCCCACAAACACCATAACCGAGCCGTCTCAGGTTATCATCATCTTCCATTATTAATATTAATCAATTATTAACACAAACAAATATTCATAAAGGCTTGTACCGTGCCCGTTCAACTTCCTCTCCCAATATCTAGACTCATACAATAGAAAAGCTTGCTCACGAGTCTCACCCGGCCTCTCTCGCTCACAATAGGATGTTGGATGGAGGCTAAGTTCAAGTTGATGAGCGGAGGAAAACATGTGGAGAGCTGCACTTGGAGTAGAAGTTGAACCAGGGATTCCCATCTAAGTTCCAGTGTCAAACTCAAATGCGGACCCTTGAAGGTGAATTGCAGTTTGTTGAAAATCTCACGCTGTCATTGAATCATGCCACCCTCTGTTGAGCCCGTGTGAACCACCGACGGATGGCGGTCGCTGCGGCCGACGACATGCATGTGGTGATCACCAAGAGCGTAAGGGTGGGGAAACTGTTGGAGGAGAGCATCGATGAGAAGAGTGGGACTCGCAGTTAGTGGGACTCGGCGTCAAGAATGGGACTCGCTCACAAGCGTCCATCAATCAATCAATTGTACTTAAACCCCGCTCATCGGCCGGCATCACACAGTGGGCCTTGCGGCGAGTGTAAAGCTCCGCGCAGCGGACCCAGCGGCAAGCGAAAACGCCCCGCTCAGTGAGCCTAGGGGCAAGCTTTAAGGGGGGTCCGCGGGCGTCTCCCCCGCCTAAGATGTTAACTAAGAATACAGATCTAACGGTGAACATCAGGGAAAACCTCCCGTGGAATTTTATGAAATTTTTCCATAAATTTTTTTGTGCCTCGTAAAAATTCACAACTTTCCGCAATTTTGGTCACTCTTTGCACAAATATATCTAAAAATGTGCAATCTTTGCTCTGAAATTGCACATTCGGTGGAACCTGAGATACTTTTATGCCCATTTCGTTAAATTTTTTGGCAACCTCTCGGTCACCTCAGTGCCGTATATATTCTTTAATCCAACGTCTGTATGGCTCAGCGGTTGCTTACCCTTCCTCGTGTCAGTTCAATCCCCTGAAGTCTCTTCTATTTGTCACTACTAGTCATCAGGAAAACCTCCTTTCCTAATTTCCCTCTAATTTGGTACCCCTCCAGAAAATTCCCCCAATTCAGGGTAATTGGGCCCAATTACTGACATTTCCTGCATTCCCGGCGAGATATTTTATCATGTGCTCAAAATAATGTGATTCTAAGGAAGACTCATCTGTGGAAGCAGCAAATATTCAACCACCTGAGCTCAGGGAGTCAATGACCTGATACACGACACAACGATCGACATGGACAGAAATGTTTTTAAGTCCATCCGCCCTGACGTCCGACGTCGGATCAAAACCTGCACGTGGGCGCAAAAGGATGGTTTGTTTTGATGACACCACAACAATTTCAAACATCTTTCTTCCTTTCCCCCCACTCTCGCTGTCGTCGCTCTCGTTTGTCTCTTTGCTAGCCTCGATTCCGATGCTGTGACATCTTTCCTAAGCTTATGGAAAGTTGTTCATGGTATGTCGGACTGTCTCCCCATCGTCACGCCGTCTCATCTTGCCTGTCTTGCACAGGTACACATACTCGGAGGCTACTCGTGTGCTCGGTATATCTGCCTCGCCCTCCTTTATTATACCTCTTTGCTACGCCGTGCGTACTCCTTGCTCCACTCAGAACCGTTCTCTCTCCGACCGTGCGCCGTGGTAGTATAGCCAATGCCGAATCATCGACTTTGTGGTCGCTGACGGGATCCACGCCGACAATCAAGGTGTGTCTCATTCTTTATTCTCGGGGCCCACTCGTTAACGTTTGTATGCATAGCACATCATGCCATCGTTCGTTGCCATGTCCGCCGCTCCTTCTGTAGCGAACGCGCATCGATAACGATCGCCGGTGCGCTGTTCATCATGACACATAGGCGTTGAACGCATGGAGATAATATTGTAACTGACTACTCGCATAGTCCCCGCCTGAGTTTAATCAGGTCCAGCTGGAGGGCATGTCAGCGGCAGATCGGCGAAGACCTTCAATGGGATTATGCACAGCTTTATCGGAAGGTTTCGTACGTCTGCTTCGGTGTTACTTGAAGGATATCGTAACTGATCATATGCATAGCCAATCGTCGGTCGCTGTTGCCGCCGCTGCCTCGGGTTCGGCCAACAATGTGATTTACCTGGACATCGACAGTGATCGATAATCCTGCTCGATGCGCGCCCTCCGTCTAATTATAATTATAATTCCGTTTAATGCCCTTAATGTCCATACACTATGTTTTTGTCCTCAATACAACTCTTAATGCAAGTCTCCCTGGTGTGCTCTATGCTTGTGTGATGGAGATACTGAGAGTAAGTGTCCAGATAATGCATACAAAATTGAGCAATTCCTTGACAAAGTTTTGCATAAAAGTCCAACAAAGTTTGCAATTTTTTTGGGCAAGAAGATATTCTTGATAAATTTCGGTCATTCAAGGAACTGAAGCAATTTTGTGACATTTTGCGCAAAAATATCAAAAAATTTCTGGAGGGGGTTTCCCTGATGAAGAATAAAATAAAATAAAAATAAAAAGGCCCCACGCCAGCGGAAAAGGCCAGCGCCAGCGAAAGGGCCCGTGCCAGTGGTAAAGGCAGCGCTAGCGGGCCTGCCCCAGCATGAATGCCGAGAATTGCCAATTGATGATATGCTGATGGCCTTGCATCGGCGCGCTGATCATTAGTGAGACTCTTAATTAGGCGAGTCCCACACCCACTCTTCTCGTATATACTCATTGGAGGAGGGAGCAGCATGGCGGGCAGCGTCGCCGTCGTCGCGGTACACGGGAACGTATGCGAAGCAGGTCCAATACTGATGTGTCGCGTCGCGCCGATCGGGACAGATACGCATCAATAAACATAAATTGCTCGCGCAATTTACACGGTTAATTTCAACATCATCGCGCAGCGCCACACAAGATTGGGCTCAACGATGCTGCCCATTCTCAATCATTAATCTTCCTTCCTCCCAGTGCCGATTTTTTAGTTTACAGAACATGAATTATTTTTTGGAAATTTATCTTTAGCCTTACAAGAGGGTCACATTATAAGAAGCTCGCACGGCCTTAGCCTGTCGCATCCAGGGTGTCCCAGGGCATCAGGGCATAGCTCCTGTGCAACGCAGCTTGCTGTCCGAGGTGTATTTTATCCAAAAGCACTTGATCTTGCAAGCGATCTTTCCTTGTGAAAACTGTTCCAATTTATCAGAGCTTCTTGCGGCCGAGGCGATGCAGCGCCTTACAGCTGAAAATAACATTTTCCGATATATTCTGCATGATTTCAGTCAATCGGTATATCCGAGTTCAATTCTGGTTCGTGATCCCGCTTCTAAATTCTATGTAAATCTCCTGAGACATTAATGGAAAATCTGGATCAACAATGTATAGGGAAGAATTGGTCAAACTTGAGGAAAGGATGATGCATATTCACACTTTGTTTCTCTGCAGTGACCGAATATGGAGGATGGTGCTTCTACATAGTTGTTTGAATTCTGGGAACAATGAGAAACTTTTTTATGAATCAACATGGGTGCGCGACGGCCGTTACGATCGAGCTCATGAGAGTGAGAGAGGAAATGGTGCACGGGGTCCAGTGCCGCACGGAGGTTACCTGATCTGAAATCTGGCCCGCAGCGAGGAGTCTCATTGCGGGTAGGGCGCATTCCCGCTTCCTAGACTAAAAAAAGGGTCCCTTCCTGGAGAAAGGCTTCCGAGGTAACTGTAGTGCAGGGACGTCTGGATTCGATGTGTATGAATTAATAAAGGTTGGAATGGATGAAGCACTGCTGAAACGATGCTCGGACGTTCTCCTTTCCCGACCTCGTATGCGCGTCGGGGTTGGACTGGTTCCAGGGGTAGGTATGAGTCTAAGACGGTGGTTTTTTGTCATTCGGCTTGAGATACGCCCTTGGAAGCTAGAACCAGGTAAATTATGCTATGATGCATCTCAGAAGTAAGGAACCAAGTCCTGTTGATGCGCGGTGCACGTCTGCCTTTATTTAATGCCAATTCTTTAGCCTGAATACCGCAGAAGGACCCCGTTCGACTCGGGGTGGGATATGTGTAGACAATACTGTTATCCAGTTTTTTTTTCAACAACCCACGAATACGACTTGCGATGAATCCGAAGCGCTGGAAATAGCCTGGGGAACGGATTCCTTAATCCGAGCGCGTTGAGACGGTAACCTTGGATTAAACCCCGGATGATAGTAATTATTACGAAGGCTGTGGCTACATAGGAAGGACAAAACGTGGAAGCGATAAGAACTTCGACTAAAAACTCTTCAAAATTCCGATGGGCTCGGGGGAAAGTCTATCTCTGAAAAGACTAATGACATGTGAACATAAGTAGACGATACCAGCAAGGAAGCGCGGAACAGCGGTGTAACCCGACGATCTGTGAATGAAAGATCTCGTCATCGGCGAGAATCGTAATGTGGAACGGGGCCGCCAGGAGGTGTCTGCGGCGGCGCCCAGGATTGAGGGGAGATCGGCAATTCGCCCCGTCGCGACTGTGCGGGTGAACTATGAGAAGGCGGAGCACCTCTCCGTGGAGGACCAGCATATGGACGGCCCCGCTGCGGAATGGAATAGGAAGCTCTCATAAATCCGGTGGTTAATCCACTTTAGGGCGGGGCTGGAGGCGCTGCTCTTGCATAAGCTTATATCTGCTGGTTAATTAATGGGATTTACCAGGGGACACAAGAGGGGTTGGGTTGACAAGCGTCGGCACGGATTCCCGGTAACGTAAGTTACTGGGTCTTATAGCGCCTGATTTTCAGGACTCGCAGACGATCCCATTTTCGTCATTTGTTTTTGCATAAGCACTTCCTTGCCCGCCAAAATGCTTCGGGCCGAGTTGCATGCCGAAGCAGCCGTTTGATCTTTCCTAATTCTGCTGACATCACACCCCGTGTACCACATGTGATTGTAGGTTAGGCCTATTGAGGGTCAACTCCAGACCAAAGAAGATCAACTTTGGGGTTGATGAATGGTTGGTGCAAAGATCAGAGTCCAGACAAACCGGAAATCCTTACGCATGAGAGTTGTCTGATGAACCACGGCCGGGTTATACCACGTTGCCAAAATTTCACAATTGATTCAGACCCATCTTCAGTACCGGTAGCGATTGTACTTTCAGTATACTATCTGCGACTGGGTAGTGGGCCACACTAGGTAATGCGCCACTTGGCCTCTAGTGAGGCAGGATCTCCTGAAATGTTCGAGTTTGGGATTTGAAGATGGAATGGGACCTCTAATCATGGTTCATACCGCTTTTCGACCGAAAGTGATGTTCGGGTCGAAAGTTATGGCACGTGCACCGTCGGCCGAGGGGCTCCGACGGCCGTTTTCTTTCCGTTTTCTTCTCCCGCACAACAGTCAACTGCCCCAGCTCTTTCTCTGCCAGTTCTTCGTCTTTCAACGACTTCCTGGGCTCATTCTACAGTTGCGGACAATCAAAGCCCGCCTATCTCATATCACGAGAGCCAGCCTTTTCTGGATAAATCTGAGCTCAGAATCAGATCCGGCGGCTCAAAAGGAGCCTAAAAATGGTCCTCCGAAGTTTTTCCCACGAGCCGTCATTTTTCTCAATATTTTGGACCCCTCGAACGAAATTGGGTGTACCTATCCGAGGCCTCGGAGGTTACCATGCACCTTAAAATTAGGCAGATGGATGACTCTACCACTTCTGCAATGAATACTCCTTTACAGCATAGAAAACCACAGCATTTTAAGGGGGGTTCAACTATTTTTTGGCGGTGATTGATGGTAAATCAAATCATTTTCCCCACATCAACTCTTCCATAGAATTTTCAGTTTTTGAAGGAATGACAACCGCCTTGTCAAAAGGAGTCGATTGGTGATTTTTCTGTATTTTTAGCTATTTGTTTGGACTTTTCTCAATATTTTGGGGTCGGATCATCAAAAATGTCACAATTTCAACATTCTGCTCGTGTCAATCCGTTCATTTGCATCTAAATCTACCCTTTATACGATTGCTGAGGCGGCAGACAACTTGTGCCGACCTGCGTATCCAGATTTCCCACGCTCCCAGAATAGGCGGGCTTTGATTGTCCGCAACTGTACTCGCACGATGCAAGGCTTCAATCCCTGATGGAATATGGCACCCACTCACAGCACGCACTCTTGCTATGGCGCGGATACACCTCGGCTTCAATCCTGAGGAGCTCACGCTGGCCACATCCACAGCGTGCGACCCATCCACGCTACGGGTCTGGGATTTGGCAAGGGTTTTTTTCAATTGGGCATACTCCAGCTTGGTGTGTCCTCCAACTTTTTCGTCCCTCAATTCCCTTCTCACTGCTATCCTTTATCCCAAACCACCCAAATTCGGTGCCCGAGACATTTGAATTTTCTTTGGGAGCTAGAGACATCTCGAAATGAGGGTGGGGGTCCTGGTATGTCGGAATGCTTCATATAAAACGACATGTTTCTGATTTTGGGCCGTCACAGCTGCTGGTCCTGACGAGGCGCCTGGGTAGTCCGGAATCTGCTATTCCGCCGGTTCCGCTGCCATCTCAGGCATTTGTTTTTCGCCGTCTCATTGCTTCTATGTATACCGTAACTACACAGAATCCTCCCTACTACCTCCCTGTATCATCCTGAACAATAACGCCGCCAGTTTGAACCTGGGGAACTCCATTTTGACGGGAGGCCCGCTAGCTAGTATTGGCATCTGTTGGGGGTACCGGCGGAAAGGAATTCACCGGTCAATCAATACCCCATGTAAATTCGCGGACATGGTCTCGAACCATTCGCAGGATACCTGCCTTCATTCCACCAAACAGTTGATTGTATATGGATACTATGGCTCTCGAGAACCAGCGATAAATCCTAAGGTGGCCTAGTACCCGGTTATTGATAGTACGGTTTTTTTTTTACAATGAAAGAAAAATCTTGATGGTTTGCGATTTGTAGACCTAGGTACCGTCACATCCTCTCAAAGGTGATCTCATGTATGAGGTTTTATTAAGGGGGGGGAGGGGGGGAGGTTCAGCTGTAAGGAGATCTTGAACCTTCTTTTCTGCAATTTTCGCAGAGATACACAGTGAACTGACAGATTTTAGCTTTTATGGGAATGAAAATACGGGATCGTACTGCCACTGTCCTTGTGATCAGTCCAGTGATTTCGAAGCAAGGTCAATATATTTGCTGTGTGAATTCCTGGACAATCTCTTTTATACAACTTGGCCGTGATCCAACATTCAAGGATGTATCTGCATGGAAACTTCGGGCTTGCAAGATGGTCACATTGGGTTGCAGGGGCCTGTGTAATAGACTTTGCTTTTTGACCGAGCATAAACACCGGTTTCAAGCCAGGCCCATTTCCGATGCATGTATAAATCCAGCAAGATAATGTGGCCCAGGCCAAATAAACATCAGGAGAAAACATGGACCATATAGAATAAGTGGAGAGGCCTGGTGCAGAACATGAATTACTTCGGCATGATCCGACTGTTCGTTCTGCGACAGCAGCTGCTGCAGGACATAAGAAATATACCATGGCATTGAGAAATCATGTTGAAATGTGGAATTCATACCCTGACTTAATACAACCTCCAGTGCTAAGATCACCTGGACATACAACCTTTCATAGAAACCATTACACAAACAAACTAGAAACAGAAGAAATATGCTAATGTAGCACTGATGTGCTATACCGAGGGAGTAAGTTACCGGGCTCTGCCGCTCATCGGCCCTACCCGCTTTATTTAGGTGCGACCACGGGAGCTAGATACAATTTCAATGGTTGCCCATCACACAAAAAGAAACGGACGCACCGCTTTCACGCTTAATATCATTTGGAATAAGCGTGGCTGCTACATACATGCCTTTTAACTGGTGAGTGCGTAAGATGGAAACTACCGCACCAATTTTACGCCCACTTGGATTTGGAACGACTGGAACCGGCACGGGCTGGGGTGTGGCTCGGGGAGCTGCTATGCTAGTCGCATCGAGTGGTGGAGGGAGCGGCACCAAGGAAGGAACGCACCAGTTTCCTGCCGAGTCAAGCTTGGTACGGCCGGTGCTGACACGGCTTGGGATGTGGCCGCAGGAACCGTCAGCATCAAGAGCGCGCATGCCAGAGACGAACGCACCAAGCCTTGTCGGAATTGTAACAACTGGCACCGGTACGCGTTTGGGTGTTGCCGGTAGAGCTGCTATTTAGTAATTATTATTTGCATCTACAGGTACTTTGAAAGAACGGCGCCGAGGAAGGGACATACAAGATTCGTTCCGAGGTAGATCTGGAACGGATTGAGGCGTGGAGGCGGCAGCTTTTACACATAATTCAAGGAGTGACGGAGACCAGATGGAGATGCAAACGCACCTGCTTCATTTCTAGTAATTCCTGGAACAACGGCGTTTGTCACGGGTGCCGGTTGAGAATTGATGGGTGTCGAAGAAGTCTCCGTTCTTGCACGTTTGCGGGGGCTTGATTCATCAACTTGAGGGAAGTGAGATCAGGATTTAATCGCAGGAAATCACTCACCCGTTTCTTGATCAGCGCTGCGGCGCATAGGTATGGACATATCGGAGGGGTCTAATAAAGGCTGGTGAGATCAACATGCATTTCTTCAAGCTGTCGACTTACCGATTATTCGAGCCTCCGGCGTGCAAGAACCTGCGGTCTTGTTCGCGCCAATTAAGCTCGCGGGGCCAGCACCGACAGAAAAAGGATTGGGCTGGATAATTTGGATCATGCGGTGGAGATTTTGCGCGATGGACTTGCGGTCATCGTGCAAGGCCCTTTGCGCAGAGGCCTTGTCCGCTTCAAATGCGGCGCGATCGACGATCAAGGCCTCTCGTCCGATTTTGAGAGCTTCCCGCTTTGTTGCAGTAGACCCCTGTAGCGTTTCGACCTGCGCGCGGAGCTCCGCGCATTCCCGAGCGTGTGCCTCCGCCATTTCGCGGGCCTCTGCGTCAAAGTTACTCCGCGCAAGATCTCGCTCCTTCGAGAGGTTGTCGGCAACTTCTCGGAGAGCATCCATCGCGGCCCGAGCCTGTGCACTGGATTCCTTCAAAGCCGTGATCTCGGCTCTGAGCGCATCGGCTTGCTTCTCGGCCACAGCGACAAGGATCATGGGAGGTGCTGAGACGGCTCGGGCAGAGCCGCTGCGTATGCGAGATCATTGACGTTGGCGCCGACGATTTCCGCACCCGCGTCTTCGACTTTCATCCCGGTTTCTGATTCTTGTGCCATTGGAGGTCAAAGGGCCTGAGATGGGGGAAAGTCCGAGTTGCTGCGGGATGAAGATGAGGGGGAGAAGAAAGGGTCTCAGGTCGTCATTGTTAACACGGACAAATATAACCTGCTGCGAGCGCCAACACCGCCTCGCCTCGCCCATCTGGCATCCGTGGTTTGTAGCATTGTTGTGACATCACTCTCGAAGACGCAGGTATGCGACGGTAGTGCGACACCAAGCAAGCGGGTAAAGCTACTTCTTCGGACTTTGAAGAACTGTGCTCGTGAATTCTTTTGCAGAACGATCTGAGCGACCGGATAATGTTGTTGACGCCCGTGATACCATACTAGCAAGAAGAAACTCTCCAATTTCATCTCAGTATTCGTCGAACACTTGAATCCCTTCCAGGTGTGCCTCGAAATCTGACACGAAATCTAGTTCAACCTATCATTCTCCAAACAGAACGGAATACACATCAGTTCTTCCTAGGTAAGCTAGTCCACTCCGCTATCGTACGAGTAAGGCGACCGTTGAGAAAATTCGTCCATAAAAACCGGTCCATACTCGTCCGCGCGAACGAGCGCGGGCCCCCGCCCCGGGATAGATGTTAACGAACACTCAAGTTCTCCCGATCCTTCATCGCCTTCGGGTCCAGGCCTTGGAACGTGCTCGTCAGCCCGCCAGCGGCCGCGGCCGCCACGAGGTGCAGTGGGTTCGAAGGATCGAACGGCTCCGACTCGCGTGGGATATCGCCTCCGTGTCGATGCAGCGCGAGAACGACAAGCACAACCGTGGCCAGGGCAATGAATTTACGCGGAAGAAGAAACCATTGCGCCGTCTTGGAGACGTATGTCCATCCCAACGTTTCGGTGCGCAATACCCCGGTGGTAGGGATGGTCATATTCGCGGGTACGCTATCTAAGAACGTCGCATTCTTGCCTGATAAACACGCACGGAGAATCTAAGTGTTTGAATATTAATTTTGTGAACGTTCGAGGCGGAAGGGAATTTACTGATGCGCTGTATTCGGACACTCCTTTGAAGTATTGTTCCTAGATGATGCTGAGCTTCAGGCATCAAAAGAAACTTGAAACTTACTATCATTCTGAGCGTCTTTGCTCATTCCAGTCGGGTTGGGAATACAGCGACGCCCATTGGATCCCACGGCATTCGTGGAGATGGCTTGAGCTACGCACACCATCTGCGTTATGGTGTAGATCGCAGATACATCACCAGGTCCATACAGATCCTGCGGTACGCCATTGGGATCGTCAGCCACATTGATAGTCGTTCCGTAATCCACATTCGTGGTTGTAACCTTGGGTACCACGGTAAAAAGTGTGCTGGGCAACCAAGTAGCATATGTTCCATTAGGCGCACTTATCAACGCTGAGAATAGTCAGACGACTTCACAGAAAACAGTTGATGACCTGTGAACGCACTGTAATTAGTGTTCCCCAGAGTGCAGGCGATTGCCGCCCGGTAGTCCAGGTCTGGTGTGGTATACGCTGTAGTAAAATTCACTACATCGGGTTCAGCGACGTTCACAGGCATTGCATGGACGCTCTCTACCAAGATAAGATCCCGCTCATGGACAACTGGTTGTGAGTTGCGTCCACGAATAGCATTATCGCTGATATTCAACCATGTCCAATTTGCGACAGTGTCGTACATGATTTAGATATCAGGTGTTGTGTCATTCGTTACGTTCTGGAATCTGCACGATACATCCGCCGTGAATCCTGCTCACCATCAGCCTCCACTTTTGGGCGACAGATTTCAGCAAGTATTCACCTTGTTGCACCGTCCAATAATTCGTGGAGAGCCCAGAGAGGAATGCCGATGCAGGTTTTACGGTCGGAGGGATGACGGTCATCCCTGTAGCGGAAAACCAGGTGCTTGCATCTACATCTTCAAAAGCTGCGGGCAGGATTCCACCTGTGGAACACTGAGTAAAGTTCGTTTCAAACATTTGCTGAATATACCGGTTGAAACGTTGAAGCTTTGGTTCATCAACGTGAACACCGATGGATATCCGAAGTATCCATTTGCAGACGCATACCCGCTTTCAGTTTGCCCGGCATTCAGTGAAGCGGAATCCACTGCAAAAAAAAATCGGTGTGACCGGGTTGATAAATTTCATGTGGGTGGGCTCACTGTTCCCGAACACACAGGTATCTAGGGTCCCGTTGTCGTGCAATTTCTGCAGGACGGGACTTGACAAGTCGAGCTCAAGGCCAGACAGCGGCGTCAAATAGAAGGAGCGTTAGACCGAGAGAACTCCGGCGAGAGCGGTAACACACCCTGATGTTTGAATGCCCGTCATGAAGAAGAAGAGTAGCGAGATGGCCGACCATTTCCACCCTCCGCGCTGAAACACGAGAGACCGCGTAGCAATGCTGACACTCGCGCCCAGTGTTCCCAAGGACATTGGGCGGTAGAGATATATGACTACTGAGCGTCGAAAAGCGTACGAGAAGAAGCTGAGTGCAATCAGAAATTCGTCGGTGTCAAATAGAATTGAATAGAAATACGCACAAGGATGAACAACCCGCAAGAATCGTAGATATCAGAGTGGTGAAGAGGGTTACCAAATGGCTATTATTCTTGATCCAAAGGGCGGCCGACAAATGGAGGGGGATTTCACCACGAACCTTGACCACGATGAAAAAAACCCCATCCAAGGACTTGTAGCGCTAATTGGCCCACAATCACGGCACCGGTCCATCCTATCAGCTTGGAACGAAGCCATAGACGGTACCTGGTGGCATAAGTGTGGGTTGTCAGGACTAAAAGTCAAAGCAGATACCTTGGCCGTGGTCCATGTAGACGATGCTCGAGGCCATCAGGGTCGAAGTCCTGCTCGGTCAAATCACCGCCAGTGTAAGAATCGAAGGACTTGGTCCTCGAGAGGAAAGGCGCAGAGTCCAAGGATTTCTTTGGATGCATGGTAGCGAGAGAGACGTGGGTGAGCGCTGATCTTCCTCCCAGCCCCACGACATCAAACCCATCTCATTCCCCGTTGATGGAAACACGGCGTTCGACAGCGGATCCGTCGGAGTTATGCAGATTCTCCGTGCCATGGAGATTAGACCTGCCGATGTGCCAGACTCTTATGAGATACTAATAAGGTACAACGCCTGGCAAGTGCCTAGTCTCTGCGCTCACTTGGGTTAGGCGGAAACATGGGATGTAAAACATGTTTGGATGGGAGTGTTTCGCTTCACTATTTTCCCGGACGTCTCAGCCGGACCTTTCATCTTGCCCCTGAACAGTCGGAATGCTCCACAGTACTTGATCGTGGTGGGGATTCGAGAACAAGAGTTGAACTCGGAGTTTCAAAGCAAGCCGGTGATGCTGGCGGTGTTTGCCGATGATAGCCGATCAAACAAGCATGACGAATACTGAGTTTGTCCTATCGAGCGAGGAACGAGTCGGATGTACTAAACTGTTCGTCAAGAGAGACGAATTTAATCCTGATTACCCTCTGATCCCCTTCAAAAGAGGTGGAAATATCATCTCAGCTTTCAACATTAGGCGGTAGTACTGATTCTTTTCATATCCGACACCTCTCCGACATTCATGGCACGCCATCATGTGTAGCTCACTCCTCGCTTGAGAGTATCAGACTCGGAGATTCGACCTGTGACTTCTTAGTCTGGAATAGCACTCAATTATCCTCCAAGAGAAGGGCAGATCATGAAGGATCCAGAAAGATACTGATAGATTGCGTTCATCCACATCGGCGGTTAAATTGATACAGGAAGAAAAGTGTATAGCATAGAGCGTAGCGCATGGAGCATAAAGCATAGCGCATAGATAGTGCATATGAGAGCATAGGGCATAGCCTTGCATGAGAATCATAGGCATGTTAATCCGGCGTTCAATCCGTCCTCCTTCTCCTACTCCCTCGCCCAACCCGGGTTCCGTATGAGCCGAACGCTGTTTCCCTCCACCGTGGCGTTCTCCTTTGTTATATATCCGTCGTCCTTGAGCACCCCGAATAGGCTATCTACCGAGACTAAACTCAGCGCGCTCTGAAGCCTATGTTGAACCGCGATGGTGGGTGGGGCTGGAATGGGTGTTGGGCTGGGAGCGGCAATGTTTGCGCTGACGGCATGCTGTTTTTTCGCCTTGAGTTGGCGCTTGATTTTCACCCGGATAAGGTTCCGGATATATCTCCGACGCCGCTCCATGTGCTTGCGCAGCGCGCGCGTGAGGGGTGACTCCGGTGCACAACGGTACGGATGGCTCTACGGAGTTTATTCCGGTGGAGCGTGGATGTGAATGTGGATGTGGAGTGTCGCGCCATGGAGATGGATGGATGGTGATGAGAAGTGCTCGGTGGGGCGAGGGGATCTGGTGGGACAGCTGGATATCTAGTTGCTGTACTCAGTGGCATCTATCGCAGTGCTCTTATACCTATTCCGCGCCCAGTTCGCTTTGGCCTGGTCGGCGCCTTGGAGGGCGAGCGCTTTGACTTTGACGAGAAGCTGTGCAATTTGTCTTCACAAAATGTTGCTGGGACCTTGAGCTTACGGCCAAAGCGCTATTTACCGATCCCCGAAGCCAGGAAATCGATCCCATCCTATCATTGACGATGACGCAAATTAATTGACATCAAAGCATTCGGAATTAGGTTGCTCCGAGATAAGCACGACGCGAGGCACGAGCGGCTTGGGCTTATCAGAGGATAAGACAAGCAGGGCGAGATTCGGGGAAGAGTCGTTGGACGCGACGCGAGCGTGACTGTCACACTTCGCTTGACCGCGTACCACGACCCCGAGTCTCGCGATTTCTTTTCCTGTACCCGTACCTCTACCGATACCTACCCGCTTTCGCAATACCATGACCCAAACAGGCCCAGGACCCTCTGGTCCCACGCCGAATCCTAATCCGGCTCCCCCACCGACCAGAAAAACCCACTCGTCTGCGGGGGTCATCGCAGCACTAAAAGCTCTTCCCTCCGCCTTGCGTCGCACCAAAAACGATGAGATCAACGGCAGGAATGCACTGCGCAACCTGAAACGCGCCAAGCACATAGAGAATCCTGCGGATAACTCTGACGCATCCGAAGACGAGTCCATCATCACCGTCTCGAGCGCTGAAGCATCCCCAGCGACGCGCATGGAGGGAATCATATCCCAGCTTTCACCCAAGTCGATCAGGTACCTCATCCGGACTCTTCCCATGTTCGCCGGAAAAGACAAGCGTCCGAGGGAGGATGATACGGAGGCCAGGAAGACAGCGAAAAAAATCAGAGAGGAAATAGTGCTGAAGCCCGGTATGAGCCTACCGGTCTCTTTTCACCCTCTTCTCTTTGACCTGTGCGCCCGCGACATCTACATCCCCTTGTCCCTATTCACCTCCCCCAACCTCGAGATCATCGCATCCTCTGCCGCAACACTCACCACGTGCAAGCTCAACGCGGAGCAAGGCATGAAACAACCGGTAGTACTCGACACCGAGGCCTTCGAACAAAAACATCTCAGAGAGATAGACCTAGACCGCGCACAATGGATCGAAGCATCGCGCAACTACGTCGGCTTTTTGGAGGAGGCCTCGGGCGTCGACTCGGCCGAAAGCGCACGATGGCACGCTCACTTTGGCCACTTCCAGCACGTCGAGAACGCGCAAGAAAACTACCAGGCTATCCTCGCGACCGACGTGCGCCTGCGCACCAAGTACATATCCCGCCCGTTCCAGTATGACACCACTTTCTACGGCCACGAGCTCAACAAGGCCATCAACGACCTCCACCTCAAGCAGCTGGAGGCACGTTTGGGAGCCGCTTCCTCCTCCCACCACGCAAATAGCCGTGGGGGCGCCGCGGGTGGGGGCAACGGAGGCGCGCGCGGCAGGGGCAGCGGCCGTGGTGGCGGAGGGGGCGGTCGCGGAGGCGCACCCCCTCCCTTTCTGCAAGGCAACGGCGGCGACGCGCCGGCCGCCGTCTGCCTCCTCTGCGTCAGGCACGGACACTTCTGGAATCACTGCAATGCGGCCGCTTTCGACGATAACGCCAACACCCCTCTTCGGTGTCGGCCGTGGCGCCGACATTTGTGCGATTCAATCCGGACAGACATTATGTCGCGCGTGGAACACGAAGGGACCCACGGCCACATGCGATCACGAGGCCACCGTCCGCGCTCATCGCTGCACCTTCTGCGGCGGCAACCACCACGCGTTTAGCTGGTCTTGCAGGCGTAATCCGCCGACCTGACAGCGAGTCCGCAGCCACCACCTTCTTGAATTCCCTTCCTTTCCCCGCACGATCCCCCACCCACGACGAAATCCTCAACCGCATCACCACACCGTACAACGCCGACGTCTTGGAATCTTTCTTGAACAAACACGGACTTGGCGACACTTACCCCTCGCTCATCACCAGCCTGCGGAACGGCTTCGCCATGGGCGATTTCCCCATCTTGCAAAAAACGGTCATCTTTAAAAACCACCCATCCGTCGCCGACTACCACGGTTTCATCGACGAATACTTGCAAGAGGAGATCGACGCGCGATGCATGAGCGGCCCATTCTCACAAGCGGAGACAGAAACAATCCTGAAGGGTCCTTTTCAATGCTCACCGATCATCATCTCCGTTCAGCCACAAGACGAAGGTGAGCCCGACAAGCTTCGCCTCTGTCACCATCTCTCGAAGGGCAGCAAGACCCACCCTTCCACCAACAACTTCGTCGAGAAGGAGAAATTCCTGACCAAATTTGGAACGGCAGCCGAAGTCGCGGAGATCGTAAGTCCGACATCTTACCCCTTACCCTTACCTTTGTTACCCCCGCTCCCATCTTTACCCACCACCCACACCTTACACCCTTACCCCTTCCCGTGTACCACACACCGCCGTGCCCAAGCTCCCCGCAAGCGAAGGGGGCGGCCGTGGGCGGCCTTCCACCTTACTCGCTTAACCTGACGCCGTTCACACGCAGGCATGTTGCCTTACCTTTATCCCCTTCCCACCTTCCTTACCTCCGGGCGTCTTACCTCTTAAACGCGACGAATTACCACCCTACTACCTTACCCAGATCGCGAACGCTCCCCCAGGGGCGCAGGCGATGGTGTTGGACATCGCTAAGTTCCATCACACCTGCCCGATCAGACCGGAGGATAAGAGATGGTTTGTGCTGCAGGGTTGAAAGGGATTCTATATAGAGCACAACTGTCCCTTCGGCTGCGCCTCCTCCAGCAGTAACGCCGGTTCCATCGCAACGGCTATCGTCGACGTCTGGGAACGCGAAGGAGTCATACCGCAAAACAGATACGAAGACGATCTCCTCCCGTTCCGTTTCCCCATCTCCTCCTCCCTTGACGCACTTTCTGGGGCCGTCTCTCACCTCTACGCCTACGATCGAGTATGAGCCCTCAGCATGATAGAAGACATAGGTACACCTTGGCACCCTCTGGAGAAGAAGGGCCAGGACTTCGCAAACTCAGCCCCGTACATCGGCTTCGTCTTCGACATCGCGGGCAAGCGCGTATCCCTTTCCGAGGCCAAGCAACTAAAGTTCCTGGCGAGGGTACGCTACTTCGTAGCAACGTACCAAACTTTGGGATGTCAAATACGCGATGTTGACAAGCTACACGGCTCCCTTTGCCACCTCACTTTCGTCATCCCCCTCGGACGTTCCCACCTACCCGCTCTTTCCACCTTCTCCGCGTCCTTCAAAGGCAACACCTTCACAAAACGCCATGCCCCCCCCTCGGTTTGGAGCGCCCTAAAATGGTGGGACAAGACCCTCGCCGCCACAGAGATCTCGCGCCCTATCATCGCTAGAGGTCCCTTTGCCGATCGCCACATCTTCGTCGACGCATCCATGGATTGGGGGATAGGTATACTTATCGACGACAGATGGGACGCTTGGCGAGGTACCGGAGACTGGAACACAGGTTCCCGGCACATCGGCTGGCTAGAGACCATCGCCCTCGAGCTGGTGATATACGCCATAGAAGAGGCCGGCATCCAAGACGCTTACCTCCTCGTTCACTCTGACAACCAAGGAGTAATTGGTGCCTTCGACAAAGGCCGCAGCAGGAACTATGAAATGAACCTGTCGATTTGCCGCTCACACTACGTGCTCGTGGCCCAAAATGTTACACTGAAACTGACTTACATAGCTTCGGCCGATAACCCGGCGGACCCCTTATCCCGTGGCGATCTAGGCTCCGCACAGTCACGCTTAGTTTCTACCTTTGATCTTCCTCCTGACCTTACACCTTACTTCTCCCATGTATAAGTCTGTACTTGCTTAAGCTTACTTTCTTGCCCGCAAACCTTCCCACTGAACCAAGTTAGATTTAAATATCCCCCGACAATGACGAGTCCCACCTTCCAAACGAAGCCGGCGGACACTGACGCGACACGTGCACCTGCGTCTACCACACACCCCACTCCAGCAACGACACAGGCCGCGCCGCGCCCTCGCGCTCCCTTGTCGTCAGCGCCTCAACCAGCACCGACCCAAAGCGGCAAAGACCAACCTCGGCTATCTAGAGGATTTGCGCGACCATCCGAGTTGCCACCCGCTCCGCGCCGTGCCCCACCAGCCCCCGTCCACAGCATCGCACCCACCCCGCCTACCAGCTCCTCAGCACCGGTGGCCGCCCCCAAAGCCAAGCCCAGAAAACCTCGCGCGGGCTGTGAAATCCAAAACAACGACCTCCGCCCGCACGTACTAGCAGAAGACCGCTTGCGCGCGTGGAAATCCCCTTTCGCCCTCGAACGCGACATAGCCTTCCATCGGGACCTACCTCCGGACGTGGTCGAGAAGACCTACGCAGCGCTCTTCGCGTCTTACGCAGGTCCCACGCAGTCAAACTACGCGGTGGGGTTACTCAGATTCCACCAGTTCTGCGACGAACATGGTCTTTCGGAGGCCTCGCGTATGCCTGCGTCTCACTTCTTACTCGCCGTCTTCATCGCAAACCACGTCGGTACCGTCGGTGGAGGCACCATTAAGTCTTGGATGTCCGGCGTCAAGGCATGGCACGATCTCAACGGTGCTCCTTGGATGGGCGAGGACCGATGGGTCGAACTCATCAGACGCACCGTCAACAAGGAGGGGACTGCGTTCAAGCGCGCACAGCGAGGACCGGTGACCGTGGAGCACATGATAGCGCTGCTGGCGGCTCTCGACATCTCAAAGCCGTTCGACGCAGCCAGGTGGTCCGTAGCCACTGCGGCTTTCTGGGGATGCCGACGACTGGGCGAACTCACTATCCCTTCGCCGGCCAAATTCGATCCGAAGTACCACGTAACACGCGGCGCATTGTTCAAGCGGATCCGGCCCAGCTCCTCCACCCCCGCGACTGCCATCCCACTACCCTGGACCAAGTCCACACGAGAACGAGGTGCCACAATGACACTCACCGACCGCGACGACATCCTCTGCCCCTCGAAAGCTTTCCAAAATCACCTACGTGTCAATAACCGCGTCCCCGCCGAAGTCCCACTCTTCGCATTCCAGAACGACCGAGGAAACTGGTCCCCTATGACCAAAGAGTGGTTCTTGAACCGCTGTCTACCCATCTGGAAGGCGGCCAAACTCCTCGCCGTTTTCGGACATAGCTTTCGCATCGGGGGCTCCACCGAGCTTCTCCTCGCAGGCGTTCCCTGCGACATTGTAGCGGCGCTCGGGGGCTGGACCTCGCTAGCCTTCCTACTTTATTGGAGAAAAATCGAACACATCGTACCTATGAACGTCGGCAAGGCGTACAACCAACAGAAGCTGGCCGAAGTCGCCAAGGCCTTCGAGGAATTCCGGCTGGCGAACGGGATCGCCGTACTCAGCCCAGACGAAGCCTTCTAACCCTTACCACATCTTGCTATTCCTTACAACTTCGTGTTTCTTACCACCAATACAATTTTCTTGCTACCATACTTCCATCCTGAGCTCCAGCTCCTGTGGGGTAAGCCGGCGGCGCGCCGCTGGCGCGTCACCAACTGGGGAGAGCTTACGCTCCGGGTGGTAGAGTTGGTTCCGCGCCTGCGGCGCGCTTTGCCGTCTCCCCCGGGAGCCTCTCCAGGCGCTCAGAGCCCGTCTGACTCGCCCTCGGTCCTTTCCCCTCGCGGCGGCGCGAAGCGCGACCCCCCAGTCGCCTCCACGCAGCCTGCCGCAGGCGGACGAGCGGACGAGCCTTCGGCTCTTCCCCCCACACCACGAAACGGAGACTCCACCGTGTATCTCACGTTTCGTGGCCTCACCCTACTCGGCTCGAGTCAGCCGCTTATCTTATCAACCAAAGACATGTATGCTGCGAGATCGGCGTACGAGAGGAACCGGTCAGGTCGTGGCACACTGCCGCGCGCACCTTAATGCGATCCCAAAATGTAGGATTCGCAATTTCCCTTGACAAATGGTGTGAATGAATAAAATAAAATAAAGAACACCCACGTGATCGCTTGATTTAAGACAAAAGATGAAGACGAGAGGCATATGGCCCACGCTGAGACACAAAGATCAGTGCTCAGCAAACTCTGAACTGCACAGTCCGGCCACCGACGGTCCTCTAATCGAGATAGCCAAAGATTTCGAAAGGAACCTCACCAAAACCTCGCAGGAGTCGCATGGACGAGCACCAAAGCCCCCGAGCTTTGCGATATTGGGGTAGACCCCCAGGCCAAAGCGCAAGCAAAGCGTAGCTCCGAAAGGAACACCAAAGCGTGGGCCCATCGCAGATGGTATAAAAGGCCCATGCAATCGCAGAGATGTGCATCACAGAGAGACATACCTCGTCTTTCCATCAAGCACCTCCATATCACTCACCATACTTAATCTGTCCATCCACCGCTTCCACGCCTCCACCGCAAATATCAGCGCCGATTCCGATCCCCACCAACCCCATGGCTTACCCTGCATTCAATAATAATAGAGGCGCCCCCGCGCCGCCGGCGTCGCTCGCCCCAGGGGTCGACCCAATCGCATACGCGCCGTTACGGCCATATCGTTACAAGCCCAGCCGCCCCCCACGCGATTTCGCCGCAGAAGCGCGCGCACGCGAGGGCCCGCATTATGTCAATCCGAACGGATGGGCCGAGCTTGTGGCGGAAATGACGCGGAAGTACCGCGCAGAGTTGGAACGGGAGAACATTAGACGATTTTGCGAGCGGATGGGGATTATCGTGAAAAACCCCGAGAGCGAGGAGCGAACGAAGTCGGCCCTGGGGAATTCCTCGTCGGAATCCGGCCTACGAGAGGGTGAAGAGAGGGAAATACATCTGGGTAGCCGTGAAGTTGGGAGCGGGAGACGGATGGACTGACTGATATTACTCGCATATTGTATACGATCCACGATATGTAAACTTTGCTGCGCTGGAAAATTTGATTGTGTTGCATCGGATTTGTGTTTTCCACAAGCGTGCTGTCTTGTTCATAGGATTGAGTGGGACGAATCGATGATCTGCATTCCTGCCCAAACGAGCGATCTTTGACATAGGGATGATAGAAAATAACACAAGAAGACGCGAGCCCTCCGACATGAGGGACGAAAGCTGGTAGCAGTTCGAGTCGCTCATCTACTACATCTGAACTTGACTGAATTACTTTGATCCGCCTTGGCCGTTGGAAGTCGGCGCGGTTTCGAGGACCTTGCAAGCTTGTAGAGCAGTCAAATGGAATCCATTAGCGAGAAAAGGGCTCTTTGCGTGGTGCGAGGCTAACACAAGATTGCGAGATGGGTAGAGAGAGAAAGGACGCCACGGTGACTGTCACACGCGTGACGGCATCTTCGGCCATCTCCAGATCCGAATCATCGTCGCCAGGTCGATCGGCAATCACCGGCCCGGCATACCAACGTCTCCCCGTCAAGGCAAAGTTCCAAACGGTCAACATGCAAGGCGATATTTTTTAATTTGAGAGAAGCTGCGAGTGTTTCAGCGAGGTACGAGGTGTCTATCCTAACAACATTCACTGCAACTTGAAACCGCTGTTCCGTATTTCATTCGTCTCCGAGTATTAGGGATCCCCACCGTATGATACGGGTCATACGATAGTCCTTCCGTATAGCCCTGATCCACCGCTCGTACGGTTGCGGGTACGGTACGGGTTTTTTTGAACACAAGATGGAGAGCAGCCACATGGAAGGGGATGGTCAACCCAGACTAGGGCAGGTAAGAAATGGTCGAATCTATCATCTGCAGCTCACTCACGTTCAGTTGGTACTATTTATTGAGAGCCGTCTGCCGTACAAATACGGGTTTATGGGTTTGTGAACCCGTCCCGTATACCGTCCAGTAAGCCAGGGAAAATCACACCCGTAAGTGCAGTATTCTTTACGCTCGTAACTGTATACGGTTACGATGGGGATCCCTACCGAGTATTTCACATTCGCGTGTCCAATTTGATGCCCGCCTCCGCCTAAGGGAAAAAGGAAGAAAACAATAGCATACTTATCAGAACCCGAGGGAGCCTCATACCCTAATATTCTGGATCCTGCAATATCCGAGGTGCGAGGATTAATATTGACGAGAGACTACCATCCCGAACTGCCGTTCAAACATTCTTATAGAGTCAAGAACTATGCGCACAAAGGAACCTTCCCTTGAGCTCACCGAGAAAAGTAAAAGGAAAGCTTTTCTCACACCCCATTTCATGGCCCGGTCTCGATTCGAACGAGAAACTTCTGCAAAAACGCGTTGGAACCACAGGTTGAGCGTCCCCACCAGGCCTTTTCTTTCCAGCTGTGAACTGGAATAAGTACTGTCTATTCATTTGTTGAAGGAATAAAAACATCATTCTTTCCATACTTACATAGCCCTCGAACGAGACTCGAGCGAGCAGACTGCCGCATGAATGCTGAGTGCAACTGCGGACCGCTGTAAACTTGGTAATTGGGATATCGGTCAAACCCTCAACAAACCTTTCAAAAAGGATGTGACTAATCACCTTGGCCCGGGCTCGAATCGAACGAGCGATGCCCACATAAATCGCATTTGATATTTACATTTGATCTTTATTATGCCGCTACCGGGCCTTCCCACAGCATCTGTGATTCACGTTGAGCTGGGATTGAAATTGGGATTTCCTGCATTCTTCATGTGATGCTGCAAGCGCCAACATTGCCTCGCCTCGCCCGCATCTGGTATCCGTGGTGTGCAGCATTGTTGTGACATCACTCTCGAAGACGCAGGTATGCGACGGTAGTACGACACCTCAAGCAAGCGGGCAAAGCTAGTTATTCGGACTTTGAAGAACTGTGCTCGCAAATTCTTTGGCAGAACGATCTGAGCGACCGGATAATGTTGACGCCGGTGCTACCATACTAGCAAGAAGAAACTCTCCAATTTCATCTCAGTATTCGTCGAACACTTGAATCCCTTCCAGGTGTGCCTCAAAATCTGACACGAAATCTAGTTCAACCTATCATTCTCCAAACAGAACGGAATACACACCTTGACCGTCCGCCGCTGTGGTTCCAAACGTCAAGGTATTGGTCCCTTTCTCGAGCGAAAGCGCGACAGGAACAGTCGTAAAATGGCCCGCCCGACAGTTGAGCTCAGAGAGGTTGATCGGAGTGCCGCCGTTGACAGAGACGTGCGCCTCGCCAGCAGTAACATTGCTCACGGTATATTTGAATGATACCCATTGCTTATCGCCTTTTCCCACGACGTTTGTAAAGGTGACATTGCTGAATGAATTGACTGCGGACCGATCTCAGGCGGCTTCAGGGATGAAGGAATAGGACGTACTGTTGTGTACGGTGCGCTTTTTGACCACTTGGATTTTTAATTTCAGTCCTGAAAGTGTTCGATGGATATAAGTCCTCACCTGCCGAGCCTCCGATGATACCATCCGCGGCGTTGAACGTGGTGTTCGCAAAGCCAGCGGACACGACGAGACCTGAATCATTTGTTTTTCAATATTAGATCTCGTGCAACTCAGCCGCAACATACCAGTATTAGGATTGACCGTCCACATGGCGAAATCTTGCAAGGTCAAAGTATGCGCAGAAGTCGACACCGAGATGGGAAGCCACTCGTAATTGCTCGCGTCCGTGCCATCAGCATCCCACGCGTCTCCTAGGAAGATATATGTCGTCGCGCTGGTCCCAGTGATAACCAACTCGGCGGAATTTTGCGAGTTGTAGGTATTGGTAGTCTCGGGCGCTATATCGGTTCCGCCTGACCAGGGGCCTGCGAGCGCGGTGGCCCAGTACACTTTGTCGGGATTCGCGCTGTAGCCCGTCTTCTGGGACACGATTAAGTAGTATACGCCTGGGTTGATCGTGGGTTGAGTTGGTTAGAAGGAGAGGCGCGATGCGACTCACCGCTGGCCTTCATCATTCCGGGAGCTTCAAGAGAACCCTCTGCATCGTACAGGTAAGTCGAGACGATGACGACTCAAAATGGGTGCCACTCACCGAGGTCTGCGACTCGGGTCCCAATGGTGATAGGGTTTCCAGCATTGATGTTATTGATCTGGATGTTGTTGGAGTCCGCACTTGAGAGGAAGTAGTTGGATCCTGCCGTTAATATCAGGAAGTGCACGCCATGCATGAGGAGCGGGACTCGCCGTTATCGTCCACAAACACGCCCATATCCGAGAAGCTCCGAGCATCAGGCGGGAGCAGTGCCGGAGAGCCCGTCAGCGTGTACGCAGTCGAGGCAGGGGACGTCCCCGGCGCTACGAGTGTTACGATCTCACGGTTAACCTGGCCCCAAATCTGAAAATTCCGTGCGGTCAGCCCCACGCCGCGAATATAGTGCGGCCTCTACTTACATACCATTTCCCACCGGATGAGACGAATTTTGGTCGGTACATCCCGGTGACAGCCGTGGAAGCGATCCCGAGGTGCGACCAATTCATCAGATCGGTGGAGGAGTAGATGTTAGGTTGCACGCCCGCCGCGACGGAATACCCGAGCTAAGAAGGGAAATTATGGAGGTTGGCACCGCGAAACGCTGAACGGCAGCCACCCACCCAATAGAAGGTGCTTCCGACTTTGATTACATGTCCTCCATGCGCGAGAATCTTCGCGCCACTCGTGTCTGTCCACACCGCGCCGGGAACGATGAATGACACCGCCAGCGCGGTGGATATGAAAGACGAGAGCAATGCAAAAGTCCCGAATTTCATGGTGGAAGATGACGTGCTGTTCGTAGGCTCCCGAACACCCCGAGGACTTTAAAGCAGTCGGCGGCCCGCCGGCGGTTGTCAGATGTGGCCCTCCAGAGAGCGGAAGATGTTGAATGTCGCAGCAAGAGACTGGTCTGCTGACCAACGACGAATGGGGACATCCTCTTTTTGCGGCTTTCGTCGTATGTCTTCACAAGGATGATCACCGGGCACCGTAGGAGCGGAGCAAGTATCCGACGATGATCCCCAGGGTGAAGCTGGTAGGTTTGGCTTTATTCCGGCAAAACGGAACCGTGGCCAGCTCCTGGTCGAAATGATGACCCGGCTCTTTCACCGCTCCGGCGCAGCAATGAGTATGCTGGAGGGTCTGTCCGGATAATGCACAGATGCGGAAGTTGGCGAGTACCAGCATTCTGTAGCATCTTCGAAAGAAAAGAAAGGGCATCGCAGGAACCATGCAAAGTTTCGGACTGAACAGACACCTTCTACAGACTCGATCTCCTCTGCGGACGGTGCACAAAGGGATAATCCGCCACGGAACCATATGCCATCCGTGTTTACAATTGATTTTGGAGAGATTGAAGACGACTCAGACATGAAAGGCGCATCGTGATTTATGTGGACGGAGCCTGTAGTGAGGAGGTGGAGGGCTCGAGCACATCCCATTCAGAATCTACGTTGAATCGCAGCGCCAGGGGCTCACCCTGGCATACCGCACCGCAGCGTGGTATTCGCCCTTCCAGAGCGGCGCCTGGACCAGGCAAGGAACAGGCGGATCCCTTCAGCTTGACGAGCACGCCCGAGCCGGTGAGCATGCGAGAACAATGAATGGCACTTTGGAGGCCGCGGATGGACCGTTTGACGCGTCCGTGCGGCGGCCAGGATGGAGGAGCAAGAGTGAAGGTGATTGGTTCCGGGGCCGATGCCGTGTTTGGTTCGGCAGATCCGGCACAACTTACTTGTTATCGTTTTCTCGACTACTTCGCCTCGTTAGCCATCTATACCTCTTGTAAAACCGTGAAAATGATATGTAATCCATAAAGGAACTTTTACTGGAACTATATCCTCGCTAACTCTTTTTTTCTTTCCTGCTCGTACTACTACTGTACTATTTCGATCAATTCGACCACGACCCCGACTTTTCGGGGAGAAATTCAGATAAATCGAGAAAAAAATATTGGCGGGACCTTCACTTCGCGTCATGTGACTGTCGCGTCTTCGAATTCGGCACCAAATAACACCAAATATAAAGTCTACAAGGCAAGTTACAAAACGCATGGCGAAGATCAATGCTCGGCCCACTGTGGCTTCATTGCATATATGCGGACGGAGTTTGGTTTCTCCGGCGGAACATCGCGATGAAATATGATCTCGAAGGGCTCGTGGGCTCGTGGGCTCGTGGGCACGTTGGTAATCGTGGCTATTTCTATTCCAATTTAACCACTCTCGCGCGGATGAATTCCGGCGTGGTTTGGATGCTTGTGCGTCTATCCACCCCGGCGATGTACCCTAAACGCAGTCAAATCTGAGATCTGCCAGTGTGGGTGCGTTAGACAGCATTCCGAGTTCTTAATTTCGGACGTCGCTGGGATTCGGTGCCAGAAACGACAGCCCAACTCAGTTTCCTTTCCATATGCGGTATGGAATCTACTTTCTCAACGGGTTGGTGAGGTACGTCATGATCGTGGCTATTTCTGTTTCAAGCGCAAGGACGAGGTGCTTGCCGAGGTCTTGAGTATCAAGGCGTCTATCTGTCGCTGCGCCATACCATAAATGGCACTTCAACCTGGGTTCTGTAACCGAAAACGGCAGTTCAACCTAGATCTGTATCATCAACGAATATACGTCCGCAGCTGCCAACAGCAGGCACTTTTAGGATCGGCGATCTTACTTTGACGTGGCTAGGAATCAGAAAGACTTGTTGCCATAGATGGGATACCAACCCAGTTCCCTTGCCATAACAGGAATGAAAACCCTCCGTACGACTTTCGTAAGTTCCCCGACACTCCATTGTCACTATCAGGTTCCGCACGCAAGGCTGTTCACAATTTTCTTATAAAAGCCCGGGGAGGCCTTGCCCATCGTAAGCCATGGTTCTCTTCCTGACCCTCTTCACCCATCTCTGCGTCCATCTCCTCGGACTCATGAGCAACCCTGTCCTCACCTTCGTTTTCTCCACCGTCGCGCTCCTCACCTACGGGCTCTATCTTGCCCTAATGCCCGCTGTCTGGCCTGGTCGAATCTTGCATGATACGTCGACGCGTATTGAGGTAATGAAAACGCGTTTGCATGACGAAGCAGCGCATCGGCGAACGCTCCAGATGTATAACCTCTCGACTTACGGGCTTCGTGGACTTGAGGAGTAAGTTAGCTCCGCTTTTTTTTCATCTTGGCCCCTCATTGATTTACCCGTTGGCAGGTTTAAACGCATCCGCGATATACTGGTCGATGATCACTGCGCCCATTTGTCTGCTCCACTTTCATATGCACGTATGGGATTGTCTTTATGCAAGCGCGCTCGGCGGTGTAAGCACGATGTGGAGGTGTTGTGTCGGGAGCTAGATCTCACGGTATGTGATCGTACTGTCTTATTATTCTGCTTATTTCTCAAGATGCCTTGCTAGATCCAACGATTCGACAATCAAGACGCGTCCGGTGATGAAGGAGGGACTGCATGCCGGGGCCGTGCCTGGTTCGATGCAGTTTTGACAGCATTATTGGACTGAGTAACGTAAGGCAGGAGTCGCTCATGAAGCCCAAAATATTGACAACCCTCAGCTAGTAGTGGGCTGGAGCTGCCTCGGTCTCGGGAAGGATTTAGGACTTGCATTGTTGAGGCATGGCTGTTCCTACGCTTCTAGGACCCATGGTCCAATTGTCTATGTCCCCAATACAGTAATGCGCAATTTTTACTTTCTCAACTTATTCGAACCTGTATCTTTAAATAGGGTTGTTCACAGTAGCCCTTTTTTGCTCCTTTTGCTCCTTTTTGCGTTCCTTTTTCATTACTTTTGCACTTTTCCCACAATTTGAGCAAAAAGGGACAAAAAAGGAGCTCAAAAAGGAGCCCACAAAGGGCTACTGTGAACATCCAAACAAGCGGATTGGGAAGAAGGGGAGAAAAGCTACTGCCCTGGTGACCTGCGTTTTGAGACGATACAGAACTATCATCCTAGTACGATGTAATTTTGGCCTCTAAGCCGGATACTAAGATGGCACACACAGAGCGATCGTCTACATCCAAATTGTTGGTCTTTACATCATAAGCGGCTCTTTACATTGAGGAGACCTCAGACCTACGAACTTGGGCAAATAACAATAGATTTGAAGTTACCCCGAATAAAACGAGAGATCCAGAGAACTTGCTTATGGCCCATACTCGATCTCGATTACAACGAAACACTCCCGCGCATGGTATCAGAACTACTGAGTGCGCACCCCCCACCGGCCCTTTTCGTATTCAGATCACAAAATCCTCCTCAAGAGTGAGTTGAGAATGAAATGAAATAAGATTGTAATGCTAGAATCAACTTTAAAGTAGCTATAATTAGCATAGTCAGTCGCCTCAATCGTATCCTCGTAACTTCGTTTCTGCGCCAACAGCGTGCGCCGAAAGAGGCCAAAAATACACAAAAAATACATGAGATTTCGGGAGCCGGCATCACCGATATCAGTGGCAGTGCCGCCGCCTAAATCCGGTGACCTGATAGGCTTGCGCAGAACAGCCACGAACGTTTCAGCGGTGGCATTCAATCCTGTGCGCCGTTACTAACTCTGGACAAGAAGTCGTGTCGTTCTACCGTACTGCCGCAGCCACGCAGCCGAGAACTATATAACGGACGACCATCGTATCCGTGCGGCCTTTCCAGATGCTACGACACGATGTGGCACACTGTCTCGGGGCGGCGGCGCGGTTCTTTACGCCGTGTTTCGCCTGGAGGCTGGGAACTGTTCCGCGCTTGCGTGTCTGCGCACGAATTCGTGCGTACTGTTACTCTGCGCTTGCAAGAGCGCGCCATATTTGCCTTGCCTGTCCACGTCCCCATCCGCATCGCCGACCCACGGCCCCGGAAGAATTCCGACTACAATGCTTAGACTTTGTCAAGGAGGTTCCCGGCTTTCACACGGGCCCACGGACGGTTTTTCAGCGGGGCGTGCTGCGCCTGGGCGTGAGCGTTGTTGAGGTGCGTTCTTAGCTTTACCCTTCAGCGCCTCCTGTGTCTTCCCCCGTGTCTCCACCTCCCTCCGTCGTGTGTCGCAGCATCACTCCGTCTCTATTCTTCTCATCCGATCCATCGTCGTCGCCGCGCAAATATGTGATCTGTTCGCCTTGCACCCTCCCCTCCCCAGTTTCGTGCTTATCTCTCTCGCTTCTCTGCCGATGTCCCAGGAATGCTCCTCGACCTGGGGCCGGTGCTGAACTCCGAGTCGTGGGGGTGAGTTTCATTTTATACGCTTTGGTTATTTTACTCCACAAACATCCTCCTGAATCTGCCCAGCGTCCTCTCGCCGGCCTCTAGCTTCTCCCTTCGACGATGTATAATCCTTGATTTACACACTCCCATATACCTCCTCCACATCCCGCACGTCGCAGCAGCAGCGAGCAGCCGGACTTCATTCGTGTCCAACCGGCCAAACCTACGCGTACGCTGTTCATTCATCCGCGCGGCCCTGTCACGGTATTTATCATTACAGGTGTCGGGGGGTCAGGACATATGCTGGGTCTGGACTTTGATAACGCGCTGCGCATTCGAATCCTCTCGCGCCCTCACCACTCCGCTCAACCTTCGCATCACGCTCGATCACCTAGCGTAGCGCCCGCTGTGAGAGGTATTCCAAGCTATTACAGCTAAATACCCATTAGCATTTGGGCCGTCAGCTCTCGAACTGCCGTTTTTTTTTTTCCTTCCGCCTAGCGCCTGCACCCACGTCATGTGACTATCGCGTCGTCAAATCCATAACCAAACAACATCAAGCACAAATGTCTCAAATGTGATTCAGCGTCTTAATACTAGCATCCCGGTATATCTTGTTTCTTTCCCGCGCTCACATTATTTTTGGTGTCCTTTCAAGTATCCCTCCGAATATCCCCGCTCTTCTCAGTCCGCCTGAGCGCTCAGGTGGACCAGTGAATGTGCATCTGGGCTTCTTTTGCAGGTCCCAAAAAGGTACTGCTTCGGCACGGATGGGCATTGACCAGCGGCGCGTACTTCCGCGTGTTTTCGGGCGGGGGACCGGTGATGCGCGCTCGGACCGCAACACTGGCGTATGTAGGGCCAGGTGTTCCTGGCAGTCATGGCCACTGTAACCCACCCGCGTTAGATGCCTTGATCGCATTCGACATAGACGTGAGGACGGAGGTTTTAGGTTGGGCTCTGGCGGCACACTGCTCTAATGCAGAAATGTTCGTGGAAGTACATGCTATTTCAACTGAGCCAGCTGGATGCCTCCAGATGCCTACCGCGTCTATCAAGGCGTCTATCTATTGCGGCGCTGTGCTACATACCGCAGTACAATTAAGGATCTGCCACTAGAAACGGCAGTTCAACCTGTGATATGCAATGCACGTCGGCGCACGCTGGAGATGTATGACCTTTCGACGTATGGCCTTTATGGACTTGAGGAGTAAGTTAATTATACATATTGTGAGCTCGTTCACCTGATTTTCCCCGTTGGTAGGCTTACACGTCGCCACGAAGTACTTGCCGATGATCACCGCACCCGTTTGGCTACTCCAGTGTCTTATGCGCCTGTGGGATTTTCTCTGTGTAAGCGTGCTCGGCGGTGTAAGCGGGATGTCGAGGTATTGTGTCGGGAGCTAGGTGTCGCAGTACGATGTTCACTGCCTCAATGTGGTCGTTTCTCAAGGGTGCCTTGGTAGATTCACCGATTCGACAATCGATGCGCGTGACGGAGAAACGGCATCCCGGCCCCGTGTCTGGTTCGATGCAGTTTTGATAGCATTAATTGAATGACGTATGGCTAGACACTCTCGAAGACCAGAGTATTAACTAATCTCCGTCCGGCGTCACCGAGTTGCGAGTTGTCAGAGACGTAATCGCCGAGACTCGGACAGACTTGACACTGTTTGTATCCTAGAGGTACTTGTTAAGACAGGACCGTAATTTCCTTTGTTACGCTCCTCTAATACGCAATTTCACTGTCTCAAATCATCCAAATCTTCATCTTACTGTTTGATACCTTATAACTCAGCGAGATAAGGATGTGTGGAAAATCTCTGCATACTGCTGATAAAATTGAGCAGAGAGGAGGTTAATTGTCACTCAAACCTGAACTCAACTAACACATCTGTATGTGATCCGGATGTAACTGGACGCGAAGGGACACATAAATGGCGGTTCATTTCCTTCCGCCCCCAGCGGGACTCCGTTTCCGACTGTTTCTTTTAGGACCAGTATAAAATATAGAAACTTTGCAATCAACAGGTTCATATACATAAAAAGAAATTCCTTCCTCTCCCTCTTCATGCTATGGGTTTCAAAATTTCATCACACTCTTCCCAGCCACGAAATCCTTCGGCATCTTCCTCGTCTCTGCCGGCTTTCTCTTCTTCGTGGGCCGCATGTCCACTTCGTCCTCCATGCTATCTTCTCTCTGCCGCAACCGTGAAATGTCGTTTGTCTGTGACCCACCCGCCAGGGGCTGGAAGTCGATCTGGCCGGCTTTCATTGCTTCGTGCAACGCCCCAACATGGTCTGCGTTAAATCCCGATATGCCTTTATCCGCTTTGCCTTCCGATCGAGGTTCGGGCCGGGGCACTCCTCCAGGCCAACCAGAGACCTCCAAGCCCTGTTCCGCAAGGATACTTGTCATTTTTTTCCAGGGCAGCCGAGCTTCAGCCGTGCCGGTCGTCCCGAGAGGCACACCATGCTTTTCTGTTTACATTGTAAGTTTAAATTTGGTACACGAACGGGCGGCGCACTGAACAAAGCGACGAAGAAATCATGTAATTCCTTGATCTTTGCCGCTTTTGACATTTTCGGTCCGACGGCGTCCTTGGGTCGGTTTGGACCCGCAACGTTACTTGTGGCCTTCAATTCTGACGGCTTTGGGGCTATCAACACGCAACCAATAAATTCATGACACAAAGTCTTACCTGTTCGGTCGACCAGTTTGGCTCTGGCGCCACATGCGAGCTCGCGATGTCATCTGGTGATGATTTTGGAATCGCACCCCAAAATGACAGATGCTCTGAGTGTCCTCTTGGTGGACTCCATTGCAAATTGGTGAAATCTACGTGATCATGTGCACTGACATGCCCCTTAACCATCATCGTATCTAGAGAAAGGGCCTCCTGGTGAGTGCGCGTCGTCTCAAAGCTGGTACGAACAAACATTCAACAAGAGAGATCTCGCCTGTGAAATTATCGTAAATTTGAGCAGTTTTAGATTCTCCCTGCCTGACAGGATCATATGCCTCGGGTTGCTTTAATGCTCTAGGATTGAAATGGTTCATTTCATTTTCAGTGACGATCGCGGTATCGCGTGTTGTCTCGTAAATTATCTGTGGAAAAAAGAATAATATATATAACCGAGATTAATTTCGGACCAATACACACCTCTGAGTTGCCGGTCTGCTGCAGTTCATCTCGCCTTTGAGATGAATCAGACCTATCCTTCTAAAATCGTGTCAGTTTAATTTTTGAACCAGATATTGAGATGACACGTACAGGGTCATCTTCTACCTCTGAACTGCTGTCCGGGAAGATGAACTTGCAGTCATCCGAGATTATCTGGATAGAATGTAAAATATTTAGGTTAACATGGTTCTTCTGTGAAATGCCAATCATCAAATGACTCACAGCCAATTTTTTGATGGAGCCCAATACTTTAGCAATATTTTTCGACCCGAGTGTAATTTGACCAGCCGATATCGCATCAAGGCAGTCGTACAGTGCACGAATGTCATCGCATGCATCACAGTCATTGTAGTCGTCTCCAAGTAAGGGTACAAGATCTGTGGAGTAGAGCAGGGCATACGCCGCTGCATACCGCGTCCGACGTTCTATGTCCAATTTGCTCCAGTCAATCCAGTCGACGCCATCATCGCCAATCCAGTTGACGTCTTCATCGCAGCGACAGGTGTGTTCATTATGCTCAGTGGCCTGACGGAATCGTCTCACAGCACGCTGCACATATTCCGGAAGAAGATCAAGGTTCAAAGGCGGGAATTCTTTGCCAAGAACCTTGTCAGAAAGTTCGTACGCCGCAGCAAGGCTGACTCGTGGTCTCCAGCTTGCCTCCTTCCCCTTGTGTTGAAATTGATATTGTCCGCCCAGTACTCGGACCATGTCGAACCAAAATATCTGCTCCATAGGAGGAAAAGAACGATCTCCTCCCCATGTCGGCGCAAAGCGTCGTCCAAGAGAATCAATTGTATCTTGTATTTTCTGCCAGGAAGGTCGGTTTTGATATATGTAAGAATATCCCAGGGCTACCACGGGATCATTTTTGTCCAGCTGGTGGTGCAAGCCGTATCTGCGCCTAGTCTTCTCTGGTAAGCATTGAGCCAGTACCTCCTCGATCGGCTTCACAATCTCCGGTAGAAAGAGGTGAGGTTGTTGAAAGACAGCAAAGGCAATTCTTTCCTGGAAATCTTCACACTTGTGAAAATATTCCCAGAGAGCAACCAGATGTAGAGGTGGAATGTGATCAAGACCAGCTTCAGACTGGATTTTTTGTCGGCTATATCAGAGAGATCAGTATAGGTCGATTGCAAAGCAATGTCACATACAATCGCTCATCACATAACGAGCAGTCATCCACATCGTTAAAGTGCCAACATGCCAACTCGGGGCCTTTCAGCTCAGGGAACAATGCAGCTCGCATCGTCACCCATGCTTCAACATCTGGGGTAGTCTGGTAATGGTGCTGATGACCAGCATCGTCCATAGCGGATTGGAAGGCCGCCAGCGCATCACCATCAGTGAAGATGGCCTCGGACGGACGTTGTTTAGAGTGCATGACCTCGGAAAATATGTCGGCCCAAATGGTAATCGCGCGTGCTTGCAAATCCCATTCATCCCAGGGGGATTGTTCTGCATTGAAATGATAATCCTGGACTGCGAGTGATGTTATCACGAGCCAGATAATCATGCCAATTCTCATGGCCGGTGTTATCTGCGCAGCTTGCTGAAGCAATACCTCATCTGTGTCCAGCATTTGGTTGACCATGTCCACATCATGGGGCAAGAGTTTCCACTCCTCCCCCGAGTCCATTGTTGGATTGTCTAGGAGGTAATGATCTTGGTCTCCCTCAATGAAGATCCACGATTTCCTGTTCTTTATAATTTCTGTCAGGACCTTCGTTGCAATCTCCGTCCAAAGGGAGGGCCACAAATCTTTGCGACATTTTCTGATCGTTGTCTTGATGAGGGATGTACGCCGTATGAGGGCATGGAGCTGGAAGGTCGGGGCTTGGAGGAGGGGGGGAGGGGAAAGGGTTGGGAGGCTGTGGTCAGCATTGAGAGAGGTATCCATGAGGATGGTGGTAGAAAGTAAGAAACGCGATGGCTGTCCCTGGCAGTGGCAGGCTGACAATTGATCAATTGATCGGTCCGATTTGACCGAGCAGCGAACAGTTCAAGAAAAAGACAATGACGGCACAATAGTATCTTTGTCCCCCCTCTCTCCACGATGGTGATGGTAAGGTATACCAAGTTTCTCGCCCCTCAGAATCTCCCCGGCACGCAAACTTAAGCTCTTGAGCATGTATTCCGTAGTCTCTCAAATTTTCAGAATTTTTGGCGAGGTCTGTGGAAAAATATAAGCATTCCGGAATGGGACACCATGTAGAAGCGACTTTTGACAGGCGTTTGGCAGTGTCACAAATTCTTCCATTTGATTTATTTATTATTATGCCCGCTCTAGAGCTCAGATTCGCTCGATATTTGGTACGCTGATATTTGGGAGATGAATACACCTCTAGGATTTTTTCGAAGCCAACGGGTTAGAAATGAGCTCACGATCAGCAAAATTCCACATCGGGGTGGATGGACATGGGGGCCCGATTCGAATGAGCATCTCCGCAGGGTCAAGTTCCCGAATGTGACATTGGATTCAGGAGCGGACGGACCTTCCGCCACCGGGCCTTGCTTTGATTTCAATTCACCAGGAATAGAAAATATTGAACGAACATCTTCCGCAGAAACAGCCTGCGCTGCGAGCAACATTATCACTGTGGAGTAGGCATCGCTACCGAGCCCTTCGTCCTCGGCAAGTATTCAAATTTCACTCAAAATCCGGCAACAGCTATTCAGCGTTATTGATTGCAGGTGCGAACATTCCGCTAGCGGGCCTTTGTCTTCGGTCAGGCTCGCCAAAATTGCCTGACCGAGACATAGAATAAAAAAGACAAGGCACCCAACTATTGGATCAATATTCCGACGAGCAGCTCCAGCAGGAATCAATATTAGTGCATTCCATAGAATGCGAGCAGGCACAAAGTTAAGAGATTTTATTCCGCAACCTGGAAAAAGGAAGTGGCTTTTACGAACATGGCCTGGTCTCGATTCGAGCGAGCGACTCCCACGTGCATACCTCAGTGGAATTCCATTGAATGTGGGTGCGAAACCTCTCGCCATCACTGCGTTCCGGCCCCGTATAGCCGAGGGAGGAGTAGATCAGGCCCATTCGACCGGCCATCTCCTTACATAACTGTGACCCGATTGTCATCTTTACTGCATCTTTACTCTGCTCACTACATAAATGTTGGCCTGTCGGTCCGTCGCACCGTCCCGCCCCCCAAACAAAACCAACTGAAATGTCATTGACCTGATGCGCCCATCGCCGTCAGCCCGGCCGCCATCACTACTGTGTTGTCACACCTAAATCGCTTGGAATCATTTCGCAAGAAGCTCCCCGACGCCACCCCCTTGAACTCCACAACTTCCTCCGTTTCCCATGGCCTGTCTGTTCTGTTCCCTAGGCTACCTCACGCAGAACCTTTCGCGGGTGAACCACCTGGCCCCCCTTGCCCCTGAATTGGCCTTGAATCCTTGGAGCTCCACGGAGGCGGCGACTTCGAGACCTTATGCGCGTCCGCGTTTCTGTTGTCACATGTGCGCGTTCGCGCTCCCTCGTCTCCCGTTGCGGATCGCTTTATGTGCGTACAAAACTGTCGTACAGAACTGTAGTTACATTCTTGTCTTCTCCATGTCGTGCCGTGGAATCTTATCACTCTCTGACCTCTTAAATCCTGAAGAGCTTGTTGATGCCCAGCCGGAAATCACAGCGCTGGAAAAAAAAATTATTTCCCTCCCCGAAGGCCCGGTCCTTGTCTCTTCTAATGTCCGTCGACACCTTAGATTTGCACTCGATGCTTGGGGTAGCCCACCTCCCCATCCAAACACTGTCCTTCACGCGCCGCTACCACCACTCCCGCTTCAGAAAGTTGTCGAACATAATGTCAAGATAACGCGCAAAACTACTGTCTCAACCTTGTATCGTTACCCCCAGGGTACTTCTGTGGAATATCCCGAAACCGCCTCCGACCAACCTGTTGGCCATCTTTTTTATGTGAACCCGGATGAGTGGGTTCTGCCTTGGACAGACTTTGCTTATTCGCGTGGAGCACCTGATGGAGGTTCCAAGATCGGATCCTTCGCTTATTGCTCTCTCCTTGTTGACCAGACTGGTTCCATGGTTCCTTGCAAGATCCGACACGCAACTTGTGGGTGTAAACCATCTCTCTGATGCTGCAGGCCTCCTCACGCGTTGTTTACTCAAAAGGTCAGGGAATCAAAGCGTGCGAGATGGCAGATCATGAAGCGCTCAGAGCTGCAGAGCACACTTCAGCTACCCGGCAGGCCATTGAACAGCGCCTTGCTGATGAACGCCAGGCGCGTTTGGACTACTCATCACCTCAGCGCGATGTGTTTCTTAAAACCGCTGCATATATTGCCGCGGTGAAACGGCTCGGCTGTCAGCGTCCTCCAGACAAGTTGACTGCGAGAACACCTGAAGAGCAAAGCATATATGAAGCCAGCCAGGCAGTTGCGAAACACTTCCAACGCGGCTACTTGTCGCCTGCAACCTGCGACGGCCGCATCATTTTTCAAGAATTGCCAGACCAAAACCCGTACCTGAGGTCAGTCTCTTCTCAGATTCTGTTATTCCCGCTCTTGTCTAAATAATTCCAGCTGTGAGCATTATTCCCGGCGCTCCAATGCTCACCATTGGGTCGACTTTTCCATTGCCAATGGGCAGTACGATCTCGACTACCTAGCTGCTGTATTCACCCATGACACGGATGAGATTGAGATTATAGAGCAAGCAGCGGAACTCAAGGACTATGGACCTTTGGCTACCTGCGCTTCAGTTGCCAACTACTCTACTCAGCGTTCCAACTGTCGTGAGTTGTCACTTCCCTTTCATGACCTTCCGTTCCAATTATTTTTGCACACCTAGCTCTTTATCACCGCGAGAATGGCGAGCTCGTTCAGAAGCCAATGTGCCACGTCGATTGCGAGGTCAAGTATCGAATCTGGTATCCAGTCCAAGAGGAGCGCCAGAACTGTCCCTATGCACTGGTTACATCCTTTGGCATCCACACACATCCAATTCCGCTCCCAGAGAAAACTCCGGGTGCTGTTCGCGCACAAATTCTCGCGATGCTTGAGGATCTCCATGAGGACCTCCCGGACATGACTCCTCGTCGGTTCATGAGGCACCCCACCACGAAATCTTTTCTCCGCAAACACTTCCCCGATATCCCTTTACCTACACTCAGCCATCTCCATCCATCCCTCGCCAATCGAGCCCACCTCGGCGCATATATTGCTCGTGCCAAGAAAGAGCATTTTCCTGAAGGGACAGACTGGAAGGGTTCGTCAATTTCCCAGCCAACTAATTCCCCTTCCACTTAACAACCACGCAGGAGTTCTCCGGCTCAAGCGTCTTCAAGATGAACATCTCCCTGATGAGGAGCATTACATCCGTGCAATCATTGAACTTGATAATGAGACTCTGGCTGTACATGAGGAAGATGATCCATTGTCGCCCGGCGAGAAGAAGACACGGATTATCATATGCATGACCAGAGAAGCCAGTCGACGTCTGAAAAACGCGGCCTACCTTCGAAGTGACATCGGTTTCAAGAGAATTGTGGGTTTTGACGAGTTTGAGATGGCAGCAATGGACCGAGATGCCAATACCAGTCAGACTCTTTCCTCCTCCTATCTCTCTCTCTCTGATTTTCCCTCAGGCGTGATCTTTTGCCGAGTCTACCTCAATCGCCATACCGCTGAGGCCCACCGACAAATATTCCAGGAGATTGAGCGCATTGTTCGCGCTGACACACACTCTGACTTGCGCTGGCGTCACCTTCATGGTAGATCTCTTGACGATTTTGAAGGCATGATTCTCCACTGGGGCGCTGATCAGCACCGCGGACAGGCCAAAGGTCTGCAACTTACATCCTCCACGCCTCCTCTTCCACTCCACTCATCTCCAATGTATCTTTCTTCCAGGCCTGGGCCTGCATCTTGTCTCGCTAGCAGCTCTGCTTCCAGATGATCGAATGGACTTACACGAACCTGAGCGCAGTCTCCAAAGCCTCTCTCCCTATGACCATCTCCGACGCCTTTTCCGACTATGCATAGTCCATAATTATCGCAATATCAAGACCTCTCCTGTCCCTGAACCAGTCCGCAACCTGATGCGAAGTCTTTCCTGCATTCAGCATTCCGACTGGGACAAGACCATTGACAAGATTACTGCTGACGGGGGCAAAGCTGGGCATGGTCAGCAGCCTGTTTTATAACACCCTGAACTCACCATGACCGACCATTTGACAGATTGGGTGCGCGACAAAGAAACATCCAAATTCGCGTTTGGTGGCATGTGTTGGGAGAAGAGCTTCATCCCGCTCGAGATATGGAAGGCTGGCGAGCCGCATAGTAATCTAATCGAAACCGTTCATCGTGACGTCAATAGAGAAGGTGTCCACTGCACCTTGCTGGGGGGACTTCTTCGAGGTCAATATTTTGATGCAAACAAAATGCAAACCCTCAGAGTTCGTCAACTCTGCCTTTTTTAATTAATCCAGATCACGCTGACAATGATTAATTTGTAGCAATGGGAACAACATGGAATACGACCTTCATATCAACCTGTGAATCCAGTGGTCAATGCAGTCAAAAACTTCAAGTGACACGGTAAGCATTTCCAATCTCGCATTCTCTGCGTTCGTGCTAGCTCAGTTTCGTTTCAGACAAAACGCAGGTTAAGAAGGTTGAGGCTGTCCAGATACGCATACAGAAACACAATGATGAGATGCAAAAGTTGCATGCCGCGCTCGAGGTGGCCCTGCGCACACTTACTCAAGTTCGGTTCGAGATCGACCATGGCCATCTGGGTCTTCCTGGACGATTTGACAGAGCTCAAGCAGCAGCAGACCGAGCACAGGTCAAATATCAGGCCCAGGTCAAAGTTGGGGAAGCACTACGGGCTAACCATTCCACTGGAGTTCTCTTACCACAGACGTCGTAGCGAAGCATGTTTGGTTCGAGATTAATATCGGACCCCTACTCAGTTCTCACCAGCCCTCACACAGGCCACAACGTCTATTTAAAAATAACCTGTGTACTTCCCTTCTATTTTCAACGAACATTTTTTTGTTTTTTGTGGATGAAATACGCGATGTTTGATCAGCGCAAAGGCGAAATCGTGCCCGAGACAGCTTGGGTTCTCTTTATCTGGCGGTATAAAAGGTGCTACCCGCCATATAAATTATTGCCACTTCCTGGACCCAGTTTCTTGACTTGGTTTTCACCAGCCCTCTTGCAGATTCCCCTCGATCACGTGGCATGAAAGGTCTGTGCGTGAGAACCAAGGCCACTGATGGACGCCAAACAGACCCCATTTCCCCACTCTTTCTTTCCTCCCACCCTCATCGTCTCACCTCCCTCATCCCTCCCTTTGTCTCCCTTCTTCTCTCGTATCACTTCCCTCGTTGCCACCTCTTCCTCCCTCTTTCTTCTAGATGCGGCGCCCTGACCGGCCTGCGTTCTGCGAGCCCTGACCGGCTCGCGGGTTTTGTTATTGATGCGGCGCCCTGACCGGCCTGCGTTCTGCGAGCCCTGACCGGCTGGCGGGTTCTGTTCTTAATGCGGCGCCCTGACCGGCCTGCGTTCTGCGAGCCCTGACCGGCTCGCGGGTTTTTCTTCCTCGATGCGGCGCCTTGACCGGCCTGCGTTCTGCGAGCCCTGACCGGCACGCGGGTTTTTCTTTTGATGCGGCGCCCTGGCCGGCCTGCGTTCTGCGAGCCTTGATCGGCGCGCGGGTTTGTTTTTCGTCCTCATTCCGCAATACCCTCTTCCTGTCTTCCCATACCTGGCCCTCCTCTTCGACTTATTGTTCTGTTTCTCGCCCTCATTCCGCAATCCCTCCTCCTGTCTTCCCATACCTGGCCCTCCTCTTCAACTTGTTGTTCTGTTTCTCGTCCTCATTCCGCAATCCCTCCTGGCCATATTGGACTTATGGTTCTTAGCTCCATATATTAAGGTGTGTGTTTTGTTGCTACTCCGTGTCTCAACAAACTCCAACTCATCTTTTCTTCTCGCCAGTCCTGACTGACTGGCCTGCATTCTGTGAGCTTTGACCCGGCTCGCGACTTTTCTTCATTTCATCTACAACCTTTGCTTTACCTTTGCTTTAATATCTATATAAAGTGGAAGTTAGTATGTATCCATAGTTTTACATGTATGGTTTGTATTTTGGTATAATGTATTGAAATTTTTCAATTTCTGAGGAACGCGAAGAAACAGATAGAGTGATGATATGATGTGCTCCTAAATTGCGAACCTAGGCTTCAAATCCATGAACAATGAATGTCCATCCGCTGGATCTTTCCGCCGTTTCCGCCGGATGACCTCGTGAAGGACCTCCCGCGCCCTTCACGGCCCGGATATGGCCGGCCTTCACGAGTAACCTGCGGCCCTTCACGGGTCTCTTCATGGTCTTCACAACCCATCGTCTCACATTCATGTCCATATTATCACTCCTGAACGGACTTCACTTTGCCCCTCACGCCGATCCCTGCTCCCTCAAGTGTCTCTTCTCCCTTCACGAACAACACAGGCCTTCAGGGAGTCTTTAGACGCGCACAACACCGAATTTAGTCTTGCAGGACATCAGCCATAGTTCACAACAGCTCCGTGCGTGAACAACTTCTGCGTTCCCTTACGATGGAGTGGGAGGATCTGGTTGTGCGGCAGGATCATTGTGTGCGCATGTGTGGCAGCATCTAGCTTAGTCAGATCACCTTGCTTGTCCTCGACCAACGCTATACGATCCCTTTGCGCAGCGACACCGCAGGATCCCCGGTCTTCGAGGCGCCATCCGGCCATTCTGTCCCACTACATTTGGTGATTGGAGTGTTATTCGAACCGCAGCCACTCCGTACCGATCTCAGAGTCAAGTTTCGACATCCACGTCATCCCGCACTTTTTTTCACCCGCCGCCCGCCATTTACCGCTGATTCACCGAAACTCCGCCGATTCTATTACTGTTACTTGACCGACAATTTATCTTCCCTGCTTTTACACGGATCCGAAAAAATGGGGAAAGGAAAATCCCGAGGCACTCCGATTCCGAAACAAAACTCGCCATACGTAGCAGACGTCCTTTACGCCCTCTTCGAACCAATCCCCGAAGGACTCGATGACCATTTTCGGTCCTCTTCCGATGCCCCAGACGACCATCTCGCGGCTTACGAGCGTGCATGTGCTCACACGGCTATTCTAGGCGAAACACGCGTTGCCCGTCTCTGGCAGACTGCCCTCGAAATTGGGTTTCGCGCTGCACGGGGGCCTGAATCCCAAAGCGTCTGCGATCGGGTGGCGTCTGAGGGATTTGCCCTCGGGCGCGAAGCAGGGCTGAAGGACGGCGGGATTGATGGGTTCGAAAAGGGGACAGCAGCTGGTTTGAGCGAGGGGAAGCGTCTCGGCTTCGTCGCGGGAAGGGAGTTTGGCGAGAAACAGGCCACAAAGATGAGTAAAATTTCGATTTCCGACCGTGTGTTTGTCGATGTCGGAACGGATACACCCGCCGCCGATCTCTCTCCACTCGTGCCGCCTTTCTCTACCCTCGCATCTACGCCGCCCAACACTTTGCACCCCGCTACCTTCCCTCCGACTCAGCGGAATGCACCTTTTAATTGGGCAGACGAACCCGAACCCGATCATCCCTCTGTCCCCGATGCGACCGCACGCCCGCCCCGCGACTTTTCTGCCCTTCGTTCCGACTCGACTTCGTCAATGCCATTCAGCACCCTCCAGTACCGTGCACATCGCAAACAAAAATCTGGCCGAGTCCCCCGCCGCTCCGCTTTCCACTCGACTTCTCACCGACGATATCCCGCATCCGCTACCTCCTTTTACTGCCCCGCCGCCGCGTCTTTCGCGTCGAAATCGTCCCGCATCGCACCGACTTCAACTCTCGACTGGGATCGTGATCCCCGACTTTCCGACTTGAGTCGCGTTTTACGCTCAATGGGATGGGGAAGAGAAGGGGGAGGGGGTGTTTGACGCGACGAGGACGTCGCTTTACTGTTGGGTGGGCAGATGGAGTGGGAGGATCTGGTTGTGCGGCAGGATCATTGTGTGCGCATGTGTGGCAGCATCTAGCTTAGTCAGATCACCTTGCTTGTCCTCGACCAACGCTATACGATCCCTTTGCGCAGCGACACCGCAGGATCCCCGGTCTTCGAGGCGCCATCCGGCCATTCTGTCCCACTACAACGATACCAGAGCTCCTGCAGGAATATGTTCTATACCTTAAGGTGGCGTTGGACCATTTCACGAATCCTAGGCCACCTTCAAGGGCGCCTCAAATCGTGCACGGCTCTGATTCTATGGCCGGGTGATCCTGAACGACTGTCTTCAGAAAATCGCTCGTAGAACGCTATAGAGGCTGAAACGAGCCTAGGCCGTTGTCATATGACGCCCAACCCTCTCTCCTAGAACCTATTTATCCTTCCCTCATTCACTTTCACAATGAAGCCCGCAAACAAACCGCTTCCAGAATAGTTCAAGACAAGATCTTTCCTCATAGTCTGTCACAGTTAAAGGTTTGTAGCCGTAGTTGTTCGCTGCTGACGCCCGTGTAGCACACAAACCTGGCAAGGTCTGTGCTTGTCTGCAGGCAGGTCTCTCACACAGTGGTCATCTAGGCGGAGCTCTTGTCGCAGGCCCAGCAGGCCACAGTGATCACAGTATGGTTCATGATTATGCCACACCATTCCATCACCGTCCAAGGTTATCTTCGCGTTTGAGACTTGGCTTATCACCAAATATACTACATGGCCGACTTTTCTTCCCTGATACACCTATCTTTTCTTTCTCTCTTTTCTTATAAAATCGGGCAAGGTTAGATACGCTCAACAAATGCTATTAATAAGATGTTTTGTTTATAGGGACAAAAGTGACGTGTTTTGAAAATGCTGCCTGGGCATCCTCACCAAAATCTGTGGTTCCGGAATGGCCTGCTATTTTAGCAGCTTTGATGGTGGGATAGCCCGTAAACGCAGATTGGGTCATGGTGGATTGGTTGAAGAAGACCATTGATCCGCGTCCGCAATCATCATCCGCAGCTACAGGGCGGGAATTTTCTCGAGTAGGCCAGGTAACGTTGCCATCGGTTGAAACGAATTCAAGGGCTGAGATATATGTCAACTGGGAATCGTTTTTGTTTGGAAAATAAGCGTACCATGAATATCAATATTAAAGTGATAAAAGAGAGCAGAGGGGTAGAGTGCTAGAACCCAAGGAGGTAATTGGACGGCCACCCCTGCCTCCCAGACCACCAGCCAAGTCCTTTGAAAGTGGTTGAAGGGTACTAAAAAGATTGGATTCAACGGGGGTTAAGGAGACAACTCAAGAACCACATACCACTCTTCTCAAGAACATAAATAAGCAGGCCGCAGACGCCGATGCGGTTCTTGCGGTCCGCATGGGGGTCACAGTGGACCCGGCGTTGACCTTCAAGCGCTGCATTTAAACAAAAGTTCCAAAAAAGCCCAAAAAGCGGCTTGATTTGGTACTTGAGGTAGTACCAGTTGGCCTCCTTCTCAAAACTGGCCGCCACACCAGGAAAGACCAGTTTAACCACGGACGTTACAAAGTTTCTGAAAAATCTATCAACAAGAGCATGCTGAAGACAGGGGAAAATTTACATGATGCGCTGTGTGATGGGGAGAGCCAGAAACGCAATCACCCTTGGTTCGTGCTCTCGATGCCAGGCTGTAAGAAAAGGCGCCTGAAGAATAATCAGAGAAAGTCTCCAAATGAAACAAACCAGTACGCACAACGGACGATTGGCGATGGTGGCCAAGAATGCAAGCGAAATGAGGGCCCCGCTCACCACTAGCACACTCAGCAAGGAGAGTTTTGGAGTTCAAGTCAGCTCCAACGAGAATATCGTGCATTTCCTGCACCTGGGAGATGGAATCCGCAAGCCACTGGGCCCGGTACGTTCGGAAGAAGAAGATGCGACCACAAGAGTCTACCAGAAATGTGGATCTCTCCCTTTTAACCCTTAGAACATATCTCAGTGACTGGAAGGGAAGAGGGATGCCAAACTTACTCGGGCGCCATGCGGTATGGCACGGGGAAAAAATTCTTCAGGTAGACGTGCAAGGCGGCCGAGTCTGGCGCAGCAGCGTTGAGTTGACGTATGAGTTGGCGTGCAAGCTTGGGAGGGGCAACTCCCTGCCAGCCAGTAGTGGCGGTGGAGGCATTCTCGATGATGTTGTAGTTGGAGGAAAAGACAGCGTCACTCCGCTCAAAAAGCCTCTCTTTGAGTTCAGCACGATGGGCAGGGTTCTCTGACCCATCAGGGTTGAGCTTTTGTTTGGTACCAGCCCGCCTGTGGGTACTGCCTCTGCCTCGACGACGCCCGGGCTTGGTGGCATTGGCAGAGACAGAAGAGCCTTGGTTGGGAATGGCAGGTGCAGTGGATGGGGGAGTGAACAAGAATTGGGTGTTCCGCCAGTCCAGGATGGCAGATTCGGAGGAAGCCGCGCTATAGAGGTATGTCTTAGGAAAAATGTGTGATAGACATGCGAAAAGGAGCCGTACGTCCACTCCACTTGGGGTGGGGCCAATTCTTGGTCTTTGTCCAGCCAGTTGAATTTTTTGCGGCCCCAGTTGTAGGGCTTGGAAACAGCAGCTTTGCATTTGCCCATATTGTTGTTGCCACTGGGTGGCACCGACTTTTTGGGCTTTTTGACGGGATGGTTGTCAAGAGCGGAGGTCGGGGTGCGTTTCTTTGAATGAGGGGCGGTTGTAGACCTCGGAGGCAAGGATGCAATGCGTGAAGAGCGGCGAGGATTTAGACGTGTGAATTCTGTCACATAGTGGGTGGCATCAAGGGTCCTGAGGTCGTCCTCAGCCGAATCTGCTCGCAGCGCATCTGTAGGGTCCTCTAATGCATTGTACAAGTCAAGGAGGTCAAAGGTGGAGCAAGAGCTCCGGAATATATCCCCCTGGAAAGCCGTTGGCCATAGGCGAAGGGGCTTGCAGTAAACGCACCTCGTCGTTCTCTAAGGGGCTTGAGGCCACTTCAGGCTCAGGTTCTGAGAGGGGGGAGAGGGAAGGCCTCGAAAGACGCGTGTTGACGCGTGAAATGGGGCCAGTGGAGGCAATGGGGAATTTGGATCGTGCAGCAGGCTGCTCAGAGGACGGAGAGGGACCAGCCAAAGCTGCGCTAACCCACCCCGCGGCCAGCATGGAGTTGCTAGGCGAGGAGGGAGGGCGTTGTCCACCATCCATCATGAGAGTGGGAGCAAAGACTACGGGGAGGGGCGCGTTCTTCTATTTGTGTTTGCTTGTGTTGTGATCCCCTCCCCGCTGCCTTTCCTCCCTCTAAACACCCTACTGGCTCCGCAAAATATCCGCCTCTCACACGCTCTCTCACTCTCAGACGTACCGTCACCTCACATGTTCCAGACAAATGCCTCCCATTGACGCCATTTCCATTTTGAGTCTTGACGAGGGCTGAAGCATGACTAAACAAGACGCTATGGTAAGTCAGTCAATTTTCACCCGATTTCTTCATTCTAGAGACTTGACAGCACCTACGTGATGTCCTACGATAGTATCCGGTGTTCGTTTGAGCCGCCGACACCGTACGCCGCCGCAGTCTCGCCCCAATCTCGACGGGGGTCGAAATTATGACTTGGAAAAAAACCTACTGTAAGTCGGTCAAATCTGGTCCGATTTCTTCATGCTAAAGACTTAACAGCACCTATGTGATGTCCTACGATAGTATCCGGTGCTCGTTTGAGCCGCCGACACCGTACGCCGCCGCAGTCCCGCCCCAATCTCGATGGGGGTCGAAATTATGACTTGGAAAAAAACCTACTGTAAGTCGATCAAATCTGGTCCGATTTCTTCATGCTAAAGACTTAACAGCACCTACGTGATGTCCTACAATAGTATCCGGTGTTCGTTTGAGCCGCCGACACCGTCCGCCGCCGCAGTCCCGCCCCAATCTCGATGGGGGTCGAAATTATGACTTGGAAAAAAACCTACTGTAAGTCGGTCAAATCTGGTCCGATTTCTTCATGCTAAAGACTTAACAGCACCTACGTGATGTCCTACGATAGTATCCGGTGTTCGTTTGAGCCGCCGACACCGTACGCCGCCGCAGTCCCGCCCCAATCTCGATGGGGGTCGAAATTATGACTTGGAAAAAAACCTACTGTAAGTCGATCAAATCTGGTCCGATTTCTTCATGCTAAAGACTTAACAGCACCTACGTGATGTCCTACGATAGTATCCGGTGTCCTCTTGAGCCGCCGACACCGTACGCCGCCGCAGTCCCGCCCCAATCGTGATGGGGGTCGAAATTATGACCAGGAAAAAAACCTACTGTAAGTCGGTCAAATCTGGTCCGATTTCTTCATGCTAAAGACTTAACAGCACCTACGTGATGTCCTACAATAGTATCCGGTGTTCGTTTGAGCCGCCGACACCGTACGCCGCCGCAGTCCCGCCCCAATCTCGATGGGGGTCGAAATTATGACTTGGAAAAAAACCTACTGTAAGTCGGTCAAATCTGGCCCGATTTCTTCATTCTAAAGACTTGACAGCACCTACGTGGCGTTCTACGATAGTACCCGGTGTGCTTCCCGGCATCCAATTCCGGGCGCCGTGACAGTGCCGCCCCTAACATCGATGGCGGCCTCAACTATGATTCAGCAAAAACATACTGTAAGTCGGGCAGTTCTCAGCGCAATCCTGCATCAAGAAAACGCGCAGCAGAAGCCTGATTCTCAAGACCAAGATAGAAGATGTGCCGCAACCAAAGAAAGACGAAAATCACGCTCTTGCTAGTCTTCAAGTGGTGTTTAACTATGCATCTGGCAGAAACTTTTAATTAGTTCAGTAGTATGCATCCCCAGCAGCACGTAGGTAGGAATATATTCTCTTTTGCCTAACTGCGTGGTGACACCTGTGTCACAGTGTGATGTACTGTGCCTTTCTCCTTTTTTTTTTTTTGATGCTCATCGACTCGCGCAATGGGTCACAAAGGCCGTAAAAAGGGATCTAAAAACAAGCCTGGACGCTATGCAGGAGGCTACAGAAAAGACTCTGGCCGCAAACGGAAATACAATGTCGAGTCTGACCCCAGCTACATCGTGTAAAAGACGCAAGAAATGTATGTTTCATTATATATGCTGTGAGTGCATCCTCAAGGAGCTCTATAGGTTCCGAGAAGGATGAGGAAGATAGCTCTGGCAAAGAGCCAGGGCCGTCAAGACCCGTTCGACCCCTTAAACAACCGAAAACCAATCCCGAGGCTGCAAACAAGCCAATGAAATTGTACCCTATGTTCCGTGGGTCTCGTTCAGTTTTAGTACTGTAAATAGAGACTGATTTTCTTTAGGGAATACTGGAGCGGGCTCTACGGATGTTCCGAATGCTGGCGCAGCCGCTGTCAATGTGCCCGCGGTACCGCTTTCAATTCCATCTCCACCACCATGCCGAGTTTCATTCATCAACACGAATGCTAGCTGCAAGAAGCGGGGACGTGAAATCATCGAATTTGAGGTGCGTGTGTTGGTCCGACAGGAAGCTTGCGTCCATGCTTTCGTGCAGGACATGGATGAGTTCAAGAACAACAAGGACAGCAAGATTACTCTGGCGCGCACTCTAATAGATCTTTGATAAGCCAATGTCCGAGTTGTATTTCAAGAAAATCAAAGTAGAGTAGTACAAATGAGCGCGTATTTCAAGAAAAGCAAAGTAGAGTAGTACAAACGAGCGCGTATTTCAAGAAAATCAAGTAGAGTAGTACAAACGATGTGATCAATTGCTGAATTCACTTAAGTCCACTGCCACTGCCACTGGCGGCGGCGTCCGCTGCCTTTCTCGCCCTCACCGTCTGCTTCCGACCATTCTCCTTGACTTTGACCGGCCCTTCCAGTTTACGATTGTTGCGGCGCCGGTCTCGTTTGCTCGAGATATTTTTTCGTCGCTCCTGGGGACTCGTGCGGAGCCAGTCGATGTGAAGAGGCTTTGTTAGAAGCTTGCAAGTTGTACCTGGGCGAGTCACAGCCCAATCGGGATTCAGGATTAGATTATACAACCTCAATAAATTCAGAACTTGGCACTTACAGGGCAGCAGAGCGCTCCAATCTTTGTCATGACAGTGGTATTCCCGAATGCAGGACTATCGATGCTAATCAGTATATCATGACATGGATTTCAGTGTAGAACTCAGACCAGGTGGTAGACAGCATGGCGACAGCCGCAACTCAAAACAACCCTGGCGCCTGGGCTGAAGCAAATCTAAAATGCTAGCTAGTCAGAACAATCGCAAAGAGAGCAAGACTTGATAACGCACGATGCATTGAGTCTCTGCCAGCCAGTTGGGGATTCTTTGTCATCCTTTTTAACGGCTTTCAAGGCTGAGTCTCTCAGTTGGTGTCGGGTTTGCAGGGGGAATGCAGGCGGGTGCGCGAAATACCAGGTCAGGTCGTTGAAACGGGATTCGGCGTTGCTTGTAGAGGGCGGTGGTTGAATGAGGATATACCTCAGGAGGTAGCGACGCCGGAAGCGAACCACTTCCTTGGCTAGTTGACTAGTACCCGTTATCTCGACGTCGTCGTCATTGTCTTCTTCGCGTTGTGCGGCAGCCACTACTGACTGCACGGACTGGCCAATGAAAACAATCTCATCATCAGTTTCAGCCATCCTGTACAACCATGTCAGCCACTTCCCACTTATTCAAGTGCATACTGGACCTGCATTAGAGAAATAGGAAGAAGTTAACAAACAAAGAGAATGCCCAACTCACGTGGAACAAGGTCACACCCACGAAACACGGTCCCGTGACTACCATTCACGCGTTGGCTTGACCATTGAAGATTGGAAGAACAAAAGAACAAAGAGGCAGTATACAGAGTTTGTTTAGTGGACCAAGAGACATAATAAATTCAAAGCAACTGGATGATATCTCCTTATTCTTCCTCCTAGTCGCTATCTGACCAGTCATCCCCGTAATTAATTCCCATCAGTCGCAGCAAGTCGCGCTGCATGAGTGCATGGTCACGGAAGAGGCGCAAATCCTCCAGGAGGCGTCTCTTCTCCTCGGTGCCCGGGGGGCAGGGCGCCACCGGATTATGCCGACACTTGTGAGCTCGCAGGTGCTGGGATCGTGCAGCAGCCGCAGACAAAACTGAGATTCCTTCGTGACGTTGTATTTGGTGTCGTCTGACTGAGCTGGAGGGTGCGGAGGCGGATCCATGCGGCCTGGACCTCTGTAAGCATGCCAGTGTTTCTTGTGGTGACGGCCTTGTGTGAGGGATGTCGAGCAGATATATCAGCGAAAGCTGGGACGAGAACGGCTGGCCATCTGGGAATTCAAATTCCATAGGTCTGCCACATGATTCAGGGTGCTGGGGTTGGTGAGAGGTAAGCACTGGAACGTACAGGATGGGATGGACACCGTTACACAGCTCGTTGTAGTGGACAAGAAGAATATATGGTATTGTTTGCCAGTGTGTTAAAGATATACAGTACGTCAAGTTGTTCTTTCTCAATATTTTGCTCAAATCAAGACAAGACATGCGTCCAGTCTCAGTGAAAACATAGGACTTGGGCCACACAAACCAAGAAATTTCAAGAGGGGAAACAAGTACACGGGAAGCGTCGAACTACAAACAACCTCCAGATTCCCCCCCCCCAACTTGCGAATTCTATCTACTCCGCATAAACAAGTTCTCCAGCAGCCTCGAGAGCGGCCTCACTGAAGGAGCAAATGAGCTATAACAGCTATCAGAGAGCTTCAAAAAGGACTTACCGAGAGATAAAACTCCCGGCCACACCAACTACACGCCATTTAATCTCGGCCACCTCCTCGGCCACGACTTCAGGATGGTTGTGGTGCTGAGCGCACCAGGTGCGCCAGAGGTCCTGGGCCTCATTGAATATGCGGACACGCTTCCAGTTGGCCCCCGAATATCCCAGGATCTGGGCCGAGCCCTCTGCGCTGAGGGATCGGATCGAAAAAGCAGGAGTCAGAAACAAGCCCAAGCCCACAGAGGATGTGAAGGAGGAGGGGGAGTATGTGGAGGGAGGAAGAACTCACGACTCTGTGTAGATCCCGGGGACGCGGCCGACAAGGACAACATAGTAGGCGGAATTCGCATTCCCATCGTGGACCAAAGTGTTAAGATCCTCAGGGAAGAGCGGCGGTACACAAAAAGGCATAGGTGAGGGTTTGGGTTTGGGGATTGGTGAGATGAAGAAACGGGTTTGTGAGATTTGGTTGTCCGCTTCAAAAAAGGCAGGCCTCTTTATATGAATTGTCTGACAGCTGCAAGGGGGGCTCACTTTGCGCCACAGAACTTCGCCGCTCCTCGGTATTTTCGGATGTTGAAAAGACAGTCTAGACCGTGGAACGAGCGGATAGAGAAGCGCAACAGGTAGCAGCTGCACAAGTCACTCCAAGATTCGCTTTAGATGGAAAGCGCGAAACTGGTAGTGGCGTACTATGCATATGCATATGCACAGAGCAGAATTGAATTGGGCACTTCTATGGCTGGGAAGAGTGAACACGGCGAGCAGTACTGTGGGGAATTTCAAAGACTGGAAGGTCAAAACACGGGCATGAGGAAATTTGAAGTCGCGGGCTGGCTAGTGGACACCACATTTCGGGTGCCTCCGCTTGCTGTCTCGGACTGGAAGGTCAAAACACGGGCATGAGGAAATTTGAAGTCGCCGGCTGGCTCGTGGACACCACATTTCGGGGTGCCTCCGCTTGCTGTCTCAGACTGGAAGGTCAAACGGGCATGAGGAAATTTGAAGTCGCGACGTGGGACCCAAATCGAAGTTTCGAAGTAGCGGGCCCAAACAAAGGCATCGGCGGCTTGGGGAACACCACATTCCGGGTGTCTCCGCTTGCTGTATCAGGTTTGTAGAGCATGATTTAGCCAGCTTCAATTGCTCGAATAATAGTTGACAAGAGAGAGGAGTCGGAGATAGGAAATTGCACTTGCCTCGAGGTGCCTTCCTGGCACCTGCCTCCCACCGCCACCGTTCCTGCGCGGCTGTAGCAGTTTCCGCCGCCCTTCTGGACTTCAGGGGCGCATTGGTTTCAATTCAATTTTTCTGGATTCGATTGAACGGTCAGGTTAAACATTAAAGCTAACTTAGCGACGAAGGGTACATGTTCCAGAACTCTACGCGTTGCTCGTACCCTGGTAAAACAGATTGGAGCTAATAAGCGAACCGCGCAATTGTTCTGTTTCGGACTTGTTTTATTTTGTTTTATTTCGCGTCCTTCTCGACTTCCCCAGAAATTGAGAAATTCAGTAATTATAACAAAATACATGAAGTATATATGGATACGCAACGGTTTGACTTTATACAGATATATCCAAGCAATATAAGGGAAAGGAAGCAGGTGGGGGGCACATATGAGGGAAGTGAGACGAGACAGGGGTGGGTCAAGTTGCAAGGCCACGACAACAAACCTGAGATATATATAGAAGATACTACTACCCAAGAGAAGGCTGGCAAGAAGAATGGATGAGCTCATTGAGACGCAGAATAGCAACAAAACACACACCTTAATATATGGAGCTAAGAACCATAACTCCAGGATGGCCAGGAGGGATTGCGGAATGAGAGCGAGAAACAGAACAATAAGTCGAAGAGGAGGGCCAGGTATGGGAAGACAGGAGGAGGGATTGCGGAATGAGGGCGAAAAACAAACCCGCGCGCCGATCAAGGCTCGCAGAACGCAGGCCGGTCAAGGCGCCACATTGAGGAAGAAAAACCCGCGAGCCGGTCAGGGCTCGCAGAACGCAGGCCGGTCAAGGCGCCGCATCAAGGAAGAAAAACCCGCGAGCCGGTCAGGGCTCGCAGAACGCAGGCCAGTCAGGGCACCGCATCTAGAAGAAAGAGGGTGGAGGAGGTGGTGACGAGGGAAGTGATACGAGAGAAGGGAGACGAAGGGAGGGGGAGGTGAGACGATATGAGGGTGGGAGGAAAGAAAGAGTGGGGAATTGGGGTCTGTTTGGCGTCCATCAGTAGCCTTGGTTCTCACGCACAGACCTTTCATGCCACGTGATCGAGGGGCGCCTGCAAGAGGGAAAATGCTGGCTGGTGAAAACCAAGTCAAGAAACTGGGTCCAGGAAGCGGCAATAATTTATCTGGCAGGTAGCACCTTTTATACTGCCAGATAAAGAGAACCCAAGCTGTCTCGGGCACGATTTCGCCTTTGCACTGATCAAACATCGTGTATTTCATCCACAAAAAACGCTGTACTCATGAATGAGCGAGGAGAGTAGCGAGGCAGCAACCTCAACATAGGGAAATATCTTTACATTTGTACTGTGCAGTAATAGACTAAGGTAAAACAAATTCTAAACTCGATGAAAATAGAAGGAAGTTATACAGGTTATTTTAAATGAACGTTGTGGCTTGTGTGAGTACACCATCCGCATTGAAGGATCGGCAGAGAGAGTCAATGGGATAGTCAGCAAAAATCTCTGGAAAGAGAGGGGTGTCGCGTGGAAATCTGACTCGAACATAGCCAGGCCCCAGTGTGCATGCTCCTGCACAAATCTCCGCATAGTTGCCCAGACAATGATGAGCCCCAGTGGCATCTGGACCTATCACAACTACACGCCCTCCCAGCTCACTGATACACGTGTTGATTAGGACCTGTGGTGGATGGAAGGTACGCCTCATGGGTTTGAGCCATCGGGACTCGATTTGGACCCTGGTCCCATATTCCCCAAGACGAACCGTAATTGGTTTCTTCAGACTGGTTGGAGTCAAGGTTGTCTCGACCTCAATGTATCCGAACTTCCCCTTGGCGTTCTTCTGGACCTGAGTGATGCGACCCGCTGTTTTCTCGCCTACAACAACATCCACTCTTTTCTGGACCAGCTGTGGAATGCACAACCAGCGGCCCTCCGCTTCACAGATCTTGGGGGCTGGTGGAGGTGTGCAGGGAAGTATAGGTGCAGGGTTCACAGGGTCATCTGTCTCGGTCAAGATTGGGCACTGGGCAGGAGAGAACCTTGGTCCAGTGCCGGAGAGTGTACTGGTGTCAATTAAACCCATGTCTGCGCGCTGTTATTTGGGCTTCGACACAAGAGGAGAAACATACCTTGGTCCAGACCTGCCTTATGTTCATTGCTGATGCCGGGATAATCTGCTTTAAACGGCTCGACATCTTCGGGAACCAGATGAAGGGGCGAGCATAGCTCATGAGAAGGGAGCTGAACGAAAACAAAGTCTTTGTCGAGTTGCTGGACAAAGCACTTGGTAGGATGGGCCTGCATCAAGTCGGTGTTGCGGCTATGATACTCATAACCCTCTGTGTCTGTTCCGTCATCCGACCCGTTGTCGCCATAAAGATGGCTGAGATAGTCCATTGCATTCATTGTGTTGTGTCTGTGCAACAGGGAGGGAGGGGTGATCAGATCCAAGGACGTCCTTGACCTCAGCACAGGAATAGAAAGGTGGTGTTGCGCCCAACCCTTAACACCGTCTTTTCCATGGAGTTTTGAACGGGGACAAGGGTTGGGAGAGCACCATGGAATTGAAAGCTAATCTAACCAGACCTAGACCTACCTGACAAGGGTGAGGTGAAAGAAAAGCAAGTGAAATCGAAAGCCAAGTGCCCGAATGATGCCCGAGACAATGTGATGATCAATCACGGATGTTCGGGGCGGTGGCAGTGCAGCAAGTTGACATTGTTGACACGAACATATTGGAACGTGCTTGGAACGCTTGGATGAAACACATTCCAAGACCACTTGCTCTTTTTTTCTAAAATATGAAGAGTTTAATTCTTGTTCAATCACCGCTACTATGTTCTGGCTCCTGTGTACATCCAAGAAACAAATATTCGACATTTTTTTGGTCTTACAACTACGCGGAGTGGGATCTTACCGCCCTGTCTCTTTTAGCCTCCTCCTCCCCTTTGTTCTCGGCTTCTGTGGTGGAACCAGAACTAGGGTCAAGAACTCGAGCAGGCGGGGTGCAGAACGTCTGGTGTACGTCGATCACAGCTGTGACAAAGACTCGGTCGCAGTTGTGGCAAAGGGTCAGGAAACCGCGAAGGCTGTCAGGAGGGACTCCTGCACCCCTACCCAAAGTGGTGAAAATAAGGGCGTCGTGGAGGTCGAATACATTGATGGCGCTGGGAGGAAGATAGGGGTAAGGCGAGTCGACTTGAACACTGGCCGACCGGGTCTCTAGAGTCGGAGTTGGGTTGGGGAGCGGAAGATCAACTAGAAACAGAAACATGGAGGTGAGCATGTGCAGTCTGAGATCATTTATTGTCAGGTCAAGCTCACCTGGCTCAACTGGAGGAAGGACGACTGGAGGAAGGGCCGGAGGGCTCCCTATGCACACTTTACCCGGCTGGTCGCCTTTCTTGTGCTCCCTCCAATATCCTGGGAAGCGCTGAGCGTGAACCAAGCCGTTGGCTGTCTCTGGCGACTCGGCAGACATCAAATAACGTGCAAGTGTCAGTTCACCGTTGGTGTCGACCTCAACATCCGGAAGTGGAACAAATTCCGCAGAGAACGTGGTGGAGTCATGAATTGCTCCCAGGTCCACTGATAAATCATGCGCATGTCAGGACCACGAAAAATTCAGCTAAATTAGACAAGGATTACTTACTATAGAATGAGCAGCGCGCGGGGGAGAATCCGCACTGCACAAAGATTCCCTTGTCTGTAATAACAATCCTGCTGGGAATGCTCGAAGGGGAGCGATGGCTGCGGCACAAGAGAGTGCAAAAGCACGACCAATGCAGGTGGTAGCGGCGGAGGAAAGTCAGGAGGTGCTCTGGGGGGACCTTGAGACCATTGACCATCGGCCTGATATATTGACGTGAGTAAGAAACTTGAATTCCAGTGAGAGGACTCTTACCAGGATATCTTAACAGGAATTCGCAGAATTGGGCAGAAAATAACAAGATCGTTTGACCTGCGCTGCTGAGCTACAGCGTCGGCATCGAAGAGAGTGATATTGGGAGTCCAGGCAATTCGGGGAGCAGAAGAGGGCATTTCTGAGACTGAGATGAGGTGCGTGTTTGGCATCTTGCATTTTATATCAGGAAGGGACCTAAGTTGCTGCTTCGCGGCTTCTGGCGTTCTGTGTTGCAGGCAGTGGCGCACGCCTTGAGGAGGACAGCGGCCCCCCTTGCCTGTTCCCTTGCCTGTTGTGTGCCTGGTTACTCCTCGGACTTTGTAGAATCCGGAAGGACATGGAGAAAATTTCAAGCAAGTTATACGCCTCGGGCCAGAAGCCTGACAGATATAATTTTCAAGTATCGACAGATAGATAGAATTTCTTAAATGTACTGTAATAAAGACTGTAACATAACAACAAGAGTTAAGAAGTGAAACAGCGAGCGGATGGACAATCAAGAAACCAAGAAATTAAGATGAGAAACCCAAGAAAAAAAGCTAGTCGTCCCCATCAACCATGATTACTTCACGGAAAGTCTTGCTGTTCGCCCCGAGCATCTTGCCAGTTCCGTGGCCTGTGCAGATAACACCCCCGCCTGTAACAGCAAAGTCGCTGCATCGGCCAGCGTCCAGGTGCGCCTCGTGCGCATGGATGGTGCGCGCATAATCGCACTCTGAACAAATCTTGATCCCAGCCTTGACAGCCTCCCAGTGGAGTTGAGGGAGTCCAAGGCGCGAGTTGAGCGCCAAAAGGGCTAGGCCTTAGGCGGTGTACGCAAACTCCTGGAATGGTGCTGCAGAGAGCTGGCCTGGAGCAAGGCCGGGGGGGAAGGTTCGGGGCTCTAGCGCACCGGTATGGTAGGAGGGAGTTGGGATACGAGGAGCTACCGTAACATTATCAGCGAGGAAGAATGAAATGAATCATTAGACTGGCTTACCTGCGCCATGCTTCGGGTTGTTTCCGCAACACCAGTGAGAATGATCGGTTGAGAGGATTAGATGGGCATTGTACCCATCCAGAGTAAATCGGAGGCTACACTGCGTGCAGGATATGATAAGGCCCACAAAGTTGTTCCATGACGTGGCGGCTGCTCCATGAGTGCGGGTAAGCGACCGCAGTAATTTTCCGCTTATGGTTGCAGTAAAGACAGACGCATCGAAGATACGATTAGCGAAGGCGTTGTTGTCAACATTGCGGTAGCGGAAAAATTCGGGAGGGAAATCAGCCGACTTCTCGTCATACAAGAAATGTCCTTTGGCATCCGCTGGCAATGGGTGAGAGTTTGAAATATTTTTACGGACAGTAACAAACTTACAGATAACAATCCGGCTTTCAATTAAGCTTTGGACAATAGCCTAAAACTGTGGATCTAGGAGACGCTCAGCTCAGGAAGGAAATAAAGAGCTAGGTAGCGTACCTGGATGGAGATGAAGCTCTGCTTCCACGGCAGTGTATGCTGATTTCGACTTGGTCACTAGTTGGCGTGTGCTACGCCTTGGTGTGGGGCGAGGTAATCGCGAAGGGGAAGAGAGAGGTGAAGGTGACTGAGGCGGAGAGGAACTTGGCGGGTGTGGTGGTGAGTTGTTGGAGGGACCAGGGACTGGCGAGGAGGGCGGAGAGTCCAGAATGGTAATTTCTGTCTTGATCTGCATTGGGCGAGAAGAGGATGAGGGCAGATATTCCAGAACACGAGGTTCTGACTTGATCTCGATCTGGCGAAAAGAGGAGAAGGGTGGAGAGGTTAGAGCCGCGTTGCTCCGGCGCGATGATTTTGTGAGAGGATGGGAGGATAGCGGGGCGTGGGTGAAGAGAGGAAGGGAAGGCTTGGGGGGGTTGCGACCGGGTGTGCGTTCAGGTTTTATTTTGTGCTCGACCTTGATCTTGGTTTTGTCCTCGTGTTTGACTGGTACGGAGGTGCGGGAGGATGCAAGGCTGAGTGCCTTGTCGTCTTTCTCGCCTTTCATTGACTCGCGCTGGCGTAGGATAACTGTACTGGAAATCAATATATAGGCAGGGATGACGAAAGAAAGGATACTCACTGATGAAGGGACAATGGTGGTATTTCTCGTCTGCTTGGAGGTAAGATATTTGACCAGACTCGTGGCGGTGGTGATGGAAGGTCATGCGACATTCTGTGTTTGTGCGGTGGGGATTACCGGCATGAGGGCACAGGGGGAGTTTAGACTCTGGTAGATTGCGGATCCCAGACGGGGCTAAGAAGCGTTTAGTGCCATTAATCTGTTCAGTGGTTGGACTGTAGTGGAGTTAGTGAAGTTGAAGAGAGAACTAGAGCGTTGGAAACATACTGGTCCCAGTCAACCCATTTCTGAGCCGAACGATCGAAGGTAGGAATTGTGGATTGGATGTTATGTGTGCGTAACTCAGTCTGAAACTGGTTGAGGAGAACAGGGGCAGGATCTTTGTCACGAAGTTGGAAAGCACGGCTGGGGAGCGGATGAACATGTGTGTGCGGAATGGCATTGGTGATGGCTGAATGCAACCATTTGCGCTGGGTTTCACGCCGACTAAATGGTGTGGCAGAAGAGGGAGCAGGACGAGAGTAAGGGTGATAGCGAGTATAGGCAGACATGAGTGGGGAGTGGTAAGAAGAGCGCAAAGAAAAGACGCTTATATATTTGAGCAGAGCAGAGGGACAAGCCTGAGTCCAAGGCAGAGTCCAGTATATAATATCAAACACGGAGCAAAGCCCAGAAGAAGACGCCGCAAAAAAAAAACAATTTATTCCAGACAAGACACCCGCAGCGGCATTTGAGAAGAAAGGGGGTCTGCTGCCAAGGCAAGCTGTCGCGTTGCTGGGAATTGAAGTGGCGTGAACAGGCGGATGGAGAGCATGAGAACAGCAGATTTCGGGCTGGACCGAGAGCTGGAAACGTCGAAGTTGCGGGTTGGACCGAGAGCTGCACCATCGAAGTTCCATAAATTGGCATGCATTAACATGTGGCAAAGGCCCAGACAAGAAGACTCGGTGAAAACCAATTTATTCATCCAGATAGGACATGCGGCGCCACTGGGTATTGAGGGAAAAGACATGCCCCGCGGCATGGCATTGAAGGGGGGGGGCGGGGTTCAAGGAGTTCCCCTCTGGGAAGAGAAGAAATGGGTGGAAGTGAAATCTTCATTAACGCGCGGCCGTCGGCTGTGTCTGTGTCCTGAGGGTGGCCACCCAGCGGGTAACACCGTCGGGTGCAAGAACCCTATTGCGGATGTAAGAAGCCATGGAAAAAAGACAGAGAAGCAGCTTTCTGAAACGCGAAGGTTTTTGTGACACAATGTAACACGGGTTTATTTGTGCGGCCGGTGGCGGCACCTCTGGAGAGGGAGGTTCTAATGATGCGACTCCAGGTTGCGCATCATACGCAACAGTTGCGGTCTTTGTTTCACATCAGTGTTCAAGCCAAACATTGCGTACATTTGACGTGAAATTTACAACATACATAGCCGTTAGGTACGATCAACTACTTGACACCTTCTGGGCCCCGGCGATCGAATAGGACTCTTCCTCCGCTGACTCCCGTATAGCCAACGTATAGCCGAACGTCGGCTACATGTGTCTACGTATTCTTACGTGACGTAGACGTGATGTAGCCGCATGTAGACACATAACCGCATGTGTCTACGTCACGTAAGAATACGTAGACACATGTAGCCGACGTTCGGCTATACGGGGCCGGAACGCAGTGCATCGGGCCTTCCCTTAATACCTGGAGACTTGGGCACTTAGGAGAGACACATCGAGGTAGATTTGAACTCACCGAGGAATGAACAAGAAAGGGAGGGCCAACCATGCAATGGATTAGCCCGGGCTCGATTCGAACGAGCAGCTCCTGCTGAGAAACAAGCAGCACCGGCCGAGTCACTCGCATGAGAATAATAAAAAGAGGAATTGCTCATCCAGTACCAATCCAGTAAGCAACACCCCATCGATTGCGATGATGGGTTATATTAGGGAACGCGTTGCTGCTGGCAGTGAAGCGGCGCGGAAAGCTGAGGAGAACGGTGGGCGTGGCGAAGAAGAAGAGTGCACGCCGGATCACACATGATCCGATCTGTGGTCGTGAACCGGCGGGCCTCTTGTCATCTCCCTCGACCTCATTTATCTGGTCCCGTTCCAATCCCGTTCTCAAATTGTTTACTCCGGGTCGACCACACAGCACAGAGTGACTCGGCACGACGCCGCGCTTCTCCGCACGCTGTGTTTCCCTTGGGGCCATCTCCCCACCTTTACCCACCACTACGTCTTCCTACACCCTCCTTCTCCTTCCCCTCCATCCTCCCCCATTTCCGTACTCACACATCATCCCCAGATGCTCCGTGCCTTCGGCCCCGCGCTGAACCCGTTCGCGGCATTCCTCCTCCAGCCTCCGCGCGGCGCGGCACCATTCGAATGCGGCACAGCTGGCGGTTTGCGTTTCGTTTGTTTACGCTCTTCAACTCCCTCGTCCCACTCGCCTTCCCATCCATCCTCCTCGCTTCTGTCTCTAACCACACATTATCCTGCATCTACCCATCGTCCCGCTTCCCCGCCGCCCACTTGTTGCCCTTCGATGTAACCACACCCTTCCACTCCCCGCTTCCATCGATTCCCTCCCTGTCCGCGACTCACGCGCTCCCAGATACGTCCTCAAGAGCCCATACGTCGCACGAGTCTGCTCCCGCAGCACCCATCCCACCAGCGCGCCGCGCCTCGGCTCTCCGCACCGCTCGCTTAGCACGCACGTACCTTGAGGGGATGCAGCGCAGGCGAGCAGGGCCGTTGACCTCCTAAAGCTCACGACCAACCTCGCGAATCTCGATGCGTCCTCCGTCGTGCCTCCCGCATGCACCCACAGCCTTCTGACGAGCGACCACCGCATTGAAGGTGACGCGACGACGCTGGTGATCCATCCCGCATTGACGACGGACCAGCGGCTGTCCGAGGAGGATTGGGGCCCGTCGCGTGCAGCCGGATCTCATCCTCGTGCTTACATTGTTACATCCATCGCGTTGACTTGGCATTCGATGCGTCGGCGATATTATTACGGACTCTGAGACCGCGCTGCGGATCGCGTTCGATGAACGTATTGCTTTTCGAATTTTGACCCGATTCTTTTTCTTCTCGGAGAATTTCCCTTCGCATCGTGTCATGTGACTGTCGCGTCGTGGAATTCGGCACCAAACAACACCAAATCCGACGCGATCCAACTTCTTACACCATGGGCCGTTGTTTGGTGTATCAGTTAGCGTAAGGAGAAGTGCAAAAAAAATAGTTTGCCGAACATCAATGCACGGCCCACTGTGCCTTCGTCGTATTCGACATATACATGGGGACTGAGCTTTGGCTTCTCCCGCGGAACATCGCGATGATATATGATCTTGAAGTGTTCGTGCTGGCTGGTGGGACACCTTGGTAATCGTGGCTATTTCTACTCAATTTAACTGGTCTTGAATGGAAAAAAAGACCTAACCAGATGGCTCGGCGAGCGTGTCCACCCGATTAGGAGGGTCAGATATGGGGCCATCAATGTCAGGATGGGCAAGGCCCCCGTCCTTTTATAATACTGAACAGCCTTGCATGTGGGACCCGGTAGTAAAGTGACAATGAAGTGAACCTGGCACATCTAATATTACTCGTCGGTCCTACAACGGCATTCTCACGCAAACCCAATCACACCACCGGAACTTCTCCTTCGCCCTAAATCCGATGACCCGACGGCTTCCAGGGGAAATTCTGGTGCAGACCCTTTTTGCACACAACGGCATTCCCACACAAACCCAATCACACCACCGGAACTTCTCCTTCGCCCTAAATCCGATGACCTGACGGCTTCCAGGGGAAATTCTGGTGCAGACCCTTTTTGCACACAACGGCATTCCCACTTGAACTTCTCCTTCGCCCTAAATCCGATGACCTGACGGCTTCCGGGGAAAATTCTGGTGCAGACCCAGCAATAAAAATCAGTCAGGTGCAAAAAGGATCTGCACCAGAATCTCCCTGGAAGCCGCCAGGTCATCGGATTTACAGTATACACGCGGTACTTGAGCCAGACCCTTTACTTGAGCCAAGCTGAAATAACCCATTCTGCATGATTCCGGGGCACAATACCTGTTCTAGGGTATGAGAATACATTTATAAGGAATATATAGCTCGGAATATGAGTGGATAATGGCGGGACAGCAGGGCAAAAGAATTTTTTCTGCTTATTTCTTTGGCTGTGTTTCTTCACTTCGTTACTTGAGCCAAGCCAATTTTCGTTATATCTCGCGCAATTCTACCTCGATTGGGCTAATCTTGGACAGTAAATGGTCATATCTGTGAGAATCAGGGTCCATAACAAGTTTGGGCCCAAAAATCAACCAATAACAGTAGGCGTGCGAATCAAATTCTGATGGCTCAAGTACCAGGTATATACTGTAGGGCGAAGGAGAAGTTCCGGTGGTGTGATTGGGTTTGCGTGGAAATGCCGTTGTGTGCAAAAAGGGTCTGCACCAGATTTCCCCTGGAAGCCGTCAGGTCATCGGATTTGGGGCGAAGGAGAAGTTCCGGTGGTGTGATTGGGTTTGCGTGGGAATGCCGTTGTAGGACCGACGAGTAATATTAGATGTGCCAGGTTCACTTCATTGTCACTTTACTACCGGGTCCCACATGCAAGGCTGTTCAGCATTATAAAAGGACGGGGGCCTTGCCCATCCTGACATTGATGGCCCCATATCTGACCCTCCTCACCCATCTCTGCGTACATCTTCTCGGCCTTATGGGCAACCCTGTCCTCACCCTCATCTTCTGCATCGTGGCGCTACTCGCCTATTGGCTCTATCTTTCCCTCTTACCCGCCGCCTGGCCCGGTCGAATCTTGCATGATACATTGACGCATATTGAGGCAATGAAAACACGTTTGCATGAAGAAGCGGCGCTTCGGCGGACGCTGGAGATGTATAACCTCTCGACTTACGGGCTCCGTGGACTTGCGGAGTAAGTCAGCTCTGCTTCTTCTTATATCTTGGCCACTCGTTCATTTGCCCGCTGGCAGGTTTAAACGCCGCCATGAAGCACTCGCCGATGATCACCGGGCCCATTTGGCCACTCCAATTTCATATGCGCGTGGGGGATTGTCGTTGTGCAAACGCGCTAGGCGATGTAAGCACAGTGTCGAGGTATTTTGTCATGAGCTGGATGTCGCGGTACGATTTTTACTGTCTTATTTCCGTGTTTGTTTATCAACATGGGGTAGATTCAACGACTCGACAATCCAGACACGCCAGGTGATGAAGAAACTGCATCCCGAGGTCGCGCCTGGTTCGATGCAGTTTTGACTGCATCGATCGATTGAGGTATGGCTGGACTCGCTCTTGAGCGCCAAGATATTGACTAATCTTCCTCAACTAGTTCCGGGCCGCCAGAGGCGCAGTGGCCGAGACTCGGGAAGGGACTTGACACTTTGTGTGCTCGAGATACTTGCCGAAACAGGACCTTAGTTTTCTTTATGCTGCTCCTCAATACGCAATTCTAACTTTCTCGAATCATATGAATCTTTATCTTACTGTTGCATTACAAATGAACGAGTAAGAACGCGTGGAAAAGCTCTGCAGGCTGCCGAATGCCATCTTCAAGTTAAGCTGGGATAAAAAAGGGTCATAAATAACGATTGCATGGCTTGTGCTTCACCTGAAATTCGTAAAGCATCTTACCAACTTCGTCAGGGTATAATTACAACGGCGAAGACCAAAACGTGAAGGTCGCAGCGCCTGCTCGACTCCAACGAGCACATCGCGTACGGTTCAATTGCCAAATCAATCTTGAACGCAGGTGCAGAACTTGCGCCACCGGGTTTTCCCTGTCGTCTACGAACCTCGAAGGGAGAATAGTCGATTGCACCTGACCAGAAGAAAGAAAGACATAATAATCGCCCGGGCTCGAATCCAACAAGTATCTCCTGTTTACAGTAATTCCATTCCAATGCCGGCGCGGACCTAGTCTGTAGTTTACCGCGTGGGGAGTGATTGGAGGTGGCCTTATTATGTAAAGTGCGGAGTTTGAATTTCGCCCCAGAGCATTCCTCACCTCCAGGGTCTTCAATTAGCAAAATTAAGAGGCCAAATGAATTATATTTTCCAAAGACAATTATCTCTTCAGATTTTCTCTTTCTACCTGCTTTGCGAGTGGAAGGAAATCCCGGCTTGCTCACATGGCAAGCCCATCACAATTCGAACGCTAGGATTTGAACACCGTGCACGAGTATTGGCTGAAAAAGTTCTTTGTTCTGGTACCCTACACGGTGATCCAAGGCCAAAATAAGTCAAGACGCGTTGCAAGTCCTGTAACGTCTACCGCGAAATTTAAGATTACATAATAACGTTCACCTCCGATCAGACGTCTCGGGTAAACGACAGACTACAAACATGCGAGGTACGAGCACCAATGTTTGTAGTGTCTGTTTATAAGAGACTAGCGCGGAGCTCCCACCACCGACCCTTTCCCCACTACCTGTGACCATGGCTTCAATTTGAACACACAAGGATTTTCTTGAACTGCATCCAAAAGCAGCATATGACAGCATATGACCCCAATTTAACGAGAAACAACCGCAGCATCAAATGTGCTCTATCCATGAATTGAATGCGAGGGCTTATACATCAGGCTTTGGAGGTATACTAACTGACCAAAATGATTGACCGATCGGTTTTTCGATTGTATCTCCACATCAAGACCATATTTTTGGGTCAACCAAATTACAGGATCATGGAAAAGGATCCTTCTGATCATTCTGCACAGGTGATGAGATCAAAAAAATATTGATGCGCCATCACTCGCGGCTAAATACGGAAAAGACTGAAAACGCGAATTTTCAAACTGGAGCTAGGGTTTTTTTTGGCACAAAACGAACACACTAGATTATAGTTCGGGATGTTCTATGCCATCCCCCATTTTGAATTATGCAAAAATATACAGGGGATAGTGAGACGTCGAATGAAGCCAGAATGGAAGCAGGCGTGGTTGCGAACGTGCTTAATGGCATCGGATTGTGATCCTCCGATACAACGAAAAAAAACGGCAGATATGGCCCGGGCTCAATTTGTCGGAAAAATTGAAACTGACATACGGAGCCCAATGTCATACACCCAGTGAAAATCGGTCATGCTGGAATATGCCCAAACATGCTGAGAACTGCTCTCCTCTCCGGCAAACCTTGAAAACACTCAAATTTGACCCGAATGACTTCAAAAAATTCAAAATGCAGTCCGGAAAAGATGCTGGGATGTGCCAGGATGCGCTCAGAACTGCTGAGATCTGCTGAGATCTGCCGACTGATTCCTGGACGGTCACAACAGATGCTAGCATGTCCAATTTTGACCGGGTGTGCGGTCGCGCGTGCGTCATGGCAAGTGTTACAAAAACGTGAGAAGATAAATCAAACGACCACATGTTGAACTTTGTCAGATCGCGTCACAGCCACTTCGTACTTTCGGTTCAGCTTCCGCCACGCAAGACCAGTTTATAAGCGGGTAAAAGGCCCCATCAACGATACACGCTATACGCGGCGAGTCCGCCGAGGTACCTTATAAAGAAGCAGTGTGATCCCCACGAAAACACACAAAATGATGGAGGTCTTGCTCATTCTCTCCATTGTGGTGACGGTCATTGCTACGTTCCCCACCACACTCGTTTACCAGTCCCCCACCGGTTTTTTCCTCGAAAACATCGCCGTCCGGCCATGCTCAAAACTTCTCCTCACCTCTGTCCTATCCCCCACCTTGCACACGCTCGATCCAACTTCTGCGAACGCCACCCTCGATGAGGTCTACACCTTCCCAAATGCCACCGCTCTCACCGGCATCGTCGAATACCAACCGGACGTCTACGCAGTCGCCGTCAGCACGCTAAACATCACGACGCGCCGCGCGGATCTCGGCAGTGTTTCCATCTGGCGTATCAACTTCACCTCCAACATTCCCGTCGCGACTCGCATTGCGGGGATCCTGCAAAGCACCATCATCAACGGGCTCTCTACCGTCCCCGGCCAAGTGGGAAGTACGGGTGTCAGCCAGGCGGGCGCGGTGGAGGTGCTGGGCAGCGTTCAACCGTCGGGAGTGGGTAACCAGTACGATGATTTTGCCATCGATGCTGAGGGGCGCGCGTGGGTGACGATGCATTCCGGGGCGTTGACGTTGTTGTACCCGTTGGCAAATGAGACGTGGGCGCAGGAGAACGCCGCGGGGGACCCGGAGGGAAGCTACGCCGTGTTCACGGAGCCGACGTCTGCGGCGTTCGGGTGCGGCGTTAACCAAAAGATTTTGTACGTGACCACTGGAGGCGGTCAGGTTGTGAGTGTTGATACCAGCGGCAAATAATGCAGAGGCCTTGATTAATGTTATAATGATCAAGCTCATTAATCACTGTTGTTTCCGATTATCTTACTTAGTACTCCCTTTGCATTTTTTTTACCTTGTCACAGCGTAGAGATAAAATCTCAGCCTGGAATTGTGAGCAATTACGCAAGTTTCCGTTATTTCAACTGACGTGAAATTCCTATTTACTTCACGATTCAGCGACGACACCCCGCAGGTCATCACAGAAACTTCGACATTGATGGGTATGCACAATAGCAAGCAATTTCAACTCGCTGAGGAATAAAAAGACAGTCCAAACCTGCGTTCATGGCGAACACGCGACTCCCGCAGAAACGTACTGGTTAAAGGATTCGACGGAATGTAGGGGTTGACTTCCCGGTAGCTGGCCTTCCTCTACTATCTGTGAACTGGGATAGGATAGCGCCCAAATCAGAAAATTTCCCTGTAAAAAAAAAACAAATCGCTCTGGAAATGGCTTGGGCTCGGAGCGAACGAGCGGCTCTTGCCTAAACCATGGAGATCAAGGTCTGAGACGTCAATGGGTTGTGAAGCTTTCGATACGCGTGCGGATCTCCCGCCACCGGACCTTATCTGTAGGCCCGGGCACTTAGTTATGTAAGATAGAATTCAAGCCGCGAGGAATAAAAATTGAGACGAGGCAAAATTTGTGAATTCCCAGGTAAGGATTCAGCTACAATCAGGACGGCAGAAGAACATCTCTTTCCCTCAAGCGGTGAGCACACGGCATAGATACTAAAAACATTCTAGTTTCCATTCTAGGTCGCATGACTGTAATTAACACGCGAGCCCGTGGTGCAGCTATCCAATCAGGTCCTCCTACAAAAAACAACATGATGCATCGCTGGCCGGAAGTAGCCGTGGAATATAAATTCCTGGATTCAGACGATAGGGCGGCAGGAAGAGACCAAGGCACAACTCAAGTACAGCCCAGGTATTGAAGTGAAATAAATTTCCAATGAGCGCTACTTGCATGCACACCAGAGTTGTATGGATGAGGTTGTTCCGGTAGGTGTTTATGATTCTGCCTGAAGATTTCGTCAATGTATCACCTGCACATAATGTCTGTGCGGATCCAGTTGGGCGAACGGAATGTTGCACCATTTGTCCTCTACTGAAGAATTAGTCACCGTCTCGGAATTGAACCGCCTGAAAATGAAGCGCACCGACGGAAGGAGACATGGTCAAACTACCATGGCAGGGTTGAAGCAGCGGCAGGTTCAGTGCCTTCGCTGCAGCGTTGGTGCTAGGATCAAAGCCGCACTCCTCCTGGATGCTCTTGGCTACATCGTAGTGATATTATTGCCACCATGCCGATTCGACTTTCACGTTCCATTCGAATCGTATTTTGAACGCCCCGGGCGGTATCAGGGATGTTTCCTTGTTTATTGGATCCGTGGACCAGTATATCTTGGGCTCGGCTATACGACCACCATCGATTGTGGGCACCTGCACAAAGACATGCATCTCTTCTGACACCGTCTCTAGCAGAGCAAGCGATTCTGGAGTTGTCGCGGTTTCTTCTTGAACGAGAACCATTTCCCACGTCAACTGCAGCTGAGTTCGAATCGCTAGGGACCTCGTATCGACATGAACTGGGTTAGATGAATGAGCAGACTCACGGACAAGGAAACGGCCTGCAGTCTGGTTTGAGACGAATTGGCCAGACTGTGCGATCCAAGCCTCAGTGATATCTGGCACATTTGCCCCAAACCCGATCTGTGCGCTGAAAAAATAGCCACCCGGGACCTAAAGTCGAGCAGCGACGTCCAATTCCGCGTCTTTCCGATCAGAGACACACGAAAACTTGGAGCCATGAGCTAAAGCCACACAGGATATAAACGATAGGGCTTACCGAGTCCAACCGCTGTCTGCTCGGTCGTCCACGCAAGGCCAATTATAAAGCTCGTCATCCCAATCACATGCACAGATATCATAAGCACGCCAGGCAGCATCCACCACGGGCTCGCAGTTTTCCAGCCTCGCTACAGGATACCCTCCGCTTGACACGCTGCCCCGAGATGGAAAGCTTTGGTAAAGGCCTAAGCCCACCATATTCTCGCCTGTAGTTCTCATGAGCGCCTTCAACTGCAAAAACCCCGCCTGCATCCGCGTCGTGGAGTCGTTGTCATGTAGTCGTCTAGCTCGACCGTGCCCGGTACTGCCAAACAGCGAGTTCGAATAAGCGAACCAATGCAGGAATGATTCCTCTTCAACCTGATTGTCGTGGAAGTCAGTCAATATCCCTCCGCACAGCGGACTCACGTACAAGCCATAGTGTTCTTGGTGTCGTTGAACTCTCAACATGTGCCACCACCAATTTTCCATTCTGCGCGTGCACCAGCGCGAACCGCCGCGAGTTATGCAAACCAAAATAGTCTATCCGCATATGAAAGTTCAAGGCGTCCGAGAAGTCCGACATCTAAAAGACGTCAGATGCAGTGATTCTACGATAACAATCAAAGTACCAGTGTCGTTTCCCAGTTCACAATGTCATGAGAAGATCGAAGGCTCTTTCCGTACTCATCAAGGGTTTTAAATTCTGGTACACTATGAGCGCAGTCTTTTGTTCGTGTGAGTTAACCTGACCTCCGTGAAAGACCAGCGATTTCAATCTTGGCGAGCTGCAAAAGCCGAACAGTTGAGGCAAATGAAGGGCCCTAAGCCTGATAAATGGAAAGTGGGTGAGCTGAACGGGAAGGCTCACGGGGAATGATCTGCGAGGATAGATAGAAAGTCTTTCCAGGACTTTGCAGATATCGGTCAACGTCGGGGGTGGGGCAGAGAACAATCTCTTACTTCGGCGGGCTCTGATCCTAGGTAGACTCGGATTGTTCGTACCGACCCCTTGATGGTTCCCTTATAATCCGTCCAGCCAATTTTCACTCCTGGGCCGTTCCAGTGGTTTCGTCGGACGAAGGTCGTTAGGCGAGCCGTTTCGAACTCCAATTATATGTCCCCGACTTTCAATGCATGGAACTGGATACTGAGGATAAGTGACTATGGACCAGGATGATATACCAGCTACTCGCGTCTGCTTCGAATCGGACAAGTTCTTGTTGATCCAAGCTGATAGGCTCCTGTGCGGTTGCCGATCGAATGACAGCAAGCTCCTTCTGAATTTCGGAAACATTTTTTTTGCACGGCAGTGACGACGTTTGACACTTCAACCAAATCCATGCGAGTTCCAGGAGCGGCAATGAGCTATATCGGAAGATCGAAGCAGTGAGCTGATTAGCTGGCATCCACCATCCACCTCGGCTTACCGTAGCATTCGCTCGCAGATCATTCACTCGCTGAATAAATTGAGCGATCTCATCCCTTATCGCATTAGCCTTGAGATATTTCTTGAATCTAGACGACGACCAGTCCTTCGACATCGTCTCAATATCTTTCGACAGACGGCTCAAATGCCTACTCGCAACTGATGAGACATATTCCAAACCCATCCAGGCAGACATACACACTGAATTCGACACATATTTGACGGAATTTGGCATCCGGGGTGTCGGGGTGAGCATCCAGTTCTTCGCGCAATAGCTTCATTATGATGACCACAGACTCCGCAAGGTATTTGAGATCGTCCGTATTTTTCCCGACCGTCTAGACCGCTATCAGACATATACCTACAAGAGAGTCCTCACTTGGATAAGCTCCAGCAGCGCTAACCCCCAGCCAATGCAGTATTCACATACGGGAACGGGACACAGCCGCTCACGGACGCGAGACCCCGAGATACCACGAGAAGAGGTGAGATCCAGTCGTCTGAAACGGAGGAATAGACAAGTCGAAAACGGGGCATTGGGTGGATTTAGAGCCGAAAGACAATGGCGGAGAAGAACAGCAGTAGGTCGGACATCTAAATTGTGTCTCACGCGATACAGCTTTTGCACAGTTCCTTGACAGTCATGTGTACGTGATTGGGCAATTCACTGACATGCAAGTCTCTCTCTTTATAAAATCGTCTGAAGCTTTTCTTTGGAACTTTAGACCCACAATTCCGGTACATCAACTGCATGATGTCCAAAAAAACCCATGCCCGCTGAGAACAGAAATACATGCTGCATGCATTTGTTTAAAGTGGCAGATGATCCGACATAGATGATCTAACAAGCTATTCTCACTACTTCTTTCCAGCAAGCTTGTACCCCGGATTCTGCGTCAATTATCGTCATCGATGCATCAACTGCATGATGGCTAAAGAAACCCTCGCCTGCTAAAAACAAAAATACACTGTAGTTGTTTGAGTTTCTAAATGATCCGCCAAGCTATTCTTGCACCATCTCTCCGATAAGCTCGTACCCCGGATTTTGGATCTGCTTCTTCATGCAGTGCATCATTTTATTTTTATTTAATCGCCTCGCAATCACCTTTCCTGCCACAAGTCACTTTATTTTGCTCTGCTGCAATTTGCTACAAGCTCGATATGAGTTTAACCAAAGTTTCACTGTCCACTCAATAAAAATGTTCTCAGTTTATCAACATCATCACATGCCGCCGGGACTGCAAATTTTTAATGGAATTGGAAAGAGGAAGAGCGACCACGGAGCGGTCCCTCAGCCACTTGTTTCCTTACAAGTGCATCATGTATGTGCGCACAGCAGGAGCGATTCCAGCACCGGAGGAACAGTGATCTAGAGCAAGTTTCACAGAGTCTTTCAGCTGAAAGGTGATAAGGGCGGGGCAAGACACGCAAAAAATAATCGATCACCGCTTCTGTGATTCGAAGGCCTTCAGATATGGCGATGGGTGACATTCAACAAGTGACCCTACAAACTTCATGGATGTCTATTGTAAATGATGCAGATAGGGCCCTCCTGCCATCAGGCCTTTCCTGAACAACTGTGAACTAGGCTGAGAAGATTCCAATGTGGACTTGACGCCGGGATCAAAAGACGGAACAGAATGGGCCGGACTCGATTCGAACGAACATGTCCTGCATAATACCTAGGAACTAGAACTCAAATCGTCGTATACCTTCGCTCTTTCTTTGTCGTCCCGATTACTGTATGGCCGAGCCTCGATTAATATCCGAACGAGCATCTCCGGTAGCGGTCAATATTGGCGTCGCAGTTTATAGAATGTATGGGCGATATACTGTGCAAAAATTAGGCCCATTTTACAGGGTTTTTGGACGCACGTTACAATGAAATTTGTTCAGTTGGATGACATCTCGGACTTCTGGCTGACAACTTCTATGCAGTTGACATCTCTTGGTTGGTTGCATCTTGATAATTGGCCACATCGTGAGAATTGATCATCACTGCTGATCCCATCAATTCAACTCCCGGCATTTGGCGGCCTTTCAATAAACTTGAGCTCAGAGATTTACGGCTATATTGACTCACTTCGGATAGAACTTCATATGTTATTAGGACCGAAAATCGTTATCCTATAAAAAAACCTTCACAAACGGGTATACAATGCGCAAAAATGGCTGTGCTCAGGCCCATGTTTTCGTACTTACTGCTGGCATGATTCAAATGCCTAGATTCTCCTCGAAGGTCAATCCATTCGCTCAAATAACCGTCTTAAGTTTTTTGGGATGAATTCCAGGTGCTCTCGGTGTCAGATTGTCAGAAATTGGACCCATTTCTCTTTATGGATCTCGGCATGGGATCGAAATCAATGTTCTGATCACTATCATCAATTTTGACGAACTTCCACAAGACGAAGTCCCATTGAAGTCGTAAGGAATCGACCCGCAAATGTAACCAAGCAATATGTTGTATTCAGGGATGGCTCTGCTCAATGATGTCTGCATTGAGAAAGGTGTCATCTGCTTGCCAAGCTGTAAGCCAATTCCCTGTTTACATCGAAAGTTGTAAACCAATAATTTTTGCACACTATATGTGCCATAAGAATGCAAGCAGGCGCGGAGGCCAACAGGGTTTAAATTTATATTCTACTCCGCAATTGGAACAAAAAACAGGTGCCTTTACCAGCATGGCCTGGTCCCGATTCGAACGAGCGACTCCGCGTGAACCCATTGGTATTCTATTAAGTGCGGGTGGGAATACCTCTCGCTACCAGGCCTTTCCTACAGACCCAGGTACCGGGTCAGGTAGTATCTGATTTATTCTGCAAACGCGCTGTAGGGTTGATGTAGGATGCAGGTAAATATAAGCCAGGGTTGCAAAATGTATAAATGGTATCCAAGACTGAGACCAAATTTAATTTCAGCCACTCAAATGCCTTTGGAATGGCTTGTGCCTTGGAGATCGGGATTGGATAGAAACCACATCGACCTAACATCGCGAAATGGAAACATTCACATCCGTATGATGGCTTCGCGTCCACCTCGTCCACGGTGCGTGTGCGATTGAACGCGCCGTATTTGACAGCAGCACCGGGCGCACAGGGGATTAGCTGAACAGCAGCGGGCCAAGCGCGGGTGAGCCGTTGTGATCCGATCTGCGGTGGTTGCCGATCTCTCTTGCCATCATGGTGGCTGCTGGCACTCACTTTTCTGTGTCCTTGTATGCGATGGCTCTTGAACTCCGCCGCCTGTGTCCCGTCTCAAACATTGTGCTCCGTGATCTTCATGGTCGTCCTCACAGCGCGCAGGTGGCGCAGACATCTTCGTCACAAGCGCGAGCACCTCTGCTGACACTTAAACTAGGTGAGGACGCCGCCGAGCTCCACGCGCGAATCTCCATGCCGTGCGCGTCATTCTTCCCAGCTTTTGGGCCGTCCTTAGCTTAGTGTTCGCGTCCCCGTCCGCCGCCCATCTCGCAAGGCAATCCGACCACAGCGAGCACGATCCCTGCATTCACGGAGTCGGAGAAGTCTGAAGTGGTACCATGCACTCGCGTCTTGAGATGTGGTTGTTTCCGTTTCCCGTCCGCGTCCTCCCTCACAGTTTCTTCCGCCGCATGCGTGCTTACTCGAGCATGCACAATATCTAACGCACCGCACCCATCTCGGGGCGCCCAGTCTTTGCTCAAGTGTTCTCGTTCTCCGCATCCTGCATTCCGCTCCCGCCCCATAGTCCCTTGCTTTGCATCCCTCCCCTGCACGTCCTCGTGTGCTCGTCCCCCCCTGCTCCGGCGGGAAGTTAGCAGGGTGTGTTTTAAAATTTCGCATTTATCTATACAATACTGACCTGCGTCGTTCACTTGCTCGGTTGCGCCCTCCTCAACCTTTTCTGATACTTTGTGCTGCATACATCTTTCTTCCCTGCTCTCCCCTTTCCATTCCAAGCCTCCGCTCTACGCGTTCCTGTCTAACCCTGCGCTCGCGCGGCTCAGCTACCTCGGACCGCCCTTGGCCGGCGTGAACATGGATTTCATCCGGGGCCAAACCCAAGCATACAGTGGTCCTGTGTCGGGCTTTGATACCGCGTTCGACTCGGATGGCCCCACGCGAGAGAAGTACGGAGATTGAATATTGATACGCTTATCCTTTGCGGTGGGCTCGTAGAATCCAGATCTTGGGCTCATTCTTAATTCTTCTCGAGTCGGGAGAGCACACAAGAACTGCGTCTACTGTACTATTTAGACCGTAGGTTCACACCATGTCACCCGTAACCTTACATGTTCACTGGGTTAGATGTTCATTCTTCGGCAATCACATCAAAATTGCCATAAGTGGTAATCCGGCAAATGCCGGAGGGGGATTTTTTTTGCATTTTTACGCCTATCTGGGCCACAAAAGTTCGCCGTCACCGTCACCGGTACCAAATAGGTTCAGTTCAAGACCCTCCGTCACCACCTGAACCTACGGTCGAAATAGTACAGTATAAGGTAAACTAGGAATTTGGTTTGATAATGAAATGAATCAAACGAGCGCCTGCATAAAATGCTATGGACGCACTCAGTGCAGGTGCGGACCTCCCGCCACCGGGCCTTGCTGTTGTATCTGCGAACTCGGTTACGCATCACCGAATTTGAACTTACTCGCCAGGGAATAAAAAAACCGCCACCTTGGACCTAGGCAATTGTTCATCCAGTACGCAACGTCCCATCGATTCTGATGAACGGATTAGAGAATGAATTGCATTTGGCACCCGACGACGCGGTGAAGAAAGAATGCCGTGCACGGATTCGACATGATCCGATCACTTGGGGTGTGGGGCCGTGGCAGGGCCCGGCGGAAACTTCGTACTTATGTAGTTCTACTCAGTATATCAATACATCCAACGTACCGAAGCAGTACCAAGCATTTGAACAAGTCTGACTGGATCAACTCATAGTTCAAATTGAAAATTACCCAGAAGAAAATCCAGAGATGTCTGATAAACACACAGGACACCTGGCTGATATTCAAATGATGAGGTTATTTCAGGGTTCAAAGTACTGAACAATGGTGAATTGGTGATTTACAGAACAATCTTGAAATCACACACCCAACACTGAATTTTGCCAGAAGCAATTCAGATCCATGGGAACAGCATAATGAAATAATAAGAATGCAGGTGGAACGGCCTCTTGATTCTGTATGCCAGCTCTTTAACAGGCATCTGTGGGACACTAACAAGACTTCAGCAAAAGAAATAACATAAGGAGGAACTCAGATATAGGAAATCTTCCCTGGCATTAACTGGATGTATCTGGTAGACCCAGCAGATGACTTTTGGAATGCTTCTGCAGAAAGAATTTCATTAACTCAAAGGCTCCAAAAAGAAGGAAAAAAAAGATATGGGAAATTGGAATGTCGATGATAGTTACATGGTCAAAAAGACTAGGAAAAATCTGACGGAGTGGAAAGAAAAGAAGAAGGCAGATGGAAGGGATCAATCTCATGCCCTCCAGATTCCCCGAGGGAATGTTGGCAAAGACATAGCCAACAATACTGGCTGCATGTTAGCAGCAAGTTCACGCTGCCCCCGTACTCTTTACCGCCGTGGATTTATTACAGCTCTTTGCACATCCAATGACACTCATCAAAAAAAAACAAAAAAAAAAAGTTGATGTCCCACCTTGCTGTCCACGCCCAGGTCTCAATTCTCAACAGAATCAGTTGATTTTAGATGTGTTGGAAAGGCCTTCCTGAGCTCATTCTAGTCATACCCTACTCGGTTGCTAATACTCAAATTTCGAAAATCACATCCGGATTGGCCCAGTATTGGCATCACTCAGTGCAGATTTTGAGCAAACCAAATCCGTTGAGAATTGAGACTTAGGCGTGGACGACAAGGTGGGACATCAAAATTGTTCTTTTTTTTTTTTTTTTTTTTTTTTTGATGAGTGTCATTAGATATGCAAAGAGCTGTAATTCAGAACATTTCCGATGAAAGAATATCAAATAGTGAGTCATACTAACAGAGAAAAGCCTACCGTGGTCTGGTTCTCCTTTTGTTGACCCATTGAATGTTGTTCAATCAAACTCGTTCTGAGGCCAATTGAACCAGCTGAGAATTAACAGGACATTTGTACATTGAACATGCCCGTGCAGATGTATTATGATTTTGAGTGTTCTCGGATCCCTGATGGCAAATTTCAGTGGTGATTTGATCACACTTTTGGGATGGCCTCAATTCTACCTTTCAGAATCATCAGAGGTCAACCAAATCGGCCTAACTGAGAACATGTTGTATGTGCCGGTTCAAAACAGGCAAACAGGAACTCCGAGATCTAAACCGCCAATCCACCATTCAAATTAGGTATGTCCTGAAGCTGCATTCAAAAGCGCGTTGAACGCGCCCAAAATCAATGCAAGACCTTGAGAACCGAATGAGAAATGAGTTCGAAAGCAGCAGATCAAGTTGTCACTATTTATGGAAATTCATTGGAGTGTCATTACTCCTGTAAGAATGGCCCGGCTAGTCGGAGGGGGAGACTTTAGGCAGTGGCCGCACAGTGCACTTGGCCACATTAATGTGCCCAATTCAACATTTATAAATAGCAATCCAACAGCTGGGTGGAGCACTGAACATTCGGGTGGAGCAGTGCTGCCAATGACCTCATGCGGTGCCCCAGCAGCCAATATGGTCGTCCCGAGACACAAATTGTCTTGTCCGACAGGGACAAGAAGTCATCATTTCTTATATAAATATATCGATAAATGGTGACAAAAGATTTCAAAAATGTTCAAAAATAAAAGAATGCTCAACGGAGGGTTCGAACGGGTGACTGCACGATTACCTAAAAATAGGACAGCCACTAATTTATCACAGAAATCGTATTGAACTCGATAAAAAAGACTACAAACACAGCCACTAAACGAGTAACTAAGTTGAGGTGATCAAATGAAAAATTCAGGTCGTCAAAATTCTCATATAAAGTTTGTTTAAATAGACGATTCCTTATTACATAAGTACTCGTAATTCCGGTATGATCCGATCTGCGTGGCCGTGTTCTCCCAATGTTCTCCTCTTCATCTCCCTCGACCTCCATTTGCTGTGTCGTCCCGCTCACAACTCACCTGGGTCCCGTCTCAAACTCTTGGTATTGGAGTCTTCCAGGTCGTCCATAGCCGCAGTGGCTCGGCGTGGGCATCTTCGTCGCGCCGTGCTTCCCTGCACGCCGTGTTTCGCTTGGGAGCCCTTCTGTCCTTGCGTGTGTGCCGTTCTCACTCTTGATCGCTATCCCACTTGCGTGTGATGCCTGTTTCCCGTCGCCGTGCTCCAAACTTCTCCTCACCTCTATACTTTGCACACGCTCGATCTAACTTCTGCGAACGCCACCCTCGATGAGGTCTACACCTTCCCCACCGCCACCGCTCTCACCGGTATCGTCGAGTACCAACTGGCCGTCTACGCGGTCACTTTAAATCTTGTCACTTTCCAGAGATAAATCTCAGCCTGGAATTATGAGCAATCAGGCAAGTTTCCGTCGTTTCAACGGACGTGGTGTTTCTATTTACTTCACGATTCAGTGGCGACACCCCGCAGCCTGTAGTTAATCACAGAAAAAAAAACTTCGATATTGTTCGGTACGAACGAGAGTAAGGAAATTTCGACTCACCGACGAATAATAATAAAAACGGTCCAGAGCAGCGTGGCCCGGCTGGAAGAAAACGAGGGACTCCCACAGAAACAGATTGGTTGAAGGATTTCGATGGAATCTAGGTGCGGACCCCCCGCTATCTGGTCTTCCTCCACTACCTGTGTACTTCCACAGGATAGCGCCCAAATCATAATTTTTTGCTGCAGAATAAAAAAAGTAAATCGCTCTGGATATGGCCCGGGCTCGCAGCGAACGAGCGGCTCTTGCTTAAAGCCAAAAGCAAGCAAGTTGTAGAACTTTGTTCGCTGCATCGCTGTTGAGAATTTGATTAGGTAGTCCAATAGAACTTCCTCGGTTCAGACAGTAGGACGGCAGGAAGAGCCAAAGGCACAATTGACTATTGTGAGGTGAAATGAATCTACAATGAGCGCTACTTGTCACATCGGAGTTGCAGGAACGATGTTGGAATAGACGTTAAGATGAAAATGTTCCGGTAAGTGTTGATGATTCTGCCCGAAGATTTCATCGATGTATCACCTGCACATAATGTGTGTGCGGATCCAGTTCGGTGAACCAATTGTTGAACCATTCGTCCTCCTCTGACGAAGAATTAGTCAGCATCTAGGAATTGAACCGCATGAGAATGAATCGCACCAACGTAAGGAGACTTGATAGAACTTCCATGGCAGGGTTGAAGCAGTGGCAGGTTGAGCGCCTTGGCTGCGGCGTTGGTGCTAGGATCGAAGCCACACTCCTCCTGGATGCTCTTGGCCACATCGTAGTGATGTTGCTGCCACCATGCCGATTTGACGTCCACTGCCCACTTGACTCGTATTTTGAACGCCCCGGACGGTATCAAGGATGTTTCCTTGTTTGTTGGATCCGTGGACCAATATATCTTGGGCTCGGCTATTCGACCAGCATCGAGTGTGGGCACCTGGACGAAGACATGCAGCTCTTCTGGCAGCGTCTCTAGCAGAGCAAGCGATTCTGGGGTCGTCGCGGTTTCTTCTTGAACGAGAACCATTTCCCACATCAACTGCAGCTGAGTTCGAATCGCTGAGGAGCTCGTATCGACATGAACTGGGGTTAGATGAATGAGCAGACTCACGGACAAGGAAACGGCTCGCAGTCTGGTTTGAGACGAATTGGCCAGACTGTGAGATCCAAGCGTCAGTGATATCTGGCACATTTTCCCCAAAACTGATTTGTGCGCTGAAAAAATAGCCACAGCGGGGACTCCGGTCGAGCAAAGAGGTCCAATTCCGCGTCTTTCCGATTAGAGGCACACGAAAACTTGAACCTATCAGCCAAGGCTACAAAGGATATGAACGATAGTGCTTACTGAGTCCAACCGCTGTCTGCCCTGGCGTCCACGTAGAACCAATTGTCGGGCTCCTCATCGAAGTCCCCTATCCAGCGAAGATAAGTACCCCACGCAGCATCCACTACATGCTCGCAGTTTTCCAGCCTCGCTACTGGACACCCTCCGTTGGACACGCTGCCCCGAGATGTGAGACTTTGGTACAGGCCTAAGCCCACCATATTCCCGCTTGTAGTTCGCATGAGCGCCTTCAACTGCGACAACCCCGCCTGCATCCGCGCCGTAGAGTCTTTGTCATGTAGTTGTCTAACTCGACCATGCCCGACACTGCCAAATATCGAGTTCGAATAAACGAACCAATATAGGAATGATTCCTCTTCGTGCTGATTGTCGTTCAAAGGGTTAGTCAATATCCCCCCGCACAAAGGACTCACGGACAGGCCACATTGTTGTTGATGTCGTCGAACTCTCAACATGTGCCACCACCAGTTTTCCATTCTGCGCGTGTACCAGCGCGAAATGCCGCGAGATATACAAACCAACATAGCCTTTTCGCATCTGAAAGTCCCGGGCGTCCGAGAAGTCCGACATCTAAAAGACGTCAGATTCAGGGATGCTACGATGATAATCGGGATACCAATGTCATTTCCCAGTTCACAATATCATGAGAAGATCGAAGGCTCCTTCCGTACTCATCAAGGGTTTTAAATTCTGGAACACTATGAGCGCGGTCCTTTGTTCGGGTGAGGTAATCTGACCTCCGTGGAAGACCAGCGATTTCAATCTCGGCGAGCTGCAAAATCCAAATAGCTGGGGCAGATGAGGGGCCCTAAGCCTGATAAACGAACAGCGGATGAGGTAAAGCGGGAACATTCACGGAGAATGATCAGCGAGGAGAGAGAGAAATTCCTTCCAGGACTTTGCAGATATCGGTCAACGTCGGGGTTGGGGCGTAGAACAAACTCTTACCTCTGACGGATCCGATCCTTGATACACCCGGATTGTTCGCACCGACCCGTTTACAATTCCCTTGTAGTCCGTCCAGCCAATGTCCACTCGCAATTTCTGGCCATCGCGACGATCGAACCTGACGAATTCCGACTTCCGGGCTGTCTCAAACTCTAGCTGTATGTCCCCGACTTTCAGCGCATGGAACTGGATATGGAGTGTAAGTGACTATGAACCAAGATTATTATATAGCTCTTATACTCACATCTTCTTCGAAGCGAACGAGGTCTTGTTGATTTACACTGCTAGGTGCCCTTGTGGTTGCCGATCGAATGGCACTAATATCTTTCTGAATTTCTGACACGCTTGATTTCACCTCAACCAGATCCACCCTAGTGCCGACAGCGGCAACGAACTACATGGGAAGATCGTGGTAGTCAAGTGATCAGCATCCAATATCTGTAATCGTATGTCTGCCTACCGTGGCATCCGCTCGCAGATCATTCACTCGGCGAGTAAATTGTGCAATCTCATCCCTTATCGCGTTAGCCTTGAGATATTTCTTGAATCTAGACGATGACCAGTCCTTCGACATCGTCTCAATATCTTTCGACAGCCCGCTCAAATGCCTAATCACAACTAATGAGAGATATCCCAAACACAACGGGCAGACATACACATTGAATTCGACACATACTTGACGGAATTTGGCATCCGGCGTGTCGGGGTGAGCGTCCATTTCTTCGCGCAATAGCTTCATTATGGTGACCACAGACTCCGCAAGGTATTTGAGATCGTCCGTGTTTTTCCCGACCGTCTAGATTGCTATCAGACATATACCTACAAGAGAGTCCTTTTTTTTCACCTGGATAAGCTCCAGCAGCGCTACACCCCCAGCCAATGCAGTATTCACATACGGGAACGGGACACAGCCGCTCACGGACGCCAGACCGCGAGACACCACGAGAAGAGGCGACATCCAGTCATTTGAGGCGGAGGAGTAGAAAAATCGAAGACCGGGCATTGAGTGGGTTCGTAGGTGAAGGATAATGGCGGAGAAGAACAGCAGTAGGTCGGGCGTCTAAATTATATCACACGATACAGCCTTTGCACAGCTTCTTGACAGCTATGTACGCGATTGAGCAATTCACCGACATTCAAGTTTCCTTGCAAGCGTGTCATGTATGTGCGCACAGCAGGAGCGACCGCAATTGGGCCTTGCTGTTGTATCTGCGAACTCGGTTAGGCAGCACCGAATTTGAACTTACTCGAGGGAATAAAAAAGCCGCCAGCTTAGACCCAGGCAATCGTTCATCGGGCACGCAACGTCCCATCGGTTTTTATGGACTGATTAGAACGAATTGTATTTGGCATCCAGAAAGCTGAGCAGAACGGTGGACGACGCGGTGAAGAAAGAAGAATGTCCGGCACGGATTTGACATGATCCGATTCTGCTCTTGTCCCTCGACCTCCATTTTCTGTGTCGTACCGCTCACAACTCACCTGAGTCCCGGCTCAAACTCTTGGTACGGGATCTTCCAGATTTACCATAGCTGCATTGGCTCGGCGCGGGCATCTTCGTCGCGCCGCGTTTCCCTGCACGTCGAGTTTCGCTTGGGAGCCCTTCTGTGCTTGCGTGTGTGCCGTTCTCACCCTTGATTGCTGTCCCCACTTGTGTGTGATGTCTGTTTCCCGTCGCTGCCTCACCGGAAGGAAATCGACTACGTTGAGCAACTTCCCTGCATTCACGGACCCGGCGGAGAGGTACCACGGGCTGCTTTTCAGCGCCGCGAATGCACCTGCGCTGAGGTGTTTTGTTGACTTGACTTTCTGCGACCCTGTGTCTTTGCGTCCACCTCCCTCTCTCCCTCACCCCTCCACGTCTCTTCGGTCCTCTGTTCCTGCATCTATCCCATCGCACGTTTCATTTTAGCCATTCTCCGCTACCTGCTGGACTCTTACTCTCGCTTTCCTGCATCCATTCATACCTCCTTTGCTCATTCTCACTCTCATACGCTACATTAGTTCGTAATCCACAGACATCGTCCCGAATCTTTCACTGCGTCTCCCTTCGCTGCAGCGGATGGGCATGCTAGCTCGTCGGCTATTCAATATTCTGACGTCCTCTATCTTACCCTTATATGCGCACATCCCTGTCCACATCCACATCTTCTGCACCTACCTTCTCCGTCTTCTCCGGCCCCGTGCTCACACGTCGTCCCCAGAACTCGGGCCCGCGCTCAACCGGTTCGGGACGTTCGTCCTCCACCAGGGCCTGGAGACGCTCATCCTCCGTGCGGTGCGGCACTGTACGAATACGGTGGACTCAGCGTGGTGCGTTTGCCTTTCCACTTTCTTGCGCATATGTCGTTCCTTCGCGTGTCGTTCTCCAGTATCCAGCCGTATCCACTCTCGCTTTCCACCGTCCTTCCGATCCACCCGCCTCCTTTTGCTCCATCCTCCTCGCTCCCATGCATTTACATTTTCTCGTACTCTACATACATAGTCCTACATCAATCCACCATCCCGCCGCCCACTCGCTCCCCTTCGATGTGACGCCGCCTTCTCATTGTACTGCCTGTCTAACCCTGCCCGCGCCTTACATACCTCCAGAAGACCTCAAGAATCCGCACGTCGCCTACCTGGGCCTCCCGCAACACCCATCCCACCAGTGCACCCTCGAGAGTCAAGACGCTGCGCCGCGGCGCCTTCGGCGGCGTCCTCAGCTTCGGCGTCAACGCGCTCGTCGCCCCTTCGCTCCCCGCATGTCTCGCGCTTAACGCACGTGTACCCCCAGGGTGATGCAGCGCAGGCGAGCAAGGTCGTCGACCTCTACAAGCTTGTGAGTAACCTCGCGAACCTCGTCGTACCTCCCGCTTGCACGTACAGTCTTGTTGACGATTAGCCACCGCAGTGAAGGTGATGCGAAGACGCCCCGCGTCGACGACCCACCAGCAGCTGTCCGAGGAGCAGCGCGCGAGCGGCATGTGCATTCGCGTGCGTACACTCTTCTATTCATCCTATCTGGCATTCGCGACTCAGGGACATTATTGTAGTCTTTGAGACCGCATTGCGGATCGCGTTCGATGAACCGACGTAGGGTGAGACGGGAGAAGTAGGTGGAACCTTCGTTGTCTTCCTGCTGTCGAATTCAAGCTGATTATCTTTTTTTTGGAGAATTTCTTTTTATTTGCGTTATGTGACTGTCGCATTGTCGAATTCCGCACCAAACATTGAAACAAAAACCCTCTGGATTCCTTTTCGCAAAAAAGTGAATCATTTCTTTTCTGTATTTATGTTATGGACGGGAGGGAAAACAAAGAGACGTCCTTCGCCCGACGATTTATCTTCGTTCGGACTGCAAATCCCCATTGTCGTGATTCACCGATTCCATTTTGTTGTGCCCGATGGCATTGATTTTCGTGGTTCTTCATGGGTCGCGGAGTGCTCGCTTCAGGTGAGGGTCCACTCCCAACGATTCTACCATGTCAACTATGCACTGCCTCCCGAAAACCAGGCAAACACTAGACTGGGCATACACGCGAGACGTCGCATTTCGCTGCGGCGTACCCATAAAGGTACATCCTAATTTACATCCCAAACTCTCAGGGCGGTTTCTAAGAGTCCGCAGGGCGCCGCTTCCCGAAAACTTTGACCGGTCACGAACTGATATTCTCTGTTGAGGAGGTAATTGCTCAGAATCCTTTAATAACTTCCCTCCCATGCGTCCGATACACCTAATCATTCAACATGTTGAGCGATTCTCCCAGATTCGATTCAGTACATGATAATCAATGCGGATCCTCAAAAGAATACAGTTCCATTGTTTCTGCGAAACTGCATGCCAAGCCGCGGGCGTTGGCGCCTGGCACCTCATCTTCGGCGACCACGCAGGCCCCTGTGCGTCGATTGAGGCCGAGGGAGAACCGCGCGGCGCTGTATCGTCAGCCTGAATCCTATTTCACGAAGGCTGCGTACTTTATGCCCCCCTCCATCCATCCCCCCCCGTACTTGAGCAGTCCTTTGGATCCAAGTGACTCTGTGACTCGACATCACGAATTTTTTTCATTTACCTTCTTTTTGCTTTTCGCCCACTGTCGAAGACAGGTGTGCATAGGACTCAGGAGGGAGCGACATTAACGAAATTAAAACATCGCTGTGCACGTCGTCGCCAGCTCATTAACGTACGACAACGGATCAGAAAGTATGAAAATAAACCGTAGCTCGACCTAGTGAGATCTGTACCATAAATGACAGTGCGTCCGCAACAGCACACTTTCAGATCAGAGTGGGCAGGTTTATTGCGTTATTGTTTTTGCCCTCCTTCCGGAACTTTCGGGTGCCCGGGGGAAAGTGTTTTTTTATAGCAGGTTCGGGTGCTGTGATTGGTTGACCAACATAGATGGGTAGGAATGCTGTTGCAGGAATGGCATGACGGCGCTCAGACCGACAAGTATTCAGTATTATAAAAGGACGGGCGGCCTTTGCCCATTCTAACATTCGATGGCCCCATATCTGACCCTCCTCACCCATCTCTGCGCGCATCTTCTCGGCCTTATGGGAAGCCCTGTCCTCACCCCCATCTTCTGCATCGTGGCACTACTCGCCTATGGGCTCTATCTTTCCTTCTTACCCGCCGCCTGGCCCGGTCGAATCTTGCATGATACGTTGACGCGTATTGAGGCAATGAAAACACGTTTGCATGAAGAAGCGGCGCTTCGGCGGACTCTGGAGATGTATAACCTCTCGACTTACGGGCTCCGTGGACTTGCGGAGTAAGTCAATTCTCCTTTTTCTTATATCTTGGCTCCTCGTTCATTCGCCCGCTGACAGGTTTCAACGTCGCCACGAAGCACTGGCCGATGATCACGGCGCCCAGTTGGCCACTCCACTTCCATATGTGCGTGGGGGATTGTCGTTGTGCAAGCGCGCTAGGCGGTGTAAGCAGTGTCGAGGCATTTTGTCATGAGCTGGATGTCGCGGTACGATTTTTACTGTCTTATTTCCGTGTTTGTTTATCAACATGGGGTAGATTCAACGACTCGACAATCCAGACACGCCAGGTGATGAAGAAACTGCATCCCGAGGTCGCGCCTGGTTCGATGCAGTTTTGACTGCATCGATCGATTGAGGTATGGCTGGACTTGCTCTTGAGCGCCAAGATACTGACTAATCTTCCTCAACTAGTTCCGGGCCGCCAGAGGCACAGTGGCCGAGGCTCGGGAAGGGATTTCACGCTTTGTGTTTTCGGGGTACTTGCTGAAAGAGGACCTTAGTTTTCTTTGCGCTGCTCCTCTAATACGCCATTCTGTCTTTCTAATCTTATCTTACTGTTGCCTTAAAAATGAGCGAGATAAGGACGCGTCTGCGTGCTGCCGAATTCCATCTTCAAGTTAAGCTCGAAGATCTTCAACTATCGCGAAACGAAATAAGAATTGAGCAAAGAGAAGGTCAAAAAATAGTATTTGACTCGATGTTATGTGATTCGACACACTGGCAAAAGAAAAAGGACAATACACCACCAAACTACCCCATGGCCCGGGCTCGAATCGAACGAACGGCTCCCACTGAAACGCGAGGATTTTGGCCGAGTGAATGCAGGTGCGGACCTTCTGCTACCGGGCCTACCTGGCCTACCTAGGAGCTGTGCTTGGCTCGCCAGATGTGAACTCACCCCGCAGAATGAGAAACCTCGCGAGAGATAAATGACCCGCGACTTTACAGAGTCCGACTCGACGGATACCGCTCAGTCCCTTGACTCCCTGGGAATAAAAAGGGTCAGAAATAACGATTGCATGGCTTAAGCTTGATCCTGAAATTCATCAAGCATCTTACCAACTTCCTCAGGGTATAATTGCAACGGCGAAGACTAAAACGTGAAGGTTGCAGCGCCTGCATTTCCCGGGCTCGATTCCAACGAGCACATCGCGCACGGTTCAATTGCCAAATCAACCTTGAATGGAGGTGCAGAACTTGCGCCACCGGGTTTCCCCTGTCGTCTACGAACCTCGAAGGGAGAACAGTCGATTGCAACTGACCAGAAGAAAGAAAGACATAATAATTGCCCGGACTCGAATCGAACATCTCCCGCTTACAGAAATTCCATCCCAATGCAGGCGAGGACCTCCCATCACCGAGCCTTTCCCCACTACATGTGATCATGGTTACGTTGGCTTTCGATTTGAACGCACCAGGATTTTCTTAAACTCAAACTGCATCCAAAAGCAGCATATGGCCCCAATTTAACGAGCAACACCCAAATGTGCTCCATCCGTGAATTGAATGCGAGGGCGCATACATCAGCCACCGGGGCCTTCGAGGGTATGTACTGAAACGAACCCCGGAACAAAACAGAGAAATATGGCCAGCACAACTCCTGCAGACTCGTCGAGTGAAGCCATAATGGAAGCGGACGTGGCTGCGAACGTGGTTAATGGCATCTGATTTGTGATGATACAACGAAAAAAAGCAGCAGATATGGCCCGGGCTCGATTTGTCGGAAAAATTGAAATCGACACACGGAGCCCAACGTCATGGCGAGTGTTACAAAAATGTGTCTCCCAAATGAAAGACCTCAAGGCCTGTAACGATCGAAAGAAGTACCACGCGAGCCCGTGTTGCAGCTATCCAACCAGGCCCTCCCACAAAGCAAACGACATGATGTGTCGCCGGTGGGAAGTAGCAGTGGAATATAAATTCCTAGATTCAGACGATTGGGCGGCAGGAAGAGCCCAAGGCACAACTCAGGCAAAATCTCGAGATTGAAGTGAAATAAATTTACAATGAGCGCTACCTGTCACATCAGAGTTGTAGGAATGAGGATGGAATAGACGATAAGATGGAAATGTTCCGGTAGATCTTTATGATTCTGCCTGAAGATTCCGTCAATGTGTATCACCTGCACACAATCTTCCATGTAGCTTCCTCACCTTTACAAATCTACTGCGTGCGGATCCAGTTCGGTGATCGAAATTCCGCACCATTCGTCCTCCACTTCAGAAGAATTAGTCACCATCTCGGAATTGAACCGCATGAGAATGAAGCGCACCGACGGAAGGAGACTTTGTGGAACTTCCATGGCAGGGTTGAAGCAGTGGCAGGTTCAGCGCCTTGGCTGCAGCGTTGGTGCTAGGATCGAAGCCACACTCCTCCTGGATGCTCTTGGCTACATCGTAATGATGTTGTTGCCACCATGCCGATTCAACTTTCACGTTCCATTCGAATCGTATTTTGAACGCCCCGGGCGGTATCAAGGATGTTTCCTTGTTTGTTGGATCCGTGGACCAGTATATCTTGGGCTCGGCTATATGACCACCATCGATTGTGGGCACCTGCACAAAGACATGCATCTCTTCTGGCACCGTCTCTAACAGAGCAAGCGATTCTGGGGTTGTCGCGGTTTCTTCTTGAACGAGAACCATTTCCCACGTCAACTGCAGCTGAGTTCGAATCGCTAGGGACCTCGTATCGACATGAACTGGGTTTAAATGATCGAGCAGACTCACGGATAAGGAAACGGCCTGCAGTCTGGTTTGAGACGAATTGGCCGGACTGTGCGATCCAAGCCTCAGTGATATCTGGCACATTTGCCCCAAAATCGATCCGGGCGCTGAAAAAATAGCCACAGCGAGGCCTAAAGTCGAGTAGCGACGTCCAATTCCGCGTCTTTCCAATTAGAGACGCACGAAAACTTGGGCCCATCAGGCAAAGCTACACCGGATATAAATGATAGTGCTTACTGAGTCCAACCCCTGTCTACCCGGTCGTTCACGCAAGGCCAATTGGCAGGACCGTGAGGCCAATCGCATGCAGAGATATATCGAACACTCCAGGCAGCATCTACCACGGGCTCGCACTTCTCCACCCTGACTACTGGACACATTCCGGTTGGACCATACACGCTGCCTCGAGATGTGAGGGTTTGGTAAAGGCTTGAGCACAACAACGTGTTTCCGCTTGTAGTTCGCATGAGCACCTTCAATTGTAACAACCTCGCCTGCATCCGCGTCACGGTGACATTGTCATGCAATCGTTTGGCTCCACCGTGACCCAGTCTCAAGGAGTTCGAATACGCGAACCAATGCAGGAATTCCTCTGCGTCCTGATTATCGTGGGCGCCGTTAGCCAATATTCCTCTGCCTAATGGACTGGCGTACAGGCGGTGGTTGCGTCCAACTCTCCAAGCTCTCAACATGTGCTATGATTAATTTGCCGTTCTGCGCGTTCACCAGCGCGAACTGCCGCGAGGTATGCAAATCAAAGTAGCCTATCCGCACATGAAAGTCCAGGGCGTTCGAGAGGTCCGACATCTAAAAGACATCAGACTCAGGGATGCTACGATGATAATTGAAATACCAATGTCGTTTCCCAGTCCACAATGTCATGAGAAGACGGGAGACTCCTTCCATACTCATCAAGGGTTTTGAAGTCTGGTAAAAACCTCAGCGTGGTCTTGTGGATGCATTCATTAAGCTAACCTCCGTGAAAGACCAGCGATTTCAGTCTCGGCGAGCTGCAAAATCCAAATAGCTGGGGCAGATGGGGAGCCCTAAGCCTGATAAACACACAGCGGATGAGATAAAATGGGACCGCTCACGGGGAATACTCTGCGAGCAGAGATAGGAAGTCCTTCCAGGGCTTTGCAGATATCGGTCAACGCCGAGGGCGGGACGGAAAACAATCTCTTACCTCGACGGGCTCTGATCCTTGGTAGACTCGGATTGTTCGTACCGAACCGTTAACGGTTCCCTTGTAGTCCGTCCAGCCAATCTTCACTTCTGGGCCATCCCAGTGGTTTCGTCGGACGAAGGTCGTTGGCCGAGCCGTTTCGAACTCCAACTGTATGTCCCCAATTTTCAATGCATGGAACTGAATACTGAGGATAAGTGACTATGAACCAGGATGATAATACCAGCTACTCGCGTCTGCTTCGAATCGGACAAGTTCTTGTTGATCCAAGTTGATAGGCCCCTGTGCGGTTGCCGATCGAATGACAGCAAGTTCCTTTTGAATTTCGGAAACGTTTGTTTGGACGGCATTGACAACGTTCGACACTTCAACCAGATCCATGCGAGTTCCAGTAGCGGCAATGAGCTAAATCGGAAGATCGAAGCAGTTAGCTGATTGGCCGGCATCCAGTATCCACCTCGGCTTACCGTAGCATCCGCTCGCAGATCATTCACTCGCCGAGTAAATTGAGTGATTTCATCTCTTATCGCGGTAGCCTTGAGATATTTCTTGAATCTAGACGACGACCAGTCCTTTGACATCGTCGCAATATCTTTCGACAGTCCGCTCAAATGCCTACTCGCAACTGATGAGACATATCCCAAACCCATCTAGGCAGACATACACATTGAATTCGACGCATATTTGACGGAATCTGGCATCCGGCGTGTCGGGGTGAGCGTCCAGTTCTTCGCGCAATAGCTTCATTATGGTGACCACAGACTCCGCAAGATATTTGAGATCGTCCGTGTTTTTCCCGACCGTCTAGACCGCTATCAGACATAGACCTACAAAAGAATCCTGCTTGCTCACCTGGATAAGCTCCAGCAGCGCTACACCCCCAGCCAATGCAGTATTCACATACGGGAACGGAACACAGCCGCTCACGGACGCGATACCGCGAGACACCACGAGAAGAGGTGAGATCCAGTCATTTGAAGTGGAGGAGTAGAAAAGTCGAAGACCAGGCATTGGGTGGATTCAGAGCCGAAGGATAATGGCGGGGAAGAACAGCAGTAGGTCGGGCGTCTAAATGGTGTCTCACACGACACAGCTTTTGCACAGCTTCTTGACAGCTATGTGTATCAGATTGGGCAATTAACCGCTATTCAAGTTTCCTTGCAAGCGCGTCATGTGCGCGCAGCAGGAGCGATTTCAGCACCGGAGGACGTCTGTTCAAATAAAACAAACAAAATCCCGTGGGGGACATAAACCAAGGAACAGTGAACACGTAAAAAATAGTCGGATGTTGGTCGGATGACGATAACCTAGTATCACCGCTTCTGCATCCATGATCCGAAAGCCTTCAGATGGGGAGATCGGTAATTCAGCGACATTCGACAAGTAACCCTACAAACTTCATGGATGTCCATTGTAAATGATGCAGACAGGGACCTCCCGCTACCAGCGATAAAAAGATCGCTTTCAACAAGCAGAATGGCCCGGGCTTGATTCGAACGAGCATCTCCCGCAGGGCTAAATTCTTAAACTCAACATTGAGTGTGGGTGCGGACCTCCCGCCACCGGGCCTTCCTGCTATACCCGGGGACTTAGTGAAGTGGCATTTGATTTGAACTCACTAGGAATATAACAGATTGAATGAACATCTTGCGCAGAACCTCTGCGCTTCGCTACCCTTCATCATCGGCGCAGAGAATTTAAAAAAAGAATTCAAATTGCACTCAAAATCCGGCGACGGCTCAGCGTTATTGATTGGAGATGGGACATCCGGCGACTGGGCCCTTGTGCAGGATCTACAAAGTCGGTTAGGCTCGCAAATTTTGAACTCACCGGGCGGGAAAGAAGTAACAAAGACAAAGCACAAACTGTATGGCCCAGGCTCGATTAATATTCAAACGAGAAGGTCTGACAGGAATCAATGTTCGCGTTGCAGTTTATACAATGCAAGCAGACGCGGAGCTTAAGAGAGTTCAAATTTATATTTTACTCCGCACCTGGAAAAAAAGAGGCGCCTTTGCCAATATGGCCTAATCTTGATTCGAACGAGCGACTACCGCATGCACAACGCAGAGGAATTTTATGCAGTGCGGGCGCGAAACCTCTCGTTACCAGGCTTTCCCTTAGGCCTTAATGCCTGGAAACTTGGTCACTTAGGAGGGATACATCGAAGTAGATTTGAACTCACCGAGGAGTGAAGAATAAACAAAAAAGGCGGGGACAAGGGAATGACGCGGGCTCGATTCGAACGAGCAGATCCCGCTGAAACCCCATGATCGAGTCTCAGTGGTTGTGGCCGCGAGCCTCCCGCTACCGGGCCTTTCCAGGTAACCTAGGAGCACGGTTAAGAGGGGTCACTTGAGGATTTTACGGCGCAACCATAAAAAAGGGAAGAAGAATCAATCATCCAACCCGGCCTGGACTGGAGCGACCACTGTACACCAACGACTATACAGTCTATATAGATTACAGACGAGGACTCTTCTCTTGCTCTTGAAACTCGGTTACCATATGAGCGTTCAAATTGCGGAATTTACCGCGAGATAAAAAGGTGGCTGATCCTACAGTAATAGCAAAGGCCTGGGCTCGAATCGAACGAGCGACTTCCGCAGACAATGATGTGATCCCCCACAGAAAGCAGGTGCGGAATCTTTCGCTACCGGGCCTTCCTCAAGTATCTACGACCTTGAATAAGCCGCATCGAATGATTTTAACTCACCGCGGGGAGGGACTCAAAAACACCAGCAAGGTTTAATTCATGGCCGGGCACGAATCGGATGAGAGTCGTCTAAATACAACGCTATGAGCCTACTCAGTGCAAGCGCAAACCTCCCTGCTGTTGTATCTGCGAACCCCGTAACCCGCTAAGCAGCACCGAATTTGAACTCCGAGTCGCCTGAGAATTTTTCGAAAAGGAATCGCTCATCCAGTACCAATCAAGCAAATGACATCAAATCGATTGCGATGGATGGAGTAGGGAACGAGTTGCTATTGGCAGCGAAGCGGCGCTGAAACGCTGAGCAGAAGGTGGCGAAGAAAGAATCCGCGCACGCCGGATCATACATGATCCGACGTGATCCGATCTGCGGTGCCTCTCTTCTTGTCGCTCGCCTGCATGTCGACTCAATTTTCTGTGTCCTTGTATGCGATGACTGTTGAACTCCGCCTGTGTCCCGTCTCAAACCTTGTGCTCCGGAATGTTCCTGGTCGTCCTCGCACCGCGCAGGTGGCGCGGACATCTTCGTGAGTCGTCGCAAGCGCGACCTCTCCCGGGCCAGGCACTTAGGCTTCTCAGCGGTGTGAAAGCCACCGTGCTCCACTCGCGGATCTCCATGCTATGCTATGCGTGTCACTCTTCGGAGCGTTTGGGCCGTCCTTAGCTTAGTGTACGCGTCTCCGTCTGTGCTGGCCCATCTCGCAGGGAATTCGACTACAGCGAGCAAGATCCCTGAGTTCACGGAGCCAGAGAAGGGGTACCATTCGCCTGCATCTTGAGGTGCGTGGTTATTTCGGCTTCTCGTCCGCGTCCTCCCTCACAGTTTCTTCCGCCGCATGTAATTCCTACTTGTCCATACACAAGATTTAACGCGCCTGTTCCACCCATCGCGGAACATACCCGGTCTCCATCTACGCGTTCTTGTTCTCCGCATCCTGCATCCCGCTCCCGTCCCACATTCCCCTCTTTTGCATCCCTCCGCCGGGGAGCCTGCACGTCCTCGTGTGTTCCTCCCCCTCTGCTCCGGCGGTAAGTTAACAGGGTGTGTTTTAAAATTTCGCATCCGTCGTTCACTTGCCATTCTTCATGATTCAGCTACCTCCAGTCTCGCATTCCGGCGCCACTCCACCCCGATTTGGCTGCGCCCTCCGCACCCTTTCCTCATACTCTAGCCTGTATGCATGATCTCTTTCCTCCCTGCTCTCCCCTTCCATTCCACGCCTCCACTCCGTTCCCGTCTAACCCTGCACACGATGTACGCGCTTACGCCTGGGCATCCAGCACCAGTGGACCCGCGCTTTGCTGGTGTGCATCCGGATCTCCTCCACGTCCAAGCCCAACACAATGATACTATGTCGGGCTTTGATACCGCGTTCGAGGAGAGCTGTTCAGCTCGGATGGCCCGTCCTAACTCGAAAGTGACGACGGGACACGAGAGAAGTGCGCAGATGGAATATTGCTACGCTTGTCCTTTGCGCTGGGTTTGTATAATCTAGATCTTGAGCTCACTCTTAATTCTTCTCATTCTTCTCATTCTTCTCGAGCCGGGACAGCACCCTATACGGTAGCTAAGAATTTTGGTTTGATAATGAAATTCACACCCCCGGGCTCGAATTGAACGAGCGACACCTGCAGAAACGACGAGTCGGATGTTAATATTAAATGCAGTGGCGGAAACCTTCCGCTACCGGGCCTTCCTCTGTCTTCTACAAACTTGTTCAAGCAGCATCGAATTTGAACGCACCAGAGCAAGAATTAAAAATGGTTCACTCCAAATTCTAACCACAGACAAACAATAAAAACTATCTAATTGATGCAGGTGCGTAACCATCAGCCAGTCGTACTTGGAACTCGTATCTTGACTGACCGAGCAATAAAGCATGGACAAAAGTAGATTCATATAAACCCCTCCCACTAACGTGTGAGGGATAAAAAGAACGATGCCAACGATTTCATGGCCCAGGCTCGAATCGAACGAGCATCCCCGCGCACAGATATTGCAAGCGGGTGTCGACCTTCGGCTACTGGGCCTTTCTAACCTGCCTGCGGAGTTCGTCAGGTAGAATCGAAATTGAGGTGAGTCACCGTGAAATGAAAAAAGAACAAGAAGTCATGGCTCGGGCTCGAATTGCACGAGTATCTCCTGCTTACAACGATTCGACTATGGAAATAGCGAGTGCAGGTGTGAGTGGACGATGACTAGCAGCGGAAAGAAACCATCCCGTAATGCAGAAGAATTTGTTGCTTCAGCTACGAACCTCAGCTCGAACGAGACAATGAAGTGAATTATTTTGAACGGGTTAGCCCGATGAAACTTTTACCAGCAAAATTGCCACTAGTGAATTTTTACCAGCCCAAGTTCGCGGCTGCTCTGGATCAAATCCCGTAACTTGCGGGAGACGACTGTCGGTTCTTCCCCTACTGCGGCGAGCCGACGAACCTCATCATGCAAGGTGGAGGCACTCGAGCGCATAGGGAACATCCCGACTGTCGGCCCGCCGTCGGGCTGCATTGCTATTATGTGCATGTCCATCCGGCCGCCGCTGGGCGCCGCACGCGCTGCAAGTCCTTTAAAGTTGATTGTCTCAGATGAGTTTGGGAATGCTGATGAATCTTGGACGGAAATCCGTGGGCGTTCACCGATGGAATAGAAGAACAGTGTAGATCTGGGCATTGGGGTTTTGGCGTAGGAGTGCAACCTGGTCACAGAGGATCTCGTGCTTGTATTTCGTGTAATCGTCGTGTAATATTGTTCGCAGGAATGTCATGTTTCGTGCGCTCAGCGGGTCGCGATGTTCTGTATTCGCTATCAGTCGTCGCATATGCAGGTGGAATTGGAGGGACTTACGAAGTCCGAAAGAGCGCATGGAGGTACTTGCGCCGGTGGTAGTGCTCCCAGTCAATCCGTTGGCATGACTCGCAGCAGTAATAGACCTAGTGGCAATGGCCGCAGCACATAAAATCAGTCTTCGGACGAATCTCGCCGCACTGAGGGATACTCTATTAGTTGCACTCGCCGGAACCTTAGACATCGTGACCGACCTCCATATTGTCGCACGCCTTACGAGATATGTATTCGGCAGATTTCCTGAATTGCATCAAGGCTATCCGTTTCTCGGCCAGCTGTCGGAAGTCCTTGCACAGAGAAAAGAGATGAAAAAATGGGAAATAATCGCCAACGGGCATCCCATCTCCTGTTATGAGGGTTCGTTTGTACAAAAACTAAATCCCGCGCACGAAAGAGGTTTAGGCGCGCGCGAAAGATGTCAGACCTAAAAAAAATATTCTGTAACCGCCCGCAGAACGTGTTCTATAGGACCCATTTATATTAGGATGAAGTTCTATACCTCCTCCTTGTGGTTGCTCTGCTGTAGAGGCAAGGTCAAACAATCTAATCTAATGGAGCTTAGTATCTGGTCAATTCTGGCGCATTACACCGATTATCTACTTTTGTTGATTTCTCCTGAGCCTATCAGTACTCTTGATTTGCAGTCGGTATACTGCAATAGAACGTTCTCTCTCAAATTTCAAAGTCGAGAATTTTGAATCAATGTAATCTAATCTAACCCGATTATCTTATCTTGCGGATCAGACCGACTCGACTCTGCCGACCTTTGGCAAGTGGACTCATTATTTACGAGGCGCCAGAAATCAAGTCATGAAACAGCACACTGTGAAATTTGGCTAGACAACACCTCACGGAGATCGTCGCCCGATCGTCGCGGCGCTCGCCAGCGGAGAGTCCAGTGGGGGGACCAGTTATACTAGAGACGTATTGGAGACCGATATGCATGCGATATGCTTGCTCTCAAATGGATAGCAGAATTGTTTACATAGCCAGCCCTCTTTTGCGTACGCGGACCAAGTTCTTTCGTGTGCGCCTAAACCTCTTTCGCGCACGGGGAATTATTTTTTGTACAAACAAACTCTCATACCTGTAGAACTATTCAAGGGCATATTAGGTACAGGTGTGGATCTCCCGATATCACAGAGCAAGGTTAAGCTGAATTCAAGAGCCACAAGAATGACAGCAGATTTGAACGTTCCATGACCATGTTTATAGATAAAATATCATGGTCATGGTGCACAGGAGGGCGCTGATACGGCCCAGATTAGTCCAGCCGTGAAATTGCGCACTTTTGACTTTCTAAGGATCCAGAAATGGGTCCGCGGACTGTTGGATGGCGCTCCACTGAGGCTAATTATACTCCGCGGACCCCTGTTCGGTGATACATAAGAGAGTCAGAGTGAGCTCCGAGCTGCTGATTGAGTGTTAATCATGCGAGAGGTGTGAATCAGTGTATGTTCGTGGGATTCTTGGCCCTTACCAATTGGGGGTCGGGATCGCTGTCATGTACTAGGAAGCACCGCCAGACTCAGTCCACAACCTATATGTAGGGGCGGATTGCGCTGCAAAGGCTAGACACATAAACAAGGAGATATATAAACATAAAAGCCCAGACCAAAGACAGATTGAATCTATTATCAACTACAGAGTTGTGGGAGAGACTGAGGCTAAGAGGTCGAGATACATGGAACGCAGGTTCCGCGGAGGCTATAAATAGCACGCGGAAGGCTTAGACAGCTCAGCGGCTCCATAACTCGATGTCCAGCTTGATCTATCTCATTCATAATGATTGCTAACTGCGAGGATCGAACACAGTCGATACCTAGCAGGGCCCAGACCACACGTGATGAGACAGACGCGCTCAGATCAGACAACAAAGACAAGCACAATCGATCTATTTCGGATCTAGTGCAGGAAACCAGATTGGGACCTAGCATATGCGTGGCAGGACGGCTCCGCGGACCCGTTTAGCAGTTATTGCTTATCAGGGCTTGGTATACTTACCAACCAGGCCGGCAGGAAACGTCAGGACGGCAATACACGAATTGCGTCGGCAGCTCCGCGGGCAATTCAAATATACCCTTTATAGGTTGACGAGTCAAACAAGATGACTCGTTCGGCTTCAGAATCTCATCAAGCAACTCGGCATCCGTTTACGTGGCTGCCGCATATCAAATATCCCTACTCATTTAGTCATTATCAGTTTATCATGTATTTATCAGAAGTAGTATAAAAGGCCTGCCAGAACCCGCAATGCCTCAGTTCATCCTTGCCCCCAGTATTGCTGTGACTACGGTCTAAAGCTTGCTTATACGGCATTGGTGTCCTCTGGTCGGCTTCACGGAGATTTGTTATCATACAATCTTTCGTTTGTAGTTGCTCATTAACAGAGATTTGGTTGTTGGCTCTTAATTTAGCTTTAAGGCACCTAAGCTCGCGTTGTTCACCGTAAGAAGTGTTCACGTATAAAACCTAAAGGTACTAGGGTAGCGAAGCCCAAGTCCATCGTTCAACCTCTTTGAGTGAGAACTTTGCCCTAAAGGTACTTTGGTAACGAAGCCAGAGTCCATTGTCAAGCCCGTCGAGGTTGTGACTTTGCCCCAAAGGCACTTGGGTAACGAAGCCCAAGTCCACTGTCACGCTCGTCGTAGCGGTGTCAGTGCCCTAAAGGTACTTTGGTAACGAAGCCAGAGTCCACTGTTCGAACGTCTCGCATAGAGAGTTTGGTTCAGCACCATATACCCACCACAGAGGCATACAGCTGTCTCCGCGGATCCCTCCGCTGGCTATATTTAGCTCCGCGGAACCCTAAAACTATCCAAATACCCTATTTACCTTGGTACTTAGGTGGACAACTCAGTCAGTTACACTGCTGAAGGACCTCTTTTGAGTCTATTAGACTTCGAAGTGCGAGTTTCCAACTACAAGTCAGAGAATTCAATCTTAGTCGCATACTACGACGAGACCCTGAACTCAATTCGCCTTGGTTGTGCATTAAGTGTGTGTGTGTTGTGTGGTTGTTTTGTGCGTAGCAGAGCAAGTGATATTTCATAGGCATAGCCAGAGGCACCGTTTCAGCGCTCAGCCAGCACATCGGAGAGGCTTCAGTCCTCAAAGATGTCAATATCCCAACAAATCGGCACGTGCTGCGGCGCGAGTAACCGGCATGGAAACGTTGCACTAGCAGCGACGAGGCCAGGAAACTCGATGAATGTCAACGATTGGACAGGATTTGTGCGGGGAGAGCATGAATGAGTGGAGAGTAGGATGCACCTAGAGGCCGGCGATGGCGGCGGCAACAGGGAAAGACTCCAGTCACAAAGCCAGTACGGTCGTACTGGAGGTGTAGCGTTTCTAGCGCAGGTGGGAGGCTAGTAAAGAACGTGGAACTGTAGAGGAACACACCTGCACGCAGATGCCGCAGACCGGAGAGCAGTAACCCTAGGAGCTCTGCTTAATCATCTGCCGTTGAGACGGTGATAGTGATAGAATTATACACGACATGGTCCAGCCTCTGAACACCGTGTTCCCAAGATTATCACAGCGTGCACAAGCTCCTTCGCCTTGGACCCCAACTACCCTACTTGACGAGCTATTCATTATCAGAACATCTATCAAAAGTAGAATACGAAGTGGTAGAAAATAGAAACTAATTGTTACGCCGTGGTAGCATCAAGCAGTGAACGGGAAGAGGGAAAACATATAATGGAGTGACCTCGTAAAGCACGGATTAATTAATCCAGATCAAAGTAAAGTTCAAAGTAAAGTTCAAAAAGGCAACCGGGGGTTTGAACTCTGGACGACCCACAATGCATCCAAGTAGCCACAACAGCCACCAGACTAAAGGACCAACACCAAAGGTGCATAGTTCGGCACCTGGTCCCTTTGTGTCTTCATGCACAATTAAAGGTACATTTGAGAAATAAATTGAACATCTCAGTGAATAATGCCTGGGTGTTTAATCATTGATTGAAGAGTGATTAAACAATTCCTCTCTATTTGATTAAACAAGACTCATCCTTGGATTCAATAAGATCAATAGAAATTTTCGTAGACCAGACAAGATTCACAAAATATTACATAAGTGATCCCAGATGTAATTGACCAGAAGTCTAGTCAGTCTATTCTATTCTACGGTTTCCAGTGTCTCGAACTCCAGCTGGGGACCAGAGGGTGGTAATAAACACTCATTGGAACAAAGAACAGCATTTATGTAAGAATCAAAGGGGAGAACAGTCTTGGTCTCGGAAAGACAAGATATGAAGAGATCTATTTGACCTGAAGCCTATTCCATCTGTTCTATTAATTCTGGTGGCCGGAGCAGTCGGTCTCGGAAATTTCGAGGCCAAATCAGGGATTGATACACTCGGGAAGGGAACCAGATAGTTCCTCGACCGATTCCCTCAAACTTTTTTTATATTAGCTTGACGCCCACATCTGTCGGTTGAATTTGCGCTACCTCCGAAGGAAATCGGTTAAAAACTGAGGGAGTTTCAACTTCCTAGTGAAATTTCAATACAAAACTAGTCATAGTATATTATACTTGCATGGTCCACAGCCTGAATTACGAGTTTACTGAAGAAAAACAAGTAGGTATGTATGGGTGGTTATCCTTACATAGATCTACAAGATGTCAACAGAGCACACACCATTCCAGGGGGTCGATCACACAAGATGCTCACAGACCGTGAACTGGCCGGCCTTGAACAGATAGGGCCTCCGGTTGTGGGACCTAGTCGGGGTTCTCCCCTTCCAGATATAAATCCCCGGAGTCCACCAGTCACAGAAAGTTGTCGTATGTTTGTCCCTTTGCAGGTTGCATGCGGGAAACCAACAACCAAAATAATTTGCCCGAAGGGAGGCAAGTGAATTGCCAAAGAAAATTGCGGGACCGCAGGATCGGCACGACATTATAGATCTTCAGCACATTGAATGCCAATTTCGCGAGGACTGGTGTTATTTCCCTTCTCACAAGAACTGCTTTGAAGAAGCTCATCGCCTCTGAACAGTGTGAAATATTCGATCCAAGTGCGGATATCCACCGGGCCTTATCTCAGTTATCTCTAGACCTGGGCACTTATGTAGTTAAGATAGAATAATAATTGAGTTAGGACGAAATTTGTGCATTCCCAGGTAAGTATTCAGTTATTCAACTTATAATCAGAGCGGCAGAAGAACATCTCTTTCCCTCACGTGGTAGGCACGCGGAGCACAAACTTTTACATACTTTCCATCCTCGTCGCACAACCCGAGTACCTCCGAAAACAAGCCAGTTGCAGAACTTTGATTGCTGCATCGCTGTCGGGAATTCGACTAGTTGGTATGGAGTCTAAAACAAGTTCCTCCGTGCGGATAATAGAGCGGCAGGAAGGGCCAAAGGCAGAATAGAGGCCATGAGGTATTGTGAGGTCGAATGAATTTACAATGAGCGCTACTTGTCACATCAGAGTTGCAGGAATGACGTTGGAATAGACGATAAAATAGAAATGTTCCAGTAGGTGTTTATGATTTTGCCTGAAGATTTCGTCAATATGTATCATTTGGACACAATCTTCCATGTAGCCTCCTCACCTTTACAAATCTACCGCGTGCGGATCCAGTTCGGTGAACGAGTTTTTGCACCATTCGTCCTCCACTGAGGAAGAATTAGTCACCATCTAGGAATTGAACCGCATGAGAATGAAGCGCACCGACGGAAGGAGACTTGGTAGAACTGCCACGGCAGGGGTGAAGCAGCGGGAGGTTCAGTGCCTTGGCGGCAGCGTTGGTGCTAGGGTCGAAGCCACATTCCTCCTGGATGCTCTTGGCTACATCGTAGTGATGTTGTCGCCACCATGCCGATTCGATGTACACTGCCCACTTGAATCGTATTTTGAACGCCCCGGATGGTATCAAGGAAGTTTCCTTGTGTGTTGGATCCGTGGACCAGTATATCTTGGGCTCGGCTATACGACCACCATCACCATCGAGTGTGGGCAGCTGGACAAAGACATGCAGCTCTTCTGGCACCGTCTCTAGCAGAGCAAGCGATTTTGGGGTTGTCGCGGTTTCTTCTTGAACCAGAACCATTTCCCACATCAACTGCAGCTGCGTTCGAATCGCTAGGGACCTCGTATTGACATGAACTGGGTTGGATGAATGAGCAGACTCACGGACAAGGAAACGGCCTGCAGTCTGTTTTGAGACGAATTGGCCAGATTGTGCTATCCAAGCCTCAGTGATATCTGGCACATTTGCCCCAAAACCGATCTGTGCGCTGAAAAAATAGCCACAGCGGGACCTAAAGTCGAGCAGTGACGTCCAATTCCGCGTCTTTCCGATCAGAGACACACGAAAACTTGGACCCATGAGCTAAAGCCACACAGGATATAAACGATAGTGCTTACTGAGTCCAACCGCTGTCTGCCCTGTCGTCCACGCAAGGCCAATTGTCGGGCTCGTCATTCCAGCCGCCTGACCAGGTATAATAAACACCCCAAGCAGCATCCATCACGGGGTCGCAGTTTTCCAGCCTTGCTACTGGACACCCTCCGCTTGAGCGATACACGCTGCCCAGAGATGTGAGGCTTTGGTAAATACCTAAGCCCAACATCTGCTGGCTTGTAGTTCGCATGAGCGCCTTCAACTGCATCAACCCCGCCTGCATCCGCGCCGTGGAGTCGTTGTCATGTAGTCGTCTAGCTCGACCATGCCGGGCACTGCCCAACATCGAGTTCGAATAAACGAACCAATATAGGAATGATTCCTCTTCGTGCTGATTGTCGTTGAAGGGGTTAGTCAATATCCCTCCGCACAACGGACTAACAGACAGGCCATAGTGTTGTTGATGTCGTTGAACTCTCAACATGTCCCACCACCAATTTTCCGTTCTGCGCGTGTACCAGCGCGAACTGCCGCGAGCTATTCAAACCCACATAGCCTATTCGCCTATGAAATTCCAGGGCGTCCGAGAAGTCCGAGATCTAAAAGACGTCAGATTCAGGGATACTACGATGATAATCGAGATACCAATGTCGTTTCCCAGTCCACAATGTTACGAGAAGATGGAAGGTTCCTTCCGTACTCATCAAGGGTGTTGAAGTCTGGTAAAAACCTCAGCGTGGTCATGTGGATGCCCTCATCAAACTAACCTCCATGAAAGACCAGCGCTTTCAATCTCGGCGAGCTGCAAAATCCAAATAGCTGGGGCAGATGGGGGGCCCTAAGCCTGATAAACGAACAGCTGATAAGATGACACAGGAACGCTCACGGGGAATGATCTGCAAGGAGAGATAGAAAGTCCTTCCAGGACTTTGCAGATATCGGTCAACGTCGGGGGTGGAGCGTAGAATACTAATCTCTTACCTCGGACGGATCCGATCCTTGATACACCCGGATTGTCCGCACCGACCCGTTTACAGTTCCCTTGTAGTCCGTCCAGCCAATGTGCACTTGCGATTGCTGGCCATTGCGACGATCGACCCTGACGAAATCCGACTTCCGGGCTGTCTCAAACTCTAACTGTATGTCCCCGACTTTCAGCGCATGGAACTGGATATGGAGTGTCAGTGGCTATGAACCAAAATGTGCATATATAACACTCACGTCTTCTTCGAAGCGAACAAGATCTTGTTGATTTACACTGGTAGGTGCCTTTGCGGTTGCCGACCGAATGGCACTAATATCTTTCTGAATTTCCGACACGCTTGATTTCACTTCAACCAGATCCATCCGAGTGTCGACAGCGGTGACGAACTACATGGGAAGATCATGGTAGCCAAGTGGTCAGCATCCAATATCTGTGATCGTAGGTCTACCAACCGTAGCATCTGCTCGCAGATCATTCACTCGGCGAGTAAATTGAGCGATCTCATCCTTTATCGCGTTAGCCTTGAGATATTTCTTGAATCTAGACGACGACCAGTCCTTTGACATTGTCTCAATATCTTTCGACAGTCCGCTCAAATGCCTAATCGCAACTGATGAGAGATATCCAAACCCCACCGTGCAGACAGACATACACATTGAATTCGACACATATTTGACGGAATTTGGCATGCGGGGTGTCGGGGTGAGCATCCAGTTCTTCGCACAATAGCTTCATTATGGTGACCACAGACTCCGCAAGGTATTTGAGATCGTCTGTGTTTTTTCCGACCGTCTAGACTGCTTTCAGTCATAAACATACAAAAGAGTCCTGCTTGCTCACTTGGATAAGGTCCAACAACGCGACACCCCCAGCCAATGCGGTATTGACATACGGGAACGGAACACAGCCGCTCACGGACGCCAGACCGCGAGACACCACGAGAAGAGGCGAGATCCAGTCGTTTGAAGCGGAGGAATAGAAAATTCGCAGACGGGGCATTGGGTGAGTTCGGAGGTGAAGATGGCGGATAAGAACAGCAGCAGGTTGGGCGTCTAACTATTGTGCCTCCGCGGCACAGCTTTTGCACAGCTTCTTGACAGCCCACAGCTTCTACATCCGAAAGCATTCAAATCACGGAAATTTCCTTGGAACCGCATCAGTGCTTCGTTCATGAAGAGGAGCGATTCTACGGCACTGAAGGACGCGTCAAAATAAAGCCAGAAAGAAAAAGGAAGGCAAAGACGCACAAAATAATCGCACGACGGTACATACGAGAAGAACCACCATCTCCGGCGCGGGTCTGCCATGAGAGAAGGGGACAAGGGCTCTGCAGAGGTAATAGTTCAGGTGGGTGAAGTGTGATAAATCGGGCAAGACGCGGCCAAAAATGGTCGGACGATGGGGATTCGGGAGTCGCCGCGCGTAGCATGGGGCATCCCAGGAGACTGCAAAAGCAATTGATGGGGGGCTGCTCAGACCGCTGGGGTCGCAGAACTGCATACATACGCACATTAATACACTCATTAACGCCCTAGGACCTCCATCCCACCCCACTCGAGAACCCTGAACAAAGCGGGATCGAGCGCACGCTCGACGTCCACGCCCACAAGCGCCCTCCACCGCGCGGGTCCTCCGCGCCGACACTCAGTTTCCACTCCCCTAGATGTTCTCGCGTGGCACCCTTTAAGACCATGAACACGCGCGTGATCACGTCTCGCGCGGGCGTAATATCCAGCCGCGCAGCCGTTTCGTACTCCGCCTAGGGAACGAACTGCAGCGCGACATATTCGTGTTTCAGCAGTGATGGAAGCCAGTACCTGGGTACATGTACACAAGTTCAGCGGGTGAATGAGGGAATAATGAAGTAGGCCGCACGTTATGAACTACGTGCGGGTCTCGGTATGTAGGCCTAGCGTGGACCGCGGCGTCGAGGTACGGCGTGACCTCGGTGACGGCGAGCAGGATGGAGTCCGCGGGAGAGAGGTCGCAGGTGGTCGGTGAGAACGATGCGTGCGCAGACTGTCCGAGGACGGGGGAATCCGGGGGCGATATGGGGGTCGTGTGGTTCGTGCTGAATTAGTATCAGGTCCGTCAGAGTCGATGCTATACATATTCAGGGCGCGCGAGAGTACGTACAGCGCTTCCCAGAATAAATACGCCACATCGGGGCTGGTGGTACACTCCGTGAGGCTGCCGTCCGGATGGGTGCGCGTGTCCCACTGGATCGTCTCCCTGCCGTTGGGAGCGCGCTTTGCTGGGACGACGGGATAGATAACAGAGAGGTTCCACTCGCGGGTGAGAGTCAGGCCTACGGAGGCATCGACAACGTGGGGGGAGAAGAGATAAATTCCGGGTTTCCCTCCTCTTTGGATTGGAATTAAGTCGAAGTAGAGTTTGTCGTCAGGGTTTGGCGAGGTTCTGCGCCCAGACGACCCTCTCGCACCACATTGCATCCGTGGCGACAGCATACCAGATTGCAGTCCTCCGGACAGTTCGTTTTCCCAAAGCCTCACAGAGAGACCAACGTTATTTTTCTGACGCTCGTCGTGGGCGCGACATGCAGTCTTGGGGTAGACGACATAGACTGATTACAGCGACGATTTCGCGCTTTGGTCAGCTAGAGTGCGTCAGATTAAATGAAGTTGGGTGAGCATGAGCTGTGAATCATACCAGCTGCCGTTTCGGGTGTGGTATGAACTGATACAGCTTCGGCCTTTACGAGCACCGAGGAGGTCATTTCGACGGCCATCTCCCAGAGGTCGGGCGAAATGTCGGTGAATTGGCCCTCACAAACGTCGAGCTCATCCATTTGGAAGGCGAGTAAACCATCCATGTGGTGCGCAGCCGCAGCTGCAGCCTAAGCACGTAAGGGGAGTGGATGTCGCGTCGAGCTCGAGAGTTCTCGTACCTGATAAGTTTCTGGCCAGGGGATGAGAACGTGTTTCTTGCCATCTATGAGGACTTGCGGGGTTTGGATGTAGAGGACCCAGCGGGCGTCTTGACTTTGGGCATCGCAGGAGGCGAAAAAGGCGCGGTGTTGTCGTTTGTTGTGACCAAGCTCAGCCGACTTAGCGGCAATATCCGAGATCAGATCCCGGCAAGATCCCGGATCACCGGCGAGTAAGTACATAGAACGAGCCGTCTCCTGCAGGAATTTCTAATGTAAGAAGGCCAAGTCACGAGAGATATAGAGCCACAAGCAGTATAGTTAGGGCGGGCGTCAAGAGTACACGGCAAAAGATAACGAGGCAGGGAATATATATAGGCAGGGGCGGAACGAACACGGAAGTAAGCGGGTAGGTAAGAGTCCACATCTGATTTAGCATGAATCGGTCCCTATCCCATTACGGAGTGCAGGCACGTAAATGTTCGCCTCTGGGCCCTCTTGGCCTTTCCGAACTTAGATAGCAGGCCTGGGTTCAATTCCGAACTGTTCCGAACGAGATTCCTGCAAACTCCGTGGTTCAAAATCCTCCAGTAATGCAAGGCACTAACAACCCGCCACCCGCCTTCCTACATGCTGAGTAAAACAGCATTTAATTGGACTCACCAGGAATGATATCCAAAAAAAAATCTATTCCCATCCGTATGGCCCAGGCTTGAATCGAACGAGCACCTCCCACAGAGACATTCTAACCAGTATCAATGATTGCAGGGGCAGAAACCATCCGCCACCAGGCCTTTTTGGAGTACCTGAGAACTGGAGGATAGCGATCGAGTTGAACTGACTAAGAAAAGAAAAGACAACACACGGAGGATATGGCCCGGGCTCGCTTCAAACGAGCGCCATCGGGCCTCATCTCCGTGTCTACGAACCTGGATAAGTCAGACGCATGGAATTTGAATTCATCGTGGAGTGAAATATGTGACACCCAACGAGCAGATGCTGAGGAGTCTCAGTGTGTATTGATTAGCCCCCGTTAGCAAGAGAATGGATCTGCTGACGGCAACGAGCATCGCCTGGATTTTAACTCCTCAGGAGTAGGTATGAAGGATGACAGTAAGTATAGCACCATGCCCGGATATAAAATATAAACCGACGGTCCGAGCTCAATTATATTTCAGCCAAAGAAAACTGCGACGCTCACTGAAATACCTCACTGCAAAGATGGCGAATGAAACTGCCGATCCGTTTAGTTCGCTAGCCATGCCCGATCAATATAATTGACAACCATCCGTCGAGGCGCTCTTCAGGATCATTTACTGTAAAATAAAGCCATTTCTTAGGGTATTAACGGAAAGTTAGGATCACAATCCAAGACTACATCTTCCACGGGACTCCGTTGAACGTTGAAACTTCAAGTTCACTACTTCGTATGAAAAGGAGCCCGAGGACGCCGGATTAGACCGAACCGGAGATGCCCATTGCATAATTCCCTCCCTGGCCTGGCCCTATATCCTATTCGGCCGAGTAGCACTTGAAATAATAATGCCACCAGTTTCGATCGGAGCCGCGGCCCCGACCGGACCCGTGATGCACATGTTTGTCATCAGCTTCTCAGCCTTCAGTCCTTCCCATGGTTAACCACCCATGGTGTCATGATTCTTCCAAGACCTTTGTACCATGCCGAGGCTTTCGTGCTCTGCCTATCGGATTGCTCCATCCTCTGCCGGAGTCACTCCTTTCTTCTCACCGGTCTATCTGGACTCTTGACAGCTCACAGGAGTCGGTCCGTCGCGGACGCCCTCCCTCTTACCTGGAACCTAGTTGGACACGGTCGTGGACAACGTTTGGATGACCTCCCAAGTTGAAGCGCCGACAGTCGCCGCCGAGCCTTCGAAACGATTCTCGCGTTTTCTGGTTATCGGGATAAAGATGCCCCATCTCCGTGGGCATCGATCAGCTGAGCGACTCGGAGGCCTTATAAGGCAGCCGGCTCGTACGGATGTGAGATTCCATCCTTCCAATGTCCAAACTTTTCGAGCCCCTCACAGTTGGAACCGCCGCATTGCAGCACCGGGTGGTGCTGGCGCCGCTGACGCGCTACAAGGCCAGCAAAGAGCACGTCCCATATCTCCCCCTCGTGGCCGAGTACTATACCCAGCGTGGAAGCAGGCCTGGAACTCTCTTGATCACGGAGGGGACGTTCATCGCCGCAAGGGCGGGAGGTTACGCACATGTACCGGGCATCTGGAGCCCAGAGCAGATCGCGGCGTGGAAAGTGGCGCGTGTGCTGTGTTTTTAAAAATTTCACCCTGACTGAATCTCTTGGAACGCAGATCACAGAATCTGTACATGCGAAGGGCTCCTTCGTCTTCATGCAACTCTGGGCGCTCGGGCGCGCCGCTAACCCCGAATACCTGGCTCACGAAGATCCATCATTCCCGTATGTCTCTGTTTCAGATGGGCAGGTGACGGGGAGGAGCAAGCCGCCGCGGCCCCTCACCGTACCTGAGATCAAGGAGTACGTTGGGATGTACGCGCAAGCTGCGAAGAACGCCATTGATGCGGGATGTGATGGCGTGGAAATGCACGGTGTGTCGTTATCCATATCTTAGGGGATCCATATCTAATGACACCGGGCAGGCGCGAATGGCTACCTCATAGACCAGTTTCTGCAGGACGTATCGAACAAGCGGACAGACGAGTACGGCGGGAGCATAGCGAACCGCGCGCGCTTTGTCTCGGAGATCGTAGATGCAGTGGTTTCCGCTATCGGCGCCGAGAAGACAGCCATTCGATTCAGTCCGTGGAGCCCTTTCCAGGGTGGGTTCTTCTTCCTGCTCCTCTGGCGCCATTGACGCGATCGGTGGGTAGGCATGGGCATGGCCGATCCCCTCCCGACGTTCTCCTACGTTATCGCTCAGCTCGCTGTGAGGCACCCGGACCTCGCGTACATCCATCTCGTCGAGCCGCGTATCAACGGCAACGCCACGCGCGACGACGTCGGTGCGCACGAGTCCAACGACGCGCTGCGTGCGCTCTGGGCGCCGCGCCCGCTCGTCCGCGCCGGGGGATTTACGCGGGAGGGCGCGATCGAGGCGGCGGAGAGCGGGGACCTCGTGGCATTCGGGCGGCTTTACATCTCGAATGTATGTGTTCTCTGCGGTCCATTGAATGTTGGAATCTTGATTCACGCTCGCAGCCCGACCTACCGAAGCGCCTGGAGAATAATATTCCCTTGACGGCGTACGAGCGCTCGACGTTCTACATCATTGGCGAGGACAGCCCGCGAGGGTATACGGACCACGCGTTTGCTGAGTAGCGGTTGCGGCGTATAGATGAGCTCTTATTTCCATACTCTGTAATCTTTAGATCAGAGATCTAGAATGGTTTTGAATGCCCCTTCTCGTACAGGACGCGGCCGTGGAAGATCCTCTACCGGGCCTTCATTCCAAAAAGTTAAATACAATTAATCACATCCCCTGGCTCTGGCTCGATTCGAACGAGCATCTCCCGCCGAATTCTTCGCACCAGCATCCAGGGGGCCCGAATCGAACGAACTTCTCCCGCATCCCATAATGCAGCACCGGGCCTTATTTCCGCCTAGCAAACTTGGACTACTACGATCGAATTGAACTCGCCAGCAAAAGAAAAGAGAAAAGAGAACGACGGAATAATATGGCCCGGCCTCGAATCAAATCGCGCTACTCCCGCGGAACGAACATGCAGCTCCGTCAATTGAGTGCGAGGAGAAAATATTTTCGCTCGCACACGCCATCGGCACTCGGAGCAACAGCCCTCACGTCCAGTACACTGCCCGGGTCTCGACGTAGGATTCCTCGAAACCAAGGCGTCTGTCTACGGCGTCGTACCATAAACGGCAACCTGGGATGCACCATCAACCCTTGATAGTACCATCAGTCTTTCACTTGGGACGCAGTGCGTTCGCGGCGAGACTTAAGTTTGGCCGTTGCTGGGATTCGGTGCCGAAAACGACAACTCAACTCAGTTTTCTTTCCACAACCGGAATGGAAACTACTTCCCAGAGGGTTTGTGGAGTAAGTTACTGAGTTCCGTTCCAATTTAATCAGTGCTACTTCCGTTGACTCCGCGCCCATCAAGGCGTCAATCTATAGGGCGCCGCGACTTCAACATAAATTCTTTCACCATAATTGGCAGTTCAACCTGTTCAACCAAAAGTATGTCCCAATTTCCGATAGCACCCGCTTTCTTTTTTTTTGACAGGAGGACTTGGCGCCAAGGATGGAATGTCAACCCAGTTTCCTTTCCATAATAGGAGTGAAAACCCTCCACAACACTTCATTGTCCCCACCAGGTCGCGCATGCTAATTCTCTTACAAAGCCCGGGGAGATCTTGCCCATCCTTAACGATGGCTCCATTCCTAACCCTTCTCACCCATCTCTGCGTCCATCTTCTCGGCCTTATGGGCAACTCTTTTGTCACCCTCATCATCTCCGTCATCGGGTTACTCACCTACGGGCTCTACTTTGTGCTATTACCCGCCCTCTGGCCTGGTCGAATCTTGCATGATACGCTGAAGCGTATTGAAGGAATGGAAATATGTTTACATGAAGAAGCGAAGCTTCGGCGCCTATTTGTGGGTAGGTTGAAACGTATCCGCAATAAACTTGCCGATGATCACGGTGCACACCTGGATACTCCGCTTTTGTATCGACGTGTCGCGTTGTCTTTGTGCAAACGCGTTCGGCGGTGTAAGCGCGATGTCGAGGTGCTATGTCAGGAGCTAGATATCGCGGTACGATGTTTAACTGTCCGATTCTCTGCCCGTTCACCAAGATGCTCCGGCAGATTCAACGACTCAACAATCCAGACGCGACAGGTGATTCAGAAACTGTATCCCGGGGCCGCACCTGGTTCGATGCAGCTTTAACAGCATTAATCGATTGAGGTATATCTGGAATGGCTGCTGAACACCAATATACTGGCAATCTTTCTCAACTAGTTCCCGGCCGCCAGAGTCCTGAACTGAATTGAACTGGTTGCCCGTACCTGGCCATGCTGGCTACGCAGCAGTACTAGCTAAACTGGAGTGGGTGGGTAAATAAGTAACAGTGCTGTAATTTGAGGTGTTCTTTTTCTAAGCAAATAAAGAGGTGCAGTGGCCGAAATTCAGGAAGGCACTTGAGAGACTCTGTATTTTCGAGGTACTTACGGAAACAGGACAGTTCTTTTCTTGTGCGGGTCCTCTAATACGTGATTTTGACTTTCTCAATTCATTCGCATCTTTATCGTACTATTACCTTCTTACAAATGAACGAGATAAGTGGCAATTTTCAAGTAATCATCACTCAAACATTAACTCAACCAACACAGCCAATAGGATTCGATTCGACGCCATGCTCCGGGTTGAACTGTACGCGGCGCGGCAGGTAAATGGCCGTTCATGAATCAGGCCTTCCCAACTGTTTCTTTTTAGTACCAGCATAAAACATATACAGAAACTTCGCAATGAACATGTAAATGTAAATAAGGACAGCAAGTCTTCCTCTCTCCTTCATGTTAAGTTTCACAATTTCATCACGCTCTTCATAGCCACAAAATCCCTCGGCTTCTTCTTTGTCTGTGCCAGCTTTTCCTTCTTCGTAGGCCGTATGTCCAGTTTATCCTCCATGTCGTCTTCTCTCTGCCGCACCCGTGAAACATCGCTTGTCGGTGACCCACCCGCCAACGGCCGAAACTCTATCTGATCAGCCTTCATCGCTTGGTACAACGCCGCAATATGTTTCGTGTTGAATCCCGATATGCCTTTATCGGCTTTTCCATCCGATCGAGGTTGGGGGACTCCCTCGGGCCAACCCGAAACCTCCAAGCCCTGTTCGGCAAGTATGTGCGTCATTTTCTTCCAGGGTAGCCGGGCCTCGGCCATGCCAGTCGTCCCGAGCGGTACACCGTGCTTTTCTATGAGCCCTTTAAATTCAAATTTGGCGCATGATGGGACCGCTTACTGAACAAAGTGACGAAGAAAGCATGTAATTCCCTGATCTTTGCCGCCTTTGATATTTTAGGTTCTATGTTGACTCTAGGTTGGCTTGGACCTGCAACGTTGCTTGTGGCTATCGACTACGGCGGGTTTGGGGCTATTAAGGCGCGACCAACGAATTGAACAAAGTCTTACCTGTTTGGTCAGCCAAGTTGCTTCCGGCGCTACATACGAGACTCCTAGTGAAGAATCTGGAATCGCGGCCCCGGATGGCGGACTCCCAGAGTCTCCTCTTGGTGGATCCCATAAATTGGTGAACTCGCGTACATGTGTCTGTGCAGTGGCATGCCCCTCAAACATCGTCGTATCTGGAGAAAAGACTTCCTGGTGAGTGCACATCGTCTCAAAGCTGGTATGAACGAACATTCGGCAAGAAGGCCCTCGCCTGTCAAATCCTCATAATTTTGAGCAGCCGAAGATGGTTCCTGCCAGCCGAGGTTGGATGCCTCGAACTCCGAAAATATTGTAGCATCGAAATTGTTGCGTTCACTTTCAGCGCCCATCGCGCTCTCATGTGTCTGCTCATGAGTGACCTATGGAAGAAAGCATAATACATATAACCGGTATTGATTTTGGACCAGTACACACCTCTTCACCACATAAGTTGACACCGCACTGCTGCTCATATAGCCTTTGAGACTCCTAGTATCCTGTCAATTTGGTTGTTGAACCAGATATTAGATGGCACGTACAGAATCATCTTCTCCATCTGAACCAGCGTCCGGGAAGATGAACTTGCAATCGTCTGATATAACCTGGATAGTAGATAAATGTTTAGGCTAACTGTGAAATATCATTGGTGAAACAACTCACAGCTAATCGTTCGATAACAGCGAATACTTTAACAATATTTTGCGATCCGAGTGTAATTTGACCAGCAGATATTTCATCAACGCAGTCATACAGGGCACGAATGTCATCGCATGCGTCACAGTCGTCGTTGTCGTCTCCGAATAAGGGGACCAGATCCGTGGAGTAGAGCAGTGCATACGCGGCTGCATACCGTGTGCGACATTCTACGTCCAAATCGCTCCAGGGGCCAATCCAGTCGGGGTCATCACAGCAGGTATGCGCATCATGCTCAGTAGCCTGACAGAATCGCTTCACAGCACGCTGCACATATTCCGGGAGAAGATTGAGATTTAAAAAAGAAAGCGGGAGTCTTTCGCCAAAAACCTCGTTATCAAGGTCGTGCGCCGCAGCAAGACTGACCCTTGGTCTCCAGCTTGCTTCTTCGCCCTTGTCTTGAAATTCATGATGTCCACCCAGTACTCGAACCACGTCGAACCAAAATATCGGTTCTATGGGAGGAGAACGATCTCGTCCCCGTTTCGGTGCAAAGCGGGCAAGAGAATTAATCATATCCTCTATTTTCTGCCAGGATGGTGGGTTTAAATTTGTGTCAATGTCCACCAAGGGATCATGATCAAGCAGCCGGGAGCGCAATCCGTACGTCCTCCTATCCTTCTCGGGCCAGCGTTTCGCTAGTAACTCCTCGATGGGGTTCACAATCTCCGGCAGAAAGAGGTGAGGTCGTTGAAAGACAGCGAATGCAATGACTTCTTCGAAATCTTCACACCCGTGAAAATATTGCCAGAGCGTAACCAGATATAAAGGTGGAAGATGACCAAGACCGGTTTCGGAATGGATTTTTTGTCGGCTACATCAAAGAAATTATTTAAGTTGGTTAGCTGAGCGAGATCACATACAATCGTTCATCACACAACGAGCAGCTATCGTCATCGTTAAAGTGCCAACATGCCAGCTCGCTGCCTTTGAGCTCGGGGAACAATGCAGCTCGCATCGTTGCCCATGTGCCAACCTCTAGAGTAGCCTGATAATCGTGCTGATGCCCGGCATCGTCCATAGCGGATTGGAAGGCTGCCAGCGCATCGACATCAATGGGGATGGCTTCAGAGGGACGCTCATTGGAGCGCATGAGCTTGGAATAATTGTCGGCCCAAAAGGTAATTGCCCGCCCTTGGAGGTCCCATTTATTCCAGGCGGATCCACGTTCCCTTGGACGATAATCCTGAACAGAGGATGACATCATCACCAGCCAGAAAATCATCCCAATTCTCATGGCTGGTGTGGTCTGTGCAGCTCGCTGGAGCGAAGCATCATCTGACTCCAGTATTTGGGTAACTGTGTCCACATCCTGAGTCGGGAGTTGCCATTCCTCCTCCTCCTGCCCGGAGTCCATGAAAGCATCGTTTGGGACGCAATAATCTCGGTCTCCCTCAACAAAGACCCATAGTTTTCCGCTCTTCACGATTTCTGTTAGTACCTTCTTTCCATCCCTGGTCCGAGTCAATGAGGGCCAGCCTTTGAGGCTTTTATTGACTCTGGCTTGGATCAGGGATATGCGGGTATCGAGCTCGAAGGTCGGGATGAGGGGCGGAGTGAAGCTGATCGGGAGGCCATGACCAGGATTGAAAGAGATGTTGTCCATGAGGATGGTGGTGGAAGACAAAGGGCGCTCGATGGCTGTAAAGTGTGTGCTGGCAACGGCCAATGAGATGAGGTCCCCGCCGTCACCACTACCTTTGACGTCGTCGGCGATAGCAAGGCAATAGGGTAAATCAATCCAAAATGGCCCTACCCGAGGTTACCCGAGCGCCAGTTTTTTTTTGGAAACAATATATGTATACTGTATGTATTATTACATTTAATTCGACAGTCACGGGTCACAGGGGGGTTGAAACTTGTAAAACACCGCTCTTGACATCTAAAACTTACAGATATCGTTTTTCTGCCCTTCCCGAGTCCTCACTAATATCCAGAGCCTTCAATTATTTAATTTTCAGCTCCATACTCTAAACTAGGTTCGAACTCAACACACAAGCCACAAAACCATACCAGAGGTAAATACTTTAAACTAGGATCTGCCTGGTTCTCCACACTTCCACAAACAATCCCAGACAATTTGGGGGCACAAATACCTAGTTCATTGGGGGAAATCCGTTGGGACCGTGTCAATTTTTGGGGGTGTCATGGTCCAACCTTGGTCTTTGGCTACCACTGCTTTTATATGTTCTGCGGCGAAATAGTAAGAACCAGAGAGAAGGACAATACACCTTCCGCGGTGTTCTTCCGCTTCCAAGCTTGTTTGCTGTCTTTTTCTGGGACCAGCGACATATATACAAAAACATTGCTACTAACATCGTCATATATATCATAACGGTGTTTCCTCTCATGGTGGGTTTCAAAATTTCATAACACCTTTCATCGCCAAAAAATCCTTCGGTTTTTTCCTCGTCTCTGCCGGCTTTGTTTTCTTCAACGGCCGCATGCCCGCTTCGTCCTCCACGTCATCCCTCTGCCCCACGCGCGAAAGATCGTGTGGCACCAGCGGCTTGAAGTCGATCCGACCGGCTTTCATTGCTTCATGGAGCGCCGCAATGTGATCCGTGTTGAATCCGGATATGCCTTTATCGGCCTTGCCGTCCGATCGAGACTCGGGGACTCCCTCAGGCCAACCAGCGACCTCCAAGCCGTGTTCCGCAAGTATACTTGTCATTTTTTTCCAGGGAAGCCGGGCTTCAGCCATTCCGGTCGTGCCGAGAGGTACACCATGCGTTCCTGTGAGCCGTTTAAATTTAAATTGGGACAGGAAGGGACAGCTTACTGAACAAAGTCACGAAGAAAGTATGCAACTCCCTGATCTTGGCTGCCTTTGATATTTTCGGTCCCACATTTTCCTTGAATTGGCTTGGACCTGCCCCATTGCTTGGGGCCATCAATTCAGGCAGCTGTGGAACTATCAACGTGTGACCAATGAAATCATGGAACAAAGTCTCACCTGTTGGGCCGGCCAGTTTGATTCCGGTGCCGCATGCGAGCGCGCGTCTTCACCTGGTGATGAACCTGCAATCATATCCTGGAAAGGAAGATGCTCCGAGTCTCCTCTTGGTGGATCCCGCCAACTGGCGTTCTCCCCTACAGGTTGAAGTGCACTGACGTGTCCCTCACTGCTCGATGTTGCATCTGCGGAAAAGGCATCATAAATTTGAGGAGCAGAAGAGTCTCCCTGACAGCCGAGGCCGGATGCCTCGGGTTCTGTGAATTTTGTATCAAAAGTGTTCGCTACATTCTCAACGATGATCGCGGGCGCGCGTGTCTGGTCGTGGCTGATCTATGTAAGAAAGAATAAATATATAACCGGGATTAATTTTCGGCCAATACACACCTCTTCATCATCTGAGGCGTCGTCGTGCTGCTGATTATCTGGCCGTTGAGATGAGTCAGAACTATCATCCTTATATCGTGTCAGTTTCGCGTTGAACCAGATATTTACTTGACGCCTACAAAGTCATCATCTGTATCCGACTCGTCCAGCAAGGTGAAACGGCGCCGATTAGCAATGACCTGGATATCCAATGGTTCGTGTGTGAAATTTGAATTACTAAAAACTCACAGCTTCTTCATCGTCTGAGCTGCCGTCACGCTGCCGATCATCCCAGTCTTGGGCCGGTTCAGAGCTCTCATCCTAATATCATGCCAGTTAGGTTGTTGAACCACATAGTGAGTTGGTAAGTACAGAGCTATCTTCTGCATTCGACCTATCGTCCGGGATGACCTAGATAGTGGATCAATATTTGAAATGGTTCTTTTTTGAGATTTGGAGCATGAATGACTGACAGCCTCTTCATCTTCTGAGCTGCCGTCGTGCTGCTGATCATCCGAGTTTTGAGTAGTTCCAAAATCATCGTCCTAGAATCATGTTAGTTTGACTTTTAAACGAGATTTTGAGATGGCATGTACAGCGATATTCTCTACATCCGACCTGTGTTCCGAGAAGGTAGATATGACCTAGATAGTAGATAGATATTTAAGTAAGATGGTTCTTTTGTGAAAATTAAATAATGAAATGACTCACAGCCAATCGTTTGATGAAGCGTAATACTTTGACAATATTTTTCGACCCTAGTATGGTTTGGCCAGCCGATATTTCGTGAACACAGTCGTACAGCACACGAATATCATCACAAGCATCACAGTGGTTTTTCGCATCTCCGATTAAGGGTATAAGATCCATGGAGTAGAGCAATGCATATGCTGCTGCATACCGTGTGCGACATTCTACATCCAAGTTTTTCCAGCCAATGCGGTAGAAGCCATCACAGCAGCTATGTTCATTGTGCTCTGTAGCATGACGAAATTGCTTCACAGCATGCTGCACATATTCAGGGAGAAGATCAAGATTTAAAGGGGGGAAGCTTTCGCCAAGAACCTTGCCATGCAGCTCACCCGCCGCAGCGAGGCTGCCTCTTGGTCTCCAGCTTGGTCTCCAGCTTGCCTTCCCCTTGTCTCGAGATTGATATTGTGCACCCAGCACTCGAACCATGTCGAACCAAAGTATCGGCTCTATATGAGGAAAATAATGGTTCCCCCCCCAGATCGGTGCAAAGTGGCCAAGAGAGTCAATCATATCCTGTATTTTCTGCCAGGGTGGAGCCCCAAGGCGGAATCCTGGGACTAGCGAATCATATTTGACCAGCTCATAGTGTAGGCCGAATGCTCGCCTAGCGTTGTCGGGGAAACGCTCAGCAAGTAGCTCCTGGACCGCCTTCACAATCTCCGGTAAAAAGAGGTGAGGCCGTTGAAAGACAGCGAAGGCGATTATTTCTTCGAAATCTTCACACCGGTCAAAATATCCCCAGAGAGCAACCAGATGTACAGGGGGGATATGGATATGATCGTAACCCGCCTCGGACTGGAACTTTTCTCGGCTACATAGAAGAGATTAATTTAGGTTGAGTACTCAAGCAAGATCACATACAATCGCTTATCACATAATGAGCAGCGATCTTCATCATTGAAGTGCCAACATGCCAACTCGGTGTCTTTCAGCTCAGGGAACAATGCAGCCCTCATTGTTGCCCATGCAACAACATCTGGGGAAGCCTGGTAATCGTGGTGATGGCCGGCAGCGCCCATAGCAGATTGGAAGGCTGCCAGTGCAGCGTCATTAGTGGGGATGGCCTCGGAGGGACGCTTTTTGGAGCACATGATCTCGGAAAAGATGTTGGCCCAAATGGTAATCGCGCGGCCTTGGAGATTCCATTTATCCCAGGCAGATTCTACTTTGTTATCGTACGGAACCGCAAGTGATTTAGATGTTACAACCAGCCAGATAATCATGCCGATTCTCATGGCTGGTGTTGTCTGTGCGGCTCGCCGAAGTAAAGCCTCATCAGGCTCCAGCATCTGGTTGACTGTGTCCATGTCATGAGCCGAGAGTTTGAATTCCTCCTCCGTCGAATCAAGGATAGGATTGTTTGTGAGGCAATAATCTTGGTCTCCCTCAACAAATATCCACAGCTTCCTGCTTTTTATGATTTCTATTAGCACCTTCTTTCCAGCACTGGCCCAAGTCTCTCGGGACCAGTATTTGAGGCGTTTCCTGGTAGCTGTCTGGATGAGGGATGTACGCCGGATGAGGGCATCGTGCTCGAAGGTCGGGAGGAGGGGGGTGGGGGAAAGGATTGGGAGCCTGGGATCAACCTCGAGAGAGCTGTCGTCCATGGTCGAAAGCAGGAAACGCGCGATGGCTGTGAGCAGCTGTGCGCTGGCCAAATTGATCAATTGATTGTCCGGTTTGATTAATTAACATGGGGTACAGCGTCTGTCAAAAGAGACAAGCATTTGACACCTCGGCACCTGGCGGCAAACACAGGAACTCACGCTCATACATTTGGTCCGAACGACTTCGGATGAATCTCAGCCATCAGAATAAATTATTCAATGCATCTTCACAGGCAATATATTCATCGATGGGTACTGCATTCGTGGAAAAAGCTCTTCTTGAGGCTTGAAATTTGTACTAGTATTGCGTGTACTTACAGCGGGGATTTCCAGCTGTATAGCGGTCGCTGTTAAAATTGGGATCGTCTATGCTTTCAAGAATATCTCAACACCTCCCTGTGTCGGAATCTCATAAATTTGGTTAACTTCTGTGTATAGATTTGGGCACAACACGAGCCATCAGTGCGGAGAAGAGGGTGGAGTAGTCTACAGATGATGGGACGACGGGACGTAAATGACAAGATCTCCGTGCCCCGCGGGCGCTTACTAAAGTTTAGTTTGGTAATGCAGTTAACGTACGGTCGTGGTTTGATTTACATAAGGACCCCTTTAGGTCATCTTACATTGCCATGTTCCATCCATCGGAAATGCAAGGATAAATGAGCAATGAAAGAACTCATGTAGTTGACTCATGTCATGTTTGAACTCCGCCAACTCCGCCATCACCGGCGATGTCCGGCAATCCCTGTTGAAACGCAACTTTTCAACCATGAATCTTTGAAGACTCTCCCTCCTTCCGCAAAAAAAATCCCAGACCATTCCATGATCCTCTGTATCTATTTGGGATGCTGTCGAATTTTTGGGAGGTGTCACGGTCCGACCTGGATCGTGTCGAAGTGTTGAATATGTTCCAGAAGTCGCGCATCACACCCCCTGTCGAATTGAATAAAAAAATACAGTAGAATGCTATCTCATTCGCATGATGATCTACATATTTATTTGCATTATAGTAAAACGGCGAATAAGTATAGTAAAATCTAACCGGAATATGTTTTGAACCGTAAACGGGAATGAGATGTGCGCTGCAAAGGAGAGTGCCAGATGGACGATGGTTACGAGACAGTTTCGTCCCTGGTATTCGGGCTCGATGACCCACATACCTGTTTCAATATCGGGAGATCTAACCACCTTTTTGAACCATTCGACGAGGGCGTATAGATGGTCGATACCATCGTGAGTGAAGGAAAAGAAAAGGTGCATGCTGCTCATACCTTTGAGGTCATTGAGGGAAATAAAAGCATGTCGTTCAACTGCAAAACATTTTTATTCTTACATTAATAGTGAATGCGGTGACGATCCACCACCGGGCCTTCCTTACGTTCTGTACCTGTGAGCCTAAACAGGCTGCATCGAGTTTGTGCTCGAGGTAAAAAACGTGAGGATGGACAGCTGTTCACATGCTTCCAGGACCGATAGCCCATTTTTCTATGTCTGATACCGATTGTACTTTCTCAAATTATTCAAACCCGTATATTTCAAATCAGGGTGATGAGGTTTAAGGAACAGCTCTTTGGTCATGTTGAAGTCCGATATTATTTCCACTGCGACCTTCTACGGTGCCGGATCCAGGTGCAACATAATATTACAGAAAATTCGCAACTAAAATCGTCATATACATAAGCACAACAGGTCTTCCTTTCTCCCTTCATGCCTCGTTTCAAAATTTCATGACACTCTGAATAGCCAAGAAATCCTTCGGCTTTTTCTTCGTCTCTGCCAGCTTTCCCTTCTTTGTGGGCTGTATGTCCACTTCATCCTCCATGTCGTCTTCTCTCTGACGCACCCGTGAAGCATCGTTTGTCAGTGACCCACCTGACAACGGCCTAAAGTAGATCTGGCCAGCTTTCATCGCCTTGTACAGTGCCGCAACATGGTCCATGTTGAATCCCGATATTCCTTTATCGGCTTTTCCATCCGAGCGAGGTTTGGGAACTCCCTCGGGCCAACCCGAGACCTCCAAGCCCTGTTCCGCAAGTATGTACGTCATTTTTTTCCAGGGTAGCCGGCCATCGGCCATGCCGGTTGTCCCGAGAGGCACACCATGACTCTCTATGAATAGTTTTAAATTCAAATTTTGGTGTGGTAAAGGACCGCTTACTGAACAAAGCCACGAAAAAGGCATGCAACTCCCTGATCTTTGTCGCCTTTGATATTTTCGGTCCCACACTGTCCTTGAGTCGGCTTACACCTGCAACATTACTTGTGGTCATGAATTCAGACGACTTTGAGGCTATCAGCGTGTGACTAATGAACTTATGAGACAAGGTCTTGCCTGTTTGGTCGACCAGTTTGTATCCGGCGCTACATGCAAGCCCCCAAATCCACCTAGTGCTGAATGTGGAATCAGGCCCCCTAATGGCAGACGCTTCAAGTCTTCTCTTGGTGTACCCCATCGCAAATTGATGAACTCCCCTACATGTTCCTGTGCACTTGTATGGGCTTCAGTCATTCTATCTGGAGGAACGGGCTCCTGGTAAGTATGTATCATCTCAACATCGGTATCATGAACAAACATTCAACCAAGGAACCTTGACCCGTTGCGAGGTTATCATAAATTTGAGGGGCTGCAGAGTCTCCTGACCAAACGGGGTCATCTGCCTCGAGTTGAATTAACGGTGTAGGATTGAAAGGGTTCATGTCATTCTCAGTGATGATCGCAGCATTGTGTGTCTCGTCATGAATGACCTGTGGAAGAAGGAATAATCTTATATATAACCGGCATTTTGAACCAGTCTGAGTACACACCTCTGAGTTGCCGCCCCGCTGCTGGGCATCTGGCCTTCGAGATAAGTCAGGCCTATCGTCCTAGAATCGTGTCCGTTTAGCTGTTGAGCTAGATATTAGAGAACACATACAGAGTCAGCGATATCCGACCTGTCTTCTGGGAAGACGAACTTCCACTCCGCAGAGATAACCTGGAGGGTAGATTAGTATTTACGTTGACATGGTTCTTGTGTGGAATTTGAAACGTGAAAGAAAACTCACAGCTGATCGTTTGATGAAGCCCAATACCTTGGCAATATTTTGGGACCCGAGTATAAGTTGACCAGCCGATATTTTATCAACACAGTCGTACAAGGCACGAATGTCATCACATGCATCACAGTTGTTGTTGTTGTCTCCGAGTAAGGGTACAAGTTCCGTGGAGTAGAGCAGCGTGTACGCGGCTGCATACCGCGTACATCGTTTTATGTCCAATTTTCCCCAGGAGAAGCCATGATACTCACCGCACGCATGTGCATCATCCGCCGTAGCCCGAGAGAATTGCTTCACAGCACGCTGCACATGTTCCGGGAGTAGATTCAGATCTAAAGGGGGGAAATGTTTGCCAAAAACTGTGTCATCAAGTTCGTGCGCCACAGCAAGGCTGACCCTTGGTGTCCAGCTTGTATCCTTCCCCTTGTGTTGAGATTGATATTGTCCGCCCAGTACTCGAACCATATCGAACCAAAATATCGGCTCTGTAGGAGGAAAATAATGACCTCCCCATCTCGGCGCAAAGCGACCAAGAGAATCAATCATGTCCGCTATTTTCTGCCAGGGTGGAGAGTCCCCACAAATATCAGAGTAGTCCAGGTCTACCAGCGGGTCATGATCAGACAGCCGGTAGTGCAAGCTGTATCTCCGCCTAGTCTTCTCCGGGAAGCGTGGAGCCAGTAACTCTTCGACCGGCTTCACTATTTCCGGTAAAAAGAGATGAGGTCGTTGAACGACAGCGAAGGCAAGTCTTTCTTCGAAATCTTCACAGCCATGAAAATATTCCCAGAGTGCAACCAGATGTAGAGGTGGAATATGATTGAGACCGGTTTCCGACTGGATTTTTTGTCGGCTAAATCAACGAGATTAATTTTAGGTCAGTTTGCCGAGCAAGATCACATACAATCGCTTATCACATAACACACACCCGTCCTCATCGTTAAAATGCCAACATGCCAGCTCGGTGCCTCTCAGCTCTGGGAATAATGCAGCTCGCATCGTCACCCATGCACCGACATCAGGGGTTGCCTGGTAAGTGTGCTGATGCCCGGCAACGTCCATAGCGGAGTGGAAGGCTGCTACTGCATCGCCATCAGGGAAGATGGCCTCGGAGGGTCGTATGTGGGATCGAATGATTTCGGAATACATATCTGCCCAAATGGTAATTGCACGTCCTTGGAGATCCCATTTATCCCAGGCAGATTCGTCGTCATGATAATCCTGGACAGCGAGCGATGTTATCACCAGCCAAATAATCATGCCAATTCTCATGGCTGGCGTTGTTTGTGCAACTAGCTGAAGGAATGCATCATCAGGCTCCAGCATTTGTTTGAACACGTCATGCTGCAAGAGTTTCCACTTCTCCTCCTCGTTTAAGTCAAGTTCCTCTTTCTCCTCGGAGTGATTGTTTGTGAGGCAATAATCTTGGTCTCCCTCAACGAAGATCCACAGCTTCTTGTTCTTCATGACTTCCACTAGCACCTCCCTTCCAACCCTGGTCCGAGTCTTTGAGGTCCAGCCTTTGAAGCAGTGGTCGACCGTGGCCTGGATCACTGGGAATTTATGCCAGATGAGGGCATCAAGCTCGAAGTTGTGGAGGCGGGGGGGAAGGGAAAGGATCGGGAGGTTGTTATCAGCATTGAGAGAGGTATAGTCCATGAGGATGGTGGTACGAAGCAAGAAGCGTTTGAAGGCTGTGAGCGAATGCGCGCTCCAGTTGATCGATGGATTGCCGGTCTGATTTGACAGGCTGTATCAATCAGTATCGGATTACTGTAGTGTTCACATCACGCATCACAGAGGCTCGTGAACTGAACACTTTGACCTTCACACCCATCATAAGCCGAATTTGGGCTGAAATAGGCTTACAAATCGAAAATTTCGGGGCGAATTGCCTTTGATGATAATTTCCCCTGAACACTTTGTCGAAACACTACAGTATCATTAAGAAAGAATCAGAAAACATTACCATTACACTCACGGATTTGGTTCTGATTTGATGCAGTTGCGGACCTTCCGCCACCGGATTGTTCTACGGTACCTGCGAACTTGTCGCAGGAGAAGTCAGAATTCCCGGTAGGACAAAAGTGTGAGGAAGATATCGCCAGGGCTCGAGGCTGACGATTAACTTCCTGCGTGGCTCGTTAAGTAATACACCCGGCGCAATAGCATTTAAACATTTCTCACCTGCAAAAAGGATCGACGGAGTTTGTGCAGCAAAATTGTTGAGGTGAATACGGGACTTGGCTGAGAAAGGGATTGAATTCACCTCGAATAAGTAATGCAATCGAAACTGAACACGCTCGCCAGAGAATAAGAAAAATAGTCATCCAACAAGGCACAGCTTAGGCTTGCATTGAACGAGCCTTTCCCAAATGTATTCGCAATGTTCTGCAGGAAGCGGGCGGTACGATCAAATCCGTTCTACGAGTCTCGTCAGCACCGCAATCTGAGAAGGGTGTCGCCGCAATTCATTTGAGAAGACGGCCTGGATTTGAACTAACCACGATAAAAACATTATTGAACTGCAAACAATTGGAAGCAGGCACAGACCTGCCGCTACTGAGCCTTCCTTATCTGCCAGCGAACGTGAATAAGGAAGCAAGAAATTCGAGCTCACGAATAAGAAAAGCACAGCACCCCGAACCATCGGCTACTTCCGTGCGCAGCATTTATTGAGAAATTTATTGAGACGGGGGAGAGCAGAAACTCATCTGGGGCTGGAGCGCAGGCATAGTGAGCGCACCGTAAAAAAACAGCCAGCGGAGATTCGGACATGGCCCGGGCTCGAGTCGAACGAGCGCCTCCTAGAACAGCACTATTCACTATTATGGAGCGCAGGTGCGGACCTCCCGCAACCGGGCCTTCTTTGCCTTTCCGCGAACTTGGTTAGATAATGCGTACCACGTTCTACGAACCTCAGAGTAAGGATTCATTTGAAACCAGCGCAGCAATTTGTTTGAAGACGGCATGGAGTTGGGCGCACCATGGAATAAAAAACTCTGGGGATCCACACAAGGGCCCGGGATCGAATCCACGCGCGTCTCATGCCGCATGGATATTTCTGCGATATTAAAAACAGGTACAGACTTTCCGCCGAGTCTTCCTCCCCTTGCAGCGAACTTGGTCAGGTAGATTTCAAGGTGTTCCGCAATTGCCTCTCGGTGCGTCGGCGTCGTCCCATTCGAATCAGAAAGTGACACTTGAAGTTGCGGTAGATTGAATCACATTGAATGCAATTACGCTGGCATGGGACTCTGCAGAGCGTTGCGACTGTACGAGTGATCAAATTCGGCTCACCTCGAATTGACTCACCGTTGGATT